>CM056582.1:61577218-62845343 GCA_029721435.1 Gymnothorax reevesii | reverse complement strand
GTCTACGGTGAGCTTCCTCTGGGGAAGCATACAGTACTTAAAACAAGACCAGATCAGCCTTATTAAGGCGGATACACGCGTTAATAATGAGGTATTAAATATTTCTCATCCTAAACCTTATAAACAAGCTGGTTAAATGATACAAGCAACAGCAAACTCATATCTAAGCCTGCAAATATTTATACACTATGTTAACATGCTTATACTGGCTACCAGAAAAACTGCCAGCTAGTTATTACGACAAGTATCACTTTGCAGAGTCAAAATGAAAAGACTGCCGTTGAAGTTTAAATCCAAGTGATATTGGCTGATTCTTTATTCTTTAACGACACTTCATGCAAATTTTTTTTTCAGGAAAATGTAGTCAGGAACAGGTGGCAAAGCAAATTTGTCACTTTTGGTTAAGTAAAACTGTTGCAAATTGTGAGATATAAAATGACCAAAATACTGAAGCAATGAAAATGGCTTTAATGTATTACTACTGTTGCCAAGTCATCAAATGTTTGATAACAAGACCTACAGCTCATTTAAGACTGCAAGCTAATCAGATACTATAAAATTATAATAACTTACTGCTCTAACGTCTTGCAAATAAAGAGGACTGTGTTATGAAATCCTTCAGTCATCTTGAGATGAAACCGTTTCTTGTTTTCAAAACAGCTGTCTGAAATGGTTTTCTGAGTACGGCTGGACTTGCAATAGGCATGTAGAGCTCGCAATGCATAGCTCGCTTCTTTCTTACACCAGCGTAAGTGCAATTCAACCTTAACACAGGCTGCATAGTTGGCACAGAGAAGGGGCGTCAATCATCTAGTCTTCTGAGCTTAGGTGAAATTTTTATGCGTCTGGTGAACAATACTCTTCCAAAAAAGAAACTGTACATTGTTTTAAGCATCAATTTATTATACATGAAATGTTTTGACAAATGTGGAAAGCATATTGAAAGGAAAGTGTAATCAATAATTCAATATTTGTTTCATTATTTTAATTCAATAATAGTTTATTTTTTGGAAGAGTATATTTCAATATGTTTTCCATATTTGTCAAAAGATTTCATGTATAATAAATTGATGCTAAAAACAATGTGAAGTTTGATTTTTGGAAGAGTATACTTTCACAGACATATAGCATAGAAATGCATTTCTCACCAACATATTCATAGCTCATCACTGCAAAAAGTAAAACCCAGGACAACCTACAGCTGCAGGATAGCTGATTGTTTAGATATATGATAATGTAACTTTAAGCAACACAGGAATTACAGAGATAATACATGACAAATGATTTTGAATGAATCCCCTCCAAAATGAACTTTAAATAAAACAGACACTAATGAAATGTTCAAGCAGTTATCTTTAATCACACTACCTTGATAAAGTGATGTAAATCTGTGTCCTTGTAGCTTCATGAAAACTTGACCAATCTAAAGCCACATCACGACCGTTTGAAAAATCCCATAGTGAACGTATTTTGTGTGGGCTGCTATAAATTTAAAATAGAATGTTAATTATCAAGGTGATAAAGCACAAGGGACTGTTTTGACTTCCCTCGAGCAACTTTAAATTATCTTTAAAAATTTGAGTAATGTTGGAGCATGTTGGCAGCAAGTATTGCACAATGTGTCCAACTCCATGAGTTTGGATAATGGATCATCCATTTCCTTTGATTTTTTTCCTTCATCAGTTAAAACCACATTAAAACAAAAGAAATCGGCCTATTCATCAATACTGACCTTCGAGATTCATTAAACCACAGTTACCGAGTGGAGCAGCCAACTGTAAAAATATGGCTAGTCTCGCTGCGTCAGACACTTGGAGATCTCCGACTCCTGATCGTCTGGGGACATCATAATACAAAAGAGTTACTAGGGCCCTGGCGAAAACGGCCGCTAACAAAGCAACGCCCCTTTGAAAGCAACGCCTTATTTGAATAGGAATGCTTTCCTGGAAATAGTGTGCTCCCCCTTTTCTCCTCCGTAGGTAAACCAAAGCGGGTCCAATATAGCAATTTTGTATCTCGGAGAGAAAACAATGGATTCTCTGTGTCCGCCCGTGGACATGGAGCTGCAAATCTATGGACTCAGTTACAATATTCCATCACTAGATGGCACACCCGGATCAGTTATTGAATATGCAGAAGCAAGCCAAGCTCAAACACGGTTTAGAATATGGACGAGTTCACTCCATAATCCCTTTTTTTTTTTTCCAGGAGTTGCCTGAATTTAACTTCTCAGCTAAGCCTGATGTGCAAACTGCTCAATATACTTGCCCATAGTATCTATCCAGTAGTTCAAAAAATGATCTCTTGCTACAGAAAACAAGTAGATCAGAAGGATCTAAAAGCTGCGACCTCGCCTAGCATCCGTCACGAGGCCAAGTGTCCATGACTGGTGGTTTCTTGTGATGTCGAAATTGGCAAATGACCTTGAAAATCAGTAGGGGACCCTTCCTCTGTACCAAGAAGCTTGTTCTAAGATGTAATAGCCATCCATCAAGTTAAAGTGGAGTTACGGTGCAAAAACTGTGAAATCGGGGCAAAATGGACACTTTTTTGACCAGTGTGACCTTGCGATTCAACAGATGACCTTGAAAATCAATAGGGAACCCCTCCTCTATACCAAGAAGCTTGTTGTAAGATTTCATAGCCATTCATTGAATTAAACTTGAGTTACGGTGCGAAAATCGTCAAATCTGGCAAAATTGACACTTTTTTTTACCTTTTTGACCTTGGGATTTGACTGATGACCTTGAAAAATAATAGGGAACACCTCCTGTATGCCTAGAAGCTATTTCCAAAATTTCATAGCGATCCATGAATTGTAACTGGAGTTACAGCGCGAAAACCTGCAAACAAGGTCGTGACCTCTGTGAACTTGACCTTTGACCTCGACCTTGTGCATGGACATCACTTAGGTGAAGGTCAATAACTCCTGAAAATTTCATGATGATACGACAACAGGAACATGGTGAAAAAGGTGTCACGGACGGACAGACAGACAGACAGACAGACAGAAGCGTTCATGGAGCTGCTTGGTCGCAGCTAAAAATCAGTGTCATCAGTAGCAACCACTTCAGCTGCAGTGGGCTAATGGTGGCCCAATTAGTAGTAAAGACTGGAGTGTTCAGGTGAACACGTGTCGCCTGCGTGTGACTACCAACTAAAAGCGTGAATACCGAACAGACAGACAGACGGACAGACAGACGCTGGACAAAGTGATCCCTATGTGCCGCTATGCTTTGCAGGCGACACAAAAAATCTGTGTATCCACGCACTTTGAAGGAGTTTTCGTCGGTGAGCGCAACTGAGACATCCCATTACCTTGCCCATGACACCTGTTGCTGGTCGGACAGTGTTTACAAGCACACGACTAAAGGGAGTCGCCGCCCCCAATATGAAGGACCGTCGAAAAGACTTAGCATTGGTTCTGCAATGCAGATTTTTTAAAAGTCTAATTGTCTCCACCCAGTTTTAGTAACGCAAGCTGGGGGAAAGTCATCTGTCTCTAGATATGCGAAGCGTCTAGAGACTGACTTGTGAGTCTAAAATATGGCTCACGGAGATATTAGCGAAAGTTTATTAAGAATACTGTGCAGAAGATATTTTAATATGATAATGCCAGTGCACTGTGAGAAGAGGAACCCCTCTGGTGTGAAGGACAAGCCCTGACTGGAGGGATGCCAGTCTAAATACATCCTCAGCTGCACAACTCACTGCCATTCTCTCTTATAATCAAACTCTGCTGCCCTCTTGAACAAAAACTAAAACAAACATAGCCAGAGATGCATTATAAACATTAAACCATGAAAAAATGACCACAATACTCAAGTTACCCAATAATATATGAAATGAACATGGAGAGTTAAGTCATGCATACCTCAGCAAGGTTCGCCAGTTAGTAAGGAGTATATATACTCCATATGTCCCCATGTTCTGTACCATGAAGGTCCCTATAAGTACCATAACAAATTGAACGTTCTGCAAGAAAAAAGATGGGACAACGAATGCAGCAGTACAGAATTTGGCTCATATTGGTGTTTCATTCAATAACTGAGCTCAAATTAACTGAATATTGCAGCAACAAGACTGTATTTTCAATAAGGGTTTGTATTCTTTCCTGCAATATTTCCATCTTACACTGGGCCGTGTGTCTATCAAAACTATCCACCCTTTGCAAACCCACAGAACTGTAGCACCACATAAAGACTGTGCATGAACTACAACATAAAACCATATTCTCCGTATTGAAATGCAATTGAGCGACAATCCTGCGTAAGCACAGTCCACTGACAGTATATTCTAATGGGATTCCAGAGGTTTCCAATAATACCAAGAATGTGCCACTGAATTACAGGGAAATGTGAATAAAATGATGGGAGATATTTTCTATTTGATATAATGCTGAGGCCATAAAAACATGGCCTCCTGGGTTTGTATATTTCTCTTAACAGAGGTGTGATATAGCTTCAGTGATGCGCTGCAACCAGCAGATACGGAATATGCGAGAGACTTTGTCCTAAAATATAAAAAATGCACTATGCAAGTTTGTTTACTTTCTGCGCGATTATATTTTTGTCTCAATTTGCCGACATCTCTCCACGATCCGCTAGCTGCCTGCCCCTAAATTCACTGTTAAAAAAAAAAAAACCCTGGGCACTGGAGACCGCACAGGCGTCACAAACTGCAAATAAACACAAGGGGCACAGGCTGTGCCCCATGACATAACAAACCGTCCCAGCCAATCACCGACAAGGGTTGACAGTTATAGAATCATGGGAGGGAGGTTACTATGGGAGGGAAGGGTGAGCTACATCTGTTTTGTTTGAGTTCGAATGTCAACAGAAGAGAAAGTAAACAAACTTGCACAGTGCACCTTTAAGGGAACCTGCTTAAGGGAAACCTCAAGAGAAATAGGGGTTCAGACTGAGCTAGGCTTCCTGTTCTTCTCCACAGACCTCGACTCCAAGACTGAGGCCTCCAATGACAATCGCTCCTTCTGCTGGAGACAGAAGGAAAATGGCGGATTGCATACATAAGGCAGGGCTGTGTGGTGTGCTAATGGAGGAGAAATGCACAGTAAGGCAGACAGGAGAAAGGCCTTTTCTCGCTCTCAGCACCAGTGGACTACACAATCAGGCAATTACGCCAGGTCAATATGCCGTCTCTCACCTTTGACCCAAGCCAGTGTATTTGATGTAACAAAGCCAGGGAGAGAATCCCTCCTGTTTTCCATCCGCAGGGCCTCTCTGTGGCCTCAAAGCTGAAGCGGACAGGTGGAGTAATGAAGATATGAAGGTAAGCGGAGGCCATCCTAAGGTACGCAGGGAGGAGACGGGGGGAGGGGGGACGCTGCTCAGGCAAAGAGGAAGAGGAGGAGCTCATTCCAGCCCTCGTAACAGCTGCGCATCCACTGAGCCTGAATCTCTACATCACAAGCCCTGCTCACAATCTCAGCCATTAGGCCCATGCTGATCACTAATGCAGCACTACCAATGTAAAGCCTGTGTCCCTCACAACAGGATGCACAGCTTCAGTGATATCGCCAAGTCTGCCTTAAAAACAGAAGGATGACTGCACAATATAGCTCCTGTAGCCCTTTTGAACTTCAGTAAAGGTGGGCAAAAAAAAAAACACGAACAAAAATAATAAATCATTTCATTATGGGTAGGCTCATCCTCAAAACGGTTCCAGTCCTTCCCGGGACACAGTCATACAATTTCATACAATCAGTCAATTATTCGAGGATTGCCACCTAAAGCGTGGTAATAGGCCCACATGCCAGCCTTGTCAAAGATACGTTATTTTATATCATCACCAAAATCAACAAGGATCCTCTTCCACTGACCCGCAAAATAAAAATGAAAAGAATCCAACAAAAACTTTGGTCTCTAGAGTAAGAAAAATAAATTGCAGACAGACTGACGGATGGACAGGAGCGATTGCAATTTACGCCCATTCAGAGTAGTGGGCATTTTTGTCTCCATCTCTTTTTTTCCTATATGCGTTTTAAAAGTAACTAAGCAGCAAGCTACAGCAGTTTTTGAGATATAGTGTAAATGAAGTGATTCAGATCAATGACCTTTGATCTCCCTGAACTTCAACCCCGACTAATCTGTGAAACTGTGCACTTTTCACAATGGCAAGGATTACATTTCACCGATTGAAAAGGGACACTTCTGGCATTGGTTTGATGTAAGTCGAACCATTTTTGATAGTTATGGCCAAAAATTATTTTGACCTTTTCAGTGACCTTGACCCAATGATTCCAAGGTTTAATGAGATATCTTCATGGTCTTTGCCCAACTTCTGGACATATTCTGCAAAAAATTAATGCAGCGATTTTCTTGTAATGATCAAACAAACAAACTAAAAAATAAAATAAAATTAATAAACCAATGCTCAAACCAAGTTTATTACAATACCCTCACCCTACCTCTCAGGGGTGCGCACAGGATATTTATTTACACTGAGTGTAACACCTGACAAAAGGGAAAGAACCTCAGAATTGAATTCAACCACAAGTGCGGATTTGATGCTTTGGACAGTAAGTCCATGTTTTTTTTTATTTATATAATAGTCTACTTCTGCAATAAACACACAGTGAGTAGCGTATTGAAAAACTATCCAGGGGATGCACCTGCCAGTTCATTCAAAGACGGTTTGTTCCTTTCATTATATACCGATTCATAACCATTAGGAATGAGAAGAAAGTATTGAACGCATGGATAATACATGCCGTAAATTCCAAAAACCACAATCAGAAGATGACATACCTCCCCACCCCTGCCTCTGGAAAAATGACAGTGATTTCAAAACTGCAAAAGGCACTACTACAGCATATGGATGTGCGAGTGAAGTATTATGATCAAATATAAAAGCGTGTTCACGTTATGCTCTG
Source organism: Gymnothorax reevesii (assembly GCA_029721435.1). NCBI lineage: Eukaryota > Metazoa > Chordata > Actinopteri > Anguilliformes > Muraenidae > Gymnothorax > Gymnothorax reevesii. Next base: position 62,838,448 of record CM056582.1, on the reverse strand, counting down.
GACACAAAAGTTCACAGACTGACAGGACAGTAAGATGGAGAGAGAAATAGCTCTGTCCCCCAAAATAACACCCCAGGGGGATAGTAAATAACAGCAGCTGTGCGTCACCATTTCCAATTTTGGATACTAACTGTAGAAATTGCATAACAGATAATTGATTTGGAAGATTGACACAGATTGCCACTGAAGAAGAGCTGTAACCTGCCTTCACAGCAGTTCCGCTGTTGAGAGGAGCACACTGATTGCAATCAGCTACAAAATGGAAATGAACAATAACAATGTTATAAGTTCAGTGGGTACATAAAAAATGTTAAAGAACAGAAGTAGAGCGTAGGATTCTGTCTTGACAAGTAATTTATTTTTGTAATTAGACTCAAATTACACATTTTTTGCTCACTCAACACGAAACCATGAGCTTGTTTCAATCACTTTTTCACGAGCAAAAAGACCCTTTGACCTCCAATAAAGTGACAGCCGTAAGATTAATTAATTAACTGAAGTAATTTAGTCCAATATTTGTCAGCGGGAGTAAAGACGCAACCTAATGCCGGTGTGTTTATAAATAAAAGGCATGAACAAAAGCAAGTGGGGGGGGGGGGATTTAAGCATGGCCTAACGTGGATTTGGTAAGTCATAGAGTGGTTTAATATGCATACATTGAGTGGGAGCACGGTCTAACAAGCACTGGCTAAATACGGGCTCGGTACAACGTACATGTAATGCACGGGGGGTAAGTCTAACACACTTAGCGCGGGTGGACACAGAGTACAACACACTTAGAGCGGGTGGGGGAAGAGTCGGTGGGAGTGTAGCCTAACACACAAAAAGTGGGAGGGGGCACAGTTTAAGAAACTTGGAACAAGTAGACACGAAGTCTAACGCACTGAGGGTGGGTGAAGGGGCAGTCTAACTCACTTAAAGTGGGTGAGCGCATGGTCTAACATGGAGAGAGTGGGTGGGGCGTGGTTTAACAAACTTGAAGCAGGTGGGTGCGTAGTCTAACACACTCAAAGAGTGGGCGATGGCGTAGTCTAACACACACAGGAGTGGGTGGGGGCGTGGTCTAATGCACTCAGAGTGGTTCGGCGTAGCCTAAAATTCACGAGGTGGTTTTTGTGTGTACTGCGAACAGAGGCACATCTCACCTGGTTGTCATCCGGCTCCTCCATGCCGAAGGCCGCGTCAGCCTGCCCCTCGCTGACTTTCTCACCCAGCAGGAGGCCCAGTCGCGTCATCAGCGTGTTCGCCGCCTCGTCCACCGATGGAGGAGGCCCCAGCTCCTGGTTCGACTCTCCTGGAGGGAAGAAAGGGTGACAGGGTCCGTCTCAGCAGAGAGCCATAAAAATAAACACACAAATAAATAAATAAAGAGATTTCTTCGCTTATGAAAGCAATTTCGTTTTAGCCCTGATCATTGGAATGAATACCACGTGATTTTTTTGAATGTCCCTCTTTGTACATCTGGCATAGCACCTTCACAAGCTTGCGAGCACACGCAACACTGTGTGCACTCTGGCACAAGGGCATGGTATAAACAGCTCCTGAAACAAAGGCGCGCACGCTGCCAGCCAGCCGCCATCTCCTTGCGTCTAAGGTAAGCAGTGGAGTGCGGCGCTTCAGGCAGAAGCGGCTCATATTTCCACAGAGGGACCTTTTACTCAGTGCCCTTTACGCCAAGTCAAGCGGAGGTCTGAGACTGGGCACTGTCACTGACACACACCACACAACCACAGCACAGAATGAGAGAGGAGACACTACCTGAGTCCTCCCTTCGAGATCAGATATGCCACAGAGCGAGCACTGAACAGTGAATAAACATTCTGACTCTGTGGACTGACTTTTTAAGCATTTAATTATCACCCCGCGCACGCTGATGAGAATAAGGCAGGGCTCCCAACGGTACAGTCGCAGATTGTAAATCTGTGTGTGTGTGTGTGTGTGTTTATGTGTGCGCACTTGAGCATTTGTATGCGTGTTTGCGTGTGTATGCGTGCATTTGTGTGCTTGTCTATCTGTACCTTTGGGTATTATCCATACCCAAAATGCCAAGAGGTAACGGCTGAAAAAATTACACCATGGGGACATTTCTTTGGTCCCATGACAAAAAAAGCTTACATCTGGGTAAAGGGATTGGTTTAGGGCCACAGTTACAGTCGGGCTTATGGCTAGGACTAGGTCTCCCGTTAAAGATTAGAGTTATGCACTGGGTTAAGGCGAAGAGTGAAATTAAGGATAAAAATTGAGGTCCTTAGAGTGGTTTATAGGTTAGGGTTGGATTAAGGTAACGGTTAGGGTTAGGGAGGAGGTTCATGTGAAGGTTAGATTTAGGGTTGGAGGCGTGGAAACTGGATTTTGGTCCCCATGACAATATAAAAACAAGTGTTTGCCACTAACATGGCAATATCCCCCGCCGGACGGACGGACAGAGCCCAATGCTATATCCCCCGCTTCACGCTAATCGTGCGGCGGGGATAATAAGACTATCTGTGCGTGAGTATTCGTGTGAGTCGGTGACTTGAGTCTCTGAGTATCTCTAAGTGTGTGTGGGTCAGCTCCCTCTAGGGGTGTGTGTGTTTCTCAGGGAAGAAAGGAGAGAATCAAATCCGCAACAAATTGCCACTCCAAAGATAAACAATTAGTAAATCCTCACACTGATGAAAAATCAATTCTTTAAAATAAATGCAAAAAAAAAAAGCAGCACATTGCAAATATTTATTAGACTCCAATGGTAATGCACACCAGGGATGCTATTTGCCCATTTGTGTGAGGATGGGTTTTGCTGACGAGACCATGGTGGTGCTTATTTGAAACATGAGTGAACGCGGCGAGGACACACACACTCAAGATTCCTCCAGCTTCCTCTCAATTTAAATCCACTATCTGTACTCACATTTGATTTAGTTGTGTGATTGGATGACTTGATATAATCACAGCGACATGCAAACTTTTTGCCACAGAGAAACAGAGGTACATGTTGTGGCAATACAAGTAATGTACTGGCGCATCTCCGCCCAACGAGGTCAAGCTGATAGCAGTCCAATAAAGGAAGCCGAAGGAAGCACCGCCACCCTGATTATAACGGTTATAAGCAGGCGAACCAAATAAATTCAATTTCTTACTTCATTCTCTAAGACCTGTGCCCATGTATTGTGGCTTAAATTCCTTTTTCCATAACATGCTTCACACGTGTATATCCGAGTCCAAAAATACTGCACAGTAACATCCACATGTTTTTTCCCCTCAGATAAAGACCTTAAAAGAGCAGTGAGGTCAAATGACATCACTTTGCATTCTAGTGGTATTTCCTCAAGACCTCGCTTTCACCTGGCTGATGTAGTACTGAATTCTGGTGGCACAAGCCAATATTGGCCCGAGCTGGCAGCGGCCCATCCACACTGCTCACTGGCCCAGCCGCCCATGAAAATATATTTCAATTAAAAATGATTGATTCAAAAAATGATATAAAACAACCATGCAATGTATTTTTTTAATGTTTTATGAATTATGGCTGTGTCATAATTCAGTTTGTGTTCATGATTACTGGAAAGTTTTAAGTAAGTCGAGGGAAGTAGCTTAAGCGGAATGTAACTGGTGCTGATTCTGATGGCTGCTGAGCCAAAAATGGATGATTCCTTTAACTAAAAGCATCCCTTTATAGTAATAATTAGTCTTGACCTGTTTAAAATCATTTTTCTTCACTAACATTATGTGAACTGTGAAAACCTTCAGCACCATCAGGTGAGGTGAGTTCTCCTTGTGCAGGTATGATGCAAAATTGTATGCATTTCAATACAGGTTATTGAAAATTGTTGATACATTTTGCCATTTGTTTTCTTTGTTGTGCTTAAAACAACCATGAACAGCACGTTAGGCAGCCTGCATTGCATGATGTGCCAAAACAAATGCAGAAATTAAATTAGTAGCTCATTTTTTATAATTTTTTTAAGAGTACTTAGGGAATACAATTTAATGGCTGCATTAAGAATGAGGCTGTGCCTTTAACTACTGACAGATCATTCAAAAGATAGGAAAACTGGATAATCAAGGAAAACTGAGAGATGTTTAAAGGGAAAGTTAAAGCTTTTTGCTGTGGGGTTAGGAGAGGTACTATTTCCTAATCAGTGTATTTATTACCTGCAGGCCGTGCAATACACTGCTGTGGGTGGGGACAGCCGTAAAATGTAGGTTAGCAAACTAAAGTAAGGGCCACCTAAAAATGATCAGTCCCAGTTTAAGTGTATAATATAGTTGTAATATTTTCACTGCTTTCCCTTTGGCGCTACATTTTCCCAACCATAAGTTATAGGAGTACAGAAGCTGCACGGCTGAGAAAATGTAACATCAGTGCCAAAGGAAAGGGCCGTCTGACGACAGGCAAATGAGCTGAAAATATTCCAAATGTAGCGCCACCTTAAAACAGGGTTGATTTATTTTAGGTGGAACTATTTTTAGGCAGCTAACATACATTTTGCTGCTGTTCCCGCCCACAGCAGTGTACTGCTCTAATTCTGTGCCGACACTGCTCTGCTTTTACAAGCTGGGATCTTACTAGCCCCTCTATACAGCAGGTAATACACCTGCGAGTACCTCATACAACCCCACATTAAAAACCTTAAACTATCCCTTTAAAGTTAACATTTTACATAAAATGAAAAGAATCATATTTTTCAGTCTAAAAACCACCGAAAACCAATATTTGCTGGAAACAACTGGCCCGCCCACATTAATTTATGCCCATCCAAAACGACCTCTGCTGAGGCCACTGGTATATTGGTGTTTACATATCAACTAAGTTGTCCATTTTCACCACAAATTCAGAAGTCTCGACTTCATTTGTAACTTTGATTTATGCTCGCGTGTGACGGTTACTTTACTGCAGTCTTTAAGCTCTGAAAGCTTCACATCACTGGAAATGTAATCTTCCATGCAGGCTTATTTCATTCACTTTCAACTGAATATAAAAGTAAAATAAAAATACATACCGTTATTTTTTTTGTGCTACAGCGTTCTATTATTGCACTTACTAGACTTTTAGGATCAAGTAGAAAATGTAATTCAACAGTGCTTAAAATTTGAGAAGAAGCACATCATTTCAGTTTGCACTAAAAAGCCAGATTTATTTGTTTTATGCAAAAAGATACATTCAGAATCGCGATGTTGTAAAAATCATAATACACATGCAATCGCCAACTGAGATTTGAGTGACGGAGGGTCCGTGAGGGAGGTGAAGGTGCCGTCCTGACAGATGTAATAATGGAGAAGAGGGCTCATGACTGCAGTTCTCATGACTGCTCAGTTAGCCCGTTCACTATCTGGGCACGATTAACCCCTTCCCCTCTGGGAACCTGGCTACAGACAGGTTTGTACAATTAATGTATCATTTTTAAAACTTAACTATCCGAGGTAAAAAATATGAACTTCAAACTACTTTAAGCTTAACCCGAATGTGTTCTGCTCATGCGTTTGTGACTGGGAAAATTTAGTTTGAGATTACGTTCCCCAAGAAAACCCAGGAGGCAAAGGGTTTAAACTACAACACCAAATCAAAACACAGTCCCAGCATCTGAATGTGCCAGAATCAGTTTACTAACCCACTAATTGTGAGTTCTGCAAAAAATAGGAACAACATTTCTGCTTTCTGTACATTCAGATCTTTGCCAGATTGTTGATATTTCTAGTCAAAAGAAGTTGTGTCTGATACATTTATGATCTAAGCAGAGCCAGAGGGCGCAATACACACTTAACTAATTTCTCACCAAATGCTAGATAGTTGCCTTTGGTTCTCACCCACTTATCTGGGCTTGGCTGAAACACAGTGGGGAGGAAGACTACATTACCCAGCAGTGCTTTCAACACTGTACCAACAACAACCAGCTAGTTGTGCAGTCTACTCTAGTTCACTTGATACATTACCAGATATTCTTCAAACTTAAAATGTGTACAGAAGGCTTGCTGGAATGCTTGATTCTAAAAGTGTTGTACGAGAGAGAGAGAAGGTGTGTGTGTGTGCGCGTGCGTGCGTGAGTGAGTGAGAGTGAGAGAGAGAGAGAGAGCATATATTGACTGACTTGGAGCACAAAAAGGTTAAGTGCATTTTTTCAGTTTTGAGAGAAAGCAATGTAAAACTTTGAAACAATGTGAAAAATATGATTTGCATCCAACTTAAGCACCAAGCAGTCGATATGTGATCTCACCATTTTAAGGGTTACAGTTTAATAGAGCAGTGGATGCAGGCGCGACACACAGATTTGTAGAGATGTGATTTGCAGACAGCTGTAAGAGTGAATCCAGCTCCCAAAGGATATTTTTTCCCAGCTTGCACATTTGGCACAGAAGGTTAATCTCCATGGGCTGAGTGCCCAAAGACCCGTGCGTCTTCAGTAAAACCACTACAAAAGCATCACTGCACTCAAACCTCTGCACCCAGTTATGCTCACAGGGCTGAACTTTACAGCTGGACACTAAACATCTGCTACTCTGGATCCATCAGTCAAATTCAGCTGCACAGGTCTGCTCTCTGAGACAGCAGCTACACAGACAAACACACAGATACACTGGCGGACTCGCGGTGGCCTCTTTCATTACAAATTCTGCTCATCCACAGTCAGGTGGGCACACTGGTTTTTAAGGGAGTGGGATTACTATCTGAGGATAAGCGCTCTGCTGCTGTAGAGCCTCTCTCTCCCTCAACGAGAGGTTGGAGCAGGAACACTGTCAAGAACTCTCAGGAAATCCTGCCCTGCAGCAGAGCCCCATTAACACAGAGCCTCAACCTCTAACACACAGGACCCCAGCATCATGGCAGCGCCGCGCCCCACCCTGTTAAAGGACACGGACTCGGCCTGTCACCACACAGAGCCTGGGCCTGTAACAGAACACAAACCCATGGTAGTGCTGGAGCCAGAGCCCAAAGAAATCAAGTGTTAAGCACTCCTACGACGGAATTATGATATTCAGCACCTAAAACACAAACGCTGACGAGAGTATGTCAGCAATACGCAACAGGAATAAGAAGCTATGACCTCACGACAGGGAGGAGGAGGGAGTGAGAGCTTCCTCCTCCCAGACAGTGGTTACAAAGCTGAACTAGAGGCTGTTTTTACGGCAAAAAAAATGTCTCCCCCCCACCCCAACGCAGCCCCCCCCCCAATTCATGTTCACAGACAGTAAAAGGCACATCTACATACAGTGTTGAAAGAGTGAGTAAGGTTTGATGCAAATATCTTAAACGGTTTCCGAGTTACACGCGGAGGGAACATCGGCGTGAACGTGGATGGGAAACCGTAAAAAAACAATATTTCTCCCCTCCCTCCTGGGGGGAGACATGATTCACAGGAGAGACTGAGGCAGCGCTGGCAGGAGCGGATCTAAAAAGCACAGTAAAGCATTGGACCTCGAGGACGGAAGCGCTGACCACGAAGCAAGTGTTATCCCCCGTCTGGCTATGAGACGGGGAGTCATTCAGGAGGGTTTAACCAGTCGACCCGAGGCTGCATCTGAGCTGTTGAGTTTGAACAGGAGAAGGCCATATTAACAAGCAAGCAAGAGACATTTTCATTTCAGTGATAAGCCAAGCGAAGAACACTGCAGTCAACGGTGTTCTTCGATCAACGAAGAGTTAACCGCAGGTAACACTAGATGCATACAAAAACCGCCATATTCCACAGAAATGTTGATTCTCCACGGCTGTCAACAGTCTGTACAAATGACTGTGAACAGCAGCTCGTCTGCGATTCATTGCTTTTTGACTGCAGACTAATGGCGAGTAGCTGGAGGCCATCACTGGCACACCACCCGCCTCAACAGTTGACGGATGGGAATTTTCCTCTGCATGTCATTTACTCAAACTATCCCACGGTTGCGAATGCCAAACATTATTTCCATGTTGTGCGCTGCAGATTCAGAGCCTCGCGATGTAGCGGGAGGTGAGGACTGCACTATACGAGCCACCGCTCGTCCTGCAGCCGCGGTCACGGCTTCCCCCCGGGGGACAGCTGTAGCTGGCGATGAATGCATTCGCACTTATTCATCACCACTTTCACTGGAGGCTCGACGCCCAAGGATAAAAAGTTTTTCAAGTACAATTTTGAGCTCAGCGAAGCTTTCATACTCCACTCCAGACTCAGATTCACAATTCCAAGATTATAAAACTTTTTGAGTTTGTTTTTTCACTCAACTTGAGCATAAAATCTTAGCATGGCCCAGCGCTTGCTTAAACCCCAACTTAGGCAATTCTCATCGTGAGCAGAGGAGAGACAGAGCCCTATAGGTGCATGTTGGGAGATGTAGTTTATGGTGTTAGCAGTGTTTGCAGAGGCTGAGTTTGAGTGTTTTCTGCTGTCTGCAGAAATAAATGTTTCATTTATATATATAATATATATTTTTATAATAATATATTTTGTAATGTGAGTGCTGACATTTTCTTTTTTTATATTTTTGTCAACCTTTTGGGACAGCACCTGTTACTATTTAGTAAAACCTGAGCTGAGCACGCATACTCGTTTCATTTTTGCTAAGTGCATTATAACCTCACACTAAGAGTAACACTCCTCAGAGTACAATCTCAGAGATTTGAGTTTGACTCTGAGCGGAGTCTGAGTAAAGTTTTTAAATCTCGGATCAGTGTCGGCGACGCTACGGTTGGAGTAGGTCTTGAGCTGCCCGCTGCACGAGCAGTGTCATCAGGGAGGGATGAAGTGTGTGTACGTGCGCCTGTGATTTACGTGCTGATCTTGAGGTTTGTTCCAGGTCCTGATATGTCAGTGGACGTGTGCGCATTTGATGTGCAGACACAAACTTGTGTGCATCTGACAGACTGATGAGTTGAGTAGCGTTGTGCAAGTTTATTCCGCTGAGATGCGTGTGATATCTGATGTTCCGATCATGAAATGTGTTTTTCGCACGTTTGAGGAGGTGGCGGCGGAGCTCTGTGTAGGTGTGTGTGTGGGATGTGCTGATTCGGTGGCAGGATTGTGTCATGCTAATGTAAAGTATAAACCGGAACACGTTTGTGCGTCTATTTCACAAGCTAACACAGGGGACTGCAGTGTGTGACCGTCGAGGTGCAGTAGTGTTTCCTCAGTGTGTGGTGAGGGAGGCCAGGTGAAACACTGCTTGACTGAATGCTGTGAGCAGAGTAAGTCAGGTGACAGTGTGGGGTCAATAGGGCAGATAGTTAGGCGTGAAACATAGCCAAAATGGTGCCCATGCCCATTGTGCAGTGAAACTCTGGGTAAATTCAACGCCGAAACGAGAAACTCTGCATCACTAAACCGAAGAAGCAGCCTCTGTGCGCGCTGGGAGAAAGGTTAGCGCCGCGCTGCGTAGTTTACACGTTACGAAAGCGACGTGGCATGTTAGCTTCATGCTGCCTTATGGCTGCACCATGTTAGCAACAAACCGCCTGTCCGCATTTCCAATGGCTCTCCACACATCTCTCTGCAAACTACATTAGCATTTCAGCTAGAGAAATCTCCTGGTGCTTGTTGTAATTTCCACCCGACATGCCAGCGCATAATCAGCCACGTGCGGTTTCTCAGGAACGGCCACATGGGAAACACTACATGCTTGATAATAGCGGTTACTGACCCTCAACCAACAGTACCGTTCACAATCGCATTTCCTCTCGCTTAGATAGGAAAATACAGAGAACGGCAGAAGCGCTTGCTTTGCCCCGCCCCTCTCGGCCATTTACAACAGACTCTTGCACTTGGAACGGGCAAACAGATGGTTGTCACGGTAACTACTGGTTGGGAGAGGAATGCGTTCCCAAGCGGCACATCCGTTAACACCTGGCGGCCCTCAGACCTGCCCCAGCCTCAGGGACACGAGCAGAGGGGTATTGCAGTCCCCAGAGAGGGTCGTGAGTCGAGCTGTTCAACAGTGAGCAGACTAACACTGACTGCACACGCGCAGCAGACCCAACATTTACATTTAAAATGAAACACGCAGTACATTGTTCATGTTCCTCTTAATTCCCCCATCCCACCCACACATCCACCACACCAGACTCCACTGCATTTCTCTGCAGGTTTGCAGAGTCGCTGATTTCGGACGCCATGTTTGAGATTCATCCCATCTCCATCCTTAACTTATTGGCAAGGCGAAAACAAACAGAGTTGTAAATATGCGCATAAACTTCAATATAAAGCCATTACCATGTTTTACCGAGAACAATCGCTTCAGGCTCAAGAATTCCCTGACATTTACAACACTCTTACAAACTGTCTGCTTGCATCTACCAGGGATGAGCTTAAGAAAACATTCCCTTCTCGGATGTATTAAAGTAACTCTATGAAGAGAATGTATTATCAAGCTGTAACTGCACAAACCAGCTCAAAGTGGCCCATGTAGGTTTCTGCTTAAGATAAAACAGCGAATCCCTTGTTCCAACTGTGCATAATGTACAAACCACATGCGTTTCAGCCTCTGAAATGAGATACGTTAGGCTGCTGGCGCTGAGATGCACTAACATGCTGAGGCAGCAAATACGTCCAATCTTCATGAAACGGCAGTGAAATAAGCAGCCGTAACATCTGGTTGAAATTATCCTGCTAAGTGCGCTGATGCTCCAGAGGACAAGGTCTGGATCCTATCTGAGCTGCGCGGGGTGACGCAGACGTATCTTTATAAATCATTAGAGATTTGTCTTCATAAACTATCCTAGAAGGCTGGCCTAATCCTGCAGGGCAGGACGCTGGTATCAACAAGCAAAATCTCCTGCCCCTGGAATTCGAATCTCAAGACCATTTTTTGGAGAGATTACTACTATTTTTTGGAGGCATTATCTCTGTGAGACACTAGTGTGCTCAAGATTCATTTTTCAGAGTCGGTTGAAGATGATTGCGCATTGCGTGACGTGCTTATGAGGAAATGTAGCTACAAGGTCTGATGGTGCAAATGTTTTGGTTGGTGAATAATTGAGGTAAGAGACAAGCATGGGCCCTTTTGGCCCATCTTAGGGTCTACAACCTCGTCGATAGCACTGAGCTCACGCAGATTTCGAACTGAACCTGGGAAATGTCTCTGTCTAACCGCAGGAAAGGGATTTTCAGAAAGGCCAGGCGTGTCTTTGATACCCATTTGCCGTGTTTCCCTGAACCTCACTTGGATGGACTCGCCCACAAAAACGAGGCCTTGTACTTTGCCCTCTGGTTATGGAAATAAATGTCAAACAAACCAGATGACCAGAGCACTTCGGTGTGAAATGAAGGGAGTGGGGAGAAAAGGCGGGGCTAAGGAGGGACGACGTGAGTGGGCCGTGATTACAAAGCTGCCCGAATGCCCCGCCTCTTTTTCCCTCTTGTAACTCCGTAGCTTTGCTTTCTGGCAGTAGCATGAAAGGCATGAATCTAATGCACGATCACTTCTGAGATCTGATCTGACGTCACTCGAGCCACTGCTGGACACGCGTCCTGTCAGGACCCTTCATGTTAGAAGTAGAAATCACCTACTGACAATACAGAGGTGTGTGGCAAACACTATCCTAGAGTAATATGACAATCCCGCAGGTAATCCTGTCATTTTAACTAATTTTGCTATCAGCACAATAAATACAAATGCCAGTTGACAACGAATGACAGACAAAGTCAACTAATAATCGCAAAGCTAAAATATGGCAAAGAACATTTATTTCATGCCAAATATCACACCGGTTGTATAAATTTAGAGCTAGCCAAGCAGTTCGTCAGTATAGATCATCACATGATCAGAATAAATAGTCACTTGAACCCAACGATTGCTAAACAGAAATGAATGAACAGAAATCAAAAATGAACGTCACAAAAAAAGTTGTCTGCTGCCTTTAAGTGTGAATATAAGCAGTGACCAACTGCTTCTCCAGCCACGATCGAGTGATCACAACCCAACACTCCTACTCTCTGCCCTCTCTCCTCCCGGTTTACAACATGACTGGTACAGCTGATGTTCTGGAAAGCAGGATGAGTGATGATGATGGCTAACCGCAGAAATAATGTAACAAACACAAGCAGAAGTGAAAGCAGCTACATCAATCAACAAGTATGTCGCTGCAACCTCCAGAACATCACCAAAAATGACTGGGTAGATACATTTGAAAGGTTAATCTAAAAATTCCCAACAAATAATGTGAAAAGTATCCACTTAATCGCCATTGTTCTTTTCGTGGCACAAACACACACAGTCATTTAGCTCATTCCGGCATTTTCTCTATGAGTAAAAGGTGTTCATCACTCCCTCGCTTGGAACAATAGCCTCTGAGAGCAATGCGATATGATGCTAATGCGGGTCTGGGACGTGGGAGTAATTGCTCCGGGAATAGTCAGTGCAGCTTCGGCTCTGTGCAGCGCTGTTCAACTGTTCAACTCCATTATGACCTGCACACTACAAAAATTACACTGCAGGAACAAAGATAATGAATGTGACTCACCAAGAATTTAACTCCCATTTAAACTTCATCTCAATTCTATTACCTTTTGCCCAAATAAGGCAAAAATACTGTCAATGCGGTGGCGTATTTAGACGCATTTCAAAGCTGTGCACTGCCGCAAGAGAAATTCATCTTAAGGAAAATTTCACCCGAAAACAAGCTATTAATTTGTATTTGAGAGAAAATGTCCCTTATGGCACTGAAGCACTTACGGCAGACCTTAATTTCCAGTAAAGACACACTTTCTTGCTTAACCCTAGAACACTATCGCCGGGTGATTTTCACCCGAGCAAACGTGTTTACGTGATTTTCATTATGTTGCGTTTGTCTGAGTGTTATGGGTCCCTGGGTAGCTTCAGCATTGTCTTTGACATCTTTGAAGGCATGGGTGTTTTGTTTACCTCAGGGTACTTTTTTTCATTTTGTTAGACATGGCACAATTGAAAATAAAAGAACACTACTCTAATTTGTCATGCATTGTCATATTTTGATGACAAGTACTTTTTATTGGGTATTTTACTATATCGGGAAAAATCACCTGGCGTTAGTGATGGTGTTACCAATTTTAGCCAAAGAGTTCTAGGGTTAACCAGAGGACATGGCAGAATGAGGAGATATATTCTCTTCAAGCGTTTGCTTTTCTTCCAGCCTCGTGGAGAAACACTCCGAAATCTCAGGCAAAAAACAATGAACAGTTGGGCGCATTCAAGACTACAGCCCGAGGGTTGAAAACGGACTTCTCCCAGTATCGCCTCAACGCCACAGCGACTCCGCCTGTAAGCATCCTCCTCCCTCACTTTTCACTCCAGGGATTCGAAGGCCCAAGACCAAATGACACCTCACACACAGCACTGGCGTGGTCTTCTGCTTGAATCACTGGTTTTCCGCTCGCAGCAGGTCAATCAATGAACCGGCAGCAATGAGGCGATATCCTCGAACAAGAATGCAAAGAGAAGCGTTAGTATTGCGATCAGTGGTGATGCGGAAACAAAACAGCCTGGTTATGACCGGGCCAGCTGTTTTTTTTTTTTTTTTTTTTTTACAGTGGAGGGAATCCAGGGCCAGGCTGATGTTGAAAAAATCCTAATGCTCCACTCACACACACACACACACACACACACACACACTCACATATACACTATGAAACTTTACAAGAGCAAACACACAAAAAAAGCAGACAGAAGCCAGGCAAACCAAGCAGCAGTTGAGAGGAAGTTTCAAACAAATTTTTTGGGACGCAGCGGAGCTGGAGTGGAGAATGTCAACGGGGAAAAAGCAGGCTGTGCGCAGGGACACAAACTACACAAAGAAATTAATAATCGCAGTCATTTCCAACTCAAACATTACATTCCATTCCAATTCACTGGTAAATGCGACAAAAACTACTGTGTATCTTTGTGACTCATTACCAGACATGCCAAATGGGAGCAAAAATTTCATTTGCTAAGAAAACAGTAATTTAAAACAAGCCAGCATTTATTTGAGAGAAGAAAAACCGACAAGACTTAAAACTTGTCATGACAGATTTTATCTTTTTGCCGAGTGAGCGGCGAGGCAGGCTCTACAGGAGGATTTGGTGGTTTAAGAGCCCAGAGCAGGGCCAAGGCAGAATGTGCGGTAAAGGCTAAGCCATCTTCCCCTGCTCCCTGCCTGCAAAAGCACTGACTCAGCAGCGCTGCGCTAAAGCTCCACACGGCTCGCAGAGCCTCCCCAGCTGCTCCCTGCTCTGCCTCAGCTGTGCCAACGGCAACACTGGCGAGCGCTCAAACACCCTCCCGAGGGGACTGCCGACCCGCCAAGGACGGAGCGGAGGGTGAGCCGGCAGATGGGGGAAATGTGGACAAAGGTGGTGTACTTCAGTCCGTTAGTAAGAGGAGGAATCCTGGGAGCTCATTGAATAGCCCCGTAATGGCAGCCTGCTGGAGGATACAAGAGCTGCGCTCAGGATAAACTCAGCCAAACAAATACTGTGAAAAACCACAGCGATGGACCTCAGCTTACGTTTTGGGTAAAGAGTCAAACTCGTCGTGCGGAGAGAATACCGCAGCCAAGCTCACAGCCTCCTAAATGCTCACATCCACAAACAATGGAACTCTTTCCCATAAGCTACTAATTAGCAGTGAGGGAGAAAACTTGGTTTTCCCCTTATTTCTGCACAAGCCTGTTTGATCGAGTCACCGCAGCTTGGCAGAAGTTCCTGCATGAATTTCCATTGTTTCTCTCCCCCCCCCCCCCCCCCCCCAAAAAAAAGCCTGCTGAGCTGTTTTAATCACAATAAATGACACTTCTGGGAAAACTCTCCACCCTTAAAACAGCTAAAGAAAGGAGTCATCTCACCCAAACGCGTGCCAATGCTGAAGAAACAGAATTAAAATTTTATTTTTTTTTCTATTTAATCTTTATTAACTCAGGATAATCCCTTGAGATTCAAAACTTCTTTTTTGAGGGATACTTGGCCAAGACAGCACACTGTTTCATATAAATTACAGTATGCAGACATCAAGAATGACCAAATAAGCAAACAAAAGACGAGAAACATAGAGCGGCCCGTAACAGGTTATAACTGAACAGATGGTCTCAAAGGCAGACTTATACCAGGTGTACAGCTGGTGGTCACAGGTAGCTACGCCCCCCCCCCCCCCACCTTCTCCTGAGCGACAGTCCCCTCCCTGCTCCACACAGTGTGACGTGTGTGAAGTAAGCCAACCGCACACATACTTGAGACACACATGGAGGTGCAGAAGTCCACCAGCTGCTTAAAGAAGGAGAAGGTGTTGAGGAGCCTGCTTCCCGCGCTGGAGCCGAGTTCGCCTTCGCCTCGTCTGAAGGCGCAGTCCATAGTGGGCAAGATGCACCGAAGCGGGCACCAGAGAGAACGGAAAGCGAGCCGGTCCTGTGGAATTGCTGTGGCGCTCGCACAAGGCTCCAGGCGAAGGAGCTCTGCTGCTCTCTGTCCCAGACTGAACCGTTTGGGTCTGTTTTACACTCTTTCTGTAGTGATGGGGGGGGGGCGGCGGCAGTGGGAGGTGCGCCGGCCCACATGTAGCGCAGGATTTCACAGAAACCAAACACAGTCCGAGGAGAGTTTTAAATGAAAAAGCTGCAGGGGAGGACCGGGAATGAGAGAGAGAGAGAGAGAGAGAGAGAGAGTGGAAGGGGGGGGGGGGGGGCAGAAAACCACTGAATTCATTCAGTGACCTCAGCAGTGCTCAGTGTTGATGAAAGATGCTGCAGAAAGCAGAAAATGGCGCGCGCCCACACACACACACGGATACTTCACGGGGAAATGAAAAAAGCAACAGCAACAACAATTAACTAACAAACCCAAAAATCAAATCCGATCCAAAAGAGGGGATTTGGGGGAAAAAAAAATCACAGAAAACGGTACTGAAGCCCAACACATCACGATGTGTTGACCGTACGCTTCTGCGTTTGGGGAAGAGGTGTGTGTTTAAGAGCCAAGCACTGATTCTGGAATGCGAGGGCCCTCGATAAACTCTGCTTTCCTTCGGGTGGCTGGGAGCAGGACACACACACACACACACACACACACACACACACACACACACAAGACAGAAGCAGAGAGAGGTATGAAGAGAACAGAGGGGGGAGAGAGGGGCTCCTGAGCCAGGTTTGGAGCGAGGTGCAGATGGAAGTGTTTATCGGCGGGGTGTCAGGGATGGGTTTGGAGGGGAGCTCGTGTTACACCGCTGCCTGCGTGAGAGAGCTGGGTTAAGGCTTGGCCAGCGTCATCGTACTACAACCTGAATGCTCGTTTACACTCTCTGACGCGAGCCTTAGGTGGGGGTGGGGCGTTCACAAGCACCACATCAAAAGATCCGCACACGGTCTTCACATGTGCCATGACATCTACATCCTGTCTACATATCAGCAATCAATCAATCAATCAATGTACACAGCACAATTCAAGCAAAAGATGCCACTCAGTGTTCACATAAAATCAAAATGCAGGACAAATACATGCAAGCGAAGGAATATATCAAAAAAAGATTTAAAAAAAAACACAATAAGAGATAAAACAAAGAGGTGGATTACTAAATAAAAGAAACCAATGAGATAATTGGCACAGTTAAACAAGATGCGTCTGTGAAACACTGATGCCCCCGTGCATAACATGCACATGCTAACCATTAAAGGCCTGTCATGAGTCAATCAAAGGTTAAAGGTCAAGGTCATCAAGGTCAACATTCATTACCTCATCAGAAAGGCTTTATCCTAAGGAATACATATGCCAGGTATCAAATGCCTATTACTAGCTGATGAGAAATTATGGCCCATTTTAAAGTTTTTGTCACCAAACGTCATGCTCCAAGGTCAAGGTCAAAAGTCAGGACCCCTTCTGAAATGCCTTCTCACAAGCAATGCATATGCCAAGTATCAAAGTCCTATCATGAGCCGATCAAAAGTTATAGCCATGGCGAAGTGCGGACAGACAGACGGACAGGTGAAAAACTATATGCCCCCGAAACTTTGTTTAGGGGGGCATAAAAATGAAATGGAACTAAACCTCATTAAAAGTCTCACTAAAAAGTTAATATTTGAGTTTTGTCCTAAGTCCTGGAATCATTGTAGTGCAGTGTTTCCCAAACCTCTCCTGGAGGACCACGTGTCCCGAATGCTTCAGATCTCTCCCTGCTCCAGCCCAGGTGATTCAAATGACTCATTATCAAGCATCCTTGCGGGTTTATAATGAGCTGACCGTTTGAATCACCTGTGCTGCAGCAGGCAGCGCAATAAGACATTGCAGGACAAGTGGTCCTCTAGGAGAGGTTTAAACGGCGCTGATGTAGTGAACACTGACACACTGCGGTGTCACACAAGGCGCTAGAAAACCCAGCGAGAAAAAAAAATTAAAAATAAATAAATCTTGTCAGACTATAAGCTGGCAATACACAAACAATACCAGGCCATGTAAATGTGAGCCCTGCGGACAACTATGGCTACGATCACGACTTGAACTTCAGAAAAACACTGGTGCCAGAAGACAAGATACAGAGACACCCTGAATGTTGGCACGACGCAGAAATGCCAGCTGTCGTTGCAGTCTGGACCGTGGCAGTCTGCTCCACCAATAGCATTGCCGAGAGACGGTGTTTGAAATCAGGACTGCTGCCACCTCACACAGAATTATGCAGTTATGCACGTAATTTACAGGATTATCCTCTGTTTATCATCCCCAGTAAATTACTCTGGGAATCCCCATTATCAAATGTATACAGCAATTCATCTGTTGCATTATAATCCCTACCAGGGCTGGCACTACGGCACTTTTATACAGGAAGAATGTTTAAACCCAGTTCTTCTGAGCTTTCCAAGAGCCCCTGACCCAGAATGGAGTGAGGTGAAAGATGCGCTTTTTCATGTCGAAAACTTCTGTGGTTACGCTCCTCCCGTACTTCATAGCAACGCATACCCAGAAGGAGACACCAATGTCGCCCTGAGAAATTACGCCTATGCAAATTTCCTTGCGTAAAGCCAATGGTTACTCAGCTCTTAGGCAAAAAATAAATGAAAAGCAAATAGACTCAAAACCCAAGCCACACGTTGGAAAATGTTGGAGAGCGGGACAGATGTTAGAAGAACAGGAGAAAATGTTGGAGAGCTGGGACAGATGTTCGGAAAATGGGAAAATATTGGAGAGTTGGGACAGATGTTAGGGAAACAGGGTAAAACATTGGAGAGCTGGGACAGATATTAGGGAAACAGGAGAACAAGTTAAAGAGCTGGACCAGGTATTCGGAAAATGTGAAAATATTGGAGAGCTAGTACAGATGTTAGGAAAACAGGGGAAAATGTTGGAGAGCGGGCAGATGTATGAAAAACAGGAGAAAATGTTGGAGAGCAGGAACAGATGTTTGGAAAACGGGAAAATATTGGAGAGTTGGGACAGATGTTAGGGAAACTGGGGAAAACATTGGAGAGCTGGGACAGATATTAGGGAAACAGGAGAACATGTTGGAGAGCTGGAACAGATGTTAGGAAAATGGGAATTCGTTGGAGAGCTTAGACGGATGTCAATAAAAACGGGAAAACGTTGGACAGCTCAGACGGATGTCAATAAAAACGGGAAAACGTTGGAGAGCTTAGACGGATGTCAATAAAAACGGGAAAACGTTGGAAAGCTTAGACGAATATTAGGAAAACGGGAAAACGGAGAGCTGGGACAGATGTTAGGAAAACAGGGGAAAACAGAGGAAAATGTTGGAGATTGGACAGATCTTAGGAAATTGGACAGATGTTAGGAAAACGGGAGAAAATGTTGGAGAGCTGGGAATACGTTGGAGAGCTGAGACGGATGTCTGGTACCAAGTACCAGGTACATTTTCCAAATCGAAAAGCAAAAAAGGTGAGTAGAGCCGGTACCACGTAGTGGAAATTTGGCATAGAAGCAATCGCTGAGGGACCACATTTCAGTGCAATACCACGGAAAATTCACGACCTATATTTCCGCTGACTCTGAGTTTGGGTTTGAGGGGAGCTGCTGGGTTCAGTCGAGGCGAAGCAGAGGGATTACTTGAGGACAGTCCGTGGGCTCAGGTAAGAACTGTGTTTGACAGAGGAAAGCCACTGGGTTTTGGAGAGAGAGAAATAGAAGTTGGGTGTGAATTGGCGGCAAAATCAAAGCAGTGAGGACTTCCTTTTTCTCCAGTGGCTGCAAGGCAGGTGCTTGAGTGGTGCTAGAGGCTTTGGGGCAATTTAGAAGGGGGTGGGGGTGTTGACAGCACAAGCCTGGGTCTGTATGATGTGTCAACACTATCAACAGCTGGCATGAAAGAAAATCTGCTCTTTCCTCCATCTATCCAGAAGACACTGCTCAGAGAGAGAGAAACAGCATGGGCGCATTGATTTGAGAGCAGTGATACCTTTCACAGGTCTTTACACCTTTACTATCCGATCAGCTGGAGTGATGTTGAGAACAAGATGGGCCCTGCAGGGGTCAGAGTTCACTTGAGGTAGAGTGCTGGACAGAACGTGCTACTGCCCCAGGATGAATAGTACTCCTATACAAGCCAGTCTTGCACATTTCCACACAGAGGATGATGGGGCCAAAGCATTCATCTGCTTAGTCCATCCAGAGAGAGGGCTAGATGTTCAGGGAAGCCCAAACTTGCTGCCAAGGGCTATATTCCGGACTGCTACAAGCTGTTAACACTCAAAAACTGATTTTTATTGACTCAGGTCTGCATGCGTGCCGGTGGTTGAACAGATTTTAACGGTAATGCAGCTTGTGGTGACTCCATACACTTTAAAATCTGAAAAGAATTTTTCTTGATTACCATGGTAATTCAAAAAAACATATTATGCATACCATTACTAACAAGAGCCATCAGGAGAGGCATACCCCCCCTTTGGATCATCAACTTCAGATTAGCAAAAGGCACCCCTTCAGGTCATGATCAATGTGCACACCAAGTTTTGTGAGAAAATATTGAACGGTTTTCAAGTTACGCTCTGGAAAGAAATTGTTCACAGACATATGGAGGGATGGACAGACAGACAACCGCACCCATGACTATATCCCCAATGATAGGAAATAAATGCCAAAACAATCAACCTACTCAGTCGTTTTTGCATGAAAACTGAATGAGGACCATGACCTCAGACAGACACATTCCTGTGTGGAGGAGTGAGGCATTTCTCTCCCCCCCTGCTCCTGTGTAAGTATCCCCTCCCATTGTTATTGTTTGAATTTCCCTGTAGGTCATTCACTGGTTTTCCCCTCCATTTATGTTTCTGTGTCCAATCAACATGAACTCTGCACAGCATAAAACACAGTGTTCAGGTATAAATTTGTAACTTCCAATACTGGGGCCTCTTCTCTGGTACCAGGGGTCCACAGACATCAGCAGTCTCTTTGTCAACAGCTGCTCAACTATTTCCTCGCAAATCGACTACCAAATATTTGGGGGGGAAAAAAAAAAAAAAAAGACTATTGGCCTCATCATTTGGTTCCACAAAAACAGTCACAGTGCCCGCCATGCTTTCATAAGAGTCGTTACAATAGACTGCATAAAGAGATGGACAAAGCAACCGTGACATCACCCATTGGTTTCAGCATACCATTTAGGAAACCTCGATTTTGGCAATATGAACAGTACCATTTTGTCATTTTGAAACCGTATATGATTCCTACAGGACGAGAGCGTGAAGTGAAGATCCAGGGAGGAGCGAGGGGTGGATCCACGGGTGAATCTGACTGTATCAGACAAGGACCAGAGGAAAGTCACACCCCTTAAGGCATATTCTGGCTTTATCCTTTTTTCTAGTCTATTTTGGACTAAAATGTACAAAAATGAACATCATGACATATCAAAGAAAACTTGACACTTGCGATAGATGCCATAAAATAATGTGGAAAATCATTAATGAAACGAGAGCACTGAAGTGCTAAACCCTCGGCGCTAAGGTGTAAGCTTTTAACCCACTCTTGACCCCACCCACGGCCACATTATCGCGTACCGGTATATCGTACGTTACATGAAGCGAAACTTAAGCTTCTTAGCTTTCGCCTGCTTTTTCTACCGAACGAAGGCTTGTCCGAAAAATCTGCCATATTTTAAATGTTTCTATGAAGATTAGAAGTGTGACTATGTACAAATTGCGAAGTTTGAGTCACGAGGAGAGCTCATATAGACCGGAATGACAGACAGACCTACAGAATGACAGACTACTGTAACCCGCCGCCGCGCCTCGGGTTAATAATAAATCAGGTGAGGAAGTAGGGTCATTTTCTCATAGACTTCAATGGCATTGAACTTCTTTCTGCAACCACTGACTTTGCCATCTGCTGGCAATTAAATAGAATGCAATTTTCAGAGATTTCCACATGGGCTTCACTTTTCAGACCCGGGTGCTGCATCCATCTTTTTATACAATCTATGGTCGTTACATGGTAGCAGCAGCTGTTTCTGGGATAACAGCACACTCCACGCACGTGTCAGAAGAGGCCACATCCTCAGTCAAAACAGACCACCTAACAGGGAGACCGATTCAACATCCTGCTCACACCACTCTGCTAACTGCCCGACTGATAATGACTGCCATCTTAAACCAAGTAGTTCACCCATTTCCCACCATTAACAAGATTTTCCATCAATTATGACAAAATACTTCAACCCCATCATCGAAGAGATACTTCGGCAAATCAGCGTTTTCACTGTTGTTATATGGTGGGAGTGCAATTACAAATCTTCAAAAAAATATATATAAAAAGATTAATTAATATTATCAAAAATGCTGGCAGTGGCTGAAAACTTACAAAAATAAACTAGAAGGGAAAGAGTTAAAGAGTTATACAACCGCCAGCTGCTCGAGCAGGAAGAGCACTGGACGTTTTCTTGCTGGTCAGACAGACATTTGTCTGAATTCTGCTCCAGGCTCCAACTGAGGTACCGTTCAGTTTAGCATTGGCCCTGAAGACATGCACAGCAGAATGCCACCATTAGTAGGCGCCAACATGCATGTTGTGTTACGTAGAGTGTGGATGAGTCTACAGACACCTCAGCGCTCAGAGCATAATCTCACGTCTTGTGCCGCTGCTCAGAAGGGAGAGACATAACAAGGGAAGAGCTGAGTCCTGCTGAACTCCAAAGGTCAAATGTGACAGACTGACAGCAAAGCAGTCGGCACCTCTATAGATGCCAGTGCAGTGCCCAGCTTCAGGACTGCAACACTGTTATAACCAGGAGCTAAGTCGCAGTGTTCGGATCTGTTAAAACCAGAATACTGCCCTCTGTTAAGCTCCATTTCTGAGCGCAGAGCGGCCGGTATGCTACTGAAGTGAAATCTAAGCATCGCCTCGCATTTCTACGTGCAAGAAAAGACAGCAGTGCAGCTGCGAGGCTGTGCAAACATTGCAGAGCAGGAAGAAAAGCCAAAGATTCACAGTGCAGCCTCAGTCTCCTCTACAGGCGACAGAGCCCGCGTGCGTGTCCTCATATGAGCTCTTTCATAACGATGCAGTCCGCGTCAACACCCGCCGTTCACTTCAGGTGCAGCAGGAGGCGGCGATACAACGTGCAGAGATGTCATCTTTCAAATTAAAGAAAAAAACTGCACTCCGACGCAGGATAAAGTCTCCTTCCTGAGTGCAAAAAGAGCATCTTTGGCCAGAGCCTGTCGTCTCTCATAGGGAACAACATATTTCAGGACAAAACACTCCTCTCCCGCAGTCACATCCCCTTTATTTCTTGGGAGTGTTCTCATGTCTCGCGGAGACAACATTCTGTGGTGCTGAGAGGAATGGGGTGAAAGGTTAACCCCATAAAGCCTATGGACCCATATATGGGACCGTCAAATGCAGCTGCTGTATTCAAACCTGTGGAACTTCAGGCCTATTTTAAATTCTAGTTGAGATCTTGCGATTTCCAACAAAATGCGCAGATATACAGAAAAATGTGAATGAAATGATGTTCAAGATTGAGATATTTTCCATTCAGTGTCACGCTGTGGCCATGAGAACACAGCGTGCTGAGTTTGAATACCTCTCTCAATAGAAGTGTGATGTAGCTTTGTGTGAAGCGCTGCCACCAGCAGATACAGTACAGTATATGAATGTGACTTTCTCCTGCA
The DNA here is from genome assembly GCA_029721435.1 of Gymnothorax reevesii. NCBI lineage: Eukaryota > Metazoa > Chordata > Actinopteri > Anguilliformes > Muraenidae > Gymnothorax > Gymnothorax reevesii. The sequence goes on along the minus strand of CM056582.1, from coordinate 62,815,449 downwards.
GAATATGTATGTGACATTTCCTGCTACTTCATGAAAAAAGGGACTTTTCTGACTAACTTTTCCCTTCAGCAGTTTCAGAGTTCATGAGGTTAATCGTAGGGGTGTGACAATGTCTAATCATGATTTTTTTTAAACGAAGTATTAAGACCATCTTCTACCATGGAGTGTGCAGGCAACAGTGCACCATGTCTTTTACTTCAAATATAAATTCATTCCTGAAGATTCCAGCATTCGTACCCAAGCCTGTGGAGATGGGGAGAGAGAAGGCATCCAGGGGGGCAGGGGTTTGCAGTCAGAGCCGTTCCTCAGTTCCACTGACCGCTTGATGGATGGCTGTGAGCAGAGTTGCTCAGCTAATGAGCTTATGAATATATACACTTCATAAACAGCACAGAGACACACTGCAGATACCGCAGTTACAGATGTAAACGAAGGAAACAAACTCCTAACCAAACCACTCATTTCTCTTGCCTGACACCTACAACAAAGGGTCCACCCCCGGAATAGACAAATTAATGAAAAAAGAAAAACAAATCTATTCATCATTCTACTGAGTTCCATAATACAAGGTACAAAGACATACAGCCAGTATTTGGTCAGTCACACAATATTTACCATTTTGGCTCTGCGCGCCAACATGATGAGTTAAAAAGAATGTGCTTGGTCGAGACATTCAGCATTAATCGAAGAGTTATCTTAAAATAAATTCTAAGAACTGTTCAGGAATAAACAAAGAATTAATATAGAGCTTGCAGATTTTTGGGACTCAGAAAAGCCATCTGTCTAACTAATATGTCGACATACATAATCAATAACTTAAAAAATGAAACCGCACAGCGCTGCCGCATTAGCAGTCTTCAGTTCTCGCCAGTTCTTGGAGGACTCCGGCTTCAGATTTTTCTTTCATCCAGTGAGATGAATCCTCAGGCAGATTCAGGCATGTTTATAAACTTGGATTCTGTAGAAAATTCCTTTCTTTCCATTAAAAAATGCCTTGGGCTGTTCTCTCAGTATGCTACAGGTAACTGTCCGTCTGCAGTGACAGGTGCCATCCAGTGAGTTCTGAAGCATTTGGTAAGATTGTTAAGGATACTACAGCCCTATACAATTCTGAACTTATCCTGCTGCCTTTGTTGGCAGTCATGACATCAATAAATACAAGGTAACCAAGCTGCACTGGCAGCCATGAATGCCCACGTCATTGGACAACCTCCATGTTTCACACGAGGAGGTATGCCTCAGATCATGAGCAGATCCTTCTCTTCGCCATATTTTTCTCTTACCCTCATTCTGCTGAAAGTTGATCTTTGCCTCATCTGTTCATAGGATGTTGTTATATAAAACTAACCAAGCCTTTTTAGATGATTCTTTTTTTGGCAAACTTTAATGGGACATTTATATTTTTTAGGCTTAACAACGGTTTATATTTTGTGGTATCTTCTGGTGACCCCTGTAGGGCAGACTTCTCTTGAATTTTGACTTTAAAACCTGTATCCTAGAGGGTGTTTTTGTACTGGACAGTGATTTTGAATAGATTTTTCTTCACCAGGGATATATGTATATGTATATAATTCTTCCTTCATCCACCACAGTTATTATTTGTAATCTTCAGGGTCTTTTGGAGTCACTGTGCTCACTAAGGTTTTATTTCTTTTCAGTAATAAACCAAATGGTTGATGTGTCACACCTAACGTTTTAATCATTTCTCTGATGGCTTGCTTCCCCGGCAGTGAAAGCTCTGTCTATTTCATGATTTGTTATCAGCAGCATCTTTGAAATGCAAATGCCATACTTGAAAGCAGCTCTAGGCCTCTCATCTGCTTGTTTTTAAACATTGTAATGAGGGAATAACACACCTGGGGTGCATTTCCCAAAATCACAGATGCTAACTTACGTAGTTGGGCCCATTGACTGTGAATGGACGAACTATGTAAGTTGCTAACTTAGTTAGCAACTACGGCTTTGGGAAACGCGGTCCTGTCCGATTACTTTTTGTCCCTTGGGGAAAGGGAGATGGCATTTGACAAGTGCAGTAATCCCATATTGTTATTTGTCTCCGGCTGCCTCTGGCGAAAGGGAGACATAGGAATGCACCCCGTCCGTGCGTGCCTGCATGTGTCCGTCCACCCGTCTGTCCGTCCGAAAAGAGGTGGTAACACGATAACTCAAGAAGAAAATGGATTACAGACCCCATGTTGTGCACATTAGAAGGTCAGATTATGAACCAGTTTCCTATTTAATATCAATGACCTTGACCTATTATTTGACCTTGAAATTAGCAGGTCAAATAATGGTACTTCACCTATTTTTACAAATTTGATTTACAAGCTCAAAACTGCTCGCTGTTTTGTTTTGCGGCATTCTCTTTAACCAGATGGTAAAATTCTATGGATCCACCTCCTTGCCATCTTTTACAAATTTCATGTTGAACAGAAATGACCTCCTTTAACATCATAGGGTACATATTTATTTTGGGGACAGGAGACCGTGGGCCTCGCAGCCAGCTTGTCCAATTTGGAATGAAATACCCTCAGATTGCAGCACTTGGAGTCCATATTCATCATTTAAACACAACCCAAATTATCTGTGGAAGATTGTCAAAATCATAAGAGCTCTGTCAAAGGACAAAATCTTTATGGACCTGACTGTACAGAGAAAGCGGCTCCCAAATCAGTCAATGTGTGAAATTTAAAATTCAATCGATACAGTAAAGAGTACACTCCCTCATAACTGCCAGTCACTAAGGAGATGTACAGGTCAGAGTAAGCAGTGTTGTTACTAAGGAGACGTACAGGTCAGAGTGAGCAGTGTTGTTACTAAGGAGACGTACTCTTCACGCGACACATAAACAACAGCATATTCAGCTGCAAGCCAGAAACCGCAGAGGAGAAACTTGCAAGCTTGTGCTATTAATGCAAGCTGCAAACTAGGGAGAAAAGCAATACAGACACTACAGAGTCAGTCGCCTGCTAGTTGACATGTATCCTCGAACCCCCAAAGCAATCGCTCCTGAAATCGATAGGCTTTGTGACCTCACCACACAGAAGGTCCACACCAAATAAGAAGCGAATCGATTGGAATTTGTGGCCAGTACAGGAGTCAAAAACAAATCTCTACAGAGTCGGTGGACGTGATGAGACTATCGCTGATCCATAGTATCCCTGACTCATCATCTGGGGATACGATAAAAAGGCTGAAAGAAACACTTCAGGCCATTTTAGGAATAACTATTACATATAACGTTTATTTAACCTAACCAGGAACACAGGAACCTGAAAGAGAATCATTACATTTTTCTGGCTTAGGAGTCACACTGGCAATGGGAATATAGGATGTGATTTATTTATTCTCCTCATAATATCCGGGTTGGAAAGATACACTCAATTTTTGAGCCGAAAAGAGCATAGTGACACTATTGGCCGGAAGCTTCCATCTCATCAGTCTTTTTTAACTGAAATTTCAACTTGGTTTCCTCAGCACATTCACATAATGACTGCAGATATAATCGAGCAGAATATGCAGCTTAAGAAATTACCAGGAGTTCATTATACCTCCATCGTAAGGGCAGATAAAACATGACATCTAGAACCGCAATATCTTCACCTCCTGGCTTTTTTTCAAAAACTTTGAACAACTTCGTCCGCCATAAGCTCAAATGCACAGTCATAATTCACTGCCCCCCCCAAATTAAATTCAAGACCTTTTCTTTCACAAAAACTAGAGAAATATCATTGGTGGCTTATAGCCCCAAAACCATAGTATTTTCGCCAAGTGGTAGCATTACAGGAAAGCATATAGAGTCCAGAATATCAACTGGGTAACTGCTCTCGGCTCCAGGAATCTTCACAGCAAATTTTACCCAATTCCCTTTAAAACGGATTGATTTGTTGCATTTTTGAGGAAGTCAAGTTCGGTCTGAAGGTTGCGTTACAAGAACTGTAATAGTGTCACTGGAATAGTAGAATTGCTCCCGAGTGCAGCAGGACGTTCACAACAAAGTCAATCTGACTCTCATTAGAAGAGTTTGACTAATTGCCGTTGGAAATGCAGCTTTACTTAACGATGGTGCTACAGTAAAACTGACTGAGCCATAAAAGTCAATAAGGTTACTGCTCTTTGCGACATTCCTGTGTAGGAATGTTGACACTAGATTTGACAGGATTCCCATTAAAACCATTCAAATGACTGGACTTTAAAAATGTAATATCTATTCAAGTTGCTGCCTTTATCACCGTGATAAGTATGGCCTGATGGTGGTGCAAGGTTCTGGGAAGGTCAACAAGGTTGCTATAATCACCTCTAGACTCCAGGAACAATCATAGAAGGTTAGACTGGATTCCCATCAATACTCCTGGCCTATGGCATTAGGAGATATTTGACCTGCTGGTGGCACTGAAAGAAACATGACGGAGCCACAAGAATCAATAACTTCCTCTTCAATTCACCAGGAATATTCCTCTATGCCCCATGACATGATTTTCATTAAAGCAGTTTTGAGTCACTGCAATTTTCAAAAATTAAAAGCGTTTCCTGGCAGTGGCACGGAGAAAACGTGTGACACGACTCCCACGAAGACTGTGGGTGTCACTGCATTCGCAACAGTAGAGCTTAACCCCGAAGTGGCCACAAGAACGAGCGTAACAAAACGATTGGGTTCGTCCTCCAGATGGGCTAATGAACACAAGCAGCAGCTGGCGATTCCAATCATAACCCTTTTAGTTATCGCGCCAACACCAAGCGGCAGCAGCGTCAACGGTGGCCAACGTGAATCCATAATATCCTGGAAAACTGTTCTGAGATACAACAAGTAAAGAAAGGTAATATCACCAAGGCAGTGGCGGAACAGTTCAGCCCCCCCTTATTCCCACGAGGGCAAAATAGAGACCACGGCTCTGTTCTAATTTACATTTCAGCAACCTCTGTTCCACACATGCAGGACCTTAAGTACAATCCATCAGTATTAGTGACACACGACAAAAAAGGCTGCAATTGCTCCAAACACGCAATTGTTCTGTCTTTTTTTTTTTTTTTTTAAACCTCAAACTCATTCACAGCAATAGATTTCAAGCTGGTTAAACATAGAGACGAAAGTTCAACGGCAGCCTTGAAACGGTGAGTTAACTCAACTAAAAGCTTGAAGGTAAACTTCATTTCAACCCGCAATTAGTCAAAACTATAGATAATTTTAAGTTTTACCCTTGAAAACGAATGAACTTGAGTTCGATATCTAAAACTTGTCATGACAACATGTGTTGAAGAAAGAAATAAATTCACAAAACTTCATGGAGGAATCATATTATAAGGTGTTGTTATCAAATCCAATCGCAGCTGGAATACGCCGAAATAAGTTTACGTCACATTACTTTCTATATACCTACAGGCTGCACTGTGCACACAGGCAAGCCCATAGCGCTCTGCCCTGTGTAGATGGAGGAGATATTGACAGAAATATTGTAAACCGAAGCTTATTGCAAAACAAAAGGAGGTTACATTGCACACCAACAGCTGCACTGCTACAGTTTAGCCTAGTACTCACAGAAGCCCTGAGCGATGTAAGACGAGGGATCAGACTGACTCACCCGCACTCCTCTTCCAGCGGACGTGTGCTTTCCCTAACCGTCTCATTAATGAGACTCCTCGCTTTCCCAGGACAGTAAAAGAGAGGCTCATTGCATCCCTCTTCTTGCGGCAAAATATTTACTACCTCTGAAAACCAGAAATCATGACGCCACTGCGCAGGCCATGGTCTTAAACCATGGAAACAGCCTTCAAGAGCACTAAAGGTTTTAAAGAGGGTTTCAAAGAAGGCTAATAAATCTGCATTCATTCCTCCACAAACTAAACAAAAAAACGAAAGACCAAGACTATTAGTCTTCACACTGAGAAAGAGAGCAGAATATGTACAAAACAGGACCTCCCCAAAATTAAGAGCGGGAAGGGGATGGAGTGTAGAGCATTAACGCAGTGTAAAATACAGAGTGGGCACTTGGACATTTTTTTCCATATCAGTGAAATGACAATAATAATCGTTCTGCTGGACAGAGACTGAGATCGCAGACATTGTTGACTCATTCATCAGAATGCATCGGCTCAGTCCACAGATATTCCAATTTGAGGGCTCAAATTAGCAGGGCCTCGTTGACAGCACTATGGTCAGTTCAGGCCTCGGACAAGGACTTTTGACCATTCAGGATACAACGAAACCAAGTTTTAGATTACAACATATTTTAGTATCCTAAATACCTTTCAATGTATTCGAAGTGCTTGATCATAGCATTCAAGGGCCTGAAGAAAAATGAACAACAGTTGCAAAGTTGTCAACGAAAATGTGGAGGAAATGAGGAATTTGCAGGCGAGGTAGGAAAAAGGGAATTCCCACTTTAATCAAGAAATCCCAGAAAAATACTGCCTTTAAGTCACTGAAAAATCCTCACTTCGTGGAGAGCCGGGTCGAGGCAACGGGCAAAAGTGGCTGCCACTGAACATGAGATTTCCAAGTGCTTATACAGGGGGTATAGAACAGGGTCAGGGGTAATGGGCATAAAACACAGAGGGTATAGAACAGGGTCAGGGGTAATGGGCATAAAATACAGAGGGTATAGAACAGGGTTGTGGTAACAGGCATAAAATACAGAGGGTATAGAACAGGGTTGTGGTAACAGGCATAAAATACAGAGGGTATAGAACAGGGTCGGGGGTAAAGGTCATAAAATACAGAGGGTATGGAACAGGGTAAGGGGTAATGGGCATAAAATACACAGGGTATAGAACAGGGTCAGACATAAAGGGCATAAAATACAGAGGGTATAGTACACGGTCAGGGGTAAAGGGCATAAAAGACAGAGGGTATAGAACAGGGTCAGGGGTAATGGGCATAAAATACAGAGAGTATAGAACAGGGTCAGGGGTAATGGGAATAAAATACAGAGAGTATAGAACAGGGTCAGGGGTAACAGGCATAAAATACAGAGGGTATAGAACAGGGTCAGGGGTAAAAAGTTTAAAATGCAGAGAATATTCAAGAAGACATGAGGCGAGGTATAGGCTATATAATATTGATGTTTCAGAATTAGGTCAGGGGTACAGGGTATAAAATACAGAGAGTACAGAGCAGGGTTGGGGTGCAGACTATGAATTATAGATATTCCAAATTCACCTAAAGCAGGATATGGGGGGGGTAATGTACAAAATATGGCAGATATTGAGCCGTACGTATTAAGGCCACAAACACAGAGGAAATATATGCGCAAGGGGACATGCTGGTCGGCAACAACAGCTGCCGTAGATGTGGCAATGGGCCCTGGTTGTCATAGCAACAGAAGAAAGTGGAAACAGCAGGTCCTTGTCCAACACCCCTTGTTTTTTTTTGATGGCGGGAGTACACACCTGCCCTCCACCCTGACTGCTAATCCTCAGGGGACAGCCAGCGCTCAGCTGGAAATGCACCCACATCCATATGAACACACTGCAAACCACCACCACCAAAAGCCTAGAGACACACTGATTATTGATGACACCACACCAGGGATACACTTTCATTGCCCACAGGATATCACTCAAGCTAAGAGCTGGAAACTACAGTATCCCTACAGAGACAACAGTTGGACAAATGGCACGGCTATGATTTTGCTTGACTGAAACTACAGTCAGATGATATATGAAAGCCCAGGGGATACTCAGGGACCATGGGCATAGACTCCGGTGCAGTGCAACTGAGAGCAATTCTCCGGCCTGTCAGGATTAATCCACAGTAAGTACTGTATACTGAGAGACTAGGAGATACTCATGTGACTGTAATTGAATTAAAAGGTTTGAATTTAATAAATACACTTTTATTTTCAGTTCAAAATTAAATGATAATACTTGTTCATCTGAGGGAAATGAATCTGCTTGGCTTCTAGTGTGTCAGAGTAAGTAAGGGTTGATTACGGTGCTTCAAACTGCACTTATTTTATATTCTCATTTGCCACATTGATGACTGGATTGAAGCATTGCAAAATTTCTGACGAGTGCACACGTCCCTGATACTCTGACACATCAATGCAGTTTGCCCTTATCACTTTTATGCTGATGACACTCAACTTTTTCTCTCTTTTCCCCCTGATACACAGGTCTCCGCCTGCATCTCCGCCTGCCTACAAGACATCCAGAGCTGGATGGACAACCATCACTTGAAGCTCAGCCCAACCAAGATGGAGATGATCTACATCTCTGCTCCATCCTCCCCTCTCCTGGACCTGACCATCACCCTGGGGGATACCACCATCTCCCCCTTGCGGAGCGTGAAGAACCTTGGGGTCCTGTTTGACGACAGGCTCTCCTCTGCTGTGAACATCGCTGCAGTGACTCGGACCTGCAGGTTCTTCCTCTACAACATCCGTAGAATCCGGCCTTTCCTCACCAGCTACTCAACGCAGCTCCTAATCCAAGCTCTGATCCTCTCCCGCCTGGACTACTGCAACTCCCTCCTAGCCGGCCTCCCAGCATCTGCCATCAGACCCCTGCAGCTCATCCAGAACGCTGCAGCTCGCCTGGTCCACAATCTCCCGAGACACTCCCACATCACCCCCCTGCTCACAAGGCTCCACTGGCTCCCTGTTGCCGCTCGCATCAAATTCAAGACTTTGGTGCTAGCCTACCAGGGAGCCAACAAAACAGCTCCAGCATACATCCAGAGACTGTTCAGACCTTAAATCCCTGCCAGAACACTCCGCTCTGCTACTTCTGGTCGCATGGCTCCTCCCCCTCTCCGATCCTCCCCTTCCTGCTCAAGGCTGTTGTCTGTCCTAGTACCTCATTGGTGGAATGATCTACCAATCGAGGTCAGGACAGCAGAAACCTTCAGCACCTTCAAGCGCTGCCTGAAAACCCACCTCTTCAGGCTCCACCTTTCCCCTACTCCACTGCCCTGAATCCTGTCCCTACTTCCCTTGATTTGTTGCCCTTTCATGATCTTGTTGCTCTTAATTTTGTTTACTTTACAAAACCCAAAACCAGCGAAGTTGGCACATTGTGTAAATCGTAAATAAAAACAGAATACAATGATTTGCAAATCCTTTTCAACCTATATTCAATTGAATACACTGCAAAGACAAGTTACTTAATGTTCGAAAAGGTAAACTTTGTAATTTTTTGCAAATATTAGCTCATTTGGAATTTGATGCATGCAACATGTTTCAAAAAAGCTGGCACAAGTGGCAAAAAAGATTGAGAGAGTTGAGGAATGCTCATCAAACACTTATTTGGAACATCCCACGGGTGAACGGGCTAATTGAGAACAGGTGGGTGCCATGATTGGGTATTAAAGCCGCTTCCCTGAAATGCTCAGTCATTCACGAACAAGGATGGGGCGAGGGTCACCACTTAGTGAACAAATGCGTGAGCTGATTGTCGAACAGTTTAAAAACAACATTCCTCAACGAGCTATTGCAAGAAATGTGGGGATTTCATCATCTACAATCCGTAATATCGTCAAAAGGTTCAGAGAATCTGGAGAAATCACTGCACGTAAGCGACAAGGCCGAAAAAACCAACATTGAATGCCTGTGACCTTCGATCCCTCAGGCGGTAATGCATCAAAAACTGACATCAGTGTGTAAAGGACATCACCACATGGGCTCAGGAACACTTCAGAAAACCACTGTCAGTAACTACAGTTTGTTGTTACATCTGCAAGTGCAAGTTAAAACTCTACAATGCAAAGTGAAAGCCATTTACCAACAGCACCCAGAAACCCTGCCAGCTTCGCTGGGCCCAAGCTCATCTAAGATGGACTGATGCAAAGTGGAAAAGTGTTCTGTGGTCTGAAGACTCCACATTTCAAATCGTTTTTGAAAGCATGGCCCCGTAGTAAAAGAGTGCGGGTACTAGACTGGCCTACCTGTAGTCCAGACCTGTCTCCCATTGAAAATGTGTGGCGCATTATGAAGCGTAAAATACAACAACGGAGACCCCTGACTGTTGAACAACTTAAGCTGTACATCAAGCAAGAATGGGAAAGAGTTCCACCTGAAAACCTTCAAAAATTGGTCTCCTCTGTTCCCAAACGTTTATGGAGTGTCGTTAAAAGGAAAGGCGATGTAACAGTGGTAAAAAGGCCCCTGTGCCAATTTTTCGCCATGTGTTGCTGCCTTTAAATTCTAAGTTAATGATTATTTGCAAAAAAAAAAAAAAAGTTTCTAAGTTTGAACATTAAACATCTCGTCTTTGCAGTGTTTTCAATTGAACATAAGTTGAAAAGGATTGGCAAATCATTGTATTCTGTTTTTATCTGGGATTTAGATAACGTCGCAACTTCACTGGTTTTGGGTTTGTATTTCCTGATTTTGTTACCACTTACTTTGGTTGCCCTTCATTTTGTTGCACCCCATTTTGTTGTTGGTTTACTTCATGTTCCTGCCCCTTTGTTACAGTTGACCCGTTACCCCGTTTGTTGCACTTATTTTATTTTAGTGCCCTTTTTGCACTTGACTTTGCACTTGACCTTGTTGCCATTTTGTCCACTTACCCTTGCCCTTTTGTTATTGGTTTAGATCTGAAACAATCTGTAACAATGGAACGTGTTCTGTCACTTGCTGTTAGCACTTGTACTTGTCTCCAAGGAGCTCTGCACTTTTGTACTGATCTTGTGCACTTTTGTACGTCGCTCTGGATAAGAGCGTCTGCTAAGAACCTGTAATGTAATGTAATGTCGTCAAAACAGCCTAAATTCTTTGATGCATTGATTCAAGATGCTGGAAATATTCCCCAGAGTTTCAGGTCTCAGATAAAATGATAGGATATCGGTCCACTGCACATTCATGCTGTGAATCCCCAGTTCTTCCGCACCTCAAACATCTTACTTTGGATTGACATCAGGTGACTGAGGCCATTGGTGAACACTAAACCTATTGTCAAGTTTGTGGAATTAGCTTTGTGACACAAAGCATCGTCCAGCGAGAAGTTTATATTAGAAGACGAAAACGCAGCAGCCATAAATTGATGGACACGGTCAGTGCCAAACTCTGTCAGTGCCATTTGCATGTTGCAGCAGAAACTGAGATTAGGCAGCCCACGCAATGTTTTTCGAATCTTCGACTGACCAGTTCGTGCCTTTATGCCTTTGCCCGCTTTAGCTTCAGTTTCCTTTTCTGAGCTGACAAGAGCTGAGCCTTGGTCTACTGCTGCTGTGGATCATCCACTACATTGGCACGCCGTGCGTTCAGAGACGCTCCTCAGCACAGCACTGCTGTAACGTGGTAATTACCAGTCGTCTCCCAGACAGCTGGCCTATTCTCCACCGACATCAAAAATTATAAAGTCATTTTCATCCACAGATGCTCAGTTGACTCAAGAGACTGTAGTGCATACAAATCCTTGGAGATTAGCAGTTTCTGAGTTGCTCATACCACCCCCATTTGGTGTTAAATAACATTCTGTGGTCAATGATTCTAATATTCTTCCCCTTGACCAACTAAGCTGAAGTTCTTGACCACGTATGCATGATTATACATGTTGTGGCCAGGCTACCAGCTAACTAAATTATTGCTTTCACTTGCAGGTACACACATGTACCAAATAAAATGTAAGTAAAGTAGACTAGTGATCAATAAAAAAGTTCATTGTGAACGATTTACAAGGAATTATGCATAAAGATGACAGACTGGAGACCAATGTACATTTTTAATGGTGATTCTAAATGAATAAATAATGTATCATAATTGCCCAGCCTACTAAAATAGCACTTTCTATTTAGGGTTTTTCTTGTCTTTTAATGTCATTTTATCGCCATGAATGACTCAGTAATATCTATCTGGATGAGTGCCATATTCATAAATCTAATGCACTGCCATCATTAGCAACCTACATGCTTTTAATTTTCACTTTCCATACAATTCCTTTACACCATGGTATTCCAACTCATTCCATTAACTGACCTGATGTTAAGAAATATTTGGAGGCAATTTGATCTACTTAACAATAGTACAGTTACAAAACCTAGCCAGCAAGACAGTACGAGTTACCATAAGTCAGTATTTAATTTTTTAACCTGCCTAGGGCATACAGAGAAAAGTAGCACAAGAGCCAACTTCATTTTTCACAAACATAAATACTGCAGTGTGAGTACCTGTGATACTGTATATATTAATTTAGTGAAGATGAAACCAATTAAAGAACAACTTCCACTAATTACACTGAGAGAGAGTTCAAAAATGTGAGGAAAGTGTTCATTTCAAGTTGGGTTTCTCACTCTGATGCCATATCAGGGCAAATATTTATTTAGTAAGGGCAATCACATTAAATGACTTCCCTGACCAACCATTTGTGAAAAAGGATTAGTTCTGCATCATTTTTGAATATTTTGCAATTTTTTGATCAAACATGAGGCAGTCATAAAAATTAGCCCAACTATGCTATGCAATAATCAAAACCAGCTTTTGGTTCATCTTGTCAACTGCGTAGTCTTGATCGTCAGAGCCTGAATTACTAAGACCTATATGAAGAGCCTTGCAGCATTTGTGTTTGTTTTACTCAAAAACCAATGTCCAATAATTGGTCACAAGGTTCATTTTTTGTGGTTTAGCATATGTTTAAGGCCTTAGTAAATCAGATGCTCAATCTCTGACAGGGATAGAGCCAGACATACAAGGGTAACCTGAATCTTAAAAGCCGCCATTTAGGCAGATGATCTTCTGACTGAGCCCTTTGTTTGCGCCCTAGCTGTTTACTCAATAACCACATCCAAGCAGACTTGCGTTGTGGGCTGTACACAGTGTAACACCCAGCACTAAGCTTTGATAAGTTCAACTAAACCACCAACCAAGGTCACCACCTTCAAAATCTATGAACAGTGAGAAAGAAATTGAGTGGTCCAAACTGCAGGCTGTCTCTATATGCCTTTTATTCACCTTAATACACAACTGTTCTCACTGCGTGAACCAGACGTTGTGCAGACTGCACAATGTACATTGAATTCCAGTCATGCAGACTACGAAATGGGGCAATGAGTAATTGCGAACACGGGCAAACACAGAGTTAGGCGTCAGGAGGTCACTTTTTCCGGGGCTGATTTAGACGAGAGAATAGTGCCTATCGGGTCATGCAGAAGATATGGTGTTCCCCTCGCCCGTCTACTACAGATAGGGCGAACACAGGGAGTATCGGAGAGGAACTGAACGCTCTCGGAAACATCTCTGTTAGACCTCTGGTGCATGATTCAGCTGCAGAGCAACAGTCGCTCGCCGGCAGCGGACTGACATGACCTTTCACGTGTCCCACCAGCTCCTCTAGTTCTCACCACAGCAATTACAGGCTGGGTCAGCATGGTGAAAAACTGGGCAGAACATTCCACCAGAGAAAGCAAGGAAAAAAGCCTAGAGAAGACTTGTCTCGCTCTGCTGAAATACAGCTTTACAGCTGAGACGGGCTGTCAGCTTTCCCCAGTCCTGATGCACCAGCTCCAATCAGTGTGTATCTGTAGTCTTGCTGTGGGCCGCTGCTCTCAGGTTTCCTTCTGTCAATCTCGCCCTGGGCACGCCCCTGGGCGGTCCTGAGGGCTACACCGTCCAGAGCTGAGCTACTCTGCTACTCAGCAGAGTCAGTACCACTGCTGACTTCAGGCCTTCGCCCAGTCGCTCCGAAACCCCTCCTCACCAAAACCCTCGCTGTCCAGCAGTGACCAGGACGGCTGGCCCACAGCAGCATTATAATCCTGTTGCTGCCTTTATGACAGGGAACATAAATTTACAAGTGGCCTTGAAGGGAAAATAACCCCACAAACACAGACTAAGCTCACTTTAGCTCCCCGGTGTCAATACGAGTTACAGTTTCATTTTAAACACAAGCACATAAGAAAGGAGAGCCCCCTCTCTTTCTCAATTTCTTACACAAAGAAATAATAGACCACTACAGGTAGGGAAACATTATCTCAGCCTACAGCGAACAAGACTGCACATACATGGCGAAGCTACCAAAATATTTGGACGACTACAAACAGAAGCACATATGTAGCGACTGCACAAAGCTCAGCTGTAATAACAAGTACGACAAGGAGCCATTAGAAAGCTTTTTTTTTTTTAACGCTGCTTTACAGAGCAATTACGAGCCGGCTTGTCGTGTGGCACGACCTGCATTTTTATGACGCGATTAATCAGGCTTGTTGATGGTGAGATTGCGCCCGTGGCTTGTGCAGCAGACCATGTGACCCACACCAGCCCGGTTACACACAATCGTCAGCCTGGCTCCCAAACAGCAGGACCCCGGGTGAGACAGAGGATCGCGGAGTAATTTCCGCTCATCCAGCTGCTCCCAACGCCGATAAACAGCCAGCAGTGCTTTTCACGACTCAGACTTCGGGTTCTTGCTTTCCTGGGCGCATTCCTGCCACCGTATGGGACCTGTAGCCTCTCATGTAGACCTGAATCCTCCTGATCCCACCGCTGAGGACAGTGTGCAGCCAGTGTCCAACACTCAAGCCTGCGACTACAGGAATAATGTCAACCAACACATGGAATGGTCAGAGCGGATAACAATGAAGTCAGTTTAAAGGGATTGAGAAAACGGTTCCCTTTGCCAATGTGATTGTTCCTAAATCTAACTGAAATCGTTTTAAAATATAGTACCCATTTATGCTTTGAAAGAGGACTTGACCATATAATGTAAATTAACTAACTATTTTTATTTAACCTTTATTTAACCAAGGAAATCCTGTTGAGATCGAAATCTCTTTTTCAAGAAAGCCCTGAGGGTTGAGGTGGAGAGGACAAATTGCACAACCAATTAGATCAGGGGATGATTGGATGGCAGGTTGAAAGAGCCAGGTTGGGACTTTAGCCATGACACCGGGGAACCCCCTACTCTTATCGAAGGGTGTCATGGGATCTTTAATGACCACTGATTCAAGAGCTCGCTTTAACATCTCACCCGAAAGATATCATGTTCACTTGTTTGCAGTGTCTGACAGGTGTATTTTCCTTTTGTCTCAATTTTCTGTGTTAATTGTAGTGACATCATCATTGCCGATCTCCTGGCCAAGTAGCTCGTGAAAAAGACTGTAATCTCAATGAGACTTTTTCCTGATTAAATAAAGGAAATAATTAAATAAACAAACAAACCGGAGGGACTAAACACAAGCTCATGACCTGTGGCTGCCCACCTAAAGATTTGCGTGCGCTAAACTAATTGCTCTCCAGGGGCAAGTTCTTTTTCCTGAGCCGCGCCGATTCTAGTTCAGTTTCTGTCGTGAGTCGTCAGTTCCGATTTGGACGCTTTGTATGCATGCTAAGGTGCCAGAAAGCCCCAGAGTCAAACGCAAAAGCCTCCATGAAGTGACATCCCGCATTCCAGAGCAGTTCCCATAGGAATCCATGAAAACAGTCGGGAGAAGCCATCTTGAGTTCTTTATACATCTGGCTGTCGTGACTGATGACAGCAGATGGAAGGTGCGGAGACGCTGAGAAGGCTTTTCAGAGCCAAATCTTTTAGTAGATCCGGCTTGGATCAGCTACAGAGGACTCTACTCCAAAAGAGGCATTTACGCCAGTCCACCAGGGTGAGTAACTGATGCCAAAACTCTCCCGACTGAGAGCAATATTGGGTGGGTGCCTAAATGAGGTTTAAAAAAAAAAGAAAAGGAAAAACAATACCTTGTTCACTACCCACGCAATACTAAGCTTCCAGAAAATTCTTGAATGCGACTTTGAAATATAACAACATACAATTCAGGGGACAAGCGACACGCTGACAGAATCTTAGTTTCATACAACAAAAAACGATTGGTTGCGGGGGAAACGTTGTGCAGTGGAAACTACTTACACATATTCCACTTGAAAGTGAATTTTTAAATGTCAAGTCCTTACTGTAATGAAGCAAAACCAACAGCACAGTGTGCAGAGTTGATATCAGCAAATATTTTAGAGTTAAACTGAAACACATTATTACATTACTGCAAAATAAGACTAAAATATTGCTATAGACCTCAAGATATCTTGAGTCATAACACGATTTACCAATCAGGATAACTATCTCATAATTCCTCAAAATTTTTTTTTTTTTAACAGCGAATGGCATAAAGTGGCGAATTGAAAGACAGAGGTGAGGAAAAACAGCAGTAGACCTCAGTACGGTGTGCACTGCTTACGGAGGTGCAAAACTGCACATTTCTGGAATGATATAATAAGTCATTAAGTTTGTTACAGAGCCAATACAGAAATATATGGGGTAAGCAAATGCCATATTGAGCGAGGCGTCAGCCGAGCTGAGCATTTACTGACCCCATATATTTCCGCATTGGCCCTCAAACAAACTGCGCAACCAAGTTATCCCACCGAAGACCTTTTCTGACATGCATGCCATTTCGGCTGCCCCAGAGACGCTAAGGGAGATAACCTACTCACACACCGTGTATGGGCTCAGAGACGTAATATGGGAATATACGGGATTACCACGTGTCCGCTTTCGACCAATGCCATCCAAGTCTTCAGTCTGAGGTGGGATAAATAGGGCCTATTGATTTCACACCCTGTATTAACCCGAGATCCCAGTATCAGCCCGAGAGCTTTCGCCTGAGGGCTGATAATGGTCGATGGTTGATGTTGTGATATGGTGTGATATGAAAATGCCCATATCAAGTTCTGTTTATCATAAATTCTGATATGAGATTTTACCCGCGGGCTGATACAGCCTTGTGCCTCGCGCGTGCATCACAGGTGCAGATTTCCTGTATTTACAAGTAAGCATATGATATCACACCTGCCAGGACCCAGCAGGAGTTCAGCTCCTCCGTACAGGGCTGAGAACACACACAGACACAAAGGGAAACACTGAGCCACCTGACACTTCAGTAACCAATAGGAGACAACCGCACATTTTCAGAAATGACCTTATGAGCAGGGATCTAACAAAAAGAATGAAACTACCACAACTACCCAGAATAATTCCTACTATTTGTTTTTTTATATTATTCCAAGTATTTTCTGACTATATTATTCATATTATCCGCTTATCACTTCCTTTTCAAGCTAGTGAATTCCCCTGGAATATTTGTGTCATTTTAAGTAATTCTCTCAAGCAGTATATTGCTTGAATTGGCAGAGCGAATAAACCGATAACCATGTTGTCACTTTATAAAAGAAACGCAATACCAAATCAACATTCCCCTGTGCACTATGGCAATGAGAGCAGGCCCTGGCTCCCAGTGTTCTCTCTGACTTCCACTTCCCTCCCGTTTGCTTGATGAGTTCATTTGATCAGCCGGGAGAGACACTTGACTGGCCTGCAGTTTGATTTATTGAACGCGCATTTATCTGAGTCAAACTCTCCACCCCTTTCCCCTCCTCAAGGTTTTCAGTCTACTAGCCTTCATTCATCACTTGTACCCATGGAGGGCTGCCGTTTTCGCTAAAAACACACGATCTTGCGAAATAGCCCATGGATATTATTAGCCCGGGAAGTCAGCTGGCCAAAAAGTATTTGCATGTTTAATCTAATTGGACACAGAGTTAAAACCATGAACCAATTACAGATTTTGTCTCACTTCAATGGTGCAGAGGAAAAAGTACCATAAAATGTACACAATACAGTAAAATGATAAAACATTCTTCCTCAGCCAGCAAGAATATATTCACAGCCCATTTTTTCATTTCAAAATATTCCTAGTCCTTAACCCCATTAAACCTACAGACCCATATCTGTCAAACGCAGCTGCCAAATTCAAACCAGCTGAACTCCAGGCCCATTTTAAATTTTATAGGAGATTGCAAAGTTTCCAGTAATCCCAAATATGTCCTGCTGAATTGCAGGGAAATGTGTAAAATACTATGTACAAGATCTAGATATTTCCCATTTGATTTTACGCTGTGGCCATTTAAACATGATGTCCAGGGTTTGAATATTTATCTCAATATATGTGTGATAGACTATAGCTTAAGTGAAGCGCTGCAACCAGCAGATGGACAATACCTCATACATATTCTCTGACAATGTGGAAAAAAATGCTTTTTCTGTGTTTGAACCTGCTTGATGGAAAACTTATGTTAAAAGATAGAGTTTGAGGTTAAGGTATTATACGGAGGCTAGCTGAAATTTTTAATCGCTAATGACGAATAGCAATTTAAGGGGCTTCAAACCCAAAAAAGTAGAAATCTCAGAAAATAGGCCCATCCACACATCAGAACAGAACCGGTGTCAGTGCAGCACAAAAATGAGTGAGATTACAGGAAGTGTGTGGAGTTTGTAAAGAGGAGAGCTCAAAAAGATGCAAAACCCCAAACTGTGTTCACATTAGACCCATTTCCTTCAACCAAACACAGCCCCTACTATAAGCCTTACTATCTCATGCAAAAGCCCCAAAATGCCATCTCAACCCCAATGCGCCGGCATACACATAGATGCTAAAGCCATTTATTTCCATCACGTAACGCATTCGACGACAAAACTGAATTTGAATGAATGTTGATATGATGGTCGATGGAGCGCAAGACAAGAATTCATTTAAACAGCACAACATTGTATTAACCCTTAGAGCGCTGAAATAAATTTTCTATAAATTGTAAATTAGTGGTCTTGTGCTGTTGAGAACCTATCACGTGGCAACTTGTTTAAAAGAGCTCACGAGAAACAAGTAGCCACATGATAGGTTTTCAACAGCTTTGATTTTGATATCTTTGCTATCTATTTGATAGCAGCAATAGCTGGATTAAGCGCTCTAAGGTTAATCAGCATTTCATTTCTCAAATTTACGATTCTTGCATGCAGTGTCCCGAGGAGAAAAACAGCAAGAGCCTGACACACAGAGGGGCAGAGCGTGAGGATGTGTGTCGTCAAAGCCAATCAATGCCGCTCTTCATGACATCACATACAACCCTTCTGAATGGGTGCGAGCCACCAGGTCAGCTCACGGAACACGCCGGAGTATAAGGTGAACAGCTACGCCTGACAGCATCAGGCTGAAACTTGCACAGCTACCTCAGAGCAAAAGCTCTGCCAATTACCGGCATGTTAATTAAGAGCAGGTATGCGACGATCCGAAACCCTGCTGCGGCGCGACGGAGAGCCGTCACAGAGGAGGGCTTTGTGTTCACAATGCTAATGTCCTCGTGCCAGAGTGAAAAATGCCTTGCAGGAGGAGTCTCGGGGTTGCGCCGCAGAGACACAGACAACAGGTTTCTTTACTGAGCCTCTCTGCTCGAGACAGAGGCACCTAAACACAGTCATCCTGTTGCGAAATCGTTCGTTTTATGCCTGCTCCCAGGAGAGGGGGAGAGGGGGGGAGGGGGGACGTGACATAAGAAGTCTTGGGGACAAATCACAGCGGCTCGACATTAAAAATCCAGTCTGAGGCAGGAAAGCGGCTGAGGCGGTAAGGGCCTGGGGGGAGGGGAGAGATTGCACCGACACATGTGCGCGCTACACCCGACCTCCAAACCGAAAGCTGTACTCACACAATCTCGCCCGCCGGTCTGCGCACCGCGCTCACGGATATAAAATTGGCAGTGCTTGGAAGCGAAAGCTCTTCGTTCAGACAATTCGGCCCACTTTTCCACACTCCTCAAAGTCTTACTAAAAAAAAAAACTACCTGCTACCAGTCCCCGTGTCCCTAAAGCTTGTGCGCACCGTGTGTGCACCCACATCGCAGTAAGCACATTTCAGAGAGCAGAGAAAGGTTCTACACCTCACACAGACAAAGCGATGCACTTGAGAAAAGCAGCACTGATCTACAGTAAAGTAACTGGGGGAAAAAGTCCCCTGAGCCCCCCTCACGCCTCCAAGCAGGGACAGGACCGGGAGCAGACAGCAGCGGGACAGGCGACAGAAGGTGCCAGACAGAGTGAGGCTCGGGGTTCTGGGAGGGGAGAAGGAAAGGGGTGAGGCTCACCGTTCTCATACCAGGACCCGCATCCCGCCAAACTGGAGCACGGAGCCAGCTCTGCCCCGTCGCCGTCCAGGGCCACCAGCGGCCCGTCCTCCCCGAACGCTGACCAGCTCATGAACAGACCCCAGCCGCCGCGCAGCACACATAGACTGGGACGGGAGCAGAATTCAAACGAAAACGGAGAGGGGAGGGAGGGAGAAGACGCCCACAGACCGCTCCTCTTCAGAGACGGAGAGAGAGAATCCCCACGCCGACCGGGCTGATGCCGCTAAATTATGCAGAGGGAGGCGGATTACGGCAGCAGCCGAGGAGTCGCAGGGGAGAAGGAGGGACGCCCAGGTGACGTCCCATCCCCCATCCGGCAGGCGGCTTCTCCTTCTGCCGGCCGCTGAGGACGATACGTTAGGTAACGGAGAAGGACGGACGGCCGTGTCTCCTCTTCTGCTTTCGGCCCCGAGGGAGCGTTGTACACTTGCGCACGCGTGTGTGAGTGTGCGTGAGTGTGTGTGTGTGTGTGAGAGAGAGGGAGTGAGAGGCTCAGCGGAACGAGCGCTCCCGAGTCGGAGCTCGAGCCGGGAACAGATGAATGGTGCAGTGCTGCTGTTGTCATGGCGACCGCAGAGGAGGGAGGGAGGGAGGCAGAGGGGGAGGACGGGAGAGGGAGGGTTTGTAAAGAGACAGAAATACAGAGAGGAGTTATTACAGAGGCACTTGCTGCTCGCAGAACTGCACTGAATGAGAGAGATTCCCAACTGGGAGCTGCATGGCATTGGCTGTGTGACGGGCGGCTGGCAGTGAAGTGAGCGAGACAAACTATTCCAAACACATTCCAACTACATCCAAGAAACACTACATTTAAATCATTTAGACTGCCATCTTGTTTCATTTTGTTTGGACCAAAGAGGCACCCGAAATACAAAGGTACTTTGTGAAAAACTACTTTTGTTCTCCTTTAGTTTGCAATGAAGTACAGACGAGCAAAGATGTCTAAGAGGCAAAACCACATGCACCTTCACATACACCTTCAACACAACTATGTACTACATCCCAGAATGATATTGAGAACTACTGAATAAAATAATTTATCACATAACGGCAGTATTTTTCCTATAGGCCAGCTAGTGACATATTTTGCAAACATCTAATTAGCCGAGAAAGGGGGGGGGGATTGCTTTGCATTATGTGTCGCTGTTTATACCATATAAACTGAATACCAAGTGTAACATTGGTGAAATCCTTATGGCTCAGCACTGTAGCAGGGTAGTTCAGCACCATTCACATAAGTAAGTACACGTTATTCAGCTCCGCAGCGTGCACGCAATCCTTTTTCAAAAGCATTATGTAACATTAGTTTGTTAGCTAGCGAGCTAATGTTAGCTAGCTACTCAGTTTACTGAATTTACAAACCGTTGCTCGTTCAGCCACGAACATCTGTTACTCAGAGTCTGACAAAGCAGAGCGATGTAGTTAGCGCAGAGCTAACAGACAATTGGCGCTAATGGAAATAACATTTGCTTTCCACTAAACTAGGCTTATGCCGTCGGAGGCGACAGCTGGGGGTATAAGCCCGAACGCCCCCAATCCTCCAATTCCCCAATCTTTGAATAGACCATAAATAGACTTTCATTTGAACTTAATTTCAGGTCAATCGGTCAAATGGTTCTGAAGATATGGCCAAAATGGTAATTTTCCATCACAAAGCTCCACCTTGTGTCAAATTTTTGAACCAAACAGGTATAATGTCATCGTGGGGCACATCCTTTCATTTGCACTTGATTTGAGGTGAATCGGACAAATATTCCAGAGAAATGATAAAAACAGTGATTTTTTCAGTTTTTGGCCCCTGGTGGCCAATCTAGAAATTGTAAATTGTCCAAAATTGAATCAGTTCTTCCTCTTTATGACACTTACTTGTATGCAAAACTTGAAATTTGTAATTGAAATATTACTGAAGTTATCGCGGAACAGTGATTTTTTCAGTTTTTGGCCCCTGGTGGCCAATCTAGAAATAGTGAATTGTCCAAAATCGAATCAGTTCATCCTCTTTATGATACTTACTTATATGTAAAAGTTGGAATTTCTAGTTGAAATATTACTGCAGTTATCGTGTTAACACTGAAATCAGTTTTTGGCCCCTGGTGGCCAATCTAGACATCGTAAATTGTCCAAAATCGAATCAGTTCTTCCTCTTTATGATACTTACTAATGTGCAAAATTTGAAATTTGCAATTGAAATTGAAGTTATCGCGTTAACACGTAGTGCGGCGACGGCCGGACCAAAAACATAATATCCCCGGAACGCCGAATGCCGATATAATTACGCAATTCAGTTATGTGATAAACAGAATCTTATACTCTTAGTCCTGTCGTGAGAAAGTTATGAAACTCAAGTAAATTTTGGGTTTGCTGCTCGATGCAAAATTTATTCGACAAGTTTCATGACTTTCATATGACTCCCCCACTCGCGCAAGATCCTCTATCTGTACAAACCCCAATTCCAATGTAGTTGGGACATTGTGTAAAACGTGAATAAAATCAGAATACAATGATTTGCAAATCTCATAAACCCATATTTTATTCACAATAGAGCATAGACAACACCTCAGATGTTAAAAGTGAGACATTTTACAATTTCATGAAAACTATTAGCTTGTTTTGAATTTGATGGCAGTCACGTGTCTCAGAATGGTTGGGACAAGGGCAACAAAAGGCTGGAAAAGTGGTACTAATAAAAAACAGCTGGAGAAGCATTTTGCAACTAATGAGGTTAATTGGCATCAGGTCAGTAACATGACTGGGTATAAAAATAGCATTTTAGAGAAGCAGAGTCTCTCAGAGGTAAAGATGGGAAGATAATCACCTGTCTGTGAAAAAAATAGTGGAACCATTTCAGTAAATGTTCCTCAATGCAAAATTGCGAAGACTTTGAATGCTCCACCATCTACATTACATACTATAATCAAAAGAAAGCAAATCTGGAGAAATCTCTATGCACAAGGGACAAGACTGAAGGTCAATGTTAAAGCCATATCATGCAAAGAGTAAGCCATATGTAAACACGATCTAGACATGCTGGCATCTTCTCTGGGCCAAAGCTCATTTAAAAAAATTTGAAATTCTCTTTGGAAACCATGGATGCAGTGTCATATGGCCTAAAGAGAAGAGGAACCATCCAACTTGTTATCAGCGCTCAGTTCAAAAACCTGCATCTCTGATTGTATGGGGTTGCATTACTGCCTCTGGCGTGGGCAGTTTACAGATCTGGAAACGCACTATCAATGCTGTAAAGTATATAGAGGTTTTACAACATACTGTCCCATCCAGACACTGTCTCTTTTTGGGAAGGTCTTGCATATTACAGCAAGACAATGCTCAATCATATTCTGCATCCATCACAACAGTATGCCTCCGCAGTAGAGTAGTGCAAGTGCTGAAATCACCTGCCTGCCATCGAAAAGTTTCACTAATGAAAACACTTGGTGCATCATAAAATTAAAAATCCGTCAAAGAAGACCCAGGACTGTTGAGCAGCTAGAATCCTACATCTGACAAGAGTGGGACAACATTCCTCTCCCAAAACTCCAGCAACAGGTCTTTTCATTCCCCAGACGTTTACGGACTGTTGTTAAAAGAAGAGGGGATGTTACACAATGGTAAACACAGCCCTGTCCGTACTTTTTTGAGATGTTTTGCTGCCATCAAATTCAAAATGAGCTAATATTTTTCATGAAATGGTAAAATGTCTCAGATTCAACATCTGATATGTTATCTATGTTCCATTGTGAATAAAATATGGGTTTGAGATTTGCAAACCACTGTATTCTGTTTTTATTGACATTTTACACAACAGCCCAACTTCATTGGAATTGGGGTTTGTACGATTTAAAATCAAATTTTCCTCCTAGATCTCAAACAGCCTTAGTAATATAGAGCCATGGGCACAGTAGCTCATTGGGACAATATATCTCCAATGACCACATCTATGTCAACTTGTATACAGAGGACAGAAGTACTTATCAGCATGGCATAATGACAAAGGTGAAATCCAGGTCAAAATGCGCTGCATGACAAAACCCGTAATGTTACAAGTCACTGATTGGTGCAACAATTCCTGAGAAACAGACTGTATAAAAAGATGGACGCAAGCCTGAATTGAAGATCCAGGAAGGAGCGAGGGGTGGATCTATGGGTGGATCTGACCGTATCTGATGAGGACCAGAGGATAGCCACGCCCCTAAAGCATATTCTAGCTTTATCCTTTATTCTAGTCCATTTGGGACCATAATTTACAAAAATGAACATCATGATATATCGAAGGAGACTTGAAACTTGCAATAAATACCGAAAAATAATGTGGAAAATCATTATTGAAATCAGGTGGGAAAGTAGGGTCATTTTCTCATAGACTTCTATAGGGTTAAACTTCTTTCTGCAACCAGCAACGTCGCCATCTTCCGGCCATTTAATAGAATGCAATTTTTAGAGATTTCCGCATGGGCTTCACTTTTCAGACCCGGGTGCTGCATCCATCTTTTTATACAGTCTATGCTTAGAAATAGCAGAAATCTGCATTTTAAAGATGGTTACCTGGTGGCAATATTTTAAATTGGTTCAAAATGCCTTGAACATGTTTACGGACATTACAGGCAGTACTAAAACCATCAGCTGCAGACTTAAGACTCAGCGGCGACGCCAGAGATTTTTTCTTGCTGGTGCTAGAGTGGGGCTGAATGATTCAGTGATGGGGCTGATGAATGTATCGTATGGTAATCTGTATTTGCGCAAAAGTCTATGCTTACAAATAGCAGAAATCGGCATTTTAAAGACTAGTAAATTACCCGTGGCGAGAATAATTTCGACTGTGCGAGCATCGAGATGAAAATACAGTAGTTACATTTGTAAAGGGCTATGCCACACCCTTATCCCCAAGAGGAAGGGGAGTTTTGTCTGGCATGGGGGTGGTGGAGTGTCCAAAGTAGAATGGTTTGGTTGGAGCTTACTGGTTAGTTGAGAATTTCTCTGTAGACAACATTGTCTGTGTATGTGCCTTGTTTGTCAGGAAACTGTCCATTGTCTTTTGACCCCGGTGACCTTGATTTCTCGTGACGACCTACGGTTTGACCTTTGACCCTCGTGACCTTGACCTTTGATGGAACGGACCTCACGCAGTCATTTCTAGTGACGATCTACGTCCACATAGCAACTTTCATGAAAATCTGTCCAGGGAGATGGGAGATGCGAGAAATTGACCTCTGACCCCAGTGACCTTGACCTTTCAAAAAACTAACCCCTCAAGGACAATTCCAGGGACAACCTACATAGACCCACCAAGTTTGGTGAAGATCCGTCAGAGGACCTCGGACAGACAGACGAGACAGACAGACAGACAAACGTTCCTCAAATTATAGTATGATGGTTACCTGGTGGCCATACTTTAAATTGGTTCAAAATGCCTTGAACATGTTTACAGCCATTACGAGCAGTACTAAAACCATCAGCTGCAGACTTAAGACTCAGCGGCGACGCCAGAGATTTTTTCTTGCTGGTGCTAGAGTGGGGCTGAATGATTCAGTGATGGGGCTGATGAATGTTTCGTACGGTAGTCTGTATTTGCGCAAAAGCTAGATTCAAGGCATTCAAGAGTAATTTCGGATATGTTTTTACCAATGCCTCTATTGATTCACAAAACTATAGCAAATTTGTACACAAGCGATATATACATACAGTGTATACAAGCGATACAGCAACATGGGAGACACCCCGACTACACAAGAGCATAAAAAAAACTAACAAAGCGTCCGAGCCAGAGTGCACATCATCAATCACACCAACCCAGCAATCAGCATTAAATGCGTGCGTTTCAACTGAAAAAACAATGTCCACTAACACTCATTAAATTGACACCAAAAGTCAAATCAGGAAAACCGCAGATGTG
This sequence comes from Gymnothorax reevesii, assembly GCA_029721435.1. Classification (NCBI taxonomy): domain Eukaryota; kingdom Metazoa; phylum Chordata; class Actinopteri; order Anguilliformes; family Muraenidae; genus Gymnothorax; species Gymnothorax reevesii. The sequence continues at coordinate 62,789,664 of CM056582.1, read as the reverse complement.
AGGCTTTGTTGGAGTTGCAGGACAAATCGCATGCAATAAACAAACGAAGTGACTATTCGCACTTATTTAATTGCGTCCAAGCACTAAAATTGATCGAAATTTGCGATAGACGCAGTTGTATGGCCAAGATGCTCATTGCTCCATTGCCCACACTTATTTCAAGTGTGTCCAGAGCCAAAATTTTTTTTCTTGGCTAAACTTATTATTTAAGCTGTGGCCAAGGGGAAATTTCAGCATTGGCCACACGTATAAGTGCGAACATCATCGGCCATAAACAAAACCAAAATTTAAACAAAAACCAAGAATCACCCTGTGGAGGTCCATAAGCAAAACCAATAGCCTTAATAGCATTTATATTTAGATCACTAGATTGCTGATGTCACCATATTTACACATTACCTAAAGTGGAGCATCTGGCCACCAAATTGATACAAAGAACTTCTTGATTAAAACGAATCGTTTCCTATGAGGCCAATTTTAAATAAGTTAACAAAATCGTTAAAATGCCAAGATGTGCGGCAGCGTTTTACAGCAATATTTATTTGAAGTTCTATAATAAAACATTTCATGCGCAAGTTATTGTAGACACGCAAATTTATTCATTTAATGGAAAAAATCGTGTTTGCCTGCAAGCTATCTAATCAGCCATCCCATGGGCTTGAATAGACCGCTGACTAAAAGCAAATTCTGGCGATTGTTAACGTTCACCAGCAAACATGGTGGCAAACAAGTTTGCTACTTGTAATTGACATTCAACAGCAATACTTCTTACCCGCAAAATATTTAAAAAGGTGTGTATGTCGACTTGAACAACGTTGGAAGTTAGCCATATGTTTCAATATAAACAATTTGGTTGACGCCAAATACGCTCAACCTGGGTACAATGAAGTGAAGACACACCAATACCAAAATAACACCGACTCACATGCAAGTGTTTCTGAAAATGTGATTTTAACGTAGGTGAAAACGAATGGGAGTCTGCGAGCGAATTTTACCTCTGGGTGTATACGCTGCTGGGATGGCTGCTTCACTTGAGCGCACCCTGTCAGCAATGTAGTGTTCAATGCGGTTCCATGCGGCTCAAACCAAACTTACAACAAAAGAGGTGTAAAGTGGATCTGACCTTTGACCAACAGAGCAGAGTTAATTACTTCAAAAATATACAAAGTATAGCCAGAATTTAAATGTGAAAATTCAGTAATTTTCTTGGTGGTGCTATGGTGGTGCTATTGGAATCTCGGCTGGTGCCATAGTCCCAGCAAGCACCACCCTAGAGCCGCCCATGTTAAGACTTCATAATCGCTTAAGAAATGCCTCTCCCTCCTGTCGATACTCCAGTAAAAAAAAAATATATATAAAACAAAATTTGTAAGCGCATAAAAATCTCAGATTGAACTAATTGTTATGGCTCGTTATAGTGATTTCATTCTCTGCAAAATAACATCATCCATACATGATACTACTACTTTTCAAGATGGCTTATGCAGGATGACCAAAACGAGAGAGCAAAGAGTGAGGCAATACTGTGCTCCACTCTATTAAATAGCCACGAATCTATCCACTCTGAAGTGGAAGTGCTCACAGTGGAGAACCTGAGGAACCTGAAGAGGACACCAGCCCTGAAGTTCTGAAATGGGCACAGGCCTCAGAAAATCTTGCCAATGCATGATAGCCCACTGAGCAACCACTCTGACTCAAGGTGGTAGAGCGAGAATGAGTGCAGAAATAGCTAATTTTGGGAAGTAACAAATGCCACCGAAAATATGGCCCTTCAAGAATGCGAGGTAATAAAAGATGAATTATGGAGCTCACTGTACATTAATATGAAACTGGAGAATTTGAGAGTTGAGTCACAACATATAAATTCATCTTGTTTATTTTGCTATTCCCAAAGTAGTTTTTCACTACTGCATTGGCATATATTCAGGCTATGTATGACTATGTCCTTGCTCAGAGGGTACACAAATGTTTTGAGATGAAAAAATATTTCCATGAACTTTCCGGAGGCACGACAACCAAATATGCCAAGTTAGCTGAAGATGAAGCTGGGCAGGGAGGACAGAAGGCACCATGAGAGACTTAAGAACTCCATATTTCTAATAGCACCACCTCATGAATATTCGATATGCAGTTGCATTAACCGCGTAGAACACAATTCTGCCGCACGAAAGGCAGCGATCCCAGCGATGACGTCCGTCATTTGCATAGCTTTCCCTAAAGGTGCGCATAAATAAAAAGTTTTTTTTTTATTATTTTTCCACACCTACGCAACACGCTTCATATTTGGCCAGGCAGCGTCTGCAGAATCTTCTGCAGACTCCCTGCTGGAAACAGTAGCTGTAGAGAAAGCAGTGGCTTCATCTGAATGTCTTCACAGCGGCAGATAAGTGGGTCCCCGGTACGGGAGAGCGAGAGAGAGAGAGAGAATCGCTCCTGATCAGGGTCCCCAGCGAGAGCCTAATCTCATCCCAGCTCCATCCGAGCAGCAGAAGCCACCTCGACTGCGAATCGCTTCTGCCTGGAGGGAAAGATAGAGAATCATCAACAGACTGGATTCCTCTGTCTGCTGATTCATAATGCGCATCATCAACAGAATGCGCCGCTGATTACGCCTTGTTTTCCCGTCTCTGGTCAAAAGAACATTAGTTACCGGCTCCGTCTAATCTGAGCTGAGAGGCTAATTGAGCGTTTCCCCGCCTCAGCAATTCCGGCTGCGGAAAACAGTATTTCTAAGGAGTGGATATTGGACAACTCGTTTCCCCTGACGCGTGTCCCCAAATTGTTGGGCCATCCAACGCAGGACTTTCGTGATTTTGGACTCCTGGATATGTTGGCACCAGTTGGCTTCTGACTGAAACCAAGGGAAGGGTTCATCGCTTCGATAAAGCGAAGCAGGACATTAGCCGTCCCTTGTGGTTTGATTCTTCCATGCCTGATAGCTTTCCACCATTTTGCCTCTTTTTGCATTTTCGACCAAACGGGTCCGGAGACGGTGCTGCTGAAAATGTCACATTTCTATCTGGCGGAACGAATGAGAGGGGTAGTGTGAGGGCAGCCGCACATTTTGTAACGAGTCAGCATGTTGGACCAGGCTGCAAGACTGGAAGGATTTAAGTGGGTTAAAATGCGCGGAGAACAGGAGGGAACCAGCCAGTAAATGGCCGTAGTAAATCTCATTACAGCTGTTACACAAGAGTCGAGGGGTAATGATCGCGAGGCCCTGAGGGGATTGTGCCATGACCGCGTACGGGAAAGGAGGGTTTACGTCATGCTTCATTTCTGTGAGGGGGAACAGGTGAGAGGGAGGGATGGAGCGGTAATTAATTTAATCAGACCCATTCATGGCCTTTACAGCCCCGAGCGATTCCCATCCCTTTAATTAAAATCTATAGGGAGGCTGGCAGTTGTGTTGACTGCTGCCATTAGAAAGCACATAGCAGCATACCTGAGAGGAAAGGCGCTGAATAGAGTCCCTGAAGGGCTCTGCCAGAATCCAGACAGGTCCTGCTTAATGAAATCAGCTCTATCAGTGCAATTAGAGCCGGACCTGCCCGCAGCATCGTGCAATAAACCCTTTAATAAAAAATCCTTGAGAAATACACACGTAAGTCAGCAATCACCACCCCTGATCAAAGATGGCGTTCTCAACAGAGATCCATTTCCAAGATTCTACACAAGAATAAATCCAATTTATGCCCAAAATAAATACCAATATGTAAAATAAAAAAAAACTTTACTATTGAGACAGAAAAAAAAAAAAGATTACATCATTCCTTAATCGAACAGTAGGAGAGACCGGGCCATGGTAAATAGCAGCAACTGTGACACACTCAATGCTTCCAATCAGAGACAAGCTTTAGTGATGACATGCTCTGCACATGCTCAGTAGAATTCTCTCTCTGCCTGTGGAAAATGAGTAGGATGATTTCACCTCAGCAGAACTTTTCAACAAAAAAAAAAGTTTTTTTTTTAAATTACCTTTTTTTTTTCAATTTAGAAAAAATTTGGCATCTCCAATCCCACCCGAATCTGGAACGCCCAATTGACCTACGGCTAAGCCCCGCCCCCTCCACTGGCTCGGACAAACAATCAACGTTTTCGAAAAGGCGCTAATGGCTGGTTTCACAATCGGGAGATATTTTTCAGGATGCCATCGATGATTTTTGGTGATAGAAGGCTCACTTATCATCATGAAGTCAGCAAAAAGGGCTATACTATGCATTGGAGGGATACATGAATGAATTTAGAGCGGAGAAGGTCAAAGAAAAGTTTAAATTAGAAGCTAACATTTTGAGGTCTCAGTGCAAACGTGATCAACCGCATCTCGTTTCCGTCACCCTCTCACACAACAAAATAGAGGATCAGCATTGTTCGTGCACTGCAGGGTAATAAATTTAACTTATGTACTATTATTGCTACCAAATTGAAGAAATCTAACCTGATGTGACTGAACTCCTAAGTAAACAAAGTCACATGGTGAACAACGCAGCCAGGAACTCACATTAAGCCGGCAGCACAGAAGTTAGTCATCGAGTTTACTAACTTTAGCTAACTTAGCGATGTAAAAGATAACTTTACATAATCTCCAGCGAAGTGACAAGACGTCGCCATAAACCTGATATTGACTTAGCTTGGAACAAATTGTAGACATCCTCATTGACCTTTTTTAGCTACGTTAAGCTGATAGTGGTTTTCCACAAAGCTTTATCCAGAAGGGACATTTCTCTCGGTTATGATGTGGCTTTTGGAAAGGTATAAAAATACCTTAAAATTGCCCAGCCTCTGTGGATAACTCGTATAAGTTACATTTATCCCAAGCACAGAATTTGACCTTTTTTTTTTTTTTTTTTTTTTTTTTTAAACTTAGAAACATTTTAAAACCCCATTAAAGTGAATGATACGGGGTTTCCGTAATGCATTTCAATGGAAGTTCAGGCTTAGAAAGTCCGACTATATGGGGAGAGAATAGGTACTGTGATTGGCTCATCGAATTTGAGGGCGGGGCTTAGCCATAGGTCAATTGGGGAACTATGCACAAGGCTTGCTCATATGCGTCCTCGTGCTGCGAGCTCAGGAGAGTTTGCGGCTCTCCTCCGAAGCACGCGCCTGTCAGCCACTGCTTCTCATACACTCATTGGTTGCATCCTTGCAAGTTCAACAACTAAGAATCTTCCTGACAAGCGCCCGTCCGGCCAATGGGAGGCGCTTAAGCAATGAACAAACATTTTAACATTTTGTATATTACCCTTCCCAGCACAACCTTCCAAATTTGCATCCCTGTGGCGCAATAGCCAATTGCGAGCTACTCTGAAAAAGCTGCCGACCACTGCCGGTTGGTACTCATTGCCGGTTGGTACTCATACTCATGTTTGACTCATTCTTTGCTCCCTGCCAAACATTTTAGAAATGCTATATAAGTAGCGCACAGTTTTTTTTAAATAATCACTGAACGCGTTACTTTTATATCTACTGACTCATCAGCTGATCAATGTATTTGAGTAAAATATACTTTTAACTCAATTCAAATAGTTAAAATCTAATAACCACTAGAATAGTTGCTAGTCTTCTGCAAAAATAGATTTGGTTTTTTGCTTTGAGAGCATACTATGCCTGACATCAGAGAGAATTTGAACCATACACGCACACAATGAACATCATCAGTAACATTATGCGACACAACAGCAGTAATATGATTACCCTGAGCTAGGGATTTATTTGAAAATCATTCAGTGGGTTAATGTGATATTTATTATGTGTTAGAATTACCCCAAACCACTGCTACAATTGCCCTCATCAAAATGGCAAATGTGGCTTCTAGCATTAGATTTAATATTGTAGACTTGTCCTTATTAATTAATATATACCAAAAAGGCCCTTGAAGAAGTCAAGTCCATCAAACACAATCCATCCATCCATTACCTATAACGGTTCTTCCTCACTAGGGTCGCAGGGGATCAGGAGCCTATCCCAGGCAGCTGATCATAGGCAAAGGGTAGGGACACACCTCGGACAGCTCGCCAGTCCATCACAGTGCGCACACACCATTCACTCACACTCATGAGCAATTTGGAGTCTTCAGTTAACATGGCTTTCGACTATGGACAACACCAGAGTACCCAGAAGGCACTCGAGCGAACAAGAGAACATGTAAACTTCGCCCAGAAAGGTCACATGGTCACTCAAACTCACATCCTTCTTGCTGCGAGGCAAAAGTGCCCAAGTGCCAAAAGGTTGGTTCATCTGCAGCAACAGACATTACAATCTCTCAGTTCTGTGATGCGTGTTTTTCCCCACCTTTATATGTTCAAAAGAGCAAAGCAAAAACAACAATTCTCATTTCAGAACATTCCCACTGCTGCGCTCTGTAAGAGCTGATAAAGGTAGTTATTATCGCAAGATAATGATGTCAACAGAAACACAGTGACTTTGATCCCCAGTGTTAAAATGGAAACGGAAAACGCTGGTGAATTGCACACCTCGGTCTGAAATATCCGAAACGGCACCCGTTCTGAAAAGCATTTCTGGGGTAGTTTCGGATGAGCTGGGACACCCCTGGGACCCCCCCTCGCTGAGAGGGAGATTAGATCGAGTCAATCGATTTCCAGAAAAGGTCACCATCTCACGCGGTTTCGTTTCTGAGAGCCGAGCAGCCAGATGACTCCCAGCGGTGCCCATCACAGACAGGCACAGAGAGGAACCGAGGGGCCCATGGGGGGGGGAAGCCAGGGAGCAATGTATGGGCGAAAAACGCCCGCTCAAAAATGCTCCTCAGAATAAGGACACATCTGCTTTTGGGTGGATATCCTGACTAAAGTGGAATTCCTCTGCGGTAATGGCCGCCTCCCTTGAGATCTCAGGATTGCCCTATTAGTCAGGAGAAAGTTTAGGGAAGGGAAGGGGATCGATGTAAGAGGGGAGACAGGGTGGCAGGTGTACAGTCTTCCACTTAAAGACAAGCGGAAATCAAACTTGCTTATACAGAAGGATATTTGCAATCAAATTTCCCTAGTTTCTCAGTGTGGCTCCAAGAGAAACTGGAGAAACAAGGAATAATCGATAGCGAATAAGATTCAGGCCCTGATTACCTGGCCCCTCCCCTAGGGGGCCAGTTTAAGCAATGATCATGTGTGTGTGTGTGTGTGTGTGTGTGTGTTTCTGTCAGTCTGTCTGTCAGCCCGTGGCTGGGGCCAGGTCTGCTATCTCTGATTGCCTTGTTTTACTACGTTATTCGAAACTTCATTTGCATCCCACCGAAGCAGCTTGTCTCCTTTCCACTCTCCCTGATATTAAAAGTCAGAACACAGAGACCAGGACAGTCACAGGAGTGAGCAATCTAACGTTCAAAATCAAACTGTACCTACTTAGCCAATTAAGTCAAGTGCAAACATGGGTAGGAAAGTGAGCGCTATGTCCATCAATGCTGCTCCATTTGTGTTACCAAAGTTAGAGCCATTGCAGTTACAGATAACTAGCTTGCAGTCTAACTAATTTTGCCCCCATGTTGTTAACCCCCAGTGCTGAAATAATTTTTCAAAAAAATGATACATTCAATTACCTTGTGCTGTTGAAAACTTATCGTGTGGCAACCTGTTTAAATGGGGAGCTCTTTTAAACAAGTTGCCAGATGATAGGTTTTCAACAGCTTTGAATTTGATATCTTACTTCATTGAGCAACACTATTTGTATTAAGTGCTCTAAGGGTTAAACTTGACTCATTCCAAGCACAAGCAAGAGAACCTCTGTAGTTATTAGTAATTGCGGGCGTGATGCTTGCTTTAATCATTTTCTATGTCAGTATTCTTTTGTTGGACCAAAGCAGAAACAAGGAGGCGTAGACAGGTGGTAACGCCCATACAGTCCTGAACGAGCAGTGATGGTGAAATTACAAACGGACAAATTGTATTAGAGGGGACGTTTTTATCTCCAGATTGCCCTTGTAAGGGTATATCGGGAGCAACACGTTCAACAATTTTACAGTTCATTTTACAGTCAATTTTCACAGAGGATGTTTAGTGTCAATTTAATTTAAAATTGACACCAGAATAAAACACGCATTTGCACATCAAAGATAGCCTTTTTTTCCTGGAAAACACCTTTATCTCTGATAAATTCATTGAGTATAAGTGAGCGTGGTTTTGTTTAAATAAGTCAGCCAATTATATGTTCCTGTCCAGTAAAATTCTTTGAGGCGTGTTCGAATGCATCGCAGTTCAGAACACACGGCTGCGCTTAACAGCAATCATGTGTGCCGCCCTCCCTTCCAGAGAGTTCCTGTACTCGGAGACATGATATTGCTTGTGTGTTGCCCCTTAGACTGAAGCTTCCTGTTTATGGTGCCCGACATTACCAGCCATTTATCAGAGAGGTGAGAGGGTGGGTAGAGAGGTGGCAAGGCTCTTATCTCCTGAACAAGTGTGAGTGCGAGAGAGAGAGAGAGAGAGAGAGAGAGAAATAAGAAGCAGCAGACAGATAAGTCGACATGGTCTACAACATCCCCCGGCCAATCGTCCGCTTCTTATTTTCGAACTCCATCAAGGCCTTTATGGTCTGAAGCTACACACCAAATTTGGTTACTGTATCTGTAGTAGTTTCTGAGTAAAGCTGTCCCCTTCATCGCGGACGGACGGACGGACGGACTGAGGTCAAACCTATATCCCCTCCCACCTTGTGTTGGCGGGGGATAATAATGAAAAGGTGAATGAGAGGCAGGGTCAGAAAATGGCAGCCTCCTCACTCCATTGGTTAGACAGAAAAAGAGGGAGGTAGAGAGAGAGAGAGAGAGAGAGAGAGAGAGAGAGAGCTGGAGAGGTAAAGAGCAGGACAGATGGAGGCAGCACACTCGGAAAGAGGGGGGTGCCGACAGAACAGACCGAGCGAGCGGCCCTGTAGGAGCCAGCCTGCTCTCCTACAGGTCACACTGCAACCCTCCTCACTGGACCATGCACGCTCATCTCCAGGCCAGCGCAGACTCACGATTCGCTGCGTCACGCCTCACTGCAGCCAATTAACGTCGCGGACCGAGGCCTGAGCCAGTGACCTGAGTCTCATCATCCATCTCTCACACACACACACACACACACACACACACACACACACACACACACACACACACACCGCTGACTCATTGGAGTCAGGCATCACATTCTCAGGGCAGGTAATGGTGTGGGGTGCCAGCGATGTGAGGATACGGCCCCAAACATCAGCCTCCAAGCAGCTGACTCAACACACAAAAAAAAAAAAACCACACCTTAAATACCCAACAAAATTGCAGTGCTAGGACGCATGACTCAGCATATACACAACAACTAAAACAATACAGTGACTCAGATGTACACCAGACTGCAATGTCTTGCGCCAGAGCATAGCATCATCAAGCCAAACCCCTGCATCGTGCTCCACAGTCCGTAACAAAATGGCGCTGCATTGCAGGTGTACAGTCAGGTGTGAATTTACCCAGACGCAAGCATATTCATGGGACCGTGCTTGGCGTTAAAGACACTAGAATGCGCAGCGAATGCCGAACCGTGTGTTGAAGAGAAACGGCTTTGCAGGATCAGCTCAGCGTTAGGCGAGTTGCAATTTTCATTCACCCAAACCCTCCAGCACTGCTCCGCGCACAGGCGTGAGACCGAGCTGGACTCAGCTGCAGTTCCCACAGCGAAACAGGGCTTCCGCAAGCTGCATTTAAATCACTGGAGCTGCATTACGTAAACACTCTGCTGAAACAGAGCCGAGAGCAGGAAAGGGTTAAAGAAGCAAATAAAACATAAAAAAAACTTACATGCTGGCGCGCCCTAGTGGTTGCAGCAAAGAACACAAAAATCTAAAAACAGCATTCGCAATGTTGCTCGCATCTTCAAAAAAAATAAAATAAAATAATCCCTCAAGTATCAACATATTGATTTAGCACCCCTGGATTATGAAGATACCATCAGCCAATCAGTAAAATCTGTCCAAATACTAATACACCCAATTCCAGAGTCTCTGAAAAGGTACTTGTGTAAAACGGTGGTGCCAAATTTTGTGCCATGGAGTGCCGAGACTACGCAAGTTCTTTCCATCCAGTTGCTACACCTGCTGATCTCTCGGATTAACAGATCTTCAGGCAGAGAGGAAGAAACTATTTGTGAAATAAGCAGGTATTTTGATTGGTTGGAACGAAAACCTGCAGACTCTTGGCCCTCTGTGGCACATGGTTAAACGCCACAGTGGTTGGACAAAATGAGTAGTGTTGTATGCATTTAAAGCAGTGTCCTGCGATCCACACATCAGCAAAGCTCTATTTGGTACTTGGTACCAGACCAACAACTAATAAAGTGAACGCCATCGCAGGCAAATCTACTTCAGCTCAACACACAACACCCACCAAAGGAGGAACGGTCTCTAAAGTCAGTTTATCAGCACATAGATAATCACAAAAACACAATCCCCGAGAGCACGGTTAGCTGAAATCCAGGAAGGGTCCAAACATCCAAATGTCAATTATTTTCCACCGAAAATGGAATCCCAGTGGCTTTAGATGACTGAAGATCTTGAAATGGCTAAAGACAGATTCACGGTGAACAGACAAAAGGAGTTTATCGCGGGGTGATGGAGGTGATAAGGCCATTCTACACTCATGAGACGTCTCTTTCGACAGTATGCAACGGGAATAATAATGTGAAGGGGACTGACAATAAGCCTCATCCAGCAGGGTCATGTACCTGTCGAATATTTGTAACGTTGCAGGCACAGTCATTAGGTTGTCTCACAATTTCGCTAGCTGGATGAACTGACAGTTTGTGGTTGTCATTAATATACATAGATGACACAGTAGCATTCGCAAAAAGATTGGTTATGGTAATAATAAAAAAAAAAAACAAAATGGAGGTGACAGTTTGCGCCATAGACATCATCAGACACTTTGTTTAAACATAATAGGATCCCCATCATCTGTCACTATTCTTAACCCTTTGTTGCATTACTCTTCCCCTCTTTGCCTATTAAGGGTGATGGGTGGGTCTAGTTACTTTAGTAACCACTGTGCAACAAACGGTTAAGGTGTCTGTCGACACGCATCTCAAAAGTGTAAAAGGGCCTTGAGAGATGGGCGGGGCCGTACCTGTGATCTTCTTCATTGGCTGCAGCCTCAGGCTGATGGTCTGATGCGTGAGGAGGGGGGAGGAGGGTAGCGAGCGGGAGACGCCCTCCATCATGCGGATGTGCTGCATGCCTTCGGTCACCGGCGGCGGGGGCACAGCGTAGTCACCTTCGAAGGCACAGTCGCTGTCTGAGGAGCTGCCACCTGCAGGACGGGAGGACAAACTGTACATGTTAGCCCCACTTTAGTCCTCAGGTTAACCACATAAACCTACGCTTCCGTATGTCGGTACGTCAAATGAGGCTCCTGTACTCAAACTTGTGGAACTTCAAGCCCATTTTAAATTGTAGCGGAGATCCCGAGGCTTCCAAAGATCCAAAATATGTCCCGCTGAATTGCAGGGAAATGTGTATACAATCATATATAAGATCTAGGTATTTTCTATAATATTAATATTTCTCTCAATAGAAGTGTGATGTAGCTTCAGCTAAGTGCTGCAACCAGCTGACACAGAGTGTGTTCATGACATTGTCCTACAAAATGGATAACATGCTTTTTCAGACCTCAAACCTACTTAAAGTAATTCTTACCTTTCTGGTATGCGGCACAGCACAGCAAAAATTTGAACATGAACAACTTCGCCTCCCTCCAAAGTCCCACCCTCTTCCCCCTGCCTGACCTCTGCTCACGTTATAAGATCTTTCTCTAGGTGGAATGGTCATCAAGTCTGCCTGATCTACAGACAATTTTTTGTCACAAAAACACAAGCGAGAAGTGCTCCAGTGATGTTCCACCTTTCTCGACTTCTCCCTTCCCCCAGCCTTTGTCTGCTCTCATTTGCCGAAGTTCGTAGCACGACTCCCGGACCAGACCAGATATTTTGCCAGCATGAACTCTCTCAGGTGTTCGCGAGGCATCGACAAACTCTCGGCCAGCTCGGATCATATCTTTGAACAGTTCACAAATAGTGATTGAGTGCCAATTAGCAGACTCCGAGCAAACGCTGATTTGCCACTACGGACACAAATGCGTCTTCAAGTGTGGCGTTTTTTTTAGCGGGTCATTCCATTCACTTAAAGGTATAGGGAGAAGGATATTTTGACCGTGGCTGGCAAACGTAACATTCAAAGTTGGCCCCTCCTCTACGGCTCAGCGACGCTAGAGGCACAGCTCTGCAGTGCACGGCGATGTCCCGCCCACACAACCTGCACGTTGTTATCGGCTGGGGGCTAAGACCCAGGAACGTTCCCTACAAACAAAACTAAGAAAATACAGACAGACAGCATGGTCTCTGGATACAGACACCTTCACAGCACTTCCAGGGGGTCATGTGATGATTGAGGCATTCCTTTTGTAATAGTCAACAAATTAGTTTTTTTTTTTTTTTAGGAGGATCGAATGAAGCGTATCTTCAAAGTCACAGCTTTCATTATCACATTATAATTCACCAATTTAGTACTCTTGGCATGAGAATCAAAACAGCTTTCCAGAAAAAGATCAGTAGGTTATAGAAATTTAAAACACTGATCTTGCAGTTTCTGAGCAGAACGGTGAAAGAGAGCTTGCAATTAAAAGTGACCTTGGGAACAGCCCACTTAATCAAAAACTGAGAGCTGAGAAAACAAGAGTATTTTGAAAAACATAATGGTTTCCATCACTGCCAGACCACTGTCCTACACCCAAATCTCATGCCTACTCCAACACCACTGTCCTACACCCAAATCTCATGCCTACTCCAACACCACTGTCCTACACCCAAATCTCATGCCTACTCCAACACCACAGTCCTACATCCAAATCTAATGCCTACTCCAACACCACTGTCCTACACCCAAATCTCATGCCTACTCAAACACCGCTGTCCTACACCCAAATCTCATGCCTACTCCAACACCTCTGTCCTACACCCAAATCTCACGCCTACTCCAACACCACTGTACTACACCCAAATTTCATGCCTACTCCAACACCACTGTACCAAATCTCATGCCTACTCCTATACCACTGTCCTACACCCAAATCTCATGCCTACTCCAACAACACTGTACTACACAAAAACCACAGTCCCGCATCCATACTGATGAACTACATCTGTATCACAGTTATGTAAAATGACAACTCAGTCATACACCTAAGAAATGCACCCCACAAAAAAAGAGAAAAACTGAATCAACTGTGTGCGTGTGTGTGTGTGTGTGTGTGTGTGTGTGTGTGTGTATGCGTGCCTGTGTATGTGCACGTGTGCGCATGAGTGTGTGTGTTTTGCAAAGCAGGACAGCGGACAGAAACGATAATTGCACTACTGGTTAAACCCAGAGCAGTTAATTGTACTGAGAGTCCATTTTGTTGTTTCATGACAATTCCGCCTCGCACTCTGAACTCTTTGGGAACCCAGGCCCTAAAGTGCACACTAACGTGAGTAAGGATTCCTCTATGAGCCACAATCACTCCAAGCTACGTTTAAGGTGCTTACATCACTTAATGCAAGTGCAATGGTCAGCCAAGACCTCTTCAAACCATCAGACTCACCATGGGAGCACTTCAGTGGAGCACTGTGAAGTAAAATGAGGAATACTGTACCATTTCAAATTGCTGCAATTTGCACAGAAGTAATATTGCCTTGCATAAATATCCTCCCCGGGAAATGGCCACAGATGGCAACAGCAGACTGAATAATCGCCCATCAGCATTACTCCTGCAGGTCGTGCAGTTTTCTCCCGGATCTAAATGGGTCAGGGCCTGATTACTTTCATCTTCAAGCAAGTATTCTCACCATATCTGTCAAAAGGACAGTATTGATCAGGCCAACAAGACCTAGTAATCCTGCAGAAAATTACACAAGATGCTTGCTCTCTTAGTGCTGGAGGCAAGAGCTTAGCAACAGAGAGCTGGGTGCAATATGCCCAGATAACTACACCCACACCACACCTCATTACCCACAACTCCATCCCTCCTAAACCCATATCACAGTTACACACCCACACCACTGTGTCATTGAAACAGGACAGCCCAACACACACACCCGGTTTCCTCACCAGTACCACATTAATATGATGAAATAATTATTATTATTTTATTTTAAGGGATTATTACCCTTCCAAAACTAGAAAAATTAATTCATATCCCTTATTGAAAGAAAGTCAGTGTTAAAAATCTTTTAGTAGAGCTCAATAAAGACTTGCAAATCCAAACAGTCTATTTTTCGCTCCAAACCAAGCAAACATGAGTACGGATGAACCTTCTCATCATTGCTTAAATCTAAGAGCGGTCGTAAACCATTGATCACCTATCAGTACGGTTTTTCATAGCCTTGTTAGGGGTCCAGCTCTGAGGCAGACTCATCTGAACCGTCGAAACAAATCCAGCAGGAGGATCTGACTTCCTGTGGAGATTCAAATTTTGAAGTTGCAGCATTGTATGCGGGGCAGATGGAGCTTTATAGAGCTAGGCTGCGTGTAATCACTCCCCATCTCACTCTCACTGCACTCTCTCTGCCCTCACCATTCTCAGCTCTTTGGAGCAGAATTTTCTGGTAGCTACAGTGACAGAATTAGCAAAAAAAAAAAAAAAAAAAATACTATGCATTCAGTCACAATTCAAGTAATTATGGACAGGACAGATGGCACATTCTGCAAGGTTTGGCTCCGTTAACACATCTTCGCTACAGAGCAGTTCAGACGATCGAATGGAACACCAAGGCCAAACCCTACAAATTGATTGGCTACCTGGGTGATGCTGAATCATGCTGCTCAATTTTAAGGTGACACCACAGGCACAAATCAATGTACTGAGGCAGGACAGGATAATGCACAATTCTGCACAATTTTCCTTTTCAAACTGATCTATCTGCTTTTTCGCTGCCACTTGTTAAACAGATAATTGCTCTCTTCAAGGTACTTGCCCCTCCAGCTGACCCACTAGTCTGAGGCGAGCGGGCTAGCATATCTCTAGCTCCGCATACACAAATATCACAATCCTATACCCACACTGCAGTCCTACACCCATATCACAGTTCTACACTGACTCTAATGTCTCGTGCATGCCTCACTGTACTACACCCACAGCCCTGTCCTACATCAGTACTATATAAAGATGTGCCTTACACTGCAGTCATATCCAATCAAAGACAACCCACAGTACCCCACGCAGTACAGCAGGAAAATAGCCGTTAATGTTCTCCTGTTATGGGGCATGCAAGACTGCGTGAGATGTAAAATCACTGAGCTTCAAATAAAAAGCAAAAGCCTGCCACCTCCAGCTATACATCACTGGCCAATCCCATGCCTCGGGGACTGTTACAGGCCAATAGCAGAGCTGAGAATTGTGCTGGCGCTCACCAGCAGACAAAGCACACAGGTAAAATGCATTAAAGATGATGCATGATGAGGCCGATGGCAAAGGGGAACTACAGCTCCAGAGCGCTCAGACCCAAGTCAACAGTCACACGACATGCCCGACCACAGGGCAGCTCCAGTTTCCAGCAGGTGTTCACATGGATACCCGCTCTTAACGCTACTCAGCTTGGCTTCTAAAGTCCCACTCTTCAGGCAACATGTGGCCAAAACCGCTACTGACACGCGAGAGCAGTGTGATGTCAGAGAAAAGGTTAGAATGAGAAAAACCCACAGACGCAGCCGACTGCATGCAGACTGTAGACGACACTCTTCAGACTGACAGCATCTCCAGAGACTCCGCACTGCCAGGCCTACAGAGATCAGGCCTCAGGGTTTACCTCCCCAGCCGCTGCACTGACTCCTCCCGTGGAAATCTTTGTGCTGGGCTCTGTCTGCCCCAACCAGGAGGGCAGGGCAGCGCTATGCTGACTTCTCCATAGCCACTGCATTGTGGCAGAGTTTAGAGCACAGCTGGGACAGAATATAAGCCCTTCTGAACCACTGCAGCAATACCACGGGTCAGCACTCCAACACTAGTGCAGGGTCCCAGAGCGAATGCCTCATCGCGCTGAATTTACAGCAGGCTGATATCAGGGAGAGAGTAATGAAAAGCTTGTGCAGGTAAGTCTCTGAACTGGACTGTAGGGGGAAACTCCTTGCTAAAGACTGAATAGTTATATAAAACGAAGAGAACAAAGGCCTTTATTACAGGTAAGTCCCACTGAGACCAAGATCTCTTTTGCAGGGGAGCCCTGAATACAGCAAAACAATCACTAAGTAGGTTAAAGACACATAGCACAGTGAAAAATTCACAAAATTGCATTCTACAATTGCAGATTAAAGGAAAAACAAACTTAAAAAATAAAATTAAAAATAAGATTAAAAGAAGGTAATTAAATGAGTAAATATAACGCGTTGCTGAATACCCCTCGGCCCGGACAAGATTTCATGCCTCAAGGTCACAGTGCGAAGGTCAAAGGTGAAATCCAGCAAAAACATGACCTTGCACATCCATGTGTCACAGTGAGTTACCAAACCAAATTTGGTGAAGCACCAATTAGTAGTTGCTGAGTACTGACCCGGACAAGATTTCCTGCCTCAAGGTCATAGCGCAAAGGTCAAACGGTGAAATCCAGCAAAAAACATGACGTTGCACATCTGTGTGTCACAGTGAGTTACCATACCAAATTTGGTGAAGCTGTGAGAATTAGTTGCCGAGTACAGAACTGGAGAAGATTGACAGGGTCAAGGTCAGAGAGCTCAGGTCAAAGGTCAAATTCAGCAAAAAACCTGACGTTGCACATGCATGGGTCATTGTGAGTTACCTTAGCAAATTGTTGAAGTTGCGATCATTAGTTGCCGAGTACTGGCCTGGACAAAATCGTGGACGGACGACGGACGGATACGCAGGTGACAACAATACCCCTCTGGCAAGAGTTGGCCGAGGGGTAAAAACATACAAGGATGAAGGACAGAGAACAAGTCCAAAGTTAAAACTAAAGGCTAGTACATCTGGCCTCCTCAAGTAACATCTCCCACAGTCGATTCTTGAAGGACTCAAATGGAATAAGGCAACTAAGCTTCAGAGTGTCTTGGCATTTATTCCAGACACAGGGTGCAAATGAGCTAAAAGCAGAACAGCCCAAATTTGTTCTAGTCCTGGGTGACTAACAAGATCCAGCCTTGCTATCTGATATGTTGGCTTCTGATTTCGATGGACAAGAGCCTAGTAAGATAAGAGGGAAGTTTGCCAAGCAATGCTTTATAAATAAATAAAATAGAATGAAGCTTCCTTCTAAAATGGAGGGAAAACCACCAAACAGAACTATATAACACACAGTGATGAATGCAGAAACCATCACCAGAGATAAAACACAGAGAGCTGTGATAAATTGCGTCCGAGGCTCTTAGGGTACTGTTCAATTAATGCCTGTATAGGACATCTCCGTGGTCAAATAAAGGTAAGATTGTCGCCTGGACAATCCTCTTCCGACTGTGTAAAGAAAAACAGGACCAGTTTCTGCAAAGAAACCCAATTTTTGTTCTAATTTTCTTGGATAAGTTGTACATGTGTTCTAAAGGCAGTGTTTCCCATACATTGACGACTAATTTTCCCCGCCATAGTCTCAATATGCGCGGTTGCCAGGTGTTGATCATACATGCGGACGTTTGGAAAAAAGAAAAACTGGAAAAATCGGAAAGTTACTGGAAGACGTGGAATTTGTACAATTTGTGCAATACAAAATGAGAATCACCCGTCTCCCCCCGCTCAATATAATGACGATCACCGCCCCAGACATCGGTCTGCTGCCACCACACATGAGCCCCCATATTCTCCAAAAATTCTGTGGGAAGCACTGAAAGAAGTCATGATCCAGCCAGATACCCAAATACTTGTAAGACTGAACCTGCTCAATTTGAGCACCAGTCACCGAGAAAATGGAGTCATTTGGCACGATCGCATTCCCCGCAGAAAAGAACATGAACTTCGTTTTATCAGTATGACGAATCTCTTGACCCCAGAATGCCAAACCTTTGACCAGGAACATCAAAGACACGTTTCTGCATCGAACAAATACAGTACTTATTGTCAACTAATCTGAAATATTTAGGCAGGTGTAGCCAAGTTCACAACGTTGTTTGAGGGCTGAACAACAGCAGCAGTAACTCATAGATACACAGCATTTAAACAAATGACAAACATATCCTGTGGAGATTGAGCCTCACTGCGTGTTTCTGTAGGCAGAGTAAACTCCACTGCCAGTTATCGCTACTGCGGTCCTCAAGGGAAAGCCAGTACATCAGCGGTTAGACATAAGAGAAGAGAACAGCCACTGAGCAGGACACTTGAGTGAATATCCAGACCTGAGAGAAATGTAGCTCTGAAACGGGGCTCTGAGAGAATATAGACGAGGCCAAAAAAAAGAAAGAAGAAATGCGGACTGGAGTAGAAGTAAATTTGCGAAGAAAGCTTCAGGTGGGACAGGAAGAGGAAATTTAGGTGAGGGGGTATCCTCAGCTGCAGGACCTACCTGGCCCAGTGTGGCTCAGCCTGTAGTCTACATGGGGCGGCCGGGGCTGTGCAGGGTTATCGCTCCCACCATCTGTGAACGAGGAGCAGATATAGCATGAACCCCAGGCTGCACCAACCCGAGGGCGAGGCGTGACGCTGGCAGAACCTGCTCGCTGTGGTCCGCCGGGGCGCGGGTGTGCATGAGGGCCGAGACCCCTGATGAGACCTGCTCCAGCCCATGGCCATCAAGTCAGTGAGCGTCCTTCCAGTCCGCGAGGCTCAACCATCAACAGCCTGCTTAACTCGTTAGCTCTGATACTTCCAGCAAGAGCACTGTGGGAAGGTTTCCCCTGGACCACTCCCTCCCAGAACCGACCTGGTGTCCTGAGGCTTTGTGCTGGACCCAAGGCTGGGGCAACAGATCATGTGAAAAACGCACACAAGGCAAGATCTGCCCGCACCACGGGCTCACCCAAATGATAATATCCCAATCAACTTACAGAGTACAAAGTGCATTACAAAGAGCCTTCTTTCCTGCAGAATTACATAAGTTGGACTGAAAGGGAGGTTGACAATGGGAGCTGTTAGCAAAGCTGAGCCTCTCTGATGGGAATCAGGCAACACGGGGTTTGAGTGCCAGCCATGTGAGGGCAATGGTTGACTGAGGACCCACATTACAAGTACATCAGTTGAAAGTTTGGGACCTTCAAAATGGCCATTAAATCCACAATTCCCTGGGGGGGGGGATTGGCCACTGCATAATCTAATCAACTGTGAGTGGCTTGGGATAATACGAGTACTTGCAAAACAGTTGTAATGAGATCTGCAGCGCTTATCCTTATGACAAAAGTGCAGGTCACTAGAGACGCGGCGCCCGTCCAGCTGCCGAGAATTACCAGCCATATAAAGCAGTAAGCTGCGACCAATCATACTTTAATCCTGGGCTGATCTGCAGGGGACAAAATCAGCACTCACTGCGCATGAAGCCGGCGCTGTGCAAGTCTTGAGTCACAGACCTCATTTCTGTGTTCACTCCGGCAAACCACCTTTAACACAAACGCTGTGGCTCTGGAGATTTCATGGGACTGAACCACAGCCAGTGCAGTTGTTTGCAAATAAATGCATATCATTTCCTTCCTATTTTCTTTATATATACACATCTATAAATTTCTATATCTTATATTCTTTATATATCTATAAATAATGCCTACAAAATGGTTGGGAGGGGGTCTAATCAGACAGAGAGGGATGGAGGGATATTTTTATTCATGTGAATACTTTCTTTGTGTGGGGGAAATACAAATATTTAACTCAAGTCCTTGTTATAATACCATGAGGGCTGTCTTGCATACAGTTTAATTTGCCCAGATCTTTTCATACAAATGGTTAACCAGGTGAATTGACCTCTATCCCCCCAAAGGCCTCCACAGATTACTACACTGGAGCGCGGTGATGGAAGGAGGTAGCGGTAACACAAGCTGCTTGTTCTTCACCAGACAAAATTGCAAGTTTGCTATGGTATTAACACACCGATTATATCCCCGAACGCCGAATGGCGTTCCGGGGAATATTATGTTTTTGGTCCGACCGCCGCCACCGCCGCACTGAGTGTTAACGCAATAACTTCAGTAATATTTCAATTACAAATTCCAAATTTTGCACATAAGTAAGTATCAAAGAGGAAGAACTGATTCGATTTTGGAAAATTTACGATGTCTAGATTGGCCACCAGGGGCCAAAAACTGATTTACATGTTAACGCGATGAGTGCAGTAATATTTCAATTAGAAATTCCAAGTTTTGCATATAAGTAAGTATCATAAAGAGGAAGAACTGATTCGATTTTGGACAATTTAAAATTTCTAGATTGGCCACCAGGGGCCAAAAACTGAAAAAGATCACTGTTTTTATCATATCTCTGGAAATATTTGTCCGATTGACCTCAAATCAAGTGCAAATGAAAGGTCATGACCTGAGGATGTGTCCCACGATGACATTATACTTGTTTGGTTCAAAATTTTGGCACAAGGTGGAGCTCTGTCACATAAAATTCATCATTTTTGCAATAGCTTTGGAACTATTTCTCCAATTAACATGAAACTACACTGAACAAAAATATAAACGTACCACTTGAAATATTGGCACCATTACAAGTATGCCGTTATGAAATACCAAATATATTTGTTTTCATTCGCAAAAGGAATGTTTCTATTGATTGATGTGTAAAATTTGAGTTCAGCTTAGACATTGAGTATTTTTTTCACCGGTGTAATGATTGGTATGAGTAAACAAGTGCGGTGTACCAAAATACTGCTCAGACAGAATGAGCAGTAGTCAGACAAACCTTGGGCCGAGGACTATAAAAGGCCACACCAAAATGTTGGATTTTGTTAGACGCAGCCATGCCTCAGATGTCTCAAATCATGCGGGAGCGTGCCATTGGCATGCTGAATGCTGGAATGTCCATCAGAGGGGTCGCTGCACAGCTGAATGTTCACTACAGTACCATAGTTTGTCTGCGACAGCGTTTCCGACAGACTGGAAGCACTGCGAACAGGCCTCATTGGCGTCGTCCATGTTTGACCATCCCTGCTCAGGATCGTCACATCCGGCTGGTGCACTTGCGTGAACGTTTCAGACCAGCGACACGCACGGCCGATGAGACAGTCGGTCTGAAAAATAGACGAATCTCTGCTTAAACAGTTCGCGACCGCCTTCGAGAAGCAGAATTGCATGCTCGACGCCCTCACCGTGGGCTGGACCTCACAGACGTATGCCGCCGGAATCGTCTTGCATGGGCTAACGCACACTTCCGGTGGCCCTTGGCACGATGGAGAAATGTACTGTTCACAGATAAATCAAGATTCAACTTGTATCACACGGATGTGAGACGTCGTGTGGCGCCTTGTCGGTGAACAGTTTGCAGACACAAATGTCGCCCGGAGAGTCGCTCATGGCGGAGGCAGTGTCATGGTGTGGGCAGGGATTGCACACAGACAGAGTTCTCCATTGCATTTCATCCATGGCAACTTGAACGCCCAAAGGTACCGTGATGAGATCCTCGCACCAACTGTAGTACGGTTTGTCCAACAGCATAATGTCACGTTCCAGCATGATAACGCCTGTCCTCATGTCGCTAAGGTCTGCTCCCAGTTCCTCACAGCTCAGAACGTTCAGGTGCGGGACTGGCCCGCATATTCGCCCGACATGTCGCCCATAGAACACGTTTGGGATGCTCTGGATCGGCGTATCCGGGACCGTGTTCCAGTCCCAGGTAATGTCCGGCAACTCCGGATAGTGCTCCAGGAGGAGTGGAATAACATTCCACAGGCCACCATAGACACTCTGGTAAACTCCATGCGTAGGAGATGTGTCACGTTGAGAGATGCACATGGCGGACATACGCGACACTAAACTGTGAAATTTATGGTATCCACCCCTGCCCTGTTGAAACTGTTGCCAAACTTTTGATTGTGCGTGTATCAAGGTGTAACGGACATCAACATGATCAGTATAGATGTCTTTATCATGTCGTAAAATCTGCTGAGGTTCACATTATCCCATATGTAATAAAATTCACAAAACATCAGGAGGTGCGTTTATATTTTTGTTCAATGTATGTGCAACTACAAGGTCATGACCTCACAACGTGTCACATGATGACATCATACCTGTATGGTTCAATATTTTGCCACCAGGTGGCGCTTTGTGATGGAAAATTACCATTTTGGCCATATCTTCAGAACCATTTGACCGATTGACCTGAAATTAAGTTCAAATGAAAGTCTATTCAAGGTCTATTCAAGGATTGGGGAATTGGAGGATTGAGGCCGTTCGGGGATATACCCCCAGCCATCGCCTCCAATGGCATAAGCCTAGTTTTAGAAGGAATGACATCTGCAGGCCCAATAGGACCCACACCCCACCACAACCACAGGTAATTCATTTGTCTCAGTTCAGCCCTTTTGACAATGGCCCCACTACAGCTCTATCACCTCCAGTCTCAAAATTACCAGAATAGAGTCAAACGCCCAGTTTTGATCTGTGAAACTGTTAGCACTTGAGTTTGCCAACTGCATTTAAGTCGTCAAAACAGGGTCTGTAGATTACTAATTATCTTAGATTTATTCGTGGTGGTTGATGCAACACTCACTGCACAATCAAGTGAGGAACAGAACTTGCAAAATTTTGAATCTGGAGATTAAAACTCCTATTGCATCAGCACATCTCCCATGTCTGATCATGCTACAAGCTAACGCGATGCTCTGAAAAGTTTTACTCGAAAAGTAAAACGGTCAGTAACGAATTCTCTCAAGCTCTGCAAGTGCCCACTCTCCTGTCAAGCATATGTTTAGACAGCGGACGATTCCAGAACGAAAAAAAATGACTGCACTTAACCAAAATTAGCATATGAATAAGTACTTTGCAATGCTGATCTCAAAGAGCTTTAGAAAAAGCACCAAGCAGATGATGCTGTTACAGAGCCAAACGCATATTATTAAAAGCCAAGTATTGTGGCTCCACGCCATTATTCTCAAAGTACCTTTGAAAAGGTCACACACAGTTGGCAAAATGTCGCTCAGTAAGGATGCCCTGAAGTCGACTTCTCTAATAAGTGAAGCAATGACATTTAAGTCAGATAATGATCGCAATTCCAACCGATCAAAAAAAAAAAAAAACACTAAGTTACTCTTTGACACAGCTGGAAAATGAAATGACAGATGAGACCAGGCAAGTACTGCTCCAGTGCTTAGGGATTTGCTTATCATTTATTCTGGCCAAGAGTAATTTGTTCGCGGTTAAATAATATTGGAACCTTAAGCGAGGTTTTATTTAAAGTCAATTAATACTGTTTGGGAAAGAAGGGTCCCATCCTGACAGGCT
This sequence comes from Gymnothorax reevesii, assembly GCA_029721435.1. NCBI lineage: Eukaryota > Metazoa > Chordata > Actinopteri > Anguilliformes > Muraenidae > Gymnothorax > Gymnothorax reevesii. The sequence goes on along the minus strand of CM056582.1, from coordinate 62,766,294 downwards.
AAGTGCTCAGCTGATGGCGCTGGCACATTATTTAAGGCGGGGGGGGTGAAAAGATGCCCGTTTCCACTTAAATTAAGCTTTTAGTTGGGTGGCTATAATTCAAAAATAGACAAAGCACTAATAATAGAGCTGAAGAACTGCATTAGAACTGCAGCATCTGAAAAAGTCTGTTTTTTAAAAAAATTGTGTTCAAAATCAGACACCATCATGCGAAGTGAATCTGAAGGACAGTAGGGTTTTTGAGTACACTGAAATGCAAACGGACTCCTCATTAGCAGCACAGTGACAACCAGGGTATCAGCCCAAACATTGATATACAGCAACCAGCCACAGCATAAAAACCACCTGCCTAATATTGCGAAGGTCCTCCCCATATCACCAAAAGTTCACAGAATGAAATCCCTGGCTCCAGGGGTCACAATAATCACAAGAGAAATATGTAATGCCGAGCTGACTAATTTTTGCAGCTAACATGACTGCACTTTCTGGTTACATGGTCTTTCATAATTGAATGAATGCATACAAATGAAGAAATACATAAAAATTAAACCACGTAATCAACATTTTGCGTATTTGTTTGCAGCCTTTCTTTCTCTCGGGAGGCTTTGTAAAGGCATTACAATCAGAATAATTAGGAGCATTTCGCTGACAGTGATCAGTTTCAGAACACACATTTTCACCATGCTTCGGTAATCTGTCCTAAGGGTTAGCATGCTTGTTATCATTTCTCAGTTGATATTGGCTTTCAGTTAGCTGCATCGTGTTGACAGAATGAGTCACAGCACTGAATGTCTGCAGGCTGTGACTCCCTGGGAAACGCGTGATCACCTGACTGCAGCCCCGACGCTCTCGACTAATTGACTCCTGTCCTCACAACAAACAGCCACTCGCATTTGTGGTAACGGATTATAAGATCTTGGCCACAGTTTCTAGGTAGGTGAAAAGCTGAGGAAAGCACAGGGCACGGGATTTCATACCGGACTGATCTCTGGAGTTTGATTCCTAACAAATAGGCATGTAACGACACTGTTCACAAAGGGGTGGCATATATCCGTCTCGATTGCCTCGAATAGGCCTGTGTGTGGGTGTGTGTAGGTTTGTGTGTGTGTGTGTGTGCGTGCGCGCCTGTATGCGTGGGCATTTGTGTGCACGCATGTGCAGAGTACCCACAGATCCCACATACCAAAGAAAGAGAAATAAAAAACGGCTCCCATTTGAAATCGGCCTGTGTGTTCCCTCAGATATTAGCCTCTTCAACACTGTGATTCATAAAGACTGAGCACATGAATACTGGCATCTGTTCAGTGTTCACATCACAGCATTGTGTGATATCCATAATCTTGCGCTGAAGTCTTTATCAACATCCCACGCCTAACAAATGTAACACGCCCCACATACAACAAGAAGGGTTTATTTTCTTTTGCAGCACCAGAACGTAACACGCATACAAAAACACATTTTGAATAACATCAAAGGCAAAGGTACAACCAGACACTGGTGTACCCATCTCTTAGACGGCCATTTATACCCCTCAGCCGCGACAAAGGGTCTTCCCCTTCACAGACAGGTGGGCTGACGGACGGCAGGCGAGAAATATTTGTCCGAACCGTTTCTCTGTAGCCACTCGGGTCAGAAACTAGATTTTGCAAGTGTGGACTCGCTTTAGTGGGTAGATTGTTGAGGTTTTGCACCCAAATGACCTTAGCTCGCTGACCTTCACCTTGAAGACTTTGTCTGGGCCATTTCTCTCAGTGGGCCATTTCTCTCAAACCACTTGGGTTAGGAACTCGACTTTGCATATGTAGACTCGTCTCGGTGGGTAAGCCTGCCTCGTCCAGGTTTTGTACCACAGTGACCTTTCACTCAGGCGTAAAAACACCTTCACCTTTGATGCAGTGTGTCAGGGCTGAAGGGTACTGCCTTCGCCCCCGCGAGCACATTATAAAATTTAGACTGGTTTAAACAGGTAAAAATCTAATTAGAAGTGAAACTTAGGAACATACGCATGTATTGTAAAATGCCCCTCTAGAAGATCTCTAGACCACTGTCTGGTAAACACTGGATGAAAAAGAACAAATGATGTTACAGAAAACACTGCAGCACAATAGAGCCAGCCTTTCTGAACTAAGAGCTATACAGTATAATCTCATGCAATAACCCCTCACATTGTAGAAAGTGACCGTCAACACCGCCCTTCCCTAATCAAAGCCACCAAAAAGGCATAAACATACTAACACACGATTTCATCTCAAAACTGTGAGGCTAACCTGTGACAGCGACAAGCAGCGATAAAACTGCAGATTAGCAAAGCGAGGTCCTCAACTCGAAAGGTCCCACTGAAGCAGTTCCGAGCCCCAGGCTCACGCACGCGCTCACAGTGGGGTTACGGGCCGATCAGTCTCTCCTGCAGGAGGCCCACAGGCTCTGACATCCTGCCAGCGGGAACAATAGGTCGATCACACCGCCTCAACCCTCCGCTATCTCACACCAGCACCCGGACGTCCATGCAGCCGCATGCGGGACACGGCGCACGACTTTCTGCGGAAATGTGGCAGAGAGGAGTGAAGGAACGTGCACATGTGACTGAACCGCACGCTCCAAACATACAGGAACAGAGGAGGGGAATATCTTATTTTTTCCCAAACACATACTGAAAGCACTTGGATCACATAAGACAACATGGCAGACAAGTAGACTTGATTTCATACTTTTGAAGTTTGTCGTTTGAATGTTTCACGGTGAATACCTACTTTTGTTTGTAGATTTCCCCCATTTTCAGTTTATTTTCACTCTACCACCTCGAGTATGAAAACCACATAATGCCCAGTTCCTTAGTCACTATGCCCTACACTACTGATGCAAACACACTGTGGTACTGGCTCATCTGCTCATCTGATTACCAGAGACTACTGAGGTCCAAATTTGGCTGTTTCATCTCCTAAAAGTTATAAAACTTACGTACAAGTTCACAGGTGCACAAATGTGTCTATGCCTGTAAGTCCACATATCCAGAAAACTTAAGTTAACCTGTGCTCACAATTTATAAGGCAGACCTGCAACAGCATCTATTCTGCAGTTTATACAGAGAACCTGAATCCAAACAACTTTTGCACAACCCCGTCCCCGTAGCCCTCACCCAGCACACAGGTACATGAGTCCGCACTGGGTAAAATGGCAGATGTGTATGACAGCACGGATAAGCCGGTCTGATACCCAAAATAATGATATACAAGCTGCCCGTATTCAGTCAGGGAGAGGCGACAAGGTCCAGTCTGTGTCTGTGCTGCGAGACATACGCGCCGCAGGAGGGGCAAAGATCGGCCTCCAGTCCCTCCAACAATTATCTGTCTCCCTCAACTGGAAAGTCTATCAGTCTGAAAAGATGAGATTGTGGGAAAAGAGGCACCAAAGTGCAGCTGAAAAGGCAGACTATTAACCTGAAGCATGATGGATCAAAGTACAGATTCACAAGAGGCTTTTGGCTTTTACTAAGCCCCAATGAACCAGACTCCCAGCCGTCCAAAAACCTAATTATTGGCCGGACCGGAATTTTTCAAAGGCTCGGGTTTTCAATTGTCCCGCAAACTCAAATAAAAGAAGTTCAATCACACACTCAGCATGACGAGCCTCTGTTTTATGTTGTCTAATATTAGGGGAATAAAGACCTCCCCAGTTATTTAGAGGCCATTAACAGAGTGGAGGTGGCGTAAGAGGGTCTGATGATGTGCCTCAGATGGGAGCAGTTTTTTCAGAAAATGCCAATACCGTCCAGCACAGATTAGCCAATACTGTGATATCGCACCCTTATTTTAACAGATGTGTGCGTTCTGGGCCAAAAGCTCCTCTTAAAAATACCATAGAGGAGTTTTGCTGATATTGCTAGATCCTGATGAAGGGACGGTGGGGATTTTTTGTTTTATTCACTGTTCAAAAGCAGTGTGAGGAGTCAGAAGAAAAATGTGTTGTTCCTTGTGGGAACAGAGCAAGACTGTACCTGCTGGAATCATGGTTTTGTTTATAAACAGTGTCGTGTGCAATGTAGAGTGGTTGGTCTGTCTACTTGGGCCAAAGTACTTCCTGTTTTCATTCGGTGGAAAATATCTTTGAACAACCAATTAAATCATCAGAAAAAGAGTGACATTCAAGGAGTGCGAGGCAGAGCAAGAAGGAGAGAGAGAGAGATGGAGAAAGACGGTCCGCATTGACATGGCCGATGCCATGCAGTTATTCTACCTAATGCTCGATTTAACCCTTAGAGTGCCAAACTAAAATTGTATACAAATGCATTTAAATATAAAATATATAAATTTGATTATCTTGTACTTTTGAAAATCTATCATGAGGTCACTTGTTCCCGCAGGGGAGCTCTTTTAACCCCTTCGCGTAGAGTACAAATGTTGCCAATTTTTTGCATGAGCCTATATAAGCTTTATAACTCAGTATTTGTGTCACGGAGACTTTGGAAAATTATTCCAGTGAAGCAGGACATTGGGAAATATAATTTCAGAATTGTTTAGGAATTAAATTTGCCGGCATCTACATCAGCGTAAAGGTATACAAGTCACCACATGATAGGTTTTCAGCAGCTTTGATTTTGATATCTTGCATCATTGTGCAACAATAGCTGAATTTAGTGCAAAGGACTAAATATGCTCGTTAGCGGAGTATACTCCCTTTTCAACTAATCACCTCATCATTTTGCTCCAATCCAAAGAGTTCAGTTCATGTGTCTAAGGAGCAGGAGAGCAGAAAATATCCCAACCAGAGGAGAAGCATGTTCCCTGAGTGTTGATATCATGCACACACCATCAACTATACTGCCTCAACCTGCGAAAACCCCTGGATCCAAACTAGACGTGCTAACAGACTTCGAATATGCCAGTGACGAGAGCTGGACAAAAATACTGCGTGCAGTAAGTTGCAGTGGCGTTCTCGTCAGGACTTACTGCCAGCTTCATTCTTTAAATGGCTGCCAAAAGCGTTTGACAACCGTTTAAGTCAGCTGGCTGTTTCTCTTCAGACGAGGGAGGATAATGCACACTCAGTGCTCGAGCGGCACATTAAATAAATCGTCGAAAAAAAAAAAAAAATCAATGTTTCAAAAAGCAGTGAAATCCAACGTCAAATCCTTGAGGGCAGAGGGATCAAAGTTTCGCCAACAGCATATATTGGCCTTGTTTGACTGACAGACAAATAACGTCAGAATGGATATAGTTAGTACAGCGCGGTTGTGTGTGAAAGCCACTCCTTCCAGATAAAAAGATGGAGAAAAGAAAAGGTCAGAACAATCCGGCAGAACAAGTTGAGATTCAGGAACTTTTCGGGAGCATTGCTCATTTTTACAGTTTTGCAGTTGAAGGAGAAAGGCACGAGGAGTGCGCGGTAAAGCCTAATCACTAAAACGAGGCAGGGGTCAGCCAAAGGTGATTCCAGTGTTTCACTTTCTCACTGACTCTAGGGGATAAACAAACATATTAAACCCAAACAAGAGTCAGACTACTGTTCTTTCTCCACTACACTCCACATGCTTTACTGTTAATGACTGAGAGCATGGGTTCAGCCTTGTCTACTCGTCTTTTAGAAGGGCATTTTATCAATGTATGCGAGTTTTAAAGATATATGTCAAATATGATTGTTTCGGTCTTCTCTGTCTATATTTTAAAATTCCCCTATAGAAGACTGGTACAATGGTGCCCGGCTAATCCCCTCATCCATAGAGCACTAAATAGATTTAAGGAAATAAAATTGCAATTATCCTGAGCTGTTGAAAACCTATCATGTGGCAACTTGTTTAAAAGAGCTCCGTTCAACAGCATCTGATTTTGATATCTTACATCATTGGGCAAGTACAGTTGCCTATGGCGCTCTAAGGGTTAATCTTGATGCCAGCTGTGTACTCTGTCCTTGTAATATGAACCAAAGTCTGTAATCTGACTGCTGCACAGGAAGCAGAGATATCTGACGGCCTTTTTTTAATTGAAGCAGCTCTTTTCTTGCATGAGCACTGTAGTGAGCTAGCCCTTTCCCATGTATTGTAATAAATGGTGAGTATGGTCACAAACGATTCCCTTTATTCTCAGGCGATGGCGAGCTTTGCCGAGATCAACAGTTGAGTAGCATTCTGCTGTCCGTGTCTGAAAAGCATAGTGGCTAACTATGTTAGCAAACTTACATTGTTCGACCATATACTTTCAATGGTTCCAACAACGTTAGCATCTGTGCTTTTGGGAAACGCAACCCTGAACATTGTGGTCAACCAACGAGTGATTTGTGCTGGCTGAAGGTCAAACCATGCAGAAACAACACCAGCACATTGAACGAATGAATGAAAAGAACACATATTCACCAGCTGTTGTGTTCTCCAGTGCGGCTGATCGATAACGATACATTCAGCTTTTGCGCAATGTTACCTTCAGAAAGTACCGGACTGCTGCAGTTGTGTTATTCCCAGAGGTGGGTAGCAGTACAGTTAATCCCCGCAGCAAATACAGCATAATGTGGGTATTTGTGGTTGTCAAGGGCTTGGAATAAATCAAATAATTTTCCGTTCTCTCAGAAGTTCCTGAAGACCCTTCAATAAATACATTGCGCTCGTGTGTCATGGTTAACTTTGACCAATTTACTTTTAGGCGTTAAAAGTTTAGTTTATTTCATCTGATTGGAATAAAGCTCCATTACACGGTGCAGACAGGGCAACTGAACACAAATAATCATAGTTCACCTAAAAATCAAAACCGATCATTTTTACTCTCACCAGTAGTGCTATTTATCCAACAAGACAGTTGGCGAGCTGTCAAGTTTTGACGATATCAGCTACAGAGACGGCTGCATTCTCTGGAATATAATGGAACTAAGTCACATTTGTCCTGTGACATTCAGAACAAAAAAAATACAACATATCTGAAAAATTCAACAGCACAGCCTCTTTCCATGTATCTGGAAATTAATTGGAGCTTATACCAATGACCAATAATCATGATAACAGCAACCAAGTCAAAAGGTTATTGGACACACTACACAACATGAGCCTACGTTCACCTCATGTAGCACCACCTTATGGCTCGACAGTATGGGCCCAGGCTCAGGAACTTTCAAGTGAGCTCAGATTTCCTTCTGTTCAAAAACAAAACAATTCAAGCCTTGTCAAAACAAAGTTTTATTTGTTTTCATGCTTGCGTAAGACAAGAATAAGGGCATAACCATGAATGAAATATTAGTACTCTAAATGTTACACAATTCCCCCCCAAAAGTCACGAGTTTGGGTCCTCTCATCGAAAGCTATGTCCGTGCCAAATCTAAAATTGCCAGGATAAAACTTGTTAGCTCCAGATCAAATATAGGGAAGTTTGTGGTGTTACAGCAACTGCCAACCAATAATATCCCCTCATACTTTTGTATGAGAGACACTATGAAGAGGAGAGAGAAACAAAAAGCTCAGGCACAAGTCCGTCCATCAGACAGACACACAGCCACTCTCAGAGCCCCACAAGTGATAGGACACATGGCCAAGCCCCCACACCCCTTTTTGGAGTTTCCTGGCAACCCTCAAAACAGTCCCCATTTGGATCTATACCTGATGAGAACCTTTCCACAATAGAATTTTTTTGATAAGACCCTTTTGCACATGGGAACCACACCTTGCTTACAAACTGTTTTAACCATTGCCAATGGGGACAATCGTAATATTGTTTCAATATCACATAAAACTAATCTGGTAGCTCAGGAATGTAGATGGGACGAGAGAAGAAGATAATCTTTAGGGACAGCAATGTTGTGGTGCATCATGGGAGAGACTGCACAGAGGGTCTGACGTCATTGGGGAGGCCCCGAGTGCAAACTCGAGAGGTTCTGCAGGCAGCAGTGCTTGATTGTATGCGAGTGTGTGAGTGTGTGTTTGTGTGAGTGTGTGTGGGCATGGGGGAGAGGGATCATCTCCTGGGAAGCTTCAATGGCCACATGTTCATTTCTCAAATATCCTGCTGCGATCATAAAAATTCTGAATGTGGCTCGACCGCATAAACAGCTTATGAGATTTGAGCGTTCTGAGTAAGGCCAGTCTCCTCTTGTGGCCACTCGAGGGATGAGATTAAGGAAATAGTCCAGCAATAAAACTCAAAAATCACGCTATACAGCATTCCCCCATTGTATAAAGTTGTCTTTTGTGTTTTTTTCATGAAGCAGTGCTTTCTCCTCGGACAAGTTGTTTTGCTGCTGTATTACATGAATTTCAAATTTTAATCACTGGATGATCCCATTTATCCTCCTGAAATCGGCCTATTGGCAATGTAAACAAATTTTGTATGCTTTTATTAAAACTGCAGAAAAATAACCCCACACAGTAAATCAAGCCTGAAGCAAGGACAGGAGATAAATGCACTGGTGACGACAAATATACTGCGGAAAACGATCAACCACAATATATGAGGAAAGGCTGCTCTGGGCATCATGGGATACAGTATATTACTGATATAAGCCTCAGACAGTATAAGCCCTCATCATCAGTTTTGATTGTGTTCATTTATTCATGTGGTATTTTGATTTGAGTTTTTTTGAACGATTGCACAAGATCAACTGATTAAAAATACTCAAATATCAGTGCTGGCGAAAACAACAGTCCTGGTCTTTCTCCGTCTGCGAGCAGTGAGCGTCACTAAAACCACCTGCGTCCTCACGTCTGAGGGCAATTGTGAGAAACCTCGTTCACCATTGAAGGAAACTACAAAACCCAAAACCAGTGAAGTTGGCGCGTTGTGTAAATCGTAAATAAAAACAGAATACAATGATTTGCAAATCCTTTTCAACCTATATTCAATTGAATACACTGTAAAGACAAATTACTTAATGTTCGTGCAGGTAAACTTTGTAATTTTTTGCAAATATTAGCTCATTTGGAATTTGATGCCTGCAACATGTTTCAAAAAAGCTGGCACAAGTGACAAAAAAGACAGAGAGTTGAGGAATGCTCATCAAACACTTATTTGGAACATCCCACAGGTGAACGGGCTAATTGGGAACAGGTGGGTGCCATGATTGGGTATAAAAGCAGCTTCCCTGACATGCTCAGTCATTCACAAACACGGATGGGGCAAGGGTCACCACTTAGTGAACAAATGCGTGAGCTGATTGTCGAAAAGTTTAAAAACAACATTCCTTAACGAGCTATTGCAAGAAATTTAGGGATTTCATCATCTACGGTCCGTAATATCGTCAAAAGGTTCAGAGAATCTGGAAAAATCACTGCACGTAAGCAACAAGGCCGAAAACCAACATTGAATGCCCGTGACCTTCGATCCCTCAGGCAGTACTTCATCAAAAACCGACATCAGTGTGTAAAGGACATCACCACATGGGCTCAGCAACACTTCAGAAAACCACTGTCAGTAACTACAGTTCGTCGCTACATCTGCAAGTGCAAGTTAAAACTCTACAATGCAAAGCAAAAACCACCCAGAACAGCACCCAGAAATGCCGCCGGCTTCGCTGGGCCCAAGCTCATCTAAGATGGACTGATGCAAAGTGGAAAAGTGTTCTGTGGTCTGACGAGTCCACATTTCAAATTGTTTTTGAAAACTGTGGACGTCGTGTCCTCCGGACCAAAGAGGAAATGAACCATACGGAATGTTATAGGCATAAAAGTTCAAAAGCCAGCATCTGTGATGGTATGGGGGTGTATTAGTGCCCAAGGCATGGGCAACTTACACATATTTGAAGGCACCATTAATGCTGAAAGGTACATAAAGGTTTTGGAGCAACATATGTTGCCATCCAAGCAACGTCTTTTTCATGGACGCCCCTGCTTATTTCAGCAAGACAATGCCAAGCCACATTCTGCACGTGTTACAACAGGATGGCTCCGTAGTCAAAGAGTGCCGGTACTAGACTGGCCTGCCTGTAGTCCAGACCTGTCTCCCATTGAAAATGTGTGGCGCATCATGAAGCGTAAAATACGACAACGGAGACCCCGGACTGTTGAACAACTTAAGCTGTACATCAAGCAAGAATGGGAAAGAGTTCCACCTGAAAAGCTTCAAAAATTGGTCTCTTCAGTTCCCAAACGTTTACTGAGTGTCGTTAAAAGGAAAGGCGATGTAACACAGTGGTAAAAAGGCCCTTGTGCCAACTTTTGCAATGTGTTGCTGCCTTTAAATTCTAAGTTAATGATTATTTGCAAAAAAAAAATAAAGTTTCTCAGTTTGAACATTAAACATCTTTTCTTTGCAGTGTATTCAATGGAATATAAGTTGAAAAGGATTTGCAAATCATTGTATTCTGTTTTTATCTACAATTTACATAACGTGCCAACTTCACTGGTTTTGGGTTTTGTAGAAAAAAGCCGTCTCCGCATGCCAGGCTGAGGGATAGAAAGGTAAGACGCAGAGGAAATGTTGTTTCTAAACATGTCTTGCACTTTTGTTGGCAAATTGGAGATCCTTGGCCCATCCTTGCTCCTGAAGAACTTTCCTGGATGCTGCCTTCCTACCAAATCATGGTTACAATCACCTGCTGACATCAGCTGCTTCAAATCACATCAAATTGTTTTAACCTCAGTACTAGTCCTAAATTGTCCCCGTCCCAGCATTTTTTTTTTATAATGTGCTGCAGACAGAAACTGGAAACGAGTCTGTTGTGCATCCCCAGGTGAAGAACGGAAAGATGTGATGCGTGACGGCGGCGTGCTCGTATGTGGCAGGAACTCTCCCATACCCTTCCTATAGCTTTAACGGGTCAATGAGCAGACACGTTCTTGGATTGCGCCCTATCTGTCTATAGATAGCCACCAGCTGACCATTAGCGTGGAAAGCGCCCTTCAGTGGAGAGCATTCACGATTATGCTGATTTTTAAATGGATGCCCAGGGAATGGACCACACCAGTCTGCCCACATGCAAAGACTGTGAGTATTTCCTTAAGGCGTCAGCCTGCACTGAAACGCTTCAATGGAGGGGCTCTACAGCTGGCGGGCGGAGGAGGGGCATCCACTCGTGCTGGGCTCGATTCTGACTCATCACGTCCGTCAGACGGGGGAGGAGCTGCTGCTCTGCTGCACTGCAGCGCGGAGGTTGGAACGTCTCCACAGCTGATGAGGCTGATGCTCTGAGGAGGTCCCCAACCTGCTCTGACCAATCAGGCGCCACTCAGAGCGAGAGTAACCTTGCAGCGCACGCTGCATACAATTCAGATAGTGGCGTATGGCAGTCAGCAGTTCGCTCAGCTTGGATTATATACACGTGTGTGATTATATCAGTTTGTCCCATTACTCTAAAGCCCTTAAAATTGGGGTTATTGTATAAAAATGGTAGTAACTGATACATGGTTCAGACAATAACTTCAACAAATCCCCTAAATCAAAGAAGCGAGTCTACAGCCCAAGCAAAATATCAACCTTTTCATTTCAAATCCAGCGTAGTGGGGTACACAGCAGCAAGTATTAAAAATGTGTTAATGTCTAAGCACTGCTGGACCTGATCGTAGGTGTGATGTGTGAGCAGTCTTGTGTATGCCGATTTCAAGGCCTGCCTGTCAGTTAGAGACTTTGGCTCATCTAGGCCAGCCTGTTTGGTAGGTAATATGAATGTAATAGGGCTGGGACTTTAACGTGTTAATTTGAATTAATTAATTACAGAAAAAAGAACGTGTTAAAAAAAATCACGCATTTAATCGCACCTTTCTCAGTTCCCAAATTTCTGGCACAGGGTAACAGTGATGCTCGCACTTCAGCCCGGTGGGTGGCGGTAACGCACATAAAGTCTTAAAATGTTGGATATAATGGCAATAATTAGTTCCCGCTGCTCGCGGTGCGGGAGCTATGGTATCGGGCTCCGTGCGTGCGTGCGTCTATCCACACATTTTGCTTTATCTCATCAACCATTTCAGTTACAGGCTCCTAATTTTTACTGGACATGCATCCCATTAAGGCCTATAAATGATGTGCCTAAAGCTGACCTTGGCCTATTTTTTCAAGATCACTGGCTTCAAAATATCACCAAAAACTTCAACATTTTGCTTTATCTCATCAATTATTTTAGTTACAGGCTCCTAATTTTTACTGGACATGCATCTCATAAAGTCCTACAAATGACGTGCCTAAAGGTGACCTTGGCCAATTTTTTTCAAGGTCACTGGCCTAAAAATATCATCAAAAACTTCAACAATTTGCTTTATCTCATCAACATTTTCAGTTACAGGCTCCTAATTAGCTCCCGCCGCCTGAGTGGCACGGGAGCTATGGTATCGGGTTCCATCTGCGAATGCGTCCGTCCATGCGTGCGTCCGTCAACAAACACATCAACATTTTGTTTATCTTCACAGCAAGAGCTTCTGGGGCCGCTAGTGCCCAACAATTTCACTTTGAGTTTGCACTAATCTGCGAATGTAGTAGATAGATGAAAAATACACAGATAACTATAGATGCAAAATAAACATTTTTGTTATTCAAGTTGACGTATATGTCTATTCATTGATTCAGTCCTCAATCAAAATTAGTTTGAACTGAAAAACTTAGCTTATTAAGTTGAATATTGCTATTTGATAAAAATGTGATTAATCAAGATTAATTCATTACTAAACCTCTAATTAATTAGATTATTTTTTTTATCATGTCCCACCACTAAAATTTACCAAAAACTTATCATCAGTGAGGACATCAAATGTATCCTGAAGTTAATTCCGATAAAATTGTCATCTAGATATTCTGAGCCCAGCACTAGTTTCCAGGCATCCTACAAGACTCAGGAAGGCCCTTTTTTAGACCCAAGTTGGCGACTTCCTTCAGTATATTGCTCCACGTTCCAACCCTGAACCCGAAAATGGATGTGCATGCTCGTGGCAGAGGCTGAAGTAACAAGCTAACCACGCTCCCGCTAAGGGACGCTTAAAACAAACGTTGGCTCACTTACTCTTTTAATGAGGCCATAAAATTGATCAGCTGAAAATAATAGGCACACATATAGCATATTTATGGGGTATACAAGATGGTGTTTGTGGCTATGAATACGGATCGATAGCAGGGGAGATATTTACAACGTACCATTGTGTTTTCTCCAAAGACCCAGATGGACTAAGAAGAAAAGAGGGCCATCGCTAACTGCTGACGGCAATCGTTCAAGTTAAATCCTCAAAGCCACCCAGTTTCTAAGTGCTTCATTTAGCATCCAATCTGCCACTGAGAGATACTTGCTATTTTTCACCCGCTATCCCTGCGCACTGCCCCCTTTAGCAACAGCTCCTGCTGTGGGAGTGCCCGCCTGTGAGGGGGGGTATGAGGAACGGATGGTGAGGGGTCTGTTGTGCTGAGAAAATATTAGCAAAGAAAGACTTATTTTTGAGACGAACGGTTTTTGTTAAAGGGCGCAGTGATACATTGCCCAAGGGTGTCCAATCGAGCAAAAGCAGTCAAAGTAGTTCCTCAGCAGCGGGGGCGGGGCTACAAGGCTCTGCAGACTGAGTCAAGCGTGTCGTTACCTACGTTTCCAGCAGCCGTTACAGGCCGCCGTTCTCTGGCTGCAATTCAATTTTGTTGCTGGATTTTGGATAATAACATTCGAATTTTGAGCAGGTACTGAACTAGCATTTTCAATTAAAAAAGTTAAAAGCATCAAATAATGTGTTGTTTCAGTGTCTCCAATATAGTACCAAATAAATGAACTTTTCAGCCCCCCTTTATGATTTTATTTGCATTTTCCATAATGTGCCGACTGTTTCAGAATTGGAGATGCATAAAGAAAAAAAATAACTATGGCAACCACTGAGAAAGAAGAGCAGACAAAGTAACACCTGAACAATCCCATTGTGACACCTTTGCAACCATATAATAACGTTTTTGCAACTACCAAGAACACCTTAGCAACAGTATAATAATACCTTTACAGCCACAAACAAAACAACAATAGCAACCTCATAGTAATGCACACACAAGCATTTAATCAGCCCCCAGCAACCACATAGTAGGACTCTGGCAGCCACCTTGGGAAAGAAGTGACCACAGAAGAAGTAGCAGTTTGTCTTACAAGTAAGTGAATGATGATTACCATCCACGATAAAATCAGAGCATCACACAGCATTTGATTTTGTAAACGCACATCTCAAGTTTGTCATTGCGACTGTGAAGCTAATATAGTGGAGTGTAGGGGCTGGTGGAGTGGGTGGTGTATTGGTGTAGTGCATTGTGTACCATAAAATATACTTCATATTCAAAGGGATTACTGAGGAAGCCGACCATGAAAATTTCAACTGCACAATACAATATAAATGAATGAACTGCAATACAACAGGATATTACACACGCCTGCACACAAGCACGCATGCATGCACGCGCACACTCCAGTGATCCAGCAGCAGGATTTTCGCAGTGTAAATAATTCAGAGCTTTAGCTGTGCTGGTAATGGAGGAGGCTGTAGGGGTTAGAGCTGGAGAAACAGCAGCTTTGTTTTCTAAGCCTTTATTTTACCTCCTCTCCCCATCAGTCATCTGCCCGGTCCACAGTTAGGCATCATTGGCCTTAAATGTACTGGGTCAACACTGACAAATACATGGCTACAATAGACATGAGTTCTCCCTAAACAAATAAACACAGCTGAGGTCACATTCTTTCTTCACGGCAGTGTGTTTAACTGAGAACCAAATGAGTATCTGCTACAACCTAATACCTGTGGCATTGATGGTTCTCAGTTGTGCAGGGTGGGGCGCATGATGGTGTACATCTCCCTGCATCTCGCTTCCCTCGCCACGAAACAGAACGAGACATGGGCGACCGTGACTTCCCACTGAGCTTCAGATGACTGAATTTACAGCAACATTATATGCTTCGCAGGTAACGATGACACTACAGGAACACGAGGGTGACTGCGGCTTTCCAACAACATTGTATACGTGACCGGTAACTGTGGGTCTACAGCAACATACGGGTGACTGACTTTACAGAAACATTGCAACTAGTAACCGTGACTCGACAACAGCATACGGTTGACTGTGATTTTACAGGAACATTGCAAATGTGACAGCTAACTGTGACCCTATAGCCCTAAAGCAACATACGGGTGACTGACTTAACAGCAACATTGTCTATGTGGCAGGTAACTGTGACTTTACAGCGACATAAAGGCGATTGCAACTTTACAGCAAAATACAAGTGACTGTGGCTATACAGCAACATACTAAAGTTGACAGGTGGCTGTGACTCAACAGTACCATAAAGGAGACCATGACTTCACAGCCACATGGGGGGGACTGCAATTCGACAGCAACATACCACAGGCTCCAGGTGACTGTGGTTCAGCATTAACACTCGAGTGTCTGACTCCATAGCCACACAGGGGTGACTGTGACTCTACAGAGATTAACAGGTGTCTGAAACTCACTGGCAAAAACATACCAGTAACTGGAGCCAGTTAAGCACATACACACTCGCAATATGACTCACTGTCTTCAAAAAAACAGCATTAATAAATCATGGTAAGTCTTCAGTATGAACAGTAATCAAAACCGCCCTTTATGGAGTTAGATTTGACAAACAAAACAATCCCTTTTTTTTGGTTTTAAATACACAGATTTCTCTTTTGGCCTATCGACAATGCCACGAGCGGAGCTTTATTTGAACTGCGAAAGGAAACCCGGCAACATTACGCAGAGTCATGATGGAGGGACCAGGTAATCTGATCACAAACAGGCCTCCATCCACCAATCAGCAGCCTGGATGAGATCTCACTGCAAATTAAGGACACAAAACATCCAACACGGGCACCTGTATACAGAGAATGCAGACAGAATGCAGGACAGGCGTCAGCACATCACAGGGGGCTCTGGCCCCTAGCCTGGTACACAACTCACTGGTTTAAGAGGAATTACACTGACGGACTGTTAATGCACATAAATTAATATCAAATCCTGCATAACAGCACTAACAATGACTCATGTCAGATCAACAGCAATAAAGGCAATTGAGTACCTTCTAACATGGGGAATTGCGCACTGATGGGCATGTCACCCCATCATGTTATCAAAAAAACAACCTCCTGCCAACTACGTTCTGCCCACGCCACTGCTATGCTTGTAGAGCAGGATTTGTCCTTTAAATGTGATATTCCTGGCACAAGAGGTTTCCAGGAAAAAAAGCAAAGATTGTCTTCATTCAAAAAAGGGCACTAAAGGGAACTAAAGATAAAAATCAGACAGTTATGTGAGAGAACAGCAGGGGGCAGACATTACTCCACGGCTGAGTGAGTCTCCAGTCAAAGAAGAGAGCCCATGGTGTGATGTCGTCCTCCCACACACATACACACACTATTGCATGTATTCCACTCAGATTCTCTCCCCCCCCTCTCTGACACACATGACACAAGCACGCGCACGCGCACACACACACACACACACACACACACGGCAAGTACTCCTCTCAGATTCTCATTCCTCCTCTCTCTCAAATGCACACATGGGTCATTCCATGTCAACTCAGTCACCCATGTACATGACACCACTCAGATTTTACTCAAATTTCGTCAAAAAATACTTTATGGTACCAAACAAAAGAATCCCAAGTTCCATGTCATCATCTCTGACGGTTTTCGTGTGATATTTCTTGAAATTTGGGTGAAAAGCCCCCTTTTGATTTATGTGAATTGGTTATTTCTTTTAGTAGCATTTTGGAAGGATCGTAACTTCTCACTTAATAGAGACAGGAAGCTGAAATTTCATGTGCTGGTGCATTCTGGCCCATTCATCAGGATTCTGCAGCCAGAAGCACCACAAGAGATCAGAGGGGTGAGAGGAGGGGCCCCAAAATCCAAATTTTTTTAATGGCGGCAAGTGATTTTGATCTTTTAGGCGGGTCCCTAGGATTCAGTTCAGTGAATGTTACGGTTCGAAATGTGTTTCACCCTCCTATTTGGGAACTTTCCCACCACCAAACTAAGTTTCAGAATAATGGTACCATTGGTGGGGGACTTGTGGGGGTCAGAAAACGACTTTGGACCAAAATGATCCTCTCAGACCCAGGATTTCAGACACCCACATGACCCTGTGGGCACTGGGTGACGGTAATGGAATTTTAACCAGAAAAAATATACATATGTAAACATTCATTTGCTGAAATAAAAACTTTGATCATTAAACTCCTTCTATATGAACGCATCTTATGAAAAATTTAGAAAAAAAAATTTTGTTTAGAAATAAAGCGTGCCAATTTTCTTCCACCATTTCAACCAGTTTTTGAATAAAAAAAATCCAATATCATTTTCTTTGTTGAATGTAAAGTAATATTTATTTCTGTACAGTCGAACAAGTCCATGTGGGGTATTTAGGGCAAGCATATTGGTTTAAGTTCAGTAACATTTACTGGAAAATGAACTCGCAAAGTGAAGCGCGTAATATTGGCCCAGTTTCAGAGAATAATAGTCTACTGACTGTTAAGTCAATGTAGCACATTATTATGTTGATTGATCATATGGTCAATAAAAAGTATTTTCAGGAAACCGGTTTGGGGTCACTTTTTAGTGTGAACTTATATTAATATTTATATTTATATTGTGCCTAGTTAGAAGGTTTCTTATTAATAATTCGAATGAAAGTGTAATTTCTGCCATCAGTTCTCCAAGACTTCCATTCATATTCAAGCAAAACAGGTACTGAAGCTGAAATATACTTCAATGAATCGATATTGGATCGAATTGAAATCGAATCGATTCAGGAAATCAGTGGCAATATCCAGCCCTAAATGCATGTATTCCTCTCAGATTCATTCTCTCTCACACACACACAAACAAACCCGGTGAGCATTTCTCTCAGATTCACATACAAACATATATAAACCTCTGCATGTATTTCTCTCCCTCATATTCACCCACACACACACACACACACACACACACACACAAACACGCATGAAAAAACGTGTTGGCAAAAAGGGTAACTCAAACAGGTATACACAAGCGCATACACAAGCACACTGCCCACGTACACACACACACAAGCACACCAGAGACCACTCTCCCGTGCAGTACTCCCACAGAGTACTCCAGGGAATCTGGCTGTGGGTAAACTCTACATGTGGCTACGCACATGCGCGTGAATAATGGAAACTCATTAAAAATACATGGGCTGGAATTTTAGTCCCACTGCTGCTCTGCTGTTACAGCACAGTTTAATCCTGGCCCCAGTGCCAGTCTGCTATTGCAGCACAGTTTAGACCTGGCCGCAGTGGCACTCTGCTTTTACGGCACAGTTTAGTCCTGGCCCCAGTTCCACTCTGCAATTACAGCAGAGATTAGTCCTAACCCCAGTGCCACTCTTCTATTACAGCACAGTTTAGTCCTGGCCCCAGTGCCACTCTGCTTTTACAGCACAGTTTATCCCTGGCCCCAGTGCCACTCTGCAATTACAGCAGAGATTAGTCCTGGCCCCAGTGCCACTCTTCTACTACAGCACAGTGTAGTCCTGGCCCCACTGCCACTCTGCTTTTACAGCACAGTTTAATCCTGGCCCCAGTTCCACTCTGCGATTACAGCACAGTTTATTCCTGGCCTCACTGCCACTCTGCTCTTACAGCACAGTGTAGTCCTGGCCTCAGTGCTGCTCTGCTCTTACAGCACAGTGTAGTCCTGGCCTCAGTGCTGCTCTGCTTTTACAGCACAGTGTAGTCCTGGCCTCAGTGCTGCTCTGCTCTTACAGCACAGTGTAGTCCTGGCCTCAGTGCTGCTCTGCTTTTACAGCACAGTGTAGTCCTGGGCAACAGCAGCATGTAGGATGTGAGGCTCGGGTGAGCCAAACGTGGATTTCGCTCAGCCTGCTATTCGTCTTCTACCAGCCTTAAGCCAAACAACTTTTGGAGCAGTTTCTCTGCAGCAGACTCGAGTAGCATTTCCAATATCAGAATGAAATCATGGGAGTTCTTCTGTAGTTATGGTGCGCTCCCGTCGTCTTGATCCTTTGGCGAAAGGTTGTCATCAAACTCAGTCTGACTCCATAATTTTTTTTGGTCTTCACCTTCTGATAATATTACGCAGGCTTTATTCTAAGGAAAGTCTTCAGTCTGGGCTCATCCAAACGGTGAGGTTCAATGACATGCACTCAGCAAGATCCTCCATCTACGCAAAGCTTCATAGTCTGTGAATAAAAACTCTGTGACTTTATGACACATTGTATTCAGATGTGAGAGCCAGACATTAGGCTTTTGACAGTCTTTTCAAAGTCCTCCAGTGTACAGCAGGCACTACTCTCCCTGTGACTCTCTGGAGGCGTAATCGCCATGATTCCCTGGATGAGAGCTCTGAGCGGGGACGGATCGGTGAGCCCAACTCTTGAGAGGCTGAAGAGGCCCGAACCTCACAGAGATGCACAGGCGAGACCAGAGAGCGGAGGGGGAGAGGTGAAGGATGGGGGAGAAGAGAGAAGCGAAGGATAAGGGAGGGATGACAGGACAGAAGGTGAAGAGAGGACAGCAGAGGGGAGATTTTCGATTTCAATGTCACATTCAGTCATCACTAAAGTAAATCATCCAAGTAGAGAAATAATTACTGATCAATCGGACAGAAGGGGAAAAGGAGGGGAGAGGATGATCATGGAGTGAGGACTACAGGGTGGTACAGAGAGAGAGAGAGAGAGAGAGAGAGAGAGAGAGAGAGAGAGCCAAACCATCCAATGGGTTCTAATATGTCCCTTCACCCCATGTGTTAGCACTTAGCGCTGCAGTAAGCTCGGCACTGGGACAGGACACAAGGATGCCAGAGTGCAGGGCTGCGTCACCGAGCAGCCTGTACGCCCTCGCTCAGTGTACAACACTTCCTGACACGTCCTCTTTCCCCGGGATTTCCACTATCGCCCATGAGTGACACAATCAAGACAATCAGCTCATGAGCAATCGGTTTCACGCTTCTCATAAATTAGTAAAATTCTCCGGCTGGCTTTATGAGCCTCGCCAAGGCGTTCAGATTGTGCATTAACAGCAGTCGTCCTGCAAGCCTTGAAATGTGAATTAAATGCACTCATGCATTTCATTCATACTAGCAGACTCAATACCTGTATATTTTTTGGCAATTCTATGCACAGAATAATTACATAGATAAGTCAAACACTAATGATGTCAATACAGTGCTGTGCTAAGGAAGGAAAAACACAAGGGATAAACTGTATGCTGAGAAGAATTGTAAGCAACACCAGGTCAGGTCATGACACTGGGACCAGAGGTGCTTAATTGATCAGCAGGAGCAAACAGAATGGGAGACTGCACATAACATCACTATAATAGCATAGACAGAACACTTAGATTACTTACAGTGCTAAGAAACAGTAATGACCGCTTCCTGATTTCTCCTATTTAGATGTATTGGTCATGCCTAAATGTTTCAGATCGAACCAAATTCAATATTAGACAAAGATAACTTCACAAAATGCACATTTTAAATGATGATTTCATTTATTGAAGGAAAAAAGCTATCCAACCCTACCTGGTCCAACATGAAAAAGCAATTGCCACCCTAGCGATTAAATCAACCAATTCAACATATTAAATTGATAATTGGGTTCAATGCACCAGACACACCCAGGCATGATCACTGCCAGCCCGGTTGAATCCAAACATCACTTAGCTAGAACCTGTTTGTCAATGTCAAAAAGCCGAACAAGATGCTACAATCTAAAGAAATTCAAGAACAGATGAGAAACAAAATTGTTGGCATCCATCAGTCTGGAAAGGGTTCCAAAGCCACCTCTCGGGCTCTGGGACTCCTAAAACTACATTATCTAAAAATGAAGAAAACTTGTAGCAGTGGTTGGCTTACCCAGGTGTAACCTAACCAAAATTCTGCTAAGACAGCACTGAAAACTCATGTAGGAGGTTACCACAGAACTAGGGCTGCGCGATTCTGGAAAAAATGTGAATCACAATTTTTTTGTTTAGAATTGAGATCACGATTCTTTAGCACGATTTTTTCCCACAAACTGAAATGTTTATCGTAGTCATAAAAAACAACTGGCAATTAAAGTGCAGTTTAAAAAAAAAAAGTAAAAAGACGAAATAAGCAAAATAAGTGCAGCTTAAGTGGTTTTCGACTCCCCGTGGCCCTGAACTAGGGATGCAAAAATGTCAAACCGCAACCAAGGAGATGATACGGCTCCATTATAAATGTCATATCAAACAGACAGGCACCGATGCAAGCCCATCCCAAACCACGTACCATCCAACTGCAGTCTTGAAAAAATGGCTATCACACTTCAGTGGCCGTTTAAAATGCTTCTGGCGCTCTGAAGTCAGCTCCATCACCTTGACATAATTACCATACCCTAAATCGATTCCTGAGTAGCTACTTTGCCGAACTATAGCTACTTTTCCACCAAATGTGAGACGATTTTTTTCGCACGACACAACATTCAAAGTCCTTCGCGTTGATTTTGAATGCACTAATCTGTCGTGCGAATAATTCGTTTCGCGTTCGGTGGAAAAGCAGCTTAAAAACAAGCAATTTATTGAGCCTACAAGTACAACCGACATGTAGCTTATAATGATGAAAAAGCGATAAGTGGACATACCGAACAAGGCTTCCGTGTAAGAGTGCCAATAACAATAAAACCATCTTCCGAAAGAACAATATAAAAATAAATTGGTCCGTCTTCCGATTCTAATTTGTAATTGTGCGAATCAAGTGCTTGATTGTCAATTGAGCATGGGACCAAGGTGAGAACTATTGCTGTTTAGACAATGATAATTCTGCGAACCTTGAAGTTGCTTTCTTCATGGCTTTGAATTTTGGCAACTGTATGGTCATGACCGCATCAGGTCTGATTCGTAAAGCTAAAATAGCGAGCTCGTCGGCTTGCCCCGTTGCGTGGGTTATTATTGATCATAATAGTTGTTATTATTATTAATAACGGATGGATTTTCATAAGTGTTCATTCTGCGTTTATTGCTCCTCATGGCAAACTTTCCTGCACTCTGCACTTGAACATTTCTCCATGTCTCCCTCGCCGCTTCCGAATATGCACTGCTAGCCAACAACTAGTTCGATTTGAAAGACCACCGCCGTTTACCGTTTACCTTCTCTGGCTTCTACATGCACTCAACTGATGTAGAGCTGCTTTGCCATAGGATGAGCGCGAATGTAACGTCAGCGCTGGTGTGTTTGGGGGCGGCCTCGAGCTCCCCCAACCGCCTACTACTCACGTTCTTTGAAAACTACGAGTTAGTTTGCCCTGCGGCTCCTGAAATATTGCTGGGAAATCGTTGACATTTAGAAATTAGATCGCGGATGGGGGTGAATCGAAATTACAATCTTCTGGCGATTTATCGTGCAGGCCTACACTGAACCCAGACTAACACCTAAAGAGCTGTAAAGCCCAACGCCCACTGGAAGTGTGAGACGCGTGTCAAAAAATTGGTTACATTAATTTCAATGGAGCAACGCCCACTGGCAGCGTCTGACGCCATCGACGCGCGTCAGATTTTTACTTTAGGCCACTGCTCAATTTTTACTATTCGCCACAGCTGAAGCGTCAACACAAAACACATTTGTCTTTTAGATTATTTAACAATTTTGCCTTGTCATGGTTAGTCACACTATTAGTGGCAATCTCACATGCAGTTGTCAACCTGCTTTTTAACCAAGTTGCAGTTTTGAAAGGAAATCCGTTATTTTGCTGGCATTAAAGTTATCAGGCAATCAATAGTTAGACAGTACCTAACTCAAGGTACACTGATGAGACTTTACACTGCTAAGTTAGCTAGCTAGCTGATTCGTTGCTGGGTAAAGTAAAATGAATCATAATCTTCATTTAATTGACGTCTAAGTTTAGGAGGAAAATTATGCCTGTATATAACGTAAAGTGCATAATAACCTGACCGTCGCACTTTGCCATCACTTAAAATAAGCTTGATAGGAAGGTTCCCTTTTGGAAGACATGGGTCCCATTATATCTGGCATAAAGCTAACAGAATTCCACAATTAGGACGTTAAACTCACAATTTAACACAGTGGCAGTAGTGTGAAGGTCTGGGGCTGTTAAGCTGCTTGAAGACCTAGGTAATGTGCCATAATTTATGGAACCATGAATTCCACTCTTACACAACATCCTGAAGGAGTTTGTGACCTAAATCTCAAGTAAAGTTGGGTTCGCAGCAGGACAATGATCTGAAGCAAGTCCACCTTTGAATAGCTCAAAAGAAACTAAATAAAGGTAGTTCAGTGGCCTAGTCAATGTCCTGAGTTGAATATAATTGAAAAGCTGTGGCATGACTTAAAACAGGCTGTTCATGCTTGAAACCCTCCAATGTGGAATGCAGAGTGGGTCAAAATTCCTCCAAAGACTACCAGCTAACCACAGACAACTGATTACAGTTTTTGCTGCCATGGGAGACACAACCAGTCATTAGGTTTAGGGGGGCAATTATTTTTTTCAAAATGATGAATAACTCTTAACCTTCACAAGATAAAATCATCCATTAAAAGCTGCATTTTGTGTTTACTCACCTTGTCTTTGTACTAAATTGGAATTAGTTTCATGATCTGAGACACTAAAATTTGACAAATAAGCAAAGACACAAAAATCTGTAGTAAATACTTTCTCATAGATATGCTGTAGTCGTACGTTGTACAATGTTTTACAGCCAAAAGCGGTCATGACAAAATGGCTTTTTTGTCTCTAAATATTTTGGTCATGTCTATGGATTCATACGCAACAGCAAACATCGTCTTTACGGACAAAAATGGGAAGAACAGAATTCAATAGCCATTGTCATGGCTGAAGTCATGCCGTTCATCTCTCCCAGCTCAGCACTCCTTTCCAGCATTATATGCACAGTCCACATGCACAGCCATTCCCAGCGAATGGAGCGCTTGCCAGCAGTCACAACCATTCATTTCTGTGTGTGTTAGGGCCAATGCCAGCGACATGTCTATACAGTCCACCATCTGTGGAGACGGGTCATTTACTGCCTTCTGTAGAGCTCGGCCTGCTACTCCAAACGGCCACATCGCCCGTGCGCTACAAAAACTCCCATTCCCGCCCCATACTGCACTCATAAACACTGCATTACAATACACGTATTTACAGTGGGCCCCATGATTATTTGGACAGTCATACCGCGACCAAGCAACCTAGCACACTGGATTTCAAAACAATGAACACAATGTCAAGGTCAGCTTTAAGTGATGAATATTCACATCCGTGTCTTGTAAAATGCATCAGAACGCTGGGCCTTTTTACTGGCCAAATATTTGTGGACAATGATGAGTTTGGTAGATGGTCGACAAAAGCAAAATACAATAAGTGCATCGTGAAGGTCAGTGGAAAAACAACAGAACACAGGCCAGGTAAGAACACAGTATCACGAGTAACAGTAATCTACGCACAGTGTGTAATAACTTGATACACTCACAGGAAATACAGGCAGCGGGTGCGAGGTCGTGACATACCGTAAATGCGAAGCGAGGCGTGACTGCATGTACCGAAGCGCTCGCATCAGTAGGGAACACAGAGCGGAGTCCCTGTGCCAGCACTAAACCAGTTACGAAGTTATTCACAATAATGCCCACAACTCCGTCTGCAGTGCACTCTGAAAATTAAAGCCTGTCTGCCATACAGAGAATGATAGGGGCGCAGCCAATGCACACCGCCATCAAGCCAAACCCCCTCTACAAAGTAAGAGACACCACTCTGTGGACGAGCCAGTCCCCCCGGCACCAAATTTTAAAGCGGCGCTGTTGGAACGAACGCAGATGAGCGACAGCTAGAGAGGAGAGAGGGATGACAGAGGGAGGAGAGAGGGGCGGAAGAGGGGAGACCCGTGTACAGGAGCCGCTGCTTTGGAGCGGCGTGCCCTCTGCTACATCACGCGCGAGATCCCCGGCGTGAGGAGAGTGGGCGGGCGGAGCTGCCAATGATGATGAGGATGACGGAGGAGGAGGTGGTGGAGGAGATGAGAACAAAGACAGTGTGGCTGGCTGGCGGGCGGGCGGGCGGGTGGGGGCGCGGGAGAAGGGCAGCGTGGGCGAGGAGAAGAGCGACTGGCGGGGTTTCTCAGTCCGAAGGAGCTGGCTGTATCCTGCCCAGCCAACCAGAGCGCCAATCCCAGCAGCAGCTTCCTCTCCCCTCCGATGACCAGGGAAAAGACCGGGGTTTCAGTAAACCGAGTCCCATCCCACACACACACACACACACACACACCTGCCAAGCCCGGCGGGCGGTGACAGATGGGCATGAGTGAGGCTACAGGCCGGAGGAGAGATGAAGGTGACGCGCAGCAGTAGAGGAAGAGAGAGAAAGGGTGCGATGGCTGAGACGAGAGGGAGGGCCAGGAGACACAAAGGGGAGAGTGTGGGAGTGGGCAGGCTGGGTCGGACCGAACCGGGACGAGTTCACAGTTCACAATAACGACACGGCGGTCCGTCGTGCGCCATTACGCCTCGTTTCCTAGCTGCCTACATTCAGAGACACCGCTATAGCAAGTGAACAGTAAAAGCTACCTCACAAATCATCAGGTGACACTCCCTATGGAGACCCAACATTAACCTCCCAAAGCCCCCCACACATCCCCACCCTCACACACACACACACCCACACATACACACACAAACCCACCCACCCTCCAGGACCCCTCCGGTCCGCGCCGCTCACCTCTCTGAGCTGAAAGCCTCCCCAGCGCGTCCGATCCAGCACCATCGTAATGAAGCGCAGAGATAAAGGAGAACGGCTGACGCTCTAGGACGAGCAGCAAGAGAGGGAGGGAGAGAGAGAGAGAGGCGGAGAGAGAGAGAGAGAGGGGGGGAGAGAGGGAGGGAAAGAGAGAGAACGCGCGAGAGAGAGGGAGGGAGAGCGAGAGACAGAGCGAGAGGGAGGGAGGGATGGAGAGAGAAAGGGAGGGAAGGATGGATGGAGAGAGCGAGAGCTCTCCGCAGCGTAGAGTGCGGAGGGCGGGCGCCAGGTGCTGGCACACATACTCAAGCGCACATGAGGTACACACAAATGTGGGCACACGCACACACACACACACACACACACACACACACACACACACACACACACAATCACATAAAGACAGGCACAGAATCACGCACAGAGGCAGGTGTGCGCACATACACACACACACAAACAGTGGCAGGCACACTTGCCCTCCTCTTCAGAGGCACTTTCTCTGTAGAAGCTCTACACTCTCTCCCTCTCTGTCTCTCCCTCTCTCCCTCTCTCTCTGTCTCTCACTCTCTCTCACGGGGCACATCCTCTTAACCCTTTCCAGCCCGGCGCTGCTGAAGCTCTCAGCAGTGCTCTAGCCCACAGAGAGAGAGCCCAAAACAGGACTGCCAACCCCTCAGCTCTTTACTCCACAATCCTAACCAGGGCCATATACAGCCCTTTTCAGAGACCGTTAAACAGCCCCCAAAATAGAAGCTCTGAGAAAACCCCCTAAATTACGGACCAAATTAACGGCCCCCAAATTAAAAAGCTGTATATGGCCCTGCTAAGTTCAATGTAACTGCTTCGGGGGCGCAATGTTGAAGGGATATGTCGCCATGGCAATTACGTTCAACGTAGCGCTACGCACGCTTTGTGAAACGAGCCCCAGGTCCTTTGAGGCAGGTTATTCGGTAATTCTTCCTATTTACTGGTAACTAAGTAATAAATTCCACCCAAAATTAAGATGACTTGTGGTGAAGTCTGACTGTAGGCACCGCTGCACGGCTCACCGGCGAGGCTGCGTCGAAGAAGGAGGAACAGAGTGGCGTGTGCGCAAGCGGTCTTCAGGCCAGGAGTATTCGAAGACGATATGGTATGTAATTGTGATAATGACCCGAAGTTGGGCTGGAGAATCAGATGAATCAGTAATAATATGGTATCGAAATCCAAATATCTCCATCGCACTTCTCTGTGACTTCCCACGCGTGCAGGCAAGGCGTGCGAACAACTGTTCAGTTGTCGAACACCATGCAACGCACAGATTCTGTCGATCGAGCTACATTGCAAACCTGGCCATGATTTATCTCAGTCTCGTTACCGAGCTACTGACCACTTCTACTAGCCCAAAAGTCTCTTCAATAGAAGGCCGAATGACGTAGTCTTTATTTCATACAAAGCCATTAGGCCTTCACTATTTACAAACCCCGGTTACCATAAAGTCACCCCCAGCCAGCAGCAAATACCATGAACCGCAACAACTGTTGATCCTTCAGTTGTCAGAACAACGTTTCGGTCACCTGATGAAGGTCACATGACCGAAACGTTGTTCTGAGTTCTGAATAAAGTTTTTTTCTTTGCAGAGAAGACAGTGTGCGGGAGTTTTTCCATTTTGATTTTGCCGACCTTTGGTCCACTCCTACGCACTTGTCAACCTACTAGGTGTGCAAAAGCCTTCCTAACGTATATTTTACAGATCCTTCAGTTGTGAAAGCACTATAATTAGGGCTGCCATGCAAATGGTCCCAACAAGACAACATTTTTATATTTTAAATTTATTATGGTTATTCACTTAACGATGCATACAATGTGTGATTTACATACATACAAGTAGTCCTACAGGGGTAATAAAAAACCCCCATCTCTGAAAAACCCCCAAATTACAGACCAAATTAACGTCTCCCACATGAAAAAGCTGTATATGGCCCTGCTAACATGAGTTCACCCAATCTACAGCCCACAGACACACATTCCACTCAGAATGTACACCACTAAACAGGATCCAAGTCAACACACAGTCCCACTAATCTTCAATAATATTCAATCCATTAACCCTTCAATAACATGACTTTTACAGGAAATGAATTTTAATAATCAAAGACCTTTGCAATACAGTCCAGCATAGTGCAATGTCCAACAGACAGTGCTGTATATATATACTATACAGGTCGGTGGCAGTCAGGGTGCTCTACGGCATGTCACTGTCATGAAAATTATTTCTCTGCCCCAAAAACATGAAAACACTATTAATGCTAAGCACACACATTTGTGTTACTAACCTCCAAATTTCAGATGCAAATCTTTTGTAGTTTTGCAGAAATCAACATTTAAACATATGCCTGTCAGAGTGAGTATTGTATGACGCGGACACTACTGTAAATTAATCGTCTTGTTTCTCTAGATTTCTAACATGTTGTGCTCCATTTGATAAAAAAAGAACATTGTTCAAGAACAATCTTATACACATGGTATATTAATGGATGTATACAGACATGGGAACTAAACTGACAGCAGGTATCCTTCGTGTGACGGACATTACACGCGTAGTGTATTCCCTACTATAAGGAATGGTATAAGATTGAACTACATTTATGACTAAAAGGTGTCTTATCATCTAGCTTGACACAATGTGAAACGATAACCCCTTGGCATAAATATTGTTGGCTCTATATGGAGATAAGAACATGTCGGGGTCACTACAAGTTTTTTGGCAGATCGATTGTCTTCCAGCTTGAATGGGTGTGATGAAAACATGCGCATTATGCGTATACAAAACTCACAATACCATAAATGCCAATCCTTTGGAAATCAAAATGAGACAATCTTGTAGCATGAGGTATTTTAAACAACAAAGGGGAATAATACAGTGATACATGTTGAAATTGGTGTAATTCCATAACAAAATGCACAGTTTCAATAAATGCACGCCATTTCGGATATTTCACTCGGATTTTGATAATTTTTTTTGCACATATAAAAAACAATATATAGTTACAAATAAACGTTCAAGCCATAGCAGGTTTATCACACAAAACAAAGAATAAACACAAAAAAATAAGCATTAACACCTGGTGACTTGTCATAATGCTAAAATGCCCAACTGCAAGGCCCCTTCACCAGATCTATGCTTTCACCCAAAAATGTCTAGCATCAAGTATCGAGACGCCATTGTGGCGTTCACAAAAAGTATAACCCTAAATTACCTGTAAAATGCTATTTACATACTAAATATTCATGTTATAAGACTATAAGATCCAGTAAAACTAATGCACCCTGATTGTGACTGACCCGATAGCGTTTGTGATATCTGCACCATTTCAACAAGAGCGCTCTGAGAGCATGACATCCCTCGCCGAGTTGTGACTGCAATTTGCGTATCTTCAGTCTGTCTGCAGCATATGTGCAAACTTTCAGGAATGTCCTTTGAAAACTGTAGGAGGAGTTGATTTCACCATCCAAGTAGCTTTCGATACCAACAGACGGACGAACAGACTGCACTAGGGCTGGGCGATTAACCAAATCGCGACTATTTCAAGCACAATAAAAGTAACTGCCACGATGGGGCAAACAGACGGGCTTGCTTATTACCCTTTCTTTGACACATTCCTAATGCAGTGTTGAACAAACATCAGAGGTCATCTGAATTGCTTCCGGGCAGAAAACTGCAATTTGAAGTCCGCTAATTACCAGCAAGGTTGGACAGTCGTCATCACCTTGGCATAATTAACTTACCTTAAATCAATTCCCGTGTACTTTGCCTAACTTGCAATCAAGCCATTTATTCAGCCAACTGACCAATCAAAACCAAAACGTGGCCCATAATGATTGAGAAGAGATAATGAGAAGCAGACTGACCTAACCAGGCTGCTGTGTTAGATTGAAAAAATGTCAGTAATCTGAATAAATAGCAGACCTCCGAATTCCATCTCTCATCGTAAAATCTTTTCGTATTATTATTAAAAAGATTTCTTAAAAATAAAATCACTTTAAGATGGGTCTGTTTCTTAAGCGTTTAAAAATATACGCGAAGTGAAAAACACTTTGGGAAACATACTGAGCATGAATGCGAGAAAGAAATTATTTTCGCATTGCAAGCAATAGATAAATGTACCGAAGACTTGAAAAATATGTTCAGGGAAGTCAGTGGCGCAAATCTGAAGCATTTTTAATTTGATAATTTAACAAAATTAATTTGAAATTTGAAATTAATTTCATAGTTCTCGATTTTGGTTACTTTTGAGCATCTACATCGCCGACAGAGAAGGTGGAAAACATTTTGTTTAAGCTTATCAAATGCGACATGTAAATTGTTTTCGCATTTGCACACGGCGGCCAAATGTAAAACTAGAAATAATCTAGCAAACGCATTCAGGTAAATTACGTGCCGAAAAAAAGCTAATTTATGGTCTGCAAAATCATCCTCTATCCGACAATTGCTCTCACCCGCTTCCCATTTACTTTGCTCAATTTGCTATCAAACAGTTGATTCACTCAGTGAATAATTTAAATTGGTAGACAGTCTAATTTAGATATCATTTTTGTTTGTCACATTTTGAAATTTAAATGACAATGAAACATGAAAGATTTGCTTGAACGCGTTTGCCAAGTCTTCGGTGCATTTGTCTATTATGTAAACAGGTCATTCAATTTAAACTTCAAGTTATGTGAGGCTACCTCCAGTTTAATAGGTTTTCATTTTCAAACGGCATTTTAAAATGAAAAGAATCACTGTCCGCACTAAAACGCAATCCCAAAGTTATCACACTGAAACAGGGTCAGTAGCTTGCTCAAGAAAGGGGTTCAAAAATACTGAGTAGTTTGGACACAAGACAAAAACGTAGAAGAAGTTATGAGCTTTAAAATTACCATGCATCAGAGTGGACACAGCCTAAGGCTCACAGTTCTGGGCAGTGGACTGATGTGTTTTCCAGGGTCAGCAAAGTCTTTGTCAAAGCATTAGGGGTTATGCACTCAATTAATTTGATTCAGTGAAGAACACTGAAACCATATAGGATATTTGCTTTTGCACTTTACAGTAAGATGTTGGAGGGGGCAGACCGTGTGTAAAATCTAACGGAGCTTTGAAACCTTCTCCTGCCCCCACGCATGACAGCACCACTACTCCCACAAGCCAAAAATACCCACTCATTTCACGTTATTCACGTCTTTTGAATGGAAGCAGCTGTCCCACAGTAAGAGGTGTTGCCTTCAGCACTGCACTGTGCTCCACTGCAAAGTGGTTTCTCCCATTCCCGATTGTGTTTAATCCAATCAAATCTGCAGACAGCTAGGTTGCTATGACATTGACACTGTCCCAGTGCGCAGACTGGCCCAAAGTGGCCTGGTATTGAATCCAGGCGGCCTCAGTGACTGACTGTAGCAAACAGAGGGTAAAGTTTGGGAAAATAAGAAGGGTCAATGTCTCCTGGAATTAAATATGCCTGCTATGGTACACTGATTTTGGGACTACGGTGGGGCTCGAAGAACCTTCCAGATCCCAGTCAAGCTCCTTCCAGGCTATGAGCCCCACAACTTGGCACGGCTGGCTTTTTCAGCACTGAGGATTGGGAGGGATTTGGCGGCCATGCTGATAGAAAGCAGCGTGAGGCACCTTTCCTGTGGTCGATATTGGAAGCCGCCGCGACGAACGCTAACAAACATCACTAGGTATTGCAATTTGGGGAGAGGCAGAAAAAGTGATGCTAGACAGACTGTTTGCACATGGCAAACCATTCATTTCCAGTGTGAGGACCATTGTGCAAGGTACTAGAGGCACAGTAAGGCCTTATTTAAAAAAAAAAAAAAAAAAAAAAATCGGTTAGCATGCCAGCCCACCCCCGAAAAACGATCCCGCCTCTGATTTTTAAGAACTTTTATTTTCAAAAAATCTGTTAAAATCTCACCAAAAAGAAAGTGAGAAAAATGCTCAGAGTCCCTGTCCACGAGCCAGACAATCTGTTCAACTTTCAATCACAGCACTACTTATGGCCCAGGCAGATTAGGTCCTTTATGTTTATACAGGTTCTTGTGATTTGGATTTGTAGCCAAATCTCAAACTCTTTTAATTGTAAAATGAAAAATAAAAAACCTTATTCCCCCCAAAAACTGAAATGTGAAGGATGTAAACCAACAGGTTTTTTAAAATGTAGCCTAATCAGAGAAATACAGAGTTAAAATTCAGCCCTTTATTCTACTGTAATTGCTTGCGCTCCTTAAGCCTGGCAGTAGGAGAAAGAATGAAAGTGCAAAGGACAAAGAGATGCACACAGACTGGCTCTGAGAAAGGGGGAGAGAGAGAGAGAGAGAGATGCAGGAGATGGAGGTGAGGTTAGGCCTGTGCTGCCCACACACAAACATGCAGAGCCGAGGCAGTGCATTCTCCAGTTCTCTCAGTCTCTCCTCTCTAGAATATAAATTTTTTCCTTCCATGCCG
Source organism: Gymnothorax reevesii (assembly GCA_029721435.1). Classification (NCBI taxonomy): domain Eukaryota; kingdom Metazoa; phylum Chordata; class Actinopteri; order Anguilliformes; family Muraenidae; genus Gymnothorax; species Gymnothorax reevesii. The sequence continues at coordinate 62,734,212 of CM056582.1, read as the reverse complement.
TTGGCTTCCCTACAGCCAAGATTAAACTTACAGTAGACCGAAAGCCAAACTGTAACTTCAAACTGTGCAAACAGTGATGATTTCTTATTTTTTGATGAAGATAATCGAAGGTAAGCTGCTGACAGCTACAACCATGACTATGCTTCCCTGCAGACTTTCAAATAGTTTTTACCCAACTGTTGATAGATTCACAAACTGACCTACATAACCAGTCATGGGCTGATACAGCATGGGAATGTTTGCTAGCTAGCGGCAGCATGCAAGCTACCATAGACACAAAGCCACAATGACAGCTAAAAAATTCAACGAGATCATATCACGGATGCTACCATGCAGGAGTTCATGTGCAAGAAGTTCACATGAAGCACGAGTTCTGCCTTCAACCATGAAAAACTAAATACTAATTCTGTTTTTCCAGTGTGTCTAACAGCAAGTAACATTAGCACTTCGAAATAAGAGATAGCAAGCTAGCCAACTTAGCAAGCAGTAGTTGGCCAAGTTACTGTTCGGGCAAATGGTAATCTATCGTTCTCTAAAGTTACAGTTAGCCAAGTCTTACTTGCGTACCAATGGCTAAATCTGTCCAATTAGTTGACGGTTTCACGTATTTAGCGCTTGCCAAGAGACACTTCCAAACATGAGCCATGCACAGGTTCCCTTGCTGTGCACTCAGTGCTCGGGCTGAGATGTGCACTGCTATGTCCTGCAAAACCACATCCATCCAGGTAATGTAATATACTTTAGAGAGCCCTGTGCAGCAGAGGGAAGAGGGGTGACGTAAGGGGCAGAGGAGGAGCTTACTGTAGGGCCGGCAAAGTCATTTATAAAACAAAAACCAGGCAACAGCAGCAGGTTTTCAGAAAATTGCATGTTGGAAAGAAACCTACAAATGATGTTTCTCACATTGCAAGGGGTCATTTTAGCAAAAACAAGTAGATCAGAAGGATCTAATAGCTGCGACCTCGCCTAGCATCCGTCACGTGGCCTAGTGTCCATGACTGGTGGTTTCTTGTACAAGTGTGATCTTGAAATTGGCAAATGAGCTTGAAAATCAATAGGGGACCCTTCCTCTGTACCAAGAAGCTTGTTCTAAGATGTAATAGCCATCCATCAAGTTAAAGTGGAGTTACGGTGCGAAAACTGTGAAATCGGGGCAAAATCGACACTTTTTTTGACCGGTGTGACCTTGGGATTCGACAGATGACCTTGAAAATCAATAGGGAACCCCTCCTCTATGCCAAGAAGCTTGTTCTAAGATTTCACCCGCAAACAAGGTCGTGACCTCTGTGAACTTGACCTTTGATCTCGACCTTGTGCATGGACATCACTTCGGTGAAGGTCAATAACTCCTGAAAATTTCATGATGATACGACGACAGGAACATGGTCAAAAAGGTGGCACAGACGGACAGACAGACAGAAGCGTTCATAGAGCTGCTTGGTCGCAGCTAAAAAAAAAAGAAAAAAGAAAATAAGAATTGCACACAATATTGCTTGGAGCAGTTTTAATCAATTAGCCTTAATCCTTCATAATCCTCTGAGAGAACCACCCAAAACTTGCTCGCAACCTCAAATGATCTAAGATCACCTGTGGTTTTCCACAGTCCGCTCTCACAAGTATAGATATACCAGCCCACACTCAGGCACACACAGACACACACATATGCACACACAAAAACACACATACGCACAAACACACGCGTGCACACACACACACACATTTGAAATACATATTTATGCCCACTTAAAATAAAATAAAAAATACAGAGTACAAAGGTTCCTGTGCAAGGGACATAAATACTGCCCGTGCAGTTGACAATAGGAATCAGTCAGTTACAAAGCCCCCGGGCGGCTGAACACTGTTACATATATGATGTCATACAGGTCAGGTAGAAAGCAGACATCATTCGAGGATATAGAAAACATTGTCTCGTCCAGACCGAACGGCTTCCAATAAAAGCCGATACTGAGCTGAACCTCACTAACTGTTCAGCTCTTCTTTTAGAGAGGCCGGCCATCTGAAGGCCCTCACCACCAGCTTGTGCTCATGCCCCAGAGTACCTAATATAAAAACTAAAAGTTTACATTTTACATCTGCTGATATCACATCCACAATTCTGTCATGCTTACATGTATAAAGCCCCCTGTAAACGTGGCGATCATTTAAGATGTGAGACATAGTTTCAGCTATGTGTTCACTATCATGTTGTATACCAGGGGTCCCCAATCTTTCTCAGAGAGGGCCGATGTGGGTGCAGGCTTTCATTGCAACCAAGAAGCTGATGCTACTAATCAAGCTTATTAGCAAAGAGTCCAGAGATTGACTAGTAGTATCATGTGTGTAGCTGCTTGGTTGCAATGAAAGCCTGCACCCACACTGGCCCTCTCTGGGAAAGATTGGGGACCCCCGGTGTATACAGTAAGGAGCATGACTGCCTGGAAACCAGATGGAGAGATTCAGTTCAGTTGGTAAAACCTGCAATCTCGCTTTTATAGCAAATGTAACTATGTTCTTATTTAGGGCAAAATTTCTGAACACAGTATGTGAGACAGAATGGTCAGCAGCTGGGAGACACGTAGTCTTCCCTTGAAGTCTCAGCTCTGCCAATTGCTGCCGCTGCCTTTGTTGTTGCGCCCCCATGAGGTGACCTCAAGCATTTCTTAGTGCCGGTAGAAGTTGTATTCCACAAACATTCACAGTTGCTTTTACAGAGATGTTGGCGTCAGATATGACCTCCTCTGAGACCTCCACAGCCTCAGAGTCAGACCCTATCCACTACAGGGTAACATCAGCCCAGAAACATGGATCGTTCATATGGGGCCGGACCGACAACACACCGAAGCCAGGAGAGCGGCTGTCCAGCTTTCCACTGGGTTTCCCTCTTAAAGCCCAGGAAATTAGGACCCGACCCATGCGCCAGAGGGACCTCATGTCTTTTTAGGTCCAGAAACACAGAAGCTCGGGCAAGCTCTCTGACATGCTGGCCATCATTGTTCAGCATATTTAACAGGTGGGAAAGCCTTGTAGCAATGTGTGTCCACTCAAAGTTAGGGACACCCAAACCACCCTCACGTTTACTGTGAAATATGAAGTAACCTGTTGTGTGCGTATTTAGGCCAATCCATGGTCGCACAAAATATACAGTTTTATCAGTCAAATCACTTTCATGATTTTCATGGTACATGTACATTGGAGAAAAGATGATGTACTTTGGCCAATGCCGTTACTCTTACTGCCTCCAGTTTCATGCTGAGTGGCAGGGGTGATACATTTATAAACCCAAGTCTGCTGGAATACTCAGATTTAATTTCATCGACCTGATCTTTCCATTCACCCGCCACATTGAATTTTTGACCCAAATATGTATATGTTTCTTGACGTGAGTAAACTCTAAGTGCCTTATTGCAAATAGTGAACACAGGTATTATATCTGTTTTAGAAAGATGCCAGCGGTTCCCCCCACTCCGCCTTTTATAGAAAACTGCACACAGACCCAGACACACACGCATGCAAAAATGCACAGAGACACACACACACACACGCACACACACACGCACGCACGCACTCACACACACACACACACACACACACACACGCACACACACACACGCACACACACACACGCACACACACACACGCACACACACACACGCACACACACACACGCACACACACACACGCACACACACACACGCACACACACACACAGCATGAAACCACACTCTGGCCCCACCGCGTACAGTACAGCAGGCGCTGGGTCTCCCTCCCTCTTTCTCCAGATAGTCGGAGTGATGACACAGATAAACGATTGTCTGGTCTCCGGGCGCCGCGGCAACAACCACTGATTGACGGCCACCGCTGCTGAGGCAGAGGAGTGGTCGGGTTCCTGCCCAGCGTATGACAGCGGAGCAGCCGATGATGGGATCGACGGACAGGGGCGGCGACGGGGCCGGGACTGCTTCGATTTCAGCCAGCGAGGGCGTGCAATCTGAGCCTCCTGCAATCGATGGGGACTGACGGTATTGCAGAACGAGCGGAGCGAGACCCTCGCTGCTGTGTCACAGTAAATTCGGGGCCATTCAGCTACCTCCCCTCACTCCAGCATTCTCTTTAGAGCAGAATTTGACTGAACAGTTTACTTTATGAACAATTTATCTGTGCAGTGTGCTTCGGGGACATCATGACCGTAGAGTCATTTAGCAAAATCTTTGACCCTTAATCTGCCTGCTCAATCCTTCAGTACTAGAGCACACTTTGAGTCACTGTATCTAACTGAAAGATACGTTGAACTTAATCGATTGGATTTTTTCAGCATAACATATCTAAACTGAGTGTTAGAGATGGGTTAATCAGGTCAAGTTCAACATATCTTTCAATTAGATACAGAGCCTCAAAATGTGCTCCACCAAAAGATAGATCAGGGAGTTAAAGGGTTAAAGTGACTAGCATTATCAGAACAAGCTGTTGAGGCTAAGCAGAGGCCAATCCCCTGCGCCCTCCCCAAATTAATTTGTGGTTAAGGGCTTTGCTCAGGGGCCCGACAGACAGACTGATCTAACAGTGGCAGCACTGGGGGCTGTGCCACTAACTTCGAGTCCCAGTCAAACACTGTAATCAGTACAGTGAACTGTAGGAACAGAATTACAATGAGCAGCAGAGACTGAATTTATAGAGCCGTGTGCAGCTGGAACAGAACCGCACCAAGCCCACAGATTTCATCACAATGTATCAGCATTCAGAATTTTGCATCGGAATTCATCAGTACCACGAGCTTTAGGGAGATGATCAGGAAGAAAGCATTCAAAACCAAACTATTTGTACAGCATGCATTTGTAACAGAATTGACCTGTAAAAACTATATCAACAACAGAATGCGTCTATGCAGACACTTAAATTTTACAGGAGAAACCAGCACCAGTGAAATTTAAAAATGCCATTCTTGATAGTGAACATGAAACCAGTTTAAATAAAAAAAAAAATCCCATTCACTTCAGCCAACATCCTTAAAACGGCAGGACACATATGCTAAAAATAATAGTCATAGCAGTGAGTAGCCTTCAAGCATTTAATATTAAACAATGAACAGCAGCTTTAGACAATTTGCCTAATAAAAGAGGCAATTAATTGTTTGAGTAAACAAAATAGTTCGTTCTTTGTTCTTCTAGTGCATTCATAATTTTTATGACCGCTGTATATGCTCAGGCAATATGAATAATAAGATGCATAAAACCAGTAAAGTATGGAAAAGTGAGTTACGGAAAACTGACTTCTCAGAATTTGGTTTAAAGCGGCACTCAGCCATAGCGAGGGAAAAAAAAAAAGCTCATGAGGAGCAGCAAGCCTGTCATTTATCTCAGTGATCATTAGGGAATGGATTTTAGCTAAAATGTGAAGGGTCCCATGAGAGCCTCAGTGCTACAGAAGCCTCCCAGGCCCAGGAAACACAGGTTTCCGCAGCAGTGTTGGAAAGCAGGGCCCAGACTCCTCAAACAAACTCTTTAAGCCCCGTTTCCTGGTGCGAACTGCAGCGCTCTGCGAGCCCCACAGGGGCCAAGGTACGCCCAGTCTCACTCCGGCTCATCTCCGAGAGAGAGAAGCCCGAAAGGGCTGCTCGGGTCCTGCGCCACATCACTCATCAGCAGGGCAGCGGAGCCCTGCAGGCGGTCGTGACCACGGAGGTATTGGGGTCAGGCGACGGCGAAGCTGACCCTCGTGCGAGGAGGCGTGAGCGTGAGGGCAGGGCTGGGCAAACCACTGCTCAGGACTTTGAGCCCAACATTAACGGTAGGGCTGAGCAGCGGCCCGGGCCCAGAACCCCGACCCGGTTTTGAGCCTCAGCATTAGCGACTGCGTGCAGGACTGTAAACGCAGTCTTCCCCATGGCAGGCCGTGGGACTGATGGTGGGGAAGCTCTGTGAAGCTAAGGAAAGAGGGGAAGAGATGAAGTGGACGTGACGTGATCACTGTACCCTCTGAAAGACTTTTGGGGAACACTATGGCCTTTGGATGACAGCTGCCACTGCCACATCATTGCAAGAGAGCAAGAAATAATTCATGGAATTCTTTCATTCTGGTCACATGACTAGATGAAAAAGCAAACCAGAAGTTTGATAAACCGGGTGATTTACGCCTTGAGTTTGGTTTACGGAGGCATAATTGGGCCAAAAAATGCTCAAAAATGTTAATCTCTGATTATAGCCAACTTTTTTCTTTTTTGTGATTCTTCCAAACGCTTGTGTTTAAAAATGGCAATAACAACAGCTCATCTCTGCTTGTCAATCAGGCTGCTGCTTGAACCCAATTGGCTGTGTTGCAGAATGGGGGGTGGTTTCCGAAGGGGAGAAGGGCATGTATCAGGGGATACGTTTGCGCTCGAGCGCTCTCCCAGCCCAATGCTCCAGTTTAAAGGAGAATTCCGGTGTGAAATTGGCTTGGGGTGTATTGAAACACAATAATGAGTACTAACTTTTGTCGAATACTCCCTCTCTGTACGCACGCAACTTTTCGAAATAAATGGATTTTTAGCCAAAGCTCCCAACAGGCTTACAATAGTTGTGAATCGGGCATTGCGTTGCCATGAAAAGAAATCGCTATTTTTAATAAACTGCCGGTGCATTTTCAAAGTTCTCAGTGCCTCGTTTTAAATGTCAGGGCCCTCGGAATTCTACCGATGAAGTGTGGAGCTACTTTGAGCCTCGTTAATGATGAAAAAATAGCGATTTCTTTGCATGGCAACGCGATGCCCGATTCACAACCATTGTAAGCCTGTTGGGAACTTCGGCTAAAAATCAATTTATTTCGAAATGTTGCGTGCGTACGGAGGTGGGGTATTCGACAATAGTTAGTACTCATTATCGTGTTTCAATACACCCCAAGTCAATTTCACACAGGAATTCTCCTTTATTAAAGGTTTCCGTTCCATTCTGGGTCGAGGTAAATTTAGGTTTCCATACGAAACCTGTGGGAAGCAGAGAAAGATGCTTACTGATGCACAAAAGCGCCAACCAATCCAGATCCTGCATTTACGTACCTGGCCTGCTATTCTCACAAAACTCCAGTCATGAGAAAGTAGGTCAGACAGTAGGGTAGACCTGAGGACAGGGAGGAGCCTTGCAGCCTAATTCCAAGGGTGTACAACATTACCCAGGATGCCCTGCAGATGTCCTTTTTAACACAAGACCTCCAATATCTCCAATGGCAGCACCACAAGATTTATTATGGGGACACAACACATCTGTTTTACGGAAAATTCTCCGTCTGGAATGCGTCCAGCACATCGATACAAAGTCAGTGGTTAAGATGCATGGAAGCAGGCTGACGGGCCTCGCAGATTTCTGTTATAACCAAACCTAAGGATTAAAAGAAGGGAGGACAGCTGGTTTGTCACTTTACGAGGCAATCAAGTCCAGCTCCTCACTGAAGCGGAATATTAATTCCACAAGAAGTCACGTGACACCCTTTGATATGCACCATGTAGGCAAAAGAGTGCAGACGCAGCGCTGAGACCTCATCGACAAACATTTCAAACAATCTGATAATTAATTTTGGAGCCAATTCGTCAGTATGGCCTTATGGGACAAACATTTAGCTTCCAGTTGAGGTAGAGCAAATTTTCCAGTCCATTTAACCATCAGGATTCTGTATTGTGCATCTCTTTACCCCTCCCTTACAAAATGCTCAACAAAAACTAACTGCAGTTGTGGGGGGGGCACACACAGAAAGGGCAAAAATGTCCAAATCGTGGAACAGACCTGTGTGATAATACCCTCAACTGGACACTGAAAGTCTGTCCATATCGACCAATTCATTAAAAAAATTCAATTGCAATGTCAGATGTGTCAAATTTCAAAATGCCAGTTTTCTATAATTTCACTGAGGTTTAATTAAGGGTCCACACACTTGAGGCAATTTATTGATAAAGAACTCCCACGTCATGCCCTTTGCGAGTGAGTGTGTCTATATGTAGGTGCATATGAATGTGTTCCTGAGTTGATGTGCATCTGTTCGTGCGTGCCTGTGTAAATGTGTGTTTCTGCGTGGCTGAGTATTTGTGTGTAAATATGTATCTGTTCGTGTGTGCCTGTGTATTTTAGTGTAAATACATACTTGTCTGTGCGTGCCTATGGATTTTGGTATAAATGTGTTTCTATGCATGTCTGTATGTGTGTGTAAATGTGTGTAAGTTTGTGCATGGCTGTGTCTTTGTGGGTAATTGCGTGTCAGTTGGTTGTGTATTTGTGTGTAATGTGCGTTATTTTGCGTGTCAGTATATGTACAGACTCGTGGACACCTTTGAGTCCAGAAGAATGCAGAGCTCCGGAGGAGAAAATTGAGTGTACACTGCCCGGCCAAAAAAAAAGTCAATGTTTAGAAATTAATTAACAAATTCTATCACTGGATCATTATTGCAGTTATTAATATGTTTCAGCAGGCAATAATCATTTTAACCCTGACTGATGAAGCACGTCACTAGTCATCTCTTTAAAAAAAATAATGTCAGAAGACACATCCCCGGATGGCAGAAAAGATGTTAGAGTATTTCAGAACTGGCAAGTTATTGTCCCGTATTTAGCAAAGAAAACCATGAAAAACCATGAAATGTTTGAGTGTGCGACTTTTTTTTTTTTTGGCCAGGCAGTGTATAAAACCTCATGTCTGCTCTCTCTCACACGGAGACAGAAATGGTCTTTTATTGGCAGTGCTGAACACAGTTCTATTTCCCGCCTGTCCCAGAGAGTAGCACAGAGGACCGGCCTACTAATGAAACTGTAATGTACTCAGCTACGCCACCTGGGAAATGCTCCATTTTCACAGTCTCCCCTGTAACAGAGATGAAGGGCTGAGAGAGACTCCTCCATACTGTACTAGTGTGTGTGTGTGTGTGTGTGTGTCTGTGTGTGTGCATGCAATACTCTAGACTCTAGAGGTGTACATAGAAAAATTTTTTTCCAATTCTGTTTGACTTTTCGCAGTTTGGCCTGAAGGTGGTGCTACAGGAATGGTGATAGAGTCACCAGAACAGTAGTATTGCTCTTTGATGCACCAAGACGGTCACAGCAAACTGTATGACTCCAATTAGGACAACTTGACTTGTAGCATTTGCACATGCACTAACAGCTAATGATGGCGCAACAGTGAAATGAAGCCATCAAAATCAGTAAGTTCACACCTTCACGCACCAGTAATGGTGACAGCAGATTTAAAAGGATTCCCATTTAAACAGTTCGCGTTACTGCATTTTTTAAATGAAAGGCTTGGCCTTGTGGTGGCACGAGAGTAGAGGTCATAGGGTTACTAACATCGATAACATGCCTTCTGTAGACAATCACAAGAAGTGTGACATGATTCCTGGTAAAATTATTTGAGTTATTGTATTCGGAAATAAAGACAGTTTGACCTGATGATGGTTAGCTAATATTTTAGTGTATGTACGCTTGGCGGAAATGGTGTGAAAGGCAGCCATTCAGCAGTTAAGTGGAGTCAAGAAATCAGGATCAATATATTGAGTAAAAAATTTAGGTGCTCAGGTAAAATTGCTTCTAAACAACAACCGTTTTCTTAATACACCGGCACTATGTTAACAGAGGTATCAAGTATGGCTTCTCCTAAAAGCACTCGAAAACTTGATAGTCACTAAAGAAGTCATCAGGTCCAAGACTTCTTTCCAGTCAAATAAAATACAAGGTCCAGCAGAGTCGATGGCCCAGAGAAACCACATGTTCTGACCTGCGAGCTGAGATTCCTCATGGCAATGAGGAGCAATGACATGTACAGTACAGCCGCCATTAAAACCAAAGAAAAAGTCGTTAATCCGCCAGCACGGGGGCGTTAAACTCTCAGTAGGACCAGGAAATCTCGTCGTCAGCCGTGCAGTAGGACCGGCGTACTGACGCACATGAAGACGAAAGAAGACCCCCCGCCGCCTACCGCGCACGGGGTAGCTAGGCGATTATAACTGAGCCACAAGGGCTGTTGGGACGGTCGTTTTGACAGTAGTCCGTACATGTAGATAATGGCACAGCTTGTTGGCAATTTATTTCCATATATGATTGCAAAAGTAACGTAAGCCTACATAAAATATTAATTTGCTTTAGCGGGGGTGATGTTGCCGGTAATCATTTCTGCAAACCTTTATACAGTTTGCTCAACCTGTGCTACTATTTAAAACTTTAGTGCGGTATAATACGAAATTGGATTATTAAATATCATGCTATTTTTGGTGAGGATTTTATTTGTTAGGTATCATTTCTGCAATATTTTATGTTCGGAGATAATACATGCTTTTATGTACTATTAGGCCTATTTTACTCTCAAGTGCCGAAATATATTATTTATCCTGTTGCAAACCTGAAATTTAGTATAGTCTATCCATTCCTACAGCACGTTGACCGGTTCCGCAAATGGAATTTGTTTGAAGCGTCTGGTATTGATACAGAATTCGCTGGCGGAAAGTTATCTGTTCACGAATTTGCGGAAATTACTCACGCTTTTTGTGGATCAGTTAGTTCTCTTCAGTCATTAGGAATAAAGCCTTGCACAGTCATTTTTCAGTGGCACGTCTTTTGACTGGTTCCGCAAATAATTTCAAGTTTCGCAAACAGCGCCCTTTGTCAGGCCGAGCTTATGATATTCTTTGTTCATTGGCATCATTGGGGCGGCCACAACGAAACAGACACATGTATTTTCCACCAATTTTAGCCGGCATTACTCTATAGGGGATATCACAATAATTGGTCAAATTTATGGCTAACTGTTCTGTGTGTCGACATTGTGTCAGCTGGAATCCACGTGCGCTGGCCTCAGTTCACGATGATTTGTGCATCCATCGATATTCAACTGCTATCAGCAACTACGGATGATTCTTTCAACTCTTTCCAATTCAAGTAAGCCTAGTAAATGCCAAGTATAGCCTACGTTAAAATTATCAGGATGAGACTACAAGTTCGGAATAACACAGGATATGAGTCATGATCAGCCCGTTGAGCCACAGAAAAACAATTATGGTGGGAGGGAAAATGTTTTATTTCACACTGACTACAATAAACTTTCATAAAATTTCTTCAGAAAAAATAAACAAGAATAAACAAGTTTGAAAACCTACAAAATGGCGTTTGCGGAACTCGTCAAATGACAAGCAGTCACTCCAATGGGTGTTAATGAAGAAGTATCAATAGTACGAAATTGGGATTTATAAGGTCAATTATACGATAATTTCCAATCATAATGACACTAATAACGTGATGAATCCCAGGAATACGCGTGTTTAACAGCCATACACTGCACAGTGCGCCTTATCAAGCGTTGATTTGGTAGCCTACCAGCTGCAACGGCAAGCAACAGTTATCGGGCATTTATTTCTCTATGAAGCCGAATATCTCGAAACGATAGTTAAGGGTTAAATCCACAATAATTTACCGTTCTAGCGGTGTCAGACTCAAGGCTGACAGCGAAGTCCTTTTCCCGCAAAAAAAGTTTGATTTCTGCAAATTGCGGAATCGGTCAAATTGCGGAACCGGTCAACCCACTGCATAGGCCTATCGAAGATTACTCGCACCCCGTCTCAGTAAAATTCATTTAGGGAAAGAACTTGAATGTTTTTAGATTTCTATACAGTTTCGTTTTAAAATGCTAATTGGCAATTTTTAAGCAATTTTTCAAAACGTTTTGCATCGTCTGTATTTGTTTTAATGACTTCTCATAACCATTCAGATAACCATTCAGATGTTCAAACAATGTTCGCAAAGCTTGCAACTATAAAATGATTGTGTACAATATGAATTTAGTTCGACCATAACGACTCTTGAATGCACTAAAAAAAGCAAAATAAACTATTTGCGGAACCTTACACAGGACGTTTAGTAAGCTTATTCTATATCTATCAATAAGGAAACAGAATTTAAAAAAAGATCTGCTCAATATCTTTTCTCTAAAGGACATTGTCACTCAAAACTGAATTGCTCTTTCGTAAACTGAATTCACGGAATTAAAAGCTGATACACTTGGCACTGATTCAATACAGCTCAGTTCGTGTCATCTCTATTTATCACTCATTGTCACCCTAATATTCCCTTTAAGCTCATTGTAGCCTATAAAGAATTAATGACCTGGTCAGCACGTGGCAGAAATTTTCTATAAAATGCCCAACCATAAACTGACATCACATTCACAACTATGGAACCTGTCACGCATTTCCCCAGAGTTTAGGACGAAGATCGACTCCTTGGCGAGAGACAACCTCACACCTCTGCAGGTCCAAAAACGCATAATTTCGGAGAATAACGTGAGCATAAGATCACAGGCTATTAAGTTGTATATTGCCAATTTGTTTATTTATATTGCCACTGGCTTTTCAAAACCAATAAATCAATTGCGGCAAACCTCGCAGAAGATCTACCCACAAACTCTCAGAATTACAGTTTCTGCAATAAAAAGAAATATTTAAAATACCAAAAAAATTTCCTTCAAGAACACAATTTCTTATATTTCGCTGTCAAATTTTTCATGATAGGCTATTTTTTTCTTGTTCAAGCTAGGCTTTTTAAACAGAGGATCAGCCAGAGGTCGCATAAGCTCTCACTTGCACTTTCGCTGCAAGAGAAAATAAAAAGATGTTAAAATACATAACGGCAAATACACGTAATTCTTACAGTCAATATGCCCTCTATTTTATAACTTACACGCGGTACTACATTCAGTTCCGCGGAGCCACATATTGTTATTACTGGCAGTAAATTGTCCTGCGATGCGGCTCATTGGTTAGATCGTGGTTAGAAATGGGTAAGAAGGGCGAAAGGTTCAAGATAACAGGGCGTGAACTCACGCCGTCTCTTTGGTTTTAATGGCGGCTGTACTGTATTAAGCAGTGAGCAGTGGCCGCCCTAAGCAGTCCTCATGTGAGTACCATGCAGTGTTGCCAGGGAGATCTCCAGAGACCCACAGTGATGCCAGCTGGGCAGAGCCAAAATCTCGAACCACCGAGTGCCAACTGCCACTGCCACAAGGTTTGGGCAGCGGCCCCTTGAAGTTTCAAGATCGTGAAAGGAAGGTAGGTGGCAGACCACAATGCAAGAGCCGGACGCTGGTCACGTGATGCAGGCTTGCGGTTGACATCCTCTGAGGAGGTAAAATGGAGTCTCTGGGCCCTGAGAGGCTTTTTCATGGTCACGTGATGCAGGCTTGCGGTTGACATCCTCTGAGGAGGTAAAATGGAGTCTCTGGGCCCTGAGAGGCTTTTTGATGAAACGAGGCCATAACCGAAGCCCCCCAGGAATCATGTTCATCAAGGCTTTTGCTACTCCCTAAAATAAAGCAGAGCTTGATCTGGCTGCTTTAGTTTCCATTCTTTTCTCCATAGAGAGTGATTGTGCTGGTTCTTCAGGGGTGATGTTATACTAGGAGGATGGAGAAAGCCATGCCAAATATGGCAGGTGAGTCACAGCCACTATTTGGTCATAAACAACCACTGCCCATCATTTCCTGCTTTAGCCTTGTGGGGACAAAAATGCTCACAGAATAAATGGAACCGCTCGTTGTCCTCTGCAGATTGAAGGGCAGAATGCAGACCGCAGCATGATGAGTGCGAGTACTGCGGTTTAACAAAGCGTGGGGGCGGTTTACACAACTGCAGATGGGTGCTCCATCATCGACTGCCCTTGTTCAAGCCTGGAGAAGATCACATAACCAACCCTTATAGCACTCGCGGCTAAGAGGGCCACGCTGAAAACGCTCATTTTCTCGAATGCGGCCGGCTCCTAACAGCTTGTGTTGCCTCATGCATGGGGAACAATGCCGCCGAATCCCGGCGGCCATGACCTCACCGCTCAGAATAGCATACAAACCACTGCAGGGAATATCAGTTCCAACCTCAACCTTGAGGCTGAAGGAGGTTTTCAGTCCTAACAGTGCGGGCGCTTGACAAGAACAAGGACTTACGTAATTCAGGTTCAAAGGAAAAACCAACATCAGCAATTAAGCAATTTCTCTGTGGAGATCCTCTAGGGCTGGCAGAAAACTAAAATATCATAATCCTCACACCATAATGACCAAACCAGTGAGCAGAATCAGCTCAAGAAAATGACGTGTCCCAGCAAGCAATTCTGCTCCAGAACTGCTTCCATTTCATCGTTGTTTCCAAACCTAGCACCTGCTGCTCGTTTCTAAAACAAACAGGCTAACTCAAACAGAATTCAAGATATGCTTTCCAGGGGTACAGACACAGAAACTAAGAACTATTTTCTGAGATGAACAAATAACTTGTTCAGAACAAAGACATGTGTACACCCTATATAGGGTGTGGCTACCTGCTAACCTCAATCTCATATGAAAACCACTTGGCAGACAGAACAAAATAAAGGTTATACTTGTATTGCCAAACTAACGGTGATGAAATTCGACCTAATCGTAATAAAGGGCTCACAGTTCACAAATATATGTGCCTGTCTTTGCGTGTGCATGTATATGGAGGACTAACTGCAATAAACAGTTATGTCCAGATGTAATATATCGGACATAACTGTTTATTGCAGTCAGCCCTCGATATATTTGCACAAGTAAGTTGTGACAAGTGTACATTTTTGATGCGTGTCACATATACTGTACATGCATGTTTGGGTGAGAGTGTGTACCTATTTTACTATATTTCTGGGGAACCTCATGAGTATAGTCTGAAAAAAGAGCACCGCAAGACTTTTTTTTTTTTTTTTTTGATACCCAATTGGAAAAGGGTAAATTCTGGGACAAGGGCTACAGTTAGGACTGGGTCTAGTTTTAAGGTTAGGTATCAGAATCAGGCTAGGTATTAAATTTAGGTTATTTTTGGGGGGGGTTGAAGGTTAGCCTTGAGGTTAACATAAGGGTTAGAGAAATGGTTAAAATTGGTTGAACTGGTTGATCTAAAAGTTTAGTGGTAACAAAACGGGATTTTGGAACTAAAATAATTTTTTGATTATGAGCAGGCCTGAGCACATCATAAAATCTTTTGGCAGGTAACCACACAGTTTCTTCCTGAAAGCAATGTTACAGCCATTGAATAGGCCAGTAAATTCAATATGGGGAAATGTTTTATTTCACAAAAAAAACAAACAAAAAGAGAAACCAACTACACTTAACATCCGCGTTGGCTTTCAGCACATCCCGCATTGCAGGCCATCTTACCCACGTTTCACGATCACATATATTTCAACAAAGAGAAGGAAGATTTGAAACTGTTATCCGCGAATGAATAACTTTCATTGCAATACAATTCTGCTCTGAAATTATATGTTATATTTCTTGCCTTACGTAAAGGTGGAAAACTAGCTTCACCTGATAGGGTTGAGCGTATTCCAAAATCACGTAATGTAATTGAAAGGAATGCAAAGAAGCTGAGATTAATCATTTGATGAAAGGTATGTTCCATCTCCCCTCTACTTACAGCTCACCAGCCGCCTCTTGAGCTGCACAGATGGGCACCAGTAGCCGATGTGCCCCTCTGAACTGTGGCTGTGTCTCACATTTTGGGAAGCGGAGCGATAAAGTAACACAGTGAGCCTTTGATTGCACATAGAGCCTTTCCACTAAAGCCCTGAATCTTGAAAAATCTACCACCAGTTTAACTCTGGCAGCCCAGTTAAAGTGGCTTCTGGCTGAAGCCCTCATTTGTGTGCCGTGCTCCAGCAGTAATCTTATTATGGTTAATGTTTCTGGTGGCTGGATTATTATTACACCAAGATATATTCAGCACTCTTCATTCAGTCGATCCACTGCGTATGTTTACTAATTTCATTTAAAGAATGGCCTGTGCTGCATGCAAGACAAGTTCCTAAAACACAGTCATTGTCAATCATCCTCGTTTGCGACAAGCCCGATTACACACGGCCTCTTGTGGAAAAAAGTTTTACGCAAAAATGAAGAGTTGGGCTATAATCGCCATTTCTGAGAGCAGCTGTGATACTGCATGATTCATAGAACTGCGACATGAAAATGGAATGATTTTTTTAACAGCTTTAAAGGAGCTACTGCTTTGACTTTAGTAAAGCCCATCCAATCAGCTGAATCAGAATGAATGCATTCATCACCTCCCACAAGAAGGCCCCGCCATTACAATGGTCGTACAACCGCTTAAAATGAAAGAGCTTCTACCGCAAATGGTGTCTGGTGATGCTCGGGTGCGAAACATCCTCAGGCATATCAACACCTTAAACTCTGACTTTTCTTTCACCCAAGTTTTTGCATATTTAAGTACATTGAAAGTCTACTAGGACAACGTCACATACATATTCTGCATCTGCTGGTTGTGGTGCTTTCACTGAAAGCTACATCACACTTATGTTGAGAGAAATATTGAAACTTGGGGGGGGGGCATGTCTTTATGGCCACAGAATTACAACAACTGGAAAATATCTTGATATTGCGCATAATTTTATACACTACTTTATGTCCCTGTACTTCAGCAGGACACATTTGGGCTCGTTGGATACCTTGGGATCTCCACTAGAATTTAAAATAGGCCTAAAGATCTGAATGTATGAATACAGCAGGTGCATTTGACAGAACTATAAATGGATATTGTAGGTTTCATGAGGTTAAGACACAGGAAGGAGCTGGTAAGGGAACAGGCTGCAGCTGTAAGGAACACATTCCCCATCGCCTCAGTATCGTCCTGCAACTTGTTTTTTTTTTACAGATTTCATGACAATTGTACTGAGTCTCCTTTGCGGTAGAGGACATAGAGAGATGGTTTTATCTGGGGTTTCTCAAGGGCAAACACAGCCCTCGAAATCCGCATTCCAACTAGCACAACTTTCTCTTAAAGGCGTAGCCCGGGATGGGTTTGGCAGCATCGGCGGACTCACCGCTGTTACGGTTCTTGCGGCTGGACTTGCCGCTTAGCAGCATCTTCAAGCTGTTCCTGAACATGGCTGCTCTGATCAGTCAGGGTTACGGAGAAATCTGCGGAGAAACACAAAGGAACGTGGTTTTAAAAAAGTAATAAAAACAGAGGATAAAACTCGTAAGAACCTCAAAGCAGACCTGAAACATGAAGCTGACAGAGTCCATTTCCCTCAATTCACCGACGGACACACAGCGTCTCCACGCTGGAATTATACAGCTGATGCACATTTGGGTTGGGCCGAATATCCCGGATTCCTAACCCGCCTAAATTGGGAAAGATATTCCGAGGCAGCGAACGGCAAAAGCTTGCTACAGAGGGAGGGAGACGGCAAGAAAGGGAAAAAGATGCAAGGCAACTGGGAGGGTCATGCGGAGGACACCATGGCTTCCAACAGAATACTAAACATTTCGTTTGAAGCAACTCTGAAAATCAGCCCGCCGGCACAGGAGGCTGGTAAACTGGGGGGGGGGGGGGGGGGGGGCGTCTCAGATCTTGGATTTAAGATGTGTCTGTCTTTCCTGTCAATCTCAATCTCCACACCTAATGACCTGAAAATACTGCAGATCAGGGGGTATAATATAATGGAAGGATTAGCGTGCGTGTCATTCAGTTAACTGCATGAATCCGTGTTAAAGGAATTCAAATTAAGACATATGACAGAAGATATTTGGCCCTCATGGGATATTAAAAAAAAAAAAAAAAAAAGTTTTCTTGAAAATGTAAAAGCTTGTGCTCCAGGAAATGCGGTTAAAAAAATAACTAAAAATGTAGTTATTCCAGGCACTCAGAAAACTGTTAAGTCAAAAATAAGCAAAATGAATAAAAAGACTTTAATATAACATAGCTAGGCAGTTTGAAAAAGCCAACATTTCACCCTATATATGATCTTCAGATGTAGAAGGTGTCATAGGCCATGACTAACAAGTACAGACATTCCAACCAATAGGAAAGAAACCTCATGTCACCTGATGACCTACTGAATCCATGACGGACATGCAAACTTAAAATAATTGGACGATAGATATAAAGAACAAACCAGTGTAAGACAAAATGACAAGGGGAAGAAAAATGTATACCAGAAAAAATACATAAACCAATTTGAAAAGCATAAAGACATAATTAAGTCGAGATATCAATATGAAATGAGATTTATAAAGACGACAAAAAAAAAAAAAAATCAATATCCTGATTTAAACTGGGATTGTTAAGGGCCGAGATCCCAGGGCATAATGGGATTTCTGGAAGAACCTTGTATACAGGGTTGTTTGATTTTTATGGTGGTTGATGAGCACTAATGAATTCTCATTGAAGTGAGTGCCTCAGAGATGGACTCACACCCAGAAACACTAACAGCTCTTCCAGACAGAGACAATTTGGTGCCAGACGAGCCAAAGAGCCTAATTCAGTTGTGTTCATAAAAGCGGCCGACTTTTCAAGTGCAAGTAACAAGAATAAGACACATTTTACATAGTTGTGCTTTTGATTGATAACAGCTGCAGCCAGCAGCCTTAAATGAGGAGAGAATAATTGGCTTTCTGATGCTCAGTGATACAGGAGGAACAGCCAGTCATAGCCCTGCTGTCATTCTGTATGCGGCTTTGTTAGCATTTCCCCACTTCAGTTTCCAACGGCCCAGTGCCTATGGAAAAATTAATGGGGTTTTCAAAAAACTGGCAAACCTAAGGTCCGTGAGGAAAACTGTTGCTCGAACTGGTGTACGCTTTGTTTTTTAAGATAACATATTTATTCTCTCATAACCATAAGAAAATGAAACACTCCATGTCCATAAAATGTGTATGTTGTAAATGATACGCCATCACGCACAATAATCAAACTAAAAGCATGGACAATGAGCAGATGATCTGGGACCAGTGGATGATGTACTTCCACATTTCAACTTAAACAAGTCGATAGCAACATTCACATTTAAAGGCTTCAAAGCCTTTGATTTTTGAAAAGGTTTGGGGTGATCAACCACATTATCTAAAACAGCATCACTTTTCACAAGGTAATTTAATCATGGACGTTATTTTCGCTGATATTTGAAAACCTCAAATTATCCACAGACCCTGGGCTGTTGGTAACAGAACTAAAATCACACTAAGGAAGCTGCACACAAATTTAAGTCACACTGTGACTCTCAGTAAAGTCGGTTGAGTCGTTGTTGGTAGCACAAACACCTCCAGCTGGCCATCCGAGCATCCATAATATGCGCTCTCACCAAGGCTGTGTTTGGGTTTTCTCCATTCGTGTTTGCTGGGTTTCAAGACCAAAATTGCAGTGTGAAAAGAAGCGGCATCAGGGTGCAGTTTTCTGGGAAAAACATGAATTTTTCGCACTCTGAAGATGGAACCATGAGTCACATGCTTGTACATAGCTTGATGACAGGACAGTCAGCTGCCATAGGGCCGGTAAGCTAAAAACAAGAGCCAAGAAGAGATGGCTTATTCCTTTGGGCCCCTGCAAAAATGTCAAAAATTTCAGAACGAGTCATTCCACTTCCAATCACCCAGCGGGTCCAATGTCACCCTCCCGAATTGCCCAACAAATTCAGAGATGCTCCTTTGGCAAACTTATGGAGAAATCCCAGTATTACACGAGTAATACTTTTGAAGCTAAAGCCCTTCAAAATTCTAAAAACGAACCTTTTGCTCCAAATTTGTCATTCATAGGTGCTGAGATATTGCATGTACAGCCAGTTTCTCATGCTTTTCTTCCTGTGAGGCTCAGAAAATGGAAAAAAAAACTGCACACAACAAAATGATGCCCCATCTGAGAGCGTCTCACTCAAACAGTATGCCAGACCAGTTTTTTTCTCTGTCCTTTATGACACATAAGGGCACGTGTATACAGTATCCATACGTATCCAACAACACTGAAGCTCTCTTCAAGAAGGGATAGTCCAGGCTGTACTTCCTGAGGAGGCCGAGGTCGTTTACCGTTTGTAGCAAACTGCTACAGATGTTTTATCGGTCGCTCATTGCCAGTGCCCTGTTTTTCGCTGTGGTGCGTTGGGGGAGCAGTACTTAACGTAAGGCCGGGGTAAAGAAAAATTAAGCCTTTTTGTGACATAGCACATTTGATTTCCGGCATTATTTGTGTTTTACTAGATATGTCAGGAGTGTAACGCATTTTTTGTTAAAATTGCTGTTAAATTCAAAGAGCAGTATTTGGACAGAGTACTGTTTGTCTATACTTATATTGATATGTCTTTACTGGATACATGGCATGTTTGTTATCATGTAAAACACAAATAATACCAAATATCAAATGTCACAAAAGGGCCTCACTTCTTTTGACCTCAGCCATAAGGGACGCTGATGAAGAGAGCGAGCTCTGAGGTGGGAGTAAATCTTCAGTGTCTGGAGGCGATGGGGGAGCAGAGAATGAGGAGGGAGCGGAGAGTCGTCCTACACAACTCCACCCATCCCCTCCAAAGCCAGATCACAGGCACGAAGAGCACTGTCAGTCAGACCTGTCGCACCTCGTCTGACCGCTGAGCGCTTGGGCCTACCATTTATACCAGTGACCATCAGGGTCAGCAAAACACGCACATATGGTGCTGAGGAGCTGATTGACTAAGGGGACTGTGGATATTCTTTGCACACAGATCCTGTGCCTTGCTGGAGCACAGCACAGCACATTTATTATGGTGTACTGTCAGCACTTTAATCACGGAAATGGCACAGTAATTATGGACTTGGCACTTTATTAAAAAAAAAACAAAAAAACAAACACAGATTTTGCTTATTTATTGTTTTAACAATTGACTGTTTTAACTTATTTTCCTGTCTTATGAATTATTGACTGTGGTTTCTGTGCCCCCTCTAACTGTTGCTGCTTAGACCTCGGAATCTCCCTTCAGGGGCAAATAAAGGTTTAACTCTCTCCACACCTGCTATAGAGGTGTCAGAATATTTCGCGAAATGTACTAAATTTTCAAATTTCCACAAAATGACTATTTTTTGATGTCCTGATTTGAGCATGCAGGGAGTTATCCATCAGTTCCATAACTTTACCAAGTAAACGTATACATCTGAAGATGTTGTGACAAAAACTTGAGTGTTTTACATACCATATCAAAGGCGCCAAGAAATAATGTCAACAGTTGGACCAAAAGACACTTTCAGCAAAACACTGAAAATTAAAATTTCACAGAGTTGTAGTTTCGATGCTATTAAATACACAGAGAAAATATTAGTAATATCTCAGTAAGTTTGGTAAATAAACACCGGCATTTTTCAGGGGAATCCAAAGGGTGACCTGGGAAATTTTTCTCAAACTGGGTGATTTGGTATGAAAAGACTCAAATATGAAACGGTACAAATCCAGCATATCATTGATATGCCTGCCAAGTCTAATAAAAAAAATATCAAACAGAACAAAGTTATGCTCCAGACAGACGGATAGACAGACACACAGTGCAATAGCTATATCAAGGGAATAAGAAAGTGGGAGAATGTCACGAATACGCGGTTCTGTTACTGAGAGCAGGACTGCCTCAGTCACGCGGCCGGGAACATCAGCGCCGATCAGTGAGGCGATAGGCTGTCCTCAGAGAGGAGTCACGCTAATCAACACGAGAGCCAAGGCAGTGATTCAGCCATCATTAGACCAATTACTGTCATTCAATCTGAAGATTAGGGGAAATCATCTCCGTATTTGGACACACAGCTCCTAAACATTAATTACACAAAATACAACAACAAAGTGGCAGAATCAGTGTCTAAATCTAGCAACTGGTACACTTGGAAGACTGGCCAATATTTTGTAGCCCAGGTTCAGAAAGTTGACACAGGATTTTGTTCTATTGTCCTATACTTGGTAATTAGAGCAACCTTTCTACAGGCAGGAAGAGCGAACTTGTGAAATCATCTGGCAAAGGTCATGGATTGAAGAAATGTGTCACAGGGGTATCACTGGTAAAGTAACAGAGGGCGCACAAGTGCAATTGTTTGTGATTGAGACTAGCAGTGAATAGATGCACTATTCATCAAGAGGCACATTTATACAGCTACTAATGCAATTCTTGCTGCTGGGAACTACCACTCCAGCCATTTCGCAGCATCACGACTGCAGTAAGGGACGTAACTCACCTAACCCCTCCCAGAGTGATGAGGTAAACTACTAGTCGTACTAGTGTTGTTTTTCTTAAAAAGGGCAGGGATGACTCAGTGATATAAGTCAGCCAGAGCACATGACTGTGTAGATGTCTTGCTTACATTCAACATACTGTGGCCAAAACAGACTTGTCCATGTACTGGCGTCTCTCTCTGACAAACTGCACGTCATCTGACGGAGCTGCTCGGCATGGTGGAACTGGACAGAATCCAGAAGGAGGTGCACATCCACATGAATGAACAGGGAATTACAGAGGCCTATATATGGTATTCTGCACCAAACCCAGTAGAGTTGCCCCTCAATTTACAGTTCATCTGTGACAGCACCCAGAAGTGCTGCTGTAACATCAAGTATGGCTGACATCCAAAGGAAGCAAGCGTTTCCATGAGACAACTGATCTGAAAACAGGCACAAACACAGATCATTCCCAGCATGCCCGCTTCAACAAAGAACAAGCATGAAATGCTCAGCTCCCCTGCCATAGGATGGCTGATATTCCAAAAGAAAATTCAGGAAACGGCAAAAAATATTCTCCAAAAATGAAGCACGAAAGGAAGAATGAAACTGCACATCTACGCAAAAAGATGCATCGATGTATTGAATTATATTGGAAAATACTAAACGGTTTGGTGTTCAAGACTGGGAATGAAATGCAACGGAGAGACGGAGAGACAGACAAAAGTAAGCGTATAAAGGTGCACATCACAATAAGATGCACCTATTCACAACATTTTATGGAAAAATATTTAACGGTTTACAAGTCCTGGTCTGGAAAAGAATTGTGATGGACACACAGACACACAGACGGACAAGTGGAAAGACGGCACTCATTCTGACACTGCCCTTCCACCTCCAGGCAGGGGATTTTAACATCTATAAGCCATCAGTGAAGTTTTTCCGAGACAGAAGGCGAATCAGGAAAGTGCCCTGTGAAGGGGTTTTAATGGTAGAGCAGCAGTCACACCAGGTGTGTGCAGCAGCAGATCAGCCTCTCATGAATGACTGGGTTAAATCGTCGGAACTCCATAGATAAATTTGGGAGCGGGGAAATTTGCAAATTGCAACAATTTGCTACAATCAGTCGAAAACAAAACTGTGCGTATTATTGAGAATAATGGCGCGGCTCGCTAACAGAGCACAGGCAAAGTGCAAATACCAGCCATTCCCTTACATTTCAACATTTTTCTATTAGTTTTCTCCTTAAAATTTAATCGACACCCGACACATAAAACAGAGGGTTGATGACTGCAGCTCCAGCAAAGAATGTTATCAGCGTGTCTGTGCATAAATTCAGCACTGCTGTAAGAGCATGTATTTATGTGCATTCATTTGCCTTTTTATTACATATAGCGGCATGTTAATGCTAACAGCTAGCTTCTCAAGCCAGAGAGCAATATAGCGGCCACTCGAATACATCAGGTAGAAATAGCAGAGTTTCCATTCCGTAATGATTGCGGCTGTCAGACGTGGCATTATAATACCATGTACGGAGAGCACCATAATTCATTGAACAGTGCCATTTTTTATTTGGCCTCTGACTCTAGCACTAGGTTTGAGAGGATATTTGTCACTGAGGATTAAGGGCAAACTGCCAGCTTTAAGGGCGTTTTAATCCATAATGAATTAACACTTAGAGCGCCAATTACAAATAGCTTACATCATTGAGCAACACTATCAAATTCAAAGCTGTTGAAAACTTATTATGCGGCACCTTGTTTAAAAGAGCTCTTGCAGGAGAGCTCTTTTATACAAGTCGCCACATGATAGGTTTTAAACAGCACAGGATAATTCAATTAATCATTTTTTGAAAAGTTATTTCAGCGCTCTAAGTGCTAACTGCTTGACAGTATGTTTTGTTCATAATTGCCCTCATTTTCAGGTGCATCAAAAAAAATATTGCACCTAAATATGTCACACATTCTTTGCATGAAGTCAGTGATGCATTGACAGAAACAGACACCTCCCAGATAAGGCTGCGCCAGACATGTACTGCAGCCAACAACATGTACTGTTGTGGCTTGTATTGACAAATTTTGCCTTCAGTCTCCTCATCAGTACATAAAATGCATCTTCAACTGGATTCAGATCCGGTGATAAACTCCACTGACAGAACCAACATAACATAGCGAGCCACTGCTCAATAATTATGGTGCTCACTGCAACTGAATATACGCGAGTGCATACAATTGGATGTGCGCGTATATATTTGCATGTTTATGTGCGCATTTGCGTAGGCGCAATGTGTCAGTGACTGTCATCATCTGTCAGGCTGCTCTGATTACCACTGCAGAAGAAAAAAAAAGCACACGAGCAGAGTTGGTTACAGAGAGTAGCTCGTCAGTGGCTGGACCTCATCGTGGAATAGAATGATGAAGCTGTTGTCTTTCACCCAGTTTATTTTGGTAGTCAAATTAGTAAGAAAATTATGGAACAACATTCATAACCAAAGAGACTGCTGATGTCTGTGGCCCCCCTGGTACCAGGGAAGCGGCCCCAGAATGGGCACTCACAGGTTTATACTGGAACACAGTGGGCTGGTCTGTGCACTGAAGAAGTGCAGTCACTTTTGCTGGGGTCAACACTCACCTCCTTGACAATAGTTCACGCTCACAGCATAGCAACACATTCACTCACAATTAACACGCGGCACGAAATGCCTAATATTAGACGATCCAAATACACTGAGAAATGCTTTGTTTTTTTTTTTTTTATTTAATGAGCATAGTTTGGGTTTAAGATCGCTGAAAATAAAGCTTAATTCCATTCCATACATAGACATGAGGGCCACGGCGATAAACACTGCAACTTTCTGTGCCTGTTGTTTGGGCCGTTCGGCGTCAACCAGTTGCCATGGCTGCCGCAGGATGACCCCGGGAATTGAAGTCACGACTTTAGCAGCGCGTGCTGTACCGAGTTCATGTTGATTGGACACAGAAACGTTAGTAGAGGGGAAAACCAGCAAATGACCTACAGGGGGTTTTGGCGGGAAATTCAAATGATAACAGTGGAAGGGGGGAGGAGGGGGAGGGAAGGTGAGGAATGTGTCCCTCCTCTACAAGCTCAGGTTTATAAACACTCAAATGCAGGCAGGCTAAAACAGTCCAAGGTAAAACACAAATGAAACTAGAACGGGCACTCGGTAGAGCGCATACCTTCGCCGACGCCACTGAATCCCTCGCCACTGGCGTTGGTTTCATGCCGATCGGATAAAAATTGACCGAGATATGGGCGAAAGTCGGTTTTGACCTTTTCGTGGCCTTGACCTTGACCTTTGACCCGATCACTCCCAAAATCTAATCGATTGATCCTCAGGTCATGCCAAATCAACCCACCAAATTTTATGAAATTCCGTTTGGTACTTTTTGAGTTATTCGATACACATACACACAGACAGACACACAAACAAATAAATACACGGGGATCAAAACATTACCTTCGTCAGCAAAGTCGCTGGCGAAGGTAATTATGAAGAAGACATTGAACAGAGAGGAAATAATGCAGCCACACTTGTCGCATACAGCCTCCTCCCCCCCACAGCCCACAGTCTCATCAGCCTCGTCTCTCCCCTTCAGCGGAGCGTCTCTCTCTCCTCTGTCGGAGCGTAACAGATGTTCCCTGTTAGACGGGCGTGACTCAGCTCACTCACACAGAGGCTTTGGCGGGTGCATGGAGGCGCGCCTGGAGTCTTCCCGCCACTGAATACGAACCATGACAAAGAAGATTATGAGGAAAATGTAGCACATAAAGGCCCTTCGGAGCCTCCCCCACTTTACCCTAAACTGCCTGACACTGCGCAGACGCTCAGTACCACCCTCACCCCCCCGCCGCAAATGTACTGAGACTTTTCTTTATTGTTTTAGCTTGGCCACTAAAATGACGGCAAAAGCCCAGGTTATGGCACATGCTGACATTCTAGATAATTCTGTGCTTCCAACTTTGTGACAGCAGTTTGTAGAGTTTCCTGTTTCAGCATGCTGACGATCCTTAGCACAAATCAAGAACTAGAGCACTCGGCAACAGAGTACATGTATCCCCCGAAGGCCCCACAGTTGGGCCCAGATGGTCCCAGAGTACCCAAAATCAATAGATGAGTGAACTTACCATATTACATGTCCCTGCAAAATTTGAAAAGAATCGGTGCACTTATGTGGGCTGTGGAGCTTTCACAAGAAAATGTTTGTGGACGCGGACGCGTGACGAGGCCAAATCCATAGTATCCTCGAACTTCGTTCGGGGGATACAATAAACAGAAAAGTCAAAAGTGGTTATTCATATGGAATGACGACAAGCAA
This sequence comes from Gymnothorax reevesii, assembly GCA_029721435.1. Taxonomy (NCBI): domain Eukaryota; kingdom Metazoa; phylum Chordata; class Actinopteri; order Anguilliformes; family Muraenidae; genus Gymnothorax; species Gymnothorax reevesii. The sequence continues at coordinate 62,707,926 of CM056582.1, read as the reverse complement.
GACCAAACTGGCCAACATTTGAGCAGGACCTCACTGATGCTCTCGTAGCTTAAAAGGAACAAACACCAACAGCATCAGGTGGAAAGTTCCCTCAGGAGAGCGGAGGCGGTTGTGGAAGTAAAAGATGACCATCCCCTTATTAATGCCCATTATTCTGGAACCACATCATTTCATGCAGTTCTGCCTAAATGCCTGAACAGCATGTCTGGGCTTGGTTGGCCCTTAGGTAGAAGACTGCCAGGGAAAGCCAAGCTGCAGCTGATGAGGACACTGTGCTATAGGAGATGCAGTCTCTCTGATGAGATGCTAAAGAGATCCTGACTCGCTGTGGTGATTAATACATACCCTGCCATTTTTTTTTTTTAATTTGCCAGCCACTGCCAGCATTTTTTTTTTATAATATTCACTCGAGAATATTCAGATCCATTAATATGCAAACAGAAAGAATGGAGATTCTTCAGTTTTGCAGAGGCAAGCCTCCACCTTATCACTGTAAAGCACACACAAAAAAAAAAAAAACCTGAACGATACAAGGATCAATCATTCAGATCCACAGTCTTTTGCCAAAAGCTAATGGAATGAAATACACCTGCCACACACAGACCAACTTTCCCGATTTCACAAACTCTGCATTTTGCATTTTACTGAAGACAAATATTCAACCCCCAAAGATGGCGAGCGCAGAGCCCCAGCCTACAAAGCCAGGAACCAAGAAGTCCAACCAAAACTCATGTATGTCATGCTATTATAAATTTCATTGTCATTTTATAACAGAAACATCTCAAAAAGCACTTTGCAAAAACATGAGCATAAGAAATGAGTGTGCTTGAAGAAACTATTTCGGTTATTACCTAATCTGGCATGAGAACAATGATACAAATTTAAGTTATTTTGATAACTTATTTTTTTGTTTCAGTCATTTTCCATTTTTCAGAACCTCTAAAATTGCAGCTCCAATGCAGAGAAAGACAACATGAACAGCCAACAAAACGGTAGGTATAGGGCTACTTACACTGAGAGCGAGCACATCTCTGATGTGCACGTGTAAGACTGATACAACATGACCGTACCAGCAGAGGACGAACACAAAGATAAACCAGAGCGAGAAAAGCAACAGTTTTATGGAGGGTTTAAGCTCAAGGAACCAGTAACCTCCCAGACGCATTAGGCAAACCACAAAGAGACCAGAATACAACAGAACTCCAGTAAAATTAAAGACCTAGTGTGTTTCTGGACACATTACAAAAACATTTAGTTCATTACTCAAGCTGCAGCTAAAGCTGCTGTCAACATGTCAACATTCCTCATTTTCTGTTTTAAGACAATTTTGTTTGAACATCAGGTCACATTTTGGATTAAGTGTTGCTCATAAAGGCTTTATACAGCATGTATAATGCCTTCATAAATGAGACATGATGTCTTCATAAATCATGCAGATGCAAATGTCATGCTTTGTAAAGGGTGAAATAATTCATCCTTATTTGGCATGTGACGCCAGATGTGACACTGACAAAGTCACTTAGCTGACAATGTCACCCTTAATGAGATTTAGCCACTAGCTAAGTGACGTTCTGGCATCAGATACGGAATAAGGATGTTTTATTTCACCTGTTACAAAGCATGACATTTGCTTCTGCATGATTTACAAAGACATTATGTCTCATTCATGAAGGCATTATGCATGCTGTATAAAGCCTTTAGGAGCAACTCTTCATCTAAAGTGTGACCGAATATCAAAACACCAGTTAAAGAAATCAGGCCTTCGTATCAACCTATTGGTTCAGTTTATAATAATCCTGTTTGACTATCAGTGCTGAGTCGACTTCAGAAAACAAAACTTTTCAAATTTAAGAAATCAGTCACACCATTATGTATTCTGGCTTCCTCTATAATGTCTCCATTCCCTGGTACGATAAAAAACAAACAAAAAAATTTTTTTAAAGGGCCTCCAGATTATAAAGTTAATTATTGCTATACTGACTGAACGTTGTGTGACATCTTCGGCAGGGGTTTAGTGATAGCAGGGCTTCACGGCAGGAGAAAGTCAGGCAGTAGGCCAAGCAGCATCTGCACAGAGTTTCTGTTTTTGATCAAAAATCCTCGCATCTGTTCAGCAGTAGCCCTTTACGCAGTGCCTGGACTGTACATCGAGCACAATGAACGTTAATCGCTGTTTGGAGCGAGTTTGGCTGTAGGCAGTGCGCAGCCAAGTCTGAATGAACTTGCTGAAATATCCTCAGCCAGAAAATGGAAAAACTGACCCAGGCAGACAGCAGGAGTGTACGATCGCCTCCCTACAGTGGATGACATCACCTGACCTCAGATCAGCAGCCGCTCGTGAGTGCGGTTTTCCGATACGACTCAGTTCATGGTCTGTTAGCTGGAAGGCAGAACCTCTCCAGAGACCTGAGCCACTGTGAGAATGATTTCGCTCAAGGTTTCCTTCACAGACGCTGGGACAGTATTCAGCAGTGACCGTGGACCAGAAGCACTGCTTTCACACTGGCTGTACGTGAGCTGCACACTAAATGGGGATATTTTACCGGATTTGACCTTCTGTTTGCAGGTTACAGCCAAGAGTCGTCACACGGAAACAAACAGTGGGAGTAGTGCAATCAAAAGCATAGAAGAAGAAGCAGGATATGCAGAACATTTGCATGAGGCACGGCTAAAGGTTCACAAAAGTACCACACTGCTTGGTATTACTGAGCCTTTAGCAGAAACCCAAACCACTTCCAACAATTTGAAAAAGTTAATCTATCCAACCGTATTAAAAATGCATGAAATTTGACTGTTCACCCGGATCGGGTAATTTATAATGTAGCCTCAGAGACGGTCTTTCATAGTTCTGGTTCATAATGATGAGGAATGGGATGAACACACTCGTTTAATGATCACGAGTGCCTGCTTTTTATTTTTCCTCCCTTCAGGTTAGTCCCTTCAGCAAATTCTGGAAGTATATTAATCAGATTAAAAGGGCAATCACGGAGTGAAAGATGCAAATCATGTGGTGCCGCTGAGCTTACTTAATTGAAGAAAATTGGGCAATTTCACAGAGTCCAATTTTTTTCTGGAGTCCACCTCTAGAATATTTCATTTTTAAAGGTATTTCAATGATATAAAATAGTAGATTTTTTTGATTGAAATGAATAAGATATGAGCAATAAATTGCGACGCAATATCCACAAGAAGACACTGTCATCGACATCCCCTGCCACCATGGAATCCCACTTCCAAAACAGATAAAGGACATGAGCTCTAACACACCACAAAATTTAATTCATCTAGGTGAACTATTATCAGACAAAACTTGTCACTAATTGTATGTCATTGTTGTATGTTTGTTGGCCATTTTCATTAAGCAAGGCAGGCTGAGCTTTAAATTCAATACAATTAACAGCATTAGACATCCAATCACATCATATTGTCATTTTACCAGACATAATTCAAGTACATGGCTGTTTTGAGTTCCTAATGGCAGACTGGATAACGTACAGTGTCTCAACAATAGATGATTGTGTTTGTGCAACTTAAAATCCTGACCAGGGACTTGACATGCAGTTAAAGACTTGAGAAGTGACTTGACTTATGATCGCATTCATTTTTCTTTCAGAATTAATCTTGTGTATTTGTTTTTAAAAACTTCAAAAAAACACTAATTAAAACACAGCTCTGGACCGTACCGTGGGTTTTCCCACCTTGTCCAATTCCACAGCTCAGTCTGAACCCACTACTGAAATGCATAAAAGGCAGAGCATTTGAGCAGTGACGCAAATTTAATTAGATGTAGTAAGTAAGCGTGGCTTACAGGATACCCCCCGCAACAACAAGTAGTCGGGCAGTACCACAGTAAATAGACCTTCCAGCAAGAGAAAAAATTTTCAAAATCGGATGAGTAGGTTATGAGATCTAGGTCCGGACGCACAGACGCACGCACACACACACACACACACGCACACACGCACACACGCACACACGCACACACACGCACACACACGCACGCACACGCACGCACACGCACGCACACACACGCACACAGACACAGACACAGACACACGCACAGACACACGCACAGACACACGGACGGACAAAGCAAATCCAGTATACCCCCCTAAACTTTGTTGCGGGGAGTATAACTAGACAGTCCGTCACCCACGGACGGTCGACATTTAGCCCAGGACCCCCTGAAGCAATGACTCCCAAAATTGACAGGCTTCATAAGCTAAGCACACGCAGGGCCCACGCCAAACATGATGGTAACTGGTAGAAATTTGTGTCCTGTAGAGCACTCACAAGAAAATCTCTATGGGTGCGATGGAACATGCAGCATGACAACCACTAATCCATGTTTCAAAGTGACCAACTAGCATCACGTAAGGTCACAGTGCAGCTCCGAACGATCTCAGAGCCCCTTCCGTCGTGCCAACATGTTTCACTCCATGTACTACTCAAAGTTCATATCACCTGATATACTGTAACAACTGGTCAGTGGTAATTTTGCCGATTAATGTTCCCTCAAAACAGTTTAAACTGATTTCTTAATATTACTAATCATGGAACAAGCCTTCAAACATGCATTCATGCCATGTGAGAGTCAAAAAATAATCTGCAACACATTTCAATTGTTATTAAAAAAAAATGTATGTTTTCAATTTTTTGTTTATTATCCATATTTTTTACCATAATATACTTAAGGGAATACATTTTTTGTTTTCTACAATTGTATTTTTCGGTACATTTTCACCAATAAATAATCAAGAGGTAGGTTGTACTAATTAAGACCCCTTTTAGACAAAAATGGAGGTGTATAATCATCACAGCTCTACTGTATATAAAATTTCATTGAGAAATGCTGAGTGGTTGAGAAATTCTAACCCAGAACAGAGGCATGACTGATGGATGGACAGACAAGTGGAAGGTCAGCACTCATTCCTATATCCCTATCTACTTTGTAGCAGGGGATAATAATATGCCCTCAATTAAACGTCCAACTTCTGAAAAAACTACTGAGAAGGAAAGCAGTGTCATGCCATTGATTAAATGGAGAAATGAATTATCAAAACTTAGTTTAACTAATTTTACACCATTTTGAAACTTTGCTCAACAAGCAGGGAGTACATACTGTGGCCTTCCTGATCTATCGAGAAGGATCACAGAGCTTACACAACCAAAGTGGGTCGTTTCACTTCTCAACCAAAAGCCTAATTAGAGAGCTGACAGGCTCCTTGGGTGGACTTCGGTTTTGGCAAATAACAAGCTTAGAAAGGTGTCAAAGTGCACAGTCATCTCAGAAGCAAAATTATATTTTCGCCAAAATCATTGCTCGAGAAGCAAGACGAGGCAACTTCACTTTCCTCCCACCAGACGTAGGTCACGAGACAGCCAGCCATCTTAAAGACACCACTGTCAAATCATAATTTAATGGTTCTATTATACAAAAAAAAAAACAAAATAAAATAATTGCCATTAAATTAAGCCAGTTCATTTTATGCTCTCAAAATCACTTCAATTCAGTGAAGTAAGTATGCATCATCTGTCAATCAACTGACAGTGTGGAGGACCAATTAGATAAAAGTCATGTACATTTATCAGGAGGAAATGGAAATTATATTCCTACAGCCTGAGTGCCCGCCACCAGTACTCTACACTAAATGACCAACATCCCAAAACCTTTAATTAAGACCGTTCAACCTGAAAGATCCCAGAGCCCAGCTCAGCTGTTCTTCTAACAAAGAGCACACTTAAAATGTTACCCTCGGGTTTCACAAAGAAAAATTTTGTGAAGTGTGCGACCAGAAAAAGACTCTGAAATACTGTTCCCTTCCCCTGATGGAACCTTGAAAACCCCCCGTGTAGCCATATATCGCGTTAAGAAGCTAAACACAAAACGCACTCAAAGTGAAGGTGAGTTTCAAGGTGAAGAGCTGCTTCATGCCGCCAGCCGTCAAAGTATATCCACAAGAGACTGATGGCACCAACCGCTCAGCAGATCATATTCATGCTAAAATAATGAATGAAAACAATTAAGCGACTCAAACATGAATGGATGTATATGGCCATTGTCAGCTGACTTGTGTGCTGTGCCACGATAGCGGACTCTGTTTTGCTTGTTGTGCTCAGCTAAGAACAGGTGGGGAATAAGCTGGGGCGGACACCCACCCCGTCAGATAAGAGAATTAACAGGGCGATCGCCAAATTATCCCCATAAAACCTACGGCAAACGCAGCTGCAGCATTAAAACCTGTGGAACTGCGGGCTTATTTTAAATTCAAGTGGGTTACACCACTCCCAAAAATGTCCTGCTGAACAACAGAGAAATGTGAGTAGAATGATGAATAAGATGGGAGACATTTTCCATTTCGGGTAATGCTGCGGCCGTGAAAACACAGCATCCTGGGTTTGAATATTTCCCTCGATACACGAGTGATGTTGTTTCAGTGAGACGCTGCACCAGCAGATAAAGAATATGAATGTCACATTCTCCTGCAATATGAAAAAATGCCTTTTCTGACTTCAAACCCAGCTACGGGAAAAACCTAAGTAAAACGTTAAGAGTTTAAGGAGTCAGGACCCGCCCACCACCACAGGTCCCACTTCATCCAGCCTGATGACCGCAAGGCAGCTGTGCAGCATGATGAGACTGAACCGTGGAGCCAGCGGTCCAAGAACAGATCTCTGCGAGACCCACCTGTATATCAAGGTGTCATCACATTAGTGTGCAGAGCAGGAGAAAACACTGAGAAATGGTAACTTCAGGGGCCAGGCCCAATGCCAGCACCATGCTATCCAAATAAGCAACACCAATATGCCATTCAATACCAAACGTGCCATATTAAGCCAAACATGCCATTTCGACTCAGAAGATCTATGCTTTCCACGATGTGTTATTCCGGCTAAAATGCACAATTATTGCAACGCACTAAATAACAACCCCTATTCTACAACAAATGTGCAATGCTAGTCCAAATTAGGAATTGTAGCACAACTCAACCATGCTAACCCAAATGTGTAATTCGAATACAAATGTGCCATTCCAACTTAAATGTGCCAAGCCAAATGTTCCATGCCAACTTTAATTTGTCATTATATCCCATAATCAATTGTCATAATCAATTCAATATGTGCCATACCTTCTCTTATAGAAATAAAGTGGCAAGTTGGGCACCTCTGTGAGCAAAGAGCAATAAAATGCAGCTTATCTTCACATTTCTTCATGTATAATCATCCAGCCTGGGCCCCCAGAAATCAAACTACGGAGACAGGGCTCGAGAAGAAAGGAAGTACACTAAAAAGGGAGATGCAGTGTGCTAAAATGATAATGCATATTGCCGCACTGCATCAGATGCATCAATAAGACTTAGGCTATATGAGTGAAATATTTTAACCCGGCTACCTCTTCAAGTCCTGTCGATATGGGACACTAACTTGGGAGCAAACCCAGTTTAGACATCATTTCTTGCCAAGGGCATCATTATTAATAGAAAATGCAGTCCTTCTGGCATTCAGGAGCTCACTCACAGCTGACGAGACGGGGTATCATCAGTGCATAACACATCAGGAGAGAACAAAAGATCAAGACCCACACTTGCAAAAGGCATGTTGACACAGAAAAAAAGCCCCGCTCGGAATCCAGATGCCGGCAAGCATGAGGTGACCTTTCCCTCAACAGCTTGTCAGTGTGATAATTAAGTTACAACTGCCATAAAGTAATATTGGTGAATACAATGAACGGCCAGGAATATGATATAAAAACTGTTCTCCTATTCCCCACGAACAACTATCCAGCACAGCTGTAACCAGAAAAGCCCAGCAACTGAGGTAGTGGACACAGAAATCCGAAGGATGCAAAAAAAAGGTGGCCCACAATGGACGAGGAATTTGCGTTGACAAAGACAACGTGTGGACAAGAGTATTTTTACAGCCAGTGACAGTGCCTGTGTGTGTAAAGGAATATTCAGTCAGTAACAGCATCAGTGTGTGTAAGGGTGTAGTCCCTGGCAGTAACAGCATCAGTGTGTGTAAGGGTGTAGTCCCTGGCAGTAACAGCATCAGTGTGTGTAAGGGTGTAGTCCGTGTAAGTAACAGTATCAGTGTGTGTAAGGGTGTAGTCCCTATAAGTAACACTATCAGGGTGTGTAAGGCTGTAGTCCCTGTCAGTAACAGTATCAGTATGGTACAGGTGTAGTCCCTGTCAGAAACAGTATCAGTGTGTGTAAGGGTGTAGTCCCTGTCAGTAACAGTATCAGTGTGTGTAAGGCTGTAGTCCCTGACAGTAACAGTATCAGTATGGTACGGGTGTAGTCCCTGTCAGTAACAGTATCAGTGTGTGTAAGGGTGTAGTCCCTGTCAGTAACAGTATCAGTGTGTGTAAGGGTGTAGTCCCTGTCAGTAACAGTATCAGTGTGTGTAAGGCTGTAGTCCCTGACAGTAACAGTATCTGTATGGTACGGGTGTAGTCCCTGTCAGTAACAGTATCAGTGTGTGTAAGGGTGTAGTCCCTGTCAGTAACAGTATCAGTGTGTGTAAGGGTGTAGTCCCTGTCAGTAACAGTATCAGTGTGTGTAAGGCTGTAGTCCCTGACAGTAACAGTATCTGTATGGTACGGGTGTAGTCCCTGTCAGTAACAGTATCAGTGTGTGTAAGGGTGTAGTCCCTGACAGTAACAGTATCAGTATGGTACGGGTGTAGTCCCTGTCAGTAACAGTATCAGTGTGTGTAAGGGTGTAGTCCCTGTCAGTAACAGTATCAGTATGGTACGGGTGTAGTCCCTGTCAGTAACGGTATCAGTGTGCATTAGGGTGTAGTCCGTGTCAGTAACAGTATCAGTGTGTGTAAGGGTGTAGTCTCTGTCAGTAACAGTATCAGTATGGTACGGGTGTAGTCCCTGTCAGTAACAGTATCAGTGTGCGTAAGGGTGTAGTCCTTGTAAGTAACAGTATCAGTGTGTGTAAGGGTGTAGTCCGTGTAAGTAACAGTATCAGTGTGTGTAAGGGTGTAGTCCCTGTCAGTAACAGTATCAGTGTGCGTAAGGGTGTAGTCCGTGTAAGTAACAGTATCAGTGTGTGTAAGGGTGTAGTCCCTGTAAGTACCAGTATCAGTGTGTAGTCCCTGTCAGTAACAGTATCAGTATGGTACGGGTGTAATCCCTGTTAGTAACAGTATCAGTGTGTGTGAGGGTGTAGTCCCTGTCAGTAACAGTATCGGTGTGGTACGGGTGTAGTCCCTGACAGTAACAGTATCAGTGTGTGTGTAAGGGTGTAGTCCCTGACAGTAACAGTATCAGTATGGTACGGGTGTAGTCCCTGTCAGTAACGGTATCAGTGTGCATTAGGGTGTAGTCCGTGTAAGTAACAGTATCAGTGTGTGTAAGGGTGTAGTCTCTGTCAGTAACAGTATCAGAATGGTACCGGTGTAGTCCCTGTCAGTCACAGTATCAGTGTGCGTAAGGGTGTAGTCCGCGTAAGTAACAGTATCAGTGTGTGTAAGGGTGTAGTCCGTGTAAGTAACAGTATCAGTGTGTGTAAGGGTGTAGTCCCTGTCAGTAACAGTATCAGTGTGCGTAAGGGTGTAGTCCGTGTAAGTAACAGTATCAGTGTGTGTAAGGGTGTAGTCCCTGTAAGTAACAGTATCAGTGTGTAGTCCCTGTCAGTAACAGTATCAGTATGGTACGGGTGTAATCCCTGTTAGTAACAGTATCAGTGTGTGTGAGGGTGTAGTCCCTGTCAGTAACAGTATCGGTGTGGTACGGGTGTAGTCCCTGACAGTAACAGTATCAGTGTGTGTAAGGGTGTAGTCCCTGACAGTAACAGTATCAGTATGGTACGGGTGTAGTCCCTGTCAGTAAAGGTATCAGTGTGCATTAGGGTGTAGTCCGTGTAAGTAACAGTATCAGTGTGTGTAAGGGTGTAGTCCGTGTAAGTAACAGTATCAGTGTGTGTAAGGGTGTAGTCCCTGTCAGTAACAGTATCAGTGTGCGTAAGGGTGTAGTCCGTGTAAGTAACACTATCAGTGTGTGTAGGGGTGTAGTCCCTGTAAGTAACAGTATCAGTGTGTGTAAGGGTGTAGTCCCTGTCAGTAACAGTATCAGTATGGTACGGGTGTAATCCCTGTTAGTAACAGTATCAGTGTGTGTGAGGGTGTAGTCCCTGTCAGTAACAGTATCGGTGTGGTACAGGAGTAGTCCCTGTCAGTAACATATCAGTGTGTGTAAGGGTGTAGTCCCTGTCAGTAACAGTATTAGTATGGTACGGGTGTAGTCCCTGTCAGTAACAGTATCGGTGTGGTACAGGTGTAGTACCGGTCAGTAACAGTGTCAGTGTGTGTAAGGGTGTTGTCCCTGACAGTAACAGTGTCAGTGTGTCTAAGGGTGTAGTCCCTGTCAGTAACAGTATCAGTGTGTTAGGGTGTAGTCCCTGACAGTAACAGTATCAGTGTGTGTAAAGGTGTAGTCACTGACAGTAACAGTATCAGTGTGTGTAAAGGTGTAGTCACTGTCAGTAACAGTATCAGTGTGTGTAAGGGTGTAGTCCCTGTCAGTAACAGTATCAGTGTGTGTAAAGGTGTAGTCACTGACAGTAACAGTATCAGTGTGTGTAAAGGTGTAGTCACTGTCAGTAACAGTATCAGTTTGTGTAAGGGTGTAGTCCCTGTCAGTAACAGTATCAGTGTGTTAGGGCGTAGTCCCTGTCAGTAACTGTATCAGTGTGTGTGAGGGTGCAGTCCCTGTCAGTAACAGTATCAGTGTGAGTTGGGGTGTAGCAGTGTCCTCATCAGTATGCTAGAGCGCGTGACAGTGTGCTGGGAAAATGGAGAAAAGCTGCAGGTCTTAGAGCCGCAGGCAGCAGTTAGTGTGTTATTACTGGAGAACAGGATAAACAGGCTGCCTCGTAATGGGCATGCGCTCGCTGCCAGGTAATGTCAAACCTAAATCTTAGCGGACATCATGTGTGGAGCATGTAGAAGTCATTCGTTGGGTTCCAGCCTGTCGTGACATGCAATATCAGGGAAACTGATATTATGTAATTTCACTCGATTCAATAGATCATGGCCCTGATTGGTAATGGGGGTTGGAGCTACCATTCACAGCACAACACCCCAAGTCACTCTTCGCCCCTCCCCTTTTCTGACCCGTGATGGGGCAAGCTGCATGCTGCCGACCCGACCCAGTTGTCATCTTGCACATCAAGCTGCAATGAAACAGTCTGCTTCCAAAGAAGATCCACTCAATCAGCATGGCCTCTTCATCAAGGAAAAAAGAGAATCGATAGATAGCAACATGCCAATCCCTGCTCAGCGGCCGTTAGTCGGTGTTTCCATGCGCATCTGTAAGCGGCTTCATTTGCACACTGCTACAGGTGCGCGAGCATCATTTCAGGAGAGCAACGGCTAAATTGACTCCAAAATCAAATAATCTGAGAACTATATCCAACAGATTATTCTCTTGAAAATGCAATAACACCAAGTGAACAATGTTGCTCAAATGCATTTTTATTTTGAACCGCACAAACGGGACTGGGAGAGTTGCTTAGTGCTGTGATGACGTGACCTGCATAGAATATGATGAGCTAGACTGAGCTTACATTCCTCATGAAAATGAATGCTTGCGCTGAAAGAAACACATCATGCAGGAATCACCAAATCTGAACCAAGAATCCATACCTACCCTCAAAGCAACTCTGAGAGGCTGTACCAAGTTTTGCATTACACCATAGCCTTATCAACAATTAGTGTCCGATTGAAAAATGCAGAGACTGCCATCACATGAATAGCAAAAACAACTTAATATTCACTGCAGCATCGAGGAAAACTAAGCAGAAGGCAGTGATGATTTAAACAAACTACTTCAGCAAGATCGTTTACAGATCCTTATTTCCCCTAAATTTCCTTCCTTAAGGACTGTTCCACTGATAGGCTCTGACTGGAAGATCTACTTCTCATATTAAACTTTTTCAGGTAATGTGGAGTTTCATAAGCACTGCTTAATGAAGAGGTGTACGCAATTGCAACCTGCAGATCATAGCAATATGAACACAATGAATTTGGTTTGTGTTTTAAAGGACTCCTGATGCGGAATATCATGGATTTTTATGTTTGCACGCTTTAACTACCTGGATAGGAATGCATGCATTATCACTATGTTACAGCAGAGCATTATCCAGTTGGCCTACTGCAGAAGTGAAGGGATCCCCAACGCCCCCTTGATTTGCCAACTATGCTTATTTCTTGAATGACTTGTAACTAGAGTGCAGTATTCAACCAGAATTAAAAAAATTTTGAGGACAAACGAGGAGGGAGTTACAACAGGCCACCCTATGCGCTAAGTGGACAAATGGATCTCCGCATTAGTATCCCACACATTTCAAATTAAACAACATTGCAGTGTCTAAAAAACTGCACAGGCATGCAGTGAAATGCTCTTCAGCAAGCCACAGGCCATTAACGAACATTGCAATGACTAGGTTCATTGCGCTTCAACAGCCTAAGGCAGGGATCCTCAAAACTGGACCTCAAATCCATATCCAGCCAGTGTTCTCCTTTACCCCAGGTAGGGAAATGCACGCCCTCTGATAAGCCAAACTATCTTTAACCTTGACTGAACAGGTATAGGGAGGGAGTAAAACAAGCAGTTTTCAGACCTGGGGCTGGTTTCACAAAGATAGACTCTGACTGTGGGTTAGACACAAGCACTCATCAGACTTCAGATAGACATCGAAATTCTGCCATTTCACAAATCAGTTTAGTTCTTGACCATCTTAAGTAGGACTACGGTATAAAGAATTCTGGGTAAATAAAGACTATTTTCAAAAAAAATAAAGGCCACATCTAGTCACTCAGCTCCCAGAAAATGTCTGTCTCCTTGAAAAAATTCAACACATTGAGAAATTTTACTCGGAAAATTCAATGAGGAGTGTAACAATAACAAAAAAATTTATATTTCAAATGGGTCGCTGCAGTCTCTAAAAACTCCTTCCTTTCTCATTGCTCTCTCCATTTCTATGTTTACAAACCACAAATTATGAGCTATGTTTTTCTTTCTTTCTTTCATTCCTGTTTTATAGTTGGGTCCCACTGGTCAGAAGGTGTAACTGATTCACCATTTGCACCTAAAACCCGAGAAGTGCACCTTTTTCCAAGAAATTCCGACAAAAACTTAGAATAACCCGAGGTTAACTGAAGATTTGAGGCCAACTCGGAAAACCTCAGAAAAATTTTTTAGAGGTATCCCGAAGTCTGTTCGGTTTACTCAAGTTTGGACAACTCCCCAGTAAACCTCGGTTCAATTTTCCTGAGACACACCGAGGATCGTCTGGCCCACTGAAGTTCAGGCACCACATCCATATTCCTCGGGAAAATTTCAACGAGGTTGACCGAAGTTTGTCTGTTCAGCCTATGAGCAAAACACCAGAACAATCCAGCCCAGGGCAGTTCAGCCTTTTTATCTCCATTGGTGGGGCGGGCGAAGAGTGAGGGTCCACAGCAGGGCCCACCTCTGAAACTACAGCAGCGGCTGACTGCAGTACTTCCTGCAGCTGGATGCTGGCGAACTTGCCTGATTTTCAAACACCTGATGCTCATCCCTACAGAGTAACATATACAGCGTAATTATTGGCACCCCTGGTTAAGATGTGTTAAAAGCCTGAAAATAAATTCGATTTTTATTGCAGAAGCATAATCTCTCACGGAAAATTGTAGAAAAATGTATCCTTCAACTCAAGTGAATTTTGAGGGGAAAAAAAATTCCTGACTGAGAAATTTTTTTTTTTTTTCTCATAAAATCACCTATTCCACAATCATTGGCACCCCTAACAATTCCTAGGAAATAAATGTAATTGAAGCATTTCTGTCATTTCTACAGTATTTTCTAAAGTTGATTAGAGTATCTAGGAACATTTAATTAGTAATCCATCACTTCCTGTTTCCCTGGGGTATAAATATGACATGACACAGAGGCCATTTCTCTTATCCACTCTTCAACATGGGAAAGACAAAGGAAGATACCATTCGAGTAAGGCAGATGTGTGTCGACCTTCACAAGTCAGGCAATGGCTACAAGAAAATAGCCACTCGCCTGCACCTGCCCATATCTACTGTCAACCCTGACGAGGACGCAAGGTTATTTTGCCACCACGCACAGTGAGGAGGATGGAAAGAGAAATAAAAAGTTCTCCAAAGCTCACTGTTAAAGAATTGCAAAAAATGGTAGCATCTTGGGGTCACAAAGTCTCCAAAACAACCATCAGGTGCTATCTACATGCCAACAAGCTGTTTGGGAGGCATGCACGGAAAAAACCTTTTCTCACTCACAGACATAAACACAAACGTCTGGAGCTCGCTAAGCGGTACTTGGACTTCAACTGGGACCGTGTGCTTTGGTCAGATGAGACCAAGATAGAGCTTTTTGGCAACAAACACTAAGTGGGTCTGGCGGAACACGAAAGATGAATATGCAGAAAAGCACCTCATACCCACTGTGAAGTATGGGCGAGGATCGGTGATGCTGTGGGCCTGTTTCTCTTTCAGAGGCCCTGGGAACCTTGTTAGGGTGCATGGCATCATGAACGCTTTGAAATACCAGGACATACCAGGAAATAATTCAGCTCAGTGGCAGAACCTGAACTGAGAATTGTGACAAAACATCCGTTTAAAACAGTCGTTAGTCCTGACCTGTTCTCAGTCATTTTCATGAGTAACCAAAGGTTCGCTCCGAGAGCACTCCACAGTTAACAGCTGCTGCTTGTTCTCCCTGATTACGTAAGAAGACAATCATTCATCTGGACGCTTATTTGCTGTATTTAAATCAACGTTAGTCAAACTTGCATACCTGTCGCCTCTCACGCAAACAGCTTGAGCAGCACGCTGCCTATTTAACTGTCAAGTACCACTTTATCAACCCACACAATACAGAGAGTGAAAGGCGATATTTCACTGGAACACGGACCTGATCAATCAACGCGAAGCACTGGCCTATTTATAAGTAAATTTTTTTTCTGTACTGAATTAAGCCCATGATTTCATCGCTGTTCGATCACATATGCAGAGACCGTGTCTTAAGTTGCCAAGTACGATAATTGGAAAACGCGTCAGTGAAGGAAAATGATTGCGAACTACCCAGGACTAATTGTCATAAAGGGACGTGTCTGCGCCCTGCCATTACCGAGTCTAGAGCCGCTACAGCTTATTTTAACATACTGTTACAAGTGAAATTTATTCAACTCGTTAGCAAATCTTGAAATGAGTCAAAGTACCGCCTCACCACATTTTTTTTTAGTCTAATGGCGTGTCATTGAAAAAGAACAGAATGCAGATTTAAGTGAAAATATGACTAAAATGCAACATTCTCAAATGTACGCCTTTAATACACGCCAAATAAAAATGTAGTGGGGGTAACATAAGACTGGGTCAATGGTGGAATATTTAGAAAACAGGGGTCCAGGTTGTGCAGGTGAAGCTTCCATGCATGAGTATAAAAGGACCATCCATGAAAGGCCCAGTCCAGGGGTTGGCCGAGCCTCACTGCTTCGTAATAATATAACCCAACAGCCTAAGAATCGACAGAGAATACTATTCTAGTAAGATTCAGGAAGTCCAAAGAAATCTTGCAAAGGATGAAGTGGAAAACCAGTAACCGTGATCTTTGACCACTCAGATGCACTGATAAGATGAGCTATAGAGTACTTCAAAAAACTCAGTCAATAAACATCATTTGTCTTCACAATGTACAGAGGAAGCCAAATGTTCACAAACAGTGCAGTCTTATCTGGGCTCAAGTTTGTCTGAAATTGTGTGGCCTGAGAGGTCAACCTTTCAAATGGTTTCTTGTGATAATGGATGTTGTGCTTCCAAGCCAAGGAAGAAAAGGTTGATCCCACTTTCCAACAACATCAAGTCTAAAAGCCAGCCTCTGTCCAGGTATGGGGGTCTGTTAGTGCCCAAGCCACAGGTTTGCTGAACATTTATTCAGATACCATAAATTCTGAAGGATGTATAAATATAAATATACACACACAAACATTTTTTTGCAACACATGCATTCATCTTGAGGACATTGTTTTCTGGGACATCCCTGCCTACTTTGACAAGGCACTGGCAAGCCACATTCTGTGAGGGACTCAACAGTGCGGCTTCACAGATGCAACTACGGGCGCCAGACTAGCCTGCCTGCTGTCCGGACCGCTCTCCCAGTGAAGAGGTGTAGCAAAATACAAAGCATAAAACACCACAACAAAGGCCCTGAAAAAATAAGCAGCTGAAGACAGTCCAAATTAAAATGAGAAAAACATTACTCCCTCAAAACAAGAATAATTGGTGGCATCATTTCCCTAACTATTAATGCTCTTAAAAGGAAAAATTATGTGCGTAACACACTTGTCAACAAACCTCTGTTCTGGTGTTCTTGATGTGTTGCAGGCATGTGTATAATTACAGAACAAAATCTGAGTGTCAAATGTGAAACAATTCATATCTTATTGTTACACTGTTCTCAATATAATACAGGTCAATGGTGTTTTACAATTCTCTACTCCCCCCCCATTTGCATTAAGTTTACCATCCAAACTGTTTTAGAAATAAAGATGTACTATACTTGCTGAGATTAACCCTTTCCCTTGTTTTTTCAAAGTGAATCTCCACTGAGCTAAATGGCACAGCACTGCAAAATCTGGATCCAAACACTGCCAGAAGAGACTACACTTACTCGGGGACAGAGCCGGTAAAATGTGCGTAACTCAAAGAAAAGGGGGTCAGTGCCACAGCCACAGTACACAGTAATGCACTGAGCTACCAGCTGAAGAGCACTTGCACCTTAAGAGCCAAAAATAAAATAAAATACACTTGGTCACGCTAAACTTCAGAATGTATATTTATACAAGTCAAAATTATACAAGTCAAAGGATCCAGTAAATCGATATGCAGTCAAATCGGTGGCATTTAACAAAAACGAGCTGGAGCAAATGGGTGCCAAATGTGTCACGTTGCGTTTCCTGCCCACAGTGTTCAGGCAAACAAAGGCAGGATGTTTAGACGTCCATCTAGCTCTCCGTTAGCCCCTTTACAGACACGACCTACTCTTTCTGGACTCACCATTCATTAATTACTATTTATGGAACCGAGAGAGCATGTAACAAGAACAGAGAGCTCTTCGCTTGCCAACCGCTATTCCTTACCAGAGCTCCAGGGTTCTGGCAGTGCCATTCCTGCTAGACGATTAACGAAGCTCAACAAAAATGGAAACGTTTAACGGCCTCAGAGGACGAGCGGAGATGAAGTTTCAGGAAGAAGAGCTGAAGATGCCTTTTGGTTCCCCAGGTGACGTTATTTGCTCCCTCCGTCTGCACTCTCCCACACCTCTCCCTCCTTACACCTCTCCCAAACTGCCCACCAGACCAGATTCAGCGGCCCGAGCCGTCCTCGGCTCTGAGCGGACAGCAGGGCACTACATACACGCAAGATGGGCAAGTACAGACGTCCCAGAAAGCTCAGTTTACTTGGGTGGCTAGTGCTAGCATGTAATTGTGAGGAGGGATATAATTCTCTGCAGCCATAATGATACATTGGGAGAGGGCCACTAAATCTTGAATCTTAATGACAGTGCAGGTCTTGCTCCAGACGCCCTGCTCATATGAATACTAAGGCATGGCGAGAGCCGCATGGGATTGAGTGTGGGATGCAGTCAATCTTCCGGGGAACACCCTGAATCATATGCCAACGCAAGGTGTGTTCTGTTGGCAGTGCCTGCATTACATGGCAGAGGGACCGTGCTAGGGTCTGACGGACATTTCACTTCAGAATGTGGTTCTAGCAGCATGAAATCAGCAACCAATAAAAACAAAGAGCTCATACCTAAGTTCCTCCCTTCTTCATTAGCGCTTGAGGCTATAACAACTAGCAGCCTGACAGCTCCTTACACCACAATATGACTCCCACGAGGCATCCATGATCCCACATTAAAAGCCACAAACAATACCATTTTTATCCATTTGAGTGTGACTAACGCAGTCCTCGGCAGTAACATCCAGCAGCCCCATGCCAGCAGAGAACGCCTCCTGAACCACAACAGTGAGTGATTTGAGGACTTGCGGTTCAACCCACATTGAAATGAGTCCTAAGCAGTATGTCAGTATTCTAAATAATTTATTAAATGTTTTGTTGGATAACGGTTAGTGGGTCAGGGAAAGCCCTCACAGGCAGTCAGAATCAGCAGCAGAAAACTTCATCAGATTCCACAAAATGGAACTTTATCCCTGATATAAGCGACAGCTCTACCAAAGGTTAATTGTTCAGTTCAACAAACTGAAGGGCCCATCCATGTAGGTAGCATAGCCAGGATCTTCAATCGAGCGAACTTGGGGATAAGTCTGTAGTTTCCATTGCCTGCTGTAATTTCGTGCAGTAGAACCTTAACCAAGAGCTAATCAAGTAATGCAACCCATATAACTGGGAGAGGAACTGTACAATCCACACCTATCAAAGGATTCCAGTACAGGAGAGAAACTTCAGGCCAGCTGAGACTGGATTTATGGCCTTCACATTTTCCAGAAACCAAGAACCAATACATCTAGTCCATCTCTGAGAAGTCTGGCAGATGAATGTCCTCAGCTCCACTGTATTTACGTGAGGTGAATGTGTCATGGCTGCAGTAGCTCAATCTTCACAGCAGGTCTGAGGCATATGGCAGAGTAACAGCAGGAAGAGCTCACTCTATGGGCTTCTGACAGGCACGAGTACAGCTGCAGCGCTGGATTACTCTGGTCTCTCCAGATGTAAGTGTTCACGTGCTGCTGTGAGTAACCCAGCATGACAAGAAATATGGGCCAGCATCCCATGTACAAGCAGCCTACATCCAATGGAGGCTGGATATACACTCAAACAAGCAGACACGTGTACACGCACGCATGAACGCACGCACAGATAGGTAGGCAGGGATACAGACTGATACAGACACATGCCCACACGTGTACACTACATTATAAAAAAGTCTGGAATCCCGAGTGAATTACACATAAATTAAACAAAAGAAACTTTGTAAGAACAAGGCATCAACCAAAGACATAAATCCATAAAAACACTCCGGGGACTTTCTGGAAAGTAAATAAAGTGTAGGTAAATTACAAAACATCAATCATCTGATTTAAACCCTTCACGGCTGCTGTGGGATCGATCATGAGGTTCCTGAGGAGTGCCTAACAAAGGCACAAATGTAGGTAATACTGCCCACCACGCTGCAGTCCATCAAGTTATCCAAGGAAAAATTCATATCTCTGAGTGCCAAAACTTTGCGAAGCAGTGATTAAATAACACAGTGCACTGCTTCCCAGACCCCTCCTGGATGCCCACCTGTCCTGCATGTGTTAGATCTCTCCCTGCCCCAGCACAGGTGACTGAAATGATCTACTCATTATCAATCAGCTTTACGGGGTGATTAACGAGCTGATCGCTTGAATCACTTGTGCCGGAGCAGGGAGAGATATAAAACATGCAGGACAGGTGGGCCTCCGGGAGAGGTTTGGGAATCACTGCCAATTTCTGTTAAGAGATTATTGAGATAGGGTCATTCCGTGTCAAATCAAGCAAGAATTTGCGGACATCTCTCGGAATTTTGTGAAAGTTTGTGGATGAGTGGGGGACTATGAGTAACGAATAAATCTGAAATATTTTTGCTCAATGCCTACTAATTAGTGAGTAATTTGTTGACGAAGTTTTGACTAATAAGCGAACCCTCGCAACTTCAAATGCGTGTATCTCCCTTATTATAACAGCTAGAGAGTTGACTCTTATCTCATTGGAAAGCTCTTTTCACGTCCTACAAGACTTTTTCAAACTCTCCATAGAGTCAAATGGAAAAAAGTTATAGCAACTCAAAAAATTCAAAGTAGTGTTGCAAAAAATATTTTTCAAATTTCTTAAAATTCCTGTGAGAAGTAGCTGATGATGTTAAGAAACTCTCCTGTAAGTTTTGTGATGGGCACTCAAACGGTCTTTGAGCTATGAGCAAATATGTGCAGGTATACAGTCGAAATTTTCCATTTGTGTCATATTTTACTTTTTATTTTCAACAAAAATGTCTTTAAAGTGTTCATATCACCTTACTAACAGTCTTTATACCTTAAAACACCACAGCAAGTAGTAGAAAATACATTTATCCATGAACTGAATCCAAATTCAAATCTAGAACATCCCATTTTAAAATTACGAATTTGTAAGACGATATGATCGCTTTAAGACATGTCAGACATGTCGAATGAACAAAAGATGGATCATGAAGGGTTCTAACATTAGAAGGTGATTGTACTGCAAACTGGGAAATATTTGTATGAGTTTTAATTTGGCGTTTATTTTTTAAACGCCACGAAAAAGGAAATTTATTAAAGGAAAGAGCTACTAGAGGGTAACTAAAATGCTAAATTGAAACCGTGTGAAAGTTGCAGTGGCCATGAATATTTCCCACGTTTAGGGCTTGAAAAGGGCTTTCCAATGAGACCAGAACCAACTCTCTAGCTGTTATAATAAGGGAGATACACACATTTGAAGTCGTGAGGGTTCGCTAATTAGTCAAAACATCGTTAACGAATTACTCACTAATTAGGAGGCGTTGAGCAAAAAATATTTCAGATTTATTTGTTACTCATAGGACCCCACTCATCCACAAACTTTCACTAAATTCCGAGAGATGTCTACAAATTGTTGGTGGATTTCACATGAAATGACCCGATAGTGGCCTTATTACACAACATTTGGGTGTTTGTTTCTTATAATTCACTCTATAAAACACCTTTATTTAATAAAACGGAAGCTAGAACTACTTAAATGGCAAGTTATTCAAAACTTTCGAGCACTAGTGAATATAATTTTAACAATTCTTTACCTCTACTTGCAAATAAAGCAATGAGCTGTTTTCCCCCTGTTCCATCCAACTTTTAGCCCCATTAATCCCAGCTGTTGATGAAAAGTCTGACCCGGGGGAAAAACTGTAAGCTTTCGACAAGCACATGCACTGAACAGTCTCAATGGTCAAGAGAACTTTTGATTAAATTCAGGCCGATGACTGAGGTCACACAGGGGGAATATTCAGCATCTGCAGCTAATTTCCTGAAGAGATCCCCCAGCAGAGCCCTCCTCTAGTTTCCAGGAGAACATAGAGCCTTGTGACAGTCTGCAAAAGGAAAGTGAGTTCTGTATGGCATTATCACTCTCCCTGTACAGTGTACATGACCCACAGTAAGACCAGTCAGCCACTCTGAGCAATCTCCACTCTACTGTTCTGCCCCATGTTCCCAAAGCATACGCAGGGGACTCGCCAAGCTGTCGTGCACAGTGCTGCTGACAAGGTCCACAGAGGAAGAAGTAACCCACATTAGAGCAATAAAACGAAAAGGCCGGCAATTTACCAGGGCCACACACATCCATAAGAACGAACACTCACCATTCTGCATCCACAAAAGGATAAATAATAAAATTTTTTTTTGGAGTAAGGTCAATGGAAGGTCACTTGCTCAAATACACGTTAACTCAAAATGCAGTCATAATCATGACAAATGTAGTTCTGAAAGAGTGAAAAGTTGTGTTAGAGTCTGTTATAGTATGATTCAAGTCCGCTTTAACTATGAAAGCAAAATGTCTGCAGCAGGTGGACTGTGGGCATGTGTTCGCGGATTAATTTAGTACACTGAAACGGCCTTCAGAGATGATGACCAGCTGCAGGACAACATGAGTGCTCCTCACCCAAGATGACTATTAGAGACTCAACCATCAGCGAGAGAGCAGACGGAGAAGATATTCTGTGGATTGTGGGGTCTTCGTGTTAAAGAATGCCCCGTGTGTGTGTGTGTGTGTGTGTGTGGGGCGCCCCATCCCTCTCTCATCACAGCACATCACTTCATTCTCTCTCCCTCCCTCCATCCACCTCATTCTCATTCTCTCCTTGTTCTGGCAGAAACTGCTGAACATACGACACAAAGACCCTGGAAGAATGCGAAAAACCGCCATGTCTCTTTCTGTGGGGACAGGCACTGGCTCCAAGCCACAGAACACAATCTGGCTGGGGCTTACAGGGTCCGGCTCACCACCACCATCTCTCTTCAAATCCGCTCCACCTGCCTCTCGCAGTTCACTTCCCTCCATAACAAGTGCTCAATCACCAGCGACTTCTGACCGTTATGAATACAGTTTTAAAACGTTACTATTCGGGAGCAGGCATTTTGCACACCCAATGTGTCCGCATCGCTCGATAGTCTTTCTCCTTGACTACCTCACCCTCGATACCAAACAGAACATCCTCGAGCGTTTCCGTAAACCTCGACATCGACTCAGATCTCAACGGTCGGATGCCATGAGAAGACAAGCTGAACAATTCAAATGTAGAAGAAAACCGTTCCACCTTCTCCGCAGTTTTATTCCGAATAGCGCACATAAATCATGCATGTTTGGACATGTACTAACATAACATACAGTATAAATACTAAATTATGAGCAGCCTGATTGCTCACTGGGTTAAAGCATCGCATTCAGAAGCAGAAGTGACGCGGCGCAGGTTCGAGCCCCGATCGTACCATCCAGCAGTGGTCAGCAGCTTTTTCAGAAGCAGCACGTAATTGGCCATTGCACAACAGAGATGCTAATTGGGAAGGGTCTGCCGGGAAGGGTAATATAAGTTGCTTTGTTCGTTCCTTAGGCGCCTCCTGTTGGCCAGACGGGCGCTCGTCAGGAAGACTCTAAGCTTGTTCAAGCCCGGGTATCCTCCGCCCTTGTTCTGAACTGGCGAGGATTCAACCAATGAGTGTATAAGAAGCGGTGGCTGACGGGCGCGTGCTTTAGAGAAGAGCCGCAAACTGTCTACACTCTCCTGAATTGGCAACAGGGGGTCGCATATGCAAAAGCCTTGCACATAGTTCCCTAGTTGGACATTCCAGATTCGGGTGGGATTGCAGATGCCAAATTTATTTTAAAAATGAATAAATAAATAAATACTAATTATCTGGGTGTCAATACTGACAGAAAAATACAACAAGGAGAAAACTAGCTACAAAATCACCAGGAAATGCCAGAGTAATAAACCATGAGTGTTTGCGGCCAGACAAAACCTGGTTTATTCAGAGGGCGGCCTCCCATTGGGGTATGAGTCACCACAGAATTTGTTGGGAGTGATGGCCTGTAGATACGATTGCCTCAATACCTCTCGCTACTGCCTATAAGCGCACACACACTCCGCCTCACCCTCACTCTCATACAAGAACAGGCGCTCATATGAATAACTGAAACAAATGATATAGTTTCCTGCAGCAAACTGCAGCAGATTCAATAAGGACACAGTCCAGAGCATGGCGCTGCCACACAGGCAGGGTTAGGAGCCCGTTTCCACCACGTAATCACACCTCTCAGATTTGGTGATTCACTTTCTTTGTCTTTTCAGGTTTGTGTAAAGAAAAGCGCTTCACAGTGACACACACATCCATCATTCCGATAAGCACACAATACATGAACACAATACATTTTCTCAACTCCAACGAACTCAGTTATGTCCCTGTCTTAGGTAGGCCCAATGGGGTGAATAACACAGCACCACTGACCCAAAACCACAGACACACACCTGTAACACTGCCAAGCCCATGGCATTTTTTTTAACTTAAAGACATTCAAGCATCCAAGAAACTAAATCAAAGTTACCATAAAAAAAATACAACAGCAACACAAAAATCCCAAACGGAGAGGCTGTTAAGAGCAGGAGTCCCTTCACCGGCAGCCTCTATTCTTATGCTGGCACAGGAGCATTTCAGCGCTTCGCTCCCCAGCCAGGAGTACCTGCTTAACCCTTTGAGCGCCGAATACATTTTCAAGGAATTAAAAATGTAGTTATCCTGAGCTGTTGAAAACCTTTTATCATGTGGCAACTTTAAACAAGTTGCCACATGACAGGTTTTCAACAGCATCTGACTTCGATATCTTACATTGTTGGGCAACTATAGTGGCCCGCGGCGCTGAAAGGGTTAAGCAGTCAGGTGTAACAGGCCTGAGCAGAGCGACAGAGGGCAGGAGAGGGGAAAGACCCACAGGGAGGACACCCAGCCGCAACAATATACAAGGGGTCGGAAACATCTGAGGCAACAAAATGGTTAAACTGAAAATGATCAAAACGATATTCAAAATGACAAGCGCTCTGAGGTCTCAGGTAGCCTGCCTTGGGAAAAAGAACATAACCTCCGTCAGGCAGATTTCCACAAAGCGTCCGTGATGTGAAGCCAGAGGCGAGAGGGCACCCCGACCACTTTTTCCAACGGCTTCTTCGTAATGATTTAAAAAAAAAAAAAAAACTTCCCATTCCACCACGCAAGAGGCGACCTCTCCATCAAACAACTTTCTTGCAGAAAACCAAACTGAACCGACACTGTAAAACGTGCATTGTGGGACAAGAGTATCCTTAACCCTTTAACTCCCCGGTCAGCCTTTTGGTGGAGCGGATTTTCAGTAACAGCATCAACTAGACAGATGTGTTGAACTCGACCTCTCTAACACTTGGCTGACGTATGTAATGCAGAAAAAGAATGCAGTTCGTTAAAGGTCAACATTTTTTTTTTAAGTGTCTCTCCCCCCCTCCCCCTCACCGCCCCCTTTACTGACAGGGCTCAGGCTTGACTTCATTCATTCAGCCTGTTTCTGTGTTCATTAGAAGACAACATAGCTAGAGTACAAGCAAAATTCAGGAATGTTGTTGCGGTGTCATGTTAACCTAGGGGGGGATGCAAGAGTCTCCCGTTTCTCATGTTTGAGACCAATCAAAACAGGCTAAAAACACAGGGTTACTGCAGCCGGCAGCAGAAGACAGCATGTGAGGCTTTAGCCCAACAGCAGCCTGCTCTTAAGTCAAAGGCAATTGTTCATTCGATAGATTAATATTGACACAATCATAACACGAGGGGCAAATTGCCACAAGACACACCAACATAAGGCACTGTCCTTAATTAGCCACATCAGCATGGAAGGATACTCAAGCCAGATTTCATTAGCAGTACTGAAACCCATTGATTTGATTTGCCATAATTAGCACGTCTCAATAAAACAGCCCTTCCTGCGGAGAAGAGAAACAGCAGCGCGTGGGTGGACTGCGGAGGGGCACTTCAGCAGTGAAGTGTGATGAGGGGACACTGTACCCGACCAGCACTGATTAAGGTCAAGCTGCTGGGGTCAACGAGCGGAGATGAGAGGCGCAGGTCAAAGCCAAAGTCCTTCACAGCGTTTTTCTCCCATCACCTGGAGTCACTAATCAGCAATTCTCAGCTGGGTGGTAGAGCCAGTCGATGAAATCAGCCAGCTGAGGTGCTTGATGAAGGACGGACATGCCGGGACCTCTGACCTCCGCGTTTTCCGCCAGTGTGAAAGAGTTAGAGAGAAGAGCTCTTCAATCGAAATCCTCATCCTGAGACATCCAGTGAGCAGTGGCTCAGGCTCTTCTCAATTCAGTTCTTTCACCAGAGGAGCACAGAAGAGAGAGCATCGGAGCTGCATCGAGACGGTCTTCGACGGCAACGACTGACCTGTAACTCCCTAACCTCGCACAGACCTTAGCTTGCATCCGATAGCGTGCTCTCACCAGAATATCAGTTCCGAGTTTAAGAAACTTGAATAATTAACAAGTAATACAATCCAGGCACAGTAGTTTATTGAAGTCTATGGGCTATGGGCTATAAAAACGGGGTGAAGCGTCTCCCTCCACACTCTCCGGGATCAGATACAGTCCACGGCGAGAACAGCTACATCATGGACAACTGGGTATGTTGACATTAGCGCACAGCTGGACTAAAAAGGGAAAAATTCAACTAAAATACTAAACATGTTTAACTCCATCTTGAAAACCAAATTTCCAAAAAAAGAAAAAAAAAAAAAAACAAGCATTTAAAAATAGGTAAAAAAGAAGCACGTGAAGCTGATGTGAAGCGCCGCAGAACCACACATACGCCTGAGTACAGAGGCGCGCGCGCGCGCGCACACACACACACACACACACACACACACACACACACACACACACACACACACACACACACACACACACATACACACACACACATCACTCACACTCTCTCTCCTGCACACACCTGCCTGTGCTTCAGCTCCCAGCCTCGGGAATCAGGCTCATATAAATCACACTCGTCCCCGGCTCAGGCAGCCCTCCATAAATCACCCCCATATCAATAATGGGAAGTGCCGAGCGGGCAGGGTAATCGCTGCCGGGGCAGCGTTTAAACCGTTTATGGTCACCGCTAACAAAGTTTCCCTCCTGCCAGTTCGATTACTGATTAATCAAGTGATCTCTGCATTGGCTTCCTCCCGCTACCTCGGCGGAGCTTCGAGGCCCTCTACCTTCTCACAGCTGGGGGCAGTCAAACGATGAAGAACGAGGGTTAGCTTCTGTTTTTTGGTTTGAGGATTTACAGAAGATCTCCGGCTGTATGACAGACTTTCAGAGGAGGCTTTTGTTCTTTGAGGCCAGCGCGCTTCAAAGGGGTCGTCCTCACTGACTCCTGTCTGTAGCTCAGAAAAGAGGCTCACGCGTTAATCCCGCTGTATCGCTCCCTCTCTCGTGTGCGCAGCTCCGTTCCGCATGGCCTGACTGCTCGTTTCCACACCTGGTGGGTCTGCGCTTCGGTCTGAAAGTGTTGAACGTCTTCCCTTCGCCAGAGAATCAAAGCCTTATCAAAAACTTTCAAAAATGTTTGTATTTCACTGAAGACTTTGATTCAGATAACATGGCCTTGAAAGAATCCTGATCTCAACATCACTCAGGCTGCCTGGTATTATCTGGAGAGACAGACCCGAGTGAGAACATGAGTCCGCAGAAGAACTGTGGCGAGTTCTCCAATAGGCTTGGAGAGGCCGAAAAGCCAATTATCTTATAAAACTAGAAAACCGAAAGTGTTCCTAGTTGCAGGAACCCTGGGCAGTCACACCAAATATTGACTTGATTTCGTTTGTAACAGTTTACAAATCTTTATAGTAAATTTTTTTAAAACTGAGAAACCTTTTTTTGCGTGGTGTTTTCACTGAATTGATTTAATTGCGCCTAAAATGCATGCTCAGGAGTGACACACTCTTGAAAAGCAACAAGTGTTAATTTCACCGCCTCTCAGGCTTAATTCAGCAGCTCGACACTGTGAGACAAGGTTGTACTCGACAGTGAGGGTACTGCTGAAACTGCAGCTGTAGAACCAGCCAATCCAACAAAGCTCTGGAAATTCACGCCAGTGTCAGGGAAATGACCGTTGGAAGATGGACCCCCTGCAGTCAGGAGCGAGCATCACTCAGTTCAGGGCAGAAGGAGGCCTTTATAATCCCCACAGGTATAAACACACCCACGGCCCCAGACCCTCTCACACACGAACGGCTGACCTGATGCTGACAGCAGAGTAACACTGCAGACCGTGCAGTACTCATCCCTTGTGAATTCAGCCTAAAACCAGTGCCACGAGCGTAGCACAAGGCCACAGATCATTCCCTCTGCAGAGGTGGCATTGCAGACTGTTGCCAACCATAAACGGTGCAGTGCCTTGAGCTGAGGCGTAATTCAAGGCAGAAGACTCTAATCGCCACACACACAGCTACAGATGCAAGAGCGCGAACGTGGAAGAAATGCCCCCTACCTCTTTCTAAGCTCCTGTGCAAAATAACTCAATAAAACAGAGGAAAGTGGTCAAGGTTTAGAAAAACATTCAAAATACTAAATATTCATGCAAAAAAAAAAGCATCATTCACCCAGCGACATACAAGGAGAGAGCGTGACATGAAGTAGAATTCAGTTATTTAATCAACAATACAGGCCAAGGTTGCTTTTCATGTGATCTAAGAACTGTATTAACAAAACTCAATTTTCCAAATTTTTACACCCAAAAGATCTTGTAAAGGTGTAACAGACATGTTTACGGGTCCAAACATTAGTACAGATATCCTATCAAAACCATAACCTGCCCAAAACAGAGCCTAAACTTGAATAAATCCAGGCATAATCAGACCTGTCCCCTTACGTCTCCAGCAGTGACAGAATATGTAAAAGACACACAATTCCTTACACATGTAAAACCTGAGTACCTAGCTGCCACAGGCTTCCATGTTGGAGAAAACTACAATGAATGTGGAATAATGCATAAAATGAATGTAAAGACAATAAGCAATGCAAGTCAAAATCTAATTGGGCTCAGTGAGGAAGAAAAATGTCTGGCAAATAAACAAAGGCATTCATTAGGAGATGTGTGCAAACAGCAGTTGGGAAATTGCTTCAGGCTGCCGTGCTTTGAGAGTCTGATTGTTTTCCTGCTTTTGATAGCGTCACGGCGCAGCTTCATGAGCACACAGATGAGCTTCACGCTGGCTTCAGCAGGCTGTTCTCTCCCTCCTGTTAACTGGTTTCTATTCAGGAGAGGAGCAAAATACTGACAGCAGCAGCGACTGCAGGCTTCTTTCCTGTTAACATGGTGTGAGAGGAAGGACAGCGATCGCCAGTTCTGTTTCGGGAAATGGAACAAAGCGAGAACAGGCCAGATCCTCGCTGATCTCACATCGGGCACGACAACAATTTTCCCATAGCAAAATGCAAATGAAAATTTCTGTTACCAGTTCATCCTCCCTATTCCACACCGATACAGAACCACAATCCAACGAGTAACATCAAGTAAAGAACAAAATTGCACCATCCTGCTGAAATATTCTTGCAAAAGTAGAAATAAACTGGGCGTCTACCCTTAAGAAAAATTACTGCAGTTCAAAGCTAGTTATCCAATAATAAATGGATGGCATTTTGTCAACCAAGTGCAGTATTATTATAGTACTACTACAGTTATTCAAACTAAAGCAATATCATGGTACTGTAGACTACTATAGTTATGTGATGGCTATAGTACTACTCTAGCTACTCTATGCAAACTATAGTATTACTATAGTTATGCCAATTTATATTTAAATAGTTATGCCAATGCTGTGGTATTACTAAGAAATAATTATATGATGTTTTCATAAGGGCAAATTTTGTACTGTGAAGCTGCATGCTTAGTACCCGATCAGAGGATCCTGTGTATTCATTACAGTTCATGTCAGAGAAAATACCACACCTGAGTCAGGCCCATCCCACGATCTGTGACAGGCACTTCAGTGCAGTGCTGTCAGCTGTGCAGTGTCTACGCCACCAGCAGGGTTTGTGGTGTTTTATGGGCGGGCAGACGAGGAAATTGAGGGAGGAGCCATGTGAATAACAGGAAGTGTCTCGAGAGAAGTTCTGTGTCCTCAATGAGGGCAGCTGAAGGTAGGGTGGCCAAACTTAACCCTAAGAGAGCTGAAATAAATTTTCAAAAAAAAATTATAAATGAATGATCTGTGCTGTTGAAAACCTACCACATGGCAACTTGTTTAAAAAAGCTCCCCAGCAGAGGCTCTTTTAAACAAGTTGCCACATGATAGGTTTTCAACAGCTTTGATTTTGACATCTTACTTCACTAAGCAACAGTAGCCGCATTTAGCACTCCAAAGGTTAATTGAGGCTGTGGCCACTGAAGCTACTGTGCATTGCGAAGTGCCTCTGTCTTAAATGTCTTATGGTGATTATTGCCCTCGTGTTCAGTCTCAGCACAGAGGCCCCTAAAAATCATAATTGTGTGGTTTTACGCATCTCCCAGTGTCGAAGTTTCATACATGTTTATCTACAAATTTCCAAGATTGTAGATGATTTCCACGAGCCATTAGAGTTGGTCATTCTAGTGCATCTCCATCCCTAGTGCCAACTTCGGCAACCCTGATAAAAGCAGCTTCAGATCACAGAAGGCATATCCTCGCAGCATCTCTTCTTCAGGCAAATGCTTTGAGACTCATTTGTTGGGACTTCACCCTTCTGAAGGGCAATGACCCAACACACACTTCAAGAATTTTTAAGGAAAAGAATTGGAATGTTTTACGATGCCCAAGTTAATTACCTGACCTGAATCCAACGGAGTATGCATTTCACTTTCAGAGGGCAAAACCAAAGACAAACTGCCCTAAGCACAAGCAGCAATGACCTCTGGACTGAAGGCCTGGCAGATCATTAGGACCCTGGGAAGGGGGCAAACAATTTTTCACAGCACTGTATACCTCTGTTTTAAAAGCACACCTCACTGGCCTTGGGAAAACACTCAATCGGCTGAGTTTGACAAACCCACATGGACTGCAGGGTACAAGGTGAACAGGGTTTTTTGAAGCAGTTAAAGGAGCAGCATGTAAGAAATGTATGTTGATTAATCATAAAATGGCCCTGATATATCACCAGACATTAAGGAATGATGTTCATTTCAAATACTTATATCACTGACAACAGTAGTCCAGCCAGAATATCCTCATCACAAAACCGAATTTGAAGCCCACAACTAATGTTTATGTTTTCATTTTGTGTTTTGGCCGGTTGCGCCGCCCTGCACCTATCTCCCAATCACAAAGTCAGTAGCGTTTCGGCATCCAGGTTGCCAGTTACCACTGAGCTGCAGCAACCAGCGCTTCGGAGTGCAAATATCTGACGTTACTAAACCTAAAAGTCCTTCTTATGATTCCGAAACACGTCTTGACAAAGTCAGAAACAAAACAAGGATCTGTATTGGACATTCCTTTGAAAGATGGTGGCGGCTGAAAGCAGAGAAGAATTGGAAGAACGACGCTAAAGTTGCTAATTTTCTCCTGGGTTGGTAAGATTCAGCTCAGTTTGGCTAACTTAATTCTATTTAATGTAGGCACGGATATTTCAAATATTCTCAATAGTCGAATAACGTTAATTATGTTAGTTCATGGTGCGTTAGTGCATATGCAGGTGGCCGTGGGTCATCGAACTGATTAGGTAACAAATTGTTTGAGAAATAAAAACCGTGGCTCTTCATTGCTGACGTTAGCAATGCATTATTAGTCAGTTTCTCTGGCATTATGCTGAGACGCTGTGGAAACCATTCCACCATTAGTACTGCCATTATGGCAATATGAAAAGTAATTGAGACAGTACATCGGTCAAATGAGTCCTCATTCATTCTTAACGCATTTTACAGTGTGGACTTTACATGACTTACAGTATGGAACAGCGACGAGCAAGATGACCAATATGACCATTGCTAAAGTTAGTTAGTCATTAATCTCGATCTTTTCTGAACTGAACACAACCCTGTCAGAGGAAATAACTGGTGATATTGAAACATAGCCATGGTAGCTCCGTGTAGTAGACATTTTTGCTGGATCCGGCAACCTAGCTGGCAACTTCCTGTCTGGGAGAAAGGAGGAGGCGATACTGCGCTCTACACTATTTTGAATGTGACTGCACTACCAGTTTTGGCCACAGTCTTACATATAGCCCCTTTAAGACATAGACTGTATGAATTTTTGAAAATTTTCAACTGAGGGTACATAATTATTCATAGCATTCCTCACCCCGCAAATTTCATGATGACCAGGCAAACGGTGGCCATCCTGCTTGCACCATCACCCTTTCCTTGCTGACTTTATTAGAGTGTTTGCCCGAGACACAGCTTGAAAAATTGAAACTAGACGAAACCAATGGTTTAGAAGACCATTTGTTTGCTTTACAACCGCCTGTCAACAAATTTACAACACATTGCGTAGGTTTCTGCTTTTTGTCAGGTAGATGCAATTTCTTAAAATTTTATGAAGATTGGACACTGCATTCAAGAGTGACACCCCATTATATTAGACGCTACGCCCCCATAATTTATTACTTGACTGTAGCCACATTTGTAGCAACTTTCCTTACACAATATTTAAAGGTTTCTGAAAAAATACAAAATGGCAGTAAATCAGTATTGTGCATTATTTTGGACCGGAGCCTTTTGGTCAGTGGGAACCAGGGAATCTGGTGAAAAAAGGAAAAGAAAAGAAAAAAAAAACTGACTCCAGGGCAAACGGTTTAAAAGTTATTTGAACCAAAATGTGCCTTTGGTTTGCTGTGGCATCACCACATGGCTGATCTGGGACATTTTTCTGAGCTGAGAAGTGGATGACTATGGGAACTTGGCTGCCAAGTTTAGTTGCTGAAGCACCAGGTTTTACTGTGCCAACACAGCCAGAGCAAAAAACATAACACAATACTAATAAAAGTCAGAACAAAAACAATTGAGTTTCAACAGCCTCCTTGCTTGAACACCTAACTGACATGAGCTGGCATGGTAAAAGACTTGTGTAGCAACGCAATGCTTAAAATTTTCTGTTTCTGTCCAGTGAGGTATAAAGGTAACACTCAAAAGGGGGAAATTCTCTTCTTTCTTTGATAAATTCAAACTAACATGGCAACGTTGCTCTGTTATATATAAACTTGCTCATTAGCTCATGTTTCTGAGCTTCATGTAGCCACACACATTGGAAAACTTAGCATCAATAATACCCACAATCACACAGCAATGTTAACACAATTAACCTCAACATCTCTAATCTTATCAACCCATGTCCCAGTATCCAGCTGAATATACACTTCTCCGCGCGTTATGCTTCTAAACATATGCACCAAGGAATATTATGAAAGAAACATCTGACCAATTTAAACAATAACACACAACAAAGGAGACAAACTTAAATAGTGCATCCGCAGGCATAATTTATTCAGTAATATCAGGTCTGCAACAGATTAAAGAACTGGATTAAATACATGAAATTGCTTTTTAAACACTGCAATAATATCGTCTTCTCCTTCATACATTAACATATTTTAATTACAAGCAGAAAAAACTGAGCACACAGGCATTTAGTGCGCAAAATGAATCTTGTGTGGGGGTGAATGTCCTCCTTTGCAGCACTCATTGCACTATGAATAAACATGAGGCTGGGAAGGCAGAACCCAAGAGCTGTGAGGCTCCACCCACCAGCCTGGGAGAGACCAAAGAGAAAGGTGAGGGACCTGTTAGACTCCACCCTCCACCCTGTGTCAATGTCCATCCATCGTTCTTTTCAGCCCAGTTTAGATGAAACCTCACCTATGCTCTTAAGAGCCAATTTTTCTAAGAATGAGACGGGGCATGATACACATCACCCCCTCCGATTCCTATCAATTTTTTTTGTGGGGGTAGATATATTGCCAAAACTGACAGAAATCATGTTTTTTCATCTCTGGAACCCATCTCTGCGCACCCTCATCCAGCCTCTGTGATTTCATGGCATATAAATGTATTGGGTAGTGTCTTTCAAAACACATTGCTATTTTAGAGGCTGAATAAAAATCACTGCTTTTCACTTTTTGGGCTGCATTTGGGGACCTCCCACAGCTTGCGCCCTGACTAATCCTGGCTCATTCATACATATTTGGACACACGGGAACCTTTCCTTTCTAAATATACAGGAATGGCGGTGGCTTAGTTTGGGCACTTTTGTATAGGGGTGCTTTTTGGGCGAAAATGCAGTTTTGGTATATTTTCATCAGGCCATAATTCAGTGCGCCCTCTATGGAATTAAATACAACTACTTTTCATTTGTTCTTCTACATCTCTAACTTCTATGATAATAATATCAATAAGTTATTTTGTCCTGTTAACCATTTCTGCGTTTTAGTTCACAGCTTGGAAGTGTATTGCTGTCGGTTCCTCATCTGGCCACTAGATGGCTCAGCAGGCCCAGGGGGTAGCACTGCATGACAAAAAGCCTTCTTGATTTTATTATCATAGAAAGTAGAGAAATAGAGGAACATAATAAAAGTAGTTTAATTTAATTCCATAGAGAGCGCACCAAGTTATGACCTGATGAAAACGTGCCAAAATTGCATTTTCGCGACAAAAAACAGCCCCTAATCAAAAGCGTCCAAAGTAAACCTCCTCTAATCATACATATTTAGAAAGGAAAGGTCCTCAGGTGTCTAAATATGCATGAAAGAGCCAGGTTTAATCAGGGCGCAAGCCGTGGGAGGTCCCCGAACGCAGCCCAAAAAGTAAAAAATTGAGATTTTTATTCAGCTTCTAAAATACCAATGTTTTTTGAAAGACACTGCCCGATATATTCATATACCATGAAATCACAGAGGCTGAATGAGGGCGCACGGAGATATTCAAAGTCCGAAACCTATTTTTTAGTTTTTTGGAATTTTGACCCTCGGGATCCCTTCCCTTGATAGAACCATAAGTGTTTTTCCGAAGGGTTTCAGAGATAAAAAATGTGATTCCTGTCAGTTTTTAGAATATATCCACCCCCATAAAAAATTCTGTTGGAATCTGAGGGGGTTCCAACAAAAGACCCTATGCTTTACGGTCTCATTCTTAGAAAAATTGGCTCTTAATACGAAAGCCGTACCTGATGCAACTTCCTCGCGGTCAACTGTCGTCACAGCTACTGTAACCAGCTTCTAACCCTAGCTCTCGCGATCCAGTTTCAACACCATTAAGTCGCTGTAGAAATGAGTTGTTTTAGAACCTGGCGAGAATGTTAGACAAGCAGGGATCCCTTTATGCAACTACCCTTTAGTTAAGTCTTTCACAACACAGAAATTGGCATCATCTCATCTAGACTGGCTGGGGAAAAAAAAAAACCCTTGTGGCTTAGCCTATGTGGGCAAGACCTCCCGTGCATTACGCACAAGAATTAGCGAGCACAGGTTTAACATCAGAACCGGCGATGAGCGCAACCCTGTAGCAGTTCATTTTAAGAATGCTGGACACAACTTGAACACACTACGCTATGTTGGTGTGGAAAAAGTGGAGAAACCTCGTAGGGGTGGTGATTTAGAAAGGAGGCTTCTCCAACGTGAAACCTTTTGGATATACTTCCTAAATACCATGTCCCCTGAAGGTTTAAATGAGGAATTTGATATTAAGCCTTTTTTGTAGGCTATTTTTCCATTTTTACACTTTTCTATTAATAACAGTATTCCTATTATGATATTATTTAATATTAACATTTTCTATGTTTTTACTCTTAGCATTATTGGCTGCTTACTGGGTTTTTCCTCTGTTCTATATTATTGAAATACCACTGTTGGGCCTATATTTAAGTAATTACTTGCCAACAATAATGAACAGAATGTTTTTTCTTTATGCACTTTATGACTGCATTGCAATTGAAGTATTAACTGAACTCATTGCTCTTTTTGTTTATGGTGCATTTAGTTACTGAGTCCCTTTAAAGGGCAGGCACTCATTGTGCCTGGTGCCAATGTGTTTGTATCCTATTGGTTGTCAGCTGATACCTTATTAGCCAATGACTAGGTAGATACCTGCCTATATATTTGTCTGCCTGTCTGTCTGTCAGTCATTTGCCTGATGAAGACCCTGTGAGTGGTCGAAACTTGCTTCGCTTCAATAAAGGTTTGGGAGATTTAATCCAGTATGCAGATTTTTTTACTTTCTTTGCTCAAAAAAAAAAACCCACCACTGTCTAGAGGGTGCCTCATTAAAAACAGCATGCAAAGTGGCGCCTCCTCTAAGGCTGTAGACCCCAGATACTTCCCACACAAGAGAACAACCAAGATTAATGAGCATTAGATTCTCTATCAATGACACTGTCTTTGGAAAGGAATACTAGAATCTCGAGGAAGGGAATAATATGTTGAAGGTAAATAATACTAACGATGGCAGCAATCCACAACCTAACATCAATTTCTTCTGATGCAGCAAGTGACCCCTTCAGAGATCTACAGAGCTGGACCATCACACAGAAAACCTCCCGAAGGGAAACAGCAGCTATAGGAAAATTCCTGCTTCACCCCCACTTTCAATGATTACAAGAGAGCCACACCAGCGAGACAGAGGACCTGCAAAATGCCTCACAGTCTGATGAGGGCAGTGTGGAGACTGGTTCGGATAAAAGCAACAGCACTTAGTCTCATCATTTCACCCCATAAAAAGTGGTTGTTTTTCCATATACTTGGTGTTCCAGAATTCAAGGGTTTTCAAAGACCAGACTTGGACCAACTATAGAATTTTCAGTAAGAAATACCAAGTGCATCCAGTTAGGTGGCTCAAGGGCAAAGGTCTCTGAAATTTGCCTGTTTGGCCCTCCCGCTGAAAATGACAAGTGGAACAACGAGTCCGATTTTGACAGGTGGTTTAACGAGCAAATGGAAGTGCGGCACAGGGGGGAATGGTCATTTGCCATGAGGATTTTACTGGCAAGTTACTCATCTGGGGAAGGAGGCACATGTGCATTGAGCCTGGGGGCATTAGCAGTCAATGACAGACATGGTGGGTGAACCACTTATGTGGAAGTTTCCAAATGAAGTGCAGCTACAGATAAGGCATCAACTGCTTCTTCCCATAGCCCAGACTGTTTACTTCCTGTTCCACCCACTTTTGCATGAATACACCTCTCTCCCCTCCCCTTATCCCTCGATCGTGGTCCTCTTCCTGTCTCACACAGAACAGAGCAAATAATAGTCTTATTCGTCCACCATAACACAGAGCTTCAAAGCTGTCAATCATATCCTATCAAAGGATGTTGCAGCATGCTAGACTAATTGGAGCGCAGAGGAGAGTTGGGCTGAAAGGAGGAAGAACGTAGCAGATATGCAAATTGACCTTTTGCAAAAAACTGAAAACTGCACAACACCGTGCCTGACAGCACGAAACTCCCCTCAGGCGATTTGCGTCAGTGTCTTGTAGATACTCAGGGCACAGGCCGCCCATTTTCCTACAGCTGCCTTTCTCACACTGTACACTGTACTGACTTCTTTTAATTTAAAGGCTCTTCCCACAATGCCAGGAAATGAGGTCGAGAAGAAAAACACTCATGAACATGAACTGCTTTTTTTCGACCTTCCCTTCAGCAACCACCACCACCTCCTAAGGAAGGTCAGCGACTTTTTTATTGAGTCTTTACTGTGATAAAGTTTTCCATTTTGAGAGAGGAAAATAAACTATGGGGGTGGTGGAGAGGGGTGATTACGTAAAACAAACAAACAAACCGCCCATTAATGCCACCCCTCCCTCATTCGACTGTGACATGAAGAGCGACCAGCCCCTTTTGAAACGTGGTATATACAAACTTGATAGCAGCTTTAAATAGTTCAAAAACCAGAACAATTTCTTTTGGTCATATTAACTCTTCTATAGGCAACTATGGTTGCACAGTGATGTAAGAAATCAATACCAGATTCTGTTGAAAACCTATCATGGTGCAACTTGTTTGAAAGGGCTCCCTTGAAAATTTATTCAGCGCTCGAAGGGTTAAGCTTCTATCAATTTCAAGAGCGACGACAGACCACACCTATTCGCAAGGGTGATATAAAAATTTTAAGCATAGCTTGAAACAGCACTGAACAGCACTAGGAACAAATATGTGCAAATAAATCACTTTGAAAAGTTTTTTTTTTTTTAATCAAAATGACACGTTTTCCATATGGCATTACTTTACTGAGAAAAACTGACCACATCGGATAATGTTGAGCGTTTTCAAAGTTTACGCAACCACATTAATGTTAATTTAAACAAGCGTTGTCACCAAGGTGACACCATCCTCTGCTGCGAATTATTAATTCAAAATGAAAGAGGTATGGAGTGATGGTGATAGGTTAAGATGAAGCTACATGATTCAGTCCACATCCGTTGATATTTTGCACTATGTTTGTTGAAGACTTACTGAGACCTTGACATGAAAGTCGCAGTGTATGAATATTAAAAATTGTAATAAAGAAACTGCAGTGCAAATTCCAGTGATCCTTTCTTGACATCTCGCTAACAATGTTAAAATGTTAAAAAAAAAAAAAAAAAAGTCACCTTCTGACCTTGAAATGAAGGTCAAGGTCACCAAACATGACTGGCTCCTTTCACTTACTGTGATCAACCGAGATGTCAAATATGAAGAGAAGCCAGTCAACGGTTAAGATAGTCCAATTAGTACATACGGACGGACGGATGGACGGACTGGGCCCTGCGCCTTCCCTAGATGGAGCTTTGTGTCGATAATGAAGAAAGTTCAGTGAACTGATATTGAGATATCTCGCTGAGATGTTTAACATGCAGGTAAACACACTGAAATATTCAACGTGTCATTGTGACCTTGAAAATAATGCAAAGGTCACCAACATCAACTGGGCCCTGTACCTTTACTAGATGAAGCTTGGTGTCGAATATAACTCTCGTCTAAAAAGTTTCAGAGATATCTCGCAGACAAGGTTAGCATGCAGGTAAACATATTGAAATATTCAATGTCTCGCTGTGACCTTAAAATGAAGGTCAAGGTCACCAAACATGACTGGCATCTCTCCCTTACTGTGATCAACCTAGATGTGAAATATGAGGAGAATCCAGTCAACGATTCTTAAGATTTTCCAATTCGTACAGATATACGGATGGGAC
The DNA here is from genome assembly GCA_029721435.1 of Gymnothorax reevesii. Classification (NCBI taxonomy): domain Eukaryota; kingdom Metazoa; phylum Chordata; class Actinopteri; order Anguilliformes; family Muraenidae; genus Gymnothorax; species Gymnothorax reevesii. The sequence continues at coordinate 62,669,662 of CM056582.1, read as the reverse complement.
GGACGGAGCCTAATACTATATCCCCCTCTTCACAATAAACAAGCGGCAGGGGATAAAGAATGATTGTAAAACCGGCCAAGACCAATTCACCATTTTTCAGCTCACCAGCCGCTACTGGTTTCTGCCCAGATGGTTCACCCAGCTGCGTTTCCCGTCAGCAGGGATCAGGGCTGCCATCTCCAGCCCAAATTTCCCCACCAGACTGAAATCAAGGGCGGAGCGAATACCTGCCCTTTCCGTTCCCCAGCATCTGATCATACCAACCAAATGAGATAACCAACATCAGAGGCTAAGAATAGCAGCACTGATGGAGCAGAACTAGGCTGAACTGAAACTTTGAGGGGTTCCGTGTGCCGGGGTGTGTGGGGTAGGGTGACCACACCCCCTGGGACAAAGAAGCATGCAGCATATGCACAGCTGTGGCACAAATGCTCAATCTAAAAGCAATCAATCTACGCCATCATGTGCTCTGGTGACATTGTGACGGTTCGGAAAACAGCAAGAAAATTCACAGGGGCATGAACAGATCTGTGCGTTAAAGTGTGCAGAGTATGGGCTGCCAATAGCATGTGCAGATGCGGAGGCTTTTTGTCGCGGTCAGTGCGGAGAGGTGCAGGGGGTGGAGGTGGCCTTACCGCGGCTCGAGGGCAAGGATGCAAACAGCACGCCGGCCTTCCTCTGCCCTCCATGCAACAGCAGTCAGCTGGAAAACACAAGCAGAGCGGAATTACCGCGACGGCCATTAAAGCCAAGCATTACAACCGCTAACACACAGAGTTCCCCAGTATCAGTAAATATAGCAGTCAACACTGCGTCCAGTTCCTTAGTGTAAATGTGTGGAGAACCTAACTGCTGAGGAAACCTGTAAAAAATGTTGAATTTATGCATGTTATTGTGTGAATTACCACACAGAAACTGGATTCAGTGGACCAGTTACTTTACGGAGCAGAGGAGAGTCACTGTGTGAAGTATTAGAACATCCCTCGTGCACAGCAGTGCACACAGCAGTATGGTTCCTCATTTCCACAGCAATTCAGAGACTGTCACAAACAATCAGCACCGCGGATCGAAAAAGCCCTGAATAAATGCTTTCAGAAATCTAGAACCATCTTTATCTGTTCTGACTGTGCGGCTGAGTGCTTGAACTGGCATCAGAAAAAAAAAGGGGCCTTGCTGAAGTGGGCAATACCCCTCAGCCCTGAAGGTCACTGCTGCAAGGTCAAAGGTCAAACTGGGACGAAACCTCGTAAAGGCACACCTACCCCCCCATGGGGAGTCCACATATGCAATATGAACTTCCTAACCCAAGTGGTTACAGAGAAATAGCCCAGACAAAGTTTTGAAAGTCAAGGTCACTGCTGCAAGGTCAAAGGTCAAACTGGGACGAAATCTCGAAAAGGCACACCTACCCCCCATGGGGAGTCCACATATGCAATACGAACTTCCTAACCCATGTGGTTACAGAGAAATAGCCTGGACAAAATTGGCCTCCGACCGACCGACCACCCGCCCCGCCCGGACACCCGCCCGCCGAAGGGACGACAATACCCCTCGTGCCCTTGTCGGGCTGCGGGGTAAAAACCTGAATCGGCAAATAAGTGTATAGCAAAACACAGCTTAGGTTACATTGCTTATATTATTATGTGATGATCTATTAGTCCATTTTGAAATGCTAATTCACTGAAGAGACCATGGTTTTCACTTTTACTAAAGCAGACGAGAATGATTACAAGCGCCAACGCAACTCTGAACCACTCGCAAGAGAAGCACTGCTAATGTGCATATGTCATTGACACAGCAGTCTCAAGCAGTGAGATGGGACTGTAATTCGCAACCAACCATGAAAAAGAATTATGACTTCGGCCATTTCCATGCTTATGTATCATGACGTGTGGAACAATCCATACAAGTTAGAGCAAGTGAGGCTTGACAGGAGCAATCACAACAGGACTCAAAAAAGTGGGACTTGAGGCAGAGTTTCCCAGAGTTTGTCCCAGGATGACAGAGCATTAAGTTACAATACCAATGGATGTGACCATTTGGGAAGGAACAGCTTAAAACAGCGGTCGCTACCATTGCCAAAGTTGCTTGCTTCTTTGAGACCGTGAACACGGTGCCCACATCACTCATTTCTGATTTATGGGACTAAACACAGCAAAGAAACACCGATAATGCAAGGCAGAGGCCTGACTGGGCCTGACACAGTTCTTCAGCCAGACTCTCGGGCACGTGCGCTGGAGCCGCATTAGCTCTCGAGCTCAGCCTCTCTTCTTCTCTGGTGTTCACAGCACTGAGCCAGCAGTCTATAATCAGGGCTGCCATGAGATTGTGCAGTTTCCAGAGCTGCTGAGACATACATTCACCCTCCCGGCTGCTGGCTGAGGCCCTTCAGCCGCCTCTCTGGAGCAGTTAAGTGGCCCAAATCTCCCGCTCAGCGAGAGGGTGAGCAGAGAGAAGCCAGCAGGCTGCAAACTGAGCCGCGGATCTGTTCGAAAGCCGTTGAAATGTAATGCATTACTCCATTCACGCTCCACATGAAGAATAAACACATAAATAAAAGGCGCAATTAATCCATCAATACTGGGCCGATGCCGGTCCACTACAGCCCCCAGGGTGCTTATGTAAAAGCTCCATCCCTTTCGCTGAAGTATAGATGGACAGAACACAGAGTTCCTGTCGAATTCCCTCAGGAGGGAATGACCACAGGGCAAAATCATCACATGATGCAAGGAAGGTATAGAGCGACAATGGTTTTAATTGGGCACACGCCGGAGATACTGGAATATTCTGTATATTAACAACTCTTTCGTTCCATCAAGTGTCACAATGAACTGTATAGATTTTCTTACACATAAATACAGTAACCAATAGACACTGACTTTACACAGAAAAACTAGGCAATTAGTTGTGCAATTTATGCAGGTTCTCAAGCCCTCCTTATGAATACCGATGAGGAATAATAAGCGAATCTACATTTCATTACGTTTTAATAAGGATCTGAGCGCTGAACACAAGTTCAAGCCAATAGCATATCAGTCATTTTATTACATCTATAATTCATTCATGAAACATGATAATTAAATACAAAGACAAATAAAACTGAAATGTTATTTAGACCATATGCTCTGGATGATCATTTAATTTCCATCTGCTGGGGTGCAAAGCCGAAGCATAATTTCACAATGCGAGATGTAAAAAAAGATATGACCGTTCTAGCGTTGTTAACAATAGTCCGGTGGATAATTCCCCAGCCATCTGCTCACATGTGAGTAAAGTACAGCCGCAGACCAGAGGCAGCGACTCCACTAGACCTCTGAAGGCATCCTGTGGAACCTGGCGACGAGACGCCATCAGCAGAAGCTCTTACGTCCTGCGAGTTGTGAGGAGGGGCCTCCATGGATCGGACGTGTTTTTCCAGCACATTCCACAGATGCTCCATCAGGGGAATCTGGTGGCCATGTCAATTCCTCGAATACCGTCATGCACCTCAAACCCTTTTGCAGTGTGGCAGGAAGCCTGGCGCACATTCGTTGTAGCATTGTTTTGAAAAACCCACGCAATATTACCTCATCTTTTTCTGACCAGAGTTGAACACATTTTTGGCCAAGATCTTGAATTGAAGATGAGAGTGAAAGTACTTTGCAAAACGGGCTGCAGCACATCCCAAAGACTTAAACGGTTTAAGGTTAGGACTGTGATGGCCAAACTGATATGTGAAAATGATTCCTCGTGCTCGATGAATCACTCTTTTACAACTTGAGCCCAATGAATCTTAGCACTGTCATCCCAGAATATGCCTGTGCCATCAGGGATTTTAAAAGTCCATTGATGGGATGACCTGATCATTCAGTACATTCAGGTAGTCAGCTGAATTTATTTTATTGCTGAAGAACAGTGCTGAGCCTAGAGCTGACCAACTGAAGCAACCCCAGATCATAACACTGCCAGTGGGCATTATGCATGACGGGTTCATTGCTTCATGGGCTTCCTTTCTTACCCTGACATGCCCATCACTCTGGAATACGGTAAATCTGGACTCATCAGACCAGATAACCTTTTTCCATGCCTCCACAGTCTAATCTTATGCTCTCTTGCAAACTGAAGTGGATTTCCCCCCAGTCAGCCTCAGTAACAAGTGGCTTCCTTATGACCACGTAGCTGTTAGTTCCAATCCTGCAAGTTGTTGTCACATTGACCATGTGAAAATGCTTTTAAATGCTCCTCATGACCATGAGTTACGATGCCACAGTAAGCCTTTTAGTGATCTCTGATCACAATAATTCATGATTTTCTCTGATCCATTTCTTCCCCAAAGTTGATAGTTAACTACAATCCTTCAGGTTCTGACAATGCGTGGGAGAGTTCTACACCCAATTCCAATGATGTCAGAAATCTCCTTAATGCCGGCCAGTAAATTGCCCCCATGGCAACCAAAATCAATCGGTGTCATAAGTGAAGCGTAAAACATGTCCATACCAAATATGAAAGTAATCAGTCAAAAATTACAGCCTTTGTACAGCGTCCACAAGGAACTGTCTACGTTTCAGCAAACATTTGTGCATTATTCGGCCAATACCAATACGCCAGGGCCAACAAAATCGAAAGGTGTCATAACTTAAGTATAACGCATGTCCATAGCAAATATGAAAGTAATGAGCGGAAAAATTACAGCCTGTACAGCGTGCAGAAGGAAGTGTCTATGGACATTAACGCGGACGCAGCGGCGAAGACAACAAGCTTGAGTCCATAGTGGCCATCCGACTTTCTCCGGGGGCTACAATGAGTTGCTACACTGTATCAGTCAGGGCTAAAAGAACCGTTGCCACCTGAAACAAATTCATCACTGCAATAATGACTCAATCTTAGGCTGTTATGTATTTGCTTATTTAAATCTGTACGGCAACTTTTTTTGGCCCTTTTGGCAAGAGCTCAGATGGTACATACACATTTTCATGGGTAGAACAGGTGTACCATAGACTAGAGGGTAGTGCCCGAATAATAAGCCATTGTACCCCTAGAGCTATGATGCTGTGCATTATTATCTGGAAGTACAGATGCATTTTTATTACAACTGGCCTAAAAGCGCTTTGTAGACTTCACTTACAAACAGCATGAGAGCAAAAAATCATCCATTTACAATCTCAGCAATGCCTGACAGCTCCTACGCTCCACTTTGCCTCTGAGCTGCAAGGTAAAGCATGATGTCTGAAACTTCCTGCTGTCTCTTTCACAGGGCAGTGAAGTGTAACTTATATAAACAGTCTTAGAACATACAAGACCCCCAGAACTCTGTGTTCAGCCTTAGCTGAAATGCCATAGGTGAGTCTGTACAAAGTTGAGGTCAAAAATATTTTCTTAATGCAGCTGTAACACAAACTGCACGAGTGTCAGCTGCGTCAAATGGCTGCTCGTCATTATTCATTTAGATTTCCTGAATTTACGGGTTCAACTGTGTTACTAACCGCAATTTACACCCCAGTCTTGACAGATGATGTGAAGCGGCTAGCAGTCTTACAGTGATGATACAAGTTATTAAAATTTCATGTGGAGTTTGACATTTGAATCGACAAAAATCAATGAAAACACAATCTAAAGCTCTGAAGCAGTTTTGGTGATACATGTCATTGAAAACTTATATCTCAACAAGGCAATCAGAGATAGCAGACCTGGCCCCAGCCACGGGCTGACAGACAGAGTGAGTGACAGACACACACACACACACACACAGACACGATCATACATACAGCACAAACGTTCACAGAAATTTTACGTAATGTTCATTTCGCAAAAATAATACAAAGACAACCTAAGCAGACATAGAAAACAATATAATACACGACAATCCAGGCTCCACAGGCATCAAACAAATAGGCCTACGAGCCGCAGCAGCCTCCATTTTAATACAAAGAGCGGTGAACTGCGCTGGTCCCCGAGGCATGGCGTAGTTACCGGGCAGCTAGCTAGCTAGCTAACTCTCCTTGTAATATAAGTCAAATTCATTCATACTGCACAAATGACCACAAAAATGCTTAGCTGTGTCCAGCTAGGTAAAACAAAATGCTAACTAGACACAGAAGACGATAGAACACGTTACACCAAAAATCGGTGATTTCAGCAAGCCCAGCTGGCTGGAAAGCGGACCCCGTGTGCTATGAGCAATTCCATGCAAGATCCGTGTCAACATGATCACTTTGTCCGCCAACGAAAAACGGGCAGTATGCAGCGAAAGTATGCGGAATAAGGCAACGCAAATAGAAATAAAAGCACAAATTCAATCGTAACATCACAACCGACAAATCTCATACAATTAGGAAACATAATTATGTAATGCAAACTAGCATACTGTTTTACGAAAATGCATCGCGATTATGGTTTGCGGGGGTCCGTGGTTCGCAGGCCTACGAGCCCAAGCGGCCTCCATTTTAATACGAGGACAAACGAACAATGCGCTGGTCCCCGTGGCATGGCGTAGTTTATCCCGGGCAGCTAGCTAGCTGGCTAACTCTCCTTGTAACATGATCATTGCTTAACCTGGCTCCCCCTAGGGGGGGGGCCAGGTAATGGCCACGGGCTGACAGACAGAGTGACAGACACACACACACAGACATGATCATTGCTTAACCTGGCTCCCCCCCTAGGGGGGAGGCAGGTAATTACAAAATATGTCAATTGTGAAATTAAAGTTCACAGGATGTCAAGTTGTGGTCAGCAAATGGACTTCCTATATGACTTTCTAAATGTTTCTATACAAACCTTGGCTCAATCTGTGACCATTTTGGTGATACAAGTCATTGTAATTTCACTGTCAAGTCTGACCCTAAAAGGTCACAGACAGTCAAGTTGAATGTCACCAAATGAAAACTCATATGTGACTTCCTAGATATCAGTAACACAAACCTAGGCTCCATCTGTGTCCAATTTAATGATACAAGTTATAGAATTTTCACTAGGTCACATTTGACCTTTGAAGGGCAATATGAAGGTCACCAAATGAAGGTTCATATATGACTTCCTATACATCTCCAATATAAGCTTACACTCAATCTGTAATGATTTTGCTGATACAAATCATTAAAATTTCAGTGTTTAGTTTGGCTGTTGAAGGTCACCGAAGGTCAAGTTCAAGGTCACCCAATGAAACTTCATACATGCCCACAATACAAACTTAACCTCTATCTGTAATAGTTTTGGTGATACAAGTCATTGAAATTTTACTATGTGAAGTTTGACCTGCGAAGGTCACCGAAGGTCAAGTTCAAGGCCACCTAATGAAAGCTGATGTATGACTTCCTATACATCCCCAAAACAAAACTACACTTTATCTGTGACAATTTTGCTGATATAAGTCATTGAAATTTCACTGTGAAGTTTGATCATTAAAGGTCACTGAAGGTCAAGTTCAATGTCACCAAATGAAACTTCATACATGACAACTTCCTATATGCCCGCAACACAAACAAAGTTTTTGTGATAGAAGTCATTGAAATTGAAAAGTATAACCTTCGAAGGTCACCGAAGGTCAAGTTCAAGGCCACCAAATGAAAGTTCATATATGATGAAGGTCATCTGAGGAAAACTTTAACAGAACCATAACAGAGGTCATGTATAACTTCCTATATGTCAGTAATACAAACTTAAATTCGATCTGCAATCATTTAGCTTCCACAGGCGATTTTGCCCACTCTCCATAAGACCCAATGTTAAAGTACAGCACCCCCACTAGACCCACTTCCGTCGATTCAATCAAAATGGCACTTGCACTGTACATGAAGTGTATCAAGGTGAGTTGATTGCCAGATTTAGGAAAAAAAGTTAATAGGGCAGTTTTTGAAAAATAATTTTTTGAAATTTCAAGTCATATGTTTTAACATTGATTAATATTTTCCCTGACCTCAAGTTTGACCTTTCAAAGTCATCTGTGGTCAAACTTAATATTGCCAAAACATAGGTCATATATGACTTCCTATACGTTGATATTACAAACTTAATCTCTGTCTGCAACCATTTGGTCTCCACAGGGCATCTTGCATATTTATAAAGTACAGCGCCCCACTAGACCCACTTCCATCGATTCAATCAAAATGGCGCTCGCACTGCACATTGACCGTACTGAGGTCAGCTGATTGCCTGATTTAGAAAAAAATTTATCATCACGCAGTTTTTGAGAAATTATTTTTTTTTTATTTCTCAATCCTTTTAACTCTTTAACACTGGGGCCAAAATTTCAAGGGCCCATGAAAACGTACAAAAATGATTCAATCAAATATCCAAAAAAAAAAGTCTGGAGATATGGTCAAGTAGTATTTTAATGCAAATTTACACAAAAATTCTTCAGGCCAAAAAAATAAATAAATAAATGTTCCGGGCGACAGACGCCACACCACAACAATAGCTTACCAAACTGACTAAGACATGAAGAATGGCTTTAGAGAAAAAAGTCTGGGGGGCTAAAAGTAAGACTAACAGAGAGCAGGGGGAACAGTGTGGGGAGCGGGGGGAACAGTGTGGGGAGCAGGGGGAACAGTGTGGGGAGCGGGAAGGAACAGTGTGAGGAGCAGTCCTTGCACATGAACTGTCTCACTTCAGTTCCAGCTGCGACCTCCTTGCCGTGGTGTCAGGTTCCCACAGCTGCAGCCACATAAAGGCGCACATCAACACTTGGAGCTCGCGGGGCCCAGCTCATGTTAGCGAGGTCTCCTGAGTGTACGGGTAGGGCGGTCCAGACGCTTTAGAGGAGACAATGCCAGGCGTCTGTCACTGCTGGGGTCTGGTACAGCGAGGAAGGACACAGCCCAGTTGCGCTGCCTCTCGAGTTTCTCTGGGCCGGCTCAGGCAGACTTCCTGACCTTGAGCGAGAGTTTCTCAAAGCAAAAACAGAGCCCCTGCAACCTCAACATTGTTACAAGGGCGTCGGAATAGTCTGCCTCCAGACGCTGCACTTGCATCCACCACCAGCCTATCAAATAATCAAGGGCTACAGTACACCGCGATTAAAATTAGAACCACAAACTAGAAGAGGAAAGAGAAAGAGCACAAATCGATACAGTGATTGAGCCAAACCCAATGTGCAGGAGAGACAGAGGTCAGAAGTATCCTACACATCAGAGGAGCAACGAACAACCGTACAGTTACGGACTGGACTTAAAATCAGAGTGGTCCCATTCAGGTCAGCAAAGATGATGATAATGAATTAAGCTGTAGTCAAACAAAGATGCAGGCCTTTGTCTTAGAAAAATCCAACTAACGCGAAATACAAAGGGTTGCGGTTTTTACTGAGGTTTTGATGTCTGTAGAAAGCAGAAGTTCAGACGTCCCTGATGTTTCATTTCAAGGGTCTTTGGAAAGTCGGAAGTGAGATGAATCGCTTAGAAGTGCCAATGAATTATGCATCACGTCTGATGCAAGCCTTCAGTTTTTCAGGCAGCCTTTGAACAATGTCCAAGCGCAGTAATTCTTCAGGACCATCGCCTCATCGGCTACACTTCCCTCCTCTCTATCCATACCTCTGCTGCGTTTCTCTTTATTTTAATTCTGTTTAAATTGCCTGTTAATAATTTTATGCTATATGTTTACCAGAACAGATGCTACTCGCGCAGTGAGCAGCATCTAAATAGATAAAGTCTCACTCACTGGTGGTACGACAGGCCTGCAGTAAACCTCACCTTTCAGTGCTTAATTGTGCTAAAACTGTTGTAGTTTACTTGTCCTGATTAGCAATCAAACATTGATTTGCTCAGTTGCTAAAATAAATAGATAGAATGACTGGCCAACTGATGTTTGATAGTATTACTGAGTACTGCAGTGTTGCAGTCGACTCCACAACTTCCAAGGCCATGACCGAGTCCAAGTCACCACCTTCCGAGGCCAAGACTGAGTCCGATTCACCACCCTCCAAGGCAAAGACTGAGTCAGTCACCACCTTCCGAGGCAGAGACCGAGTCCGATTCACCACCCTCCAAGGCCAAGACCGAGTCCGAGTCACCACCTTCCATGGCAGAGATTGAGTCCAATTCATCATCATCCGAGGCAAAGACCGAGTCCGAGTCACCAGCCTCCAAGGCGGAGTCCGAGTCACCACCTTATGATTTAAAGCCCAAATTTAATGTCTGAAATTAATTTTATGTGAACGCTTAAAAAAAAAAAAAAAATTATGGGAAATAAGCTTTGTACATCCTGCAGGCCGAATCAAAAAAAATTTCAAGAAATGATTAAATGATGTGTTCATTACACTTGGAGAAAATAAGCGTCTCTAGCATTTGAGGAGACAATTTTGCCCGATGTGGAGACAGGTGGAGATAGATCTTTGTGCTGAAGGTTGTGGCTGATAACTGGTGAACGTGAAGTAAAATAAGCAAATTCACTACTCTTCAGACCATTATCAATTCCATTGGGTGATTTTATACAAACCTGTGCCAATAATTATCATCGACCTTTTTCAGTACGCTACTGAAAGGCTTCCCATTAACTGTAAAGGTTCGGGCATCAGATGACAGTGAGAAGTTGGTTGTGATACATGTTGATTCTGCTGAATGCCACAATCATGAAGTCAATAAAGTAACTATTTTTGATGAGCATTGTCCAATCAGCGTGGCATAATATAGGTCCAATGTGCGGCATGAGGTCAACTCCTGCGAGTCAACTTAATAAAGTCAGTCCCGATATCTGTCCATGCATCCGTACAGCTGTCAGTCCACAAAGTTTCTCCAATTGTAATAAATTTGGCGTGTTGACGGAGGTTGATGAGCGATGCCCAAAACAAACACAGTGTCCAGTCCAAGGTGCATTTTTTATTTCAAGTCTTCGCAAGTTGTTCATTCGGAGTTGACTGTCAGTACTGCACAGGGCTAAATTTGATAATATGTCTACTATTCTTCAAAGCAGGATAGGATCTTCGCTGCCTGGCAGATAAAAGCTCTACTAAAAATCCAATATTGTGGACTCCAAACAGAAGTAGTACAAGTACTTTGTTTCTGAAATTTCCAAGTATTTACTGTTTAGTGTTACATTAAGAATTTGAAATTGTTGTTGATATATCTACCTGAAGATAAAAACATAAAAACCAAAACTTGAAGAATTATGGCATTAAAAATTAAGAATTTTTAGCTGAAGGTAAAAAAATAACAAAAATCAAAACCTGAAGAATTGCGGCACATCGTAAAAATAACCCCAGAATAATTCTTATGCCTCGTCGTAAAAATAGCCACTGCCTAAAAGCTAACGAGAAATAAAAACAGAGTTTACCCACCCTGTATTTCAACAAACTGATTACAACCCTACCTGTGACCCGATTTAGAAATAACAACTAAATTAAATGTGGCCGGACTAACTGTTAATCTACAGGGCTAAATATTTACAAAGTCAGCTCCTTATTTTGGATATAGGTGCAAGACTGGATGTCTCAGTATAATAGAATACAATTAGATTTATTTAAAGTATTATTGAGTGATGTAACAAAAGGAACACAACTCACCTAATTATATATTTGGCAAAAATATTTATTTTCGGATTGACATCTGTTGCAGCATTAAAAATTGAGATATTCAAAAATTTTGTCAAGCATTACAGTAGAATTGAGTGTGCGATGGCCCATGAGACAGGACTTGTAAATTATGCCAAAAGATGCAATATAGTAAGGGAGGCTGAAGGTTGGGAATAAGGAGAGATGGAATAGATGAGCTAATAATTACTAATGCAAAGGTAGAAAAGCATTGTGAATGTAATCGTTATTGTGTTGTATCGTTTTTTTTTCTTTCTTTTTTTAATTGCGTATTTTGTTTTGTCGGGTGATGGTAGGAGGACTCGTAAACACTTACACAACTGACTGAATGAACAAAGTTGTTCTCCGCAGTGGGGAGGGTGGTGGCAGGTTAAAAGAAAGAAAAAAAAAACAGTCACCTCCATTGGGGCACAGAAGTTTGACATGTTAAATGGCCACCGACTGAAGTATGATATACAGTATATCAATGAAGAGAACCTGGGCATTAGCATCGCTTCAAACCTCTAAAGGCGACTGGGGTTACAGGCCAATGAAATTCTTTAACAATCGGTAAAATTAGACAGAGCAAGTCATCATCACCACACCATAGCCTAATGCCCAGGAAATCATCATTTAATACTCTCCAAAACAAAACTGGCGAGACCCAAGTTACCCACAGCCAATTTCGAGCAGCGACCAATTTTGATAGACCTATACAGCAGCCAGGCACACTTACTTTGTCTTGTGTACACGACGTTGAACTTGCAGATTTTCGGCAACGATGGATTACAGATTTTGGATCTTGCCCGATGCTTCTTCCTTCCTTGTTCCTCATAATATTTGTGGTCGTAGTATGTGAATTTAATTATCCGCGAAGTTGAAGAGATGGTTTACAAAGAAAAAACTGTCCACGTTTGGAGCTGCGAGATCGTGGTTATTCCAGTAAATGACGTAGGCCTAATGAGAAGTAGAGAAGTAAATCCGGAACGAGGCAGTAGTGCAGCATGCAGGTTGCAAGCTGCCGTAAAAAACTCCAAAGAAAGAAGAGGAAATAGCCTGTATAATGTTGCTGCAGTGTATTGCAAAACAACTATAATCTTACTAGGCCTACAGGTAAATATTTTGGGGAAAAAAAAAATAATAAAAATGAAATACTTTAAAAAACCTACAAAATATGTCAATATTTAGCGGCCTCGACCCAGCCTCGGCCCGAATCGCCGAGGCCAGATGGAACGAGGCTGAGGACGAGTCCAAGTCACGGCAATCTAAGGGCAAGGCCGGGAAAACCGGCCTCGAGGGTGCTCCAACAGTGGTATACTGCCTCACAAACATGAAGCATTTTCCTATACGCATACTGGACCACGTCAAACATTAAGTGCCATTCCAAGAGAAAATGGCACTTTTTGAAGATGTTGAGGAGTTGACCCACCCTGGAATTGAATGAAACTTGGCAGATACGTAGATATGGTAGTGTCACTGAAAAAGCCAAATTTTTAGGTGTGTATCTCACTTTGTCTACCAGTGGCGCCACCTGGAAGCCACTTAAGAGGCTGTTTTGCTTTTGACACCACATTTTACATCAATTATTATGACTTAAGGGTACACAGGACCAGATGTGTTATACTTTTATCAAGACATGTGACACTTTACATCTGGATAGACATCAGCACCACATCAGCGCCAAGCTAGGTAACTATGTTATACAGCGAGAATTATTTGAGAATCACGACAAACATTGAAAATGGCAACAGGAATAAAATAATATCCCAGACATATACCAATCAAAAATGCTTTATTATGTGTTTACTTACAACAAAACTATCATTGTCAGTTAATAGTACCTTAGTGTCTTGCCGGGTTAGTGCAATGGATGGCCGGAAAGATGTTCGAAATTGATTTTCGGTGCGTGTTTGCAGTATATTTTCTCAGTAACCCGGATATGTTCCATGGTGAAAAATGCCTTCCGTTATGCTTTTGGAGCTCTGTTTTCAGGAATATCAAGCATTTCTTTGGAAGTATCTACATGTTCAACCTAGACAGAGCCAAAGTTGATGGAAAACTTAAAATGGACCATCACACAGCAGATTGCGCCTATATTAAGGCGGCATTATTTTCGTTTACCCAGCAAGATAGAGATCTAAAATTCTCTGGATAAATAGTCCCTTTGAGGTACATTACTGCATATTAAACAGCAAAAGTCAGAAAAATTCCCCTCCAGGGGGCACTGTAGGCTGGATGCAAGTACTGGCGATCCCCAGCAATATACCAAAGAAAATTTTTTGGAACTGCGATACACAGTCACAGCCAGTTTTCTCCGAAAGTGAAGAGCTTGGTTTGGTACTATGCTGGGTAGATAGCTTTCTGACTAAAGGTGGCACTCTTAATAGCTAATGTTCTACCGACCTAACATTCCATATTCCCAGACATATGCAAAAGTTCTGTCTGTTGAAATACATGAAAAACATGCTATACGTAAAATTTATAATCCCTTTCGTATAAGGCTTGCTTGGTTGTAAACTGGTGGTGACTGTGAGCATTACTAATGCACAACACACAGTCAGAAATGTACAGCACGTTATAAAACACGACAAGTTCAACATTTTTAAATGCCAAAAAAGAACTAATGTAAAAGGCATACCACAATAAGTACATATGTAGACATGCATCATGCATGCAGTATACGTACACTTACATAAAATAACAGCCCATAATTTGGACTCTAAAAAAGAATCCTTGTCACACAACCGTGTACATGAAAACAGAATGTATAGTCCAAAAGTAAAAACTGTTTCACACTTCTCATGTAACCCAAAGGGAAATGATCTCAACACAGCATGTGACTAGCTCTATCCGTCAGTCTGTTTTTGGAATTCGATTGAGGGTTGGCGGCACCTGATGGTGCGCACCAGAGGTGCTCCTTGGCCTTGGCCCTGAGCAGCCATCCATGGCCTTCTTCGTTCGATCCAGGTTGATGTTACCCGCAGAGCCAGTCGAGCCTGAGGCAAGCCCTACTGCACTGCATTCTGGGTCTCTACAGGGCTGCTGTTAATAGTGAGCTTGTCAGTCTCTGAATTAAATAGCGGGCTGCAGCCTATATGGCACAATAGTTGCGCCAACACCCATGGCTCAGTACGCAGGGAAATGGGAAGTCTGTAAAAGAAACCCCACCCTCCCACCCAGCGGGCATCCCGTAGGCTAGACGTCATGGGCAGGTGTTAGGAATGAAGGCATGCAAGTTACCACTACAAATGAACTGCCCTTTTCTTGGCAGGGTGCTGCTTGCTTGCGAGGACCTCTGTGCCCTTTATCAGGATAACCACTCCCTAGACGTGACTGCTGAGCCCTTTTTCATACCCAAGCACCATACCTCGGGGAAATCCTAGAATTAACCCTGAAGCCTGCACTCCATTTCTTATAGCAAAGTAAAAATGCAGAGAATGTAATTTTCTGCAAACGCACCAACACTATAAAAATGTACACTGTACTAAATACTGGTAAAAGTCTTGCATGTTGAAACAATGCTACAATCACCACTAACATTCTTTTCCAATCTACAACCAACCCTGCTTTATACCAAAGAGATTACAAGTTTTATGTATAACTGGGCATGTACTTTAAGCATGTCAAAAGACAGAACTTTTGTATATGTCGAGGAGTACTGAATATTAGGTCAGTAGAACATTAGCTCTTTAAAGCACCACCTTTGGTCAGATAGTTATCCACCCAGTATAGTACCAAGCAAAACTCATCATTTTCAGAGAAAGCTACCTGTGTGCATCACAATTAAAAAACTATTTATTTGGTACATTGCTGGGGGGTAGCCAGTATTCGCATCCAGCCTACAGTGCCTCTAGGGGGGAAATTTTCTGACATTTGATGATCAATATCGTCTACATTGAAAATACTACCATTGAGATTTTACTACTGCTGTAATATAGCCCAAAGAAACTATGTATCCAGACAATTTCAGATCTCCATCTTGCTTAAACAAACTAATGCCACCTAAACATTGGCACAATCTGCTATTAAATGGTCCATTTTCAGTTGTCCTCCAGCTTTTAATCCAGCTTGAAAGTGTAGATACTACCAAAGGAATTCTTGTTATTCCAAAAAATAGAGTTCCAAAAGCACGACAAATAGCATTTACCCTCACAGTACAAATCTGGGTTACAGAGAAAATATACCGCAAACATGCGCCAAAAATGAATTTCGACCATCTCTCTGGCCGTCCAAAGCACAAACACAGCAAGATACCAAAGTACCATTTACTGAAAATGATAGTCTTGCTGTGAGTAAATACAAAACCCAAAACCAGTGAAGTTGGCACGTTGTGTAAATCGTAAATAAAAACAGAATACAATGATTTGCAAATCCTTTTCAACCTATATTGTTCAAGCAGGTAAACTTATTACAAATATTTTGCAAACTTATTGCAAATATTAGCTCATTTGGAATTTGATGCCTGCAGGATGTTTCAAAAAAGCTGGCACAAGTGGCAAAAAAGACTGAGAGAGTTGAGGAATGCTCATCAAACACTTATTTGGAACATCCCACAGTTTTTTTTATTTTACCAGGGAAGTCCCATTGAGATTGAAATCTCTTTTTCAAGGGAGCCCTGGGGAAAGAGGTGGGGAGGGACAGAGGAATTGCACAGCCAATTAGATCAGGGGATGATTAGGCGGCAGATCGAAAGAGCCAGGTTGGGACTTTAGCCATGACACCGGGGAACCCCCTACTCTTATCGAAGAGTGTCATAGGAACTTTAATGACCACTGTGAGTCAGGACCTCGGTTTAACGTCTCATCCGAAAGACGGCGTCTCCTTCAGTACAGTGTCCCCGTCACTGCACTGGGGCATTGGGGATTATCCCGCCAGAGGGAAGTTCGCCACCTACTGGCCCACCAACACCTCTTCCAGCAGCAACCTGGTTTTCCTCAGTGGTCTCCCATCCAAGTACTGGCCAAGCCCACACCTGCTTAGCTTCAGCCACGCAGCTGAAGCTGATCGAATAGTGGTATGGCCGCTGACTGAAGGTGAACGGGCTAATTGGGAACACGTGGGTGCCATGATTGGGTATAAAAGCAGCTTCCCTGAAATGCTCAGTCATTCACAAACAAGGATGGGGCTAGGGTCACCACTTAGTGAACAAATGCGTAAGCTGATTGTCGAAAAATTTAAAAACAACATTCCTTAACGAGCTATTGCAAGAAATTTAGGGATTTCATCATCTACGGTCCGTAATATCGTCAAAAGGTTCAGAGAATCTGGAAAAATCACTGCACGTAAGCAACAAGGCCGAAAACCAACATTGAATGCCCGTGACCTTCGATCCCTCAGGCGGTACTGCATCAAAAACCAACATCAGTGTGTAAAGGACATCACCACATGGGCTCAGGAACACTTCAGAAAACCACTGTCAGTAACTACAGTTTGTCGCTACATCTACAAGTGCAAGTTAAAACTCTACAATGCAAAGCGAAAGCCATTTATCATCAACAGCACCCAGAAACGCCGCCGGCTTCGCTGGGCCCAAGCTCATCTAAGATGGACTGATGCAAAGTGGAAAAGTGTTCTGTGGTCTGATGAGTCCATATTTCAAATTGTTTTTGGAAATTGTGGACGTCGTGTCCTCCGGACCAAAGAGGAAAAGAACCATCCGGACTGTTATAGGCGCAAAGTTCAAAAGCCAGCATCTGTGATGGTATGGGAGCGTATTAGTGCTCAAGGCATGGGCAACTTACACATATATGAAGGCACCATTAATGCTGAAAGTTACATACAGGTTTTGGAGCAACATATATAGCCATCCAAGCAACGTCTTTTCCATGGACGCCCCTGCTTATTTCAGCAAGACAATGCCAAGCCACATTCTGCACGTGTTACAACAGCATGACTCCGTAGTAAGAGAGTGCAGGTACTAGACTGGCCTGCCTGTATTCCAGACCTGTCTCCCATTGAAAATGTGTGGCGCATTATGAAGCGTAAAATACGACAACGGAGACCCTGGACTGTTGAGCAACTTGTACATCAAGCAAGAACGGGAAAGAGTTCCACTTTAAAAGCTTCAAAAATTGGTGTCATCAGTTCCGAAACGTTTACCGAGTGTCATTTAATGGAAAGGCGACGTAACGCAGTGGTAAAAAGGCCCCTGTGCCAACTTTTTTGCAATGTGTTGATGCCTTTAAATTCTAAAATAATGATTATTAGCAAAAAAAAAAAAAGGTTCTCAGTTTGAACATTAAACATCTTGTCTTTACAGTGTATTCAATTGAATACAAGTTGAAAAGGATTAGCTAATCACTGTAAAGGATGTACAAAACCCAAAACCAGTGAAGTTGGCACGTTATGTAAATCGTAGATAAAAACAGAATACAATGATTTGCTAATCATTGTATTCTGTTTTTATCTACGATTTACATAACGTGCCAACTTCACTGGTTTTGGGTTTTGTACATAATAAAGCATTCTAGTATGTTGTATGTCTGGATTATTATTTTATTCCCATTTTCAATTTTTATTGTTACGTTTCAAATAATTCTGGCTCGATAAAATAGTAACCCAACTTGGCGCTGATGTGGTGCTAAAGTCTAACGTTAACCGGGCTTGAAGTGTCACAGGTCATGACAGAAGTATAACATATTTGTTACTGTGTACCCTGAAGTCATGGGGGCAACTGCGCACCGAATATCAATCTCTCGCGGAATGGCTATTAATATGTCTTCGGAAAATTCTGAACGAAAATTACTCAAAATTAAGTAAATTAGTTTGCAAGGCTTATTGTAATTAAAGGATTTTGCCAAAAAGTTTGGTATCGGATGATGCGCCCAAGATGTCTTCCTCTTCATATATATTCTATTCAGTCCTAATAACATTCTGATGAAATCAAGCACCATCTTATGATGAATTATGCAGCTGAAAAATCTGCTAAAACAGATGGAGGTCAGAGAAAGCTTTGAATTTATTTCTTTATTATATTGCATTTAGCCTGATTATTGCTGTCCTTACAAAAACTTAAAGCCATTACATAAATTTTGCCAATGGACAAATCATTTTGTCATCATAATTATGTAAACATAATAGGCTTAGTATTTGTTTAGATTGTTCAGCAAAAAGTTTGACTGTTAATCAGCTGAACAAAACAGGAGTAATCGAGTGCGTAAGGAGAGGACGCTGCAGGCCTTCAATGACTGACAGCACGACCGAGGTCTCAACCAGGCACACATTGCTTTTGCGGCTCTAATAAATCTACAGATATGTCATTTTTTCCCCACTTTCCTCCCTCGCTCAGGATTCTTTGTTTCAGGCTTCAATGCCTCTCTGTCAGCGGAAATCCTCAAGAAAATCAGAGTGGTCTCACGGTCAGTCACTGCAGTTATTTAATAGAATTTTCTGTAGAAAAAATGCATCAGGTATAAGGATATTCAGCAAACAGATTTGGCAGGCCGGGCAGGAGCACTGACGAGCTGCGATGAGAGCAAATTCACTGATATTCTTCGCCAAGTGGAGGACTGCAGACCTTCCATTAATAAGCAAAACCAACCCACCCAAAAACAATGCGCGAAACGAATTATTTTTTGTGGTTCCAATTCTAAATATGAATGGATATTTTGACATGAGAGAAGATAGCACTTTTATTAATGGAAAAATAATCAAATGTATTGTAAATGTATATTCTAATAGATTCCATACACATTCTATATGTACATCATGTATATTTTAGTCTACACTGATCCCACCTCTATAAGTTTGTTTGAAAAGAACATTTTGGTTACTTTCACTCTGTCCATTTTCATTCATCATTCCCATTAATGGAACAGTTATTTCCATTTAGCAAAGGCTGTGAGTGTTTCCAAGTGTCCATTATAGTTTTACAAGTCAAAGCCACAGACATTTGCTTTGGTCAGTATAATTCACCATTACAAAGAGATTTCTTTTGAAGTGAAAACTGCATTACTCAATTTAATGCAATGATGCCAGACCTATATGTTACCGCTGGACCAGAAACATATCAGGGGTTGAAAGGTTAAGGCACTCTCAGTCTGTGCTACCCCATCCTGTAATAGAGCAGGGTTTCTGCTATTGTGGGAGGGTAAAGACTATTCTGTTGCAGCCAAATGAACACGGTGGGCTGGATAAATCTGAATATAAAATCTGCCATTTTATACTTATAGGTCTCGTTAATATCTTAACGCCTCCACAATGAAATCTCAAAATCTATGTTGAGGCCTGGGTTTTTTCTGGCAGCTATTCGCGCAAATGCATGCTAAATTTATTCTACAGATATGAAATGCTCACTTAATCGTTCGCCCACCTTTACAGCCCCATGATATGAAGCAGGGATACCCAATTAATTTAAACAGCAGCAGCAAGTAAAGCCCTGAACCCTATGCGTGGTCTGAAGTAAAAATATTAGCTGGATTTTACTCAGCGTCGTTACCCAGCTAACGCCAGTAGCGCTTTGTGAAATGCCCCATGGGAGTCAGAACTCAGGATCATGTCTAAAGACAGGGCACATCTGTGCTGCTCCTACAGATCCTTTCAGCAGCCAAGCTGAATGAGGGAAGGAACTGCCTGCAGACTGAAAAAATGGCAGAAAGCAAGGCTAACGAAGCTGGCACACAAATCACCAGCGTGACCTTCAAGAGTTTTTACCAAAGGAAGAAAGTAGGAGTAAATGCAGAACCAGCTGCTCAGAACAGATTTGAACCCTGACTGTGCAGTTTGCACCATCTTCAGCACTGGACACGTCTCAGAGGAAACCAATGCTCCTACACCTGCCAGCACCAGTGTGTAAATATGTAAAAAGGCCAAATGACAGGCTTCATCTTCAATCTCTTTTGAACAGAAAACCACTTTCCTCAAGCTCTGAAAAATAATTTTGGCTGCTGACTTCACAGTGGAAGAAAGCATGTGTGCCATAACTGCAGTTGGGGAACAATCCACTCAATGACTGTGCAGGCAGAGCGAAGGTTATGATTCCAAGCCGTTGCGATGGAGTGCATTATTCTGATACCCATAGGGCAAACGAGCTAATGGTTCCCTCCCTGTCCGACACTGAGGGCGAGACCTGGGGAAAGGACGCAACTCCTCCATGTATGTCAACTCTCCTCACTGCTGTTTAATGGCTGATTTCGCCATTTTTCAACAAAAGCCATTGCGAAAACTAGGGGGTGAAGCCTGAGGGCATTTTTTAAAATACAGTCTATGCAGAATTAAACCAGGCCAAATTATCCATTAGGGTACCCTAACAGAAATAATTGATGCTAAAGTCATCTACCCCTTTTATGAAAAACAGCAGCACCCCCTAGGTGATTTTTAATGGAAAATGCATTGAATTTCACCCAATTATGTCCAAAAAACATTGTACTTTGCATTAATATTAAAAAAATGGTACAAATGGGCTGCTTGTGAAGTTTTCTTGGATCAATGGCCTGCAAAAATGTCAAAATTATCGGTGGGAGGGGAAACATTAACGCTACTCGCCCATTACTATATAAAATGCAGTGAAGTCGCTGATGCCGGCAGTTGTTTGCCCTCCCACTGCTACGAAATGAATCAAACGTTCTCCCTTCAATAACCCATGGTGATTTAAAAAAGGAAAAAAAAGAAAGAAAAAAAAACTTTGCACTGTTTTTTACTATGCCCATATACCCTTCTCCCATGACAGTTTCAATGAGCTACTGTGAATAATTCGTAGTAAAACACAGTGCCTTGCAGTCGGAGGTAAGTTTGGTGAGGCAGAAACCTCCCCTTTGCTTGATTAGCAATCAGATGATTAACTATTAAGTGAGACTATGAATGACGGGCCAGTTCAAGTTTCTGCGGCATTATTACTCAGTACATCAAACCTGAAATGCTCACTAGACAGCAGATTTGCGCGTACTTGCTTCCAGGAAGCCGAAGCAATGTCATCAACAAATATTTAAACAGTTCGACTTATACAGTGTTCAATGCTTAATCAATATGTATTAACCTTTAAATACTCGCTTTTACACCCAAACAAAAAGCAGGCGCTTATTTTCAATCTTCTTTCATAATCCGATTAACAAAATGTTTAAGCGATATACAGAATAAAATGGCCTGCTGGCCTGAAGGCCTTGTGTCCCCCGTCGCACAAGTGACCAGAAACGTGGCAAAAACTGTTTTGATGGCTGAAAATAATGTGGTGCACTGTACCACTAATAATAATAATAATAATAATCCTCACATCTTTTCGCTCAATGACCTTGAAAACTAGTTCAAGTTCACTCATCAATGAACTTGAGCAAGGCCTTCACGAGAGGAATATGTGGTGTGAATTTGGTGATCCTCCATCAAAGCTGTCAAAAGTTATTGCGAGTACACTGTTCCCGGACGGACGGACGGACGGACAGCATTTCTATGTCCCCCGTCCCGCCGGGGCGACGGGGGACAATTACAGAGAGTTGATCATTTTTCCTAATTGATTATTCAGATTTCCATCCTTGCAGTCTCGAATTGAAGCATATACGTGAATGAATCTTGTGACCGGTGGGCTTCAAAGGCCTGGCGACGGTTTATTCCTTAATATATTTCACTGAAACTTCACAAATAGGGTCACAGGATATTCTGATAACAAACTATATCGGGTAGAGTAAAAATACGCTCACCTTTCTTGCCATTGTTGAGAGGAAATCATGGCGAACTTGCGACAAACTTCACCAACTTCTGTCGAACTTTTTTCACATCCACTGGAGGTCTAGCCTAGACGAACAGACTCGTAATTTCTCAAATTAGATGGCTATAAGCAAATCAGGGCCGTAGCTGGGATATGACGTCAGCGCGGTCTATTAGAAGTCTAAATGGTCATTTTTGCCACGCCGTGCACTTGAAAATTTGTAAACACGGCACAAATTGAGGTCATGCATTCATTCAACGGGCGAACAATAGCTCTGTTCAAATCGCGTTTATGGCCGTAATACGCTGAGTTCATGTAGGAGATGCGGGTATCCTATTAAAAAGGTTGCTTTTAATCAAACCATGGTGTTCCTATATGAAAATGGTATTGACGTCATTTGTGTTTTCTGAGGCTTGTTTACCGCCACAGTTCAGCTGTTACGCATTTCATTAGAGTTTATGCAGAGCGTTGACCATGCCTACATAATCTACATCTTTTCCAACAATGTGTTTAAATTCAGTAACATCAATAGTGGATATTGTATTGAAGTTTGAGGGTTTTAGTGTAGGTTTTTTATTATTATTAGGGAGGAGAGGGAGAGGGTGCTTATGAACTAAAGAAATAGGCCGACATGAAACCCTGTTGTTCACTGTTGTTAGTCAAAAGGTTTATAACACTATTTGGAATGCAACACTTCATTAAAAAATGTAACTTATAGCAACCCCAAAATAAGACACTGATAGCACCACAGAAAACCAAGAGCTTGAATATGATTAACGATTGATCACCCACACTTTCTGTTTCACGGACAGTGAAACTGTGGCCGACTCACCCACACCAAGTGACTGGCTGAAGGTGCCACATAGTCCTGCTGTTAAATGATGTAATCATTAATGATAATGTTTTCATCTTTACACAATTTATTTTATTTTATATATATATATATATATATATATATATATATATATATATATATATAAATGACTTGAGGCATATGAGGTTTAACCTACATGTCTGTCTCTTCAAATGAAAATGCGTCCTGCCTGATGAGGGATGTTGTGCAAAAACTCCTCGAAAACCGATGAACTAAATTCATTGTGCTTGCGCATGTGTCTTCTAGGGATTGTTGAGGTGTGCACTTCATACTTTTCATTCAACTTAACGCACACTGAGCAAGAATTTCACCCAACAGCAGCAGGGGCCAACGTGTCCCATGGACACATTTTTTGCCATTACGTGGGCACCGCCCAGTCCTGAAGTCCTCCCATGAATAACGGTTGCAAGTGACATTCCTACAGAAACCTGTTTTTCTGCGCCACAAAGTACTTCAGCGGCTGCAGTACTTAGTGGTGCAGAAAAACGGATTTCATCAAGAATGTCACTTGCGCCCTTTTGTTATTCATGGGACGAAGTGTCCTGTCGAAAGATGCAATTAGCAAAGTAGCTCAATTATTTCAAAGATGGTTTATTAGTGGCTGTTCTGATTGCAGAACTGGGTCAAGTTTTTGATGCCAATTAATTGGCTGATGTCAAAAGACAACATTTTTCATCACAAAGTTTTGTTGAATTATTTACAAGATTGTTCAACTAAATATCCGCAAAGGTGTATACGCTACACAAATTTGCGTCGTTGCAGGTTTTCTTGTGTGCAGCAGGTTGCGTTTTTTTGTGGCTTTTTTTTACCTGCTGATACCACACAGGCGTGTCGCTGAATAAAACCAAGAAGGGGGTGCGAGAGAGAGCGAAGTCGGTGGCGATATTCAAACTACCGACATTGTGGCTCGTAACCAGCATATGGACAGCGCTCTGTAGGCCGCACCATCGAGACATCCCCCTGAATTCAGTTTTGCTGCTACCTTTCCCCTTCAATGATCTTGTGGAAGCGGCCTGATGTGGCACATAGCCAGATACATGTGATAAAGGACAGATTTAACATCAAAAGGCACTTCAACTTCCTATTAAGTTTACAGATGGCATGCGACAGACAGAGCGAGCATCAGACTGCTGCGATCTGCGACTGAGAAGTGTAATACTTATAAGACGAGAGCATGAAAAGAGTCTCATGACATGCAAAACTGGGTTCGAGTTATACCTACTCAGTTTACCCAGTGCAGGCTGTGGTCTCCTGTAACACAAGCCATCGTTGTTCTTGCCCTCTTGATAAAGGGGCAGAGAGAGAGCATGTCGGGGCCGGCCGATAGCAGGTGGATGGAGATGGATGTGAAAGCTGATCAAATACCTCGGGCTCGCAAACGAGTAAGTGTTGTACATAGTTCCCCAATTCGGCATTCCAGATTCGGGCGATGCCAAATTAAAAAATAAATAAATAAAAAAGCTTGGGCTCTGTTGCCCTCTTCAGACAGACTCAGCCTGCACCACAAACAACAACAGAGAGAGGACAAGCGCTTGTACCTGACAGAAGCGAACACAACTGAATATGCAGTTCTATACAACACCACCTCAAGACAACCTCAAATCCCAACAGATAAATCATCCCACCCCAGTGAAGCCACTCGGCGACGCTGGAACAAAAGGCAACAACTTGTACGGGGCTCCACCCCTGATCCGGGCTCAAATGTTGATCTTTGACTCATAAACAACATGCAGGGAATTTCTGACAACCGAACAAGAATTCCCAGTCAGTGAGACAAGCCGCTGTAAAGAAACACAACCTAATGGATCGACCGGTGAGCAAATTCACAGCACTTCATCCCATGCAGAATCCAGTGCAGATACATAATGTGGCATTATGCAGGTGCAGATTCAGCATCGGCCGTTTGTCCCAGCGGTGTTCCAGTTCCCCACAGTGCTGGCCCCATGCGGTCAGTGAGCAATTACACAGGGTGTAACCGTCCGGCCTTTTTCCATGGGCGCATTTTAGCACTTTATAGATGCTAACAAAATTACCTTAGTCCAAGGACAATTCACCTCAGTCCCTCCTACTTCCTGCCATTGAAAAAATACCATCACAGTCACCTTCATTTCTCCGTTTCTTCCTTTTTGCTCCTTATCTCTGTGCCCACAGCATGGTGGACACATTCAGCTCTTTCATTCCTAAGGCATGTTGATTAGTACTGCGCAGATAAACAGTTTCCTGTCCTTACTTCCATGGGCTGGATTCTTCGAGAGACCCCGACACTAAAAGCTAATGGTACTAGAAGCTAATAGGGAACGGCTGCCATCTCAACCTTGTGCATGTGCTACAAGTGACAGCTCTCATCTGGCTGGTGTCAATCCTGGGAAGAGAGGCCATTCACAAAGGAAAGAAAATCTTATGTAAATTATTTTAATTCATTGAAAATGGCTAATCATGGTAATATGCTTAGCTCCACAACAAAAGGTGACGATTAGCGTGACTTGAGGTGTTACCGCAACTAATCTACAACCCTTTGGAGTGAAATCTTCGTGTTGCCATGGAAATTATTTCCTGCCTTTGTGTACTGATTCAGAAGAAATGGATGCTTTGGCTTAGCCTGCAATTTCAAATGAGCTCCACAAGCAGTCTCATACTGCAAACAGCCATGTCACATGTACATTAATGTAAGATGCACTCTATTTCAGCTGCACAAACATACAGTTAAACCACAGAATTGAATCATTTGTCTCAATTTTAATTTCTCAAATTACATCTAGAAAGTTACAAGATGGAAAAAAAAATACTCATAAGAATTCTAGGCAGGAGCTGTGCAGAGACAGATAATGGTTTGAAAATCTGCCAGCTCATGTGTTTTGAGGGACAGAGTTGCGTAGAGATTAGTTTGTTATTAAGGTGGCTTGTTTTCTGAAAACTGAAAAACAAGCCTTGATGTCTGGAAATTACACTGCTAGCGTGTTGCCCATGTAAAGCCAACAGTCGAAAGCACACGGCAACCATGCGCGTAGAAAGCGTGGGGGGTCGCGGGACACGTGACACCTCCAATGTTGACACACCCACCAAAAAAAAAAAAAAATAAACCCATAAAGTACAAACTTCAAATTTAAACCATTCTTGCAGACTACACAACCCTGCCAAGTGATTAACCATGATGCCTATACTGGTAAAAGGTTAATATGTGAAACTACTGTGTACGAGAGACTTGTTGCTCACTCGTATCTGCAAAACAGCCTGCTCCTACCTGTTCATATCCTCAACCGTTAGGCTTACATGCTCCTCAGTTCTGGGGTGCTGCTGATTCTGAAATGCAGTTAGCACATTCTGTGATGGAGACCCTAACATTCTGTAAAAGCCTATAACTTTAACACAGTCGTTCATTGTGCACATGGTTCCAGCATAAATGCATTTTTCCCTCCGGCTATGCAGTTAGCATTGCACTCGTTGCCTGCATACTGTCACGTTAGTTAATGCCATCTTAAAGTTTTAGGAACCAGCAGGAAATGCTTTTATGAAGCTTGTCCCTATTCAAAAGCTACTCATTGCTTTTTTTTTTTTTTTTTAATAAATTTGGCCCACCCGAATCTGGAATGCCCAATTGGTGAACTATGTACAAGGCTTGCTCGTTTGCGACCCCTTGTTGCCAATTCAGGAGAGTGAAGACAGTTCACAGCTCTCCTCTGAAGCAAATGCCTGTCAGCCACCGCTTCTTATACGCTCATTGGTTGAATCTTCGCAAGTTCAGAACGAGGGCGGAGGATACCCGGACATGATCAGGCTTAGAGTCTTCCTGACGAGCGCCCATCTGACCAACAGGAGGCCCTAGAGCAATCCGGCAGCTCGAAGCTACTCAGCTACTCAAAAGCTTGACAAGAACCCAGAACGTACATTCTTGACTATAAAAATTGAACAATTGTCTCGCTTCTTAAGGGGGGGCGCTTCTGATATCAGATCATTACGGTCATGAACATTTGGGGGCTAGGCTGTTCTGTATTAACATCTGCTCTTGGAATTGTCAGTAAAAACTGTATCCAATTCGTTATTTCTTTGTGCGCTGTTGGAACTGAAAGTAGCCTGTCAGTGTATAATGAATGTCAGTAGAAGACATCTGTGATAGTGATACAATGATTGATAGCCTACAGTGATGGAGACTGTAGGAGATTTTAAACATTTTTAAAATTGTTTCAGAATTCAATACTGAGTTATTACACCCATTTATGAATGGCCTATAGACTTGATGAGGCAGTCAGCGAATCTTGGGACCCACCCTTCCCGTGCAGATTTGGTCCCCCTCAATGTCAAACCACTTCCTACATGCCTGACTGCCGCCACAGGAAAACAGCTTTGTCACAGCTTCTGTGAGGGCTGGAGTGGCTCAATGAATCAGATCTCTGTGCAAGAGGACTGGGCAAGGTGATGCAATACACACAGCTCTCTGACTGTGATGCTGGTCTGCTATCTTACCCCAGACTTATCCTCACACCCCAGAGCTGTGACTCAGCCTTCCCACAGCTTGCAGTGCGAATAACACACTGCCTACCTAACTCTGTGGTAGGAGGGAAGGAAACTTACAGATAACTTTCAGATAATTTTAATTCTCATTCTTAAAAATTGGAAGCTCGTCGAAAAATTAGACATATCACCATCAATAAACCCCTGCACCATTTTCAAGCCCAATCAAGGTCATGACCAGTAACATACGCATATACAAATTTCATTTATCTAGGTAAAGTAGCTTCTGAAAAAAAAATTGTCCCTGCTTATCCAGAGGAAGATACAGATGTACAGACAGACAGACGGATGGACAAGGTCCATTGCAATATCTGTCCCTCTATTTCATGGCAGAGGTTGACAGAAATATTTTAACCATCCTCAAAAACCTATGGGCCTCTGCATGTCTGGGATAGAGACCATTTGAAAATCTGTGTTTTACACTCATTCACCATCATTTTGGCAGGAAAAAGTACACCTAATGATGCTGCTGTAATATGTCAATATGCAATAAAGGCGTGTTAAATGTATGCTACTCAACAGGATGAAGATAACTAATGGTTTGGCTCAACACTCAAAACTAGTAATTCCAGTACAAACTGGGGAGTTTTTCAGCTAACATATATCGTTAGTGGATGCTCTGTATGCCTACAAAACTCCAGAACTTCAATGACTCTACAATATTCCAAACAGCAATGTCGCCATCACTCCTCAAAACAACCTAAACTACATCAACCCTTAAATGTCCAACCATAGTAAAAGTTGAAAGAAAAACAAATTATTCAGAAATATGTCCTGGGGAGGGACTAACAACCCAATAGCCATTTTAAAATTTTGGTGACCTTTGACCTCATTTTAGTTTTGTGAAATATATGTCACAATGGAAATTTCGGGGACCTTATTGCTAAAATGACTTGAATGATAAAACAGTTGACATATAGTTGAAGTATTAGGCATAGCTTATTTTTCAATACCTTACTCGTTTGTCTACTTTATCCAGTGATGAATGGGTGTTGATCTATCGTGTGGATTCCACTATGGGGGCGGCCATGATGGAAATGTTAGCTGGTGCAGCCAGTGTAGTGTCAGTTCCACTTTTATACATCAGATGGCAGTACTGATGATCCAAATATGTCACTATGGGCATTAGGTTGCAAAATTTATGTGGGGTCAGTGGTTTTGACACCCCCAAAATCGTGTGACAAATTTGGGTTAATATTTGTGATATAATATAAATACCTACTATAGAAAAGCGCACTCTGTGCAGGCTTCCCATAAACCCATGAAAAACAATGCAGAGCCCACTGAAATAGGTCAAGCATGTGTCCACTTTAGACATAAACAGCTTCCTAGCAATAACCACAAGGAAGTAAGAACTATTTTCAGTCCATTTTCAGTTTCCAAGAATTGTGTACAGATCCTTGCAACATGGGGGCGTGCATTATCTTGCTGAAACATGAGGTGATGTTCATGGATGTATGGCACAACAATGGGCCTCAGGATCTCATCACGGTATCTCTGTGCATTCAATATGCCATCAATAAAATGCACCTGTGTTCTTCGTCCATAACAGATGCCTGCCCATACCATAACCCCACCACCACCATGGGCCACTCGATCCACAACATTGACATCAGCGAAGCGCTCACCCACACGACGCCACACACGCTGTCTGCCATCTGCCCTGAACAATGTAAACCGAGATTCATCTGTGAAGAGAACACCTCTCCAACGTGCCAGACGCCATCGAATGTGAGCATTTGCCCACTCAAGTCTGTTACGGCGACGATCTGGAGTCAGGTTAAGACCCCGATGAGGACGACGAGCATGCAGTTGAGCTTCCCTGAGACGGTTTCTGACAGTTTGTGCAGAAATTCTTTGGTTATGCAAACCAATTGTTTCAGCAGCTGTCTGAGTAGCTGGTCTCAGGCGATCTTGGAGGTGAAC
Organism: Gymnothorax reevesii; assembly: GCA_029721435.1. Lineage (NCBI taxonomy): Eukaryota > Metazoa > Chordata > Actinopteri > Anguilliformes > Muraenidae > Gymnothorax > Gymnothorax reevesii. The sequence goes on along the minus strand of CM056582.1, from coordinate 62,640,241 downwards.
CTACTGGATGTGGAGGTCCTGGGCTGGTGTGGTTACACGTGGTCTGCGGTTGTGAGGCCGGTTGGATGTACTGCCATATTCTCTGAAACGCCTTTGGAGACGGCTTATGGTGGAGAAATGAACATTCAATGCCCGAGCAACAGATCTGGTTGACATTCCTGCTGTCTGCATGCCAATTGCACGCTCCTTCAATGCTTGCGCCATCTGTGGCATTTTGCTGTGAGACAAAACTGCACATTTCAGAGTGGCCTTTTATTGCGGGCAGTATAAGGTACACCTGTGCACTAATCATGGTGTCTGATGAGCATCTTGATGTGGCACACCTGTGAGGTGGGATGGATTGTCTCAGCAAAGCAAAAGTGCTCACTATCACACATTTAGACAGATTTGTGAACAATGTTTGAGAGAAATGGTAATATTTTGTACCTGGAATGAATTTTAGATCTTTGAGTCCATCTCATGACAAATGGGAGCAAAAACAAAAGCGTTTATATTTTTGTTGAGTGTACAAACAAGTATTAAATGTTAGCTTCAAATGAGGTATATGTTCACACACCTTCTGTAGAATTTCCCCTGAATTCTCACTTTTGCATATTTAGGACACAAACATTAGCAACAGTAACTTGGTTACATTAGCCGCAGTGCTTCGGCCACAGTATACTGGCTATCACATCAGGTTGGCTTTTGCAGTAAAAGCAACTTACAGCTTCTGTGTCTGAGAGTCACAGACAGTCGCGACCAATACAGGCTTTATCTTCAGATATTTTACAAAGCCTGCGTTTGAGGCCAGTTGTTAGGGCTAACATTCACTAGCGGTCCTGCTAGCCACCTGTAACACGTTAGCTTCACTTCCATTTTTTGCTGTTATATGGTTCAGCCTGTGGCTCCAAGCGCTTGATCGATGCAACTGCTTCAGGTTTGAGAGGCAGCTGAAATTCTTATCCTGTGTCGAATTATCCTTTATTGACATAACTGTCTTTGGCGAAATGCTGAACACAAACAGCTAACGTTCCCTTTGGCCGTGGCTGTTTGCTGCCAGCAAAAAAAAAAAGCTACCCACTGATTTCTGGTGGCAACATCTTTTGGAAGAGAAATATTTGTTTTTTTTTGCGTCCAAAAGTAAACGGACAAGTAGCTTTGGGAGAGATACTGACAAAATTGCGCCTCAAATGATCTGGAGTTCTTCTTTTGTATTTCCAAAAGTGCTACTAAGGCATAGTATGATCTGCCGTTGTTAGTGCCTGCTAGAATAGTTTCCGGTGTGGGCAGGTCCAGCGCAGTGGTTGGCTCTGACTAGGTCTTTACTAATTGGATGGCACAACCTGACGTCAGGTTTTGCCCAGATCTCGTGAAGATCTCGGGAGGAGCTGTTCAGAAAGGAAATCGCGCTCACGAAATCATGCTCTTGGATTACAGCAAAATCCCTGTATCTTATGTTTAGAAACTTCTCAGAGGTTGAGCATGGACAACCAACATAATAACATTACCAATATTTAAAAGAAGGATCAGCATGTTCGGTCCCCTTTAAAGTGCTTAATTTTTACTCACTCTATTCCTCCAAAAGTTATTCATTATTCAGCTGACAAGTGCTCTTCAGAAGAACTCAAGGGTGCCTGTGAACCCCTCTGAAGGTCACTGCCGATGTAATTGCCCGCTAAAAATTGACAAAATCATTGACCTTTTGAAGGTGGAAATCTGACATTTTGCTTCAAATATTTTATCAGCAGTTAAAACGCCTCACTTACCCCAAACTGTAAAATTCAATTATTCCATTATTTATTCATTATTATCAGAAATATCAATTCTCAAATAAACTGTTGAGTTCACTGATGGCAGAAGTACCTGCTGGATAAACCTTTATCAAAAAGCACAATCCAGAATCCTGTTCAAAATTTGGAAATTTAATAAAGCTGCAACAAAATACACAACTGCGTCAAAAGATTGAGGTTGCCTACCTTAAACAAGAATAAAACCCACATGAACGATCAAAGAGGAGAGGGGGGATAAAAAACAACACCAAAGCTTGTATCTCCCAAAATAGACCAAAGGAAGGCCAAAATCAAAGTTTCAGAATCAAAAGACCACAGTATCTTCTGATGTCAACACCAGACACTAAACCCCCAGATGTCCACTCCACAGAAACTAAAAAACTTATTGGTTTGAGTTTAGAAAAACCATATAGAGAATAAAGGCACATATTTTTATGTGGTTACTATGGAGGGGAAGGCATCCCACCCCCCCTCTTTGTGAGCAGAAACGGGTGTGCTGAATGGTGGATGGATTTATTCTCTTTCTAATGAGACCAAACAATGTAAGAAGGTAATGTTGCAGGAGGTAATACAGCTCCATCATCACACATCTCTGAAAAGTTTACAACAGCTCCTGATAACATAAGTGGTGCTGGAAAATCATGGGTTGCATTTAGGTGTTTAAAAATAAGACAAAAACTATACACTAAAAAGGGTCTTTCTTCAGTCTGTTTAGTGGTCATAGGGTCCTAGCAATGGTGTTCTCCACTGTCTCAGGAATTGGTGGTATTTAAACTGTTTACGAAACTGTATTTAAACTGTTGGCCGTTGCTTCCTCCAAAACTTTTTCTATGGGTAGAGATGGAACAGACCGCAGTCCTCTAGTTATTGGGGGATTGAGACCCTTCATCAAAAATAAGGAGATGAACAAATCATAACCTATTAAATGACTACTCTGCCTCTCTGTTTATTCAAATGAACAAAACTGAAAAGACATTGCCCGACAACTTATAGAGTTAAAACCTAGAGAATCAAGAATTCTACTACATAATATGCACCAGCAGATGATAAGTATTTAATCAAACGAGAATTTTAACTTGGGAGGTCAATGACAATGTTTATGTATAGATCAGCACCTGTTATGAGGTAAAACAATGTCTAAGCGTTAGCAGCCTGAGGTAAATGAAGAACAAATTAAAAACTCACAGATTTCCTTGGAATGCATATTTTTGAAACAAGAAAACCTAAAAATGGCAGATTTAATGGACTCGTCATGATTTTAAACCATCTCTCCATCTGTCCGATTAGGGGATGGAGTGTGAATATTGTATTCTATTTTTGGCTCAAAAATCTGTGTAACTTCACCCTTCAGTGTCCTCATTTGACGTGAACAAAGACAAAAGTTGAGGTAAGACAGAACTATAAGCTATTTCAGCCTGGATTTCCAGCCTCCTGGCTTTGGGTAGCCAGAGGGCATGCTCTGGATGCTGCATAAAGGTGACCTAATATGCTATTTTTCCAAGTTTATATTTTGGTCTTTGACTCCCCAAGAGTACTCCTGATTGCTCTAAGTAAAAAAAAAAAAAAAGGTACTTATTTTACTCATACTGCCATCCTCAAAAAACCCCATTTGTAGACCATAGTAGTCTCTGCCTGAAACGCCTCATTGGGGTGGCTCTTTTACTATGGCCCCCACTCCCCATGTGCCCACTTTCTTCTGACTGGCCAGCTCTGTGAAGGGCGGATCTAGGCGGGACGAGGGAGCAGAACGCAGTTTTCCCGGTCCAGCTTCGAAATTGAGGGGCATATACCGCAATCTAACTCAGTACATGTGTCTGGATCTAATGAAATTAACTTGTTCCAATAAACGCAACGGCGAAAGTTGAGGACGCAGTGCGAAAGTCTGGTAGCTCAAGCACAAATTTGCCATTGGCTACAGATTGCTACAGCAACAGTTGGTGAGTACAGCAGTTTTTCTACTTCTTAGCTAGGATGCAGGCAAAGCTAAAATCTACCCCATATAGACACATTTGTAGAATGGGTCGAAATGCCCAAGCGTAGACCGGAGACCGTAGAAATCCAGTGGGTCTGAGTTTAGAGGGAAACATGGACAGTGAGGAGCAGCTAAAAGTGGACCAACAGCTTATGGACTGCTTCAGTGTGTATTAGGACCTGCTGATTCGTGTGCATTGCTGTGGTGTGTTGTTAGCGTGGAGAAACGAACAGCTTCCGCGCTGGTATAAGACAGAGGGGCAAAAGCTCCAAGCTAAATGGCCGTTTCAGAAATTTCCCGTGGTAATCGTTTACTTATTGCTTCAGAATGACCAGCTTTTCCTCGCGGAAAATGGGCGCATTAAAATGACAAGCATTATAAGGACACGGCAAAAGCCCTGTATCTAATGTTTAGAAACTTTTCAGAGGTTGAGCATGGACAACCAACATTATAACATTACTAATATGTAACAAGTCAACATGGTCTACAACATCCCCCGCCAATCGTGTGCTTCTTATTTTCGAACTCCATCAAGGCCTTTATGGTCTGAAGCTACACACCAGATTTGGTTGTCTTATCTGTAATAGTTTCTAAGACAAGTTGTCCCCTTTCTCTCGGACAGACGGACGGACGCACGCACGCACGCACACGGACGGACGGACGGACGGAGGTTAAACCTATATCCCCCTCCCACTTCGTGTTGGCAGGGGATAATAAAAGAGGGATCAGCATATTAGGTCCCCTTTCAACAAAACTTTCTTGCTCTCGTAATTGCTATAGGAAACCAGCAAGCCAGGTTTTCAACAGTCAAAACAGCACACTAAAATAAGAGTGCAGAGGGTATTCTGGATGGGAATGTATTTAACAGAAAGCAAGCTAAATAGCAAGCCTTCTGTACTGTTACTGTTTGATTAGCTAACTAAGGTTTGTCAGCTTGCAGTTGCAGCAAAGTAGAGCAAGATAGCATCCTTAAAGTTTTACCATTTAGCCATTCCAGCAATATAACCTTAATGTTTTAATGTCACATTCTGTGATGTATCATAATGAACATTTTAATATTTGAAATTTCATTCCAAAACCATTGGATTAAGTGCGAGAAATTGTTAAACAAAAGAGTAGCAGGTCATTTCTAAGAGACCACGAGGCACTGTAATCATCCACTTCAAATGCAAACAAGATGTGTTTGTGAAACACTGGTGCCCCCGGATATAAGCATAGTTTGGATTTATAATATAGAAAAGGACCAGATGGAATCGCTTGGACTTGCAACGGGCTAAATAAATGAGTAAAAGTTGTAAAACTTTTCCAAAAAACTATTGTGAAATCAAAATGACTCCAAGGTGAAGGTCACAAGGTGATAAATGATGACTCATCCGAAAGGTTTCGTGTCAAGGGATAAACATAAAGTATCAAAGGTCTATCAACGACCAATGATAAGTTATGGTCACGGTTAACGTTTTCGGAAAATGCGTCCTACACCAAGGTCGAGGTCACAAGGTCAAAAAGATGACGTCATCCAAAAGGTCTCATGACGAGGGATCAAGTATCAAAGGCCTATCTCTGACCAATCAAAAGTTACATCCAAGGTTTAAGTTTTTTTTGCTGCTGCAGACAAACACACACAGACAGAAAGACAACCAGACAGGTACAAAACAATATGCCCCTGGATCAAATGAAGATTTGAAGACATCAAACGGAAATGATAAACCAAACAGCAGCTTGGTTAAGCACATTTATGAGTCACAAGACTCTTTGAAAAGATGGCACATGTTGGCGTTACCTACAGGTATAGTCCTTTGTACCTTGTGCTATACTAAGCTTTCTGAAGTTAAGTTAAAAAAAATAGATAAATAAAACTTTCTGCACATAAAAATCTGAACTATTCAATGACGTTTACAATTTCATATGTAGAGGGGGCAAGTATGTGTGTTTTAGTGTGCATACGTGCTTGCGTGCATCATCCAGCCCTCTGGGCAGTAGCGTATTGGGCAGGGATATGAAGACAGGGATATGAGCCGGCCCCGTGACACTCTGGAGTTCATCAAAGATTATTAATTCCAAGTTGCGGTTAATAAGGGCCCTGGCACTTCTGCCGCCTCCTGCCCAGGCGGAGGGGAAGTGCGGCCATCTGCCCCCGAATGCCTCCCCCAGGGTGCGACTCGGGGTCACGCAATTACCAGTGGCGTCAGGGGTCACAACTGCTCCTTTCACAGAGAGTCACTCCCTTGCACGTCACAGAAATTAATCCACCACCTCACCGGACTCCTGCAATCAAATCTTGCCCTGCAGACAGTTGCACCCTCTGTAACCCCCAGGAAATTAAACAACCTGTTGACAGATGTGCAGAGAGGGAAAGACAAAATGACTACTTTCTCCAAAATGTTATCATAAGGACAGCAACAACCTCCTCTTCTCTTCAGTGTAATCATTATTGTTTTTCTTGGGTTAGAGAAGAGAAATTTTAATTGACTGAGTTATGTACCAAAAACGTAGTACAAATACTAGCGGCGAAAAAGGGCGGGAGGAAGCAGAGGCAAACAGGCCCGTTTAACGGAGCAGCCAACAGAAATAACTCCTAACAAATGCTGATACTTCAACTTTTCTCAGTCGTGCTGAACGTCAACTTATATTTCTGACAGGTAACACACAGCAACATGTTACAGACATGAATAAACCCCAGAAATTATTAAAAGAACACATTTAACAGACAGGAGGCAGAGGGGACAGCGAAATGAGTGAGCAGAAAATAGCATCTCAGTGAGTTGAGAATTTTTACAACCTTACAGAAGCTTTACTGTGTATCATTATGTAATGCATCATAAGAGCCTTCACAGCTTGGCTTCGGCTGAGTGAATTCAGATGGTCATAATGTTACTGCCAATCATTACCAAGATGCCAAGAGAAAGGATCCTCTCTAACATCATACAGCTTTTACAGCTCTATATATTATATAGTCATAAATAGCAAGTTGCACCTCTTGCAGCAATAAACACTCACACCCCACAATCCCTCAGTTTCCTAAGGCAGCGTTTCTGCCAGCAGTTGGCCATTAAATGGGCAAATAATGCGATAACTTCAGTTCTGACCAGAACCTAAAGGCACACAAACCAGCCAGCAGATAACAAAAGTCTCAGTCTATGTGTTGGTAAAATTAATGAATAATGAGTAGAGGATTTTTCAAGGGATTTTACAGTATCTCTTGTGCACCTTTAGCAGGTAAGACATGAAGCTCAAAAATTTGCATAGTAGCTTCACTATATAACCTTCCGCACGTGGTGCTAGCAGCCACTGTACTGCTCCTTGGTCCAGAGCTTTGAAAATGGAAACCGAACTGAAGAGCAAGAACACGGCCTGCAAGGACCTTAGCAGCCGCGTGTTTGAGCACGTGGGGCTGAAAATTATAAGTGACTTGGCCTCTTTCACGAGCTCTCCTCCATGGGACTCGGCAATCTAGTCACCACATCATACCACTGTTGCTTCCTAAAGGCATTCGTTAACAAAACAACAATCAACTGACTGGTCTCCGACAGGCAAATCTGGCGACATGCACTGTGGCAGCCAGATGGCAACGCATGCCGGAGGAAATCGATGAAGTAAAATTTGTATTGGAGATCCAGCACAACAGTGCGAAACAAAGATAATGAGCTAATCGGTTGATAGCAGTGAGTTTCGCCGGTTCTCCAGCACAGCCCTTTCGGCAGTTAGTCATTTAATCCATCTTAGCCCTGGCGTACACTACCCTCGCTCCACACAGCAGACCCTGCATATGTCTGATGTCTCACAGGCCAGATATCTGCTCCCCGCTCGACAGCCATAACAGAGTCTGGCAAGATCATGCTCTCAAACATCTGCTCATAGCCCGCCCGCCCCCCCCAGGATATGCCAGTGAATTCATTCTGCGATGCATGTAAGCCGGAGAGCAGACGAGACAGCTTCCACGCTGTGGGATGAAGTCATCTTGATTCAGCGCTCTCCAGAAATCGCGAAATGGGGGGGCAGTGAGGACGAAGTTTCGGGTGCTGAGAGTCGAGGAGGCTGTGGGTCTGACTGCAGGAGATGAGAAATCCAGAACCCAGAGGTTAAACTGGGCCCAGCTGGATCTCAGCAGCAGCTCCTTCAGTGTTACGCTTACATTTCACCTTTTCAATCTCCCAGTGATGCAACTTCCATATGAGAAGCTGAATTGCTTTGTTCCAATAATTACAAAATGCATAGATGTGTCATTGAACTGCATGTTCTAGACCATTGGCTGCACACTAAAAGAGCGACAGTCCAAGAGAAATAATGCTGCCAGAATGATAATTTGAAAGCAGTCTGCCTGCAGTGTCACTGAATGCTAGCAAGTGACTTCAAAATTTTACACAAGCATTTAATTTAAGATGGCAAGTGCATTGCATTAGATTGAAATAATTCTATAAACACTCATTGTAACACAAATTCCCCCAAATAAAATCTCCTTGAACTTCGACCAATTATTTCTACTTCTCTGCAAAAGAAATCCATCCAGTCAGAATAATGTAACCCATGCTTACAGGCCTTAACCGCTTTTACACCAGACACGAAACAAATTTTTCGCACGACAGATTACATTGAAAAGCCAATGCGTAGACGCGAATACACGCCTTTCGCGTGTATTCGTGTCTTCACATTGACTTTGAATGTAATCTGTCATGCGAAAAATTCGTTTCACATCCGGTATGAAAGCAGCTTTACAATAAAAGCAAAATCACAATCCATGGGTCATCACCCAGATAACAGCCCAAATACGCACACCTTTTACAACCCCAACTCAGAAGAGTTTAGACTGCATGAAAAATGCACATAAAACCTAAGTTTACTTGGAGTTGTATTTCATAGCAGACAGTATGAACACGAGATACTGTATTAAATGTTTTGTCTGGTCAACTTCATTTTATTTGTAAATATACTTCCATTCCTGCCATTCAGGCCTGCAACACATTCCAAAGGGCAGTTTAGGACTTGTAATGAGGTTTTAAAAAAAAAAAAAGAAAAAAAATCTGAATCACGATAGGATTTGAAACAGCTGATCTCAGCAGGTGTTCGTAATCATGATTTGGTGCAAAAGTAGCGTACAGTAAAGGCCAAGTCCTTCAGGAGCAAAATTAGACAGAGGATCGCCAATTTGCCACCAAATGCGTGAGTAAATCATTCAGTTTAGACCAGTGCGTCTCAAACCTCTCTAAGAGTACCGCCTGTCCTGCATGTTTTCGATCAGGGGTCCCCAATCTTTCCCAGTAAGGGCCAGTGTGGGTGCAGGCTTTCATTGCGACCAAGCAATTATACACCTGATAACACAAATCAACCCCTTGACTCTTTGCTAATAAGCTTGATTAGTAGCATCAGGTGTGTAGCTGCTTGGTTGCAATGAAAGCCGGCACCCACACCAGCCCTTTCTGGGGAAGACTGAGGACCCCTGTTTTAGATCTCTCCTTTCTCCTGCACAGGTGATTCAAACGATCGGTTCATTATCCAGCAGCTCCATGGATTACTAATGACCTGATGATTTGAGTCACCTATGCTGGAGCAGGGAGAGATCTAACACATGCAGGAGAGTGGTTCTCCCGGAGAGGTTTGAGAAACACAGGATTAGAAACAATGTTCCTCACACAGGGATGGAAGTGCATTTGGATATTGCACCCTCTACGGAGAACAACATGAAAGATTGAAGGAATCTGGAGGGATATCTGCGCGCAAAGCTAAGCTGAATACTTGAGATCTCCGATTACTCAGATGGCACCACATAAAGAACTATCATTTTTCTGTGAGTGATATAACCAAATTGGCTCATGATTACTCAGACAAAGCACTGTCAAGCGCTACAATACGTGACATCCACAAATGCCAGTTAAACTTCAGCGTCCGGAAGCACCATCAACTTCTGTGGGCTAAGAGGCATCTGTGATGGCCATCACAGTGGAAAGTGTATTGTAGCCGGAAAAATCAATATTTCAGATGTGTTTTGGAAGAGATGGATGCCTGTGTGATCCGGACCAAAAAAAGAAAAGGACGATCATCAAAAACAAGCCCAAAAGCCATGCTTGGCTATGGTATGGGGGTTTTGAAACTGCCCTTAGCAAGAGTAAACTGTGCTATCGTGAAGGCGCCATTAATGCTGAAAAGTAAAGCAAGACATTGGAGCAAAATATGCAGCCTTCGAGATGACATCACTCTGTGTCAGTCCCCGCATGTTTATTTGGTTCAGTGGACAGGAATGGCAATGTTGCATAGGAGTACTGTTGGCTTCCTGCACCAACTTCTGTGGCAAGAATCAAAACTGAAATGTGTTTATTCTGAAAAATCTACACAATTCATGTGGTGAAGCATAAAACAAAGCAATCAGAGGCAGACTTCACCCCATTCACACAAATATTGGCACGTGCAAAAACACAAGCAAACAGGCAAAGCCACTAGATGGCAGACTTCACCCCATTCGCACAAATATTGGCAAGTGCGGAAACACAGACAGACAGACAAACAAACACACAGAGCTGCTAAAACCAGAACTTCACGCCCACTCTGTGGGGTGAAGTAATAATCGTGGAATGTATCATTTTCATTGCAATACAGGTCAAAGATAATTTGGGAAAAAAAAAAAAAATCACTGCTTTCAGTTTTAACATTAATTCAAAATACCATCCAAAATTATACTGATTTGGGGTTGTAATAAATGGGCACTACTAATATACGGCAGGTCTGTAAGGCTGGAGTTAAGTGGCCTGTAAATATACATGATTGTGTGGACAGTAAAAGCTCTATGGCAGTGTTCCCCAACCCTCTCCAGGAGGCCCACCTGTCCTGCTTGTAGTAAATCTCTCCCTGCTCCAGCACAGGTGTTTCAAATGATCATCAATCAGCTTTAGGGGGTGATTAACACGCTGATCATTTGAATCACCTGTGCTGAAGCAGGGAGAAATCTAAAGCATGCAGGACAGGTGGACCTCCAGGAGAGGGTTGGGGAACACTGCTCTAGAGGCCCTGACCAGGGCACCCTCTCCACACGCCTTCTGCTCAGCTCACAGCAGAGGACACGGCCCTCAGAGAGGCCCTCAGACAGCAGCGATGAGCGTCTGACCGCACAGCTCTTCACATGATTGCGCAGTGAACTTATATCTGAAGTGGAAGTACAGATATCTCCACTTTGACATGTAATTAAGGGACTTCTACTTCCCCAATTCCCATCAACAGTGGGAATTGTAACGCTTGTGCACAACTTTATAAATATTAAAATTTCATCACCCAACATCAACACAAAACAGCAGTGAAGAGGGCCTACATTCACTGAGAGGTTAAATCCTACATACCACGTGCCAACAAGAAAATTTTAAATAGTTTAAAAAAATAAATAACTCTGCTGTAGTCAGCCCATATTCCATCTTTCATGCCACCCCAGCTGTTGTCACCCTCACATCTGTTCAATCTGTGCTAGCATACGCTTCCTTCAGGCTCTACCTTCATGAGACCGATGAAAAATATGATGGATACAGATGGAATGGACAAGAGTTAGCAATGCTAGTTCCCTGGCCGAAAGCAGGGTTTGACTGTCAGCAGCAAAGAGCAAAATCAGGACTTGAGAGATAGTTTATCTGCCCTGCAAAATGTAAGGGGCCGCAGGTGTACAAGACCGCAGTGCAAGTGCTCTTCCCTGACGTCTTATAAGGAGCTGTGTCACGATTACTGAGCATGCTCAGAACGTACATCCCAAGAAAGTGAATCTGCTTGACTGCAAGTCATAATCTGACTTCATCCTTACCAATTCGTCTTTGTTTTGAAGTGTATTCATACATTTCAGTTACTCCTGCATTATGCGTTTTCTCTTAAGGAGCTTTCTATGGAAATTCAGGGATTCAATATGCTATTTTAAGCTTTAGTCCAGGCATACAAAAAATGTCAGCTGGTTGCCATAGCCAATAATCATAGGAGAAGAAAAATACCTTATCGATTTCGACTGGCGGCAGAGTAGATTTACTTTATTCAAAATTGAAAACATGAGCAATGATTGTGACACAGCTCTGCAGCTGCAATTGTCCATTTCACCTCACCGACTCAAAGGGCCGGACCATTTCAGCTACTCTACACTGAAATGAACGTAAACATGATTTAATATTGCAAAAGCTATAGGGGGCTTTGGCAGGACAGTAGATGGGTGTGAGATGGTGGGCCTACTTGCTCCACTGTGTAACAGCATGTAGGTGTGCGTGTATGTTTATGAGTGGTTGTGTAAAAAGTGTACCCCAGCTCTTCTAAATTTACAGGGCCACAATTTACAAAGAAACATCAAAAGGACCACAAACACACTTCTGTAATCAAAGCCAAGTGAAATCTTTGCCTGAGTTAAGTCAGAATCCGTTTTAAGTTAATTTCCTACCACCGCCCAAACATAAATAAACACTCAGCTGCGGATGGCACGTGATCATTGTTGATGCCTGTAGACAACCTGTGACTGCAGCAAGATGCTTCCAACTCCAGCTCCCAATGGACTCAATAACTGCTCAATTACTGAGCAACAACTGGCATCAACAGCCAAAGGTCTTCTTACCAGTCAGAGCAAAGAGTCAGCTCATTCTTAAGGGGCATAAGACTTATTCAAGAATGCCTCTCTCTAACCATCCCTCTCCTCGGAGCAACAGGGTTTAATGGGCTTCTCAACCTGGGCCCCACCATCTCTGCACAACCACTACATTCCAGTTGTTCCTTATAATGGTAACAGATTATTAAACCTCCCACCGAGATTCAGCCCAGGTCTTCACTCTTTACCTGAACACCAGCCCCTGAACAAGCACTGGAAAGCGAAAGAGTCGAGCTGGCAGGGATGAAGGTAAGAGAAATGACTGGTAGTGGAGATACAGGGTGTGCAACGGCTACCCGAGTGCTGAGGACAAGAGGAAGAACGAAGCTTTTCTCTCTCCCACACGGCTCAGCGTGACATACTGAATACTGAGAAGTGAGGGATACAGATGCGAGTATTCATGCTGCTCATGAATCATTTTTAACAAGTCGACATGGTCTACAACATCCCCCGCCAATCGTGCGCTTCTCATTTTCGAACTCGATCAAGGCCTTTATGGTCTGTAGCTACACACCAAATTTGGTTACTGTATCTGTAGTACTTTCTGAGGAAAGCTGTCCCCTTTATCTCGGACGGACGGACGCACGGACGGACGGACGGACGGAGGTCAAACCTATATCCGCCTCCCACTTCGTGTTGGCGGGGGATAAAAAATATTAAAATAAATATACTGTCTTGTAGGTTTTCAATACAGTGCCAAAAAAACACATTCTTTCAACTGATAGAGAACTTGCACTAGTCAGGTGTATTCAATGACTGTTGAAATTAAAATTAGCAGGGTTCAGGAGGCAAAATTCATCTTACAAGGACTGCCAGACACAGCTGGTGATGACCATGTTCCGGAAAGTTCCAGGTGCAGAATAACGACAACAACAGACACGATTCGGTGAATCAATCAGTCACAAACCCTATATAAAGGCACTTTGGCAGTAAGCCAGTCATAGAGGAGTGCAGATTGACCATGAACTCAGACAAGATGGGTTTCTGTGAAAATAACTCCACACCTAACTTTGATTCGGCACTGCGCAGACTGAGCCCAAAACTCAGACATAATGACACTGTTTTCTTGAAGCAAAATGAAGCTGACTGGCTATCCGAGTCAACTTACCAAGCAGAAATAGACTTGTGGTTTAACAACAAGTGCAGGGAGAGAGAATGCTAGAAAGAGAAGAGGAGAGGCGTGGAGAACAGTCTTAAAGGGAAAGTTCACCCAAAAATGAAAATTCACTCATCATCTACTCACCCCAAGGCTAATCGAAAGGTCCATGAACTTCTTTATTTCTCAAAACACTTTTGGAGTTACAAAGAAAAACATTGAAGCATTGAAGACATATCCAAGTCAATTGAGGTCAATGGACGCCACTTTTTCAAGCATAAAAAACATTTAAAAACGACAAAATGCCTCCATACTGCTTGTGCAGCGTAGTCCAAGTGTCCGTAAGCCCCGACATTCAAATTTGACTCGTAAAGACGACTTTTCACTCTATTTTTAGCCTGAATGTCCAATGTGCTATGATACAAAAATTGGTGTATTTGGTATCATAGCTCCAAAACTAAGATAGTTACAATTTAAATGGCTTTGTGCAGGTCTTTGTAACTCCGCTACTGACCAGTTTTTTTTGCCATTTTCACCCAAAATACACTGAACAAAAATTTAAATGCCCAATGTCAAATTTTTGAGTTTTTATTAACAAAAAACTGAACCGGGATTCGTCTGTGAATAGCACTCTTCTCCAGCGTGCAAAGAGCCATCAAACGTGTGTGTTTGCCCATGCGAGTCGGTTCCGACGCCGGACGGCGGTGAGATCCAGACCACGGTGAGAACGCCAAGCGTGCAAGTTGGCTTCTCGCAGGCGGTTACGGACTGTCTGTGGTGTGATGCGTCTGTTGTGCAGACCAACGGTCTCATCCGCTGTGCGTGTCGCTGATCTGAGCCGATCCCGCAGGTGGATGAGCCGGATGTAGCGATCTTGTGCTGGTGTGGTCACACATGGCCGATGTGGATGAGGTCGATTTGCAGTACTGCCCGTCTGTCGGAAATGAACTCTAAAACGGCCAAACGTCCGATAGTTAACATTCAGCTGCACAGCGACCGCTCTGGTGGACATCTCTGCATCCAGCATGCCAATGGCACGTTCCCGCATGACCTGAGACATCTGAGGCATGATGACTTTGGACAAAATTTGACATTTTGGGGTGGCCTTTTATTGTCCCCAGTATAAGAAGTGTCTGGGAACTGCTCATTCTGTTTGATCACCGTCTGGAAATGCCACACCCATGTACTGAGTGAAATCACTGCATCACTGAGCAAATGCTCACTGACAGAGAGATGGATTAAAAAAAGGTACAGAAATCAAGAGAAATATCCCTATTGTACAAGTAAAAGTCAGCATATGCTCACTTAGTGTTTAACTCCATGTGGCATCAATATTTCACATGGGGCGTTTATATTTTTGTTCAGTGTAAATCAAATGAACAAAATTGGCTGTTTGGTTGTTTGAAGTACCAGGGAAGACCTACACAAAGCCATTTAAGTTGTAACTATCTTACTTAGTTTTGGAGCTCTGATACAAAATACACCAATTCTGTAACTCCATTACCGCGTGACCTGGCCCAGATGTACATCTGATTGGATGATCCTTTCTCCATGAAATTGACAGAAACCAAATTCATGGCCATGGCAGCCATATTGAAATTGCCTCATCCTTGTGTTCAAAAGCCATATTCCTCTGGCCACCACCAACTCACGCAGAAAATTTGAATCTGACCAGATCATCCAAGAATCCTCAAGGAAGTCCAGAGTGGCAGTGCTTACAAGGTTGAAATTGGAAAGAGGAGTAACTACGTAAAAACATCTCAGAATTCTCAAAAACACACATGCACACCTTAACCCAAATAGGATTATGCAACTCTAATTTGGAAACGATCCACCCAAAAAAAAAAAAAAAAAAGAAAAAACTCAACGAGCGTTCACAAAAAACTTCCACAGACGGGCAGAGGGACAGACAGACGGACAGCACCATAACAGTACGCCCATCATTACTGGCATTGGATGGTTTAAAATCTTTTTGTCAGTATATCATGGGCTGTTATGGTTGCCAAATGGACACAATGTTTCCCACCTCAGACCCAGCGGTGGCGTTCCCGACGGGCCACGCGCTCGCAGTGTCTGCTCCGCGTATAGAATGGAATGACATGCGCGTGCATTTCATGGCCACAAATATTCTGGGTTTCCCCACTCACAACTTTCATATCGAAATGATCCTCACCTCCCCACTACTTCATACAATATAAAATGAAGAAACATCTCCAGTTAACACTGTAATTGAGTGTCTAAATTAAGCACGTGGTATGGTAAAACTAAGCAAACATGCAGGCAGTTCTTCACCTGCATGAAAGATGTGGTCTGATTCCCATTCAGACGACTGACATCACAGACAATTGCAAACAAAGTTGTAGACCGGATTTTACTGCCAACAACACCATTACAAAATCTGGCAGAAATTCAACAGGCGTCATGCTAATGGTTAAGATCACCATAATTTTTTAAATGCATTTCAGTAGAGAAGCCGAGCAGGGGAAATCCATGTCGCTAAACCCTCGCAATGTTCTTCAGGGATGACGACTACAATGCGTCACAATGCTTTGACGCATCAGCAGAGCGTATTTCATAAGAAAAGAGTCAACACTCCCAAATCGAGGGGGGGAGGAAAAAAAGGAAAAAAAAAAAAAGCTTGAGTACTTCGATGCATTATACATCACCAAAATGGAGAGCAAATTTAATTTCCCGCTTCCGTTTGAGACATCTGGCCGATGCATTTAGGATGGCTGCTGACAGGAGCTCCATCAGCGGTATAAAACCAGGCAGCTCCAGAGAAGCGAGCAGGAACAGCCCCTGAGAACATCGCTCACTTTAAAAATGCATTTAGGAACATCCTGAGGGACGAGACACAATGTAAAAACAATGGTGACTGAGGTTTGCAGGAGGGAAATTACATTTTAATTGCAGCAGTGCACACGGTAACTCACGCGTGACAGGACAGAAAACCGGTAGCCGTCGTGTAATTTGGTTTATTCACGATAGCGACAAGATCGCTGCTGTTCTGTACACAGATTATATTGCCAGGCATGTCAATTAGATTGTTTTTCTCTTTAACGTTCTGCTTTAACTTCTTTTATCTTATGTACCCAATGTAGGAGTGGCTAAACTGACTGCCAAGAAATGGACGATAAATTATTTAGGCCCTGTGACTGACTGCAATTTCTCCTTTCAAAGAGGCCTGTTATCTGGATCGTTCTCCATTGGTCAGAGAGACACTATTCTTAGTCTTTCCTCACAAAGGAGTCAGTCTATTGGCCGCGATTCTCACAATTAACTTCCCGAGCCCGATCAAAGCCAGTAATTCTCATAATCCAATGGAATGGCCAAGGCCATCATCCCAGTCATTACTGTCATCATCGCCGCTCTCCGTCAAAAGCGTCACGCGGCAAACTTCACAGCTCACCAAGAGGTACTGGCTCCATTTCACACCCAAACAACAATTTCATGGCTGGAGAGTCGCGGAACAATGATATAGCCCCTGAGCGGACACATCGATCAGCGCGCCGCACAGAAACGAGACAATATTTTCAACGGGTATAAGCGCTGGTGGCTCCCGGGCCCAAGAGGAGACGATATTATAAATCCATACGAGTCTCGCAGCTGGTGAATCCCATCGACTGTGCTGAGGCACACGACTTCAAAAATCCCATTTCGAAGATGCCCCAGTCCATTCCTCCCACTGCAGAATAGCAAAAATGTCATTCCCAGCTGCCGCTTTTAAAACGACGATACTGAAAACATACACGAGTCACTGCACATCGGATTTAGCGACTGTTTTTCAAAAATGAAGGGACAACTATGCTATTCTGGTCAGACACCACTAGACAGAGCCCCTCTGGACATGACACATGAAGGGTATGTAAATGTGGGTCAAGTACTGTATGCAATAAACAGAGAATATATCCAGGAAAAACTTGGTGCATGTGAATGCGACTCACGTATTTTCAGCTGGGAAGGGTCCCTTCCCCAGCAAGGGGTGCCGTATAATGAAATGTTAATTAGATGCAGGTGAACAGGCAGGCATGCTCCCAGGGTTAGAGCGGCCAAGCGGCTGGAGAGGAGGCTAAACCTGACGCAATAGAGGATCAGCTACCAGGTCGTATGCTGCAATTCCGCTGCAAAAACCATCCCCACTGGCACTGCGCCCAATGTCGTTTGATGTAGAAAAGGGTGGCTTTTAATTTTTGGTCCCGTAGCATAAAACGGCAATTGAACCATTTCTGACACTCGCTCGAGTGCTCAGGATCGGCATTTTCTGCACCAGACCGTCAAACTGAAGACAAATCACAGCCCGTAAGATCCCCCCCCCATGCATTCTTTTAGCCCTTGGCAGCATGCGGTTTACAGAAACCTCTTATCGGTTTGGATTACCAGTCATTTCTGACACTCAATCCTCAACGGACGTGCCCTTGATTCGATAAGTAGCTGGGAGCTCCCGACAGCACAAAGTCCTGATTATGGCTCTGACATTCCCCCTCTTCAGCAATGTTGGCACACAGTCATGCGAGCAGCAGAACTGGCCTGAAGCACAGCCATCTGTCTTGGCATCGCCAGCCAACGCATTACCATGAGTGGTGAAGATGAGAGGACTCATTTTAAAGACAAACACTCCTCATAGTGCAGAAGAACAGAATCTCGAGAGCTTTAAGTCTCAGAAAACCACACCTGAACGGAGCTGGAAATCGGATGCAAGCTGATGACCGGTTTTACAGACACAATAATTTCTACGGACGGCTGGAGCATCAAGAACACCGGAGGTAAAAACAGCAACTGGAGAAAAAGTCATCCAACCGTCGAGATCTCGCCACGATTCTGGCCGCGGTCCAGGGTAACAGCCGTTGCCGCCAGCGCCCTTTGACCCGAGCGGCTCATGAGCACTGCAGTCTCGTCCCGAGAGAAGGCAGCAGGCCATGCCTCAGTCCAGACACCAGAGAACTGCAAGGACTCCAACGTGACCATGAATCGCAGCCAAATCCTTTCTGTGCTACGACACCGATTTTATGGCAGATTACATGAGGAAGTAGACGTCATTCTTAAATTTTAAACAAAGTTACTTACAGACACCATGTAAAAATCTGCAGCGAGCATTAATCTTGATTAGTTATGCAAAATTAACAGGAGGCATTGGTTGGTCGATGAAACATTCAATCCTCACAGCTTCAATACAGCCTACCACTTCACAGTGTACAAACTTTCACGCGGCTCGATTACCCAATATAACAAGTGCCCCGCTCCCACTCCAAGCACATAGTCCACGCAGTTCAAGTCTAGTCCCAAAATCAGGCTCAGGGGTCTCTTTGTGCTCAGCCATTTCCCCATTTAGCCCATTTCCATTCTTCCTAGCGCCGATATGAATCTTTTTTAACTGCCATTGCCACACCCATTTTTTGGGGTAGTGAGTACAACATAACCTGCAACTAGGCTGACAAGCCCCCTTGTGGAGACCAAGTAACAACTTTAGGGCCAGCTAGGCTCTAGTCCCGTCAAGGTTCAGAGCACCAAAGGATTCCAATTCAGGATTACATTTAATCATCTGGCTAAAAAAAACAGGCAACCCAGGCTTAAGGCCGGCAGGAGATCATGTCGGAAACTGGCATCCCCTTGAGCGGACAGGCCAAGCCCACATGTGCTTTGCATTCCAGCATACGCTATTCCTGCGTTCGGACGAAATCGCAAAGGCGCCACTAGATCCATCATAGCTGGAGCCAAAGACTAAAAGAATGAGTATTTGGATAAAAGCACTTGTTAACAAACATCCGTGCCCTCATTTTTTTAACCCTTAGAGCGCTAAATGCAACTATTGTTGCTCAGTGACGTAAGATTTCAAAATCAAAGCTGCTGAAAACCTATCATGTGACAAGTTGTTTAAAAGAGCTCCCCTGCGGGAGCTCTTTTAAACAAGTTGCCACAGGATAGGTTTTCAACAGCACAAGATAACTTTTTAAAAGTATAAATGTAATTATTTCAGCGCTCTAAAAGTTAATGTCAGATTGAGCAGAGGGAAACATAGTCGACTTCTCGCTGATTCCAGAGCAGTTTGGCAGGTATTCCACAGGCAGGGAGCTGGATGAATAATACCCTGCTTTTCTGTACGACCTCCTGCTTTAGGAATTATATCATTTTTCATGCAAGTTTTACTAAAACCTGGCCAAAGATATAAAACTTTGGTTAGGTCAACTGGCAAATTCTGAGAAAAAAAATGAAATTATCCTATGAGCCCGGCTCTTTTGATATGTAACATTGTTCTGCAAACGTCATCTCCAGTTGCAGCAGCTGTTTTAATGTTTTGCAGTGAGTACGATCCCTTAAGACTCGGAACATTCAAACAGCTGCATTTCAGTTCATCTCATTTTCCTCCATGCCATTCAGAGACAGCACTGCAGTATCTACAATATTTCATGTAAAATACTGCAGCGATTCCCTGTGTTAAACTCCCATCATGCAGCACAGGCCCAAATGGTAGCATGCCCAAATTCTGTGACTCCTATTTTAGTTAAACAAGTGAATTTACAGTTAATGCAGGAAAAAAAAAAGAATCAAAAATATAAAATCTGACTAACGTTTAAAGACTCATTGGAGACCAGTAGAAAGTCCAAGCAGTTTCCCCATGACAGAAAAAGTACATTAAATGCCACAAAACGTACTGATAATCCGCTGTTCCAATTCGAATGAGGTCCGTGACAAGTGATAGTAGATTTGATATTGACAACAGAGCCATCACCTCTGAGCCCGGTTGACTAAAGAAGTTGTTCATACCGGAAGAAATTTTACTCCACAATGGAACGAATCCAAATAAAACGGTCTCAGGCAGAGCAAGCAAGGCCTAATTCGACACAGACTTCAACGCACTCGATATCCAAACCCCACATTTTCAGCAATGGCTTGCACAGCTCTGCTCATAATGAGCAGAGACCTCAGTATATTCACAATACATCACTGGCATCTCTTACTCCCAGCTGAAATATGTTTTTTTTTTTAATAGAAGAGGCACGAGTCATTTGAGGTCTTTGTGCAGAAGATTGCCCGGAGTGTATACTGATGCGAGTGAGAGAGCCGCAGTAACAGCAGTATCTGTATTCAGCCCTTTTGTGTGGATGCTCCTCAGCCCCGGGTGGTGTGCTGCTGAATCGCTGATATGCATTACAAGCGAAATGCGACTGCGCACGAGCGCAGCGGAGCAGCTCAGGACTCCAATGGCATCATTATAAAGGCTGCGATGATGCACATCATAACAAACAACTGAACACAGGCATGCATTTCATCTCATGTATCTAGTGGGCACAGCAACCCAGCATGATGGTCTATAACCAAAAAAAAAAAAAAAAGAACACAACAGTGCGAGGGCTCAAGATAAGAGATCTAGCAGGTGTGGAGGACTTGACGATCAGTAGAAGCTACTGCAGAGCAGCAAGTTCAACTGTCCAAGAGGCAAGGACTGATGTTTCTAATCTAAAGCAAGAACTGGCAGTGAATGCTATAAGGAGATGAGAGGAGGTGTGATAGAGTGAAAGAGTTGAAAAAGAGCAGTGGCGTAGCTGGGGATGGGGGATAGGAAGGGTTAAGCTTGTAAAACAGCAAATCATGGGAGCAGATTGCATTCTGGACACACTGATGGTGAGGAAAGGAAGATCAATTAAAAAGGCAGCAGTAGCCCAGGCAGGAAATAATCAGCTCCACTACAGCTGGGTTAAGCAGGTGGGTCAGAAGAGAAGAGTAGATTCTATTGGCTTTGAACAGGAAAACCTGAACAGTACATGCATCATTAGAGAGGAGTCAACTTGCACTCTACAGTGTCTAGTATTAGATGAAATATATTATACAGGGTAAGTGCAAGGTCGCAAGGGGGACAAGTTGACAGGCAAACAGAAAATCTCGGTTTTGGCCCAGTTTGATCTTTTCAACCCAGTTTATGATGTCCTGTAAGCAAGCTGAAATCCAGGCTTAGATCAGTGCATCACAGATCACGTTGCACATCATTACTGCAAGTGTGATTCATGTAGTCTATCTGAAGATGACAGAATCAAGCAACTTACTTTATTAAGCAGAAGAGCAGAGGAGCAAGGACTGAGCCCTGAAGGACACCTGTGGAAAAGACACAAGGAAGCAAAATTAGGACCACACATGCTGAAGCCCACGAGGGGAAAAATGTTACTTATCAATACCTCTGCTACCTTCTTCCTCATACACTGTAAAAAAGAAAACTATGGTTTATTCAGTAGAATCAATATTCAAAATTGCCTGGACGGAATGAACGCAAAAATTCACATCAGACTGATAAGGTGCACCCTAATGCTGTGTTAATATACATTTGTGAATAAGCTGGATTAAAAGTATATGATTCGCACAGCTGTTTATTGAACAGACAGCAGCGCATGCGCATAATGACCAATGCACAGTGTTTCCTTTCCAAATGCAAGGGCAAAGTTCTTTCCGTTTGAAGGGTTCGTGCCACTTGAAAGTAATGCTCATTGACCCAACTAAGAACTCTTAACTGGGACAACAGCGTTTTCATAGTTGGGATGATCATATGGCAAATCGTGGGCAAAATTTAAAATTCTTAGTGCAGACTGTTGCCTTGAAATTTTAAATATTTTCAACTGTTCTTTTTTTACAGTGTAGATAATTCAAAAAAAATTTGTGCTCAGTTTCCAGTACTTGAAAACCATGTAACAATGGGCAAGGACATCAATGTTCGATTTTTTTTTTCGGTAGACCTCACTCATTGACCTTGAAATTTACCCCGTCAAAAACTGAAGTGTACAATCACTAAAAAGAGCACCCATAAGAGGCCAGATTTCACTCAAATCATCGGAACTGTGAGCAAAAGTGAATATTTGCTTTTTTGGGTTCAATGAGATCGTCAATGAAGCTGAATCTCACAAACTCCCAGCAGAAAGGTGAACATATTTGTACTCATTCAATACAACTCCTAGAGGATACTGTAACCCCCCCCCCCCCCCAACCACCCCACTGAGCACTGCCGCCACAGAAAAATAAATTTCTAAGAAAAACCCTGCTGAATGATAGCAATTTTGTCCACAACAGAGCTAGTAAAAGGGAGCTTAACAGGCAGACTTGACTATTATGATACATTTCAAAACACACTGCCCATCCAGTCAGGTCTACCAATTCATACTG
Organism: Gymnothorax reevesii; assembly: GCA_029721435.1. NCBI lineage: Eukaryota > Metazoa > Chordata > Actinopteri > Anguilliformes > Muraenidae > Gymnothorax > Gymnothorax reevesii. The sequence goes on along the minus strand of CM056582.1, from coordinate 62,617,673 downwards.
CATCACTTTCTACAGACAGGCCAGTTACTAGGCAAAGTATGTTAAATAGACACTTGATGCCCAATTATGATGAGGTAGGGAGATGGTGATAATGGACACAGGGCAACCAACCAGCTCTCATGACATGACAAGAGACGGTACAGCCAAATGAAAAGGAAGATCTGCGCTGAATGCAAATATGAGCAGTGATTCACAGTAGATTTGTTCAGAATCTGCCATTATGCTGCTTTAGGGTTATGAAATGTGAAGAGGAAAGAGGAGTGAAACCCGTCATGGCTTTACCTCAGGGGAAAGTGGACAGACGGTTTGACAAAGGCTTACTACACAGCGCTCGCATACATTTTTCTGTCACTGCAGAGAACCGACCGCGGTCGTAACAGAAAACAGACCTCTTCAAAGCCTAAAAGCAAGGCAAGCAAAAGAAGGTGTGGCGCAGAGCTACAATCTCTCATGAAAATCTATCACAATGAACCTCTTCAGTTTACAGGAAGGAGTGCACCAGTTCTAGCCTTTTTTGGGTGCTGAAAAAATACTCACCAAAAGCATACAGCTCAGTGATGAACTACGGGGATGAAGCAGACATTGGCTTTGCAATGTCCAGGCCTACAGTTCAGTATTTTAAAAACAAGCAAAGCTATTCCTTCTGTTTGTTCTTAGGAATGAGTAAAGGTCATGATATGATCAACAAACATTAATATGAGGTTCATTCTGCCACTAAGCAACGGTACACGGAGCACAGAATCCAAGGCACAAATAAACAAAACCAAGATGGTTACAAGTACGCATGCAGTAAGTGCTAATAGCCAATATTCTTGCAGCAAAGCTACGCAAGAATAGGCAATCAGCCAGTTAAATGACAAGCAAAAAAAGTGATAAGACTTTCTTCAGCAGCACACAGGCTAGTCGAGCGCATGTGCATGAACGGCTCAGCCCTAAAAGGGTTTAACAATCGTACAAGAACGCCTAGCTTTGCTTTCAATAAACGAACAAAAAACAGACATGCGTACCTAAACACACATGAGCACGTACAACACATGAGAACATAACCAGCTTCTAAAGCACTCCAGGGAAATCTGGGTCTGGCAAATCCTGCATCACACTGAGCAAACATGGCAGCGAGACTGGAGTACAACGGCTGGGCACAGTGTGTGGTGTGGGATGAGGGGTGTCCAAACGCGTTTGTTTCTCCAGTCTACTCAAGCGAGGTTTGACGATATCAAGATGACAACACAGTAATTATATTTCTTATCCCATGACTGTTAACAAATAATTCAAATGCACATTCAAATCACGAAATGCAAAAAAGCTTTACAAGCATGAATCAGATGCTTAGTTGCACCATAGTTAAATGTTTAAGTACACTTATCTCAGTTTATAAAGCAAATAATGAGGAAAAGCCTGGTGCTGGCGCTACAGCAAAGGTCATACGGTGACTAATATCAATGATGCCCATCTCTATGCGCCAGAGCCTCACAAAAAGTAGGAGTTGACACCCAGCAAAACTGCTAGAGTCACGGCAATTGAAAATACTAAGTTTGAACTGGCGATGGCGCTCCAGGAAACGTGGGACTCACACAAAACGATAAGCCCTGCCCACAATGCACCATATATGAACAAAAAAAGTTTTTTTTGAGCAATTCCTGTAAAAACTGTTTGAGTTATGAATCACGCCAAACACAAAGGATCTGTGCAGCGCTCAAGGTGAATCCGCAACATCCTCAAACACTTCATTTTGGGGATGCAATAAATAATAAAAAATAATAAATCCGACTGAGCAGTTTGATAAATTTGTAATTTGCCACTGCTGTAAGGAGAAGCACCTTGAAAAGTGCTACAAAATTTCTTGAAAAGAACTTGACTTTGACTTTGGAAAAGAAGTTTGAGCCCTGTTAGAGGGACCACTTCACCTGGAGAGGGACCCCTCAACCCCCTCACTGCTCTGACAAACGCACACCTCATCCCCTCCCCCCACACAACACACAAAACCCACACGCCAGCCCCCACACAACACACAAAACCCACACGACAGCCCCCACACAACACACAAAACCCACGCACAACCCCCCACACAACGCTCGTGCTCTGACAGCCCGTCACAGCCAGAGCAGACTGCCCTGCATCCCACGGCCTAATTTAATTTAACACCCCACCACTGCCCTATTTAGGGGGGGAGGGGGATTTTAACCCCCCGGCTTTGTTTCGGTGCGGGAGGTCTGCCTGTCACTCAGCTGCACTCTCTCACACACTGAAACTCGTTAAGAAGAGCAGAAGTCTGAACGCCAGCAGTTGTAGTGTTAATCACAGGCAAACGTTTCCATCTCTGCCAGTGCTTTGACTATCAGGGTCAAATTTCCACCACTGCCAAGAATCAGGCCGTGTGCAAAAGATGAGCGACAGGCACTGCAGGACGTAAACTGCCAGCAGAAACGAGAGCAGACAGTGATACGGGTTGATGTCCACTGTCCACTGAGTCCACTGTCTATCTGTCATCGTTGTTGAGAATTTCCCATCCATAAAAATATTACTACTGGGTATCCAGTGCCAAAGCAGTTAAAACAATTACCTGACACCATACTTGGTGGACTTCCAAAGTTCACAGCCTTAGGTCCATTATTTTGTGAGACAATATCGATACAAACTGAAGAACAATCAAAACAGTCCAAGGATTATCATACAATCTCTTAATATACAGATCTCCAGTAAATCTATGCTCCCCAGAGCGTAACGTACTAACGTAAGGCAGCAACGCTCCCCTTCCCACCGGTAAACACGCTCCCCTTCCCACCGGTAAACACGCTCCCCTTCCCACTGGTAAACACGCTCCCCTTCCCACCGGTAAACACGCTCCCCTTCCCACCGGTAAACACGCTCCCCTTCCCACCGGTAAACACACCACATGTATTCCCACCCTCACATGGCAACAACCGAGAATCCCAGAACCTCCTGAGGGAAGCCAGCCTCCCTCATTCACCCCACACAGAACCTCTGAACTCCCACTTCTACATGGAATAAGCCTACTGCAGAGTTCCATCACCATCTGATTTTATCTGATCATCTGATTTTATAGTCTCCAATTTCTGGGCACAGCGCAGGGTGACGCAGTGTGGCGAAGCGTGGCGCAGCGTAGTTTTGCGCGGTGCAACACCATGCGCAGCCACTTTGGCAATTTGGTAGACGGACGTGCGCCGAGATGGGTGTGGCAGCGTAGTGGGAGGAGGCGTCACATATTCTTCGTGACGCAGTGATAATTTCGTGGCAAAAGGCCCCGTCGAAAGTGCGTACCGAGCTCGCCAGCTCCAACCTGGTTTACTTTCTGTGCAGTGGTAATGCAACTGGCCGGCGCACAGTGCGCACATGTCACCGAAACCTCACAGGCAGGTTTCCAGAACGTCAGGCACATTGCAATGCAATAAATAATTACAGGAAGCACTATTTAATGTAACTATCTGAATCAGCACATAAAACATAGTATCTATACAAAGAATATCATAAATTTGGCCCCACAAAGGGCGCCGTTTTGCGAAACTGGAAATTATTTGTGGAACCGGTCAAAGGACGTGCCACAGAAAAATGACTGTGCAAGACTTTATTCTTTCTGACTGAAGAAAATGAATTTATCCTCAAATCGCGTGAGTACTTTCCGCAAATTTGTTAATAGATAACTTACCGCCAACGAATGCTGTATCGATACCAAACGCTTCAGACAAATTCGGTTTGCGGAACTGGTCAGTGCACTGTAGTGCGCGTCCCCCGATTTGAACACATAGGGCTCTAATTTCTTGCCGCAGTGCAGGTGGCGTAGCGTGGCACAGCCCGCGCAGTGGTAATTTTGTGTGGTGCAACACCGTGCGCAGCCACTTTGGCAATTTGGTAGAAGCACGTGCGCCGAGATGGGTGTGGCGGCGTAGTAGGGGGAGCCGTCACATATTCTTCAAGAGGCAGTGGCAATTTCGTAGAAAAAGTCTCCCCTGGAGTTGCACAGAAAGCTCGCCCCGTCCAAACTGGTTTACTTTCTGTGCAGTGGTAATGTGACTGGCCGGCGCATAGTGCGCACACGTCACCGAAACCTCACAGGCAGGTTTACAGAATGTCAGGCACATTTCAATGCAAGAAATAATTACAGGAAGCACTGTTTAATGTAACTACCAGAATAAGGACATAAATTATAGTATCTATATCGATTGTCCTGAAGTCAGATCAAAGGTGGTTGGCACGCCTAATGGAAACTCGACTTGACAGCCCTCAGAGAGTCAGTGTATTCACTGTGTCTTGTTGCGTGCTACACAACATAGCTGTATGCCATGGATGTCACTTTTACCTCACGCAGGAGACATTACAGGACTTGAGACAGAGAGAAGCTGAACTGCATGTGCCGTATGAGCAGGGAGAGCAGCAGCGCACGGGAGAGGAGAGACCACCTGGCTGCACAGCTCTGTCCCAAACACTAGAACCGCAGCACTTATGAAATACCATTCATTACTAACATGTCAGTAAAAGTTGATGATATTAGTCGATCCGTCCATGACTTTTTCTAAATATGCGTTTTCTATGTTATATCAAAGGTTTGAACTTCTGTTGTAAAATATAAATGAGTAGTGATATTAAATTACTTTGATCGCCGTAGCCACTTTTTTCAGCAGTGGCTTTGACCGCAAATACCCCTGTCTGCAACCTACGAGATGGGGGGGGGGGGGGGTGTGTGTGGGCATGTGGGCGCTTGAGTGCGTGTGTAGGCTGTGTGTCCTTCAGCTGCTTTCATACCAGACGCGAAACAAATTTTTCGCACAACTGATTACATTCAAAGTCAATGCAAAGACGCAAATACGCGCGTTTAAGCAGCAATAGGGTGTAATAACAGGAAAACCTATCCATCGTTTCTCATCCCAATGATGCAGGCAGAAGAAATAAATGAGTAACCATCATATCTCATTCCAACTTCATAAGTTTGAATGATCTGAAGTTATTTTGTTTTTAAATTCCATACAAGTTCGCTAATGGTAATAATTTGCAAATGCCCTAGCGAGCCAGCTAACTCATATTCATAATGCTTAATATAGATGTAAGCGGTGCAGAAAACATGCATGAAGCAGCAAAGCAAAATGCAACATTAGCGCATCATGCAGATATAGGACAGAGGCTTCTTTATTTCACACTTTAAAGGTGAGGAGAGGAGCTCATTTGATTGGTGAGGATTTGACTTGGCTGTGTTATACCCAAACACGCTTTCTCTCCTCCCTCTTTACCACTTGCGCCGGCAGGAGGGACAGAGGCGGGACAGGAGTACTTGCGCGGGGCTGCGCCGGGCAAGAAATTGCAAAATACGCCTGGATACACCCCATTGGCGCGGCGCTCCCCCCATTCGCCGCACCTGCGCCTGGTCAACGAATTTAGAGCCCTATATCTATCTCAAAGTTTAGGCATTTTAAAGAATAAGATGGGGGAATGCTGATGTTATAATTGTGTAATGCGGTGCTGTATTCATTTACTTCACCTTTTGTCCCCAGTTTTTACGTTTCTGCAAGGGTCTATATTATTTATTTATTTATTTTTAGATGCCATCCTTTTTGCTCAAAAAAGAGATCAATGATCTCAAGTGATTACCTGGTAAACTAAAGTTAACAACTACAGCGGCTAGACAGTCCAATAGCCCACAACCGCATGGGTGTAGCCCCCGAGAGCCCAATTCTCCCCTTTTTTGTGCATTATTCGGACAATGTTGTCGCCATGGCAACCAAAATCGATAGGAGTCATAAGTGAAGTATAACACATGTCCGTATCAAATATGAAAGTAATCAGACAAAAATTACAGCCTGTACAGCGCCCACAAGGAAGTGTCCATGGATGCGGCGGCAGAGACATCAAGCATGAATCCATAGTAGCTGACCGACTTCGTCTGGGGGCTACAGTAATAATAAGCAGTGGTATGAAATAATCAGAGTAATACATGCAAACAAAACTCGGGAGACGCTCCTCTGGTCTTTTCAAACATATGCAGTACACTGCCCTATACAAATCTTTTATGGAATTACCACAGGCATTCCCACTGCAGCAGGCCGATGGACAATCACACGACAGTGGACTCATTGTTGAAAGTGGGGGAACGAGTCGGTCTGGTCGCTGTCAGCACAGGTGCGTGTACACGAAGCCAGCGGCGATCTGCAGCAGGAATGGCAGCTTCTGAAGGAGCGTGGAGCCGCTGTGGGCCTAAATAAACACCTCTCGCTCGTCCTGCCACTGCACGCAAACAGGACACAGCCGCCCAGACCGGCCTGCTGGAACTTCCCCCCACTTATCTTATCACGTGCAGCCACTGTGCTGCTTAAACAAAGGGACTAACATCTCGTAACGAGCTGCTCTGATAACTGTAACCTGTGTGGCAAAACCACATGAACTCACCAGAAGAAAACGGGCAAAACCTCCTTTTGTTTTTTTAGGTTTTAATCTGTATTTTTCACCCCCACCCTAACTGCAGCTTAACTGTCGAAACGAACCAACCAGTTTCCATCCGCTCAGGAGGAAGATGCTGGAGCGCATCATTCCTCAGTATCATGTGATGACTAACCCTTTCTCCTTTCACACTACAGAGTCGAGCGGCCTGTCGCACACTGCCTATGCCGTCTAAGGACAACACAGTAAGCCAGTAAGTTGCTTGTATAGCTAGAAGCAGCAGGCTGAACAGGAGTGGTCACTATACAGCAATCAGACAAATAAATTTTGACCGGCTTAACGCCCATTATCCCCAGCGAGGCTGCGCCTATGGTTTCCTTGCCTGTGAGGACCTCCATTCATAGCAGGTAATGGCGTGGCTGGGATTCCAACACCCACTGTGAGCCACATCCCAGAAAAACACCTCAGCTGTGAGCTAGGCCAAGGTCAGGGGCACAGCAAGAGAGGGCAGCTTTTTAGTCACAGTTTCAAATGAGCCTCTGATGTTCAGACCATCAGTAGAAAAAGTCCGTATTTAGCTTCGGCTCGGACATTTGCACAGTCGCGAATAAAAGGAACAGCAGGAGACTAACGGGGAATAAGACCACACAGAACAACGAGACGTACAATGAGACAAAGGCTCGTCACCCCAGGGGTCAGGGGTCGAGTCCCTGAACTTCACCTCAAAACCATCCCACAAATGTCCTTTCATAAGATCAATAATCCAACACCCAGTGCAGGAGGGAAATTTTCATTTTGTAATCATCTCTCAGGACAGCGGGGTCAAGCAACTGGGACACTCGGGGTTAAAGGACAAGGTTAAGACGAGGTCACGGCAGGGTGTACACACTAAACCCTCACGAGGCCCCGGCTGAGCCGCTCCTTCTCTCGAGGGGAGGGAGATTTTTAAAACAGCCCTGGGAGAGCGAGAGAGAACAAAAGATTGAAGCTCTATTGAGGGGGGAGGTGACACTCTCCAGGGCTGAAGAGCACCGGTCACATCTCCAGCCGGCAGCCAGTTCCTGCTCCAACAGTTACACAGTCACAGGCTCCTGAAAGAACAATATGTCTGTTTAAACAGAGTTGGCTGATGCATGACCCCACTATATCCTGTTATAGAGATATCCACTCAGTCAAGGGCTCCAGACCTTCCCCACAAGCAAGCAAAATCATTCGTTTTGATGACAGCAGTTCCAAAATTCACATTCCAAACTGCCCAGCAGTTCACCATTGCTAAACCTTTGACACAATGTCCTGCATTTGCCCTTTCAAAGATGAGAGGAGTGTTTCTCATCACTGTACCATAATTCATGAATGCTGTACTCACATGATCCCCTTTTATTTGGGGACACTGTGTTCAATTCATACCAAAACACTGCATGTTTTACATTAAAGCTAATCTCATTTAAACTGGAAAAGTTAATTTTGTAACATAAAAAATAAAAACAAATAAAAAAACAAGGGAATTATATGTCAACGTAATTTTATTGAAACAAATTCCATTTTTGAGATGTAACACATCCTTCAGCAGTCAAACTCCATGGATCTTTTCTGCTTCTCTGAGGTAATGCATTACTGCCCCGAAAAAGACTAACAAACCAAATGGAAAGTAATTTAGTGCTCTTGCTTAACCTGCATACGTGTGACAGTGTTTCTAAAGGCTGTTATACACGCCTTCAACAGAGAGCCATTCCAACTCAAATGGACCAGGGGGTGACGCCACCCGTCACAGATTTAGTTAATTTTCGTTCCAATAGTTGCTATATGTACATGGACAAAAAGCCCCAATTCCAACTGGATACAAAATGGCAGCCATTTTAGAAATCGCCTTTTACGCGCGTCACAACGTGCCCTCCCACTTTTCTCAAATCCTTTTTTCACAATAAATCAAAAACTATAGCACCTATTGGCACCAAAATTGGCACACTCATGTAATTTTTAATGCCAATTCTGAAATAAGAATGCCAATATATCTCCTGTGGTTTGGAAACTACTGGATGAAAACCCTTTTTGGGGGTGCCAAACTTTAGCCCCCCTTATATCAATGCTGCCACATGATATCAAAATGGAACAAGTTTTCTGCTCATCACCATCACTTCAACTCTATAATCTCAAAAAAATAGAGAGGTGTTTTTTTTTTGTAATCCACCAAAATGTAAAATAGATATTTTATGAAAACAATACCACCATGTATACACACATGTATACAGTATATAGTAGTATCTATAGGGATATTGCAAAACTATGGCAAAAGGTCAGCAGTTCGTAGCCTAGTAGTCTAGCATGGATTTGATCTGCACAATCTGTACCCAGGTACCTTGCTGACTCTGTAAGAGGCCACATAAATAGCACTAGTTTACTGCCTTAAAACAAAAACACAGCATCAGTTGAAGTGGGCTCTCTCATTCATTAAGCCAGTGGTCTTCAACGTCGTTCCTAGGGACCCACTGTGTATGCTGGTTTTTGTTCCAACCGCAATTGTAATTGCAGATTTTAACAAGCTGTTAATTTGTCTTTAAGTGCATTTAATGTTTAGAGCAGTTATGTGCCCTCTTAACTCACAAGTTAAAAGAAATATCTATGTTTGCCACCAAGAATAAAAAAAAACCATACCTACATTGCAATGTATTGGAAATAACAGCATAAAACAAGAGAAAACAATGTAACTAATAAAATTATAGTAGGCTCCTAATTTTTGAAAGCTGATTGGCACATCATGAAAAATTTATTCGACAAGCAAATGGTAAAGTCAATCCAGTTTTGTGTTATGTTAATCTCATTAAGTTCACCAGAAGTTTTTTGAAATAAGTAGAAACAGTTGTGTCCAGCAGCCTAATTTTGGCTTTATGGATTTCCTCAGTGTCCAATTTGATCTGTTTGAAATGTTATATTATTTGAAATTTCTTGCAGTGTAGATATAATAACACTATCTTCTAGGGTATTTTATTCTTCATGGCATGTATGGATGTTTCTATGTAACATTAGGCTAAAGAGAGTAATTAACAACTCTAAACATGAAAAGCTAGGCAAAAAGTATTCCTGGTATGAGTCTCTATACATTTGCGTAATGTGCATGAGAGTGTAGGGGCCTACATGGCAGTATTGTTTTCACAAAATATCTATTTTACATTTTGGAGGATTACATGGAGTTGGCAGCCAAAATTTTGGGATTTTTGTCCATGCACATATTGCAACTGCTGGTGGAAAAATCAGGACATCTTACAGATGGTGGTTACAAATGCCCAGGCTACAGGTCCATTTGAGATGGAATGGCCCCAGAGCAACCTTCACTCTGCCTAACTGGACCTGGGGAGGGACCTCCATTATCCTACAAGCTTTCATACAAAGACAGAGAGGCAAAATGGTGTGTGTCACTTCCTGTTCGGGGAGCCCAGAGCACATTTCATTTCCCTCATACAGTATAAACAATGTGACAGCAGTTCTGCTGGCACTGTAGGTGCGAAAACCCGCTGCAAGCCATTTACCAAGTGGCTGCATTGCACCGCCGAGGACAGAATCGGTGCTTTCATGTTTGCACAGAAAAACAGACATTTAGTGTCATGCACCAATCGTTGAGATGAGTCACAGGAGGATCTGTCACAACATAAATGTTTCCTGTTGTTCTCCAAGACGGCCATATTCTCCTACTGAGTGCGTAGCTCCCCGACTGCAAGGAAGCAGTAATGTTTAATCTAGTGTTGCGCATCATGACGCCCAGGTGAAACAGCAAGCTCAGACCAGAGAGTAGAGCACAAGCTATCCCCAGTTTCCCTGAGCTAAAGTCACCTGATGTGAGGGAGGCACACAAAGAGCACACAGTCTTTTAACCCTTTCATCCCCAAGACTGCCAAAAGGTACTGAAATGTAACGGTCACAAAGTCTCAAGAGTGCCAAAAAGTGTTCTGTGACCAAACCCACATGAATAAAAAGATCTTTGGAACATGACCAGAACAGAGCCATTGTATTTCAGCCAATGAGAGAAGATTTGTATATGGACAATAAATATTTTGACATTGTTTAGACTTGAAATCTCATCTTTTTTGATACATAATCGAAGAGACTGTGAAAACTTCAAGTTCTTGTCCAATTCCTTTTGGGCAAAAAGGACAGACAAACCACTGGAGGCCTTGGGAGTGAAAGGGTTACAAGCGTCATGTGGAAAGGGTAAAAGTAAAAAAGTTGCTCCGCTGGCCCAGAGCAGTCTTACAATTCACCCAACCCGTCATCCTGAACTCAATCCACATTTTGAAATAAGATCTAAGGCTTCAGTGTTTAGTACTGTTCAATAAAAACAAGTGAGTCATGGCTAAATGGAGTAATAGCTCCCTCAGAAAGATTTGCAACAAGATGTTTTTGTGAAGTCTGGCTAGTCGGGAACAATGAACGACAGACAGTAGTGATAACCATCATCAAATGACTAATGTCTCAGCTCATAACTGAAAATAGGTCAATATATCAGGATTTGAGAATCACTGAAATTTAACTGTATAATAACCTCTCTTTTTTTCAAAACTTCCCTCTAAACAGCTCGTTCAGATATTACAGCAAGAATGGCTCACCATCCTTTATAGTTGGCTTTTCTTTCAGGTTCCAAACACAATAACTTGACATGCACACATCTAACAGGCATTTAGCTCTGTTACTGAACAATTTGTGTTTGTCAGACCCTAATCCCTTGGCACAAATGTCAAATAAGAGTCATCAGAAGATTACATGTCCCTCCCCCAATCTCATCTCAAAAATCCCAAAATTTCAAAAGGCACCAGTCTAGAACCTGATTAGTATGCACAAAAAGCTTCCTTAAAAAAACTATTGAATTAGATAGATTAGATTAGAACGGTATTAGAGTTCTGTTCCAGAAACAAAATGATTACAGACGGACTGATGTATTGATGACTATATCCGCCCACAGAATATGCCGGGGGCAGAAAAATAGTTGAAATTCAAAAATAGCAAAAGGCACCACACTTCAGTGGTCAATTTTAATGCAAGGGCAATTCCATGAAAATATTAACCTTGGGGTGAAAATTGAAAATGATTTTCATGATTTATATTGGTGTATAAACAGAAAGTGCACAGCCTTACGATTGTGAAACTGCAGTTTCTTTTAAAATATTTAACCCCATCATCATATTAACCCTTTTAGTGTCAAGGAGTTGAAATAGACAAAAAGGTGCTTTTTTTGTCACTGAACTTTAAATATGCCTAAAACACCGAAGCAGATAGTGTTGGGGAAAAAGACCTCTGCATTTTAGCCTCCATTAAGGGTCATACTTTTAAAATATAGAACGAAGCTGGAAGTTGTTTAACATTTTTGCAGCAATTAAATCCCTTATGGCCCATATGTGAAATGTCACGTGTTACTTTTATGTTAAGAAGTTTGTTTTAATAATAAATATTTAAATAATCTCTGAGCCAATGGTAATACACGCGACACTACCTGCAGACGGGGACAGCTACCCATTTCTGGGGGGGTATGCAACAACAACAGCAGCAGCAGCAGCGCCCCCCCCACCCCCCCAACACCTACACCCAATTGTTTTGGCGCCCCCCTTCGCACTGCATACCCACTTTTTGCGCCACTACCTGCAGAGAACACTACAGGCCAAGTGGTGGCAGACTAATGTTAAAACTACATTGGTTTTACAAAGAGCTTTTTAGTTTTGCTAATTTCCTACAGATAGCAGCATCAGCAGCCTTTTTTTCCATGATGTCATTTCCTTTTCTGGAAGTTTCTTTTGAAATGAAGATTTCATCAATTGAACTTTGAAATTCAATTACCAATCGCCATTCATCTCCAAAGCCATTGGTAAGTAGCATTTGATAGTTTAATTAATGTTCATAGAATCCTAAGTTAAGACAATTATATTTCACGCAAACAACAAACACTTGTTTGAGAAATAAAGATGATTTGAATGCAAGTGATGCATGAACGTGATGTACAAGGAAGCAAAAGCAGATGAATCATGCCTATACTCAATGGTCTTGCCTGTGTTGGTGGTGCAGAGAGCGTTATATAGTCCTTGAGCAATTATTACCCCATTGCAACGTGCCTAATCTGCCTATGGTTGGTTGCTCCATCATTTCTGCATAAGCACAACTGCACCTAATGTACCCCTGCACTCTTTGTCTGCAGGAGATTTTCTTTTGGTCAGGTTGCTGACAAGGAAGGCCAAAAAAAGATTCGTGGCTGAGCTGGTGGCTTTAGATTGGGAAAGAAATGAAGCTGTGGTTGTATGTCTAAGGAAGACTAGGTACAGTGGTAAGGTCTTTACCTATCCCCTACAGGAAGACAGGAGCTGGGTAGAGGATTGGTAGGTTATAAGAAAATTCACTGGGAAAGTTCATGACCGTGGAGTTTATTTTGAACATTTCGTTGATGCGGATTAACACAAGGTCCCTGAAGTTTGCGGTTTCACTCTTATCATGATGATGTATCTGAATCTCAGCAAAAATTTCCCTTGATTTAAGTTCTTTAAATTAGTTTTCTTTAAACCTGGTAGACACTCAGAATGAGGAGGTGTTTTTTATGAGGCTGCGCATTGAACCAGACCGTCTTAGACGACAATGAGAAAGCTTTTTCTCCACTGAAAATAAATAAAAATCATCCCTCAAGATGACATATTGACACCACAAGTAATGCAAATTCATCTTCACGAACACTTTCCGTATTCAATCCAGAGCTACAATCCACAGTATGTCATTAATCGCATGAGAATGGGATGACATTTTATAAATGTCACCATTTGCAGTCAATACAAGAGCAAATGAACATTCATCAAGCATCACAATAGTGGGTACAGGCTGACAATTTTTGCACAAAGGTTACGAGTGATATTCTGTAATCACTGCAAATTTACTGACATGACAAATACAACACAACATAAATAATTTAGACATAAGAAGCGGTACTGCAAGTCATTCGCCGCTGTCGCACGTTTCTGCCAGACTTCAATAGTTTATCCACTTCACATTTACACTCCTTAAAACTGCCTGAATAAAATCTAAGAGAGATTCCATGAAGCTGCTGGGCTTTTTATTCGTGGGCAAGAACGTCATCAAGAAGTCATTCCCCAGCCATTGTGGAGAGTAAATTTTGTACCAACAATTACTCTTTTAAATAGGTATTAATCCCACCATTCACCAGTAAAAGAACTCACAATGAAGAGTTAATTGGGTGGGTGGGTGGTTCTCATTGTATCTGGAATCCAAGCTGTCTTTCGGCTGTTTTTTCTCGAACAGGTCGTTGAAGTCGGTAAAGAATCTCCAAATTTTGAAAATGAAATGTCCGAACATAATCGATGGTAAGATCATACGTTTATTATTGCTGCCAACCAACAAAAGTGGGCAACGAAGGTTATGTATTCACCCATGTCTGTTTGTCGGTTTTGACCAGACAACACCTCTGAAATTTCTCCATCAATATCGATGATACTTAGTGAAAGTGTGGGTCTTGACCCAAATAACAATACTTTAGACTTTGGTGGTGATCGGGATCGCTATCCAGATCCAAGAATTTTTTAAAGGATTGTAGACCACTGCGAGATTGCAAGATTTGAATAAATACCGAACATTTTAAAATCCAATACATAGTAGGACTATTCCAAATGTACTGGCAGAAGTAAGCACTCACGGAGCGCCATCCAGTATCAATATGAAATGGGATATTTTGAAAGCTGTTATTCCTCGAGCAGCTTTTTTGTAACTACATAGGGGCTATATATGGTTTTCCGCTCTTCCTGTGAGGGTAAACATATTTTTCAAGATTAAAAAAAATCTATATTTTTTATGGACTGCCAGGTAGACAGGATAGCAGAATTTGCCAGGCTAGTTGCATTGTACAGTTGTGCAGGGAGGCTCGATTCATGGAATACCAAGGCCACTACAGTAAAACTTAAAAATGTGATAATTTCAAACTGGTGTCAAATATCACCACCTCATGAATATTCAATGCACAGCTGCATCTTATCTGCTTGATTACAATACCGCAGCACTGAAGGCATCAGTTGGGTCGTAACCCAGACAATGGCGTCCGTGGACTGCATAACTGCTTCCCATGGGGGTAAACAGCCGTTTCCTTGGAATTACCTGGTTTTCAATAATTATACAGCTCTACAGGGTTCTACAGGAATATTATATTGATGTTTACTACGCCATATTGTACAAAAAAAAATTAGTGTGCATTTTGAAAAAGTGTGAGCAGCGGGCCTTATCTGATGCATTTTGCGAGAATCTAAAATTTTTTATAAAGCACATGTGCAGCACAGAAGGTACTGTTTGATCTTCTGACATTTTTTCTGTTTCATCAAAAGCCTTTTTTTCTACCACTTGAAACCCCATTTGGTGGAGTGCTGACAATTTTAAGTATTTCTGCCATTCGTTTTAATAATTGATAACATTGATACATCAATCAATAATATTGATTGCAAACAGACCATTGATTTAATAGACCTTCAAAGGACTTCATGCTCTATGAAATCAAAGCCAACCTTAATTCAATAGCAAAAGGAAATCTTTACACCGACAGAAATAATGGTCTCATTTTTATGATATAATGATCCAGACAGATATCATAAAATATTACGAATGTATTTAGTTTTGCAATATTGACTGCCCCATAATAGCAAAACTGTTTCTGGCTAACGGAGGCTATTTTTGCGGGTACAGAGGGGGAGGGTGGTAATGACTGATCTCTGGATATCAATTAGGAGCTCATTACCTGTGCATTAGCAGGAGCGCCAATCATTTGGGATCTGACAGTCTGGCCCAGTGACCTTGACCTTGGGGGAGGGGCTTCCTTAAAATGCCAGCCCACCCCCCTCCTCAGAGAGGATCTGAAAACCTAACCCCTCATCAGACTGGAGGGGGGTGAACCAGGCGCTCCTCTCTTTTCGAAAGAATGCACTCAGGAGCGAACCCTGTACTCCACAGTAACAGGGAAATAATCACTAAGGCATGTGAAAGACACATGCATACTAAAGAACACAAAGGTATTACCATTTTGAACATGGGCATTCCTAGCAATTGGTCTACCCATATTATAGCACAGCATTTCAAAATTTGTGTGTCTAACTAAAAAAAATTACACCCATCTAACTTTGAAAATACCCCTCTAAAAGACACTTAAAATGGTACCAGGCTAAACCCCTGGCTAACAAACAAATTAGAAATGAGCAACATGGAAAGATATGTACAAAATAATGCACTGGCTTGTAATCGGACACAAAGCCCACTTTTGCTCTCTTATCTTTGGATCCTCCCTGTCCCTCCCTTGCCCAGTGTGTGTGTGTGATTCTGGGCTGGAGCCGATGTGATATTTTTAGACTGGGCCAGGAACTGTGTGCTGAAACAATGGAGAGCCGTGTCTGAACAGGAGTGTAACAGAGTGACTGGAGAGACAGGGGCCGACAGCAGCAGAGCCCCTCTACAGAGCGGCAGCGAGCAGCTCCCCACGAGTTACCACAGCTGCAGCCCCAGCCCACAGCACTGCAAACACACACACACACACACGCACACGCACACGCACCACGCACCACGCACCACGCACCACGCACCACGCACACGCACACGCACACGCACACGCACACGCACACGCACACGCACACGCACACACACACACACACCCTTGTACTTCCATCCTTGTGAGGATATCATATTGACTTCCATTCACTTTTTGTGTGCGTCTCTACAGCCTTTCCAGGATCTTAATAATAAGCAGCGCATGCCTAACCCAAACCCTTACCCAAACCTTAACCTATCCCTAATTCTAACCTCACCCCTGAGTCACAATTTGCCTTGGTAGTTGTGAGGACATAGAAAAAATGTCCTCACTTCCCAAAAATGTCCACACTCTGAATGCAAAAAAAAAGTTTTTTGGTTCTTTCTAGCAAGTACACTCACGCACGCATGCACACGCACACACACATTCGCAGACGCTGCCTTGTGCTCCTTTTGTGGCTCATAAAGAGGGCTTAACTTAACTCGCATTGTGTTGCCCCTACTCAATGTCCGCCTCACTTTTCACCGCCTGCCATCTCATCTGCATGAGACAAAGGCTCTCTAACCCCTCCAGCAATGGCGGGGATGACTTCTGTTGCTGGATTTCGATTTCTCCGACCGCACAGTATTTATGAAAACACAGGGGCATTGCTGGAGCCATAATAGAAGTCCTCACGCCAGTCCTGTACACAGTGAGCACGTTTCATCAGCACTTGCGCGCACAATAAATGTTTCAATCCTCCAGGGCATTCTCTCAGGACAAAAGGTAATGGATCACGCTTGTTGGGGTAATACATCTCGCCTAGCATATGCCGTTTGGCATTTGCCATATGGTGCACAGCAAACATAATTTAGCAGCTATTCTTTGGTATTCAGAGCGCCGCACGCAGATGTGCTGCAAGTACAGGTCTGCTGAATTATACAGCCGTTTTCCTTAATGCCCTCAAATGCCCTCTCTAATGTCATGTGAGGTATGCGTGCATGTGTGTGTGTGTGTGTGTGTGTTAGTAACCACTTAAACAGTGGTTGTGCGCGTAATTTATAAAGACTCTCCTTTGCCTCCATACGGATCCGCCATATTGAGAATGGAAGTATCAGGGCCGAACTGTGATCAGACGGAGGGGGAAGCAGTAAGATCACCATGTTCATGATCTCCTGTTCGCTGGAAAAGTCCCACAATATGGCAGCGTTAGCTACCGGCTCAAGTGGCGTCTTGAAAGCACACCCAAGGGAGACGAATAAGACTAGAACCACCACAAAATAAATAAATAAATAAATAAATGTGTCAGCCTGTGTGAGATGTGCACAATGTGCTGGTCAGGGGAGCACAGTCAGATGTACGCATGTCCGGTCAGCCTAATGCCCTGTACCCCTTCCTCCACCTGCCAACAGCTGCATGAGTGACGTCAGACCCATTCGGTGTCCACTTCCTACTGGCCACAAGCCCGTTTACCATCTCAAACTCCTGCCAAAGACGGCTTCCAGCACGCCTCCATCACCAGCCTTCCATCGTCCAGCAGACA
This sequence comes from Gymnothorax reevesii, assembly GCA_029721435.1. NCBI lineage: Eukaryota > Metazoa > Chordata > Actinopteri > Anguilliformes > Muraenidae > Gymnothorax > Gymnothorax reevesii. The sequence goes on along the minus strand of CM056582.1, from coordinate 62,600,226 downwards.
GCACAGCGCTTTGAGGCAGGTCAGTTAAGGAATGCCTCAACAACATGGCTTCCTCTCAGCCCCCTAACCCCCCTCCCACGGAACCCAGGTGCTCTGTGAAACTGTAAAAACGGAAATCTTCATGTGGGGTCAAAACTACTCCTGATTGATGCATTTGCTTACCTTGCTATGAAAATGCCACAGTTCACAAAAAGCATATCCTCCCGCCGCCTGGTTCATTAGTTTCCATCATCACTGGTTTCCAAAGATCCATTTCTCCATGAAGTGCCTCCCCCAAAGCCCATTGTTCACAGAACCTAACTGCCACACCGGTCGTGTTCCTGTTCCATTTTAGGAGCATAATCCAGAGATGTTTACATTATTCACAAAGCAGCTCTGTGCTTTGTTCATCAGTGCTTCCCATTTCTGTGAGAGGGATTGTCGGGTAGAATACACTTCAGTAGACTTTAAAACAACTAATGATAGGCTCCATTCACCCGAATGCATTCTGTTAGCACTGCCTCAGTGCAGGATTAACTGCAGCCTTTGTTCCACCTTCAGGGATTTCCAAGAAGACCCAAAGCCAAACAACATGCAACTGCTGCTTGTGAGACATTCACGCCAACTCCCATTTCAAGGGCTAAAACCTGGATTGTCATCTGGGAGACAAAAAAGAGCAGCCACTACGGACCCCCTGCATCTCCTCACCCAACAACTCAGACGTGAAGTGGAAAGGCTTATAACCAGGCTGTCCTGTAATGTCAAATTCTGTCCTGTCTTGTTAGAGGTCCCCTCCAGGGCTTGACATTACCTTTTTGAGTCACTTGTACTTCGTACAAGTAAATTCACCTTTCACTTGTCTGGGTATAATTGAAAAAAATTTACTTTTTATGACCTCGGAATGGAAGATTCGGGGGCATATTGTTTTTGGCCTGTCCATCTGTCTGTTTGTTATTATTATCCCCCCAGCATATCATACAGGGGGATATAGTCATGGGCACAGTTGTCCGTCCGTCCATCCATCCACCCGCCTGTCTGTGAACATTTCGTTTCCGGAGGATAACTTGAAAACCGTTCAATATTTTTTAACAAAACTTTGCGTGCACATTAATCATGACCTGAAGTGGTGTTTTTAGGTAATCCAAAGTTGATGAATTTTTATATTTTTTCTGTTTTCCATGGAAACATTTTGAACTTTGGGAGGGGTATGGTTTGTTTCTGGAGCATTTTCATTCTTTCAGTGTGTGGGTCTTGGGGGATATGCCATCTCCTGATGACTCCTGTTTGCTGCCCCATGGGACAGCAGTGTCGTGTCTAAAGACACTTGTCCCTTTGACCAAGGAAGATGAGCGGGAATATTATAGGAATGATATAGGTGACTCTTGAGGTGTTTTAAAATTTTGTTACATAAGCATTTTCCAATATTTAAAACTGTGCTTAATGAAGTGTTTCAGTCAATATAATTCCAATCTAACAAATCAGCAGTTATTAAAATGTGGCAAACATTATCTGGTAAACATATTTATTCACCTTACATGGAGCCAAGATTGGTACTGAATTAAATAAAATGTTTGCCAAATGGGTTAGTGTAGGTTTATGAGTTATAAAACATAAATCATCTTGAAGAAGGAGTAGATATTTACCAGTAGGCTTGACCAGTAGGCTTGAATATGTCAACAGATGGCAGTTGAAGACTTTTCGGATGGTATTTAACGAAATTTAACCAATAAAAATGTTTACTATTAAATTGCATTTTGAATGCAGGACTTAATTAAAATATAAGTTATTTCTCAACATGACAATAACATCAGAAAATTAATTAAACTCTTTTTTCCAACCAATCATTAAAGCGCAGGCGACTGTAGGCCTAACTACATAGTAAAAACTAGCATGTTTGGGTTGGTTCCTCTGCATGATTCATTTAAAAATTAAAATTACTTAATTCAACTACCAATCTGTAGACTTGACAGACATGGGCAGTGAGGTTCCGCAGGTGATATCCCAATGAGATTCAGCGACTGGGATTGCAATTATCAGATATAATGTTGTAAACATCGAGGGCAGAATGACCATGATCTAGGAGACTGTAAAACAATGATATTTTCTCCTGTAGAAACTACGGGGGGGGGGGGTTATACATGTCACGGAGAAGTACTGGATTACCCACAGTCCTACGCTGTTGCCTTGGAAAAATAGACCCGCAAATGTCTTCGCCAATTAATGTGTTAGGTCGGTAACGAACAAAGCACTGGCAATGTCACTAAATGCAAACAATACGAGACACTAAATATACTCACAACACGAACTAAAATATATTACGATGATAAATTAAACAAGCAGCTTAACTATCGATGCTGCAGCGAGGTGACATTTATTCACGTCACGCTCACTCTGTCTCTCTTCACACCGGTGCCATTACAGCTCATTTTTCATTCATCGTACAGACTAAGTTTCACGTCGCTCAGGAACAGTTGCTGTTTTTCTTCTTGATGCTTTTCCAGGAGTTTGCCCGGGCTGCGGAGCCTTGAGAAACATCACTGCTCCTCCGATATAAGGGGATCCTGCATATGTGTATGCGCATGTGTCCGTGTTTGTGTATCTGATCGGTCAATCAAAGCATTCGAGTTGGACGCTGGTTAGACGTGTCGTGGGGAAAAACGTTTTTGTTTCAAACTGGTATTCTGAATGTATTCATTTAATGAACTGAATTCAGGGCACATATCGTGAAGACACTATTTTTTCAGCTACTTTTAACTTGTCCGGTGGGGCAAGTAAATTTCTCTTCCACTTGTCCGACAATAAAATTGACTTCTCCTGGACCAGCGGACAAGCGTTAATGTCAAGACCTGCCCTCCCATGCTACCAAGTGCACAGCCAATTAGCCGTTATAAGCCATTTCAAAATGTGTGATCTGTGACATCACAGGAGGGAGGGGTGACCCAGAATAATGAAGGAACTCTTTAACTGGTTAGCTGATGTTGATCAGATTTTAATCGTCTCTGGGTGGTCACTTCACCATATGATGTCACAAACAAACAGATTTTGAAATGGCTAGTCATGACTGATTGGCTGTGCACCTGGTGACGTGTTCAGGGACCTTTAAAATCAGCAATGGAAAAGAAGCAGGGGAGATATTAAGAGAAATGTGAATGGATGAGGATGGTGGAGTCCCATTAGGATGCATCTATCCAAAGGGCCAGACTGAGCCACGTTTCAGGCATGAGGTCTGTAAGCCTGTGGGTAGGACAGGGGGCCAGACAGGAAATGAAGGGTCATAAAGGTCCCTGCTCCAGTCACCAGGTGCACAGCTAATAAGCCATTGGGACCAAATTTCTCGTAACACTCAACAGGTGTTACAAGGGAGCTTTTTGTCTGCGACTGAAATGACCACAATGGAGCTGATTCTGCTGCCGTCAAAAATAACCTGAACAGATTCCCCCCAAGAAAGGCAATACATTTAAACAAAATATAAAAACCTTTCCCACTGACATATTTTTATTTAAATTTTCAAGTGTAAAATTAATTTGTTGCAAGGTCAGAGAGAGAAGGCAGAACAGAACACCACGATCGACACCTCATTCCTGTGTCGGCAACATGATCTGCATCAGTGACCAATCGGTACGGGGTCTTCAGGCAGCCCTGCTGTGCCTCCACCTGGCGCTACACATTACTGCTGTACACCACTCAAGTACTGAGGGTCCAGCAATACATGAATTCGGCAATATACTACACCATTTGCACATATTCTTAGCATCTCTAAATAAAATATAGCATGTATAAATCTTAGCTACTGAATTAGCTAACTCATTTCACCATTATTAATGTCAAGTCAACCAATAAGGTACTCAACCTCAAAATACTACGAATGCTTGCCAAAATGAAAACAAAGATGAGCAATGAAATGTTCCACCATAAAAAAACGTTTGTTTTGCTAAAAATCATACTGGAGATGAGGAAATGGACTAAATGAAATTTCTAGAAACTGTTTTTCTAAACGAAACAACACAATAAAGCCAGGTTCGGAATCGGCATTTTTAAACTTCGTATCAATCAAAATGCGACACATCACAACCCCGTGTGATGGCAATCATGTACAAACACCAGCAGCAATGCCACCTTCTTGATAAATTCTAAATGGAAGACAGCCCTACAGAAAACCAATTGAACAAATACAACAACTACTGGAAGAGGGCTCCCACTACCAGGAACGGGCAGGAGTCAATATCAATGAAGGCAGCCACAAGCAATATTGCAAGCAACATGCTGTGGGGCAAAAATGAGCCGAGAGAGTCAAAAATCCCTTCCCCCTCTCTTCCTGAAACTTCTGATCTGCACCAATCCTGCCAATTCTCCACTGAGATCCCTCATTTTTTATGAAGCAGCCAGCCAGCAGGGATGGACAGCAGGCGGCCACATAAACATGGAGGAATGGAAGCAAGCAGATGAGCAATACTCAAGACGTGAGCAAATGTTAATGTATTGCCACTGTAATAAAATGTGGTATTTCCTGCATGCCTGCATTTTGAGTTTCTCTATTAAAGTTGTCCGTTTTTAACATATATAATGTTTTGAGGACATTTCCAGTGATAGGTGTCATTTACTCTAGAACCTTCTTCATATGCATATTTCACTTTCTTCTCACGTATCAGAATTTTTTAACAACTTCAGAGCAGACATGAGTTTTCAGTTTGAACACAGAACAAGCAAAAATCCAGGAGTCATGCCAACAAACTCAATGAAACTTGATGACTTCAGGTCAATTCCATTGTGACTTATGGGACATTTCATGAAAAACTGCAATGTTTCAAGTGAAAACTTGAAGAAACTAGAAATGAGAATGCCTTGTAATCATACATGGTAAAAAAAAAGACTTAACTCTCCAAGTGTAATGTGAATATAGGCAACTAGATGGCAGTATTTACATTTTTTTATTCAGCTCGGACTAGAGCTATGTTTGGACATGTTTCAGACATGTCTGGGGCAAGTCCCCGAAAATGAGACAGTAAAGTAGTAGGAGAAATTGCTTGAAGAAGGATACATGTGACCAGACCTGTCAATCTGTTCAAGACCTGAGAAGTTTCTTTTGTGGATTTTTGCCTGTGTTTGAGCATTTTCCTCACCCAGGACATCACCAAGCCACCCCACCAAAACAAGGGACTGTAAATATTTCTGTTTTTTTTAATATATTCAATCTTGATCAGTAGCATAGTTAGTTGTTTCGTTGTCTTTGTTCATTACATGTGTTTAAGTTTTTAAAACTGTGTCTGTCATCCCTTGCTGTTGCTGTTGTGTTGTAAATTGTAATAACAAATTGGGGCCATAACACAAGAAACACACAAAAGCTTTATGTCAGGTTGAAATGTCATTACTGGAGGGGGGAAACTGTCATTCTGACCTATGGGAAATTTGGGGACCACGGTTTTTTGTATGGTTTAAAGGAAGTTGAAAATCTCTCAGTTTTAAAGGTATGGAATCAGTTTGTTGCCCACTGTTTGGACACTTGGTGTATTTTGTTACTGGGGTCATGTTAAGGAAATAAGCTAAATTCATTTATACATGATGCTCTGAAGAATGGCGTGACTTATGGGACATAGGAACATGACTTATGGGACACTATCCCAAGGTCTACTTGTGTAGTGATTCTAAGTCTTTAAATGTCCTACACGGTCATTTTTACATGTAAACATTTATTCATCAATTTGCCAAAAGATAAGACATTTATAGAACATCAACTACCTTAAATGTAATTCAAAACATTTTGAACAAACACCAGAAAATCCATTGGGCTCAAGCAGTGAAATTTAAACTGGACACAGCATCACATCAATTAATGACACTATATGACTGAAAGAACAACATGATCAAACAGTAAAACATCAAAAGCCTTCAAAAGACAATATTTTAAATGCTTTAGGCAAATGGCTACATGTGATTTATGGGACAGAGATGTCCACCTTTTCCACAGTCTTGAGAACTGTGGCACTCCAGCTCCTGAGCTAGTTGCAACTGACTTCAAAGTTAAAAAGTGAATACAAAGCCAGGTATGTAGGCAAATTAAATCACATATATGACTCTTCCATTTACTCATCTTGTTTCCTTTGTCATGTGGCCTCTAATTTTGTCATTAGTGTTTCATATGATATGGTCATCTCGTTCAAACATATGATTTCCCTAATCCACTGAGCCTAAGACAACCAATTTTATACTTTCAGTGGGCTCCAAAATTACTGGCATCCCTGAATAGCAATGCACAAAAATACTTTTAAAAAATATATATTTATATAGAAACTATAAATGTGAGGAATACTGTATAATATTAATGTTCCAATGGAACCAAACTTTAATTAAAAATCAATTTCCAAGGCATCAGAATTTATGGCACCCATAAAGATCATTGTAAATAATATCTATCAAAATTATACCAGTTGTTAAATTCCAGTTATTTAAGTTTTATCTAAGAGTTAAGGTACCGTATCGAGCCATGACATCAATTCCTGTTTCACAAGGGTAGAAAAAGAATTAGGTAACAAATATTCAATATCCCTGTGTCCTCCAACACCAAGTAAAAAACAAAACAACTGTCTGTTCAAAAGAGGCAGATGGTCATAGACCTTCATAAGTCTGCTAATGGCAACACAAAGATTCACAAACGATTGAATATGCCACTGACCACTGTCAGGGCACTTATTAAAAAATTCCAAAGATATGGAACTTTTGAAAACCTCAAAAGGTAGAGGACGCAACTGTGTTCCTCCCTCCCAGGAAACTGAGGAGGATGGTGAGAGAAACAACAAAAATCCCCAAGAATCATTGTGAAAGAATAGCAGGCCTTTATGGCATCTTTAAGTATGGTTCAACTACTTCAAAACAATGGGCTGTGCGTGTACCTGGAAGAGTCTTGATTTCCTGCCCATTAGGGCTCCAAGTTTCATCTAATTGTCTCTTTTTCTCAACTGCCTCCTGATCAGCATAGAGGACACGCAGTTTCTGATAGGCTTGCAAATTCAGAAGGTGTAGGTACATCCAAACATTCAGCCCTTAGGTTTTCGGAGACCCGATGCTTTACAGTGGCCCCCTATTTCATCAGTGCAACCTTTTCCATGTGACGTGGCTGAAAAATTCCATCTAGATGGGACATCCATAAGAATTAAAGAGCACAGTGGGCTTTGTTTTTAGTTTCATCGTATCTATGCCAAATTTGTGACTTATGGGACAAAACAATCAAGTCATACAGAAGAAAAGGCAGCGGAGCAATTAGAACATCCTGCTGCTCCCTGCATATCCTGACCAGAGTAGAAGACAGTAAAGACAAAAGCGCCTTCAAAAATGCACTGGTTAATTTATGCAGAAAAGAAATCATGTGAAGCGTGACTTATGGGACATTTGCACCAATCATGTTTGAGGTCCCATAAGTGCAGTTTTGACATTTAGCAGCCTTGTTTTGTTTTGAGTGCAGCTGGTGCAAGTGCAGGGGGGTCATGAAAAGATGGAACCATGAAGGAAATGCTCTGAGGCTTTCTATCTCCGGTGGGGATTGTTGAAAAACAAGGATATTCATAGTCTTTTAATTATGAAAATATTAAAACTTCAAAGTGGTGTTATTTTTCAGCAGAGTATGCTACTCCTTAAATATTCATTGGTTTTGATAGAAGTAATGTATATTTCAACAGCATAAATGACATAACTGCTAATGTGTTTTTTACTTTTCTTGAAAAATTGAACTTTTCCATGGAATTGACCTTCAGCAAGGAGGGGGGGCACCTGCAATTTAGCGGACGCAGAGTTCCCATTTTGTAATTTGTCACGTAACATTCCTAAACTGCTGTGAAAATGTATTTTCCCCCTTCCTGATTTCTTATTTTTTTGAATATTAGTCACATTTAAATATTTCAGATGAAACAAATTTTAATATTAGATAAAGATAACCCGAGTAAATTCAAAATACAGTTTTTAAATGAAGATTTCATTTATTGAGGGCAAAAGCTATCCAAGCCTACCTGGCCCAATGTGAAAAAGTAATTGCCCCCTAAACTTAATACCTGGTTGTGCCGCCCTTGGCGACAACAACTGCAATCAAGCATTTGCGATAACTGGCAACGAGTCTTTCACATCGCTGTGAAGGAATTTTGGCCCACTCTTCTTTGCAGAAGTGTTTTAATTCAGTAGCAGTGGAGGGATTTCGAGCATGGAAGGCCTGTTTAAGGTCATGCCATAGCGTTCCAAAAGGATTTAAGTCCAGACTTTGACTAGGCCACTCCAAAACCTATGTTTTGTTTTTTTTTTTTTTTTTTTTTTAAACCAAATCAGAAGTGGACCTGCTGGTGTGTTTTGGATCATCGTCCTACTGCATAACCCAAGAGCGCCTGAGCTTGAGGTAACAAAATGATGGTCAGACATTCTCCTTCAGGATTTTCTGGTAGAGAGCAGAATTCATGGTTCCATCAATTATGGCAAGTCGTCCAGGTCCTGCAGCAGCAAAGCAGCCCCAGACCATCACACTACCACCACCACCACCACCGTGTTTGACTGTAGGTATGATTTTCTTTTTTATAAAATGCTGTGTTAGTTTTACAACAGATGCAATGGGACGCACATCCTCTAAAAAGCTCAACTTTTGTCTTTTCAGTTCACAGAATATTTTTCTCAAAAGTCTTGGGGATTATCAAGATGATTTTTTGGCAAATGTGAGAAAAGCCTTTGTGTTTTTTTGGTCAGCAGTGGTTTTCGCCTTGGAACTCTCCCATGGATGCCATTTTTGCTCAGTCTCTTTTTTATTGTTGAATCATGAACAATTACTTTAACTGAGGCAAGTGAGGCCGGCAGTTCTTCAGATGTTGTTTTGGGTTCTTTTCTGACCTCCTGGATGAGTAGTTGATGCACTCTTGGAGTAATTTTGATAAGCTGGCCACTCCTGGGAAGGTTCACCACTGTTTCAAGTTTTCTCCATTGGTGGATAATGGCTCTCACTCTGGTTCACTGGAGTCCCAAAGCCTTAGAAATGGAAAATAGCCCTTTCCAGTCTGTTAAATGTCAATATCTTTGTTGCTCATCTGTTCTTGAATTTCTTTAGATTGCGGCATGATGTGTTGCTTTTTGAGATTTTAGCCTACTTCACTTTGTCAGACAGGTTCAGTTCAATTTAAGTGATTGCTTGATTCAACAGGTCTGGCAGTAATCAGGCCTGGGTGTGGCTAGTGAAATTGAACTCAAAACTGAGATTAACCACATTTAAGGGGGGGGGGGGGGGCAATTACTTTTTCAAGATGGTTAAGATAGCTTTTTTCCCTTAATAAATGAAGTAATCATTTAGAACTGCATTTTTTATTTACCCAGATCATCTTTGTCCAATAGTAAAATTAACCTGACGATCTGAAACATTTAAGTGTGACAAAAATGCAACAAAATAATAAATCAGGGAGGGGACATACTTTTTCACAGCACTGTATATAGCGAGGGTTGAGGACACTAATCCTAATCCCTAACTCCAATCCTAACCCCAACCCCAACCCCTAACTGCACACAACAATGGAACACTGGAGTGAGCTTGGAAGTGTGTCTGCTAGAAAGCAGTAGAGCCCAAGAGAGCACCAGTTGGCTTTTCCAGGATGGACGTCGCCCATCCCCAGTTCAGACGCAATGCAAGCCTCTCATTACCCATGAGCACAATAATAAGAGTGGACTGAGAGACTTCTGTTGAAGTAATCCGTTGGTGGAGGACTGTGCATATTATTCACGGATAATAACTCGGCAATGTTAACGCACATTCACAAACTGGAATGCATCTCATATTGCAAAACTGAGCATCAATCAGGCCCTTTTACACACCATAATTACTGGAGTCAATCAGAGGTGGCGGCAGGTAGAGCAGCTGAGAGATAGAACCACATCAGCCACTGTTGCTCAGTGACTGGCGCCCATAAGCTTTCTGACTGCACAAAGCCATCACTGATTTAACAACATCCCAGATTCAAAACCAAGCACAGAGTCAAGCACCGCTGAAAAATCCAACCTTAATGATATTTACCTGCTCCCAAAATGGAGAGCTGAAGTGTGAGAGTCACATTTGGAATATTCCAAAGCGGGATGCAAAGACCTCAGGGCCGTTTAGGGAAGTGAGATTGGAAAATATGCAGTGACAATGCAAATGGATTAACAGAGGAAATAACCTCGTACCCTATATCCTATGAGACCAATTTCAGACCCGAGAAAACTATTATCCCGACAGCAGAACAGGGGTGTCTGCAGAAATGAGACAGGGCTTTAAAGAGAGAGGGGCTGCATTTATCAGCAGTAGAGGTGAAGAGGAATGAACCGAGAGGAATAATAAAGAACAGAGAAAACAGGGGGAGATAATAATGCTCCAGGAGAGCAGAAAAACCTCCAGTGGAATAAATGTAATTACAGGTACCAGATGGGTTGATCTGACCACCTTATAAACATCACAATACATATGATGGCCCTCTGAAAAACTCAAGCAGAAGGCTGGGCCCAAAGGCCACATCACACACCACTTGCAGTGGTCTGGGCTAGAAGGCCCCACTGTCAGAACCCTACTGTTCGCTGGGCACTCTGTCAGGTCTGCTGGTCGGAGCATGCTCTGAGACCACATCCTCGCCAGCCATTAAAGGGCAGTTGGTAGCAGGAGATGGGCACCAACGTGCACTCTACACGGAGTATTTTCCATCAACAGCAAAGCTGAAAACCTTTACAGCAGCAGGTCTCGCCAGTCATGAGTCAGCGCATCCAAGTCAAGACAGCCAAGATGGAGAGAGAGTTCCAGAATATCTTGTTATGGAGCCATTTTATTTCCATTGCATTATCGGGCACGGTGTCAAAATGAATTATTTTTTTTGTTTGTTTGTCCTTCTGACATTTTCCCCTCTCATGCTTGTCAAAACCATTGGTAGGTGGGTTATTGTTTTTTTTACTAGAAAATTAACGTATCCGGTCCGAGAAAAGAACAAAAAAAATCCAATGATCTCCACTGGGCGAAACAGCTCCGTTTTGTGATGGAAACAAAATGGCTCCTATTCTCGAGTCACCACAACTCTCTCAATCTGACTCTATCCAAACCCAGTGAGTCCCATCTGCCAATCAGAGAAAACTACCTAGGGAGGAAATAAAGCTGTTCGCCGCAGTACTCCATGGAAGGGAAAGGATGGGTACATTCACTCCATCATCCTTGGATTAACATATGGGCATTTCATTCAGCAGAATATAATGTAGCGAGTGGCAGTGACAGTGCACATAAAGGACAGTATCCTTCCCTGCCCCAGACATCCGGGGGAAGGAGCGCCTTACGAAGAGCTTCTCTGGTTATGCAGACAGGCACACTACGCATCGATCGTCTGGAAAATGAACAGATCCACATTAATGCATAAATGGAATGCTGCAAGAGACAGAGGAGAGATCTTTTACACTTTCTTCCCGATTTGGCAGTGAAAGAAAAAGAATAACCTTGCTTATATTACAGCATATGGATACACTATTTTTAGCATGCTAATTCAAGCAAGATTGCACTACCCTCCCACACATTTGCAGATAACTTTGAGCCATCTGGAGCTTCTCTTTGCTCTGTTGTGATAATTAGACATACCCAGCAACAGGATACAGTGGAACTAGATAACTCAGGTCTCCACAGGGACCGAGTCGTGCATCTCCCCGATTCTCAAATTTTGGGCAAAATGGCCGCCGGCAGCCATATTGGACGTCCGAAATTGCCGAAAATAGGTCTTGAGGATTGTCAAATAAAAATCTTCGCCTATGCAAAATTAGAAAAAATTCCTGTAATAACGGTCGCTTCCAGAGCCCAGAACAGAAAATCTCTGCGGGCGTGGCAGTGGCCCCCGGAACTAAACCATAGTATCTCCTGACGATTGCATCGGGGAGATGCAATTGATGGCTGCCAGAAGAGGACGTGGACAACATGCAAACCTATACGAGCGGCCCGTTATACATCAACTCATCCCCCAAGTCTGTATTTCATTTAGTCTCAAAAGGAAAACCTCACCAAGCGTCGGCCATAAAACACAATTCAGCTGCTTTCATAGCTCAATATAACCCAGCTTCTTCCTTAAAAATTTGGGAGGGAGTCTATAAAATAATAAGAGTGATGCCCATCTACAGAGAAAGAAAGGAGGGTCGCCCAGATTTTGGGAGGCACCAATCAAAATCTTTTCTGGTCGTTGCAAATTCATAATCAAAGTGACACTATCAAAACTGGATAAGCTGTTTGTGAACTAGGGACCGGTCATCCATGCCAATATCATATTCATCTTACCGCCAGTGGTCGTGCTAATGGCAAATTGATTGATTGGTTGATTAGCGAGTGACGCTTGAGACTCATCACGACACTCCTTCCCAAGCTCTGCTTATCCAGGAGTAATAATGAAGCAGGATAAGGGGCGCTCTAGAGGCACTCTGCTCTGACAAAATCAGGACCTCAGCTGTTTGTAAGTCAGACAGAGGGATAAAACTGCTCCTGAGGCTTTGATGACCATTTGCCAGTCATCAGCAGCTGAGCATGTGGCCACAGCTGGCAAACAGGCCGACAAAGGGACTGAGGGCCCAGAAACGTTTCAAAATGGCAGACTGATTGGATACAGAATATCTGCAGTGCTGAAAAACACCCAGTACCCAGCCTTCCCTCTTCCAGTCATCTCTCTCAACACGATCCACAAGGCACCACGCATCCGCTTCAACTGAACGCCACCCAAGGAATACCCAAGATTTGCAACCCCGCGCTGTGGAAGCTGTAGAGATTAATATAATAAAATTATACTGGTGATTAATAATTCATAGTATTCCTGCGACTGACATGGTCTTGGAGGACACATACTGCCAGCGATTTTGTTAATTAGTCCCGCTGCTCGCACAAGTGCACTGAAGGAGGGGCAAGATTAACCTGTAAGGACTTCCCAGAGCAGCAACATAAACAAAGCAATAGATTTAGTTTATAATATTTACATAGTGCAATGGCACGGACTGTTAATTGGCCAATCTCATTTCCTCGAGCAAGATCTATAGACATAGCTCCGCTTTGTCGGAAAACAAGCCATCAGTCGGCCTCACTGGTCATAGATCTCCAGATGAACATAATGTTAATTACTCAACGTAATGGCAAACTGCCTGGCTAATATTACCACTAAGTGCTGAATAAAATTCATCACAAAACAAGGTCAATATCTCCATAAGCAAGTGATGTGGGAAGAGCACAATGCACATCCTTCCTGCATTTCGTACGGTTCCGTTGCGACATGGACAATTACGTAATCATGGTATGCTCTATAGCTGCATGAAATACAATGTGCGTATTGTATGTGCTGTTAACCTGTAAGTATTCGTAACATTGTATTTAACTTAAGCTTTGATCGTTGCCCTCCTTTCCTCAAAAGGTTTGCAGGCTTCACTAAACTGGAAGATGAACTAAAAAGGAAAAGACTGCTGTTACTTCACTTTTTAATGCAATGGGTAAACGGATCTTCATTCTCTCCACTTTGGAAACCAAAGCGACACCCTTGGCTATCAGCAATAATAAAGACAGTATAATTCAGAAGTGACATCAGCTGCCAGGCTAAGACAGGACTGCCAGGTAAAGGCTTGTTTTAAAGCAGCAGGATAGATGGAGCCCAGGAGGCCTGGGGCAGCCCTGCACTGGAAGCCAGGCAGAAAATGTGGCAGTAATGAACCCCGGCAGCGGTTTGGAACAAACAGTTTAAGTGGACAATTCTTCAGGCAACACAAAGAACACAGGTCACCCCCATTGTAACATGCATTCAGCTCTACTGCCTCCATCTGTGCACGACTGACAAAGAATGCGAGTCGCCCACTTTTCATCACTTCTGAAAAATCTGAGACACTAAACACAAGAGGCAGGGTTATGTTTATTCTGCTGAGACTTCATGAGTAGGAACCCTGGAAACAGGAAAGAGCACTAGGACTCCATGCAACACACGCTTCCTGACACTGCATGACGGAACACCACATGACATCAAGCAGAGTACGGGGGCTCAATTCAATCACGTATTACAGCTGTTCTCATCTCTCCTCAAGTCTCACCTGACCCAGAAATCCTTCAGCGTCCTTCATTTTTAAAGGCATCCAAACCTTGTTACGTTTTAAATACGTGCATTTATTTCCAGAACAAGCACAGTGGGCGTGACCACGAATCCCCCCGCGCTGCCATCAGGTCACCTTCAGTCGTCCTCCAGCGAAGCGTTTCGCGGGAAACGTGGAACGATGCCCCAGATTAGCCTGCCATTTCCGTCACCAAGGAGAGATGACTCAAATCATGGAGAGTCGCACAGATCACGCACTGGAGCTGGCGAGCTTTCCACAGCTACAAACACAATGCAACGACAGCCTGTCTAACAGAGTAGGAAGAATGAAAGTATGACGCAAAATATCCAATTGACAGAGATAGAATGCAGAAAAGGTCACAATTGATGGGGCTTTTTGAAAGAAAAATAAATACAATAAATAGACCATGGAATTTAGCTCACTTCCAGCACATCATTTCACACGTTTCAGCAGGTAACATGAATAAAGCTGGGGTGTCATGAAACATATCTTGAGTTCTTTAAGATGTGACTTAGTATTCAAGTGCCCTTGTGCCAAGTAAATGGTAATGGGGGATCTTGGATGTTTACAACATAATCATAATATGAATGCAAATCTGTTAAGTCATGTTAGAGTGCATTTGTAAATCTTTCTTTTTTTGAACGAACATGTGAAGGATTCACTTACAAATTAAATAAATCATGCATAAGACATCGTTTTGCTAGCTGCCTTATTGGTCGGTGAATGGGGGTAGAACGATAATGCGTTTGCTCACCAATCAACCGGCAACGTCAAAATGAGACTCCAAATTTTCTCTGCTTCTCATACAATCCAACTGTTGCAGTATTCAGATAAATTAATCTCAGATAAAGTTTTCTGTTTGTTGCTCCTTGCCGTTCTCCACTCAGGCACATTTTCAAGTAAAGAAGGTTTTGAAAACTTTTTTTTCGGGAAAGTTTTGTTTTGGTCACCACAATTCTTACAGTTTACCCATGGGTAAGATCACATGACCACAATTACCAAAGATTACATCAGATTTCTGTTTCCGTAAACAAAACATACAAGCTAGGACCACCTATCATATTCATAAACATATGAATTATTATTTCTAAACAATTGCATTTAAAAATAGAGTATCAATATAGTGCATCATTTGGGAGGTAAAAAATGTTTTTTTTTTTTAACCAACTTAGGTTCTATTTTGCGGTTATTTTCCTGGTTCCAGCCTTTAAAGAAACAAAATGTGTCCTTCTGACATGTAGAGCAGAAGGAATTTCACCTGCTGCTAAATAGTTAATTATGTAGTGTATGTCCCAAAGGACAGTTAAAAGTGTGTATGCAGATCAAAGCCCAGTCTTTCATCAATCTCCAACCAGATATAGACTCTCCTTGTCCCCATAGGTTCTGGCAGGCCAGCGCACTCTGCAGAAATGGGCGAAAGGCCAGTTTACTCCCTAAGGATTGAGATAATGGCTCGGAGACTATTTAAGCACAGGGCAGTGAGAATAATTCTTGTTGCTGGGTTTCAACACATGAGTCAGGAGGGGGGGGCAAATGTATTCCTAAGTGCAAGGTGGATTGTCTGAACTATAGCTTCAAAACCTGACTTCCATTCTGTACGAGACCGGCAGAAATTATCGCACGATGACCAGAGAAATAACATACAAGTCAAATAATTTTTCTCTAACTAAAATTTTAAATCGCCCTGGTGACAGCTGCCAACAGTCAGGCTACATAACATAGCTTTGATCAAAGCTATCTGACTTTCAATACAATATAGAGCATGTTTAAAAAAATAAAAATCGAAAAATATGTTCGATTGACTCAAATTGCAACTTGCGGGTAATTTATTTTTTGGGTAATTTATTTTTTAGGGATCTATACTTAACCTGGTCATAAAATGAAAATTTGTTGAGTCAGGATTTAAGGTTTTACAAACCATAAGAGCATAAAAATCAGAGAAAAAAAAAGAGGCTGTTTAAAGTAAAGCTCTCAAAAATGTCTTCTCCTCTCCTCCCACCCCGTCCCCCCCCCCACCCCCCAAGGGAACCAAGGGAAAACTGTCACTGAGAGAACCTTTTTGGTAGTGCTGCCACGATGACCAAACAAAAACCTGGAAAGGCTGCTCTTTCAGAGCCTCAGGTCCGCGCTCAAGCCATTGCCTTGTGCAGGGCAGGGAAAACTCGCAGGGAAACCTTAGCAGAAGCATATGATGGGTGAGGAAGTGGTGGCAGAGACACCAGAGTTGTGAGACGAGCCCCATGCGGGTCACCCTTCAGTCCTGAGTTCCAGGGGCAAGGACCTCATCCGAAAGGCTAAGGGAAAAACACCAATCCTGCCGCAGACTCAGTCAAAGACTAAAGAATCTTGGGGGAGCAGTCTCTAAGAGTACCATCCATCGTTTTCTGACTGAGAAACTGGGTCTGAGAACACACAGAAGACAGTAGATTCCTCGCCTTACCAAACTACAAAAGAAGAAGCAGCTGGCTTTTACAAAGAAGTATGTCACAATGACCCCAAGACACTGGGAAAACTGGGTTTTCTCTGAGTGCCCACTCTACTCATTTCCAAGTCCCAACAGCCAAAACGACCGCATCTACACCGACGATCGAAAGAAAGTGCCAACTTCTGAACAAGTCAAGTTCAATGCCCACTGCATGGTCTGTGGGGCAATGTCATCTTCAGGGCTGTCTAAGTTGCATGTTGTACCCCAGGGCACCACCATCAATGGTGAGTATCATGTCAAGAACATTCTCCAGCCAGTACTCCTATACTCAGCAGAAAAAGAGATCGGGCCCTGTCACTGCTTGGAAGATGTTCAACAGGCGTGCGGAATGGTCATCGTGCAAGATGGTGCCCCCGCACATACTGCTCGTTCAACTCAGCAGTGGTGTTCTGAGCAGCTTTGTGGCTTTCTGCGCAAAGAGGAATGGCCACCCAACTCCCCGGACCTCAACCCAATTGAGAACTCCTGGGGTATCCTGAACAGTTGGGTCTTCCACAGCCCACCACCTGCCACCATGAAGCAGCTCAATGCGAGGGCTGTGCAGGAGTGGGGCAACTTTGAGCCTTCTGTTCCAATCAACTTAGAGCATTCTTTGCCCCACAGACGCAGGATGGGGGGATGCACTGGCTTTTGAATAAATGCATTCTGTTGAATATTCACAATCTGAGTTGACTTTTTCTGTGGTGCATGAACTTTTGAGAAACAGTGTAGTAGGTGGAAGTGAGTTTGAGCAGCAGTGATATTGCTAATAATTTGGTCTTTTTTTTAGGAGTATTATACTTCATTTCACCACATATCGTCATGGTAAATTATTGCCTGTGCGTAGGTTGCACAAACTCAAGCCCTTCAGGATATCACGTCTACAATTTTCCAAACAGGAAGAGGAAACCGTGACCGCTGCCTAGCTGAAATTAAAGAAGCATACAAAATTCCGGTTAAATAATAACTTGTCTTGACATTTTTTTTCAATCATTTTCCTTGATTAAAAACTTTTCCAATGATCAGAATATTTCATCCGCACGTAAACGCACAGCTTCCATCTTAATGTAATGCTGCAGTTATGAAATGGCATATTCAATTCAGAATTGTTTTATTCACTTTACAAAAAACGTAAATTACAGTTAACGTCCACATTAGCTGTTAGCACATGAATCCTGAATGCAGCTTGAATCGCACTTAATGATTGCTTAAATTACAAAGGAAACAAAGATTACCAACAAGTATTAGTAACTGAATGACGTTAACTTTAATTGAAACGCAACATTGCATCAAAATGACGAATTTAATTTCTAATCAAACCTTGAGGAGGAAAACAGACCACATCTGACAGTGTCCTTGTTTTTCAAGTTCAAGTTATATAAATTCAAATAAATAATTGAAGCTTCAAAAAAGGTGTGCTCTCGTCCTCCCCAATCTTCACCTCACCGACCGCCACTGACAGGAGAACGAATGGTGCCAGCTTCAGTGCCTGGGCACGTGTTTGCAGGTGAAGAAACGAGATTTCACTGCTGCACCTGTTAAAAAGGCAGTACTGTACGACACATTTTAAGCCAGAGGATTACCATCCTAGTGATATGTTGGAGTTCAGGGTGGGGTGTTGTAGCCAGGACCAGGTGAGATGAACAGATAGTGCGGTTAGTAGCACTTACTGGCAGAACACTGGTGAGAGTTATGATCACAGATGCCCTAAGCTCAATGACATACTTTGTAAAAAAATGTGAATTGTCCAAGAACATAACAGTGCAGGTTGAGATGGAGCAGGCAATGTAGACCATGTTGGAAATTTGAAGCTCTGCGCAGGTGCAGAAAGTAACATCTCCTTTACCACCAATGGGCAGATCTTCCCCTGTAACGTTGGCAGACGTCAAGAGACAACGCGTCCATCGAGCTAATCATGTAGGAAGAATAGCCCAATAAAAGTTGTTTCACAGTCCAAATATGCACAAACCTCACTGCACACATGGAAAAAGCCCCACTCTTTGTAACATTGGCCATTCGTGAAGACTGCCTCATTGTGAACAAACCAAAGATGTCCTTTGGATCAAAAATGCGTGAATATTCAAGATCAACAGCTCTCCCGCATAATCAATTGAAAATTTATCAGGCAAAGCACTATCATTTAGAATTTTTGATTTATACAACTACAAGTCACAAGTTAAAAAGCACAAGGCATGTGAACGAATTGTTTAAAAACATCAACTGTAAACAGGGCTCTTTGTTCGCATGGGAAAAGTGTCATCAGTGACAGCCGGTATGTTTTCATCTCTCCTCAAACAAAGTTGGGTAATTAACTTGAGTGACATTAGACTGGCCTCACATCATAGCAAAACCTCAGACAAAACAATAAACAAAACCGCCCATTGTCAAACCAAGAACTCTGTATCTCCGTTGGCATGAACTCAAAACCTTATCAGGCGCAGCTGTGGACCAGGCCGAGTGAAAGAGCATTATGGGAACAACAGAATGTTTTCATTCACGTCAAACCTGAGCAAACCCACAGCAGACACCTGGCAGTTGTAATAGCTTTTTTCCGTTAACCGCAGAATATGACAGGACAGCAAGATAAGTCCCTGTGAAGAACACACACCAGATATATGATAACAGACAGAATGAGGTAGCTGCTGGCCCGCAGCCACGCGGCACATTAAAGTGGCCCTTTTCCCATTGCAAATAAGGTCAGCTGTCAATCATACGAAACGGGAAGGTCTTCGGCAGGTCTGCAAGCTGCGCACACCGCAAATCGCAACAAAACCAACGAAATTCGCAGGGATACCATCTGATCCCGTCCACACAAATAAGTAGGTGGTTCTGCTGGCAGCTATGATTGCAGTTGCTCCAAGTGACTGGATCCCTCAAGGCATCCGTTAACACACAGGACACGGTGCGTTCTCTCGCCCATATCCAATATTTGGATCCACGGTGGATTTGCAGGAAGTATTTGCCATGATAGAAAGACAATTATTCTGCAGACTTACAGCCAATTTGACAGTGAGTGAGGCAAGTTTAAAAGTGCCAGGGCAATGCTGGAATGAGAACAAAGAGTCCCAACCTCCCTAACCCCACAGGTAATGCTGTGGCTCAGTGATCACAGGGAAGCACACATCTGCCCGGTGCGTACATTTTGGGGACATAATACAAAATGAGGAATAACAAGAGTTGTCAGAAAGACAACAAAGCTCGCCGGGGATAGGTTAAAGTTTTTCTGCACGCGCATGGACGCGGACGTGGACGGACGCGGACGCGGACACCGGGGGTACGACAATAGCTCTCCGGACATTCGTCCCCGCGAGCTAAAAAATTTCCAGGTGGTTGCATTCCACAGGCCAACTCGCAATTGTGACAGAAATCACACAGGCATCACAATACTGTCAGTTTCCAGGACAGAGGGCAGCGGAGAACAGAAATATAGTAACAGCAGCGTAGGTCTGGATGATTAGGAGTATGGTAACAAAGATATTCATTTCAAAAAGGCCTCCAGACTACTAGTGACCGCATGGAATAACGAGGTTTCAAAGACAGCCGCTGCACAGCAGTACATTACAACAAAATAGCCCAGGTAGACCATCAACACAGCAACTTCTCCAACATAAAAGGCTGCGTCTGACTACCTTGGAGGTGTAATTAGGGGATTTAGTCCACACTAGGAAACACACTCAGAGGAATAGACATTTCCCCCCCCAACACTATGACCACTTAACTGGATAAAGCAAATTGCTTCCAGTGAATTCAGATACAAGCTTGAGTAACTGCACCATTGTACCAGACTCCCAAGGAATCAGTACTTATTGTAACTGTCAGAAATTACAAGGACACATTCACCCATTGTGTAAAGCTTTACTTTTTTATTTGATTGTTTAATTATTTATTCATTTTTTTACCCTTAAATGAAGGAACTCAAGTCATTTGCAAGTGTTTACATTGGTGCGTTAGTCCAAGCAGTTCATCTCATGGAACGGCGTCAGAAAACGGGACGCTTACCGGTAATTGCCGCTTTAAGCTGAAATTCCTGGCAGCACAAACCGTGCAGTTTTACAATTCACTTCGTGTGGCCAGAGGTCAACAATAAATGTATAAATTCCGCTCCAACTAAAGTCGTATATACGTAGACGCTGCATGACTGGGGGAGGGGTGTGCCTACAGGGCGGCCGTCTTAGTACAGGGTAACTGCCAGCCTTGGTGCATATGAGTCTATTGGCCTAAAGGCCTGCATAGTCGCTGCAAACTTTAGTAAGCTACTCTTATACCGTGGAATCTGAACAGATAATCCTGAGAATGTTGCGCAGTTTCTCCTTCGAAGTGATTTGTACTAAGGGTTGGCAATATGGGCAAAATTAAGTATCTCAATACTTTTCACTGAACACCTCATTCAATATTATGGCGATATTGTAGGGATTACAATTGGTGCTTCCATAAAATATGTAAAATGCGATTTTTAAAAAAGTCAGTAGTAATGCGAACACGATGACCTAGCAGGTATAGGCACCAGTCAGAACGGTTAATAAATAAGTGCAGAAAACAGCATCCTTTAACGCGAATACAGCAAAAAGGGTTGCAGTTCTATGCTCTTATTAGACTGACTGCTCTAACTGGTGCCTGTACCTGGAAGGTCATAATTTGAACCCCTCAGAAATACTCCATTTGTTTATATTTTGTAATTGTGTGCATACTGGAGTTACCTGGTTAGTTATCCATAGTTACCCGAGAACTTTAACAAGTTAACATTATACCAAGGAATCTGAATAGATTTGTGTTCAGAGTTTTTACCCCCAAGTAATACTCCAGTTAAATACACAAAGAAATGTAGAGACACCAAGTTGTACTAGAGTAAAGCAGAATACTGTTGTGTGCAGCAACGAAGCAAGTGACTCTTGACTGAAGCGGGACCCTTTTACACTACCGCCCGTTTCCAACACAGGTAAAGGCAAATGAGTGGTGTCAGTAAGCAAAAACTCCAACATAAAATAATTAAGGCGCATTTATCACATTATGCACAGGATCTTAGGCCATCTTCAGACCACTTCATCCACAGCCAGGTCACGGTCATTAAAAAACTTTATGTTGCCTCTGCATGACATGCTACACATTCAATGTCATGATTGATGAAACAATTGATAAAGAACTAACCAACCCAGCCTTGGCCTACATCACACAAACTGGAAGCAAGCAGCTTTGCTTTATGATTGTATGAGAGAGACAAGCAGCTTAACCTTAGTGTTTTCACAAGACCCACCCTCTCCACGTCACCTGGCCAGTAGTTTAGTTTTTGCAAACATCCAGCCAAGCAAGATAACAAAAACATGCCATGCTACCAAAGTTAGCATTTATAACAAGAGCAACGCAGAGCGTGGCATATGCCCCCGCCTGTATGTTGATCAAGGGCATATTGAGATGGCTGCTGTGGCGGCCATATTAGATATGGCACGACGCTGGTTTTCAAAAGGAACCTTCCTCTAGCCACTCCCAATACGCCATTAAGAAATGCTATCAATCCGACGAGGGATTCTATAGTTATCCCATGGAAACACAAAGTTAATGGACAACGGACGGACGAACTGACATGGTGTCGACATAATGCCCCCTTTCCTCTCTGGAGGGCGGGGCATAAAAATGAAAGTCCAAGAACCAAACTGGCAAACTCAATCTTGTCTTTGTTGTACTGCTGTTTGCAAGAATAGAAAATCTGAATTAATATTACTGTATCCGCGAAACATAAGCACACTGGCAGTGACCATACGTTCGCCGATTTAACTCCACAGTTAGTGAATATCGTGTTATTGTCTGAACTTGACTGACTGGTCTCATATGCAATTGCTTAATATGCCCACCTGTCATAAAAAAAAAAAAATTTTGTTCAAGCCTGGCAGGCTCCTGGCCTCTATTTACATCCCTCATTGTTTTTGATGTCCCAATTTTCATTTAGTTTTCAACATTGCTCTCGCAACTTGCCATTCTATCACTCGCTACCTTTTTGTTTACTATAGCATTTCTGGCAGACATAGCTGAGCACTGCCTCTTAAGAACACTCGCTCCCAGTTGCTTTACAGTCTACCGAGCTATGGACGTGATTATTATAGAAAGAATATTTTGCCCGCAAAACAGAAAAGTTTTCCATAAATTGCGTGATTTTGGGGCTGTCATAGATTCATTACAATTAATTCAGACCAATGATGCACAACAGTGAGGTCAAAAGAAGGGGCCAACATCATAGGCGACTGGTGCCTTTGATGGCTCCGAAAATTGGCATCACCTTACCCCCATAAAAGGAAGCCTTGGCAGCAGGGATATCAATGCACCCCAGAAGAAAGTCTCTGTGTTCAGTCCAACGCACAAAGATGCCATAATGTCTAAATTTATTGGCTGGCAAGATGAATGATAAGAAAAACAAGCTGGCCGCGAGGCCCGCGGTCTCCCGTCGCCAAAATAAATATGTACCCTGTGACCTTAAAGGAGGTCAATTCTGTTCATCTTGAAAGTGGATATTTTGCAAAAGATGGCAAGGAACTGGATCCATACAATTCCACTGTCGGGCTAAAGAGAATACCGCAAAACACCACAGTGAACAATTTTGAGCTTGTAAATTAAGTTTGAAAAGAATAGGTGAAGTACCAATATTTGACCTGCTAATTGCAAGGTCTAATAATATGTAAAGGTTGCAGATAGTAAATAGGAAACTGGTTCATAATCTGATCATCTAATGTGCACAAGATGGGGTCTGTAATCAATTTTCTTCTTGAGTTATCGTGTTAACGCCACTTTTCGGACAGACGAACGGACGCACGCAGGAACGGACGGATGGGGTGCATTCCTATGTCTCCCTTTCGCTAGTAGCAACGGGAGACAAAAAAAAGTTAAGGTAATTATAGAGAAAAAGTTACCAATAAGCTCTGAGGAACAAATGCATGCACTGGTTTTGTACACAACTGCAATCTCAGAATTGTAGCAAGCTGTCACATTTTCTTTCCAATTTTAGGAGGATACCTTTTTTGAATATCATTGTTGGAGAAGGGTTGCACACCCAGACGAATAGTACATGTCAATTGTACAATATCACAAATTATTATAATTTCATGAAAAGGGGGAAATGTAACTGATTAAATAAAATACTCAGATAACTTCTAATTGGTAAAATGATGGTCTCTAAATGTATCCATTTATTAGATAAAGAATTAATAGACAAAGGGAATGAAAATGTTACACCTGTTTTCAGTCATTATAATGTTAAACTCATAGAAAAAAAAATCTTAGAAGAAATCAGACGTGTTCAGACACCTAATTAGCAGTTTATTGATTCGCCACTGTTTCTGAAATGATGTCTAATGCAGTTACTTGCACTATAGCAAAATAAACAAATAGCATGTTACTCTTTAACAGAATGCACAGCTTTTTTTGAAATTACGTGATTTAATAAGGTAAATAATCCCACAGAACATTAAGAACAACTAATTTAGAAAACAACAGCTTGTTGAAATGCTTGGCTTGAACTTGATAGAACCAATGGTGAACACTACATTTCTCGTATCCCTTTTAGTATCCTACGTTATTTTTTTTTTTTTTTTTTGCAGAATCGTGCCGCCGCGGTGAGACTTATGCCAGCAGGTCAGACACTCTTCGTTGAAAGGAAATCTGAATACATG
The DNA here is from genome assembly GCA_029721435.1 of Gymnothorax reevesii. Classification (NCBI taxonomy): domain Eukaryota; kingdom Metazoa; phylum Chordata; class Actinopteri; order Anguilliformes; family Muraenidae; genus Gymnothorax; species Gymnothorax reevesii. The sequence continues at coordinate 62,576,049 of CM056582.1, read as the reverse complement.
TCTAGTATTGTGTCGAATGTGGGGATTTGCGTTTATAGATGATTTTGATGATTTTGAATAAACAAGCAATTCGAGGCTTTACAGGCACATCAGTCCGGGGAAACGAAACGTTGCGACAAAAGGGAATTTTATGTCAACGCAGACGAGTGAATAAGTTATGTCTAGCGAACACTCAAAAGTAAACACAAAAAAAACCTTCGCTCCCCTACTAAACAGTAAAGCCGCTTTCACACCGGACGCGAAAGGAATTTTCGCACGACAGATTACATTCAAAGTCAATGCAAAGACGCGAATACACGCGAACGCATTGACTTTGAATGTAATATGTGGTGCGAAAAATTAGTTTCGCGTCCAGTGCGAAAGCGGCTTGACAAGCATCGTCAACATCCCCGCCACTATGAAACCCCACTTCCGAATCCAATCAGGGCTATGCTCACACACCCAAAATTCAATTATAAGTACCTGGTTCAGGGGAGAGGGGAAAAAAAACCTCGTCCCTGCTGATCCAGACGGATGGACAGAAACACTGGCGGACAAACAAGCTCCATTGCAATATCCCCCGCTCCACTCCGTACTGGGGATAATAATATCAAGTGTCCAATTCATAGCTATGAATTTTCCATCAGCCGACAAACGCATCGATTGCCCATACATCATTTGAGGCATTTAAAAGCACTCGTAAGAGACTAGATTGATGCGCCAAGCAGCCATTACGACTTGCCGAACATGCAGAACTAGCTAGCAAGCTAACAACCACCAAAGGTTCAGCGTTAGTGAGTCACCTGGCTAGCGCACTGAACTAGGCAACACTTATGCTGCCCCTTAACCTAAGCGCTTTTGCGATAAGCTTCTAACAGGCTAATTAGGACAAGCCGGTTCATTAATAAGGACCAATTTATTAACGGAGTTCTAGGACAATAGTTTAAATGGACAACCTGACAACTTAAATACACGAAGCAACAAAAAAAATAAGCAAGTAGCGATACCTCGCTATATTGCAATAACATCACCCACCTTGCGGAACCTCTGCCCTCCTCGCTGGATTCACCGACACAACTGCAGTTTTCGGCGTCCTGCTAGTTTCACGGCTCCGCTTCCCGTAGCCTTGAGCTAGCAAGCTAGCCAGGTAGCGAAATAATGTGAACCGTATCAAATGACCAATTTTATTGATTTAAAAAAAAAAAATCTTATTTTCTTCCCACCATACTTTTGTATTGAATGTAAGCGTTTCCGAGAAATACAGCCACCGGGGCAAACCGATTTAATGAGAGTGAGTGGAAACGACTTGTCACTTGGAAGCAACTCCAGTAAGTTCACCTCGCATTGCACCAGCCCAGAGACTCCGCTGCACAAGGAGAATGAAGGATCGATTCATAACAAACACACGCATCTGCGACAGACACGCCGCGCGTAACGCGAGCGCACCTACCGGTACAAAACGTGCAAACGCCATTCGTGCCAGAGGGATTATTACACGGATTGGTGGCCCCATACTTCACAGCAGTTACGTGGACAATTAAAAAAATAAATAAATAAGGGCAAGGTCTAGGTGAAAATATACACTCGCAGTTGCATTAAGTGTTCCTTTAGCGCAACTGTGTTTTATTGTACCATCATTTGCCCATTATTCAGGTCTTCATTCTACCAGTTAAATTTGAATATTTCGTTTTTTAAACAGACAATGCATGCCCTCGTATTGATTTCTCCCGATAGATGACGCGGACATTCAGAGGTTTTGGGTAGAACTTGGAATATTAATGGAATATTTTGAAAAATCACAAAATTCAAAATTGCAATCCAAGAAACACGTTGTAAGTTATTCCTGACCAGTTAATTTTCATGCGAGAGTGCAGTGTTTTTCAGAATTTTTATCAGGTTGTCTCTACTATAGGTCAGAGGTATGAACTTTGGTAACCTGGCTGGAGAGAGATTTTGCACATGTGAGCACGGGAACTTCCATTCTTTGCATGCACCCATTTGTGCCTGATACAGACACAGAAACTGACCACACAACAAACAAGGGATGAGATCACTTTGTTCTTAGAGAAATCAGAGAATGGGCCCTAAGCTATTCAATTAAATGAAACATATGGAAGTTGATGTTTAGAAAAATAACATCTTTATTACCCACAAAGATGTTGTGCTGGAATGAACACTCCTACTTTTAACCAAACAAAAATTCCAAAAAGTTTCCTTGACTTTTCCATAACTTGTGGTCAAGTTTTTTTCTTTTTTTTTTGGATGGGGCGTGCTGTATTTATTTGTCTCCTGGCCTTTGCAAGTGTCCTTTTTTTGGCTTGTTTTTTTTTTTTTTGCATTCATAAGTCCCAGCTGCTCTTTAGCATTACCCAAATCGCCAAACAGTTTGATATTTTAAACATAGACAACAAACCGCAAAATACGTTTAGTACTTCATTTCTGCCATGATTTCCAGTAAGATGCCTACTCTCACTCACCTCCTCTCTGTCACTGGTGTCTGCCCTCATACCTTCACCTTCCCTCTCTCCTTGAGTTCCCTGAATTAGAACCTCCATGTCTTCCCTTTCTCCAGCTTTCCACTTACCTTCCTCCTCTCTCTCTGTCCACTGCAAAGCTTTATGTTGATCCTTTCTTATTTCTGCCATATCCCCTCTGCTGTCGCCAGAGACTGTCCTCTGTCCTTCCTCATTTTCCTTTGCCTGATTACATCAAAGAGAAAATACCACAAGGAGAAGCATTTGGTCAGTCTAATATAAACCATTTGGTTAAAGGTCCCCTATTATGCCACCAGCATTTCTGTTAATCCATTTTAATTTGGATTATGAGACAGATTTGCTTCCATACTTTGGACAGTGAAGAACAACAGTTTAGCATATTTCTCATTCTTGAGCATAAAGCATTTTTTTTTTCAATGTAACTTTTCTTTCAGGTGCACAAACAATTATAACGATTCAGAATACTACAATAATATGAGACCAGATACCATTGGGGGGAAAAACATAATTTAATATTTTAACATCACATCTGTGCTGCTTCCCAGCTGTGCAGAGCATGACCTTTAACCTCTATCTAATCCCCGACGTCTCTTCTTCTATTCGGCACCAGACATGAACGTCAATACCTAATGCTTCATACTCAATTTTGACAAAATGTACCAATAATTCTGCGACGCTAGTTTATACACGTCTTTTTTAATGGATCCCGGTAAGGAGTTGTTTCGGTCATTTTCACCGGTTTAACGGACACAAACTATATACTGAAAGGCAGAGACGTTCTGACTTATTTAAAAGTACTTATATTTTTGGAGTGGAAGCATTTACCGCCGGCCGCAGTGATATTTAGTGTGGAAGCATTTCCCGAACAAAGGACCTTTGACAGCGCTTCTGTATCCTTAGTCTCCAGTCCACACACCTTCCCGCTGCTCCTCTGACAGGCCTACTGTCTCCTGATGCAAGCTGTTTGATGTCCGTATGTTCATAGTTATTAGCCAAAGGTTCTGTATCGCCATGTAAGACCGTTCTGGCCCGCTTTCACCCCAGGTATAATTCCGTATCGAGCTGGAATAACATTCCATTCCAATTACATACATGCCAACGCTACTGCTTCTGGCGGTAACCTATCGCTTTCGAGGCTATTCATTCTGATAAAAAACGCCTCTAATGCGGTAGAGTTAGCATGTATTGAGTGAGCTTGTGCTAACAACAGCTATCTGACTCAATTACCCTGCCTTTAGCTAGCCTGTGTCAAAAAGAGGGTTTCAGGTCAGATTATTTCAAATAATAATACTTGGATGTAATTAAAATAGCTATATTACACGTCACTTGAGAAGCCAAGTTAACAATAAGTTTTCTGAGAACACATACCTTCTCGTAGCCTGCTTCGATGAAGGTGCGGCAGAAGCGCGGGTTTGCAGCCCTCAGAAGCCGTCCAAGTAACACAGATACGTATTGAGCACCAATCAGAGAATGCTAAGAGACGGATTTCCATGGAAACACGAATATAATACTTGGTTTTCTTACACTCTGCCATCCCGACGATTACCGACTTCGCTTTGCTTTACCATTAGAAGACAGTGGTTCGCCCAGTGTTTTGGCGTGAGATTTGTCTCTGCCGTGAAAGTGTGAAACTTACGCCAGATGCGCGAGAGTCGGAAACCCTGCCTAAAGTTAGAACAATTATGTTACTGTTACCTCAGTGGGGTGCAAAATTTCGGTTTAAATGGTTTAAGTGTCTGTTACAATGAATCTCCAAGTGATTGAAAGCAAACCTGAACACTAAATGCTACAAAGTTAAACACACATTTCATCACATTTTAAAACAAGAATTATTTTTATTTGTAACTTTTTACAGTTTCAAAGAAATAAAACAAGGTAAAAGGCTTTGCGCAAAAGTTTGGGAACCCTGTCCGCTAGTACTTTGTAACCTCTCCTTGGTCAGCTATAACAGCTTGCAAACGCTTCCTGTAGCCAGCGTCGAGCATTTCAATTATTTTCTTTAGAATTTTTCCCCATTCTTCCTGACAGAACACCTCTAGCCCAGAAATATTCTTCAGCCTTCTTGCATGCACAGCATGTTTGAGGTCTCTCCATGGACTTTCAATAATATTCAAGTCTGGGGACTGTAATGGCCATTCCAAAACCTTCATCCGTCTTCCCTGGAGGTACTTCATGGGTGATTTTGAGGTATACTTTGGGTCATTATCTTGCTGGGATACCCAACGTCCCTTCAACTTCCATTTCTGGACTCAGCTTTGAACATTAGCCTCTAGAATGTTGTGATATTTGGTGGAATCCATTCTTCATTCCACCCACACAGTATTGCCCGTTGCCCCCTGCTGCTACTCAACCCCAAAGCATAATGGATCCTTCTCCATGCTGAACAGTTGGCAGCGCATTCTTTACAAATGCTTCACTCTTTTTTCTCCAAACATACCTTCTTTGGTTGTGGCCAAAGAGTTAAATTTTTGTCTCATCACGCCAAAGCACATTGTTCCAATCAGCTTGAGGTTTCTCAAGATTCTCTTTGGCATACGTCAGTCACTTCATTTTGTGTTGAGGTCATTGGAAAGGCTTCTTTCTTGAAACTCTACCATGTAGGTCTTTGTTGTTTAAGGTACGCTGTATTGTTGTCCGGTGAACAACTAGACCTGTGTCTGCTACTCTTTTTTGCAGCTCTTTTGCAGTGATGTGTGAGTTCTTCTGAGCATTTCTCAACAGGTCTCGGGCCATTCTATCTGAAATTTTTCTAAGTCTTCCAGATCTTGCCTTGACTCCAATTGTTCCATTTATTTTCCATTTTCTTACAATCCTTCTCACAATAGAAATGGTTAGTTTGAAATATTGCAAATGTTTTTTTGTAGCCCTCTCTTTGTTGGTGGAAGTGAATTATCTTTTTTTTTTTTAGATTTTTTTGTGGTTTTCCCCTTTATTGGACAGTATTTAAAAGAGAGAGACGGGAAAGGTGGGACAAGAATGGGGATGACATGCGGCAAACAGGCTCAAGCCAGAATCAAACCAGGGCTGCCACAAGAAGGACTCGACCTTGTGTGGTGCGCGCACTTAGACCGATGTGCCACCAGGGCACCCCCGGAAGTGAATTATCTTGATTTTGACATCCTTGGACAACTGTTTAGAGGAACACATGGTTTTTCACACCAGACACATCAGCCACGAAAAATAGATACTTTCAAAGGCATGGAGTTACCTTAGAATATATAGTTCAACCCTGGAATTATATTTACCTGACTCATTGAAGCCCTAACGAGTAAATCACCTGGGTTTGAGCCTTAGTAATCATCTTCTTAAAAGGTAACAAAGAATAATCATAAAGGGTTCCCAAACTTTTGCACAGGGCCTTTTTTTCTTTCTTATAATTTGAAAGCTCAGAAAACCTACAATTAAAAGAAATCTTGCTTTTAAATTCGCAGAAACGTGTCATGTTTAACTTTGTAGCATTTAGTGTTCAGGTTTGCTTTCAATCACTTGGAGATTAATTGTAACAGACATTTAAACCAGGGGTGCCCAAATTTTTGCACCCCACTGTAGCTCAGTGAGTCAGATAGCTGACGTAAGAGCAAGCAAGGAGGAAATAAAGAGGAAAGCTGGAGAGAGGGAAGACATGGAGGTCCTAATTCAGGGAACTCAAGGAGAGAGGGAAGGTGAAGGCATGAGGGCAGACACCAATGACATAGGGGAGGTGAGTGAGAGTAGGCATCTTACTGGAAATCATGACAGAAATGAAGTATTAAACTTATTTTGCAGCATGTTGTCTACATTTAAAATATCAAACTGTTTGGTGATTTTGGTCATGTTTAAGAGCAGTTGGGACTTATGAATGCAAAAAAAAAACAAGCCCAAAAAAGGACACTTGGTCAAGTCCATGAGACAAATAAATACTGCACGCCCGATCCAAATCTGCCTTGAAGGATTTGACAGAGAGTTGAAAATGCTTTTGCCGATCAGAGGCCAGTGCGGCCGAAAATCAAGTGAAAAAATAACAACCTTTGGTCAGGCCATGAGACAAATATGTGCACCAGATGTAATTCAAAGCTGACTCGTGTAACTGGAGTGTCATGGTTTGGTGGACTTGAGAGCTTTCTTTGCTGCTCTCGTCCAGGACGACATCTTTTGCTCTCAATCAAATTCTTGGGCCAGCTGGCATTAATTGGGGGCGTCGCCCGGATTCTACATAAGCCCTAGTTCCGCCTCAATTCCCTTGCTAGAGTGTCAGTATTATGTTTGCAATTTAGCCGGTAAGGTCTCTAGTTAGAGAATTGTTAAGGATTTAGCTGCATATTTGGGGACAAGTTTTAGATAGCAAGGAAATCTTTCTGCTTTTTTCTCTTTTCTTTTTGTCCTTTCAAGCTTGCTTTGCTTCCTTCCCCGGACGACGTCTAGGTTCGTTGGAAGCACGAGTCTCTCCCTCTTATTTTATTTGTGTCTCTCTCTCTCATCTGCTGTTTTCCCCTTTTCATTCTGGCCACTGCGTTTGGCGTTTAAAACTCGAAAGCCATCACATGGAGAAGTAAAAAATGCATCAGCAATTAAGAGGCCAGAGCGGCCATATTAGATTTTGAATTGAGCTGAAAAATGAAAACACTTGGTCAGGGCCAGGAGACTAATAAATACTCCTTGCCTGATCCAAACATGACCAGTGGAACTGGAGAATGAGTCAAAAATGAGTCACCCTATCAGAGGCCAGGGCAGCCATACTGAGTTCTGAATCAATCCAAAAAAATATGAATACTGGATCAAGGACATCACATGAACATAGGCACAATATCTAATCCAAATTTGACCAGTGGAACTGGAAAAAAAGTAATACATTTGTCTGCTAATCAGAGGCCAGAGCAGCAATTTTGGATTTTGAATCAAGCCAAAAAATACCAGCACTTTGTTAGGACCATGAGAGGAACGTCTTTTCCAAGTCTAATCCAAATCTGCCAGTTAGAACCTGAGAAGAGGACATTTGAAGAAAAAGTGCAGAAAACTTTATGCTGAAAAGTCCGGTGCACAGCCATGCAGCAAAAGAAAAGGTGACGTTTGAAAAAGGCTGAAATCATGGCAGTCAAATTTTTGCTATGGCGCAGGAGCAAGGGCCTATCTGCTTGTGCCCCTAGCAAGTTGGTTACACTCTACATAACGCTCTGAGCCTGAACAAGAAGACCACCAGCAATAAGAAGTAATTCTTCTTCAACACAAAGGGAAAAGAAAACAACCACAAACATCACAAATCAATACCTATTGTGACTTAATTGTTGCAACTCGTAACACCGATCCTTCTGTAGACCAAAGGTCAATAACAAAAACTGAGTACAATCAAAGCCTAAAATCCAGTACTACCTCGCTCATAACTTCATTGAACAAGCTACTCAAACAACTAAACTCAACTGATTAATCAGAAGCATCTGCCAAAGCATTTTTCCCAATGATTTTTCATCCCATGTATTACGGCAGCTGTGCATAAACAATTATAATATTTTCATATGGTGAAATTTAAAAAAAAATCAGTAACAACGTGTTTGAAGGGATGTGAATGAGATTGACATGACACACTGTCATTACCATGACATGTCACTTGTCATGAATACAAATTAATTGTTATGGATGTTTATGACTGGTGAAATTAAGTGTCATTCAGGCTGGGGTTAGGATTAGGGCTAAAGCTGCAGTTGGTTTCTATGAGGAGAGAGAAGACTTGAAAAAACAAAACTTTCAGATCCCTCCCCCTCCCTCTCCACTGCACTCCTGCCCTAAGACCCTCCCCCAAAGGAGGCTGCCGTGCACGCGAAGGCATGCAAGCTGTTATGCATGTGACTGTGGAGAGATTTTGCAAGTTCACATTGGGGTCTATTTTCTCATTTGCGGGTAAGTCCTTTTTTACACGATTCGAGTGAAGCGCTTTTGAGTTACGCGCTTTGATCACGCCCACAGCGCTTAACTTCAGAATGTAGGCGGCCTCATGAGAGAGGTGTGACTAATCCAAAAGAGGGGCAGACTCTGTACCAAGCTCATTGATTATGGCTCTTAGGAAAACATGGAACAAGGATTTTCTTTTTAACCATGAAAATGCAGTTGTAGCCCATGGAAAACGCAAACCAGACTTTCAATTTGAATATGCTGTTGTAATAGTAGGCCTATGTATGTCCGTGCCAATTACAAGAAGTAATGCAGACATCTCTTTTTTATTTCTTATTCTAGCCACCGTGACATTAAAGCTATGCAAATGAACAAATTGCTGCGATAATGAAAAAAAGAATTTAGTGCTTCTCAACCAGTGTAATCAGTGAAAATGTGACCCTTCTACACCAGCCTAATTGTTCCGTGGAAGACAGGGAAGAAGACAAATAAAGAGAAAATTCTAGTCACACAAAAATAACAATCAAAGACAGTTTATATGATCTCATTTAGAAATTGTGCACTTGAAATCTCAAACTCACAGGGTTGCCAACTTTCACGCATTCGGCCTGAGTGTAAGTGGTATATTCACCTTCCCGTGCTTTATGTCAGCAATTATTAAATCAGCGTGTTTGACAGTAGTTCTCAGGCGGAATTGAAGTCCTTGAGCATGGAGGTTTATCAGTTTCACATGCGTTATGGTGGATTTCACCACAGGAAATCAATTATGACTCTGGAGGTGTCACGCTTTTCTTCATTCAGGGGTTGAAAGCAGTGGAATTGCATAAAAATGTTTCAAATGGTCTTATTCCATTTAAACAATTTGAACAATCGTGAAACATGTGCTTTGTGTTGATTGAATAATTCCGCACACGGTCATCCCCCCGCCCTGAAACCGCCTCAACAATCACGCAATTCCATATCTGTAGCCTATTATGTCCCATTTGATTTGAGCTTGAACTTGTGCTAGGTACTTAATTATAATCAATTTTCCCATTTACTGATAATGATTCTTCCCATGTCGGCTATTCTTTATTGGCTAAAATTGATTACCAAATGGGTAGTGCTTTGGTATTGTCCAGGGTAGGGCTCAATTTAGAGTATATAGAGCAGTTGCATTTTTAATTGAACATGAAGATAATGGCGACGTCGAGCCAAAAACCAAATTTCACTGATGAAGAGATAGAGTTATTGGTGAAATCAGTGAAGAGGCATCACAAGGTGTTGTATGACAAGGGGGCACTAAAGGCTGACCCGAGGAAGAAAGCTGCGATTTGGTCGCAAATCGTTCTGGATGTGGCTTCGGTGGGGAGATGTAAGCGCAGTTTCCCCGATTTAAAGCATAAATCGTGAGATCTGCGGGTGCTGTAATAGCCAGGCTCTCTGCACACCAGAGAAGTGTACACGCAACAGGTGTTGGGCAACCATCATCCCCAGTGCATTTCACTGCACCGGAGGAGGAGGTAGCATCCACTCTTTCTGCAGTGGAAGTGCATGGAGAAGAACTTGGAGTGGATACAGATGAAGGAGGGTTAGGTAAAATTGTCATTTTTATTTGCCTATACGCAAAGTGTCATACTGGAAGCAAACTTAATATGGTTTCAAATATATATTGTATTTTTTGGCATTTCAAGCAGTTGCAGCTGGACAAAGCCAGAAGGTGTCCTCTCCAGAGCGGCCCATAGGTTGGTAGATCGTATGTTGACGTTGATCGACGTTCTACCTGTGGAGAATACATGCTGATAAATTTAACTGTGTTACAGATCTAGAACCTGTAGACCTGTCTCTGGGGGCTGGTATGGTGGAGGAGGCCAGAGTGCCTCTCGAGTCTGTGGAGCCACAGCCAGAGGCAGAGCCGGTGCCAGCGCCAGAACCACAACCCGTGGATGACCCTCGGCCAGAGTACCTGCGGCTGATTAGAATGGAGGAGAAGAGGATGTTAGAGGGGCATGAGGAGAGGGTGCGCCAACATCAGTTCCGCCAGCTCATCAGGGACACTTTGACCAGTGTTGACAACCACCTTAATGCCATTCAATGTGCGCTGCAAGAACTGGCTGAGGTTATGCACTCAACTCGGGGCGCGCACCCTCCCCCTTCGCAGCGCAGCCGGAGCCGCGCTCCCAGAACAAGGGGTGGGAGACGGCTTTAAAATCAATGCTGAATAAAATGCATGTCACCACATTTGTAGTCACTTGTCTGTTGTTAAATAATCGTGTTGTATTTAACAGTGAACGTACCGAAAAATGCCGATCAACAATCAGTTGATGCACTCGTGCTGCCCTCCACGTTAGCAGTTCCTCAGCCACTGTCAGGTCATCGTCTTGCTGGTTTTCCGGCATGACCGGCACGAAGAATCTTTTTTCTAATTCCATGTTGTCGAGCATGCAGCATAAAGTGGTCACACGGTATGCTTTGCCCGGAGTTATTTGCAGGGAGCCACCGGAATCGTCCAGACACCTGAAATGTCTTTTTAAAATGCCAAAAGGGCACTCCCAGTGACTGTGTGCGCTTGATTATATTGATCTTGAGACTCAGTGGTCGGCTTGGTGAACCAGGTCATCAGCCATGGCAGGAGAGGATATCCCCGTTCCTCTGTATAGAAGCATGGTTAGGATTAGTAGACTACACAAGGAGCATAATTTAAAAATGTTTGCCTTTAATCAACAACTAACCAGGGATCTTCAGTGATAGCGCCCATTTTTTGCCATAGTGACGAGTTGCACAGTTCATGGGTCGAGCCAGGGAATTTAGGGCAGATGCTTAATATGCGCATATCATGATCACACACAACCTGAACATTAACGCTGTGCTGACGTCTACGGTCTCTGTATATATTGTCATTAGTGGAAGGGGTTCTCATTGCAACGTGAGTACAATCAATGGCTCCAGCAACACTGGGGGACCTGGTAGAACCCCCTCTTAACTCTCCGTCTTTCAGCAGGTGTTTCGGGGAACTTTGGCTGATGTGGCGCAGCATAGCGTCAACGAACTGTGTCAGACACCTTGACACAGGCACCTGTGATATGTGTATGACATCATCAGCCACTCTCTGGAACGACCCAGATGCCAGGACCGACAGCGCAGTTGTGACCTTAATGACCACAGGTATTTTTTTGTGGATGATTGCTGTGGCTGGATAGCTGTTCATGCAGAAGTCAGCAAAGATAGATGATTGCCTCAGGGTCCAGGCGAAAGCGCTGGATGCACTCAGTGTCTGTTCTTCCCAGGATGTCCAAACGAGGCCGATATGCATGGTTGTCTTCCAGCTTGGCACGCTCCTCTTACTCCTTCCCAATCACGCAAGAGTGCAAGCATTTGCAGAACTGGCATTTTGCTTTTAGATTTTGAGGGCATGGTAGAATGATGGTCTTATTTATATTCAAATTAATTGCTTTGTTTGTAATTGAACTAATTGGAGAACAGGCTGTTGCGTAATATCATGAGGTGATTTTGTGTGATAATTTATTATGGTTATGAGAAATGTAGTTTAGAAATTAGGATGAACAGTCAATTATTGAATGTCTCAACCTTTACCTTGTTAAATAAAATAGAATAAAGGTTAAAATTCGACCTAATATTGACATCAAACGCAATGTTCTATTTCGCCTAATAATGGCGCTTGACCTTAAAGGACCAGTGTGTAATATTTGGCATCTTTTATTGGCAAAATCTGAATATACTACCCATTAATATGTTTATATAAGTGTATAATCACTATAAAATAAAATTTGTTTGGTTTTCGTAGCCTTATAATTGTGCGTTTATATTTACATATAGCAAGGGCCTTGCTTAAGGGACGTCGCCATCGCCATTACTGGAAGACACCATTTCCGCAAAAATGTTTTGGTCCTCGGAGGTCACCGTCTTTTCGCCGATGGGAGGGGTGAGCGTTAGGGAGTGAGTGAGCGCTGCAGTCTAGAATCTGAACGCTGGATATCACTGGTTCCCCCCCATTTTACACGCTGGTTTTTTTAAAGGTTCACTCAGAACATTTTTTGGCTATTTTTCAAGGAAATGGATCATATATAGCAAATGAATATGCATAGCACATTTGTAAATGCTTTCTATAACTTTTTATCATTATTTGAAAATTAACATTTTGCTGGTTGGTACGGTCCTAAGCCCCACCCCTCAAAAAAGTTGTTGCACATTGACCTCGTAGTCATATGACCTGTGACGCGTGAAAAGTAAGTAGCAAACATTCCCAGCTGATCGACCAGTGGGGTTTGTTCAATACTGAAAATTGATTTTGCCTTGATCAATCCTTGATTTTGTTGATTTTGAGATAACATTCAACAACATGCCAAATATGCGTGTAGTGGTAGGCTGTAACAAGACTCCAAACGATGGTATGAGTTTACATCACTTCCCAAAAAAGAGATGCCAAGTGTCACGCATTCGGTATACTCTCCCGCCTCAGTGGCATTCACCTTCCTGTGCCGAGGTTCGCAATTTTCCAGTCAGCGCGCACTGGAGAAATTCACTCGTGGAATTTAAGTCATTGTGCATTAAGTTAATCAGTGTCATGTGCAGTACAGTGGATTTCCTCACTAGTGTCACGGAAGTCGATTACGACTCGGGAATTCTCACGCTTGTCTTTACTGAGAGATTGAAAGCTGTGGAATTGCATAAAGACGTTTCTGATAGTATTGTTTCATTAAAACAATTGAAATGATCATGAAACACATGCATTGTTTCTTTTCCCTGAGTAAAGAGAAGCACGAGAATTCCAAAGTCATAATCGCTGTCCATGTTGCTTGTGATGAGGTCCACTTTTACGCAAGGGAAACTGAAACTTCAATGCGCAAGGATTTTAAATCTGCATGAGAATCTCATTAATAAGCTTTAATTCAATAATTGTGGATTACGGTGAATAAGCCTAAAAAATATGTAGGACCTACATCGAATGCATGAGACTTGGCATCTCAGAGATCAGTTCTCGTGCTTACTCCCCACTTGCTCAGCTGCTACTCCGTCAGGACCGGCCCGGGTAGCCCACGGCCCATCCCCGCTGTAAGGCTTCGGTGTTAATGTCTACGTAAGAGTGCTGTGAAGATGAGCTGACAAGTGAGCTTGTGTTTACATTTCTTTGTTAGTAACTTAGTATCGTTGATCATTGTTGTTGTTGATGATGACATTCAAATTTTGCAGTTGTGTTTGTTTCTGAAACACTGGCCATATTGTGATCCTAGTCACCGGGGACTACTAGGACTTTGGTACGGCACATATCCAAAGCGACACCCAAACATAAACACAAGCAACCGGTCCATGTGAGTATGAAGTTGCCGTGTTTCTCAGTGGCTTACGATGTTCGAAGTCCAAAATTAGCACTCATTTTGTGAAGTATACAATGCAAGAAAGCGTAAAACGACTGTACTCGCATTTACGACCAATGCAAACTTTTCGTTTTGCAATCCCAGATGAGATCAGAGCTTTGTTCGAGGAAAAGTTAAAACCCACAAAATCTGGACAGATTATGTCAAATCATTTCATAGAGTACATAGAAAATGTATAGACAAGAATATTCATCCCAAATAAGATAACTATAACTTGTCTCTCTTTCACAAATTGGCTGTTAAAATAAAGAGTGAAAAAAGTCATTTTCTGCAGTAGCTCTGGTGCAACTTACTTCTCATAAATGGCGGCCGATTAGCCAATCGCTCACAAATTTTAAGGAGAGGTCTCAAAGTGTCTAGTTTCTTCATTTTTTTGCCAATATGATATACAATTGAAGCACTGATTATTAAAACCCCACAAGTCAAGTCAAGTGTGACTTGTGGGGTTTTAGTAATAGGTGCTTCAATTACGAAAGTTAAATGCTGGATTCGTGAATTACAGGCAATAATATTTGTGTACAGCATATTTTTTCTAATTTAGTAGTCCTTTAATACAGCCGTCAAAAGTACTTAACAGAAAAAGCGCGTAAGCCAGGGGTAGAATACGCGTAAGTTTTAATTGCATGAGAAACGCCCAGATTTTGGCCTGGCTCCGTTCAAAGTGCGTAACTGCCTTCGGGGCGCATAATGCACAGACTTAAGTCATGGGTAGAATACGCGTAGGCTGAAAAGCGCCTTTTTTGACTTAACTACATGGGAGAATAGACCTCGTTCTGAAAATGGCCAAGTTGCCGGGGCTAGATTTTACTGTTGCAAATAGTCAACATTGCTGGCCAACAAGCAAGCAGAAATAAATCATGTTGGCATGAAAGTAATCTACAGCAGTATGTATTCAGTAAAAACCCAGCACATGCTTTTTTCAGTAAGTTACCCATTTTTTTTTTTTTTTGAGCACAGAAACTGTTGTGAATCCTGCTGAATAGGCAGTGAACCATGTATGACAGCATTTAGCTGTGAGAGCACAGAAACATTACACACATTTATGCGGACAACTCAACCGATAAGACTGCTCGGTCACTTCATAAAGTATTTTCGGCTACTTTCTAATAAAACGACGCCAGTAACGTTAGCCTTAGCATCAGAAACAAGCTAACGTTATCTCGACTGCAACATCACAGTAACATCACATGCACTACGGAGTACTTTAACAATTACAAGACGCTGGCTATTCGAACAGCGACTGTGCTTGGAAGTGACATTCACTCGCTTATTTGCAGAGCGAAAATGAACTGATGCAGGTTATGGGTTAGTAACAGCTGTGCATGTGAATGACGCCAACTTGCATATTTGCAGAATATTGCGGAGCAAAAATGAACCAACGAGCAGGGGTTTACGGCAGGGGTTGTCATGGTTTTTGGAAGCTGGCGAGCTTACTGTCTTTCTCTCGTCCGGGACGATATCGTTTTGCCCACAATCAAATTCTTTGGCCAGCTGGCATTAATCGTGGGCGGCGCCCGGACTCTATTTAAACCCAAGTTCCGCCTCGTCGTCTTTGCTAGAGTGTCAGTGTTACTTTACGCTTTAGCCGGTAAGATCTCTAGCTAGAGAATTGTGTGAGGAATTAGTTGCAAAGAGGAAAGTGCTAGTTAGCAAGGGAATCTTTCTCTCGTTATTTCTCTCTTTCTATCCACCATCTGTTGCCTTATCTTGTTATCTCGGTGGCAGAGATTTTCCCTTTATTTACGTTACAGTCCTGCTTGCTTTGCTTCCTTTTGTACTCGGACTAAGATCTTTGTCCGTGGGAAGTGCGAGCCTCTCTTTCCGTTTTGTTGGTTTGTCTCTCTTATTTTGCTGGACTTCCTTTCGCTTCGGCCGCTGCTTTTGGCATTTCGAAACACCAGCCATCACTCTGTCAAGCAGAAAAGTCGCCAACTCTGCGTTGGTTTTTAATCCTTCCAGATCACAGAGTTCCCTCCACCTCTGAAAGGCCATTCTGATGTTCACTCTGGTTTTATTCAGGGCTTGTGCTTTTTTTTTCTTCTGGCTTCCTCTTCTTACTTGTCTTAGCCGTGTGCTGTTGCCGGTAACGGAGGCGTCGGTATTTTTTTCCTCGCTGATGGCTCTAAGCTCCTGAACCCGTTCTCCGAGATTTGAACTTGACTGTGCACTGGCGTGTACTGAGGAGGAAGGGGGAGGGGCTGTCTGCAGCGCGTGCATGGGCACTGTTTGACGGCTGTCAGACACCATCCTGGCTCTAATTGGTTCTTTTTGTTCGGTACAAAGTATTCTTTTAAATTGCAGTAGGAGCAGTATGTGGGTTTAAAGGAGCCTTTTTTTAATTACGGAGTACTAGTTTTATGTAATACTGTCTGTACACAGTGAGAGTTTTAGCAAAAATGACAAAAAGTTACTTTTATAAGACTTACTAACTGCAGCTTTAAAGAAACTTACTGTGTTTAAAATGACAGCAATAATCCGACCACTGGCCGTAATCTAAATAAGATAATATTTCGATTAAGGTGTTTACATGAATGGCTTACAGAATATTCCATTTATATTCGCATTTACATGTTATAAATTTACATGTTATACATTGCGATGTTTGCGCCTGTCCAAAAAATTCCTGATATTCATTTCCCTCAGAACATGGAGCACACAGGTAGTTTCAGTCTCTCTCCAAAAATGTGGGACTTCTTTTTACTGCAGCAGTCATAATGTTTACAAAGTAGAAGCTAGGGCTGCACCATAAAGTTTGAATGCTGTACGTATTGCAAAAAGCTGCGAAAACTCCCAATAAGATGTTGTAGTGCGATTAAAGTATATACATGTCAACAATGCACTTCAATAATGCGAATGAATATAGAATACTCCACATGCCTTCATCCGATTAGTGCTTACTTCGACTATGATCTCATTCTGATTAAATTTATCAGGACATGCTGTTTACGGTACATGGCAATGCCATATTCAAAGTATTCTCTTAATCGGGTTAATATCAGACTATTGCTGTCCATCTAAACGTGTTCATGGAC
Source organism: Gymnothorax reevesii (assembly GCA_029721435.1). Taxonomy (NCBI): domain Eukaryota; kingdom Metazoa; phylum Chordata; class Actinopteri; order Anguilliformes; family Muraenidae; genus Gymnothorax; species Gymnothorax reevesii. Next base: position 62,559,306 of record CM056582.1, on the reverse strand, counting down.
AGGTTAGCTAGTTTTGGTTAATGTCAAGTTGTCATGGCAGGGACATCAACTTTACTTTAAAAATAACGAAATTGGACCGAATGACATTCAGTGATACCACTCATTAATATTCATAAATATTCCTTTCTGTTCACGATGGGGGTCATGTCAGTCTCATGCATACACCTTGAAATCAAGTGTTTACAAATAATCTTGAATAAAATCTGAGAATCTGCTGTTTGAGCATGGTTAAATTACAAATCTGAAATTTCCGTGTGCAAAGAAAAATCAAGAAATATGTGTATTGGTCCTGAAAGTTAGAGGGCATACCAATAATCTTTTCATCCATTGTGCAATTTTGTTAGTCTTTCCTTTTTGACATTGTTACCAGACGAGACAGCATGGGCTGGTACTGTTTTTACCTTGTGAGTGTGTGTATCATCACTGCAAAATGAGGTCCTAAAGACACGTATTGTAGTGGGAACTATCGCAGGGGCAGTTCTGAGTACTTTGCCAAGCGTTTATTAGTCTCTATGTCTCTGTGGACGGATTTTGTAACTGTAGTGGCATCATAGCCATGCAAGATGTGGTCACAAAACTTTACAGGTGTGTAGTTAAGTTCAAAATGAAGGCTGAATGCAAAGGTGTGTGGTACAAGCAAGGGCACTGGAAGTACTGGGATGGGTAGAGTGGCTGGTGCAATTCCATCACAAAATGCTTTCCAGTTTAACTTTTGTCCTTTTCTCTGGAGAGGACATCAGTCTGCTCCTGGATGTCGTAGGGTGCCTCAGTCTGTGATTTAGGTCTAGTATTGAGTTTGGTAGCAGCAGCCTTATGTTGAAATGGGAGTGATCCCACCTAACCCTTCCTGCACAGCTGCCTTAATCCCATCCCACACCGCCCCTCAGCATTTACGAGACCCAAGCCTCTGCACTGAACCTCAGCTGGCATGACGGTCACACCCGAGATGTGGAAACTGATGGGACACCTGTCAAAACAACAGGCAAAAGCTTATTTTAGACCAGACAAAACAAATAACAGAACTGGGAAACATTTACTAAATCATTGCAGACCTGTGCTTGATAGGCTTACGCAGGATTTGTTCCAGCCAAACTGAGCAACCTGAGAATGTATGCTTTCAATGGATACTGATAACGAATCTTCTTTCATAAAAATAGTCATTTCAATAATATTAGTCAAGAGCATCAAATTTCATGTCAGTTTTAGTGCAACAAGGTTAGCCCTCAACAGTGAGTGACTAAGTGACTTTTTTTTGCTTCTTTCTTTTTCTTTAGTATTTATCTATTCTTTTTTCTTTTTGCTTTATTTGTAATGACAAATATTACTTACAGGTCATTTCCTGCATCTCTCTTTTTTTAACGAACATTCACTTTTATTACTTTTTACTGACTAGCTGCCCATCCTTCAATCTGAGCTCCTCCTAGCTGGAAACCCCAATTCCAGTGAAGTTGGGACGTTGTGTAAAACTCGAGTAAAAACAAAATGCAATGATTTGCAAATCTCATTAACCCACATTTTATTCTCAACAGATCTTACAACACATCTCAAGAAAGTTGGGACACAGGCAACAAAGGTACTAATAAAAAACAGCTGGAGGAGCATTTTACAACTACATTTAGGTTCATTGACAACAGGTCAGTAACATGTCTGGGTGTAAAAAGAGCTTTTTAGATAGGCAGAGTCTCTCAGAGGTAAAGATGGGCAGAGGCTCACCAATCTGCAAAAAAAAAAGAGTCTGAAAATTGTGGAACAATTTCAAAAAACTGTTCCTCAATGTAAAATTGCATAGACTTTGAATATGCCACCATCTGCAGTACATAATATCATCAAAAGATTCAGAGCATCTGGAGATATCTCTTTGCGCAAGGAACAAGGCCGAAGGTCAATATTGGATGCTCATGATCTTCGGGCCATCAGGCAGCACTGCATTAAAAACAGGCATGATTCTGCACTGGAATTCACTGCAAGCGGCTTAGGAATTGTTCCAGAAAATCATCGTCTGTGAACACAGTTCGCCTTGGAATCTACAAATGCAAGTTAAAGCTGAATCATGCAAAGAAGAAGCCATATCAAGTGATCTCGATCCAGAAATTCCACCACCTTCTCTGGGCCAAAGCTCATTTAAAATGGACTGAGGCAAAATAGACACTTTTCTGTCGTCAGATGAATCAAAATTTGAAATTCTTTTTGGAAACCACAGACACTGTGTCGTGCGGACTAAAGTGGAGAGGGACCATCCAGCATATTATCAGCGCTCAGTTCAAAAGCCTGCATCTCTGGTGGTATGGGGTTGCATCAGTGCCTACGGCATGGGCAGCATACACATCTGGATAGGCGTTATCAATGCTGAAAAGTACATTGAGGTTTTACCACTACGTCCCTTTCAAGGAAGGCCTTGCATAATTCAACAAGACAATGCTAACCCACATACGGCATCTATCACAACAGCATGGCTTCACTGTAGAAGATGCTGAAATGGTCTGCCTGCAGTCCAGGCCTTTCACCAATAAAAAACATTTGGCATTTGGCACATTAAAAAACGAAAAATCTGGCTTTGAAGACCCAGGACTTTTGGGCACGTAGAATCTTACATCAGATAAGAATGGGACAATATCCCTCTCCAAAACTCCAGCAATTGGTCTCCTCACTTCCCAGACATTTTTAGACTGTTTTTCAAAGAAGAGGGGATGCTACTCAATGGTAAACTTTTTTGAGTTGTGTTGCTGCCATCAAATTTAAAATGGGATACAGCACCCTCCATAATTATTGGCACCCCTGGTTAAGATGTGTTAAAAGCCTTAAAATAGATTAAATTTTTTATTGCAGAAGCATACTGTCACGCTGAAAATCGTGGAAAAATGTAACCTTCGACTCAAGTGAATTTTAAGGGGAAAAAATCCCAGACTAAGAAATAATTATTTTTCATAAAATCACTTGTTCAACAATTATTGGCACCCCTAACAATTCCTAGGAAAAAAATGTAATTGAAGTATTTCTGTCATTTCTACAGTAGTTTACAAAGTTGATCAGAGTATCTAGGAACATTTAATTAGTTTTTTATCGTTTCCTGTTTCCCTGGGATATAAATATGATGTGACACAGAGGCCATTTCTCCCATACACTCTTTAACATGGGAAAGACAAAGGAACACACCATTCAAATAAGGCAGATGTGTGTCGACCTTCACAACTCAGGCAATGGCTACAATAAAATAGCCATTCGTCTGCACCTGCCCATATCTACTGTCAGAGGAATCAATAAGAAGTTTAAAACAACTGGAACAGAGGTAAACAAGCCTGGACGAGAACGCAAGGTTAATTTGCCACCACGCACAGTGAGGAGGATGGTAAGAGAAATAAAAAGTTCTCCAAAGCTCACTGTTAAAGAATTGCAACAAATGGAAGCATCTTGGGGTCACAAAGTCTCCAAAACAACCATCAGGCGCTATCTGCATACCAACAAGCTGTTTGACCTTTTCTCACTCACAGTCCTAAACCCAAACGTCTGGAGATCGCTAAGCGGTACTGGGACTTCAACTGCGACCGTGTGCTTTGGTCAGATGAGAGCATGATAGAGCTTTTTGGCAACAAACACTAAGTGGGTCTGGTGGAACACAAACGATGAGTATGCAGAAAAGCACCTCATGCCCACTGTGAAGTATGGGGGAAGACCGGTGATGCTGTGGGGCCTGTTTCTCTTCCAGAGGCCCTGCTTTGAAATACCAAGACATTTTAAATCAAAATCTGGTGACCTCTACACGAAAGCTGAAGATGGGTTGTCACTGGGTCTTTCAGCAAGATACTGACCCTAAACATGTGGCCAAATCTACACAGAAATGGTTCATCAGACTCAGAATCAAGCTCCTCCCATGGCCATCTCAGTCCCCAGACCTCAACCCCACTGAAAACCTGTGGAGTGAGCTGAAGAGGAGAGTGCAGAGGAGAGGACCCAGGTCGCTGGATGATTTAGAGAGATTGTGCAAAGAGGAATGGTTGAAGATCCCTCTTTCTGTATTCTCCCATCTTGTGAAACATCACAGAAGATTAGGTGCTGTTTTGTTGGCAAAAGGGGGTTGTACAAAATATACTCAGCAACAAAAGTTTCTGTGACACCATTTATGTGTATGTTATAAATGACACGCAAAGATCTCAATGCAATCAATATGTTTATTTAACAGGAGAAACACTGACTTTTCAGTGCCAACGTCACTCAAAACGAAAAATGTCATTTTCATGCGTCATGAAGCACTTGTCTGACGTCTAACCAATTGTGACCTTCACACTTCAATACCGGGTGTGACTTCCTCGTGCCATGATGCAAGCAACGCATCTCCGGCGCATGGACCGAATCAGATGTGCCAGAAATTGCTGTGGGATGTCATTCCAAATCTGACGTAGACGTTGTCGCAATTCCTGGAGTGTAGCTGGCGGGTTATCCAACCGCCGCAAACGTCGATCCATCTCGTCCCAAAGATGCTCGATTGGGGACATGTCTGGGGATCTGGCTGGCCATGGCAGGACATTGACATGTTGTTGCATCAGATACTGCTGTACAATCCTTGCAACGTGTGGTCTGGCGTTATCATGTTGCAGCGTTATTCCGGGACCATGTTGCATCAAAAACGGTACCACCAATGGCCGTAGCACTTCATCGCGATATCTTTGACCTGTCAGATTTCCATCAATAACAAGCAAATCTGTTCTGTTTCTAGCCGTGATCCCTCCCCAAATCATGACACTACCACCTCCAAAACGATCAAATTCCTGAACACAGTTGTTGGCATAACGTTCTCCACGTCGACGGTATACACGTAAACGACCATCACATCGGTTAAGCATGAATCTTGATTCATCAGTGAAGAGTACAAGATCCCACTGACGTTGGATCCACCGTCGATGTTGTTGTGCCCACTGTAGACGCAGTCGTCGGTGTTGTACTGTGAGTATTGGACGTCTTGCTGGCCGACGTGGGACAATGCCAAAATGACGGAGACGGCGACGGATTGTCTGTGCAGACAGTCGCCTCAAACCAGGTATCGTTCTTGCAGTTATGGTTGCAGGTTGGAATCGATTTCGGAGATGGGTTGTTCGAATCCAGTTGTCCTGTCTGGGAGTGGTTACTCGTGGACGGCCGCTGCGAGGACGGTCTCTGACATGTCTTGTCTGCTGATGACGCTGCCATAATTTCCAAATGGTGTTTCGGTGGACATTCAGGCGATGAGGAACTTCCCTCTGCGAGGTTCCGGATTCAATCATCCCAATGGCCCTCCACCGATCATTTTCAGACAGTCTTAGCATTTAGAGGGTAGAGTTCCTGATCCGAAATGGCTGTGTTTTCGATAAGTGATGCTTCCGTCGTTCATCAGGTACAATGTGAACATTCCAAAAATTCTCCTCTTTTATTGCCATCCACAAGCATGATATACGCACAATTTCACGTGCAAAGTCATTTTCTCGCATTTTCATGATTTCCATTTCAATGTTGTGTTTACGTGTACTGTTTCAGTCTGATATCACCATGTATGACAATTTCATAATTGCGTTATGAAAAATAATTAACAATATTGGTGTCACAGAAACTTTTGTTGCTGAGTATATTAACATCAGGGGTGCTAATAATTATGGCACACATGATTTGATGTAAGAGAATTATTTCTTAATGTGGGATTTTTTTCCCCTCTGAATAAATGCACTTGAATTAAAGGTTGTATTTTCCTCTTTTTTTCATTGTGGTCCTATATTTTTTAGAAAAAAAACTGAATTTCTTCGAAGCTGATGAACACATCTTGTCCAGGAGTGCCAATAATTATGGAGGGCACTGTATTTTTCATGAAGTAGTGAAATGTCTCACTTTCAACATCTGATGTGTTGTCTATGTTCTTTTATGAATAAAAATTTGGGTTTATGAGATTTGCAAATCATTGCGTTCTGGTTTTATTTGAAGTCCCAACTTCATTTGAATTGGGGTTTGTAGTTCATTAACCAGGGTGTGACTTCACTGCACAAAAAATAATGAAACTTTTGATAGTCTTGACCAAATTTGAAGAAATGAAGGCTATTTTTCAAGTTAATCAGGATTTGGGGAATATCACGTCGCGGGTTCGAGCCCCGATCGTACCCACCGGCAGGGGTCGACAGCTTTTTCAGAGTAGCGCACAATTGGCCATCGCGCTACAGGGTTTCAAATTGGGAAGGGACTGCCGGATTTGGGATGTTAAAATCAGCTTTGTTCGTTGCTCCAGCTCCTCCTGTTGGCCAGACGGGCGCTCGTCAGGGAGACTCTGGGTTTGTTCATGTGCGGGTATCCTCCGCCCTCGTTCTGAACTTGCGAAGATTCAACCAATGAGTGCATAAGAATCAGTGGTTGACAGGCACGTGCTTCGGAGGAGAGCCGTGAACTGTCCTCACTATCCTGAGTTGGCAGCAAGGGGTCGCATACGAGCAAGCTTTGTACATAGTTCACCAATTGGGCATTCCAGATTCGGGTGGGATTGGAGATGCCAAATTAAAAAAAAAAAAAAAAAAAAGGATTTGGGGAATAATGAATTCTCTGGGTTTCCTGGTTTAGCCTGGACATCTGTTTTTTGTGACTCCCTGTATGGTAACACAGTATTCTTGTAACACCATGCTCTCAGCACCATCAGTCATCGGCCTGTTACGACCCGGCCAGCATTCCACACTCCACCACATCTGTTTCTAATTGTTTCAGTATCACTACTTGCTCTATATAACTGCGAGTCTCGCACTTGTTCAGTGCGAAGTCTCGTAAGCTGCGTAAGTCTGTTACAGACATCGTACCGTTTACGTGTGTATAATACTGAAAAGGCATAATAAAACCAGCTTCATCTTTGCATCTGAATCCAGTCCCACATTTTCCATTTTTCAGTGCACTTTACCCATGGCACAGAAAAGATCATTACAATTCTGCTGAGTTGATCTTGAGAAGAAGTTTTCTACTCTGGCCCTGAACAGCTTAAACGGGACACTGGCTTTTATTGTCCCCCACTTAATCAATTAGCTCTCAATTACAGCTACCTCACTTAACAGGGTTATTTAGGCATGAAGTGAGAGCTACTTTCAGATAGAAAAATTCAGCCACAGTCCTGGCACTCCAAAACCAAGGTTGCTGACTCCCACTCAAGAAACACCATGGCATTGTTACCATGACACAGTTGTGGAGCCTGCATTTATATATTTCTTATGAGTTTTCGCCAAGAAAGGAGGACGAGATTAAAGGAGTTATGTTTGATTATGAGAAATCTGTCCAAGCTGAGCACAGGCAGTAAGAAGCAGGCCCCAGCCCCAGATCCTCCATTAATCCACTCAGACTCCGGAATCTTCTTCCGAGCAGAGTCAAACTGCCATTACCCATGTGCCTTCCCTCGGGCGCTGGCAGATTTAATCCCTCAGACTGCTCTTAGATGCAACACTAAAGACATTAGAGAGAATGGCTCACTTCCGTTCAGTAACAGATGGTGTTGCTCTGCGTTTCTGGGCTGATATCGTCTTGCCACTTCACACTGCTATTTTCCTTCTGACAGAGGCTGAGGCCCTTGCTGTGGTTCAAATCAGTTCAATAAGCACTGGAGCGAAGATGACATGTCACAGGTGTCTCTGACGAAGATACCATCTCTGTCAGTGCCCCTGTCACCACCATTTTGGTTATTCCACCAGTTTGTGCGGCTGGAATTCAGGATATAAAAACAAATTGGAGACATTGCTTGAGTGAAAAAACCAGTTTACTAAAGCAAACTTCATGGTTTTTGGTGTTTCTGCTGTTTTGGCAAAGCAATGTATCTCTATCATGTGATGGCCCCGGCTAAAACTCTTTGAACAAGAACTAGATTAGAGGCTCCTCTCTGGACAAGCTGTTATTGCACTGCCCTCTTCACACACTAGCCTCCAGCAATCTGAGAGCAAACCTGGAGTCATTTCACTAACCTCTGCTTGGGCAGGTTCAGCTGGTGCAGGTGAGGGATTTTGGAGAATCAGGTCCTCTGCAGACTGTCTGCAGGGGAAATATATATTTGAGAGCTTGACACTTCACCTGACTGGATAGCTAGTCCAATATTTTGCAAAAAAAAAAAAACAAAAAACAAACAGTGTATGCTGTTCTCATATTCTCTAATCTTGCTGTTCCAGATACTCAAACTCAAAGTCTTCTTCCTCCTTTCCTTCTTATTATGCACAAAGTGTTAATGTTTACTTTTCTGACTCTTTCTGCATCTGAAAAATTACTTGTATTATCTTTGCATTATGAAGGAAGGTGTTTAATACAGCAGTCTCCATGATCCGCTCACAGAAAGAACAGATTTTTTTTTTTTTACAGGAAAAAGGGATGATTGCCCATGAATCTCATGTACTACACTCAACATGGCGACAGTGGCAGCATAGCAGCCAGTTGCTATGGAGAAGGATTATGCAGGTCCGTGTAACGCTGCCATGGTTATTAGATAAGTGAGCCATAAAATAGGAAAACCCCAGTGGCTACTGCTGCTGCCGCCTGGTTTCCATGGTAACTACAGAAGTGATAGATGTGAAGATGGAGGACTCCCACGGCAGGTACCATCTTGTGTTCTGGTGCGAGGAGGTGGGCCTTCAATGGAGACTGTTGCCTCAAGGGTCTACCCCACCTCTGGAAGTCAGAGAGAATGGGACCCGCTAGATGAGACAGGATATCTTTTCCACTATAGGAGCTTAATTACTATGTGCCATCCCAGTATCTATTTGGAAGTTACGAGAATAAGGACATTTAACAAAAATTAATTTATGAACTTTTCAATTGGAGAGCCTTGTGCTAAAAGTACTGGGGTCTTCAGTTATGAAACCTTCCTCCTTTTCTTCAGAGTGGAACGCTGGATCTCGCTCGCTCATACTCTACTGGAACCAGCCTCGTTGGTGCCTGAGGGCAAAAGACTGGCATGCCAGCCCCTTTGAAAGAAGCCAGATGTCAGGATTCAATTGGATTTTACAATTATGGTTTGCACAGGCAGGAGTTAGGGGAAGCAACTTCTAGTATTTTCTGAACTGCAAAACAGTATAAGCACATCTGAGAAACTGAGTTGTCTTCTGTGGCACGGACTGTGGTTGTGGCACATATCTGAATCTTGATTTTGTCGGCAGGGCAGTTTTCTGTTTTAACTCCTGAGACTGTTCACTCTGCCCATTCCTGTGACTTGTTCAACATCTACTTTGATATATAGATGTTTTTCGGAATCACAGGAGCAAAGTGGTGTTTCTGCTCTAATTCAAAACATAAGTGGCTGTTACTTTCATTTTTGATCTTTATTTTATCGCTTAAATTAACCAAAGTTACCAACTCTTTGCCTAGATCAAGATACAAATACTGTTGTGATTTACAAAATGAACCAAGTGCGACAACCAGTAGAATGCAAAAAGGAGGCTTTATTTCTGAAGGGGGAAACCCCCCAACAGAGCTGGCAACGGTACAAAGTCCACAATCCAAAAACAGTATCCAATGGGCGTAATCCAGAATCGTAACCAGGGCACCAATAACAAAGTTCGTGGTCAGACAAAAAGGGTTCGGTACACAGGCGTAGGTTTGGAGGAGAAACAAACGCATAAGCCAAAGACAGTCCGAATCCAAAACCAGGGCAGTAATCACAAAATCAAGGTCGGGCAGAAAAAAGGTCAAAATTCACAGATGCAACAATATCCAAAAAGGGCAAACCAAAAACAATAGTCGGGCAATCCAGTCAGAAAGATAAACACTGAGATATCGAGGCGAGAAACGTGGCACGAGAAAACTAGGGAGAGCGATCTGACAAGAGTGAGAACCAAACAGACATCTTATATACACATCCGGGGTAAACACATGACCAGGGAGAACAGGTGCAATCAATAGTGACAATGATTAGGGAGAGACACATGAGGAATAAACTAATTACATGAATTTGGCTGTAGCCAAAACGCAGACAGGGATCACAAGACAAACCTAAGTACAAAACAACAGCTCCGGTTAAGGAGTACTAAAGTGCCAAGATAAAAGAAAAGGAAAGCACAAAGTATAAGTGGAAATCCACAGAAACTTGCAGCAGAGATAATTAGGGATAGGCAAGGAGGCGGAGACTAGAATAGGGCGACAGCTGAGAGATCATTAGTCAATTAGTAAGTGCAGCTATACAATCCCAAGTGCTTGTTAGTAAGTTAGTCCAAATATACAAGGTTAGTGTGGATTAGTATTGAGCAAAAACAATAAACTGTTAGTATGTGTTAGTAAGACAGAAAAAGAGAGAGGAAGGAAGAACACGAGATAATGAAAGAAGATTGAAACCCAGAAACCAATAAATCACCCGAATGAGTGTCACACAAGACAAGGGACCGTGAGCAAAGATACACACATGACAAGACAGGGGAGACAAAGTGCAAAGCATGGCAAAGAAAACATGGCATGATAACTAATAAGTTAAAACATGAAAAATAATAAAACAAGGAAATCTAAAATACCGAAAACACAATACATAATCCTAAGAATAGTCAGACAGAGCAGTGGTCACTAAACACAGAAATACTAAACATGGCTAGGCCAGGCACAGAACTTAAACATGACAAGCAGGATCCAGAATCCCAACAAATACTGCATCATCCAAATAAATTACAAATATTTTTTTCTTATTTATTGGCAGAGATTTATCACAAAGCTGATGCAAGGTCTAGCCAGCTCATGTCACATAGCACATTCAATTCTTGCTCCTTGTAGTTCAACTTCAGATCAATCAAAGGTTGGTGAGACTAACAGTGTACTACCTGTCATTCCACACTACAAGCAATCTGATATTTCCAAAGCCTCGCTGCCTTTAAAACTCAGTCCTGCGGAATGCTGAGTGTGGAGATGCTCTAAAGCGGACTAAGAATAGCCATTCTCATCGTACTTTTCTACTTTCAAGAGCATTTCACCTATACTCACTTTACGATTAATTTAGACATGAAGTGCTTGTTTTGCCCTTTTCAAAGTGGAAGAAGTTCTATAACACATGTAGATTTTCAGTGAGCACATTATAGCATTTGATGATGGACCAGGGAAAGTTCCAGTATTCAACTGCTCCCTCTGACTCCTACCTTGAAGCGTAACTGTAACTCTCAAGAGATCAACCACATCATTAGACCGAGGTATGCAAATTTTTATTGTATTCTTTTTCAGACTCTGAATTTGACAAAATTCGGTCTGGCGTAACAAATGTAACACAGGCAATATACTGCATTGGTGAGCTGTGGACCAAAATAAATAATTGAGGCCTGAGGAGACAGTGCCAATGTGGTTGCAGGATCTCTTCCATTGCCGAGTGACACTTGGGCCAATTTTAGCTCGCCTTGCAAGCTGTTGGCCACAGTTAGAGCTAGCATTGTCCAGATTTGTATCCATCCACAAAATGAGACTGCGCCTTAAACTAGGTCAAGGAAACTGCAATCTGCTCATGCTTTCCTGATGTGTTGTTTTATGTAGCAAATTGTGACTTTTTTTGCACTCACATATGAAATGCAGTATTTTTGAAAACTATTCTTGCAAAGAAAATTGAACAAAGCTGATGAAGTGCCGATGAAGCTTGCCTCCATCTTTGACCAATTTCCGTGCTTCAATTGGTGGATGGCAAGTATAATCTACACTAATATCAACTGTGACCTTTTTTATACTTATAAGATGTAAATGATGCTCTTACCATCTTTGCAGTCAAGCTGCACAGAAAATGCCTTATATGCTCATTGGATGCAGGAAAAGCAATATGCAGCATTGGTTGTGCTCATTCTCATGAGGAGGACCTAATATTGCGTAAGCTCTACTGAAAAACTAGTACTGGAGACTGGCCCGGTCCGTTCTCTTCACCTCCTTGTGGTTAGCCTCATTGTCGGTTCTGTAGGGGTAATTCCATGTCAAATCACACAAGCCCAACACCCACCATCTCTGACATTGTTGAAACTCTATTAGATGGTATACAGATGAAAAAGCATTCCTTAAACTCTTTAGTAAGTGATATTTAATAGTTCCATAAATAATCATTTATACGGGCCAAGTCGGCCATTTTGATTGCAGAGGTTTTTTTGTTTTTTTTTTCTTAACAAAAAAATAACATTAAGACTATGACTAAGATTTGGACCAGTTTTGGCAGTAGATATAAGTAATCCAAAACAACAACCAAACTCTCATCATTTGGTCTCTGAACCATCCAATTTTAATATTTATCTGGACTATATACAATTGCATTATGTGGGACAAGATATCGAACTGAACTTCTGAGATTAATTTCTGGACACTTAACAGATTTTTCTTATTGAAAATTGAGATTTTTTTTTTCCTTTCAGGAGAACTCAATCTCCAAACTCTTTGGTTCAACTGTCTAGCAGTCCAATGTCTGTGAGGGGGATTCTCCACCAGCTTCTGCCCAGGAACGGCCACTGGCCTGGCCACAGACACACCGCAACCCCCCTTCTATTACCCAGACACACCGCTACCCCCCTTCTATTACCCACAATCTGTGTTTGGTTTCTTCTCTGGATCATCATAAAAACCGCTGTCTGTTATGGTACGGCGCTGTTTCAGTGAAGATCTAATAGGTAACTTGCACATTGTGAGGGCACCAGTAATACAGAAAAATACTGCATGTACAAAAATTATGGAGTAAGATATGCTGCCTTCCAAACCTCAATTCCTAGGATGTCCCTGCATTTTCCAGCGAGACAATTCCAACCCCCATTCTGCATAGATTACACATACATGGATGTGTAAGCAGAGAGTGCTGGCGCTGTCTGCAATCCTGATCTGTCTGCAATTGAGAATGTATGGTGCATTATGAAACAAAGTATCTTGCAAAGAGAGCCCCACACATTACACAGCTGAAGACCTGTATGACGGGCTTTGTGGGAACCATACAGAAGATTTGGCCCAACACCAGGATGAAAAACTAAATAAAACAAGGGCCACACAGTCTTACCAATCTTGCAGAAGAACATTTTAATGAACAAGAAATTATTAATACAAACATCACTAAGTAGACACTGGGTTTTGAGTTGGATGTCTGACATCATTTTTAAAATAGTCACCAAACAGTTCTGAGTTGTGCTTAAAAAAAATAAACAAACCAAATACATTAGTTAGCGACATATCAAAAAAAAAAAGAGTATGTGGCCATTTATTGGAGCAGAGACCTGAGTTGTGCTCATGGTGACTAATTCTTCGCAATGTGTGACAACATTACATGCACAAACTCCATAATGCTCTGTGCAGAGATCCCTGTCATGCAACTCAGCTCCTCCACAACCTGTTGAGATATGTAGACAACAGCTGCATGGAGCGCAATATACCCACAAAAGCACATTGAAGCCTGGATAATGAATTTAGCCATTGGGTGATGTTTTTAGAATATTACACGATGAAAACATAGAAAAATAAGTAAATCTCAACAAATATAGGGACACAAAATTGTACACTGTACACATACATGAATTTTTTGCTAAAGAACACAAAAATATGCCCACACGACATAATTACATTTTTTGTATCATTTAAAGATTCAAAAGAAAGACTCATTTGATTCTTATTCAGATTCATTCAGATTCAGACAACTTAATTTATCCCCAAGGGGCAATTTATTTGTAGCTTTCCCAGTCCATACATTTGTACATAAAACAGACAACAAACAATTTATCATGCAAATGGTAAAAACATAATATGTTCTACTCAAAGAGAAATTACATTTTTAAATCTCTCAATGTGAAACACAAATGTGAGGACAGACATTTAACAGTTTGGCCTTCGTGTTGCTTAATGCACGCTCCCTGGCCAAAAAAGTAGCTGTTGGGATTTACATTATCAAATACTTAAGAATCAACAACCATGTTGGAAGACATATCCCATGGTTCTGGAAGCCATGTTACAGTACATCAGAGGGGGCAAATCATTGGCCAGCATGAAGCTAAGAAAACAGCTGAGGAGATTGCTGAAATCACTAGAATTGGGTTAAGAACTGTCCGAGGTATTATTAAACTCATTATGGAATGTGCTGGAGAAGACATTACAGAGTGGTTCGACTCTCCTGTCGGCAATACTAGATCTCGGCCAAAAATGAACGTGATTCTGGGCGGAAACAAATGTTGAGAAGTTGCCTTAGATTGCCCAAACAATACAATAACAAATGCGAGTCATAATGAAAGCTAAAGGCAGTCCAATAAAATAATAGAGCGTGCACCTTTTTTTGGCCAGGCAGTGCATAAAGCATTGTATATGGAATGCAGTTCAGGCTACTTGCTATTGTGTTTGGATTTTGATTTTTACAGCTAAGGAGGAAATGGTTCACCACATCGTGGGGTATGGAAAGAACCATTTCACGGGATACGACCTGAAGCACAAATCCTGGCTTTGACGCTGAACTCTTATTCAAAACTTATCTATGCAACAAACTACGGGGCCAGCAATTTTGACGGAGTGAGGGGCCATATTTATGAAACACTTTACCTGCTCCCACTTCGGTATGTTGAGGACAAAAGCACCAGCGGCGATCATGCCCACGCCCTGGAGCATCAAGTCCTCGGTCACTTCCGCAAACTTCGCCCTGTTCCCCCGAACGAGACCACAAACTCAGGACACATGACGGCACTTCAGACTGTATGATGCACGAGTTGGGGGCAGGAAGCGCACCTCATCCCCTCTGACGGACTGGCGCACTGAGCTGCACAAACCAGCAGGGAGTGGTAAATGGGCTTCCTCTGCAGGTAGGCGAAGCGGAGCAGGCAGTGGCAGACAGAGTACAGCTCACACACCGGAGTGGACGCCACATTGTGCCCTGTCATGCAGACACATTGGGATTCAGAACAGTCCTCTCTGCATTTTCTCCAATTCAGTCCTAGGACTATCTTGAAGTTATCATGCTTGATCCAAATTAACGGAGAAGTGCATGCTGACTATCACTCTCCGTTGATATGTTTTGCCCCCCTTAATAAAGGTGCTCTGAAGCACTTTAGACTATGGGCCGTCTCTATAAACGCTGTCTAAAAATAGGTTCTTGCACTCCACCCTTTGGCAGAACCCAATTTTTTGCTCAAATTGTAGCCAAGGGATATCTAATCATTATTTTAATTTATCCCACGTTCACAAGTTGCCCTAAAGCATAGTTTTTAGGCATTAATTATTTGATGGTGGACAAGTAGTGCTTTTATAAAGGAACGTGTCGCACACAAGTGGCATGCGCTAGTTGTTGCTTAAAATAGCTGCTAATGGTTGATATAAACATTGAAATTAATTTTTGACAGCTGATATTGACTTTCCATTGTAAAACAAAAGTGACCTATTAACAAATGATAATAAAGTACTGTGAACTTGATGTAAACCATATGGTTCATGCATTTTCCCATTTACAGCCCATGTATATACAACATACAAAATTGTTGGCCAAGTCCATGTAAATTAATTTTGAATGGTTGAAATTTATTAGCCAGTATTGGATCTTATTGAAACATTGACAAAAGTGATAATAAAGTACCGTGCACTTGATGAAAACAACAGTTTTGCAGATGCATTGCTCAATTTCAATGTTCAAGGTTTTTGAATCATGTTGATTGGCTAAAATTGACTTGCCAGTATGAAGTCCAATTGAGTCAGTGCCAATCAATGTTAATACAATGAAACCTCTTCATCACAAAATCTGATAAGACAAAATTCCTGATAACACAAAGTGATTTTGTGTGAGGTTTTACGAAATGAACCAAGAGCAAACACCAGTAAAACGCAAAAAGGAGGCTTTATTTCTGAAGGGGCATGGATTGAAGAAGTCAAGCATATAGGGATCTTTATCCAATAGAACTTCAATGATAGTGTCACAGAACCTAGCCCTCCCAAAGCCTTGGTGTAAATTTACTCATTTTTGTTTTTGAATTTGTAGATCGTAGCCATTATCTAATAATTATATACCCACGACCAATCAGATCCAAACGATCATATTGTATACAATAGTTTTCTTCACTTTTGCGATTCAATGCATTGGACACTTTTCTTTTGTATCAATTCATTTTATGGAGTAGACACATGTGTGCTGCTTATATTCTATGAAATTAGTAACTTGGTGAGTTGGCATCGTTTTGATTTTTATGGCCGTGTGTACATAATGCAAGAACCTTTTTAAAAGACTCACAAAAAACACCAATTTGACACAACCTAGTCACCGGTACTCTATTCATCTACCTCTGCAGTTGTGTCGTAGCATTGGCCCATTTTCATAAGAAAACATAATTTCACCCTTGACCACTGGAGTGAGCTATGATACCACTACACAAAAGCTGTTGAAAAGAGCACAGTCTGCAAGAAAGCTAATAAATTAATAATCAATTAATTTTGCTAAATTAACACTCTGGCAGTCATGGTTCTTAGAACATCATGAAACTTGAAAACAACCTTCAAATATTGTGAAAGAAAAGAGTCTGAATCACTGACTGACGATAAGACAATTTACTAGCTTCCTTAAATGAATAATATTGTGTCGCAAGTTGCCTGCGTTGCCGGCGGTCAGCGGCTGACAGGAGAAAGGAGAGGAAAGACCGCCTGCACGATAACGTAGGGACTTGTCCGTTCACCAGTGGACGGGAATTACTGATTGGCTTAAGAGGTGTCAATCATGTTTTGATCTCCACGCATCACTTGTGATCTCAAATTACACTCGAGTTTCATTGGTTTAAAAAAGGGGTGGTCCGTCGCAGCTCGTCGCGCAAGGAAGTGGGCGGCTACTCAAAATCCCTATGTTATTGTGCAGGCGGTCTTTCCTCTCCTTTCTCCCGTCAGCCGCTGACCGCCGGCAACGCAGGCTATGTCGCAAGAAATCAGACATCTGAATCATTTTTTCACTTTCTTTTGACTTTTATTTACATATCCACTTTGTACATCAGAAATGATAAAGTATCATATTTGTAAAGACTTACTTTAGTAATCAGAGGTGCCAGTGAGTGCCACTGAAAAAATCTGAAAATTCTGAAAAAGTACAACACTTTAAGCAAAAACAGCCCAAAGTGGGATTAAATGAAGAAAACTGCAGAAATTTAGGTGTTAAAAAATCTGAAATTCCGAAATTTGGAGTGAAAAAATCTGATTAAAATCTGAAAACTGGCATCTCTGAATAATGATGGGAATGGAATGAATTGAACATTCTAGAATGATAGCAGAAGCCGAATGAAGTATTCCTGAAAAAAATTGTGATGCGATAAAGGTATATAATTCTTGCCTTTGAGGTGGTCTATTCATTCTATCTGAATTATTAGCATCAGTGTGTTCTCAAGTGATTTTCTTCAACAGTATCTGGATAATTGTTTTGGTAACATGCAGGGCTGGAAAAAAAACTGACAAGTTGGCAAGCTCCTTGCCGGGAAATTTTGATATTTGGAGGGAAATCTCATCAATTCTTATATAAAGAAATACAAGAAATACTGGGAAATTTGGATTTAGGAGGAAAATTTTCGTTAACTTGCCGGAAAAGTAAAATTTTTTCCAGACCTGGTCACATGAGCAGAATGAAAAATACAAAGTGGAAGTCACACAATCACTTGAATAGTTGCACCCTCATGCTGAAAGGTTTCAAGATCCTGGATAAAATTGTTAAGAAAAAAAATCCTAAATTATCTTACAACTGTAGTGAAACCTCTTCAACATAAAATCTTCAGATGTTCTATGTACTTTGATTCAGTGATTTTAGTTATCAATCACCTAACATCAACATTTAGTGCCATGGGCTTCAAAATCAAGTTTTTTATTTTGTGTTAAAAAGGTTTCACTA
This sequence comes from Gymnothorax reevesii, assembly GCA_029721435.1. Classification (NCBI taxonomy): domain Eukaryota; kingdom Metazoa; phylum Chordata; class Actinopteri; order Anguilliformes; family Muraenidae; genus Gymnothorax; species Gymnothorax reevesii. Next base: position 62,541,539 of record CM056582.1, on the reverse strand, counting down.
TATTCTCCTAGCATATCAAATCTACATACTCATAAAGACAGTTGTCTGTATAAACAAATATGATTTCTATGGAACCTTGCTTCTGCTTTATAAAGTTCAAATTAAATCATTCACTTTTCTAAATAATATTTAAACAGGCATTTAACTTTCTTACATTGCTTGAGAAAATCTAACCATAATGCAAAACAGCAGTGGTTACTCAGAATGATGAATTGACATGGTGAAAGAACAAAACTTGGGCTGGTTGGTCACTTTTGTTTTACGTTATAATTTCAAAATACTGGAGACATGCAAAATTTTCATAAGATTGAAATAGGAATTGGAAAATACTGAAAATGAAATTGGAGAATAACACATTATACTGTGACCAAATTCGAATTTTTAAATAATCCACTGCTAAAAACAAAATGGGAATTTTATACTGAAAATACAAATATATCAAGATACAGAAAAAGAAAACAATTTTTTTTTTTACTTTTTGATTGAACGATAAGGACAATAGAAATTTTTAGGCCCTACCTAGGCTCATTGTCATATGATTGAAAAAGTCATTGTAATTGTTTTGTTACTCTAAAAATGTGTATGTACAATGTAAAATGACATGATATATTTTGAAAATTAAAGTCTCATGAAGCTCAATACTTTAGTTTGAATTTTGCCTGGATATCTTGATCCAAATGGTAATACAATGCATAATTATGCTATTTGGAATGAAGTTAAGTATATACAGTTGAAACTCATTAACATTAACTCTTATTACAGATACAGTATAACCTTGTTATAACAAAGTCTGTTATAACAAATTCCTAAAGCAAACTTTGGATATAACAAACAAAATTTTCTGCCCTGTGGGACTTTGTAATGATAAGGTTTTACTGTAATAATAAAAGGATTTCTTTTGTCTATCCATGAAATGTTGATGTGAATTAGTAACACAAATTGGGATTCCAGTGACTTTGCGTTAACAAGTTTTAACTGTTTACATCACAAACAAGACACAAATATACTCAGCAACAAAAGTTTCTGTGACACCAATATTGTTAATTATTTTTCATAACGCAATTATGAAATTGTCATACATGGTGATACCAGACTGAAACAGTACACGTAAACACAACATTGAAATGGAAATCATGAAAATGCGAGAAAATGACTTTGCACGTGAAAATGTGCGTAAATCATGCTTGTGGATGGCAATAAAAGAGGAGAATTTTTGGAATGTTCACATTGTGCCTGATGAACGAAGGAAGCATCACTTATCGAAAACACAGCCATTTCGGATCAGGAACTCTACCCTCTAAATGCCAAGACTGTCTGAAAATGATCGGTGGAGGGCCATTGGGATGATTGAATCCGGAACCTCGCAGAGGGAAGTTGCTCATCACCTGAATGTCCACCGAAACACCATTTGGAACTTATGGCAGCGTCATCAGCAGACAAGACATGTCAGAGACCGTCCTCGCAGCGGCCGTCCACGAGTAACCACTCCCAGACAGGACAACTGGATTCGAACAACCCATCTCCGAAATCGATTCCAACCTGCAACCATAACTGCAAGAACGATACCTGGTTTGAGGCGACTGTCTGCACAGACAATCCATCGCCGTCTCCGTCATTTTGGCATTGTCTTACGTCGGCCAGCAAGACGTCCAATACTCACAGTACAACACCGACGACTGCGTCTACAGTGGGCACAACAACATCGACGGTGGATCCAACGTCAGTGGGATCTTGTACTCTTCACTGATGAATCAAGATTCATGCTTAACCGATGTGATGGTCGTTTACGTGTATACCGTCGACGTGGAGAACGTTATGCCAACAACTGTGTTCAGGAATTTGATCGTTTTGGAGGTGGTAGTGTCATGATTTGGGGAGGGATCACGGCTAGAAACAGAACAGATTTGCTTGTTATTGATGGAAATCTGACAGGTCAAAGATATCGCGATGAAGTGCTACGGCCATTGCTGGTACCGTTTTTGATGCAACATGGTCCCGGAATAACACTGCAACATGATAACGCCAGACCACACGTTGCAAGGATTGTACAGCAGTATCTGATGCAACAACATGTCAATGTCCTGCCATGGCCAGCCAGATCCCCAGACATGTCCCCAATCGAGCATCTTTGGGACGAGATGGATCGACGTTTGCGGCGGTTGGATAACCCGCCAGCTACACTCCAGGAATTGCGACAACGTCTACGTTAAATTTGGAATGACATCCCACAGCAATTTCTGGCACATCTGATTCGGTCCATGCGCCGGAGATGCGTTGCTTGCATCATGGCACGAGGAAGTCACACCCGGTATTGAAGTGTGAAGGTCACAATTGGTTAGACGTCAGACAAGTGCTTCATGACGCATGAAAATGACATTTTTCGTTTTGAGTGACGTTGGCACTGAAAAGTCAGTGTTTCTCCTGTTAAATAAACATATTGATTGCATTGAGATCTTTGCGTGTCATTTATAACATACACATAAATGGTGTCACAGAAACTTTTGTTGCTGAGTATATCATTTCATTCTAAAATCAAGTTGGCGTATAACAAGTTGGACTACTTGTATTACTGGGATTATGGCTAGATTTCATATCATATTCCAAAGTCAGGGTGGCACATACAGGGCATGTGAAACACAAATACAACTTCTTGAAAATCTTGCTCAAATTCATCTGGCTATGATACATTGTATATGTATATTATACAAGCAAAACAGCACACGTTACATGAAAATCAGGAAATAGGCTATTGATTACTTACTACAAAGAAACAGACACCGTACACAAAGTGATGCATTTATGACCATGCACATAATGTCTTCAGTACTGTGACCACTGCGGAAATCTAATCAAAGGCCTATTTCATGACTTTCGTGACTCACTTTTGCATGCGGCAGCGCACAATTTGACACTCGCAGCGAACGGTTGCAAAGATAGCTGCTCGTAATAATTTCGGGTTTACCAATACTACCGACTCGTTCATAAAAAATCAAATTTGACCTCATTTTCTCCGTGATAATTCCACCATAAAGGGTCACTTGTGCATGCGGGAGAAGGTGAAAATGATTCATTCATATTTTTCTCATAATTTTAAAAGTTTTCAAGTTCCACCGTTTTGTGGAGTGCAAAACTTCACGCTACGATCGTACGTGCCATCGTCTATTGGACTGAATATGTGCAGATAAAACATCACCCAATAAAGAAAAAAAAGCCCAATAGAAATTATAATTCAACCTACTGCATTTTCTTTTCCATTACATAGTAAAATCAAGGGAACCAGTTCCACTGGCAGCCAAAACATGCCCACACAGTAACACTATCCCCTCCATGCTTCTCGGCTGAGGTTGTGTGCGTCGGGTCAGGAGTAGCTCCCTCCCCGGCTTATGCTTCTCTTTCAGTCATTCTGGGGCACACCGACTCCTGTCTGCTCTGTCCACAGGATGTTGTTCCAGAAATTAATAAACGCTTTAAAATGTTTTGGTAGTATCTAATCTGGTTTCTCAATTTTTTGAGGGCGACCACTGGTTTATATCTGGGCAACCAATAGTTTATCATATTCTTGTCATTTTTTGTCATTCACCTATAGTTGTTATCCATGATCTTCCAGGTCTTTTGGTGTTCCTAAGCTCACTGATGCATCCTTTCTTATTAAAAATGTTACCTAATAGTCATCATTTTGAACTCATATTATTTAACTTCAACAGCAGTATGCTATACCAGACAAATAAAATAACAATATGTCCAAATATCTATGGACCTGGCAGTAGTGTTTGATATGCAATTATATGTTACTTAAATCGTTCTGTTCCCCAACAGCTCCTCCATTTTGCAAAGGAAGACTCACCCAGCACTTCCAGCAGTGTTTCCACGTACATTAGAGGATTTGGGACATTGATGCAAAAGTTCAGTGTTTTCAAGATGTGAAGTTCAGATTCCAGAAGAGCCTCCTTAGAGCAGGCGTGACCAATGGACTTCAGGAACTTTTGAGCTGTGTTGTTATCAACCACCTTTAATTAAGCAAAATTAAAAAAAAGGGGGGGATCATGGTCCACTTAACCTAACCTGGGTAACATTTAATAAGATACAGAGTAGGTCCATCAGTGGCTATACCTACATTGCTGAGTAGTGTAAGTTTGCTCGCCAGCTGAATACACGAGATTATCAGGAAACTGAATTTCTTGCTGATCTCAATGAAGATACGCTCGCCGATCTCCCTGCCGCTGTCAACGTCACTTGCGCATCTGTAGGTGCAGAATAGGTGCCCAAGATGTTTTAACATATACCTGGGTAAAACACAAGACATTACAGGGTGAGGATAAGTCAGAGAAATTCAGTTTATAAAAAAAATAATTAATCGTATAATATTAGCCGACAAAGTTGAAAATTAACGTTAACGTTACACGATAATCACAATAACAATCACATTAGAACTTCACCTTTCCAGAATTTCAATAGCTTGGTATCCAACCAATGAGTCAAGTCTCAACTCCTCGCATATGAGGAAGACGCACTCTTGAAAATGGAAAAGATTATTTTATACAACTGTCGTCACTTATTAGTTAATTCAGACATATGCCTACTGATAATCAACTATCAGTCGCAGTAGCAAATTTGTGCTCCCAATAGGAACGAAAGTTACCAAATGTTAGGCCTAACTACCTTTTCCAAGATGGAACGGTAACAATAACATTGTTAACATTAAATTAGCTAACTTAGCCGACATAACAAGCTATTCTCCACGTACCCACTAATCTTCGGTCTTTAAACAGCCCAGCGCAAATCGGTAAGTGGTTCAAATAATGTTTGTTACTGTTGTTAAGATCTGTGAGAAAGTCGTACAAAATACTAGAGGGAATTTCACCAAACATTAAAGAAGGATGTTTGCCAGAAAAGGAGCTCGAAATATCTCCAAAATACAGGGGTTTAAATGACCTCAGATCCATCGTGTACAGCCAAGCAAATGGCCTTTTAAACAATGGGTTTTGAAAATGACTCAAATTGTTAAAGCCGCGTCGCAAATGACGTTACCGCAGACAAAAATAACGGTCGATTCTGTCACTCATTTCGTTAAGTGTACAGTAGATGGCGCCCTCGCCACATCGCTTTTATACGGATCTGATCACTTTTTCTTACTAGAGGGAGTTGCAACATAAGGGTTCCGGGGGATCGTGGAGCCACTTTGGTTCCACTGTCTCTATCGCGTTATCGGACTGACTGGTTTATTATTTTGCCTGAAATTAAAGCGTTTCCCTCCGAGAAAAGAGCAAAATATCTAAGTATTTTTATGGTACGCACTGCATGATGGCACGGTTTCGCAAGATTAAAACAACATGTCTCCTATTGTATAGTTGTCGCGATTCTCGCTAGAGACTTTAATCGCTTCGTGCCACTTTTCTGCTAAATAGTTCTAGAACATGAGTTATCAAAGAGGATACAGGCAGAGTATATTCTTTAGTGTTATTCATTCGACAGGTGTACCCTGCTGTGCGGAACTGTTGTGAAGTAGCGTCATCTGTTATGAGAGCGGAGAGGACCGTTTTCTGTGCAGTACTGACTACCGGTAAAGTGCATATCAAATTTTGGCAATGAGTTTTGAGTGGCCATGGCAGTACAACTTTCCTCCGTTTTTTACGTGAGCACTTACATTTTGCATTATATTGCCAATGAGCTCAAGACAAGAGCATTCGTTAAGTACTATGGAATATATGATTAATAAATACTGAGGTGGTTATTCGATTTGATCAGACAGCTAGCCGTTTCTCTCTTAGCTCAGAACTGTGAGTGGGATGGGTCTTGCTAAGGAAGTAGCCTTACTAGCCAGCTCGCGAAATAGTACTTGTAGGATGAGGTAGGATTGGGGATGGATGCTCTGTCTTAGCCACCCTTTTCCTTGGTGATCGTCAGCGAGTCGGGCTTGTTTGTTTGAGTATATGTTTGTATTCTGCCGTACCTTGTGCAATCTAGTGTGCTGTGATTATGTAACGCTGAAGCATGTGCATTGTCAACCTGTGTTTACTTGCTGCCAATTTTTTTTCAGACGCCCGATACATGTCAGCAATGTTACCCGCCTAGCTCTTTGAGTATTTACCCTGGGCAGTTGGCCGCAAAGTAATATGAGGATTCATATGTATGCTGCTCGGGCAAGGAGTACAGCATATGAAATTAGTGGGTGAATCACAGATGTATTGGTTGATTTCCAGATTGCAACCCAATGTTGACACAAGACAGAAACAGCTAGCAGCATGGTGCTCACTGACGCTTTCTTATTGCCGACATCGCAAACTCTACACATTGGACGTAATGGAGGCACAAGAGAGCCCCGTGTTCAACAATAAGAAAATAGAGAGTATCCTTTTCATGTGGAACTTCATGGTTGCAGCTTTATATGCATGGGTCTCTCTCTAGCCCTCTTTTCACCTCATCTTCGCGTGATTTTTATTTTTTGTTTTTGAGCTTGAAGGCCTGTAAGTTTGTTGATTCCACGTGAAATCATCTAGAGCTAGACACTCCCAAATGACCACCTTAGAATTTGGTGGAAAAATTCACCGTTGCTCCTGTGGTAGACTAATGAAAAATTGTCAAATATAAAGCCAACAGACCACATTTTGTCATTTCTTTTCCCCCCAGATTCAGGATGATTTTGTTTTCATCTGACTTTGGGCTTCAACTACTCCAATATTTTATGTGTAAAGTTAATTTTTGGTGTCCAGTGGCCTCATTTATAAATAGTGCGTAGGCCCAAAAAAGATATGTATGTCACTTTCTTTGCAGATTTCTGATTTCTAAAAACAATCTTGACATTAAAAAAAGGGAAATAAGATTATGTACATTGTCAATAAATTCCAACTCCATCCTGATTAATTAAATGAAAAGTCCATGCAGTTTATTTTACCCATAGGTTTATAAATTGGGTTATTTTCCACAGAAGTAAATTTTTATTTTTTTGTGTGTATGTATTATTTTTTAGGCATGAGATCCACGCAAATTTTTATAAATTAGGACCCAGGGCTAACTTTTCCTCTAGAAGCTGAATATAAAGTCATTTTAGGTGTATATCACTTTGTTTTTTCTCTATAAAGTCCCAAAATTGGCCAAAAACTCAAAGTTACAAAAAGTGACTGACTTTTTAGTCTGAATTTTTTCTTATACATTTATTTGGTGCTTTTGCTTGAAAAACCTCTTCGACTATTCTAATTGATTATGATAGACAGAGAGAAATCATTTTTACATGCTCAGTCTTTTTGCCATTTTTTTGGCCATTTTTTTTGCCATTGCCATTTTTTAAAGCACTCCTTAGGCCTTTTGTTCAGTGCACTGAAACTTTCTAATTTTTCTTGCGTTTTCTTTCACATGAACATGCTTTAAGAAAAAAATTATGATGGTGCTTGCCACCTTTTTGAATTATGGGTTACTAAAGATGCTTAATTACTCACTCATATTTAGTTTGATGAAATTGGCTTAATTTTAGGACTACTTAAAATATTCATAAAACAATTGACTGTGGAAATAACATTACATGGAAAAGAGAGTACTACAGTTTATCAACTCTTTAATATCAGGTACTATACATTACACAGAATTTTGTCAGAAATGTATTCACAGCTCAAGCATCCCATGTACAAACTAATACAATGTTTGTAAAATTTTAGTTCAGGTAAGGTACAACCAGCTGTAGCTCGTACTTAAACTATTGGGGATATTGGCCTAATATTTGGCATTTTTTATTGGTCTACCATAGAAGCATACAAAATTCTGCGGGGGTCACCAGGAAAATTCATATTTCACATGGCACGACCCAGTTATATCTTCCTAGAAACCAGTTTTGACGCAGGATCTTATAGTAATATTTGATATTTGCTACAAAAGCATTTACATTGCATTTGAGCTTTATTATCTTGGATGTTCATTAAACATATAATAATAAAAATCATTTATGTGCCCTTCTAGTGGAGATATTTCCTGAGCAGTAGAGGAATTGCCAGCACTGAGCAGCTGTGAGGGATACTGGGTCATTCCTTGTCAGATCGTCAGATGGGTCTCACCACCACCACCTCAATTTTGCAAATTTTTTTGTATGCAGCTGTATAAATATATATCACTGAAAAATCTGAAATTTCAGCTCATTCGGACCAAAAATTATTTTTTGGTGAATTATTTTCTAATGGTACTGTCCGTCAGTTTTTTTTTGTCAACCAACTTTTTTCTTGTATTTAACATGGCATAACTTTTTTTTATTATTACACCTATAGCTTTGAAACTTTGCATCTAAGCCAGGGGTGGGCAATCACGGTCCTGGAGGGCCGGTGTGTATGCTGGTTTTTATTCCTATCAATTACCCTGACTAATTGAGTTAATTGATTGCATGCACAAATATAGATTTTCGCAATGATTCGAAGGAAAATGTTTTATGAAGGGAGACAAGACTAGTCTTTGTAGTTTCATGATAATTTAAAGAAATGCGCATGAAACGTCAGATTTCATAAATGGTTTGGCTAATTGAGACAATCAACTAATTAAAGACCAGACGTTGGTGTGAAAACCAGGGACAGATACGGCCCTCGCTGCCCACCTCTGATCTAAGCTGATGTTATACTGCCTAATCAGAAAATGCAGTCCATTTTACTTTATCTTTGTTGGTTGTCGAGCTATGAAAACACCAAAAGTGCTTTTTGTTCTGGCAGTTCCATTTTTGGGTCCTCAAAGCACATACAATATAAACCCTACCGTAGGCTCTCTGGCATTTTTTCCATTCACTTGTGTTTGCTGAATATAAATCAGGCTGAATTCATCATGAATTCATCACCACCTGCAGTCAGTACCTTGCCAAATGTGGAAAAAAAAGGCTAAAATGCCACCTGTTCAAAGTCCCGCATCTCCAGGGGCACACCTTGGATTTTCTTCTATGTTTTTTGACTGATTCCTCTATTATAGTAGAAAGTCCACACCAATATAAATTTTGCAGGTATCTGAACAGTGGTGGAGTAATCTCGAGCATGGCGCGGCACTTAAAGCTTCGCACACATTTAACTATGCAGCATTTTAAGTGTTTTCAATCTTTAGGCAATCACATTCTAAATTGTACTAATTCCAGTTTTGTAGTGGACATAACAAAACAAAAATTGCTGATGTGACTTGAATTACATAAATTTCACAACTGTTTAAATAGGGGTCCGGCAATGTTTGAAAATCACACTTCTTTGCATCAATAAAATTTACTGAGACTAATTCTAGTAAACTGACTGTCGAATTAAAACTTTATATTCCATGCTATGTTAACAGTGTTATTGCTTCTTAAATGCAGGAAAGGGCACAACAATGTTGTCTGTCCGAGTTTTGTCCAACTTATACTGATGAGCTGTGCATCCAGTGACATCTGGAGTTGGAACTGCTCAGAGAATGTTATTGAATGGCACCCAGCATTTTTCAGAAGAAGTCCATGTTACTGCTTGTGTCCTCCTGTTTCGCTTCATGAAAAACGATAGCAATAATCAGAAATCATTGATCAATAACTGGTTCAGGTTTCTCCCTGCCAACATGATCTACCAAACCTCCATATACTAACCTCTCGTTGAATGTGTCATGCATTGATGAATTGAGAACTTAGAATTATTGTAATTCAATAAAATAATAAATAAAATTCAATTAATATTGTTTAAGAAGCTGAAAATGCCAAGGGATTCTTGAGATTACCCCACCCCTGTTCAAACACCTGCAAAATTTATATTGGTTAAAACACATCAACAATTTTTGGAGTGGTCTTTCTACTATAATAGTGGAATCAGTTAAAAAACAGAAGAAAATCCAAGGTGTGCCCCTAGAGATACGGGGGTTTGAAGAGGTGGCATTTTAGCGTTTTTTTTTTTTTTTTCACATTTGGCAAGGTACTGACTGCAGTTGGTGATGAATTCATGATGAATTCAGCCTGATTTATATTCAGCAGACACAATTGAATGGAAAAAATGCCAGAGAGCCTACGTTAGGGTTTATATTGGGGGTGCTTTGGGGACCTAAACATGGAACTGCCTGAACAAAAGGCACTTTTGGTGTCCTCATAGCTCCACAACCAAGAAAGATAAAGTAAAATGGACTGCATATTCTGATTAAGCAGTATAACATTATCTTAGATGCAAAGTTACAAAGCTATAGGTGTAATAATAATAAAGTTATGCCATGTTAAATACAAGAAAAATGACAGTTGACAAAAAAAACTGACGGTCAGTACCCTTCGAAAATAATTCAAAAATAATTGGTCTGAATGAGCTGAAGTTTCAGATTTGTCCATCACAAATGCATATTTATCTAGTGTGAAAATATGGAAGCAATCTATGACTACATGATGACAAATGTTTTGTATATCTGATGATTTGACATGGAATGACCCTAATTGTTTTGCACCCTCTGGTATTACACAGTGAAAATATTTTAAAAATCCAAACTCAGATCATGTGGTTAGAGTCATTACACTAATGGAGTGAAAGCTCTGTCTTTAACATTGATATGAGACAAAATCCTACATTTTTGAGTCACTAGGCTTTGTTGAAATTCTGTGCTGAATGTGTTTATTCTTTTTCACAATGATGTACTCAGCCTTTAATTAAGCTTTCAGGAAAACTTTCAATGGAAGCCATCCAGGTTGTTTTTGAGGAACTGAGGAAAAAAGGTAGTTTCATATGTTTGACTGTGTGAGGAATTTATAGTGCTTGCATTATTTTAATATTTAAGTTATTGTGTGACTAGAGTTGGACATCAAAGGACCCATATTATGGAGAGTTCTATTTCCCCATGCAGTCCACTTGTACAGTGGTCTCCCCTGTCTGTAACAGCTCAGAGGGGGTTGATTTTGAAGATCCCCGTCCAATTAAATTGTTAAACCCCCCTTTCCATTTTAGCATGTGAAACAACCAGTTTGAAATTCATTTTGATTTTGACATCACAAACTAACCAGCTCTGCCTGTGTGCCCTGCACCCTCATTCTTTTCCCCTTGTAAGACTAATGTAACTTTTTCGAGCTTAGTTTTGTTCACTGGCCAATGAGAGCAATGCTCATTGTCCTAGAGGGTATGCCCTCTCAAAGCAGCCATTTTAGGGAATGGGGAGGATCACCATAATAAGGGATCTTGACATTTATGATTTGCCACAGTGTATTTGTGTGTGTGATTGTGTGTGAGCCTGACAACAAACTAAATATTTTACACTTAAGCAAATTGTATTGTCTAATTGAAGGAACATATTGAGCTTTTTAGCTTCACTTCTGATGTTGAGGCGAAGGGTTAACAGTTGGGTATCTTGAAACGCAGGTAACCTGGAATGGATCGACAAAAACAAGACGCGCTGTCTGATCATGTGGAGACGACCGGAGGAATGGGGAAAGCTGATATACCAGTGGGTAAGGATCTGTTCTCTCTCTCTCTGCAGAACCAACACTGCTGAGCATGTGACCCTGAATGTACATCCTGCCGCAGGCAGCTAAAGAATTCTGGGCCCAGATATTTTAAACTCAAAAAAAGATCAAAGAATTTCTTTGAGATGCAAAAGGGTATAAGAAAATTCCTCTTTGAAAAATCTCGTCATGATCTTTAATAATTATGTTGAGCAATATAGAAGACCCTGTGTGCAATGTAGGACATCCATACGGGATCGTACTGGCCCAGATACACTGCTGAGGGCAATGGACTATTCTGTAGCGTTTCCAAGCTATTAGGGCACACCCAAATCATAATTATCTCTGAAAAGCGAATGAACCGGGTAATGAAGGATAATTATTTGATGTCAATAGTACCTGATCTGTAAGAGCTTGTGCCTCTCAGAATGGGCGCGGTTCTGTGTACTTTTAACATCATTAACACGGTACTGCGAAAGTAGCCACTAGGTTTTCATTATGACCCATGTTACTCAGCTGAAAATTTCGAGTTCCCTCTCCTTGCAGTTTCTTGTCGCCTTATTTTGGTGTAACTGCAAAACTGAGCAGAACATTGGGATTTTTTTGTTGTTCAGCTTTTCATTAGTTTTGTCTTAAATGTTTCATCAGATTATTCCCACGTGATCTGATAAGTTTGGTCTCCATTCTTATTTGTACTGGTTAATTGATTTGTGAAGCAAACAGTCATCCATAGTTGTAAACATCTTTTAAATCACTGAAGTGCTGATTGTATACAGGAGATTTCAGGCCACTTTCATTGCACAATCCGGCTCATTTCAACTGTGAAGGCTGGTGGTTGCAGTTCTGTTTATTAATTAATCAACTCGACCATGAGCACGAGTGAGCACATTGTGGCCTTTCCAAGAGTGCGTCTGAGGTTTGCAGAAGGGGCGTTCTGTCATAAGACTGAAAATTTTCCGGCCCCAAGGTTAAGACCATATGAGAGCCATCTTCCCTTAATGACTGATGCATCTTTTCAAGCGTGAATGCATGAATGTCAAGTTTGTGTACAGTTGTGCTGCCTAAACTGATCAAAGAACTGGCAAGTCATACAAACGGGGTGGGGAATCATCATCAAAAAATGGCCCCTGTCAGTCCAGGCTTTTGTTTCAACCAAGCAATTATGCGTCTGTTTCCATTAAGCAACCATTAGAGCTTTTGTGACGGATCTCGATTAGGAGAATCAGGTGTGTCACGACTTGTTTGGAACGAAAACCTGCACCAACACTTGTATTTTCAGGATGAGGTTCCCCACCCTTGGAGTAGAAGATGTACATGACAGAGACTGGGAAAACATACTGTAGTAGTTACAAACTAGAACTGCATTTTGTCAGGACGAACCTCGAGAGTGTGCTTGCTAAAATGTTGACGGTAAAGATGCAGTCTCTCTCTCTCTCTCTCTCTCTCTCTCTCACACACACGCACACACACACACTCGCGCTCGAGCACGCACACACACACACAGTAGAGTGGCAGTCTGGCAGAGTGTAGGTCGGCAGTCTGTCTGTCTCTGTCTCTTTCTCTCACACACGCGCGCACATACGCACACACACACACCCAGACACAGGCATCATCTGACACTGTTTAAAGGACAAATTTTATTTGTCTGTACCGACCTGTTTAATCGCTGACACTGTATTTTTATCAGTGAGAAACGCACAGATGTGCATGTGCGCGTGCGCGTGAGTGCTTGAGTCTACACAGCAGCTCCTCTGTGTGTGCCTGACTCTATTTTTTTCTTGCAGTGTCAAGTATGTGGTCAGGATGGCGATTTCAAAAAAGATGTTTTTAAACTTTCTTCCCAAATTTCTCTGCTCCTGTTATAATGGCTGTCTATGGGGCAGTTGGTTGGCGCTCCTGTCGCTTGGGGGCGCCTAGAGTCTCAACCCTTTGTCTGTTTTCTTCCAAAGTGACATTTTTCAGGCCTGCACAAATTTTCCTATGTTTTTTTTTCGTTGGAAATTGTAGCCGGGGGAGCTATTTCAAAAAATTGTGTATACTGGTTGTGGTGTTAAGGCTGCCCTCTGAGCCTAGAGTGGGCCAGCATTCCGTGATGTCATAATGGCAGAACTCCACCATGCATTTTTAATGGAGAGAAAAAGGGACGAAAAACAGGGATTGCAGAAGAATGAAAAGGGGCTATGCAACCGTTTGTACAAGGCCCAGAGACCTCCCAAGGCTTGCGCCCTGATTAAGCCTGGCTCATTATTAATATGCACATGCATATTTGGACACCTGGGGATCTTTCCTATCTAACTATGCATGAATGGCGATTTGGCTTTAATTCCTTAGACGGCGCACTGGGTTATGGCCTGATGAAAATTTGCCAAAATTGCATTTTCCCCCTATACAAAAGCGCCCTAACTAAACCACCGCTATTCATGCATATTGAGAGAGGAGAGGTCCCCATGTGTCCAAATATGCAAGATTGAAACAGGTTTAATCAGGGCGCAAGCCATGGGACATCCCCGAATGCAGCCGAAAAAGTGAAAAGTAGTGATTTGAGCCCTCATTGAGCCTCTAAAATACCGATTTTTTTTTGAAAGACACTAGCAGATACATTCATATACCTTGGAATCACGCAGGCTGAATGAGGGCGTACAGAGATAATCCAAGTCAAAAACCAACTATTTTGTTTTTTGCAATTTTGGCCCTCTGGACCCCATCTTTTAATAGGGCCATAATTTTTTTTCCGAAGGGTTCCAGAGATAAAAAAAAAATTATTTGAGTCAGTTTTGGCAGTATATCTGCCCCCACAAAGAAATTGATAGGACTCGGAGGGGGTGATGTGTCATGCCCTGTCTCACCCTTAGAAAAATTGGCTCTTAAGTTTTTTAGGTTACTGCTTTGTTATGACTTAAAGCCCAATTTTGGTGGTTTCACAAATGGAAATGCATTCTGCACTAATATTTTGTACTATTTCGTCTGTTCACCTTGCCCAGTTTGGTCATGTCCTGCTTAACATAAAAGGCGTTTGTGTGTCAAGGGGCTGGTCAGCGCAAAGGGAGGTGTGTTAATGCAAAAAGCTGGCAGTGTAATATTTTTTGTATCACAAACCTCGTTTGCGTTTGCACTCACCCAAAACTCCTTTAAAGTCAAAGGCTGTCGCTCTGTAGTGGTTTTATGAGACTGAAGTGCCGCCAGCAGAGCTGCTCGTGAACAAAAGCTTGTTGTTTCTTTCCCATTTTCATGTTTGTTTAATACCCCATAAACATAATGCCTACAAAATGGTGGTGGAGAGGTAGTTTAATGGTTATCTCTAAAAAGTTAGTTTCATGGGTCCTAATAGACATTATTTATGCGGGCAAACATTATTTAAAATCTACTGAAATCCATTTAGACTAGTGGAGGAGGGCTTATCAAGTAAATTATTTTCACTAGGTCTGACCTAATAATAGTTCAGAACAACTTTTATTTTAATGAAGTATATTGGCTTGAATGTCATACATGAGTGGACTGAAAATGGAAAAAAATCTCTTCACTTCAATGGGTTATGTGAGGGAATCTGTACCATTTTCAGAAAGAACAGTAGTCCCTTGTGCCCAAAGGCTAAATTTAGCATGATAAAAAATGGCTGCATTTCAGAAACCACATGGAGCACAACCACTTATTTGATGTCTATGAATTAGGTCAAAGATTGCACATTTATCTGGTGGGTATTCCTCAGGTCATACAGATGCAAGTTATAAACAGTTTTTGTGTTATTCCTAATATTTCCAAAAAATGACTTTGATCACAAAAGTATGATTCATACATGCAAAAAAATAGTGTACAGTTAGATACTGGTCCATAGTATCTCTATACAAAATGTTATGACATTAAACCAATCAAAACAAATTTCAAGAATTAAATTCCATTGTACTAAATACAATGGGCTATAAAATTACTGGCACGCCTGACTAGCAGTGCACAGACACTATAATAAATGTATAAAGCATGTAAGCATAGAGAAACAGAATATACTATTTTGTGAAATACTGCACTCTATTAACATTTGATGGAAACAACCAAAATCACAACTATCATTTAATACAAAATGAATTTCAACAAAACAGCAACCCCAGATCATAACTGCTTCCATAGGCTTGTACAGGGGCACCATGCATGATGTTAGAGTTGCATCATGGGCTTCCTTTCTTTGCTCTGGTGCCTATTGCTGTGGAATTTGGTGAATCTGGACTAATCAGGCCACATGACTTTTTTCTATTGATCCATGATCCAAACTTCATGCTCCTTAGCAAATTGAAGTCATTTTTATTCCCAATGAGCCTCTCTAAGAAATGGCTTTACTGCAGCCACACAGCTGTTTAGTCCCAATCCTCCAGGCTTCTTTCTCATCGTGTATGTAGACATCCTCGTACCTTCATTATTAAACATAGCCATGAATTCTACTATTGATTCTTTTCCAGTCAGACTTCTCTAAGCATTTTAGTGATCTCTGACCTCGATCATTGTATCCCCCGAATGAGTTCGGAGGATACTATGGATTTGGCCGCGTCCGTAGAGATTTTCTTGTGAACTCTCTACAGCCCACATAAGTGCACCGATTCTTTTCAAATTTTGCAGGGACATGTATTATGGTAAGTTCACGACACCTATTGATTTTGGGTACTCTGGGACCATCTGGGCCCAACTGGGGGGCCCTGGGGGATACATGTACTCGGTTGTCGAGTGCTCTAGTTCTTGATTTTTTCTAACTTATTTCTTCCACGGAATTGGCGGTTTACCGCGATCCTTCCCAGTCTTAATATTGGACCGGGCGGTTCTGAGCCCTATTTCAGTGATTTCAGCTTTCTCCTTGGATGTTTTTTTGCTTGATGCAGGCCAATAATTTCCCCCTCTTGAAACACGGTAACATCTTCAAACATTTCCACAACTGTGGGAATGGTCTTTCGACAAGGTTATTCTAGAAATGAGATGCTACTCACTGAATCGGTCAGGGTTAAAAGAATTGTTGCCAGCTGACACATATTAATCCCTGCAAAAATGATTTAATCACAGGCTATTAAGTATTTGCCATTTTAAATCCAAATGGTGACTCCGTAGATGGTGTATATGGCTTTGTTATTTCACTGTACTGTCTTAACTTGCATTATAGATGCAGCAACAAACTGCATTTACTATCAACAAATTTCAAAGATATTCACTTGGTTATGTAGTTGTGTTCAGCAGGGAGGCATGTTGGTTTTTATGGCTGTGCCAGCTGTGGGTGTGGAGATTTGGAGCACTGGTTTTTTCCTTTGCCTTCATACACATAGGTTTCTTCAGATTCTCTTTATTGTAGATGGTGAAAGACCTTAGGTTTTTTTGCCAGATAAGTTTCCAGAAAGGCATTGAAAGGGAGGCTGAACCTTTACTCTGGGGTGGGACTCTGGTCTGGCATTTTTCCTGCAGTATTGATGATTTAAACTAAAAATGTACATTATTTTGTGGGGCTAAAGAGCATTTTAGGAAGATAAAGCCCTCCCAAAATAAGACCAACAATGCCCTTGTTCCTTGCAGTCATGCATCGAGAAATGTTGCTCCAAAACTGTTTGAATATATGCTTGAACAGCTTTACGCAAATAAGTTAACCTTGAGCCATCCTTGCTCGTAAACAACCAAGTTTTTTAAGGGTGCTTTTTTTTTAAATAGCCAATCGCGAAGGCATCACCTGTTGCCTCGTAACCTGGTCAGGTGTGGAATATTCCAGACTAGTGTTTTATGAACATATCTTAACCTGCCCAGTGTTATTTTGCCCCTGTCCCAACATTTTAAAAATGTTGAAGGCATCAGAATTTAAATTGGTTAATGTGCACAGTGATCAAAAATTTTAAGTTGAACCTATAGAATTGTGTATTTGTTCTGTTTTCAGCTAAACTATAGATGAAAGAACTTATTCATATTACTGTCTTCTGTTTGTATTAATTTATTACACGCAGCTCCAACTTTGAAATGAGCATTAAAATTGTGGTTGTTAGAGGTATTTACTGTTACATATGGAATATTCAAGATTCTGGAGTGATGTTCTTGCTGTTTAAATGAACACACGATGTGCAAATTGTTTGGAGCGCATGAGCAAATTTTGATCTGAATTCAACATGAATAACTTATAACCCCAAGAAAAAACCCACTCATATTCTTGGATTGCTCACTGGCAGGACTGCATGGGAACACTATGGTTTATCTACAATAGCTATGGTGAAAAGACATTAGGCCATGAAGCTAGCTGTTTACCTCTCAGTCCTCTCTCCTCTAGGTTTCAGGAAACGGAATGGTCAATTCGGTGTTCACGCTTTATGAACTCTCAAATGGGGATGACACTGAAAGTGAAGGTAGGTCTGTGTCCTCTGGCCTAATCAGAATGTCTCCTGATTTATATATAATAAAACTGATTTATTGCTTTTTGGTTTTAATTGAGCATGTTTATGATATTCATATTTCCTTTAGTTGATGGGATTTGCTGTTTTGGTTTTTACTGTATTTTCAATATGACATCTTTTTTAAAAGGGTTTTTGTCAGGCAAAGGGTTTTCGTCAGCTCTCTATGCCTTATTGAGTTTCTAGACAAGGCCATCGCTTGGAATTTTGTGCTCCTGGGGAAAAAAATGTGATCCTTGACCTTAATTTTGTGACCCAGGGCTGAAGGGCCAGCTAATACTTGCCTCAGTCCCTCACTGAATGACTGGTTGTCGAACATTTTTAGAACACTTTTGCAGTGCAGTACCAGTTTTCACCAGTAGTGAGCAATTTGTGTACACACATATGCTTCCATGTTGGGTTGGGCATCGTTTGGCAGAGGAACCAGCAAATTTCACTTTCACAATTTCTTAGTTTTTTTTGTCACTGCTCCGACCCTGAACGAATCTGAAAACAATGCTATAACCTGGATGTATACCATATTTTTTAAGGCTTACAAATGGACTTAAACATCGATAACAAAAAGTACCCTCTGAAATGCTTTAGGCTTTGTTCCATTAAAGGAAATGTATTTGGAGGGGACTTTGGCTTCTGGAGACTGAATGGTCTGCTCTTCATTTCTGAGAAGTTGGGAAATATGTTCAACAAGTGTGAGTGTTACCTTGGTGCCCACTATGCTGCATTGTAAAAAAGCAGCTAATTTTTTGCCTGCATCTTTTAGAGATTTAATGCTTCCAATTTTGCTGTTAAAGATGACTAGTTACAATGTCTACAATGACTATTGTTTTTTAAAAAATCGACCCTGTTCTGTTTAGTGCCAGCTGTTAGAATATAATATGCTCGTTTCGGGGGTTCGCCACTTCAAAATATTGCTTTGCTCCGAGGCTGTGGGTTCACATTGTAAAATTCTTGAACTCAGCCGTGTGTGAGTACACTTTTGTCCCAATGAATTCTGACAAAATCGGCGTTGGCCAACGTCATCCTTATAGCTAGCGGTTTTCATGTTTTCCCTGATTTGGCTCAGGGTCAGGCTAAACTGCCTGGTTGCCCGATTCTTCAACAAAAAGCTCAGGCCCTGCGCTGTTACACTCCCCTTCCACGCTTTGGGCCCCTAAAATCAACATTGCCTTTCACCCCACCTGTGACGGCCCTGCACTCGGGTGGCGGGTAACGCTCTGCTGCACTGTAGTGCTGGAGGCCTGTGCTTCAAGGTGACTGAACTCCCATGTTGTTGTTCCTTTCCCCAGAATTCCATGGGCTGGAGGAGTGGCTCCTGGTGCGCTCCCTGCAGACGCTGCAGTCGGAGGGCAAGGCGGAGCTCATCAATATGGACGATGGGAAGGGTGTCAAGTTCTTCTGAGGAGGGGCGGGCCCATGTGGGAAGGCTGTTGGGTGGCTCTTTCTGGGTGGGAACTTGCACAATGTTAGGCTTCGGACTCAGAACTATCGTGCAGTTCCTTTGATTCCTTTGACAGTAATGGTTTTTGGGAACGCTGTCTTGCCTGTAACACTCAATTGAAATGGTATTTTTCAAGTTAAGTGCAGTGCAGTACGTAAATATTTGGACAGTGACAAATTTTTTTGTTTGCTTTTTGGATTGGTTGTTCAGGACATGGGATTTCATAACGGCGTTATTGTCCAAATTATTACTGACTGTCCTGTATTTGTACTTCACCTTACTCCCCCTTTCTTTCTATTTATAGCTAGTTTTTATTTTTCTTTATCCTCAGTGTATAATTGAGGTAGAAATGATTCAGTGTACATGCTCTTCTACAATAAAGTGTTCCCTTATTCAGCCACAAATTCCGTTTGTGGTTTTGTCCCAGAATAGCATATTAATATTGCCCAGGGTTTGTACTTGGAAAAGAAGAGAGAGCCACTCTGGGCTTTGTGTAGTTTATGTATTACCACAGAGGAGAGTCCTATTTGTACATACAATGAAGCATCCTATTTCAACTATCCTTGCTATCTCTGACTGCCTGTGATTGACTGCATTTTATATTTGACTGTGTATTGTAAAATAAAATCTGATTAAAATAATGTCTCTGTACTTCGTGTGTTTTTTTCCTGCTGAAAGTACATGAAGCATGATGGAGAAATCTATTCTAAGGCAAGGCAAATACAATCTCAGTTATCATGAGAGATTGTAAGCCTGAGGGCCACTGCAAAAGGGTTTTTGCTACCCTCTGCATGTCTATCTCTATCCTCTCAGATTTCAATATTTGAAAAACTGTGGTTTTTACTACAATTACCTGGAGTGTTAAGTTCACATGCGCAGCAATGAGGGGCCTTTTTTTGACAGAACTTGTAAATCACCAATCTCCCACTAGATGGCAGGCAACTGATTTATGACCAGAATTCGCATGAGTTTTTGCCCTCTATGTAAACAAAAAAGGACATTTTTCACACTTGTACACACACGATTCCTTACCAAGAAAATGAAACGCATATATTTTCCTCTTGCCACAACTTTGCTAATGTGACGACCTGAATAAGCCTGCATCGCGGGGCACACTTTTGACCTTAAAAGCTCTTTGCAGTCATTTTCATATATTTTGCGCTTGTTCACACGAACCACATTTAGTTCACCGTGGTTCCGGGCATGCATTTTAATATTCACGGGTAAACCCACTGATTCTGTTCTTACACTTTTGTGACTGCCGTCTGAATGAAATATTTTTTTGTCCTTAAGTCGTTACTGGCTCCCGAAACCGTCCTTCAGTGTCCTTGAATGGACTGTGTCGAATTCAAAACGTAGAACCTTATAAGATGCTCATCTGAAACAATGAATCAAACCAAACTGTCAGTGCCTGAGTCGGCTTTCGAACAATTGGCGTGCGATAGTCTTGAGATAAACCGGATGTATTCTGCTTCTCACGCTTCTTGTGGCATGAGGACTTGTTATTTGGAGCAGAATGTGTTATACGGAAAACAACCGGCTAGTGCTGCAGTGTGGCATAGGTCTCCTTGGTGATGCCGCAGGCTTCCTTTCGTCTTATCCTCAGACCCCAGGCGCATTCTTCAGTCGGCCGAAAATTTCATTCCGTTCAATCATGTGTTACAGACCAAGTATTTGCGTATGAAGGAACACTGAATGCAGGTTCCTAACATTACTCAAATTACTTATAGACCCTGAACAATAGGCTATGTAAAATAACTACTTTATACATTAAATGTTAGATAGTTCTTGCTGTTGTTGACAAACAGGAGGACGGGGGTGTAAATATGTTTCTGTCTAATGAATTATGGCGTACACTGAATTAAGTTCGACAGCTGCCGACTCTGCCGGATACCTACTTGATCCTAGGAGCCAGCGCGAAGTTGCTGTTGAATTAGAATCCCATCCACTAGTTCCCCATCCTCGTCACCGTCGCGGGTGGATGGAGCCTATCGATCCTGCCTGGTCGACTCAACAGTTTATAACGGGGCACTTATACCATTCTCTCACACATTCACGGCTATGGCCAAATTTAGAGTCTACCAGCATGTCTCTGGACAGTGGGAAGAAACCGGAGTAGCCTATTTGGAGGAAATCCGGGGACAACATGCTTCCTCCGCCCAGAAAAACCCTGACTGGCACGGACTTTTATTGTCAAACAAAATGTAAATCTCCAAACAATATCACCTCCAGATTGTTTAGATTTCTTGTTCAATGGACGAAGAGCTTGGCAAGCGGTTTGTAGATTCAAATGTAAATAATTCAACCTTCAGTCCCGTAAAAGCGGTGTAGGAGCACACCACCCATGCGGACGTGATGCCACACTCGGGCCAATTACTGCCGTAGCTGCTGATCGCAGGAAACATCACCCGTGCCGCTGTAGTGTCCCGAAACGCTCCTGCTCCTTCCACCCCGCCCCCCGAGGCTATCTAATATTCAAAGTTTGATATACGCAGAAAGACCTAGCCTGCGTTTTCATCCGATATGAACCACACAAAAAAAAAAAAAAAATTCGTTAAGCCTGTGTACCAAACTGCAAATAAAGAACGATAAAGGTTATTGGATGTGATGTAGTAAATCGTGTTTTTGCTTATTCACTGTTGAGTGGTTTAGCTTTATATGGTTGGACAATAGGCGACCCGTAAAACCTGAGCCTGCTGGGCAGTTTCTGGCGCTCTCAACATGTTTTTATGGAAGGTGTTGAAGGAGGAGGGGCGGTAGGCAACATGTAGCTACGCAAGAACCGTATGTCCTGTTGATATAGGGAGTTGCGTCTGCTTCCCTGCTTGGATAGCAGCTGGGGTCGTGCGCGCAGGCAGTAGGCTGCGCGCTTGAAGAAATTATTGGATTTGATCCATTTATCTCTGTGTCATTTAAGCTGTCAAAGCCCGAGCGCGTCTTTTCGGATGTTTACATGTGAAATATCGAATGCGACCTTCCAAAAATTGATTCCGTGAGTAGCTAGCAAGTCGACGACGTTATCCCGAATGATGGACGACAATTATTAGCCTACATTTTACGAAGGCTGTTCTAATTTTCAAGTTTGTTTTATCGCGTGGATATGCAGCGTCTGCGTGTGCGTAATTTCTCTTGAAGGTTGATGGAGAGCAGAAGACCAGCGTTTACGTTACGCTCGTGTATTTAATAATTAAATTGCCTACAGTAGGCTGTATATTAGTTTAATATGTATCGCCCATTAAGCTTTGGAGGCTTTGCATATGATGCGATTTTTTTTGTCGCTTTAATGTTTTAATTGTCGGTTTGGATCCGTTCACTTGGGGAGTAGCCTGACCCGAACTTTTAACACAGTTTGCATATATTTTTTCCTCATACTGGGCGAAAAAAGTATGTTCTCATGGTAATGCACACTGGCGTCGTTTCCTTAATAACGGACTGGACATTGCTTAGTTTAGTCTATGTTATCTGGTTAAGTGTTTAATTTCTCTTCTGTCACTTGCAAACTTGGACATGGCTGGACTGGGTTTTCAAAACCTATCTGCAGATATGGACAGTGATTCGTGTCTGTCTGCCGAGGTGCCGATGATCCGGCGGCATTCTTTGAATGTGAGAAGAAACTCTTACATGCTTCACAAAATAAACGTGGACTTGGACCCTAAACTTGGATCACTCTCAAAAGCACTGTCGTGGTCGGCTGAGAACATTTTAGCGGATATATCGACTACTAAACAAAAGCTGGACTCCCCTTCCCCTGCATCTCCTGTCTCTAGCCGGGATACGAGTGTCTGTACATCCCCTGGTACCCAAAATTCACACACAATTCCGACGATTGACGTCTGGGATGAAAGGGAACCAAGCGGCTCAGATTCCGAAGACGAAACCGTGCGCAATAGACTTCGTAAGGTTGTTTTGTCCCGGGCCCCTTTTGAAAGCAAATGGGAGCAAGATGAGAGAGAAGAAATTGAGACTAAGGCTGTTGCCACCTCGCCAGATGGAAGGTACCTTAAATTCAACATCGAAATAGGAAGGGGGTCGTTCAAGACGGTGTACAGAGGCCTGGATACGGAGACGACAGTGGAAGTGGCGTGGTGTGAACTCCAGGTTAGACTGCAAATTTCGCACGCTTTACAGTATCAATATCAATATCTCCCCCGCTGTCATGCATGCGGGGGCTGATAGGAAATCTCGTATTAGAAGAACTTAGTCGGTTGTTCAGGCGAACTACTTCATAGTTGTTCGGTAAAGTGTTTTAATCAGTGGAAATACTGTATGCACTCTTCCAGTTCACTTCATTCTGGAAAGTATTCCAGATAAGCGTTTGGTTAAGATAATGTTTACATTTTCTACTTATCAGCAATTCGCTGTGTCAACTATTGATGTAAGTTTATAAACGTGCTATGCAGGCCTTGTTATGTCCACAAACTCTAACAGTATAACGTACACATTGCAATTCAATGGCATTTAGCTAAACAATGGTATAGTTGCATAGCCTTCATCTGTGTGAACAAAACCACCATCCGCAGTCTTCATGTTAATGGAAAGGCAGCAGAAGAAACTGAAGAATCTGAGGCTAAAAGTAGTGACGTCACATAATCTCTATTTTGAGGAAATATCATTTGGAAACAACAAAACCATAGAATCGGCCGATTAAAATTATGTTTTTCAGCATTGCTTATTAGGCCTATTCCTTGATATTTGAAGCTCATGGATAGATTTTTCTGTATTTGAAACCTCAGCAATTTTGTCTGGCCATTTTGTTTTTGGAGCTTGGTACTTTTTGCGACCGGATAAGACCTGGATGCATGCGGCTTGAAGTAGAGGAAAGAACTTGGTCCGAAAAAAGTGTTTTTAGACAAAATTTTATTATTGAATGAAAATATTCCTCTGCAAAAAAAAAAACAAACAAGTTTTTTGAGCTGTGAAATGCCCTGCTAGTTGAATCATTTAATCATGTGGTCATTAGCAATCATAAGTCGGTCAACAGCAGAACAAAGACACAAAGACATAGGCGGATATTTGGGCCTCCTGGTCACTCAGGGACGCAAAAGAATGTAATATTGCTACCTCTTCCAGCCTCTTGCAGTAGCATTTTCTGAAACAGCCAGTAATGTGCTTGGATGTCCCTGATACAGCTGGTTCCCTTTAGTAAAGAAAAGTACTTCTGGTTGTGTTTGGTTGATGAGCATTGCCTAAGAACAATTGCTGAACAATCACCACAGAAGATAATTTTCAATACTCAGACACTGCAGCAGTTAGCTCTGTCCCAATAAATGTGCAGTATTCTGTTTCAAAAGTCATACATACCTGTACACCAACTCAAATAAAATCTATACAGATATCATTGCTCGAACAGTAAACTGGAACCACAATGTTATGAAACTCAACCTTCAGCAGTGGAAATAGGAGTGGTCCAGGGTGTCAGCATTTAGGTCTGGCTGAGACAGATGGAGAGGCAGAGACACACGGATGGATATAGATGCATGGATTGATCCAGATTTTAGGAGTTTGTTTCTACCGAAATAACACAGTGCAGGCCTGAAACCCCACTGCAGTGAATTATTTTGACTGGAGTCCTTCTAATGTAACAATATTGATCGCAATTTTATGATACATGCATATCCGGT
This sequence comes from Gymnothorax reevesii, assembly GCA_029721435.1. Taxonomy (NCBI): domain Eukaryota; kingdom Metazoa; phylum Chordata; class Actinopteri; order Anguilliformes; family Muraenidae; genus Gymnothorax; species Gymnothorax reevesii. The sequence goes on along the minus strand of CM056582.1, from coordinate 62,516,702 downwards.
GCACAAAATGAATATTTCATGGATTATCACTTGCATCAGCAACATTAATCCTGTTCTTTCTCCGTTCACCCAGTGTTCATCATTTTACCTGGCTCTTAAATACAAACTGACCAGACTCTCAAGTGTCTGCCAGTTGGCTTGTAAGTCACACAGTACAGTTGGTCTGTTTTGACTGAGGCACTTTGAGCACCAAAGTGCCTGACTTCATTTGCACCAGAACACTGTCACCTGTTTTCTCTATACTGAAGAGAAGGGACTTGGGTATCTTTTCCAGCCTCGTCTTGACAGACTTAACATGCTTATACACTAAACTTGAATCGTCTTAAAATGTGACTTCAGTATGCACTGGCATCGGTGTTGTTAGAACTGAAAATTGGGGGAGCGGAGAACATCCCAGTGAAACAATTATTAGTTCTGACTTGTTCTCAATCATTTATTCTTATCAATAATTAATTCACTCTAAAAGCACTCCTCACTATCAGGTGTCGCTATTTATCCCTGTTAAAGAGCATCTAAAGTCAATTCCCATCGTTTTTGTTTATTTCCTCAATATCCTTGTTTGTAAACACACAGCTTGTTGTTGTAACGCCGACATTCAGCTCATCAAGACAACTCTCAGGCGATAAGTGCCACATTTTAAAACAACATATAAAGATGTACACCGATGGTAATAAAACAAACCAGGTCATGCTGGCTGTATCAGTTTCACTGTCGGCAGGGTCAGCGTCTGTTTCCATCATCAGATCGGGTGCCGTCACTGCATTGGTTTGGCAGTACATCTCTTCTGTGGCATCTAGCAACCATACGGCCAACATCTGGTCACTTTTAAAGTTCAAACTCTTCTTTCTTGACCACCAGTGTTCAAATGTCACCTTCAGCAGATGGATCCTGCATGAAAAGAAGTCTGTCTTCTTAGTTTTCTGTCGAGGCATGTCGAGATATTTTTTTGAAGCAGAGAATAAAATTGTGGATCTGTTGTATATGATTTGCGTTAATTATTTGTGAGTTTTGACATATCGGCCAATCAGCGAGCCACACCTGCGCAAAGAACCGAAATAGAAGGATTATCTACGCATGTACACAAAACATTCTGAACACTGATTGGAAACATTGGACATTCAACGTCCTGTCTGAGAATCAAGTTTAGATGCCCTTTAAGATAAGACAACAATGAATCATTTGGATGCACCATTTCGTGTATCTCAGTCAGGCTTGTTCAAAATTGTATTACAACGTTTCTAATCTTTATCTTTAATTTCAACAATTTAAATGATCATGAAGTGCGGACTACAGTGCCTGATATGCCAGAAAGGTAGCACAGAAGTTCCAGAGCAGTTGTGCTTTTGTAATGCATAGGCCTACTTCTGAGTAAATTTTTTTTTTTTCTAACCTCAATTTAGTGAACCGTAGATCGCATTGAGAAAAGTGGAGTGTTTGTGATTGCCAATGGATTAGTCTCATAATTGGAAAAAGTGTCAATAAAGGAAAATGATTGAGGACAAGTCAGGACTAATAATTTTTAGGGGTGTCTCCCCCCCGTAAGTCTGTTTCCAGCTCCCAGATCTTCACACTGGCACAAGTCTTTTGGAACTGAGAGTAGTAGTTTTGTGAGTCTTGGCTTGCGTGAATTTCATTTGCACACCAGGAAGCCAGACATGACACTGTTGGCAGAAAGCATGATGAGGGACACCTATAATTAACTGAGGTGTGTCACAGATTCCGGAAGTCTCTAATTTTCACCAGGGTTTCGCCTACATCCCCATTTTTGGTCCTGAGACTTCCTTAGAGTGAGCAATAGCTTTCAGCGTGGTACCTTCGGCAGTGAGGGAGAAAGCTTGTGGTAACAGGTTATTTATAGTATGAGTTTAGTTCATTTGTGTTGAGCCTCTTCAGGTTGCCGGGAGCCAGTATAACAGAAGTAAAGTTGAGTATTTTAACCTTTTTGGATTTGGTATTTCGGTGAAGGGTAATACTCAAACTCACCTACATCCTCCTGCTTCTCATTTTGATCCCCACCTTGGCTGCTTCAGAGTACCTGCAACTTGTGGCAAGTTTCGCGGGCATTAAATTTGGATGCCTGCCGTGCAGTTAAACTGTAACTGTCAGGTACTTCAGCAGGTATTATTGCACTCTCACCTACTCCCTTTTGAATAGTGTTAGGCCATGACATAATATTGAAGCAAATTTAAAAATGAAGCAGTTATAATAATCGCCAACAGTAATAATTAGTTTTTGTAATTATATACACTGAGCTGTCACAACCCAGGTGTTGGTTTAATGGAGTCTTTTTCGAGGTCCAGCAGTCTTGTGGGTTGTGCCTGTTAAATGGTTGATTGGCTTGTTATTCCCTTGGTGCGACCTGCTGAAGCCACTGATTGTGCTGTGTCTATAGATTACAGGTTTTTGGCTTGGTAGGGTCTGGGTCATCTCACTATTCGGAGAGATGCCAACCTCTTGCTCTGAATTCCAGTTTCTCTCCCTGGTGTCCCTTCCAGTGAGTTAAATTTATTAGTGAGTAATTGACTAGTGAGTAAATGATTAGGTACTATGGGACCTCCAAGCCTTCTTCCATTTCTCTTCTTCCTCCTCTTTGTAAATGCACCCTAGTGACTCAATGCAGATCCTGCAGTTGGCTCTCCCCCAGTCCAGTTCTTGTCGGTGTGTGCTACATGTAAAAAGCAGTATAAAAACACTCATTAACTCTTAGAGTGCTGAATCCAGCTATTGTTGCTCAATGGTGTGAGATGTCAAAATCCATGCTGTTGTAAACCTACCATGTGACAACTTGTTTTCCACATGATGTGTTTTCAACAGCACAAGATAATAAAACTTGTAACATCGTTGATTGATCGTCTGAAATTGTGTAATACATTTCTAGTCAAGAATAAAATATGCTTTTGCCCCAGGTTCTGCGGAGTTCACCTTATATATCATATAAATGTTGTAGGTATGACGTAAGCCTCACTTTCAAGTCTGGCCCACTGATGTAATTATGCCCAGAGGAGTCCGAAACCACATATGAATTACTATTGCATGATAAAAGTCATATTCTACAGACGTATAAATGCATTTAGAATGAATTTTTCTTGTTTTCGTGTAAAATTCTCACAAATAGAATGGCACTGCTGTAAAGGTTGAATTACAGCCGGGGAAGGAGAATCATATCGGCCGCTCTTTATTGATTTCCTGGCCGGAGTGGATAATAAGCTTGTGGCTCTCTGGATTGTTTTTGATCTGACCTTGAAGTCGAGACTTGTACACACCAGGGCTCAATGGACACTCGCACAGATAGTCTCTCTCGCCCTGTACTCCTGTAATCTGTTGTTTTCATGAGCGACTGACTCCTTCCTGTGGGTAAATGTTTGAAAACCTGTACAAGTAATGCCACGGTCACATTTTGCACACATTTGTTTCATACTACAATCTCGACTACCTCAGTATGCCCATGCCCTGATACATTAACGGTGCGTACGTACAGAAAAGATGTGCACTCTACTTTCTTTGCACATTTTGGATTTATAAATTCTAACTTGGCTTCAAAAACCATGAAATTAATAGCATTGTGCATGTATTCCAAGTTGATCCTGATTTGGCAAATGAAAACTGCATGCAGTTTAGAATACCAATATTTTAATAAAATATATTTATATTTTTTACCATACACTGCGTTTCTTTTTACGAGCACACGCAATAACTATGCATGAAATCCATGTACATTTTTATCAATAAGAGCACAGGATTGTGTACCCTTCACCATTACAAAGTATTCAGCTGATTACGAAATCTCATTGTTTCCCAGTAAACCCTCCACCCTCTGTAGCTGGGGTGCAGATAAGCCCAGCCTTTGAGTTGAAGATGCAGTATCCCCACCGCTCGCATCATTCTGCTCCGTGTGATAAAACGTGGGGCTTGACATCTCATGCCTTAGAGGACAGCATGTGCTAGTTGGCACTACTCTGCATGAGGGTTGATTTATAAGTGCTGACAAGATGTTGAGCTTTCGCATTCGCCAAAGTACAACTGTACCTGTTAGACGGAGGGAGTCAGCTCTCTGATGCTAATTGACGCATTTTGACTGCTTTCCTGTAAAGCAGATGGGGAATCTCCTTTTGAGAGAATGTCTGGTCTGTTCATGCATGCTTTGCTGGGTTTCAGGTGGAAGGTGCCATATGTGAAAGCGTAAACACTGCGGGCGGGTCATGGTATGGATGGAAAACAGGAAGCTGTGCTTGCACCATCGACCGGCTTTCTTGTAGAAGGGCAATTCCATTTTGCAGAGGCACAGAGGCCAAAAATTTTTACCAGAAATTGAGGAAAACAATGCTTGAAATGAACAGAACAGATGTTCAGCTTGGTAGAACAAAAGTTGTTTGGGTTGGAATGACGTGGTGAAGGTAGCTATGGTGCATCGAAGAGGACATGCTTTTTCATGTTTTTCCACCATCAAAATATGCGTGAATTAGCCTCAGTTTATATCTAGTGTGTAAACTAATTTTTAGGTCACCTGAGCCGAAGGCGTGACCTATTTCGATCCCCTTTCGTCCGTCGTCGTGCGTCGTCCGTCGTCCGTCGTCCGTAAACTTTTCCTTGTGAACAAAATAACTTAAGTATTTTTGAACCAATTTTGATGAGACTTTGTATGCAGGCTTATATCCATAAGATCTTGGACCAGTTTGAAAACCAGATTGATTCGATCATATTAGATGGAGTTATTGCCCTTTGTTGTATTATTATCATAAGCAACCTTGTGAACACAATAATTGTAGTAAATATTGGTCAATTTTCATGAAACTTTGCATGCTGGCTTATATCTATAAGATCTCAAAGAAGTTTGAAAACCAGACAGATTCAATCAAATTTGATGGAGTTATTGCCCTTTGTCATATTGTCATCATAAGCCACATTGTGAACACAACAACTTAAGTAAGGGTCATTTAAGGATGTGTCATGTTTAGGTTTTGGAGGAAACTGGAGTATACCTGGAGAAAACCAACAACCTGTGGTTGATACTTGGCAACTGTCTGTACAGTTTGAGGGGAAAATGCCCCGCGGGATGCGGTTTTACCTCAGAAGTAGAAAAGTAACTTGACATATGTTAATGAAAGTATTATTCCTTCCTTTCACTGAAGCGTTTTTTGTTTAAACGCAAAATGAAGTTTTTATGAGCATATTCACAGACCGCACCGACCAAACCTATGTATTGTCAACTCTGTTAGTGCGAGCCTATTGTCTTGCATTTACGTTTTTATAACTAGATATGCTGGAAACCAGTTATCTTTATAGATGGAAGTGTCTTGAGGTGCTTTATAAAAATTGTGAATTTCATGACCCCCAGGCTCTATGTTTGCCCCTTGGGAGGGGGTCAAGTTTACTATACTTTATGTAGGAAAATGATACTTTTGGGTATATTCTGTTTAATTTCTACTGGAAATCATTCACACTTGATTGACATTACAACAATGAGATGATATTATGATGTTTTTGACCGTTTCCCTTACCCAGGGGCTAAGGGGCAGGCCCAAGGGTCAAAATGGCTTGAGAAATCTTCTTTGCTTAAAGAAAATAGCCACAAGTTATATACATACAATTTAGAATACTCTATTGCTTATGATACTGGTTTCCATTAATCTGATCCCTGGGGTCAAAATTAGGGCCACGCCTAATGGCCAAGGTTTAACATTGCATATACTATACTCAGGTGACCGTTTAGGCCCATGGGCCTCTTGTTATCCAATGTCTTAGTTTTGTAATACCAGTGTCCACACTGACAAGGTGACAACAGAAGAAAATGGCTTGTTCAAAGTTTAAGATTCCTTTCAAATAACTAATTTCAGGGCTGTAATGTCAGTCACAAAAAAAGGGTCACACTTTAGACCAAGTGTTGCTCATAAAGGCTTTATACAGCATGCATAATGCCTTCATAAATGAGACATAATATCTTCATAAATCATATCCAAGCGAATGACATGCTTTGTAAAGGGTGAAATATCACATCCTTATTCAGCATGTGATGCCAGATGTGACAATGATAATGTCACTTAGCTGACAATGTCACCCTTGACAGCATTTAGCCACTAGCTGAGTGACATTGTCAGTTTTATCACATCTGGTATCACATGCTCAATAAGGATGAGTTATTTCACCCTTTACAAAGCATGAAATTTGCTTATGTATGAGTTATGAAGACATAATGTCTCATTTATGAATGCATTATATATGTTGTATAAAGCCTTCATGAGCAAATCTTCTTCTAAAGTGTGACCCAAAAAACAAATGTACATGTGCTGGCGAAAAATCTTTGAATATTCCAAACCATTATTCACACATTTGTTAAAGTTAGTCAGCATTAACCGAAAACACAGTCCATTTGTTGTTTATCATGTATGAAACTTGCCAGAGAATGTAATAAAGTTGGTAACATCAGTCACATGTAACGTCAGTCACAAGTAAACCCAGTTCTGTAATATCAGCCATGATTCAGCACAACTAGCTACTACAAAGTTGTGCAGCAAAATACTTTTATCTGACAAGCTTTCCTTAAAACGAACAATTAGTGTTGCTTATTAGCATTAGATGACCACAACATCAACAGGAATATTCATGATTTTCCAATAATGCACTTTCTCTTTCTGGCTTCTTCGAAAGAAACAAGGGACAGCAAAAAAATCTCTTAAGTCTACCTCCATTGATAAGCAGGTGTGTAAAGTATTCTTTAATTTATCACAGATATCTGTATAAATATTTTTCATTATCTGGCCTTAGTTTGTCAGGTTATCACCAGTTGATGTAGGTTACCACACTCAAAGATGATCTCATCATGTACACAAAGTATATGAATACTCTCGACCATGCAACCTGGGAAAGTTTCTCAGGCGTACCGAGGCAACCTCTGTGCTGCAGAGCTGCCCAGGAAAGATGATTTCAGTTAAATAAAAATTCCAGGCCCTCTAAAATGTCCTGTGCTGAGTTGCGTTCACCTCATCCAAAATGTTCATTAGGAGTTTTTCAAACTTAGGGCTATTCAAACTCACCCAACTCTCTTTTTTCAGCCTATTTTTCTTCACTGTAATTTTGTGGTTATTTGACTCTGCCAGCCAGTGGTGGTTGATTGCAATATCAGTTGAGAAGTAGCTTAAAATTTTTTTTTCTTTTCTGGTTTAAAGCTTTATATCAGGCCTGTGAGGCTAGTGAACATCACTCATTAAATCTGTGTCAATAAAGTGACAGAGTAAGTTTCTCGGCTGAAAACTTGAAAGTGCAGCCAGTTAAACCTTGTGATAGCAGCAGAAAAATGCCTGTGTAACCTAGTTCAGTGTACATCCGCTGGGAGTCGGAAAATTTTTGCAAGGGCTGATAGGGCCCTGTGCGCCATGTTTGCACACATATCATTTCAGCGTTTCGTCCCTGTCTGTCGAGTCAGACCTCACTTACATGAAATTGTATAATCCGGCTGTTCACATCCAGTCAAGCATCAGCTGATGAGGCCATTGAAATAATGTTTGCATAGAAACACTGTACTGGCCATTCTTGGTTGCAGAATGGCCGCTCTTTATGAAGTGAGTAGATAGGGGTTTAAATGGCTTTTCGTAAAAGATAGGCGGCCTCTTTATAAACACTGCGTATGTGCAGAATAGATACTTTAACTTAATTTGAGCCTTTTGTTTTTAAGATGATCTTAATTGCCTCCGCCAGGTGGTAGTGTGATCACCTGCGTGTGTGTTTTAGTCAGCAGGTTTGCTCAAAAAATATTCAAAGGATTTCCAAAAAATTTCATAGGTGGTTTGACTGTATGAACGGGAAGAGGTTATTAAATTTCAGGACCAATCCGGATAGAGATCTGGATTCTGCCGCTGATAATAGTTGCCACTGGATCAAAACCTGCTGGCAGAGCCATGTGCTCTCTGAGTGCCCTCTAGTTAAGGGGACCTGTACCTAAGCAAAATGCCAATTTTGGTTCAAAATTTTAGTTTTGAGGTAAGAACATGAAGTGGTCCTTCAAATAGCCTGTGATATGGAGTCGTGTTCCGAAGGAAACATTCATCACAAACACTGTCTTCAAGGCTGGAACGGCTATGAGTGTGGTGACTTTCAACGATGGCCAACGAAGAATGGCCTCCATTCTTATGATACTTACACCCAATGATTGGCTATCAGGAAATGGACGGAAAACGTGTGAAACGGAGTGAAAAACGCGCACTAGAACTTGAAAAAAGAAACAAATAGACGCTCGACGAGCACGTTAAACTAGGGAAGAAACACAGATTGAAGAAGAGGGAGTTACTTATGAGGCTGGTGCCTTTTAAGGAGGTAAAAAAAATCCTAAAAACCACTAAAAACAAATTACTAAATGTATTCCTGCTGAGAACATTACAGTCAAACTTCGATCACATTATTACTGCCGAACCAAAATCACGATTTTCTAAAAATATAGATTTTCAACAAGAAAATACAGATTTCTCTGCAGGTGTGCATCCAATTAACTTTAAATTTGGCAGTTTTCTTCATTTCGTGATGATCTATGTCTGTACAGAGCTCTTTTTGCAATATGAACCTCTGAATATGAGTAAATCAAAATATGCATATTTAATTAGCTGTTTCCCATCAAAACTGATTTGGGGGGGGGTCAAAATCAATACTAGAGCATAGAAACCTGGAAAAAAGCTCTGTAGTGACATTAGCAATGATTTTTCCTTCACATTACTGCTGAAATTATAACCAAACACTGTTTAGTTATCTCAATAACTGTTTCTCTAAGTATTTAAATATTCATTTAAACAGCCGTTGCCATGGCAACCGCTGATGTGATGCCACAGAAACTCAGTATTTTAAGTTGCAGTTTTCAATAGAATTATTTTGATAATAATTCTTAGTTTAAAAACTGAATATCTTGGAAAAATGTTTGCTTAACTGTAAGTCCCCTTAAAAAAGGAATTGAACAATTTCTTGGGCAAAAATAACTGTCAACATTTTTTTTTCTCAACTGGCTCGCACAAACTGGCTTTTTTAAAATACGTGTTTTTATGATTGGTCAATCTTTTGCAAAGACGAGACAGCGTATATTGCCATCCCTCGATTTATGTTGTGCGTTCAGGAAACATCTATTAAATTTGGGAGTTGCTAAAGTGAGAAATGAAATGATCAGTTTGGGAGGGATCTGATTTACGAAAATATTTGGGACACCATCTCTGCCATGATTTGGTTGCTTTTAAAAACAACTGCTGCTTTGCCAGACTAAAAGTAGGCTGGCAGCCACACGAAAGCTTATGAAATATACAGCCGAGGACCGTGCTTCATTTGTGACACGCGGGATCCGTGTCATAAATATATTCATGAAGTCATTTGTGTTGAGCAGTTATGAGTAATTATGTGTGGTAAGGGGGCGGGGTCTGAAGCTTGCTTGCGTGCACACACTTTAATAAAGGTTGTGATTTATAAAGACAAAATTGCGTGTTGGTGTGGTTTGCATGATTTCCTAAATCCAGGCCTTATTTGGCACACAGCACACCATTTCCTGATTTTCGTGCCACTGCAAACTTTTTGTACGGAGCTGGCCAAGTTTTATAAATGAGACCCCTGCTCTGTAAACCCAGTTTGGCGGGGTTGTTTAAGCTGTGTTTGGCACTCAGCGTTCAGACATCCCCCCATAATGCGCCTCAGTGCCTAACAGGACAGGAGTAAGAGATAGAGGCTGAGGTGCATACAGGTTGCCAGTCCTCAGGTGGTGGCATATGTTGGGGTCTTGGAGCAGCAGGTGGCAGGTGGCGTGGGGTCAGGGGCTGTGCAGGCCATGGCCGGTACTTAAGGACTCAGTGCGTTCAGTGTTCGTCTGCTCTGTATGTGCGGAGTGCCATGTAATTGCCTGGCTTTACAATATGTCTTACATTGCATTTTTTTTGTGGCTGGTTGCTGCAGTACTTGTGTGTCACAGACTATGCTGCTAATAATCTTTGTTGGATGCTTTCGTGAAGCCACAATGCTTGTTAATGCTTGGCTATGAAAAGTGCTCGTTCCAAACAAAATTTAAATGTGCTGTTAAATTCACTGCACATCCAGTTCCTTGTGGTTCCCAAGCAAATCACTGTTTGCTTTGTTTAAGTTTGCTACTCATTGCGCCTGACAGATTATGTACTCTTTGTTTTTATAATTTATCTACTATCCCTTGTTTAGCTAGCCTAATAAACACTGGCATGCACTGCGCGTATGTTGTGGTTGTGACGGTTGGGTCTTTCACCTGCGTAAGGCTCTTAATCACTGCTAATGAGATTTCATACAGCCTCAACTGATGCCGCGGCTGTTGCACAAGGTGGCTTTGAGGAGCGGATGTGAAGGATTTGCATTAGTGAGGGGCTAGCGGATCCAAGTTGAACAGACATCACAAATCCTGCCCAGCCATGTAGCTGTTCTCCACACGTATCATTAATCAATGTATTCATGTGTCCTTTTACCCTGGCATCCATCCTTCTCCCTCCGTCCCCTACGGTTTGTACTCGATGTTCGGTGCTGCTCCCGGGATACTTTGGCAAAACAGAACAATCCGGGCCTTGTAAGTCATGTACTGGTGTATAAAAAGCTCTGGCAGCTCACTGCCAGAAGCTGGGCATTTTCGAGCCACAGTCAAAGTAAATCCGTAACTTGGAACCACTAGCAATCCAGGTCACGGTTTTGCTTGCGTGTTAGAGAGTTTACCCTGCATACTGTCCAGCTCAGAGTGGTAGACATGGCTGATGGTGACAGGTGGAAATTGCCAGATGCTTGTTGTGAGGATATCAGGCGGAGGTGAGGACTTCACTCATCAGTCACCCTGAGAAACTATCAACAAATAAACCAACATTGAATGAACATTCCAGTCTACTTATATGTGGACTGTGATTTTCATCATATTGGTTTTGTATGCAATCATAATGGATTTGAAATGAATCAAGATATAAGAGTTTTGTCAAACATATTGCACTATCTGTGTAGGAATTGTCAACTGTTTTTTTGGGATAGTGCTCCCTCAGTTTTATGGCCTAAAAAGTAATTGGACAAACTGACATCATCACAAATTCATTTGCCATTTTTGAGCCGTTCTAAGCAATATTTCAAGCATTGTTTTCCATTAAAATGACTCCTTGCAATGTGAGAGTCGTCATATGTTGGTATTTTTCCAATATGTTGTTGTTGCCTAGTTTTTGTTTTCTAAATTTTTATCTTGGCTCGACAATAAGCTCCTCCTCTGCCCTTCACATCACCCCTCTCCCCCCTGTTGCACAGAACTCACTAAAAACTTGTGTTTCATTAGCGCGAGTGTGGTTTTGCTGGATGAAGCTGCACATCTCAGCCTGTGCTCTGAATGCACTGTAAGCGCATTGCTTAGCTCATGTTTGGAAGCATTTTCTGGCGAGCACATAAAACAAATGTAACTACCAGCTAATCACACAGATTTGGGGATCAGTACGCTAGTAAAACTCAGCTGACGATAACATTAGTGGTAGATTACCCTTCGCTGTAGGAGTAACGTGGCTAAACACCACTAGCTTAGGTAGCCGGCCAACTTTGGACATTGTTAATTTGCTCGTATTTCGAAGTACTGACGTCACTTACAGGCCAACCCACAAAATAACCCGAATTCATATTTATTTTGTCATGGTTATAGGCATAGACCTTGCGCTTCCTGTGAACCTGTTAGGTGTGGATTCCGGCCTGCTAGCATCCGTACTCACGTCTTGTTCAATTCTATAGCAATCAATGTGACTAAATGTGGATGATAGCTAGCATACTTCCGCTTGCTAGCAAACGTTCCCATGCAGAATCAGCCCGTGACTGCTGTGCTGGCTGAATGAGTATGTACTATGGCTGTAGGTGGCAGACTTTCCTCCAGTATCGTTTAATCGAAGTTTCCGATTACAAAGTCTATTAATGAGAAGGTGGACTGAGTGGCAAAGTATGGGCTCGTTGAACTGTCAATTCGTTTCGGCACTGTTTAGTTGTACATATTTTCCTGTATGAAGTTATGATGGTCAATTTGAGGATTTATCAACAGTCAGTTCAAAGTGGAAAATCTGCTGGAGAAGTCTTGTGGTTGCATCCATCAGCAGCTACAAGGCACGAATATTGAGTGAATTTTCTTCAATCGATGAACACACTAAGTATATGAATCGTGTCAGTTTGAAGTTAGAATTTGGCGTGGGGTCTCCTGTATGTATAACCTTTGGGTTAAGACAAAGATTAGGTCAATGAGCAACTTTCTAGCTTATGGTTTTGCTGGTTTGTCCAAAATGCATTGAGAGTATCTGGACTAATTTGAGCGGACTAGAGCGCGCTTCAAGCACAGTCAAGCACAAAATGTAGCGTACAGCCCCATAAACAAACTCTGTTTACTTACAAACAAGAGGTGGTGCTTGTGGGACCATCTAGGGGTCAGAGATTGTTTAGTGTAGCTTAAATACTTGGTTGCAGAACTTCTGTGTTCAGTGCAATGGCTGCTTGAAGCCTGGACTCCATAGACATCACCATATGCTTGGTTTCTTTCGTCCTGATGTTCTGCCAGTTCCCGCCTTATTCTTGGGGCGTTTTTGCCTTCAGTGTTGCCTTCAGCAAGTGCAGTTAGATTTAGGTTTGGTAATTGACATGACTAATGAAGATTATTCCACTTTTTTGCCTCAAAAAATCTTGGGTCACTTTTTCTGTATGCCTTGGGACATTGTCCATCAGCACTGTGAATTGCCATCCTTTCTAAAGCTGATTGAGCAGATATGATGGCGCTATGCTCCCTGCTGATTTTGTCTGCATTGACACCATCAGGAAACGAAAGGAAACTACGTTGCAGCTTCATTGGCCGCCATATATACCTATACCTGACCTTGCTTCTGAGATGGGATAGAAAGCTTTGGATCCTGATCGGGGTGCGTTTCCCAAAGGCGTAGTTGCTAACTAAGTTAGCAATTTGCATAGTTCGTCCATTCACAGTCAATGGGTCCAACTACGTAAGTTAGCATGTGTGATTTTGGGAAACGCACCCCAGTTCCTTCCCTTCTCCTTGTGCTTTTCTTCCAATTTCGGTGTAGTTCTACTTAGTATTTACCCGGTAATTAAATCCTCTGTATTAACTTTGGTTCAGTCTTTTCTTCATTGTTGATATTGACGCAGATACATCTGTCGTGCCAACATCTAATGTTTTTGCTGTGATTTTTAAATTTTTCATTTTTTTAGTATTAAGAATATAAATCCAATTAAAGAAATCCTGCATCTTGCACCTACCTGATTTGGATGTAAATACTCTTAATTTGAAGCTGTAAGTCTTCTTTTAGAGCTTGTATTAATTATTTAATGTAATCACGCGCAGTACATATTTTGGTAGAGGGCTAAAATAGTGAAATGTCTGAATACTTTAATGGGCTTGACTGTGAGCTGAATGGGGAGCAGGTTTCCTGCTGGGTTTCATTAGTGTGGACCACTGCCTCTCCGTGCTGCGGAGCAGGTGGGGGTTCACAGGAAGGGGGGGGGGGGGGAGATTTCTCTCTTATTACACTGTCCATCCTCTCTGTTTATTAACATCTTGCACAGAAATTCAAATAAAAGCATTGAATTACTTGATTGCAGTTTCTGGCTTATGATCTGAAAATCTTTTTTCATGCTCTAAACAATGCACAAAATGACATGAACACACTCGCACATGTTTCTAGCTGCTGTGCAAACATACAGTTTAAAAACTGCTACAGGTTTGTTTGACCTGCACGGTCTGAAGTGCATTTTATTGACTCTATTACATGTCCACAGAGCTTGCATGTGCTGTAATAGTGTTCCTCTCGCAGCCTTCAAGCAGAACTGTGGAATTTTTGCTGTATCTCAGTGAGCTGATGAATAATCGATTTCTCGCCTGGAAAATTACCCTGGCGTAGCTTAAACCTGAGCTGTGAGCACACTGTCCCTTACTTCCGGGAACATATTTGTTGGGGTTCTGCTCACTGTCCATTTGTTTTCACTACATGCTCGTTTGAGTTCAAAGTAAGGAGGGCTGCTATAACCATAGAGTGGAATTTTCCTCTTGGTTTATCGTGGGGGTGGTTACATGTGCTACAGCCTGCATTGCAGCAGCCTATTCATTATTGTATATCTTTTGGGCCAGAAAATGTCTTCAGGATCAGATTGCCTTTTAATTTTTGTCTCACCCTAAGAAACCCCTTTTTTATCGACTCATAAGGGCTGTTCTGCGTCTGCTTTCCCGAGGCTTAGAACACCTGCTGTGAGAATGCACTTACGTCCTCTCTCCATCATGGTGAAGTCATGTATGGAATTTTTTACTATAGGAGGTTCCCTTTTGTTGCACTTTAACCCTTTCAGCGCCATAGGCAACTATAGTTGCCCAATGGTGTAAGATATCAAAACCAGATGCTGCGGGAGCTCTTTTAAACAAGTTGACACACGATGGTTTTTTCAACAGCTCAGGATAATTACATTTTTAATTCCTCGAAAATTTATTTGGCGCTCAAAGGGTTAAACTTTTTTCATTTGCCTCTTAGATGTTTATTACTGCTTAAATCAGCAACTTACCCGTGGCCTATTTCAGCAATTAATTGTTATTATAAAACAATCAAGCAAATTGCACAAAAAACTCACAATGATGTGTTAAAATATTTTAAATGCTCTTAAAACTAGATTGTGTAATGTTACTATCGGGCTAAAGCAATCAGAGGTTGGGGATTATGCCCCAGTTTCCGGACCGTGAATGGTTTGGTTTATTTTTTGGGCCAATGATGGATTGCTTCACTGGCAGTGACAGGTCTTTGAGCTTCATATTGAAAGTTGACAACAACAATTTTCAAATGTAAATGTTGCAATTTAAATCAACTCTGAGACCGTTAATTTTAAAAAAAGTAAATACTTTGGCAGTATCCTAAGCAATGTGAGATATCCTGGCAATGTGAGAGCTGTGCACCCAATTAATCAATAACTAATAAGGGGAGACCATAAACAAGATGTTCTGTGATTCCAACTCCGGTGGATTCTAATGCCCTCAAATTAAAGCTGATTTTTACCATGTTGAGATTATATTAATTGTACAATGCATCCTCTAATATGCTTTGTTGACAGGAAAAATAACAATAACTTTGTCAATGATAAATTATTTATAGAGCTGCCTGTATATAGCATATTAAATTAATCGTGCCTCACCAAATCCTTGTTTAATGCTTCAAAATGCAAATGAAAATCCAGCCTCTCATTTACAGCTCAGAACTTACGTTAATCAATACATTTATGTCGCTTTTCAGTGTTATTTCAAAGCAAACTTATGACTGATATTATACGTAAGTGGTATTATCCTCTAGACTTTTCACTTGCCTCAGGTTCATTTGGTCACCATAAAGTGCGAGTGCTCGTTAATTATGGCAGTCTTTTACTCCGAGAATTGGCGCCTTATTTTCTTAACTTTGCACCTGTAGACGACCCTTTGGTTGGTGCCTGACACCCCCCCTCTCTCTTTCTTTCTTTCTCTCTCTCGATAGATCGCCTGCAGCCCTTACATTCTCTTTCCCTGTTGCCTCTAATTCAAGTGGATAAAAATTTTGAAATCTCATTAAAATATTTGCTCTCCAAATACAGCACCCAAGCACCGGATGTTCCTGCTAACTTGGGACTTAGGGCTAACCCTGCTTCGTGACTATCTGAGTTCTGGAGGTATTTCAGTAGTTTATTCATTTTAATGCCTGTATCCTTTCTTAAGACATTGATCTTATTTTTGGCATGGTTCATATAACAAGGATATACTGTTCATATTAAAAAGTCCAAGTATTTTCAGTGCATTCTGTTCAGGCTCCACTAAAAGGAATAATGGCTGCATCGAGTTCAGTGCTCGTGTAGGGAGATGTTTTTTTTCAAGTGCGTGAGGACCCTCAGTGATGCTCTAGTGTGAACTACAGTTCAGGGAGTCTGTCTGCCGTGCAGCTGTCACTGTTACCCTTTGAACTTCTTGAGACCAGAGTTCTTTTGATGACCGCAGCGCAGGTTCATCAGGCTTTTCCTGTGCGTCAAGAATTTCCTTCAGGTTCCCTATTCTAATACTAGTCGAGAAGGCAACCTCGTTTTTTTCCTGAGGACTTTGCCTTTAGATATTTTCTTGAAAAAGTCAGATACCGCGCACCTCGGGAAAATTTTTATTTAAATTTGTTGTGTTGCTTCCTAGAAAAATGTTTGTCTAACCCCTGGATATTTAAGAACAGGTGACGTGGTGCATGACACCACACCCTACAGTAAATATAACCTGGTATCCTCATCCATTTAATTCACTTCAGGTTATTTTCATATCACATTTATACCATGGGTTTGTTCAGTTCTCTTGGCATGACCTGAAGACCGGCACTTATTGTCTCTGTACACAAGATTGGCTGGGGGCTCCTCAACTGCAGTAACAGTCATATGTAGCCCAGTGGTGCCCCTCCCACTCAGAGGTCATCATTGGCTTTGAATCATTTCCATTAGAGACCAAACTCCCAGATGCGTGGCTGATTGTCGGTGGTTTTGCTTTTTTGTTGTCTTAACAAGCAGCTTTCTGGTGCATGCAGTAAGCACATCACATGAGGTCATTAGCCCTTTTGTGCCTATTTACGTCCTTTTGAGCCAATGACAAATCTGCTTGCCATCCATATTCATGCATTTCGACTGCTGTCCTATTCCGTCTGAAATCAGTAGTTCAGTATAATAGCAATTGCATAACTTCTGTGCATGTTTTTTGTTTACAGATATACTGTGTTCAATCTTGACATTGATGTCCTCTTCCTAATGAGTGTGTTTAGTTGAAAAGCCCATAAGAAAAAGGTGCTTGGAAAAATAGCTGTATTTACGACGGCATGACTAAATGCATCTACAGTGACTGCAGTTTATGAGACTTAGTAATTGGGTGAAAAACAAGTAAACCACTGTGTTCCTCTTGGTCCGTAATTTGGGGCTCAGCTTCTCACCTGGCGATAATGCGTAACCTCATGCCGTGTGTACCCAGGAGAGGCAGTGCGCTTTGTGGAAGAACTTGTCCCACACCTACCAAGAATGCTATGTGCCAACTGGCGGGATTTGTTGTTGCGTTCTCGTCATTTCGACGCCACCGATTCACTCAGCGCCATGCCTGCGTAGAGTCAGTCCATTAGTGAGAACTGCCTGACTCTCTGGCTGTCAGTAACCTGGCAAGAGTCTGACGCTGTGAATGGACACAGTGTTCACTGCTCGGCCCGTAAAAGTTTTTCAGGTTGAGCGCCAGCGATATTGAAAATCTTAATCCCAGCACACTTCAAAGCCTGTGTGCATTGTTCGCTTCTCCTGGCATATGAAAGGAGGTTTAAAACACTTCAGGGTATCCCTTAGTAAAGATGGGTTGTAACTACACACAGCCTTGACTCCAGAAGGATAGGAATAATGTGTAAAATGAATAAAAAATAATTAGCAAAGTAATTAGCAAATCCGTTTTTGCCAATTTTCAACTGAATAAAGTACAAAGTACAAACAAAAAAATCAGTAATGCTTCAACTCATCAACCTCATTGTTTTTTTTTAAAAATAATAGCTATTTTGAAGTGTGATGTCTGCAACATGCTCCAGTGTAGTCGAGACAGATGCTTGTTGACTACTGTGGTACATCACCTTTTGTTTTTATAACAATATGATTTGTTTTGGAAATGAGGACACTAATTGTTAGTATTTCAACAGCAGAATTTGTTCCCTTACTTGCCTGACGTAGGACCTCAAGTGGTCAACACCCCAGGGCCTCTGATGTCATATTTTGTGGTATATGATCTGCCACATATTTTGATTTGGGGACAGGGCCTGGCTGCTGGTAGGCCATTCTGGCACCTGCTCTGAGGTCACACTGTTCTTATGCATGTGAACGTGTAGAGCATGGCTCGGCGTTGCTGCGGGAGCAAGTATGGACATCCCTGAGAAAGACTAGGTCAGAAAGGCATCGTATGTTGCTCCAAAATGCATGCGCATCCTTCTACATCAATCGTGCCTTCACAAATGTGCCATTTGCCTACGCCGAGAGCTCTAATGCACCCTTAGACCTTGGCAGATGCTGGCTTTTTAACATATCACAAGTATTGTCCATCTCTATTTTAGCCCTGACAACACAATAATGCCCATTATTTCTAAAAAGAATTTGAAAGGTTGGGAGCCCTCTTTTTCACATTGCATCTGCTCTTTTCAGAAGCACTCAAGCCCAAAGAAGTTGGCGGTCTTTCTGGAAGCTGTTGATATATGGCTTCCTATTTGCATACAGCACCTGTCAAAAGTTTGGACAAGTTTGGACAAGTCAACTGGAATCTGGCAAGAGGCAAAAAGAAAGAAGTAAAAAGAGAAAAATTCACTTGTTTGAATAGTGCCCAAAATGTTGTAATTCTCAAAGTAGCCATATTTTGCAAGATAGACAAACAAGCACCTTCCATTTCCAACAGCTGAATTAAAATCAAGCTGCTTTGGGACTTATTGGGGGAAAAAGGTCAATGAGAAGAAAACTGCAAGGGCAGCACATCTTTGGGAGGTTAACGGGCCGCGTGGCTGCAAACTCATCATAGCTGTATGACTAACCTCATGAAAAAATATGAGTATACTCAGCAATTATGACAAACAATGCTGGTTAGTTTGATGGATTTAAGAATTCTATGGGCCGACAAGCTATTATTGTGATGTGGCGTCTGTCATCTATCGTCTGTCGTCCGGAACATTTTTATCTTTTTGTTGGCCTGATGAATTTTTGGGTAGACTTGCCATAACATACTACAGACCATATCTCCTGACGTTTTTTTTCTGGATTTTTGATTTAATAATTTTTCTCTGTTTTTTGGGCCCCCATCAAACAGACCGCATATTAAAGATACGTAGGACTGAGAAATTTAAAAAATTTTTTCAAAAACTGTGTGATAAATTTTTTTCTAAATTTGTCAATCAACTTTCCTTGGTACCGTTATTGTACGGTGCGAGCGCCATTTTGATTGAATCGACGGAAGTGGGTCTAGTGGGGGCGCTGTACTTTATGAATATGGGCAATTCCATGAGGATGTGGACACAGGACAAGAAAATTCAAATAGATTTTACTGCATTTTTGATTTGTTCAAGGCAAAACTAGGATATCAGAGGCTCAGAAATTGATGCTCTTTCTTGGTTTTGTTTGTATGTTCCAAGTACCAAATGTTTTTACATTCAAGTTTTCCGCATCTTGGAGGCACAAAATTTGCTGTAATTGGGAGAGAGCCTTGTCCATCATTAATTTTGATATTGCCATGGTTTAGTCCCGCTGGATGCAACATGCAATCCAGCGGGCACTGGGACCATGTACCCAAAGGCTGATAAAGGGACCCACTAGCACAGGCTGGTACAAAAAAATAGAAAGATATTTTATAAATATACTTTAAAAAATGACAAAGAGACGGGAGCAGAAGCAACACATACGGAGCTAAAATGCCAGAATGCAGCTCTTAAATACCCTAAGCTTCACTTCCACTTCAACGAGCAACAGGTGCGGCTCGTTGAAGTGGAGGCGAAGACAGCAGGAGGGGGAGGGACTGCTGGGCAGAACAATCACAGATATATCTCCAAACTCAACACATTTAGATACAGTGGCTCCAATTAGTATTTGTACACTACTTGAAAATTCAACTACATAACAGCTTTTGTATATTCGGCTAAATGCTTGCTATTGTGTGTAAAAGTGATTAAAATATTTGATAATCAATATGTTTTAAACAAATATTTAATGTCAAAATGGCATATTTGGTCAGAAAGGCGATTATCTGACCCAATAAGTATCTGTACAGTTCCATTAGTGAGTCACAAAACTTATAATACTCACCTAAAATTGACTCAAGATGTTTACAGGACATGGTTGACTCACTTGGTCTGATTTGGTCAAGCGTGACCATACTGGACACTCCCTCTGTACACAGACTGGCCTATGTAAATGGCCTGACCATGCCCATAATGTATTCCTGTGATATATGGCTAAGACAGGCGAGATACCCCGTCGAATGCGGGAGCAAATCATTCAGCTACATAAAGAAGGCCAAAGCACCAGAAAAATTGGAACTCGGCTATCATTACGCCACACGACCGTGCAGTACATCATCAAGAAGTACAAACAGTCTGAACGCATAGCCAATGCAGCCAGGAAAGGACGTCCCAGGAAGACCAGCCAGCGCACTGACCGGTACATCTCCCTGCTGATACAGAGGGAGCAACAGTCCTTGGCCTCCAGTCTTGCCACCAAAGTGGAGGAAGCAACTGGAAGCCATGTTTGTGCCCAGGCCATCCGTAACCGGCTCCATGAAGTACAGTAGTGTACAAATACTTATTGGAGCCACTGTAAATCCTTATTTTTTGAAGATTGGTATGAGAGGAATATATGGTCTATAGTTGACTTGATGGACACGAATGGCAATTTCTTAACTTATGAACAATTCTGTATGAAATATACAGTGGCTCCAATAAGTATTTGTACACTACTGTACTTCATGGAGCCGGGGGATATAGGGGGGGATATAGCTATCAGTATGTCTGTCCGTTCGTCCATGCGTTCATCCATCAGTAATCCTTTTGTTTCCGGTGCAGAACTTAAATACCGTGCTCGTTTTCCAAGGAAACTTGCTGTGCGTATTTGATCAGGTCCTTGATTGGTGCCTTTAATATTTTGGTCATCCTCTGATGACTCATTACTAGTCCTAAATTTCTCCTGTCCCAACTTTTTTTGCAGTGCATTGTGGGCCTGAATGGCAGGAATGGATGTATATTTACAAATAGAATGAAGCTAACTAGACAAAATATCAAATATCTTGCAATCAAACGGTCTGCAATGAAATGCTTTATGTTTTATATGCCTTCTCCATATCGTTCCAATGCTTTCAGAGTGGGGGTTGCAAATATGCCTCTATACGTGTGGGTCTTTGTGGGGGTTTGTGGGCGTAGCAGGAAATGCCACGGTGATGGGGCGGGTGCAGCAGAAGATGATTTGGGTGCGGGGGAATGATGGTTGAACAAGTCGGGTCGGTGCCGACATCACCTGTGTCCCCCCGACACACCCCCATTATCATGGGATAATAGGCACTTGTTCACCTAAGTACCCGTTCCACTTGTCTGTCAGCAGCTTTCAGATTCAGGCACTATGCAAACCTTTTCATTGATCTGAGGTAGATTGCCAGCTCTATCAGGTATCTGCGCAAATACATCGTTGCATTATACGCAGTTTAGTGGCTTATTACATCTAGTACATTTACATGAAGGAAAAACAAAAGGGCAGAGTTTGAAATGAAACCAATTAAATTTGAATCGAGTTAGACTCAGCCTGCCAGATGGTGAATTGACATTTGCAAAGTTCAGCCCTTTGTAGCCAAGAACTTCACCTGAATGTGACTCACAGTGACTACCTGCTGGCGGCCGAACATTCCCACCACCCACTGTCTTCTGTCTATCAAATCCAGGGAGACACAGGTATGCTGGGAAAGACTCCATTAAGCTTACTTCACCCTTAAGGAGTCTTGGGCTACTCTGGCAGTTTTTCAACACATATTTTTTTTTTCCCTTGGATTCCTCAAAAAAATGTCTCCCATGCCAATGTTTGATATCTTTTTTCCAGCAAATCATTTGCATGACCTGCCAGTTGTTTATTTACTTTAACATACTGTATCAACATATGGGACACAAAAATACGGAAACCACATAAAATCAGACCGGCATAGCTTTTTTTTTTTTCTTTTTTTACCATCAAAAACACAAACAATCTTAATCAAGCATTTTAGTGTGCAAATGTGAACACAGGTTGCAATTTTGAACCCATCAAGGTGAAACAGAGATGGAGTTAAGCCATATGCTACCATTTACACAGAAAAGGAGGACTAGCCTTAGGCATTCTGTTCGTCATACTTATGCCACTCTTGAAAACAGTCTAAGTTTGCAGTAAGACAGAGAGCTGCATTAGTGTGAGGGGTTCATGGATAGACCAAATACAGCATAAAAAGGGAAAATTGAGATAAAATCTAACCATATAAAACTATTTACATTAAAAAGCTGGCGTAGTCATAGGCATTTTTTAATCAATGTCACTCTTTACAAAAAGTTTATGTACACAGTTAGACGGAGAGCTACATTAGTTCAAGCCATGCATTCCTTCACGTTCACTTCATTCCCCCCATTTCCATCCCTTCATTCATCTCTCTTGCATCTCTTTTTTGTCTTTCTCTGGCTCCCTGACTTCTCTCTCAGACCCTGCTAAAATATTCAGTCAGTGCCCCTTACTTTGTCTCTGATTGGCGAGTGCTCGTTGCCTTCAGTGGTTGGGTTAGTTATGTTCAGGCATGAGGGGTGAGATTGGCTGGGGTTACCAATCGAAGGCTGAGTAGGGGCAGAGTCGTGCCTTCGCCATTCATTTTTTTCTTCCTTTTCATATGACAGAAAGCAACATAGATATTGAAATAAGTACAATGCCTGCCCCATTATATCTTGCATAATTTTGCACACATGCAAATATGAGTTTTATTTCAAATTTATATTACCCTATCTAAATTTTTGAATGACACGCAAACAGTAGCATGCAGTTTTAAGCCAGCACTTTTAACCGGAGATGATGGCAGTTCTTAGTGCAGCTTTGTTTCTACTTGTGTGCTGCAACATCTGGAAGCAGTTGCGTGATTTGGTCATGCAGGCTTGATTGCTATCTAATGGCGACCACTTAAACATGGTTAAGTTTACTAAATTGAAATGTTCCTTGCAGTGGTACTATTGGGAATTGAAAGATGGCTTCTGTCATCACTTAGATTGATGGCATCCCAATCTTGCATTTGTTTTTATGCGCACAGTTTTATACTGTGCATGAAATTTTCATATCGTTAGCCTCATTGCCTATCTCATTTTTTAAGATTTTTATTATTATTATTTTATTATTTTTATTTTTATTTTTTAAGAGAATTTTTAAGGTTTTGAGAAAAGAGGAAAACACACCAACACGAAAGAACAGGCAGCTGATATCTCAATTCGGCAAAAATATGACTTGGGCAATTATGCTGTGAGGCTAAAAATATGCCCCTGAGCCTTCAACAGCAGTCATCATTATGATAGTTCACACCTGCTTGGCTTTGCAACAATTGTGGTTTGCTTCCCCTTGACCTATTTGTCCAAGAAGTCCTAAGTTAACTTGATTTTATTTCACTTGTTGGAAAATGCAAGAAATTTGTTCATCAGTTTACTTTGCACTGTACAGCTTCTTTAAGAATTCAAAAATTTTGGACACCATTCTGGGAGTAAATTATTCCTTTTTAACTTTTGACCATTCACCATTTATTATGGGTCATTTGAGTGTTATTTATGGCAGTTAAACCACGTAAACTGGCAACTCCACCCAAAATACAAATTCACTGAAAAAAGTGATTTTGACCCCTAGTAAATGTTCCATATATTAATTAAGCATATTTTAATAGAAATAGGTGTGTTATTTAACTCCACTTAAAAAATATAAGTAATTTCAAATAGTCAACGTAATAGAAATATCTAGCTTCAGCTAAAAATATTTTGTGCAACCACTTACCTTAAAAAAATTATGTTCATTCAGAAAACATTTTTTTCAGTGTTGGGCTCATTCCTGTCGTTTTTTTTGAGGTAATGAACTTGACTGCACAGTTTTGGAAACTGTTTCTCTATCTAGAGTTATCAAAGGTTAGCATGTGTTGATCTGTCAACAGCTTTCATACAGCCAGATGGACTGACTTTGCCTTGTCATCAATTTAGTCTGTAAAAATATGACTCTGGAACTTATATCAAACTAATTACATGGCAAACTGTTTATACAGACAAAGTTGATCATTTATCTGGTAGGTGTTTGTCATGCCCCTTAAAACAATTTTCAGAAGTGCCAGATGATGTTTTGATTGTACTTGACGTGCAGCCTGAGCAGACCACTAACATAAATGTGAATCCGGCTTTGACATGTAAAATCCAGGAAGCTTCCGGTATTTTTGAAACTGGATTTGATTGACAGACATTGAGTGATGGACCTGTTTGGCTTCCAGCAGATTTTCGCTGTGAGTCACATGCTGGCGGTATAATTGGCTTTAAAGAGCTGCATTTTGCAAATGTCTGTTTGCAAATGTTTGCAAACACTCTGGCAGGCTGAGGATAACTTTGTTTTTCCTTCATTCAAATTAACTGGATGTAATGTCACTACACTGAGTTCATTAAAACGATGAATTTGCAGTTACCTTTAAAAGCCGTCAATCTACCTCAGATCACTGAGATGGTACGCAAATGGCCTCTTTAGTTGTGTTTTCAAATTACACTGAAGTTTAAGTCCCAGGGACCACTTTTCAAGGATCTAAAAGATTCATTCAGCCCACTGAATGAACAAAAAACAAAAACATACTGAACTGGTTTGCAGCTGCAGATTTTCAGCTTACTGGCCCTATGGGCTGATAAGCTATTGTGGAGGTGTGGCGTCCGGCATCCGTTTGTCTGACGTCCGTCGTCCGGAACATTTTTTATCTTTTATTTTGGCCTGATGAATTTTCACTTAAATTTGCAGTAACTTGGAGTAACTTGCAGTTATCTCCAGACGTTTTTTTTCTCGGATTTTTGATTGAATCGTTTTTGTCCGTTTTATGGGCCCTTGAAATTTTGGCTCCAGTGTTAAAGATAGGACTGCGAAATTTTAAAAAATTATTTCTCAAAAACTGCATGATGAATTTTTTTCGAAATCAGATGATCAACTAACCTTGGTACCGTCAATGCACAGTGCGAGCGCCATTTTGATTGAATAGATGGAAGTGGGTCTGTTGGGGGCGCTGTACTTTATGAATATCCAAGATGGCCTGTGAGGCCAAATGGTTGCAGATAGAGATTAAGTTTGTATTATCGACATATAAAAAGTCATATATGACCCATATTTTGGCAATATGAAATTTGACCGCAAATGACTTTGAAAGGTCAAACTCGAGGTCAGGTAATATATTAAAAATGTTAGAAGATATGACTTGAAATTTAAAAAAAATATTTTTAAAAAACTATCTGATAAATTTTTTTCTAAATCTGGCAATCAACTCACCTTGATACACTTTTTTGCAGTGCGAGTGCCATTTTGATTGAATCGATGGAAGTGGGTCTAGCGGGGGTGCTGTACTTTAACATTGGGTCTTATGGAGAATGGGCCAAATCGCCTGTGGAAGCGAAATGGTTGCAGATAGCGATTAAGTTTGTATTACTGACATATAGGAAGTAATAGACTTTTGTATGACCTTTATTTTGGCTGTGTTAAGGTCGACCTCAGATGACCTTGAAAGGTCTAACTTGAAGTCAAGCAAAATGTTTCAATTTTCAACGGTTTCTAGGCTTGAAAATATTGAGGATTGGGAACATATCTGCATTAAACACTTATAGGAAGTCATGTAAGAACTTTCATTTCCTGGCCTTGAACTTGACCTTCGGCAAGGTCAAGGTCAAACTTCAAAGTGAAATTTCAATGACTTATATCAGCAAAATGGTTACAGATAGTTTTGGTTAGTATTCGAGATGTATAGGAAGTCATTCATGAACTTTCATTTGGTGGCCTTGAAGTTGACCTTCCGTGACCTTCAACGGCCAAACTATACAGTGAAATTTCAATAACTTATATCAGCAAAATTGTTACAGATTGAGTGTAGGTTTGTACTGGAGACATATAGGAAGTCGTGTATGAACTTTAATTCGGTGACCTTAATATTGGCCTTCGAAGGTCTAACTTGACCTAGAAAAAATTCAATGACTTCTGTCACTGAAAAGGTCACAGATGGAGCCTAGGTTTGTGTTACTGACATAGGAAGTGACATATGAACTTTCATTTGGTGACATTCAGCTTGACTGTTGATGACATTTGAAGGCCAAACTTGACATAATACAATTACAATGACTCGTATTGCTAAAATGGTCACAGATGGAGCCTAGGTTTGTATTAGAGACATATATGAAGTCATATGTGAACTTTCATTTGGTGACCTTCGTATTGACCTTCTAAGATCAAATGTGACCTAGTGAAAATTCAATGACTTGTGTCACTAAAACAGTCACAGATGGAGCCTAAGTTTGTGTTTCTGACATCTAGGAAGTCACATATGAACTTTTATTTGGCAACATTCAAGTTGACTGTCAGAGACCTTTGAGGGTCAAACTCGAAAGTGAAATTACAATGACTTGTATCAGCAAAATGGTCACAGATTAGGCCAAGGTTTGTATAGAGACATTTAGAAAGTCATATATGAAGTCTATTTGCTGACCACAACTTGAAATTCTGTGAACTTAAAAGTTCAAAATTGACACATTGAATACATATTGACATATTATAATGACTTGTATCACCAAAACTGCTTCAGAGCTTAGGATTGTATCACAGAGGATCTTATAAATGTATGTGAACTTTTATTTAGTGACCTTGACATTGATTTTCATGGGTTCAAATGTCAAACTTCACAATTTTCATAACTTGTATCATTGCTGTAAGACTGCTTGCCGGTAAGCTACAGGACCCTTGGTCCTATTTTTCCTATTTTTTGGGGGGGGTAGCCCGGTAAAACCAGACTCTGCTGCTTCGCTTTCCTTTGTACACAGAGTCTCGACACTCGTCATTGACAAATGTTTACTTCCTGGTGGGTGGGCTCTTGTCAGATGTTTAAAATCATTGGCGTACTCGTAAATTAATCACTTACGTTTGGCGATGATGTATGTTATGCGCCAGCTCAGCCATTTCGTACTTCCGCTGTAAACACAGTCCTTCATACCAGGAATGCAGCGAAAACAAACTGATCAGTACATTAAAGTTAATACTGTACCCATACATATGCCCATCTACCAAATTTTAGCCTTCACTCATTCACTTAGAAGAACCAAAGGTGCTCTGTCTGTTCTACTTACAAGAAACAAACTGTTGAGCTATCGTTTTTCCTGCCGATACTGCTGCTATAAAAAAAGCGTAAGAGACCCGATACCAACGGCAGAATCGGCGTAAGATAATTATTACTTATTATTAATTAAATTATTAGTAATTATTTACATTAGGATGAAATCTGCTTTGACACGAAAACTGAACTGTTAACCATGCTTGCGCGAACATCATACCCAGCTCGCTATCTAACTTTATAGTGACATAGTTTGTCTCTAAGCTCTATGTTATCATTCATGGATAATGACAACAATGGGACATCGAATAGGTCTTGTAACATGAACAAAAACACGGCTTTTAAAAAGTTCGCTGCTAATTAAAATGGTGTGAAATTCGCAAGCAATATAACACAAGAAGCTACAAGCTAGCTGAGGTGGTTTGCGTGTCTCACAGAGATGAACAGGGTGCCTATTTCATTTATTTCATGATGGATATTTAATAGATATGACAACCTTTCTCAAAACCTGCGCTACAATATCATTGCCATTCAAAAATAACAATTAAACATTCATCTTGATGTGGCTATGAGTCGCTGATACCAGAGATTTTCCCCACGACAGAACGAATGGCCTCCCTTGTATCTATGTCCGTGGCCATTGTTGATTTTTGAGACTACAATTTCAAACTCGCCGCAGCGGCGACGTCATGGCTCTCGGCCACGCCTTCTTGTCTAGTCTTATCTTTGTCTTGTCTTTATTAAAAACTAGCAAAAAACATGCTTGTCACTTTACAAGAAAAATCGTTATGTGCATATTTACAAAACTACATTATACTGAAAATACAATCGATTTAAAAAGCTAAGCTTAAAACATTCAGTATTAACATAGGGTAGAAGGGATGTGGATTTTCTGAGCCTTAGAGAACTTTCTTTCTGTTCGTTGGTTGGTCCAGTCTTCAGAATATAAACTGACCAAATTTTGTTTTTTGTTTGCAGAATTCTAACAAGACAAAAATGCTAATCCAGTTCTTATTCAGTCCTAGTTCAAAAGTATTATGAATGAGGGAGATTATCCTCCTTTCTTTTCCAAATAAAATATACATTTTTTATTGCTCTCCTCTTGGATAATTCAGAAAGTTGAACTGATTATTCTTAACACCTCTGCCACAGAAATTTATTAAAACAAAGGATTGCGGGAATTGTAGGTCTTTAAGTGCTAGCTGGGCACAGACCTCATTGAAACAGCTTATTCCTGAAATGGCAATTAAAAAATTATATGTATATAAACACCCAAAGTATGGCCGAAACAAGATTTATTGTACAGCTCTAACCTACAGTAAACACCAGAAGCAAAACATGATGTACAGTTGAAGGTTGATTGCAAAGGAAGTACAGAGAAAAGGGCACGATTGTTTAGAGGACATTGCTGCATTCGACTGGAACACTGAGCTGAGTATCTCTGTTACGCCATATTAGGTGCTCCTGCTTATATCCAGGGGCCATGAGGAAAGCTTAAAAACAGGCCTCGTTTAAGACAAAATCTGCTTCAGCTTGAGGATTAAAGTGTTGCACACTGAGGAGCTTGTGTACCGCTATGTTGAAAAAATCTTGACTTGTGTCCAGAGTTGAGAGAGGTGTTGACTCCCTCTCTCACGAGCCAACAAATCAACTGCTGCTCGGATCAAAACTGCCCTGTTGCTTTTCTGCCACCAGTGAAAAGATCAGTGGTAGTGTCCTGGGTCAATGTATTATTACTGGGTCTGTCTTTTCACCTGGAAGGTTTCCTAAGCTGGAAGCCTTGCGGCAGGCCTGGACTGCACATGCATAACCGGACACAGCGTCAGATGTCAAACTGTGTTTACTCTGTCAACAGGAGCATAATGTACACCTGCATTACAGAGCCTGACTGGACTGCCGCATGGCTTAAACTCATTAAATTCGCGTACGGTACCCTGCTAGCTGTTTCTTTTTTTACCTCAGGTATATTTCGACCACAGGGTTGTTGCGGGGTGTAACAACCTATCCATTTAAGTCTAGACGTGTATAAACAAAATGCACTGTGTTGTTCTAAGGAAATAGGTGGGCGCTGACCATTTCTCCGTCTGTCTTGTAAGCGGCAAGTGCTTGTGTGTTACTGCCAAAGCTTTTTGTAATAACCGTCTTTAATTTTACGATGATTCCTTAGTTGAATTAATACTGGGCTCAAGTTACACAGCCATTAAATAAAGGTTTAAAATGACAGGTGAGCAATATCCAGGAACTGCGGTGGTAGGCTGGCTGCTTGGGACATTGGGGAATAGCAATGAACACCTTGCACCAGACTGCAGTATTTTTCTCATAGTTTGCAATGTACAATGCAAATGGAGACCCAGATTGTCCTCAGTGCCCGGGTGGGCATTTGCTCAACACAAACATTCTCCCTTTGGTTCTTAGAGTTAGGAGTCTCCTTCACTGCTGATTTACAGGCCATAGACCAGCCTGGATTCAGTATTTGATCTGTGTAGTAACAGAAGGTTCTAGAACATACAGTCTCTGCTCTCATTTCCTCAAATATAGAAAACTTAGCAAGTTGATGTTAGCGATTTTCATTATGGTTACATAAAAGAGCTCATTAAATATTCATAAATGTTCCAAACAAAAAATCCTATGTCACTTCATAGAATCTTAAACCTTTCATGTGAGACTAATTTGAGTAAAATCTGATCATGGGTTATTGAAATATCAGTGCCACAAATATTTTCAGATTTTGTCATTTAAGTGCCGTTTCCCTGGCAATCCTGAAAATGTTTATCAAAATACTACATTTTTGAGGTCAAAATCATGCTGAGTTTGTTTATTTCTCAGTTTTTACATTATTGTGGTTATTTCTACACTTTATCCTGAAGACCCCTTAATGATGGAAGTCCTTCAGGGAAGTCCTTCTGTAGTGCGTTCTTAGATTCTGTGGAAAATGGCAGCAAATTTTGCTTAAAGGAGAATTCAGGTGTGAAATTAACTTGGGGTGTATTGAAATATGATAACGAGTACTAAGTTTTGTTGAATACCCCACCTCCATACGCACGCACCATTTCGAAATACATGGCTTTTTAGCTGAAGCTCCCAACAGGATTACAATGGTAGTGAATTGGGCATAGCGTTGCCACGCAAAGAATTCGCTATTTTTTCATCATTAACGAGGCTTAAAGTAGCTCCACACTTCATCGGTAGAATTCTGCGGGTCCTGACATTTAAAACAAGGCACTGAGAACTTTGAAAATGCACAGGTAGTTTATTGAAAAAGACTGTTTATGCAGACAGTACCTTGAGGTAGTTTCCAGTAGCCTCCGTCTTGAAAGTCGCGATAATTCGATTGACAAGCACGAACGAATAGATTAAAATCGACTTTTTGTGACTTTCAAGATGGAGGCGACTGGAAACTACCTTAAGGTACTTTTTGCATAAACAGTATTTTTTAATAAACTACCTGTGCATTTTAATGATGAAAAAAATTATTTCTTTGCATGGTAATGCTATGCTCAATTAATTACCATTGTAAGCATGTTAGGAGCTTCGGCTAAAAAGCCATGTATTTTGAAATGCCGCGTGCGTACGGAGGTGGGGTATTCGACAAAAGTTAGTACTCGTTATCATGTTTCAATATACCCCAAGTCAATTTCACACCGGCCAGTTTTGCAATTTTAGGGACATGTACGGCTCAGGTTTTGCATCAACAAATTGTTGCATGGAGGCCATTGAGGTCATTCACTGTGGAGTTTGCATGTCCTCCTTGTGTTTGCGTCGGTTTCCTCCAGGTGCTCCGGTTTCCTGACATGCATGTCAGGCTAATCACTCTGATTTGCCCGTAGGTATGAGTGTGCGAGTGAGTGTTGTGTGAGTGGTGTGTGCACTTCGCAACGTATTGGCGAGCTGTTCAGGGTGTGTACCTGCTTTTGCCCATAGTCAGCTGGATTCTGCTGCCCAGCAATCCTAGAGTGACAGAAAGGGTATATAAATAGGATTCCAATTTATTTTCAAAATGAAATTTCACAAATTTTAAAATGAGAGAAGTGATCATTAAATGACAAAATAATCTTTATGTAAAAATAAATCAATCATTAAATTGATTATAGAGATAGTGCAAAGAGTCATTTCTATGGTTAACTTCCAGTAAAGTTTTTCCCTTAATAACTCGCTAAACGTGGAAATATTTACAGTCCCATGAAAAAAGTATCCTCAGCCGTTCCTGATTTTTTTTTTCTATTGCTGAATTTTTTTCACATTTAATAGTTCCAGATCAATGCATCCACTTATCCATTATTTGAACCAAAAAAAAAAGACTGGGGAAGATTATACCCATGGGAGTGTTTGTTAGATTATTGATCATCAAGAACAACAGATAATCAAGAGGATCATAAAGTCTCGTCTCACATTTGCCCAGAAACACTTGAATGACTCCCAAAGCCATTTGGAATAGTGTTCTGTGGACTGATGAGTCGAAAGTGGACCTTTTTAGAGGACCTTGGTTTAGTCTGGTGAAAAGCTAACAGCATTTCAAGGTAATCGTACAAACAGTCAGGAAACACCATTGACATGCTGTGGCAGGAATTTAAACAGGTATGTCAAACTGAAAATTCCTAAGTATGGCTGAATTAAAGCAATTCAGCAGTAAGGACAAGGCCAAAATGCCTCCAAAGTGCTGTGTAAGACTGATATCTTGCTTTGCTGCAGTTATTGCTGCTAAAGGCAGCACATCCAGTAATTTAGTTTAGGAAGGCAATTGCTACTTTCCCATTAGTAATATACTGTATGTAAGTGTTTAATAACATTTCTTTGTGAATAAATGAAATATGTTTTGTGTTTCCTCATGAGTCCTTTGATTACCACATTTTCCATGAAGATTTGAAACCACGTAATTGAAGAATTTAATTGAAATATGGGAAAGTGGAGGGAGCAGGGAGGCATATACTTGCTCATGGCGCTATGCGCAATTTGAGTCACCATCTGGTCGGTTATAGGATAGTATAGTTTTAACCCTTGACCCCAGCTTGCAGAAGTTGTGCGTCATGCTTGAGTACGGTTAGCACAGCACGAGACCTGCTTTGTAACACTGTGTTACAACATGCATGTGTCTAGAGAATAAACAGAGGCTCCAGCCACCATAACATTCCATGTACACATTCATGTTTCATTTAAAAACTGTATTTTCCCGTGATCTCAAAATATTTGAAAATAGAGGAAATAAGGATGGTGGGGCAAATACTTTTTCACAGCACTTTGTCCAATCCTGGATTTTAATCAAAACAAGAATAAAACCTAGTGTATGTCTGGACCGTTTACAGTCTTTGTGCAGACTTGCGGGCAATGAGCAACGGCCGTAGGGAGAAGTATATTCCTCCTGTGATCTGGAAAAACCTAGTGAATCTATCAGTGACGAGTATTCTTGCAACCGAACAAAAACTCTTGGATTCTGGACTTCGCCTAACTGAAAAAAATAATAGAAAATTGATGTAGACAGTTGAAATAACACTAGTAGCTAGTGTTTTAATATTTTCGCCACTCTTAATTATTGCAAATGAGAGTCAAACGGCCAAGTTTTTTTTTTTTGTTTTTTAAAGAGCCAATTTTGCCGATAACCTTTTCATCCAGTATACTTAAGATGGTGTCTCAAGGAACAGTCTATATGTAAGGCTTATAGCGTAATGCTTAGAGGTCATTTTTGGGGACACACCGATATTTAGAGAAATATTCAAACCCAAGTCCCCATATTTTTATGGCCACAGTATTACATAAAATGTAATACTACAGTCTTGTGCAAATTAATTGGATAAAGCAGGCTGGAGTGGGAAAACCCATCAACAAAGGTTTTGGGGCTTTTTATTACTTTAATAGCATCTACATTCAGCACTCCGTAAGAGATGTATCCTCCCAGGTTCTTGATAAGCTGTTCCACCCGTTTTGGCGTGGAGCTGACCAGATTTTTGCAGGTTGCCTTGATTTCTTCATCATGATGCCTCACCTGGACAACTGCATCGAGGAATTTGGCTTTAGTGGTGCAGTCCTTTTGCTGCAGCCTTGACTTGATGATGGACCAGAGATTCCCAATGGGATTGAGGTCAGGTGAATTACCAGGCCAGTCACAGTTGCAGCACCGTGTTGATGATGCGGTCACATTTGTTGCATCATACAAATTAAGGAAATTACTGAAACATTGCTAAAAGGTACTATGACATGATCTTTGAGGTGATCATGTAAAATCACTTGGCACAGCCATTTGCACTCCATTCAGCTCATTCAATGGATGAGCACCTTTATCCAATTAATGTGCACAAGACTGTAGATCTTGTGCATCCTCTTATACGCATTTCCGTGAAATTCAGCGGAACGTATTTGGAATTGATGAAAAACTTTGGATCTCTGCAAGAAGTTAAAATAGGCTTGAAATTCCCCACGTTTGAATACAGCAGCTGCATTTTGTGTCATATATGGGTCCATAAGTTTTATAGGACTGAGTTAACTTTCACATAATCCTATGCATTTCCGGCATGTCCTCAGAACATTATTCAGCTCACTCCCTCCACATGTCAGCAGTCTCCACTGAAGTCAGAGTGCTAATCTCAGATCAAACCATCCAAGTTCTAAGCTGCTGGTTATCGTGGGCATATCAATCCCACATCTGCAGTAATCTCGGTCAAGCTCACACTCGACCCAGCTATTTTAACGGACTCTTTGGGGGCAGTAATCATCTTGGCTGGAACCACGCCAGAAACAGAACCCCAACACTAGCTGGGTTTACATGGAGCCTAATATTCCGATTAGAATTGGTTTAGAAGCCCAAATCGAATAAAAATGCTCCATATAAACACCTATATCAGAATAAACAGGCTGAAGCCGAATGCAATTTCATTCGGTTTCAGAGGGGTAGAATATTCCTTTTCCCAAACCGATTAAAAGTAAAATTCTATCATGTAAACGATGTAACGGGAAGTTGTCTGGTTATATTCTGTCTTGACGTAAATGCGCAGTGACGTTTCTTCACTTGCGAATATGTTGTTGGCGGCTTCCAAGCACAGCATGCCGAACCGTGGTCAACGGCGGAGTGTTTGTTTTTCAAAACAAACTGTCAAAGAACTGAAAATTACCGCATGCTTAGACTGAAGGAAAACAAGAAATAGCTCAATGAACTGTTTAAAAAAAGTCCACGAAAAATTCAGCGAAGCTGGGATAAATCGAAACCTCAAACAAATTAGAACCGCTGGAAAACTCTGAAGACTGGCTACTATAAGCATAAACAACATAACAACAGAAGTGGATACTTTTTTCATCAATATGCGGATGTCACACAGCTGTAAAACGGCTGTTCTGATTAAATGCGGTGGCGCGTATAAACACCACATCGGAATAGATCACGTTACATGTAAACAGTTGACCTGAAATCTTCCGTCAGAATGATTTCAATCAGAATGAGAAAAAGTCTACATGTAAACCAGGCTACTGAGTCTTCTCCTCTGCCCAGCCTGTAATACATCCTTCCAGACCAGCCTGACTGAAGACATCATTTTCTGCTTTCATCCATCCTCTTTACACCCATCCATTCATCCCTAACATCCATTCTTCATTAAACCTTTAGAAAGACATGTTGAGATGAGCTCCTTGTTAGTGATAATATCAGTTGAAACTATTACTGTAAAAGTGCTGTGTTAGGGACAATCACAGAAGCAGCAAACACGTTTTTATTCTTACTGCAGTCCTTAAAGGTGCACTATGCAAGTTTGTACACTTTCTGCGCAATTATATTTTTGTCTCAATTCACCGACATCTCTCCACCATCCCCTAGCTGCCTGCCATTAAATTCACTTAAAAAAAAAAACCCAGGCTCTGCAGACCGCACAGGAATCACAAACTGCAAATAAACACAAGGGGCACAGGCTGTGCCCCGTAACATAACAAATGAAGCACTGATTACTAAAACCCCACAAGTCAAGTCAAGTGTGACTTATGGGGTTTTAGTAATAGGTGCTTCAAATCTTTCCAGCCCATCACCGACAAGAGTTGACAGTTATGGAAACATGGGAAGGAGGGAACTATCGGAGGGAGGGGCGAGCTACCTCAAATTCAAATGTCAACAGAAGTAATGTCAACAAACTTGCATAGTGCATCTTTAACCCCTTTGCGCGGAATACAAAATTTTGCCAATTTTTCCTGTTGTGCATGAGCCTATTTAAGCTTTAGAACTCAGGATTTGTGACACAGAGATTTTTGAAAATTATTCAAGTGAAGCTAGACATTTGGAAATTCAATTACAGAATTGTTTAGGAATTAAATTTTGGAATTTACGGACGCCGGCGTCTACATCTGCAGAAAGGGGTTTTAAGGAAAAAAACAACAACACTGGCTTCTGAATCTAGTGATTTCCTGCTATTTCATCTTTTATTCATATTTTTTTCCAAAATAAATTTCTTTTTGAATTAAAAGTTTCTTTGAGAAAAATATAGTTCTTTCTGTCTTTAATCTAAAGTGACCTCTATACTGAGCATGCTTCAGTTTGGGAAGATGCAATCTTTTTCTAAATAATCACAGTACTTCTTGGCCACTGGGAATGATGGAAGAAACCAGGATCAAGTGGACTGAGGAGGGATGAAATTGAGGATGAAGTGAGGATGTGGAGGAAATTACACATGGAGATATGTTGACTATGTCATTCGAACCCGCTTCATGAAGCAACCTATTGACTATTTGCCAGAACCAGTGGAATTCCCTCCAAGCAGAAAACACCGAAGCGACCATTCCTTGTCCTCTTCCTCTGAAAATTGTGAGCAGCTTGGCATATGTGTAGGTACTGTGCATGAAGGAGGTCAGTAAAAGAGACTAGGAATTATGAGTTACCATCACTCTTTAAAGCCCAGCTTCCTTTATTTACCATGCCATGTTCCCAGATTTTCTTCCCTTCTCTGTCACCTTGGCACAAAATCAATACCCCTTCACAAAGTCGGAAGCATGGTGTCTGCCTTTTTATCTCTTGGCATCCTTGATGTATCTTGGGGGTCAAAACATGTTGCCGTGAAAATATTTGAAACGTATTGTTCAATTTATTGTTTTTGGATGTCCATTCTAGAGTGTGTTTTGGCTTAGTAGAAAATTGAGATCCTTAGATTTAGACCAGAGACTCATGGCCTCAGCGGTGGACAGAAAATAATTTTGGGGCTGTTAGTGTCATTAAACTCTGTCACTAGGACCATCTGTGGTCGCAATCAGTTAACTGCCATGTTTGGAATAAAGAAGCATTTTTTGAGGTTATTTTTCTATATTCTGATAAGCTATAAATATCAGTTATATTTGTATAGTCTAAATTTTCAAATTAAAATGTCAATATTGGACTTTGTTTCTGCAAACCCATCCCTGGATGAATATGTCAGTCATACAGTCTTTCTATTGGTGATCCAGTTAAGGTACATCACCTTGACTGGGGTGGAAGATACCTGTAGCTCAGCCAGGGACCAATACCTTGTCTAGAACCGTGGACAAAGACTCGGCCTGCGCACGCACATATTTCGATGTATAGCTGGGTAGAAATTTTTTTGTCAGTACTACTGAACCATGACTCTGTTGGAATGAGCTATGACTATCGGCTTAAAAAAATCCAGTCACCGTCCGAGGACATGATAAAAAAGGAAGCCATTTTATTCAAAGTGAGTTTGAAGTCAGACCGGAGTTAGGGCGAACAAAACAATCTTGCTGGGATGTGCAGGGATCTGGCCATCACATCCAAGCCTGTGTTTTACCTGCCTAATGCAAGAACTGGAAGCCCAGAGCTGAGGTCCACCTCAGCAATTTATTACCAAAGGCAGTGATGAAGTGGAGTCTCAACTCCTTAAAAAGTCAACTGTTGTGGTTAGATTTTTTTTTTCCATCCAGGCTTGTGTGTTTAGAGGAGACCTCATGGTTTCCATTGGAAGGAACACCCTGATACCTAAGTGTGCTCTCAGACCTCGAATGCCCGCTGAGGTGCCTGTGTTTACACTGAACGTGCGTTATGGCTCCAGAGGGGAAGGTGCTTCCTGGCACCGAATGAGCATGAGCTTAAAACGTTAAACAGTGTATCGTCCATTTTCTCTTGGTAGGTTGGCAAGACATTCTCTGCTTCTGAGATCAGCCACTCACCACTGTGTCATTATTTATCATGCGCGGTGTTGATGTTTACCGCATGGGCCGTTGTTGAGGTTGTGTAAGGGGTAAACAGTGTGAATGCTGAGAGGCATTCATCAGGCTGTTTTGTGTGCTTGTAGTCATTGTGTGATAACACACTGCGTCTGCTGTCCTACTTTTTTGTTTCCCGCACATACAGTCATCGCCTGATCACACTGTTCAGTGAAAACCACCTCAGATGCACTTTTTTATGTGGAGGCTTTTGGATTAATGTTATTCGTTTGAGGTCAAACAATGTCAAATGGGAAATTAGTTGAGACAATCATTTTCAGCATCATTAAGATTTTGGGTTGGGGACCTTTTGGAGGAAAGTTGGGTCAAAAAGGCTTTGAGGCCCAGAGATCTCACCCCTCTTGAAAGCAGGAAGTCAGTGAGGAATCAAAGCTCCCTTTTTATTTGACCAGCAGACTGGTTCAGGCCAGCTTTCTCAGGAGCTCAGTTGTGTTTGACTTGTGGCTCTACATCATGGCTGCACATTTGATAGTCGGGGGCGGAAAAGGAGGGGAAGGGCTGCCCGACTACACTGACCTAATTGGTTAATCTCTGGCATCTGGTCGGCCGGTCCAGCCAATGGCGTAATTAGGCCCTGCAGTACAGGTGGGGTTCAGCGTCACCCTGGCTTTATCTCTGAGCCTCACCCACCAGCTTTAGGTCTGCATGCTCCAGATTAACTGCAGTTTTTTTTTCCTGGCTGCTGAATCTTGTGATTTCATTGCTTTAATTGGTGATGGATTTATTGTTTTATTGATTTGTAAAACCAATAAAAGCCAATAACACCCAAAACATACCGATTCGCTGACCTAATGAAGAGGCTGTGATTTTCATTCTTTGTGAAAACATATCTCCGAACTGAGGAGTTCTGATTATTGAGTTTTCTCAAAATTTATCACTGAGCAATTTTTATGCTTCTTTATTTTGTTAATGTTCAATCTATTTGGTGGTGTGACATTAGTTTCCAATGCGTGAGGTCAGACAGGTTGGTGCTCTCATGAGATCAGGTCCAAATGTGCGAGAGCTTTGGTCAAGTTCACTTTTTAAAAATGATAATTGTGCAATAAGAGAGCAGGACAATCTTTGGAGGTATACTGTATGTGTTTTCTTTTGATGCCTGGATTGTGTTTGACTGGCTTTGTGGAGATATTTCTTTTGCCATTGAAGGAACAGTTGGACAATGGTCATGCTGGCTCTGTTGTGGATGGGACAACCTATGTCATTGAAAGCAGCTATCTAAAAGATGTGATGTCATCCACTGACCGCACTAGCTGACTCTGCTGTACTACTGTGCCTTTAGCTGTTCGATATGTGATTGCACTGTGTGCAGATTGGAGTCTGACGCGCACTGTCCAGCCGGTGCTGGGTTGAAGGTCTCCTCTCTGGACCCATAGCTAGCTGATTGAACCTTCTAACATTGCTTTGTGGTTAAAATGTTTTGGGAGAGACCTCAGATGTTTTTCAGTTCCAGGTGAAGCTAGCTGGCTATCTTTGCTTGAATCCAAAAGCTTTACTCACCACTGCTATGGTGTCTTTGAATGTTTCAGCCCATTCTCTTGACAGGCAGCACTTTAACATTATGCTTGGACATGAATGGAGTACCTGTATAAGGCCCAGTATTTTATGAGCAATGAATGGTGCAGGGTCACCTTTTTGCAAAAAACCTTGTAATTGCATGATCCAGAAGATTAAAAGAAAAATTGTTGTAGGATTTCAATCAGTACATTCAGAGGTCTCTCATATTTTATTTCGTTTTAAAAGCTGAAATCTCAGAAAATGAGTTCAGTTTTAGAGTCCTGTTATTGTGTTGAGATCTGTCAGCCTGTCATATCCTGAATGTTTCCTTAATTGTTTTTCTCTGCAGTCTAGCTGTCTTTGTCAGTTTCAGTTTTGTTTTGTTAATTGTTTACAGTCGTTCAATTATTGTCTCATTTATTACCCCTAAACTTGTGTTTCCACCCTGTACTCTGCCCTCTGGCCCCCAGTCAGTAAACTATCTTTTTTGTGCATTTAAGTTTCTGGTTTCACCTCTCCTTTGCCAGAGTGTGGTCTTTCATCTTCTGTGTCTAAACTCTTGCTGTGAAGTATCTACTTGTTAGGGAATATATTCCCAGAGTCCGCGGCCCTGGCGAATGGTGCTTCTCCCAGTTTCTTCATCATCCTCGTCTGATAGTGTGCATTTGCCCTGCATGCCCTGGTCCATTCGGCTCAACACCCTGGCTTCTGATCTTGGACCAGTCCTTTCTTCTACACCGAGCCTGACCTTCGGTGTTCCAGTTCACTCCCACCTGTCCTCAGATCGTCGTCTGACTATCCTCTTCATTCGTGATTAAATGACTCCAAATGATCTATTCATTAAAGACACCCTTCCGGGTGTGTCTGTGTTCTGTGCATGGCTCCGTTGTTCTGAATATGTGGCTCCAACCTTCAATTACCAGGGCACCGCTCACATCATCCTGAGTGACTAATTGCGGAGCGGAGTGGTACAGAGGACAGGCATGCCTCTAAAATGCAAATCAGCAGACCAGATCAAAGTAAAACATCATCAGTCTTCCCTAGACTCACATAGGGCTTGGCGGCGCCATCTGCCATTTACATGGCTCTTTAAGCAAGACCTGACATTATATGCAAATAAAATTCATTATCTCCGAGGGCAGCTATAAAAGCAGGTGTGGCATGGAATTAGTATCATGTATTTAGCATTCTTATCAACATTGCGGGGGGGGGGGGGGGGGGGTGCCGGGTTAGCTTACTCGGTTAAGGCACCACATTGCAGAGCAGTAGTGACCATCAGAACACACGTTCGATCCCCGGTCGTACCAGCCGACAGTGGTCGGCAGCCTCCTCAGAGCAGCGCACAATTGGCTCTGCGCTGCAGGGAAATAAATTGAGAAGGGACTGCCGGATTGTGATATTAGAAATGTAACTTTGTGCGTGGCTCCAGCTGGGCGCTCATGTGTAAGACTCTAAGTTTGGTCATGTGCGTAGATGAGTGTAAAGAAGCAGTAGTTGCGGGGCGCGTGATGCGGAGGAGAGCCGCAAACTGTCCATCTCTCCTGAGATGGCAACACGGGATTGCATATGACCAAGCTTTTACATAGTTTTTGAATTGGGGATTCCAGATTTTGGTGGGACTGGAG
Organism: Gymnothorax reevesii; assembly: GCA_029721435.1. NCBI lineage: Eukaryota > Metazoa > Chordata > Actinopteri > Anguilliformes > Muraenidae > Gymnothorax > Gymnothorax reevesii. The sequence continues at coordinate 62,476,544 of CM056582.1, read as the reverse complement.
ATGCCAAATTTAAAGAGAAAAAATATTGCAGGGGGGGGGCTTTGTTATGCCCGAGGCACATATTGTATTCATACTCATTTTGTTTTCATGCTTGAGATTGCTGCTGTTTTCTTTTTCGCATTGCTCTGTGTCTGTGCTGTGATATAGGTTGCCTGCTGCTGATAGGACGACAGATAATTGTACGTAGTTTTAAAACTACGCTGCACCAGAAGACGGGACCCCGCCTCCTTCGTTCTCCCCAGCGTGGCTTACGTAGCCTGTACAATGGCTCTTTGTAAACGCTTGTAAGAATTGTAAACCGAATGATGCAGTTCGTTGTGTGTCCTCTTTGAAAGAGTTTGAAAGAATTGTAAACCTGACGATGCAGTTTGTTCTGTGTCCTAGTCTTTGTAAGCTCTTGTCAAGTTTGCACTTACTCATGTAGTTCGTCTGTCTAAAGTGGTGTTTTGATATTGAAACTTGAAATGTTGCAAATGTAAAGAGTAACTCCTGGACTCAGGGTACGGGGGGAGCTGTTTTTTTCCTTTACTGTATATTTTTTTCTCCTGTGTCAGTAGCTCATAGGTAGGTTATCGTATTGTTGTGCTTTTCCCTTTTTATGCACCTTGGCATATCCCTGAATGCCTCAGGAGACAGATTTCCAGTCAGGACATACACACCATTCTACACTTATACCTGTGAGAAATGTTTTCTCCATTTAGGCTTAACTGTGTGTCAAAAGGCCTCAGGGAAATCCTGAGATCGCTCAGTGGAAGCCCACATGGTCACAGGAAGAACAAGAGAAAAATGCATATAGAATAGTACAGATCAGACAAATGTCTGACATTTTTCAGTCACCTTAATTTGCCTGGCCGCCCTTTTTGGCCGTTTCTTTTTGATTGGCTGTGGAAGAAAGCACAGGAGTTGCATCATACTCCTGACAACTCTGGACTTACATGAGAAAGAGGGCTCATTGCAAACCCAATGTGTTTTTTTTCCTCAACTGGTAGTTTTCGCCCAAAAATACCAAAGGCTTTTTCAGGTTTCAGGGCTGCGAACGGCGTAGTTTGTGGAGCTTTAGATTTATTATCATATTTTCAACAGTGAGCGCTCCCTCTCTCTTTTACCAGCAGCCGAGCCCAACGCCTCGAGCAATGCAGCATTCATAAGGTTTTATGAGGTGATACCTGCTTTTAAAGAAATGGCTGGATGAGGTTAATGAGTTTTGCCCTGTGGCTTTTCTCATGCAGTTTTAAAGAAACCTGCCCTTTCGCTGAAGCACACGATAGTCAGCTCTTTAAAACACAGGCCTTGTTGGGGACAGTCCACCTGACCCAAGTTTGTCCAATGAGCGTTTTGAAAACTTTCTTCCACCGGGCCTGTACGCAGGAATTCGTCTGTTCCGGAAATGTTTTTCCGACTGTAGCAAGCGCCAGCATTTTTATGTGATGAGGTGATTCCTTACTAACGCATTTTTTATGAGCAGCATAAGAGAATACAGGTTATGCAGATAATAGTGATAAAATCGTATGCCGTTTGGCCGAAGGCGGTTGCATGCTCCTCGTAAGTCGAGGCTCGTCGGCCAATTTTGTGGCTGCCGCACACAGGTCTCATGGCCCTGTGCCAGTAACTGCACAATGTAAAGCTCTCTGCCTATCGCTGCAGGAGATATTTGCCCTCATACTTGAGTCATAATTGAACACACATGTAAACTTGCTTCAAAGCTTGCTTCAAAACATCCCAAAAGGTTCCCTGATGTGAGCGCAGAATCATTTCTTGCATTTTTAAATGCCATCTGCCTGTCATGCATGCCCATACAAAATATTACCTGGACTCCTTTTAACTAATACTGCTGTTTAGCTGAAGTGTTGTGAAAATTTGGCGCAAAACATTCTGCTTATTGGAAACTGCGCAAAAGTGATAAGACTGAATTATAACTTCTGTAATACTGCAGGTTTGAAAACAAGTGTGTACAGAATATTGCATCCCACTGCAGTGATACTGTAATAATTTCTACACTGCAATAACAAACTGCTGTTGAAATTCTGTTCACTCGTGTGGTTCGTGTGGTGACCTTATGTAAACCTTAGTAAACATGGCTGCCTCTTGCACTGAGACTTGGCTGGGTATAATGCAACTGTGGATACAAAACAACGTGTGGGCATCCTACAGCCATTTAAGATCTCAGCCCCCTCATCCGGTTTCATTGATCAGCAGGGCTCAGGATGATTATATTATAAGAGCAGTTTTCACATGCCTCTTTTGCAAAAACACTCAGACATGCTGGCAACCTATGTTGCCAGCAAATTTGATTAAGTCATTCCTCCCCTATTTTTCATGGCACCGCTGCAGATTTTGAATAATTACCAGAAATGATTGAAAATTTCGTAGAATTTTCAGTCACTCTTTGAAGAAAAAAAATTGCACTTTTTGCATGCATTATGTGCCCAAGGGACAATACATCTTCACAGGGGCACGGATGTAAATTGGAATCAGAGGAAATTGCGCAATATGAAACATTTACATGATGTTTAATTATCTGTATGTTTTGGTTGAATTCTTTTTAATACTGTCATGTGTGGCATTTAAGGTGAAAGTGAGAAATAATTCATATATACTAGAGTACATACCATTGCGAGGTACTCATATTAACCGCTGCCCACAGTTCGCTAGGCTGCTATGCTTTCCTCAACCTCCCGCTAATGCTTGGCACCTGAGTGTCAGAATTTATGCAACAGCTTGGTCGCCTCATGTAAATTTTAGAAAAATGATGACACCTTAAATCACAGTCAATTGTAGACATTATTTGGTGGGACCAAACTCATGGCAGACCCCTGAGCAGTGTTTTGGCTGCGTTTGAATGTGATCAGTGCAGTGGTGGGCCTTACAGCCTGGGACGCAGAGGCAGAGACAAATTGACAATTATAGTCAAAGGATTTTTGCATTAGCTTATTGAGAGGCAATACATAAATACATAAATAAATAAATAAACTTCATTTCATGCAATGTGATAACTGCAAGCAAAGTTGCAATTCACCCAAAGCTGGCATAACTGGGATACTGAGTATGGAATCGATTTTTGTTACTGGCCAATGAATACTAATCCAGGAATTTCTTGAAACTGGCTGGTGGAACTGGAGCTGGCCCCATTTCTTTTCACTGCTGCGTCATGGCAACGGATTGAGTCGTCATGTTTACCCCATAGGCCCATCTCCCAACCGTAGTCCTGGATTACCACTAATGTGCATGTAGAACCATTTCAGGCAGCACTTTTCATGTGGCTTTATTTTTGTGACAGTGCCCTGTGTGTTTCTGCTTGGATGAATAGCAGTGTGTTAACGCGTGGAAAAAGGAGGGTCTTGCTTGAGTCGATTGCAGTCTTCAGCATTACATAACTGCATGTTAAAGTGAGTGGAACTTTCTGCCCTTTGTCAACTAGGATGCAGAAGACAGATCTCCAGTGTTGACGGGATCATTTTCAGAAGTGGCTGCCAGCTGTAAACATAAACAGAGCCACCCCATTTCCCAGAACACTGCTACACTGCTGCACTTATTCCCCCAACTATTTTCCATTCACTCTCCATACTCACAGAAATATGGACTTAACTAGAACAAAATGGTGTTTTCAGGATTTTTTTTTTGCAAAAAAAGTGTTTGGTTCTGTTCCTTGTGATTGGGCTTGAAGCCACTGGAAAAAAATGAATTTGCTTTATTGCATAACACCTTTACTGACGTCGCTTGTTGACCCCTTAAACTCAAACTTTTCAATTAAGTTTTCGCTGAAGTAGGCTAGTCAGAAAGGGCCTTTTTTCGACAATGTGACATACATATTCTGTATCTGCTCGTTGAGCGGTTTGCTGATGCTACGTCACACTTTATTGAAAAAATACTCAAACCTAGAAGGCCATGTTTTTATGGCCACTGCATTACATCAAATTGAAAATTATTAGATATTGTGCATCATTTTACACACATATCTCTGAAATTCAGCAGGACATATTTGGAGTCATTAGAAACCAAAGGATCTCTTCTATAACAGGACTGTAGTTCTACAGGTTTAAATACGGCTGCTGCTTTTGATGGACATTTATATGTGTCCATATGTTTTATGGGGTTAAAATCACTAAACATATTGATATAGACTCAAACATCTGAACATCTTTTGTCTTTGTTTATTTTAATATATCACTTAATTCAGCCAAACATCCATGATAAGGCTGAGAGGAACTTCATAATTTTCCAGATTCACTCTTTGAGTTTAATAGTAAAGTAAACAAGTTGAAGTACTTCATTGTGCAAATAAAACCTGAATAATGTTTCATTCATATGTTGACTTAGCTTCACTGTTTCTTCCGTAAATGTGGAAACTAGGCTCCAGTCTGTGATCGAGCAGTGATGTAAGATATTGGGTTTCGGTCTCAGTCTTTTATGGCAATCAAATATTGGTTTTTGATATTAGCCCAGAGAATTTCCACTTTATAGGCCTGTATTCTTTTGATAAGGTAACTTAACTTGCAACTTAACTTTCCGATGAACTTTTAAACCACTGCAGACACTTAGAAATACTACAGTGTGACCGACTGACACCGCAGACTGTACAGGGCCCAAGCTCCAAGTTATGGCTGATAGAAATATGGCGTATTAAATGAGAATCCATATGACATATGGACAGGAGACTGCAGTTTTACAAAGCAGGATTACTAAACATGATAAATGCACTGAGCAAAACCTGGAATAGCTTTTTTTTCAGTCCATGTTCTAGATATGACAGGATGATGTCTATCCGTCGCGCTTCTTTTCTGGGCTAAAACCTCTGAACTGTTCAACATTTTACCTCAAAACCCGATATATGGATGCATCTTATTGTATAGATCTGCCTTTTCATACTTCTGTCCATCCAATTGTGCATCTGTTCATCCCTTTGTTCTGTTTTATCTCCCGGCCAGAACACCAAAACTGTTCAATATTTTCTGATCTTATTATGTAGATGCACGTTATGATACTACTGTTTGTCCCCCTTATTTTAGAAAATGCTTTCTGCTGTTTCTAACTTTAATATGGAATATCAGCCATTTCCTGGCAGTGAATCTTAGTATTCCACGCTTGTTTTATCTTACTCACTACAAGCACTGGCAGCACCACAATTCCCCTTACAACTATGAGGTGAACATTTGCTCTGCCATTTTGTAAAATGTGTTACTGAGGCCATGCAATATGAACTGTGTTTAAGTGTGTTTAAATAGCCCGTTTGAGCTGAAGGATGCCGTGTATATTGCTGTTGGGTGACCTGAGTGATGTGGCCTCTCCCCGCAGACGCGAAAGCTGACGAAAGTGGAGCGGCAGCGCTTCAGCGAGGAGGTTGAGATGCTAAAGGGTCTTCAGCACCCCAACATCGTGCGTTTCTACGACTCCTGGAAGTCCACCGTCAAGGGCCACAAGTGTATCCTCCTTGTCACCGAGCTCATGACATCAGGAACACTAAAGACGTGAGTTCACCCCTGAATTACCACTCCTTACAAAAGAGTATCTGTTTACCTTTGGCTAGTGTGTCATACTTGTGGCTATAATATACATTAAGTACGGTAATGAATATTGCAGGACTTGGTATTATAAAGAAGGAAACCCTATATTCTTGCACTCCATACCCGCTGAGAGTGATTGACTGTTTCAGCTAGTCAGCTTTTATATAGAAACAAAGCAAGGAAACCAAATCTTTGTACTTGTGTTTTGCTGATAGAGGCTTCTACTGTGTCGTCTCATCTCTTGTGTAAATAACCCTGCTCTGCTTCACTGTCAGCTTACAGACAGATACATTGAAATTGTCCTGGAGAGGCCATGCTGATAGGCAATTGACTTATGCTCACTTTGAAATACATTTGAAAACTTCAAAGAGCACTCAACTGCTACTGTTTGCACATCATTTTGTGTACTGAATGAGTCCATTTTGAATGCAACAGGTTAAAACATATACCTGCCATACCATGCGCTGAACAGTAAAATATTTCGTGTTAAATCAACTATTCCCGAGTAAATGTGATTCCACAGATCAACCAAAAATTTAGAATGCTGTTTAAATAATTTTGTTATTTAGTTCACTTGGTATTTTTATTGCTTTTCCATTGGTTTAACACTATATCTTCAGCACTTTCAAATAACTGTATGAATGTGGCTGAGAACAGTGTATTTATGTTGTAATGTTTTCTTCAGAATTCTATTATCATGAAACAAAAAAACTCTCTGCAAACAGTTCACCAGGTACTGTGGGATTATGTCGGAAGCACTCGCTGAACCATAAGACAGTTCGTTTGTTTAGGCTGTGGTGTTTGTTTGAAATAAAGGGATCACTTTGCCTGGGAATACACGGATTCTCTTGGTGTAATGTGCAAATGAGTATTCCAGTTTGTTTGTCTTTTCATAAAGTACTTTTCTTTTAAGAAAGGAAAGGAATAAAGTAGTAACCCATGATCACTTTTTTCAGGGTTGGATGAGATGTCCGCTCATTTACTCAGCGCTTTGTGTCCTGTAGGTACCTGAAAAGATTCAAGGAGATGAAGCTTAAGCTGCTGCAGCGCTGGAGCCGACAGATCCTAAAGGGTCTTCACTTCCTACACACGCGCACTCCGCCCATTATCCACCGCGACCTCAAGTGCGACAACATTTTCATCACCGGTCCCACTGGCTCTGTAAAGATCGGGGACCTGGGCCTAGCGACGCTCAAGAGTGCCTCCTTCGCCAAGAGTGTTATTGGTGAGCCTTTGTGCAGCACCCTTTATTTTCTTGAGGAATGTCTCATCCTTCATTTTTTTGTCCCTCAAGGTTCCATCAACGGTCCATCATGAAATCAGTAGAAGTTGATGGCTGCAACAACATCTTTAGCTTTTTCATCTCATATTACAATGTTGGGCTGTCACTGTAGTTTTCAGAGCGCGTTCCATTACAGCACATGCTAGCTGTGTGATATCGGTTACTCCCTGAGATTGCGATGTCGTACTCTCCCGCCTTGCGTCATGGACTGCCTTTGTGTGCTCCAGTCCTCTTTTGCATCTGGCATGCAGATCTGCTTTGTGTACAAACTGGTCCAACTTGCTAAGCAGTTGCGTTTCTCTCAAGGTCAGTTGATAAAGTCGCTTTTGTTGACATGATTTGAGATGTTATTCCGCCTGTACCTTGTCGGGCTTTTGTTTGTGTTTGTACAAGAGAAGACCACCATGTTTTAGGTTGTCACTTTGTCTACCCTCACAGGGACTCCAGAGTTCATGGCCCCAGAAATGTATGAGGAGAAGTACGATGAGGCGGTGGATGTTTACGCCTTCGGGATGTGCATTCTCGAGATGGCCACGTCAGAGTACCCCTACTCTGAGTGCCAAAACGCCGCCCAGATTTACCGGAAGGTCACCAGTGTGAGTGCTCGCCCGGCGAGAGAATTATGCTGATAACTGGACTTCCTGTGTGCCAGTATGTGCCTCGTGCACACATTCGAGTGTAGCATTTGCGCTGGTACACTCTCACTGCTGCTTTTTGCAATTTCTGCATATTATTTACGCTCTCCATTTAATAAGATTGATCCAATTTCTGAGGGGTCCAATTTAAATTCATGCTGTTCCGCTTATTTGATAGCATAGTCTGGTCTATAAATACTTGAACATCCATAGAGGTATTTTTTAGCTGTCTGTCATAGCATATTGGCGATGAGATTAAGCAATGAATATTATCTCAAAGTTCAGACTTTCAGCTCTAATTTAAGAGTATTAAAATTAATAAGGAGCCTGAGGAAAATGATCACCATTGTTTCGCTTAGCTTGGCCCAGATGTCCTGAGAAGACAATGATTGTCGCATTGTTGTAGGTGTTTGAGTCTTATGATTCGGACGCTGATTCAGGGTACAATCCTCAAGGGAGTATTCATTAATAGGAAAAATAGAGGGAAAGGCCATAGCCCAGAACAGAGGAGGGGCACTCAAGCTCAGTTGGTAATAACTGGAGACAGTAGGGGTGTGTCTGCACCCAGGCCAGAAGCTAGGTGGTGAATCTCCCTCGCTATAGCAGGACTGCTTGGCATTTGAACCTAAGGGTTTAGCAGGAACACAGTTCCAATCTTGGAGATCGATGAAGATTTGAGATGAAGATTTGAGAGGTGTTCCTAATAAATTGGCTCAGAGCAACAGACTGGAACAATGGATTAGCAAGAGCATGGTACAAATCTTGGAGACAAATATAAAGACTTGGGGGCTTGTTCCTATTAATAAGACTCTGAATAGTAATTACGTTTTTCTTAATCATTAATTTAAGAAAAGCATACGGAAGGAGAGCTTAGCTCCATGCTAGAATACACATACTGACTGGTAGGCTTTGTAGGGTATAAAGCATGACAATCCAGCACCTATACTGAATTCACAGTGGACTTAGACAGACCAGACATTCACAAAAGGAGCATGGACACGCGGGGGTTGTGACATGCGGGTCGGGCTGAACGTCCTGAAATTGGAGAGTTTAGGCTAGTACTGTCTAGGAATACTGTGAATGGGCGGCCATCTACTTGGGATCACTGAAATGGGGGTAGGCTGCCTGGTGAGGTGGTAACTAACTATCACTATATTACATTTTAAAAAACGGTCTGTTTCTTTGCTCAGTGCCGATGTTTACCTCTCTGAGAGCACACTGTAATCAAACTTGTCATCAAGGGCTTCACAAGTCTGATCATTACCATTGGATCTGTTCTCAAGTTCTCTCAATTTGGATATTGACAGTAAATTAAATAGTTATTAAAATGTTGACTCAGGGGTTAAAGGAAGAATCAGAGGGACAGAGAGGTCTGTAAGTCTGTACATCTGTCTTTGCCAGATAGGTAAGCCATCATCAGGCTGAAAAATCAAAATTAAACCATCAGAGAAATAGCAAAAACATTAGGTGTGGCTAAATTAACTATGTGGTACATTCTCAGAGCTGGTGAGCTCAGGAACATTGAAAGGCCAGGGAGAGAGCTGTGGTGGATGGCTGTAGAGTTAACTGCCCGATGAAGAAAAGCCCCTCTACAGCAGTTAGCCAGATCCAGAACTCTCACCTGTAGAGCATATTGTTGTCAGTGTCAACAATCAAATTAAGACCTTACCAGAGCAAATGTTGAGGGCTTGCTGAAGAATGTAAACCATTGGAGCGTGTTTTTTCACCCTCTGAAGCCAGAACTGAAAGCAAAATGTCTCAAGAGCAAGCAGGAACTGGAGAAAGTGGTGAAGGTCTGACAGAATCACTCGGGACACAAACCAGTGTCTGGTAATGTCTGTGAGCTCCAGGCTTCAGGCAGGCATTGACAGCTGAGGATTTCCCCAGTATTAAAAATGATAATTTAATTGATTATTTTATTTTGTTAGTTTGTCAAAATATACTTTTTCTTGGGGGGGGGGGGGGGCATTATATATATAAAAATGGCTGTGATTCAGACACTGCTCATACTTAAATTAAAAGTGAAAGTCTACTCTTCAAGCATATTGTAATTGATTCATTTAAAATCCACTGCAGTGATCTAGAGACCAGGACATTTGTCACCGGCCAAGTACATATGGACCTGACTGTATTTTGCTTGTGTTTATTGACTGCACACTGTTGCACGATTCCCATTGTTAATTTGTCAAAACGTACCTGTGCTGGAGCAATGCTTGATACAAGCCATTGGGCTCTGTGAGATTCAGACAGATATGGATTCTTGATTTGTGGTGATAAAACAGAGCACTGAAATTTTTCTTCTGTTGGTTTGAGGCTTCTGTACTCTGCACTGTCTTTTATGAGCCAGAAACGCATTCCAGCTTTTAATGTCTTTTAGTCAAGCTCCATTTCCATATCTTAATGTCTTAGTTTAGCAAATGCATGACTGAGTAGGTCTGTGTGAATAGCGATGTGTTGGGCTTGAAAGAGTTCTTAGTCTCATATACTTCTCTAACCCTCTCCACCCCGTTTGATCTACTTAATCGCAGCATGCAATCTCAACAGAAATGTGTTTACTGGAGGGAAGAAAAGAAACTACTTTTTATGCCCCCGCCCTCCAAAGAGGAAAGGGGGCATTATGTCGGCACCATGTCCGTCTGTCATCCGTTAACTTATCGTTTCCGTGGGATAACTATAGAATCCCTCGTCGGATTGAAGCCATTTCTCAATGGCTTATTGGGAGTGGCTAGAGGAAGTTTCCTTTCGAAAACCAGCGTCGTGCCATATCTAATATGGCCACCACAGCCGCCATCTCAATATGCCCTTGATCAACATACAGGCGGGGGCATATGCCACGCCCTGCGTTGCTCTTGTTCACTGCAGAAATTACATTGAAATTACTTTCAAATACCCTTCATCATTTACAGTATAGCGCTCAGTAAAAGTAAAAACTAGCGCGCTAGCAGCACGCAAGTTAATGCGCTAGCTCCAACCTGCAGGTGCGCAAGACCCGCTGGTCACGTCTGAATGGTACCCAGAATGTACTCTAACTTAGGTATTATAACTGAGGCATTCAATGCCACTGCCTGACAGGAGACCAAGTTTATGTCTGGTCTGCTTTATCTGTCCCCGCCCGTTTGTACAGTTAAATACAGTCGTTTGTTATCGATATCTAAATTATGAATCATAATTACAATATTAATTTCCTCTTCAGAGACAACTGTTGAATTCACAAGAAAGACAAAAGACAGAATAATGCGGAAAACTGAAAGAAAAACAACAGAACAAATTATTTTATTTTGAATACAGGCTTCAAGTATTGTATTTTTTTTATATTAACGCTGAATCCCTGTCCGAATGAAACAATATTTGTTTTATGTCTAAACTGTATGTTAATTGTATTGCCCCCCTCCCATGCTTTGCCGAAATCAAGTTTTAGATCAAATTTTTAATGTGTAAATTTGTTGTCTCCTTACTATCGCTTCCGTGTTGAGCGAAAGGTACGATATGCTACGCGTTAACAAACTCTGTGGCTGCGAAACAAATAGAGGCGAAAATCTTGTTCCCAACACATGATCAATTTGCAGACAATGAGTGGCTCACAGAATGTCACGCAGGTTTTTCCGATGGTTTAGTGGAGTAGCCACATAGAGATTACTAGCATACGCGACCCGCTTCGGTGTACCCCTGCACAGCTGAATGGGTTGCTGCAACCCCTTTGCTAAGCCCATTAGCTTTATCAGAAATAATTCAAAAAGGCAGATTTATGCGAAATTACCATTGCTCTGATTACGTACGTATTAGATTGTGTATTTTTTTTGTCAAAGCAATAACCACACAAGAGACAATTGGCGAGAACAATCTAGGACTTTGCCGTGCAAACAGAAAATATTGGAGTGATTTGTCCTCAGTGATGCGTCTGAGCTAGCGTGTGAAATACGCATCCGGCGCATGAATTAGCGCGTAATTTTTGCTGAGGGCTGTACTGTATTTCTGTCATTTTGAGGTGTGCTACCAGCCAATCGAGTCAGTCATTAGACCGAGGAAAGCAACACCCAGTGTTTGTTTTGGCCAATTCTCCCACGTGAAGTTGTAGTCTTTGAACCTTAGTATCTCCTCTATTTCTATAGGGATGCAATATTTTTTTTTGTGGCATCTCCAGTCCCCCCTGAATCTGGAATGTCCATTTTGGGGAACTATGTACAAGTCTTGCTCTTATGCGACCCCTTGTTGCCAACTCAGGAGTGTGAAGAGAGTTCTAGTTCTCCTCTGAAGCACGCGCCTGTCAGCCACCGCTTCTTATACACTCATTGGTTGAATCCTTGCCATTTCAGAATGAGGGCAGAGGATACCCGAACATGATCAGGCTTAGAGTCTTCCTGAGGAGCGCCCGTGTGGCCAACAGGAGGTGCCTAAGGAACGAACAAAGCAACTCATATTACCCTTCCCGGCAGACCCTTCCCAATTAGCATCCCTGTAGCGCTATGGCCAATCGCGTGTGACTTCTGAAAAAGCTGCCGACCACCGCCGAAGGGTACGACCGAGACTTGAACCTGCACCGTGATATTCACTTCTGCTTCGCAATGCAATACTTTAACCGAGTGAGCTGTCTGGCATCTCTGTATGGATACAATCTTTACCAGTTGGTGGTTAGTGGATGTAAATCTGTTTAAAATGAACTGGCTTTAAAACTAGGCCATCCTGTTGCATTTATCTGGGAACTTTCAGTGTAGTTAGATTTCTCATACACTCACATTTTTCAGAGGTTTTTTCCAGTTGAAGAATACAAAGTGCTTGAGGTCAGAGCACTCAGTGAGTTTTGTTTGGTGAAATGTGGTAATATTGTGATTTATGTGAGTGATTGTTTGAACAGGCTGTCCTACTATTGATGGAAGGCGCATTTTCTGTAAATTTTATCTTTGACCAGCTTTAATGTGATCCAGTTCTTCTCTGGTCAAAGCCAGAAATTTAGCAAAATATTTTTAGGTGTCAAAACCTGAAGGAAACAGGAAACTGAACAACTTAAATCAGAAGGTTTCCCTCAGGTGAAATTCTAGACAGGTGAAAAGGGGGACTGGGGGTTGAACCTATGAGTTGGATTTTATAATGGCCGTGCATATGCCTGTTAATGCATGATTTCCATAGTGAAGTTTCCCTCACTAAAACTCTCTGTGAAATCTCCCGGTCTCATAATCAGACTGATTCATATTTTCTTTGTGAAATTTGGCAGAGGTAAGACCAGGACTTTCATTTTTTTTGCCGCAAAGCTACTTTGATTATTTTTTCTCTTTTTATTGAACTACCTCAGGGGTCAGTCTGTTTCTCGGCACACTGTACTGTACCCTGGTCTCATACTGATTACGGTATAATAGCTGTGTTTTTCTCTCACCTTCAAGCCAAAACACCTGATTGAAAGGACAGAACACATCAACACATTTAATGAAAACTTGCTCTGATTTAAACTAATGTTAAAGGGAATGAGATTTTTTCTTTTGTGGTCCCAAAACACCTAGAGACGAGCGCTCCCTTGCTAGCACTCATGTGCTTAATTAAATTCATTAATTCCCCACAACAGCCGAGGCTGCAACCTGCTGGGTCTGATCTTTGAGAGCACTGGTTTATTCCTGAACAGTTTGACCTCCGTAACACGATACTTTGATTTGATGATGGCCACAGCCTCACCTGTTCTGTGGGAATACATTGAACGTAAGTCTGAGACATGATTTAGCCATAATTTGGGTACATCAACTGGCAGTGTGGGCAGATACGGATACAGCTGGCAGATTTTGACCTCATTGATGATTTGAACCACTTATCATTGAAATGGTATACATTGGTGTGAAAAAGTATTTTCCCCTTTTGTGACTTCTATTTTTGCATATTTGTCGCACCTAAATGTTTCAGATCATGAAGCTAATTTTAGTGCTTGACCAAGATAACAAGAGTAAACACAAAATGCTGTTAGTTCATGATGATTTTATTAACTTAAGGAAAAAACCCTACTCTAACCTACCTGTGAAAAAGTAATTGCCCCCATAGTTGCTAAATCAACCAATTAAGCAACTTAAATTAATAATTGGGTTCAATTTCATTGGACACACTCGGGCACAGTGGCGGGCCATGTATTTTACCTAGGCCTTCAGTAACCCTCCCGCAATTAACCTAAATTTAACCGTAACTCATCAGTAACAGCATGACATCATAATGTAACCCCCCCCCCCACCAAATTCCCAGTGACAGCATTCACACATAAAGCACTTTGCCATATTGCATTAATCAATCACTACCTTTACCAAGAAACAAGAGAAAACTCACAGCAACCAGTCACATCCAAGTAGGCTACCTAGGAAAGGCTACTGAGACACTAGCCAAGCTGCTGTGCATAAACAGACACATGCCTCAATGAGCAAGGGTAGCAGCTAGTCATCATTTACACACCAGCAGTAATGATCTAAATCAAAATCCAAAACTTACCATAAATAAAATGAAAAATTTATTAAACTCTCAGCAACTGCTTGTTATTTGAAAACTCCATCCTCCTCGCTTTCTCATAAAAATGATGAATGAGGCGGTCGTACAGCATATCAGTCCGTTTGAGCTCCAATAAAAGGTCTTTCAGGATTGCCACGGAGGCCAGTGCTGACAGTTGACACTGCCCTGTTGCATTTGGCGAGTTTGTTTTGATGCGTGTTAAGGGCTGAAAATGACCGCTCGACACAGGCAGTAGACACCGGAATGCCACCAGACATGCCAGTGCGTGAAGTTGATGCATGCTCTCACATAGATTGCATCGTTACTCAGTTCACAGTGAATTTAAAAACTGCAGCTAGCTAACTGTTAGTTCAAAGGCGAATGTCTGTGACTCAGAGACTGTTTGAGTACTAGTGGAGGAGTCAGCTCAGTGCTGAGTAAATTTTGGTTTATAGCTCGCTAAAGCTTGAAACAGCCGCAAAATTCGCTGTAGCCTTGCATTACTTTCATATGACACGCCCACTCAAGTAAGATCTACTATACAGACTGTTCCGTTAATTAATGTAACTAACCTGTTGCCAGCTTGTAACGTCCTGACGTAGGCAGAAGCCAGCTAGAAAGCTCTGCTGTGTCAAAGATTACGTCTCACTTGGCATACTCGCAATCTGATTGGTTAAATATTTGACAATCAGCCAAATCGTCCTGCTCTTTTTAATGGGTGAGGGAAGCAATCTACATTCTGAAGGCCTTGAGACTTGAGACCAGAGCCATGTAGAGAGAGCAGCTTTGACCCGGAGACAGCAGAGAGAAAAATCTGATTGGATAAGACGCCACTGGCCTTTATTAAAGCTGTCTGCACTGAGAAAGTTGTGCAGGTGCTCGAGTTTAGCAATGAAATCACTTAGATTTAATGATTGAGGATTTTGATAGACTTTCTAGAATACATTTAGCTTTAATTATGGTATGTATGAAGAAAACATAATTTTTCCAATTTATCTAGGCCAGCAGAGAAGGCCTTGCTGGCCCTGACGGCACACCACTGCTCAGGCATGATTACTCCTGGCCCTGTTGAATCTAGACATCACTTAAGCAGAACCAGTCTAGCAATGTGAGGTAGGAAAGAAGCAGCACTTGCTGCTATGGTCTTAAGAAATTCAAGACCAAATGGGAGACAAAATCCTTTACATACTGTATATCAGTCTAGAAAGGGTTACAAAGCCTTTTCTAAGGCTCTGGGACTATAAACTGCAGTGGGAGCCATTATCTACAAATATAGAAAACCTGCAACAGTGGTGAACCTTCTCAGGAGTGACTGGCCGACCAAAATTCCTCCACAAGCACATTGCAGACACCCAGGGGGACATGAAAGAGCCCAGACTAACATATAAAGACCTGTAGGCCTCACTTTTCCCAGTTAGGCAAGTGTTCATAATTCCAAAATAAGAAAGAGGCTGAGCAAAAGTGGAAGCCATGGGAGAGCTGCAAGGCAGAAACCACTGCTGACCAAAAAGAACACAAAGGCTCGTCTCATTCACCGAATAACATCTTTATAACCCCCAAGACCTTTGGCATAATATTCTGCGGACTGATGAGTTAAAAATATAACCTTTTGGAAGACTTGGGTCTTGTTACGTCTGGCGTAAAGCTAGCATGGCATTCCACAATGAGACTTCATACCAGCCATCAAACGTGGTGGTAGCGTGATGGCCTGCGACTGCTTTGCTACTTTTAGTAGCCATAATTGAAGCACTGATTACTAAAACTCCACAAGTCAAGTCAAGTCAAGTGTGACTTATGGGGTTTTAGTAATAGGTGCTTCAATTGATGAAGCCTGATTTTTTGCTCTCTACCAGGAAATCATGAAGGAGAATGTCCAGCCTTCAGTTGATGACCTAAAGCTCAATCACAGCAGGACAATGATTTGACGCACACTTGCAAGTCCACCTCTGAAGGACTCAAAATCAACAAAATGACAGTGTTGAAGTGGCCTCATCAACGTTCTGACTTGTTTCCAATTGAGATGCTGTGACGTCACTTGAAACAGACGTTTAGGCTTGTGGCTGAATGAAATCCTTGTGTTGTTTCCCCCCCTACAGCCTGTATCCTTTCTGTACCATTTTGTTAATTCATTAATTATTGTCTCATTTCACTCTCCTCCCTCTGTTTCCTCCTCTTTCTTGCACATCCGCTATCCATTTGTTAACCCTTAGAGCGCTTAATACAAATAGTGTTGCTGAATGATGTAAGATATCACATTCAAAGCTGTTGAAAACCTATCATGTGGCAACTTGTTTAGCTCTTTTAACCAAGTCGCCGCATGATAGGTTTCAACAGCTCAATACAGTTCAATTTATAATTTTTTGAAAATTTATTTCAGCTCTATAAGGGTTAATTGGGGTCTATGTGTACTTTAGTTCCCGTGTTTGTTTTCCCTTTGCTGGATTGTTACTCCTTTGATGTGCCCCACACCTAGTTGTGTCCAGCCGTGCAGATCTTCCGTCTACGGTTTTGAAAGAAAATGGAAAGCAGTAACTGTTTATTCGGGTATTTTTCCTTGATCCAAGCGGCCCCTTGAGTGGCATTCCTCCTGCTCTTGGGTTTGAGCATGTGCGCAGTCCGGCGGGCCCTGTTACCTGCAGATTGCCGTGCCAGTGTTGTCTTTGGATCGGGCTTCCAAACTGCAGCTATCCTGACCTCCTGTGTTTCTGTTCGCCCCTCGCCTGACTGCGCACCGCTCACTGATGACTCCTCGGCTCAGCGTGTGTTGTGTTTTTCATCTCCTGTTCAAGTGCCCATCGTGGCCATACCTGAGTTTCAATTTAAGTGCTTTTTTGTGGCTTTTTCTTGTGTCTTCGCCTGGTCTTTACTCTGAAGTTCATAACATCTGCAAGAGTGGGTCAAAATTCCTCCGCAGCAATGCAGAAGACTCATTGCCGATTATTAAAAATATTTGATTATAGTTGTTGCTACCTAAGTTGGCACGACCAGTTTAGGGCAGTGATAATTTTTTCACATGGTGATATAGCTTTTGAATAACCCTTTACCTTCAAGAAATGAAGTGATCATTTGAAAGCTGCATTTTCTGTTTAGTCACGCTGTCATTATCTTAAAGTAAAATTAGTCGGATGATCTGAAACATGTAAATATGATAAATAAGCAAAAATATTAGTAATCCAGGAAGTTGCAAATACTTTTTCACAGCACTGTATGCAAAAAAACATGTTTTGTTTTGTCTAACAGCTAAGAGGAGAACATGAAAATTGTTTTATACTTTGAAAACAAATTGATTTTTTTCAAATATAGGGAAGGCTCTGAAAAAATGGGAGAAAGATGGGAAAATCATGAGGCGATTAACACCAGTAAGACGGTCATAGTTGTTTCTTGTAACTTCTCAATTCTCCGGGATTGAGACAGTTTTACTATCATATCGTTGAACATGAGTTAGGCTGACCTCTGCTTAATTTTTAGGCAAAGAATTACTCTGTGCTGCCCTGTTATCAGTGTTCTTAGGAGAGGAATTCCAAATAGTTCCACCCCTAGCATAAGTGCAGCTTCCTATCCTGTATGAGTCAGTGCTCTCCTCTGCACAAAGAGGTGTGGTAAAATGCCCTCAAAATAACCTCATTTTTGTTCTTCTTAGTCTTGTGAAAATGACCATTAGTGCATCGCGGCCAAGGAGCTCATCGCTGTAGTTGTAGAGGGCGCTTTGCATTACATTAAACATTTACATCTGACTTAAATTTTTTAAAAATTGTTGCTTGAATTCCTTATTCTGTATACTCGATTTTAACCCTCAGAGAGCTGAAATAAATTTAAAAAAAAAAATTAATTTAATTATCATGTGTTGTTGAAAACCTATCATGAGGCGACTTGATGATGTCGCCACATGATTGTTTTTCACCGGCTTTGATTTTGATATCTTACATCATTGAGTAACAATAGTTGCATTTACCACTCTAAGGGTTAATGCTTTTTCTAGCTTTATTTAACAGGATGGTAAGGAGGGAGGCTGATAGAATAGGGAGTGAGGGAGATGCCATGATAAAAGTCACCGGCTGGATTTGAACTGCTGATGCAATGGCTCATATCAAGCGCATGGATCGTGCTCTACAATGCTGTGCCGTTCTTACTTCCCGTTCTTTCTATGACCATGTTTAATGAAAATGTGTTCAAAATCACACGCTTTATTTCTCAGAAAGTTGTCATCATTCCTGAATAGAAACCAAACTGATGAATTTTATGATGTTGCATGTTTATTATATTTTTAGTGCTGAGATATTTCTTTACACTCCTGAACTTTTGATTCAGCAGCTCCTTCAGCATTACTCTTATTGCATTTATTGTCCTCTGCACTGCATGGTCTGTAGCTTAGCTGTAATTTTAAATCCCTGTTTTTGGAAAACGTTGATCTATATTGTGCAGTTGAATCTATCTAAATTTTCGTCTTAGCTGCAGATCAATAACCCTTTTGGAATATATATGAAAAATGTGTCATGTTAGTCAGGAGACTGGATAACAGTCAGTACTGTAGTATTTTTGAGGAACCTGCAGAACGTGTTCATTTCCAATGAGAAAAAATGTGTGTAGATGGATGGAAACCAATGGTGAGGGATGTTATAAATGGCCTGTTAACTCCAACAGAGCTCCAATTTTACCCAAATATTGCTTGGTTATTTCCTATTTGATAAGAAACCGATCATTGGTCAGTCAAGTGAAGCTAGGTTTTCACTTGGGGTCAGTGTTTTACTGATTTTTTTTTTTTTAATAGAAATGTTCACTTGCTTGTGGGTCTCTATATCACAATGTAAACAAGTGAATCTGTCACATCGCCCAAGGGTTACAGCCTAAGCCCTTATCTGCTGTTCAATCAGAGCGGTTCTCTCATGCGCCCCTGCAGTTGAATGCTGGGCTGTGTGCATACTGAGTGCTACGTGTTGGAGAAACAGCCCAGGTTCTGAAGCTCCCCACTCGGCAGGTCTAAATATAGAAAGGGGAGATTCTGGACGGGCTGCAGTCCTGTGCACCCTTCTTTAATGCTTCTATCCAACTCCCTGTGTCTCTGCAGAGCTTTGTCTTAATGAAAACATGAATCATAGCCCATGTAAATCTTGACGGTCTTCTTCTTCAGCGTTTGCAGTGATTGCTACGAAAAGTTAGTGCAGTAGAATTCGTATGTACGCCACATAATGTGAAGCTAGAACTGCTTGTCACGCAGTGCCAATTGTAACGATGGTAACGAGTGACTGCATGTGTTGTTGAGACCACGTGTTGTGGAGAATTCAAGGGATAAGTTTTTGTTAGATATCATATGAGCTATTTTAAAAGTACACATTAAAATTAAAAAAGAACTGATCACAAGGAGGACAATCTTACAGTGAGAAGGACTCTATCATGCAGATACACAGAGTGATTTATTCTGATATGTTACACTATAGTCACAGGGACACAGAATGCCTCTCTCTCAGTATTGCAGTTTGGGAAAGCGTTGTTGGTTTAATTCCTGCTGCTGCTGCTCTCCCCATTTCACTGCACCCGCTGTTGGTCGTGTGCATTGCAGCAAGCTTTTCTCGAAGTCTTCAGAATGATAAGCCCTGGTCACAAATGCATCTTCGCCAGTTTCTGTTCTGCCAAGTATTTTGCTTGGCATCATCTGTGAACTGGAGCGTGAGACAATTTTTTGTGCGAAACATTACTCCTATTCCGGAGATCTGGACCAGTTTATGAAAATCTTAAACCACAGCTCTAGTGTGAAGGAAAGAACATTTCACAGGGAACATTCTCAGATAAATCCTGCAAAAGGTCATGACATTCTCACTTAAGTCCTTCTTGATATTTTGCAGAGTTTACTTTCCTGTTCAACTGTCTTTACAATGCACCTACAAATATGAACTACGCCACATTGAAGATAACAAGCTGCTTTGTGTGGTTTTGTGAGGGAAATTTGAGCTGGCATTTTAATAATAGAATGAACAGTGTCTCTCACCTTGCTTGATAGGACGTTGTCTGTTCCATCAACACCATTACAAAGATTTCATCATTGCCTTGTAGATGCTTTTGTGCAGCGCAATACTTCACCCTGATCCAGGGCTGTTGCAGACTCTTCATTTGCTTTTTTACCCAGTGCTGGAAGGTATCAAGTGCGACATAACAATGGCTAATTTAGGTCATATTTCACTCGGCTAATTATTTGCTGAGGCATCTATGGCCAGTAATTTAGACTGAGTATTATTCTTGAATTTAATTGAAAATACCTCAGAATAGGTATTGATTTTTTTTGGCGGGAATCCATACTTCCAGTGTTTATCTAGCATTAGCTGTCGATTATCATAGGTGAATGGCTAAATGTGATATTTAAGTTATCTTAAATCTATCACTTTTCAACTGTGTTGTGCTGGTGAGATTTGCATTTTCGCTAAAACTGTTACAGTCAGGCAATACAAATTGGCAACACTGATACTTAACATGTAAATGCAAATGCATGGCAAATGATGAATTTACACTGCCCGGCCAAAAAAAAAAGTCACACACTCAAATATTTAGTTGGAGCCCCTTTAGCTTTGATTACATTGCAAATTCCTCTTGTCATCGCTTTGAAAACAATATGCAATGCCAGAACATTTATGCAATGCCATAATTTTTGGCCGAGATCTTGCCTTCTCGACAAAATGGTTGAACCACTCAGTGGTCTTTCTTGAGCACATCCCAATAACTTTCAATGTGGTTATGGTCAGGACTTTGTGGTGGCAAATTTGTCTGTGAAAATGATTCCTCATTCTTGTTTTTGTCGTTCATGGTTTTCTTTGCTAAATACAGGCCAATAACTTGCCCCTTCTATAATACTGTAACATCATTTCCACCATCAAAGGATGTGTCCTCTGACATCATTTTTCAAGAAATGAGTAGCAATGCGCTTCATCAGTCAGGGTTAAAATTATTATTGCCAGCTGAAACATGTTAATAATCGTAATCATGATCTAATAATAAAATTTGTTCATTCATTTCCAAACGATGACTTTCTTTTTGGCCGGGCAGTGTATCTGGAAATGGTTTTGTATGGCCTGACTCAAAATGGAATTTTTCCATCATGGAGCATTTCCTTTAAGTGCCTTACTTTGGTAATGTAGTAGGTTGCTTGAAGATGGCTATTATTGCAAGGGTTTTTGGGTGAGCAAGGCTCAGGTTTTCCGCAGACATTACCTTATGAAAAATAACTGTCGTTCCTAGCTATAGTTATCCTATAGTAAATGGATTGTATTTTCATCACCATAGTGTAGTATAACTATAGTGATACTATAATTATTCAAACTACAGCAATACAGTTGCGTGGACTATGGTAACATGGTACTGTTGACGTACTATAGTCATAATGTAATGGCTATGGCTCTACTCTAGTTCCTATGCAAGCTGTGGTAATACTCTGGTTATGCCATAAATACTGTAATGTTATGTAGTGAAGGCATTCAGTAATTGAGAAAGAGTTGTGTTTTTGTGATTGGGCAGTACTGAAATTGAAAAGATATGCGTGAAACTGAAGAAAAATACTATAAACCTTCCATTTTTGTGTAAAAAAGTACGGGCAATTGGAGAGCACTGAGTTAAGTGCCTGTCATCTCTACTGCTTCACACCAGATAAAATACCTCCCTCTTGTGTGGCTCTCGGCCCTGGTCTGAGACAACTGTCATATGAATGTTTTATGGTGGAAAGTATCAGATTATGCCTGCTCCACATAACGTTAGCACATATAAAACAAAAGCCATCTGTTGTGCTGGAGAGTTAACACTGAATGGCCTCCAGCTGCAGTGTCCTCTGGGAGATGGTTGAAGCGTTAGTCAAATCTTACTTTGTGTCCTCAGTGAGCTCTTTGCTCTTAGACTGTTTACCTCCTGTGTACCTTCCTTAGGACTTTTCAAGAGACTGATAGCTACACTGCGGAAAATTACTATTTCACAACAAAAACATATTAGTATTATGTGGAAGGGGAATTAAGTATTTGAGTTCATGCTCAAGGCTGTTCATTCTCTTCTGGAAGCACATATGTCCATATATTTTCTAAGAAAACATGGCCAGTGTTTTTGCTGTTTCTTATGTGGCTTGTATTCCAGGATACTGTATGGCTTGACTTATGCTGTTGGTTTATATACAGTAGGCTCCAAACCAGCGGTGACATTAATTATTAAAACTTGATTTGGAGGAAATAAATTTTGAAGTAAATGAATAAATAATTTTAGTTGGCTCTATTGAGACATTTATAATAAACAATATTTTTCAGTTGTTATCATTTTCAGTTTGTTATAGCCTATATTATTCATTTTTATGGTATACTTAGGGCATTTTCTGTCAGGGGTGCCAATAAATTCTTGCGCACAGAGTATAAAAGCAGTGTACCTTGAAAAAGCCCGTCTGTAAGACAAGTGACCCAAGCTGCAATGCGACGCTCTCACCATACATCCACTGCCAACTTCCTGTAAAACTGTGTTATATTGGTGCAGAATTTGCGAAAGCTCTGTAAAGTTGCTCATTCCGGTCCTCTCCAAATATTTCTCTTTTTATTCTTTCCATTTCAAATTTTGTGGGGCGGTAATCTCAGTTTCCAAAAGAGCACTCACTGAATCCTGTATCACATTTCAGTCAACAATTAAAACTGGTTAAGTGAACTGTTTCATGTAATTAGAGACAGTCATTCATTGTGTGTTGTGAAATGCTGCTTTTCAGACCAGACTAGTCTGATTGTTTACGTGAAAAGGATTGTGAGTTACAGTTTGTGCTGTTGCCCTTCAAACCTTTTTTTGAAAATTTCTACATGATAAGACTTTGAGATCCAAATAGCACAACAAATCCAAATCACACATACATGTATAAACATAAACATCAAATCTGTCTAACTCATAGGTGGTGCAGTGATTGAAGGACGAGATGATCATCTGCTGCATGAACAGGGATTCTGAGCATTTTCTCACTTTCTTTTTGGCACAGCTTTAACATGTTATTTAAAAGAAAAATTTAAAAATTGGAGGCCAGAAGGTTTTTCTAGTGGGCGTGGGGATGCTAACCAATTATTATAATTTTTTTTTAATACGGCCTAACACGGAGCACGTCTGCTGGTACATGAGCTACCCAATACTAGCGGTTGACTTTTATTCATAGCGTTCTTACAATCAAGTTTCATTGCACTGATATTTGATTTACTCTTCTGTATTTCACAGGGAATTAAGCCTGATAGCTTTTTCAAAGTGAAGATCCCAGAGCTTAAGGAGATAATTGAGGGGTGCATTCATATGGATAAAGATGAAAGGTAGGCATGATTCATGTTTAAACTTTTACTCAATCTATAATCTTTCATTGGATTATTATACTACTTCACTCCTTGAGTGTTGCTTCTTGGCTCTTTATTGTTAATGGCAAATCAGACTTAATCCTCATGAACAATAAAACTGTATTTGATCTGAACCAGTTAGACTTGTGGTTCGAGGTTAAACTACGACATCAGTAAATCTCCTGGTCATGCATACCATAAGGAATTACCAACTGAAAAAATGATTGACAGTTGTTATGCATATCTGAGAGTCCCAGGATTGCAAGCCTAATTATGATTTTGGATATATTGTATCTTCCCAGTGCGAAAGAATAACAAACAAGTGTTTGCCACTAACATGCTAATATCCCCCTCAGCCTCAATTTTATGTGTCCCTACGGACGTACGGACGGATGGAGGGAGCCCAATGCTATATCCCCCGCTTCGCGATAATCGTGTGGCGAGGGATAAAAAAGCCCAGTCATTCCCACCTGTCGAATAGTTAGACCATGCTTGCTGACAGGGGGGAAAAGGCTTGTTTTGATCACGGTGTCGGGATAAATCAGGGTAAAGCTGCTCTTTAGCTCTGTAAAGTATTACATTTCCCAAAATTAAACAAAAGGAAACAATGATGTTCTATTTGGAAACCTTTACTGTTGAAAATGGTGCATTTCTGGGTTGAATTACAATTTTAGATACCCCAATAATGTGATTATTTGCTTAATGCACTTGTCAATTTTTTTTTTCTAAGAATGCATACAGCTTCTGGATTTTTATCAAGAATGCATAACTTTCGCTGAATGTAGTGCCAAAGATCGTGCTGAATGAAAGCGTTGATGCGACGGCTATAAGAATCTCATGAGCGAATTTCGGTGATGTTCGCGGGCTCAGCCACGGCCACTGGCACACTGGTCAAATTCCTGTATCCGTCCTCTAGGTACACCATACAGGACCTGCTGGAGCACACCTTCTTCCAAGAGAACAACGGCGTTCGTGTGGAGTTGGCTGAGGAAGACGACTTGGTGAAGTCGGGCCTAAAGCTGTGGCTGCGCATGGAGGACACCAAGAAACTGCACGGGAAGTACAAAGACAACAACGCCATCGAGTTCCTCTTTGAGCTCTATAAGGACGTTCCTGAGGAGGTGGTTCAGGAGATGGTGAGCAGGCGCTGCCCAGCACCTTCATTCTTCTTTAATAATTGTAAAGCCCTCAACTGCCCGAGGTATGACGTATTTTGTGCATGCAAGGCGGGCAAGTACGACCAACCTGCCTTTGCAGCATTTTTCTACTTAATCATCACCCTCGTTCAGCCTCCATTTCCAAACTTTGAGGAGTAATCATTCAGAGAAAGCTGTCACAGCTGTGGAGCTCAACAGCCAACAACTTACAGTGTAAACAGCCAAGCCATGTGTGCAGTTGTAGCCTTCATTAAAATTCAGCTGATCCTAAAACAGACCCAGAAATGAAAAACAACTGGTAAATCTGTATACTTCAATATTACTTGGTTATCTTATAGCTCTGCAACTTTTTTTTTTTTTACAAAGTATTCCAACTGTTTCTTGTTTCAAAAACTTAAATTTTTAGAGAAGGGAAACATTCCCGAAAGAAGCATTGTAACTTGATTGAATTGTCAGGGGAAATCAATACCAGCCTGAAGTAACATTGTGGGTATTTGCGAAGCGGACATTATTCAGTTGGCTGTCCTTAAGACCACGGCACTATAAATTCTTTGTACCCTTTTAACCCCAATATCCTCTACCATATTAACCATTAAGTTGCCGTGGCCGACAGTGAGGATTCCCCAGCAGGATTTTCAATTAGCCGAGGGATCTGAAGTTGGCCTTCCCAGACTGTGTGTCAAGGTTGTAGCTGTGTGTGCACTCATCACCTGGGGAAATATAAGAACATTGCTGAGGGTTTCGCGGGAACAGGAGGTCATGCGTTTAATGATATAACGGCACCTTGTTACGTAACGGCCCTCATGTCCTCCATCTCCAGGAGAAGGTCACTTTTAATAAAGAGAATACCATGACTGTCCTCTCAGTTTTTAACTGAGTACAAATTTAATATCCGGTTGTTGACCTCCAGATATCTTTGTAATCTGGGGGGGGGATGGAATTAATGACTGATGAATCGTATCCTTGGTGTACAGCCCTCTGGAATTTCATCTGATTAGGATATACTTTAGGAAGCGCTATCAGATGCTCTGTTAAAGTCTTCTGTTACACTGAATCAGCTAGAGTGAAAATATTCTGTCATCTCTCTTTAACCCTCGTCCTGCCTCTAGACTATTGCTTATCCTTCCCGGCATGTTGGGAAATAGCTACCCAAGAACAGTATATTGATGACTGACACACAGGGAAATGAGCGTGAGTCTTCTATACATATCGTTGACTGGCAGGACTACGGTTAAAATGGCAGGTTTCCGTTCTTTAGCTGTTTGTCTATTTTTGTTTTCATTGATGGCAGAAACTACACTGGCCATTCTCTTAAATAACAATTTGTTCTTCAGTGACATTGTTGATTTAAGGCTAGCCGAAAGTTCTAGGATTTTGATTTAACCTTTATCTAATCTCTCAGTGTCCCAGGTTTTTGGGCAACATTGTTTTAGCATCAGTATTTTCTTTGTGCACATCAAACAACGCTGATAGAAGCAGCTGATGATTATTTGAAACACACAAAGCTGCCAACTCTCCCAGATTTGCCAGCAGACACCTGGAAAATGATTGTTTCAACATTATAACACAATCCAAAGTGTCCCAGGATTATTAACTTATTAACATAGGTTGTATATTTATTTTTCATGTCTCGTCACCCGTGTTAATTGTTTTCCCTACAGTCCAGCTGTCTGCATCAGTTTCGATCTCTTTTCATTAATTGATTCTCATTATTGCGTCTCCACCCCGGAGGGATGGGGTGGGAGATACATTGTTTTTGGCTTGGTTCCCATCAGCTTCTGCGTTCCCACAGTGTTTCCAGGCCCTAACTCAGCGACTTCTCAATATTTCTTTGGGGGAAGAGACATTTGTTTTTACGAGTAAAAACACTCTCTCGATGAAATATTGTTTGTTGGGTACCCCTCCTCTTTTATTTCTTTGCTGCACATATTGCACCCATTCTTAGTCTGTTAATTGTCATATTTTGTATTTAAGTTGCTGGTCTTCATTCTTTTTTTTGCTGGATTGTTGTCTAGTGTTTCCTGTCTTCTGTTTTTGGCGTAAATCTACTGAAAACGCATTAATTCTTCACGTGATGGTTCTGCCCTGCAGTCCCTCCCCCTTCTGCTGTCTTCGCCTCCACTTCAACGAGCCACACCTGTTGCTCGTTGAGGTGGAGGTGAACAGTAGAGTATTTAAGAGCTGCCAATTTGGCAGTTGCAGCTGCATTCTGGTTTTAGCCCCGGTGTTTTGTGTGCTTTTGTGGAAGGTTTATTTATTTTTGTAAATGTTTATTTACCTTTTTTTCAGCCTGTGCAAGTGGGTCCTTTTCCCTGCTTTTGGGCCCATGGTCCCAGTTCCCGCCAGGTTTTAGTTTTCAGCTGGCGGAGCCAATCCATGACACTCTAGGGATATTCAGTCCAGGTTCCACAGTCTTTGCTAGTTGTGTCATCCAGTCTCATCACATGTCCTTTTCCAACCTGATACTGACCTCAGTCCAGTCCCTTCGACTTTGTCTCGGCCAACTTTAGCGTAACTTTCAATTCTACATTTGGCTCCTATCTGCTGTTCGTAACATTTCTTTCAACCAGGATTGACAGAATACATGGGAGAGAGGTGAAACACTCATATGCATATAGGCGACTGGTCCGGCCCTTTGCCAGGTGGGCTATTTAGGCTGAAGTCTGGCTCTGCCTGCTGCTGAACCGCATCACTCTCAGCAGCTGCTTGTTACATTGTCTGTTGTTGCATCACTATAGCCTTCTGCTAGTTAACATTCTACTTCCACCCGAGCATGCAGCTGTGGGCTCTCAGTATAGATGCTAAACTATAATTTTATCTATTGACTAATACTTTTAAATTCTACTGTTACTTAAAGTTTATGAAAGTAGACCTACAATGCCGGAAATTTTGGTTGGTCTTTTTTTCTGGTATAACTTGAACAAATAAATATGAAAGAAAACAGATGATAGAAAGATAGGTTTGGCTACAGTGTCAATAATAGCAATATAAAACCCCTTCTGGGCTTTTTTTCTAAAGATTGCATGCACTGTTTTTTTTTTGGTATCATTTTCCTTCAGTTTTAGAGGAAATGGTTTAGAATTCTTGGTCCTTCAGGAGTTTACTGTTATTATTACACTTGTGTTGACAGGAGTGCAAACCTCCAATGATTGATAAACATGCCATAGAGCGCAAAGTGTTTCTCTCATGATAAAACAGGTACTTTAAGGCCTTCAGTGTGCTTAGATTTTTTGCTATGACTTCATTGTTATCACAGGGGATTCTCCTGTTGTTATCTCAGCAGCCAACAGGCCATGAGCTATTGTGATAAGACGAGGCCATGCGATAGCAAAATTTTAAAAAATCTTCTTCTCCGAAAATACTGGCCAGATTTACTTAAATTTGGTATGGCGCTTTCTTGGGACAATGTCCAAAGATCACAGTTTTGAAAAATTAAAATTTTTTGATTTTTATGAACGTTTTCTAATTAAATTTTCCCTATTTACTTATAATGGGGAAATCTTTCACAATGATTTCCTATGAAACCAGTGGCCAGATTCACTTCATATATTTTAGTACACTGTATTCATACACCATGGAATCTCTAAATAGCTTTTTTCTGAGATGCTGAACAATTGACTCAGTTACTGGGCTGGTGAGCTGCAAGGCCATTGGTCCTGTTTTTTCAAATTAAAATTGGAGTTACTGCTGCACAAAAAATCCCAGAAGTCTTCTTCTTAGTGCCGTCATCTTGCAAATGACTGAAGTCAGGAGCTTAACATCTCTGACTCTGTTTGGCTTTACCCTGAGCCCAGTATTGGGCTCTGCTTTACTTTGAACAGAATCCCTGATTGTTGTGAGGTCCAATCTTGGCAGCTTTGAATACTGCACATCATATGCTGCTTCAAGCATATGACTGTTGACAAGCTGTGAATGTATTTTTAAGTCTAATGACGCGATCAGTTGTTACTTGTTACTACATCAGTGATGTAATTGTTTATTAGCCCCAGTGAACATAGCTTTGACTGTGTAATATGCATAATTATATCCCTGAACGCCGAATGGCGTTCCGGGGATATTGTTTTTGGCCCGACCGCCGCCGCGCCACCCTACGTGTTAACGCGATAACTTCAGTAATATTTCAATTAGAAATTTCAAGTTTTGCATATCACTATGTATCATAAAGAGGATGAACTGATTCAATTTTGGACAATTTACAATTTCTAGATTGGCCACCAGGGTCCAAAAACTGAAAAATTCACTGTTTTTATCATATCTCTGGAAATATTTGTCCGATTCACCTCAAATCAAGTGCAAATGAAAGGTCATGACCTGAGGGTGTGTCCCACGATGACAATATACCTTTTTGGTTCAAAATTTTGACACAGGGTGGAGCTTTGTCACATAAAATTCACCATTTTTGCCATATCTTTGGAACTATTTGTCCAATTGACATGAAACTATGTGCAACTGCAAGGTCATGACCTCACAACGTATCACATGATGACATCATACCTGTATGGTTCAATATTTTGCCACCAGGTGGCGCTTTGTGATGGAAAATTACCATTTTCGCCATATCTTCAGAACCATTTGTCCGATTGACCTGAAATTAAGTTCAAATGAAGGGTCATGACTTGAGGGGCTTTACATGGTTTTGGGTCCATTCAGGGATTGGGGAATTGGAGGATTGGGGGCGCTCGGGGATATTCCCCAAGCCGTCGCCTCCAACGGCATGAGCCTAGTTCCATTATGTTTGGGGATGTATAGTTGGGTGCTTGCATAATTTTTAAAGACAAATTGAATCTGTGGACAAAACCAACAATTAAGTAAAAGCAGTATGAGGATATGTGTGACTTTTCCAAGGACGCCAACTTTCTTTGGGCTGTCACTTCCTGCTCATGGTGTTTACAGGCTTACACCTTCCAATTCATTCAAGTTCACTCCATCCCAACATACAAGTTCTCTCGTATGCATTCTTACATACATCACAAGTTGAAAATCCCCTGCTCTGAATGGAATCGCTTGTGTGTGGTGGAATCGTATTTTGATGAAGTTACAAACTGCAGAATGAGCCACAGCTGAATAGAGATTTTCATTACGCTGACATCTGTGTGTGCAATTCACCCTGATAGAGTGGCTCTTGTAGAGTCCCCAGATAGAAAGAGTCATGATAACTACAAGAACAGGAGCCATTTTGTTTTCATTGCTTGAAACCAAGCTGTTTTACACAAAGGAAATCCTTGGATTTTTTTCATTCTTTTATTGGAGGAGAAACATATTAATTTTGGAATTTTGGGGGGAAAAACGATAAACCAGATTGCAATGATTGTGGAAAGGTTGGACAAGTATAAGAGGGGAATATGTTTGGAGGTGAGAAAACAGAGAATGGAGAAAAAATTCATTCACTTCGTGACAGAGCCCAGTGAGGCGATGGAAACCAAATGTTCCGTGACCAAATTCTCTGGAGCCCCCATGTTGCAGGTTGCCCTGTCTAGGAACTCTTCGCCTTAGTAGTGATTAATCTGTGTATTGGTGGCCAGTCGAGGGCACATTCTTGTTTCTCACTGAATGCATACTGAGATCAGCTGTAGAACCCCTGTGACCCTAAAAAGGGTTAAGTATGTTGTAGTTTTGATTTAATAAGGACGGATTTTGATTCAGTTTATAGCACCTGGGTCTTTGTTCTTTCACCCAGGTGGTGCTGGGATTTGTATGCGAGGTGGACTACAAGATCGTGGCCAAAGCCATCCGCGACCGTGTCACGGCCATCAAGCGGCAGCGCGAGAAGAGGAAGCGGCAGGCGGAGAAGCTCAGCAGGAAGAAGCAGGAGATGATCGAGGAGGAGCTGGACTCCGAGCTGCCCTCGCCCGTGCTCCCGAGCTACACCTCCGACTGTTTTACCCCCACTTTATCCCCACCCTCCCTCACCTCCCCCTGCCCCGCCCCAACCCTGCCCAACGTCTCGGCTGACTCCGGCATCAACGCCTCCTTCCCAGCTGAGCCCGAGGAGCCCGAAGCGGACCAGCACCAGCATTTCCACATCTGCCACACCAGCTGTTCCTCTGCCAACTGTGAGCATGTGCACCATTACACATCGAGATGTGCTTCTGACTGAGGACTCCCATTCACTGTACAGCCTCACGCCATGTTTGTTATGGGGGCCGTAAATTAGACTGAAAACACTCAATGCAGCCTTTGCATTCACTGTCAAAAATAAGAAGTTTATTTACCTTGAAAAAGGCAACCAGCTGCAAGGCATTGTTGAGTTGGCTCAACTTTCGGTTCCAAGTTCTTTCAAAAATGAGTTTGTTCAACCAATGGGACTTGCAGTAGAACAAACTCAAAAATGCTTTACAGCTGGTTGCCTCGCATTTTTTAAGCTTTGTCAACTTTTTTATTTTTTATAGTATTCCTTGCTGAATATTATGGCTTAGAACAGACACTCACTAGAGCGCATATTTCTGCCATTTGTTCATTTTATTACAGAATAAGTTCCAGATCACTTCCAAAATAATTCAACCCTTGAACTACTACCTATCGTCCTGACAAATTTTGTGCCAAACCGTTCATAACCTCTTGAGTTATTTGGTCTGAAATATCACACAGGCCCACGTTAGACAGATATATTGTTATTCTTCCGGATCCAGAATCCAGAATATGTTTGGGATCTCTTCCAAAATTGAATCAACTCATCCTTAGACTACCACCTACCATCCTTCCAAATTTTGTGACAAACTGTTCATAATTTTTTGCGTTATCCTGTTAACAGACAGATAGACAGACAGATGGACAGACAAACAAACAAACTGGGCTGAAAACATAAGCTCATGTTTGACTTGGTATTTCCCTGGGAAATCCAGTGACAAGTGTTGAAAACAGGTCAAATGTGTGAAAGCCGGATGTTTCAGCAGGCAATGCGAACAGTGCACTGCATGTTTTCAGGCTCGTTAACAACAGTCCAAATGTGTGCATCAGCATTACTTGCTGTGACTAGTAAAGGACTCCTTGTACCTGCTTATTATGGCTGCTAATCCTGGCTGTATATTTCTTGACAGCTTTTGTGTTTGTGGTCTGAGGAACAAACCGTTTTCCATCTGTAACTCCTAGCACATGCCTTTATGGTTGAGACCCTTGAGAATGTAACTAGAGAAATGTGATATTTGGAGAAATTTGTATTAATTGTACAACCACAATTCTGAAATAGTTGGGACAAAGTGTAAATAGTGAATAAAATCAAAACGCAATGACTTTCAAATCACACCAGCCAGTATTTTATTCACAATAGAGCAGAGGTAACATAGAAACTGTTGAAACTGAGAAATTTTACAATTTTGTCCACCAAATGAGCTCATTTCAAATTTGATGGCTGCTACAGTTCTCAAAAAAGTTGGGACAGGGGCCTGTTTACCATAGTGTAGCATCCCTTCTTCTTTTTAACGCAGAGTGGAGGCGTCTGGGCATTGAGGAAACAAATTTCTTGAGTTTAGCCGTTGGAATTTGATCCCACTCTTGTTTAATACAGGCTTCCAGCAGCTGGAGAGTTTTGGGTCTCCTTTGATGGACTTTCTGTTTAATTATGCACCAAATGTTCTCAATTGGTGAAAGATCAGGACTCCAGGCAGGCCAGATCAGCACACGGACTCTTCTACTACGAAGTCATGCTGTTGTAATGGCTGCAGTGTGTGGTTTTGCTGAAAAACACAAGGCCTTCCCTGGAACAGATGTCATCTGGAGTGGAGCATATGTTGCTCTATAACTTTTATATACCTTTCAGCATTCATGGTGCTTTTTAAAATATGCAAGTGTCCCACACCAGTTGCACTAATCCATCCCCATACCATCAGAGATGCTGGCTTTTGAACTGAATGCAGATCACAGGAGGGGTGGTCTTTCTCCTCTTTTGCCCGTAGGACACAATGCCCATGATTTCCAATAAGAATGTCAAATTTGGACTCGTCTGACCACAGGACACTTTGCCACTTTGCTACAGTCCATTTGAAATTAGCCTTGGCCCACAGAACACGGCGGCACTCCTGAATCATGCTCAATAATGGCTTCCTCTTTGCTTGATGGAGTTTTAGGTGGCATCTGTGGATGGCACGGCGGACTGTGGTTACAGACAGTGGTTTCTTGAGGTATTCCTGGGCGCAGTTAGTAATATCAATGACAGAATCATGCCGGTGAATGATGTAGCGGTGTCTGAGGGCCTGAAGATCACGGACATCCAGTAAAGGTCTTAGGCCATGTCCCTTACGAACAGAGATTTTTCCAGTTTCTCTGAATCTTTTGATGATGTTATGCACTGTTGATGATGAGACCCTTAAAGCCTTTGCAATTTTAAGTTGAAGAACATTGTTTTTAAAGTATTCCACAATTTTTTTTTACGCAAGCCTTCACAGGTTGGAGAGCCTCCGGCCATCTTTACTTCTGAGAGACTCAGCCTCTCTAAGACATCCCTTTTATAGCCAATCATGTTACACACCTGATGCCAGTGAACTTAATTACTTGCTAAATGTTCTATCAGCTGATTCTCTTATATATTAATTGCTTTTTCAGCCCTCTTTTGCCTGTTTCCCAACTTTTTTGAGACCTTTTGCTGCCAGAAAATTTGAAATAAGCTCATTTTGTGGATTAAAATGTAAAATGTCTCAGTTTCAACATTTGAAATGTTATCTGTATTCTATTGTAAATAACATATTGGCTCGTGTTCTGAAAGTCAATGCATTTTGATTTTATTCACAATTTTCACTTCGTCCCAACTATTTTGGAATTGGGGTTGTATTATTTTTGGAATTGTGTAGTTTTACCTCTTGTATTTCACTGTTGAATGTTTGCATGTATATGAGGGCATGGGTGTGCAGAAGTGGTTCCCAAACAACAGCAGTGACTGCATGACTTGTTTGCGATATTAACTGTTAGCAGTGCATGTGTTGCTCAAGGGCACCACAGTGCTCTTTAACACTGTGAGCGCTGAAATGAATTTTAAAAATATATAAATTTAGTTATCTTGTGCTGTTGAAAACTTTTCATGTGGCGACTTTAAACAAGTCGCCATATGATAGTTTTTCAACAGCTTTGATTTTGATCTTTCATCATTGAACAACAATCGCTGCATTTAGCACTCTAAGGGTTAATTTTAGTTCCTCCATCCAAGATATTTTCCCATCTGAATTCCGGTCCCTCTGTTGTGGTTACCTCGGAGCGGTGCTAATTTGAGCGCGGATCCCTCCGGTCACCTCTTCCGTATGTGCCGGCTCGCTGCGGCCGTGTCCTGCTCTAAC
Organism: Gymnothorax reevesii; assembly: GCA_029721435.1. Classification (NCBI taxonomy): domain Eukaryota; kingdom Metazoa; phylum Chordata; class Actinopteri; order Anguilliformes; family Muraenidae; genus Gymnothorax; species Gymnothorax reevesii. The sequence continues at coordinate 62,442,942 of CM056582.1, read as the reverse complement.
AGGCCTGGCTTGTGTTGCTTTGACAGCTGACTGTGAGACGGACGGCTACCTCAGCTCCTCTGGGCCGCAGGATACTCCGGAGTCGCTGCCCCTGACAACCAGTCCGTCTGTGTGTCCTCTCGTCCCCCCTCCAGAGACTTCGCCCACCGACCCCCCTACGAAGCCAGCCCTCCGCTTCTCCTCGGTAAGAAGACCTGGCTGTGGGGGCTTCGCTAGCAATACTGCATCCCCTGACTGAGAATATCTTTTTCTAGTGAATTTACTTTTGGCTGCTATCCAACTGCAGGCCTGTGGAGTCGTCTTTCATCCCTCTAGAAAAATCCCTTTTGGGTGATGGCAACTCAAAAACCACGTAATTTAGTAAATTGTTCTATCATTAGTAATCTTTGTCACTTGGGTTTTTACGTTTTTGTTTTTATTACTTGGAGTTTAGGTTTTATTTTTAAATACTCTTTTTTTCTTACTATATTTTAGTACCTTTCTGTAATTTTCCATTACTCACGTGACTCGTGCATTTTAACCCTCAGGGCGCTGAAATAAATTTTCAAATGCTTAAGAATTTTAATATCTTGAACTTTTGAACGCCTATCATCTGTCAATTTTTTGAAAAGAGTGCCCCTGTGCGAGCCCTTTTCAACAAGTTGCCACATGATAGGTTTTCAAAAGCTTTGATTTCATTTCATTATATGGGCTGTTTTACAATCAGGGACCAAAGTTAGTCTCACAGATCCCCAAAAATCAAATGTGGTATATAGAATCAAATTTATGCCTGTTTGTTTACGTATGTTGCTGTGGACACATGCTGAAAATTTTGGAGCGTTGGGTTCAAAGGTTCTCCTAAAATTCATACAATGACAATTGGCCTATTTCCACCTTTTTAACCAGTTTCGGAGAAGACGTTTTTGACAAAGAACATATACTCATAACATGGTACACAGTGTAATGACTAGTGCATCTAATGACACAGTAATCCTCATGCGCAATCATATGAATTTGTGGAGTCAAAATCATCCAATTCATCCAAACTTACCCCCCTCCTCTTTTGAAATATTAATAATGTAAAAAACATTTCCGGAGAGGACATTTTTTGACGGACAGAATGTCTTGGTAGAAGAAGTCAAGTTTTCATGAATCGATGTGTTTCTGACCCCCCCAAATATTATTTGTAGCTTAAAAAACCTTCCCATTTTTTAAATAATGATGCACAAGCTACTGGGTGCAGTGGCATTTTATTGGTGAGCAATACAAATGTATCTAAAAGAAAATGAAACACCGAAATGTCAAAAAAACAGATATTTTACTGTCGAATTTTTTTCATCAAATAAATGGCTTCTGAAGATTAGTCAATGATAGCAGAACTTAAAATGAATGATACATGTCACCTTGCTGCTAATAAGTTTAGAAAAAAAGCTACATTTAGTCAATATTTTAGAATTTACCCCTGATTGTGAAACAGCCCATATCAGCGAGCAGCAAATGCTGCGTTTGGGACTTTAAGGGTTAAAAATATTCTGTGTTGTTTGCATTCAGCAGGCCTTATTGATCATGTGATTCGAAGGTATCCAGTGATATTTACATTTATGCTCCTGCTGCCTTTGTGCAGTTAGTATTACAATCAGTGTGAACACTCTCACCTCTACCACATCATTTTGTTGATTCTGAGCTTGTTGGCTGATTTTGTTTTCCCCATATCCAGAGCATTGCTGTATCCAACGATACTGAGCGTGTGCCGTTTGACCCAATCAGTGGCTTCTCCTCCCCCGTGGACAGGTAACTGTCACCGTCAGTAATTCACATTCTAAACCAAGCATGTCTGTCCCCATTTGATTCTGGCGAACGCGCATTCGCAACAGCTGAACTCCGTTTAGATTTGCTTTCAGATTTTGTTTACATTCTCTCCTTTTCTCTGGAGTATGAGACGGATGATTTTTCTCTCCATTGGGGCATGAGCCTCACACCTGGGCTGCTTTCTCTGTGGGGCTTTGTGTCTAATAGAGCTCTGCACTACATGTCATGGGAAACTGGATCTTCTCCCTTGCGCCTCATGTGATAGCAAGTGAGATCTGCTCGGAGGCGCTATATGTCAGAGTAAACAGGATATTCTGTGCTCCACTGTATGCACAGTGAACACTTTATTTGGTGCACCTGGAGACCTGTTAGTGAATGCAAATGTCTCATCAGCCAATCAGGTGGTGGCAGCTCAAAACATGAATGTGTGCAGAAATAGTCCGTTTTTGGGGGTTTTCGTGCAGAAATTTTGCGTTCACTGAAAATGGTGCAAAAAGTAAAAAGGATCCAGTGAGCAGCAGCTCTGTACATGAAAGCACTTTGCTGATGAGAGAGGTCAAAGCGCTGTGGCCAGTCTAACTGAAACTTCCAGGAACTAAACAGTTACTTAAATAATCATGAGTTCTAATGGTGCAATGTAGGAGGATCTCTGAATGCGCAGCACATTGAGCCTTGAACTGGATGGGCTAAAACAGCAGTCGATCGCATTCGATAATACTTTTCGTCCCAGACCTACACAATTAGGAACCAGAACCTAAAATGTCAATGCAGTGGCAACAAGTGTCATCCTGGACACAAACAAAAAATAATATATATATAAAATGCATTCATTTTAAGAAGTTTCAGATGAACATTTGAATATAGCAAGATATGGAAGTCAGAGAAAAACAAGAACCTAAAAGTTCTTGTATCATAGAATGGCGGTGACTGAACTGAATCACATTTGATATTGAGAGAATTGTGAAAAGCTTGTGACTTAGGAGGTACCATAGTGGTACAAGTCATTTTACTGCTATTGATGGCTTTATTAATTTTTTTTGCATCGTTAGCTTGTAAGTTACTTTATAACTCAGTAATACATGACAACTGTTTACAATATCCTATAGGGCGGTAGAGAAGATTCTGTTCACTATCGCCTTTAGCGTAGCAGAGACTAACTTGTTTACTGTCGCAGTTACATTTAATATGACTGGCGTATTTAAACTGCATTGCAGTTTTTTATCTTTTGGATTGAAGTGTGGTATTTCATTCGTTTGGTTAGACAGACGAAGGTGAGGTGAGAATACTGTTATGTAAAGCCTGTTTTTGGTGTAACAGGTAAGTTGTCAGTAATGCGATGTGACAGCACGTGCCGGTGATGTAACGTTGGTGGTCTCGTGCAGCTACGCGTCGGACGTGACGTCAGGACTGAGTGACGGTTGTGAGGGGCTTTCGGAGAACAGCATCAAGTCTCCCACCAAACGCACCCCCGGGAAGCTGTTCAGGAGACGAGCCCGCGCTCGCCTGCGCATCACCGGGGTACAACATCAACATACGTCTTTCTCCTCGTAATTCTTCAATTATTTGTTTGGCAGCAATATCAGGGCACCTTGCCTGTATCATCAGCGTGCCCTGCTGCCGTGGAAGTGCACACAAACACTCGCACACGTGCACACACACTTGTGTTTTACGCAATGAACCTGTTTTCCTGCAGCTCTCAGACAAAGTGGACCGGGTGGTGGAATGTCAGCTCCAGACACACAACAACAAGATGGTGACGTTCAAGTTCGACCTGGATGGAGACAACCCGGAGGACATAGCCGCAGTCATGGTGACCCCCCCCCCTCGCAGCGAGCCCGTCTCACCCATTGTTATCAAAATAGTGCTTTCAAATTGCACAGTCGAGCTGTAGTTGTCTTTGACAGCTGAGTTCTCAGTTATCAGCTTATCTGGATAGCAGACGCTCCTGTCTGTCCCTGTACTGCAGATGTCCTGCTGTGCTTCCACAGTGATGAACACTTAACATGAGAGACTGCACTGTGAAGGAAAAGAGATAACTGCAGGCTGGGCTTTTTTGTGCTGGGCCAGTTTAAGCCTGTTTATGCCTGGAGCATTATGGTTTTCTGCTGCTTTATTTGAGGTCATCCAATGCAAAATAGCCTATCGTAACGAGTTTTTTAGTTTTATAATAACTAGCATTTTAGTTCCTGTGAGTTTGTTGAAATCCTGTGATCAGAAGGTGAAACCCCATACATGCATTAGCCGGGCTGAGTAGCAATTTGTATCATTTTTGCCTTGGTTGCAGCAATGGGCTAATCGGGATTTCTCGGCACTGTTCGGCGCACGATGCGGGTTCAGTGGCTGTTCTGTAAATAGATCTTGGATTTCTGAATCGAATACGGGCTCTAAAATGTGGTTTCTCGTGAGCATAATGAATTGGCAAGGGGAGGTTTTAGATACAGGACAATAGTTGAAGTGTGTACCAAGTTGCAGGAGTGTACGTTGTGTGGTTGTTAAGATTTTTGTGGAAGTCTGTTCCTTTAGTAGTATAGATTTTTTGATCTCTCACATCATTGGCCGTAGTTTTGTTGTATTAGGCAAAAAAAAGTATTAGAAGTGAGTAAACAGCATGAATATAAGATTGAAATACTTAAGTTGGAGGTCAGATAGACTAATTTTTTTGGGTTCTGATATGGAGCGACCAAGGACTTGTCGTTACGCTGCATTGCATCACACTGTTTTCTCCCATGGACGGACATGGGGTCAGTTTGTCCCATCCCCCTGCCATTAAATACATAGGGCCTTTGTTTTTTGAGGGAATCTTGGCAGAGCTGCATCCAGCCTCGTAACCGCCTGGGTTTATTAGCGAAAACTATGAGCTGAATTAAGACGAGCTGACAGCTAGCTTCAGCCACACCTACATCCCCTTACGATTCCTGTCAGCTACTATTTCTACGACAAATTCTCATGTGATATAGTTCTTTTTTTAGCTCTACACACATCAACACAACAGCACAGTGTAAAGCTGCGAATGCGTTTGCTGTTCTATTCTTAGAGCTGTGACTGACTGACCTCTCTTGCATGGCTTTGGCGTGTTTGGAGGGTCACAAACATGTCAATAAAACCCCTCACCTTCTATAACATGAGTCTAACAACATCTCATGACCTCAGTGTATTAGGCTCTATCAGGCATAAGCCTCTGGGGCAGATAGAAGCTTATAATACGAAGTTCATGATCTGCCTCAGCATCTTTACTGCTCCTGTGTTCACACTAAAGCTATGCCCTGACTCTCTCTCTCTCTCTCTCGCTCGCTCAGGTACATAACGAGTTCATCCTCCCCCCAGAGCAGGAGGGCTTCATCCACCGCATGGGTGACATCATCAAGCGGGCGGAGACCCTGATGAAGAAAGAGCCCCTCGCTCCCGCTGATGCTCCTGGCGGCCCCCGCCCGCCCTACCTGAGCGGGGCCGGCACACTATCCGCTTCACAGGTGAGTCACTGATGGTGGTGCACTCCCAGAAACTCAGCCAGTGTACTAGAGCCCTGTTTGATCCCAGTACTTCTGCAGTTCATCAGTGAACCTGCTTTGTCCTTAGGAGAATGCCTCGGTAAAATGATATTTAGCTTACTTAGCAGATATATTCTCTCTGTATGGCTGGCCAAAGGAATCACTGTTCAGAGATACCTGCTGTGAAGCTCATTTTTAGTAGAGGAATACGTTATAATCATGTGCTCCTCTGCTGTCAATCATTTTTGAAGAACTATTTTGTGTCTGGACTGGCAGCCTCTTTGCCCACTGTTGAGTTTATATGCACAACAGTGTCTGTCTGATATTCTCGGACATTACATTGTGGAAACCAGTTGAGACTTGTGGAATGTAGTGGTCATTGTGGTCTCTAGTCGGGCAATCACCCAGGGCATGCAGAGTGCTGGGGTTGTATCTCTGCACTCGCTCCTGGCTGAGAGTTGCCTGAGGGTTCATTTACTCTGGATGATACGATAGCTACACTTCTAATATGAGTGCATTTTATGGTCGATCTCCCCTTTAACCTGAGATACAGTGGGCTCCAGGATTACTGGCACCTTTGACGGGAAATTTGCAAAAATTTTATTAACATCTTAAATTGCACCCCATTGAGAAGTAAATTTCCACATAAACTAAAGTGCGAACTGTTCTTGAACCATTTTGACTACAGGCATAATTATGATCTCTTCAAAAAGGTGACACTCAGGAGTTTGCTCTCCAATAGCCAGAATTACTGACATTATTAGTCAAATTGAATCACAACACTGGAAATCTAAGTTTTTGTCTGGTGGAAAAAAATTTTCTTCTGGCACTGTGAACAAGCTACATCAGTGTAAAAAAACAATAATGCCGCAGTCAGAAGCCTGACTAACAACAGGTTCAAAATTTATGATACTGTTACCAAAATGAATATGGATGTTTTCTATGTAATGTTCTTGCATACTTCAGCATGTAGTTTTGAGGACCCCAAATTTCCCTGCTTTATTCATCAAATTCGGCTTTACAGCAGTTTTACAACTTCCCACTTTCTGGTCTTTTCCCCCATCTTTTCCAATCATCTTTGACCTTTTCTGCTATTCTGACCTTGGCCTTTGACCTCGACCTGTGAACATCTAATTCTGCGTTGGAAAACACTTTTTACATTAGAATACAGGGTCATGGAGCTGCCAGATCGCTCACTCGGTTTAAGCACCGCGTTGCGTAGTAGAATTGACTGTCACAACACAGGTTCTAGCCCCAGTCGTACAAACCTGCAGTGGCCGGCAGCTTTTTCAGAAGAAGCGCGCAATTGGCCATTGCGCTGCAGGGATGAAAATTGGGTAGGGTCTGCCGGGCAGGGTTATATAAAATGGTTGCTTTGATCGTTGCTGAAACTCCTTCTGTTGGCCAGTCAAGCGTTCCTCAGGAAGATTCTAAGCTTGTTCACGCTCGGGTATCCACCGCCCTCATTCCGAAGTTGCGAGGATTCAACCAATGAGTGTGTAAGAAGCGGTTGCTGACAGGCGTGTGCTTCAGAAGAGAGCCGCAAACTGTCTTCACTCTCCTGAATTGGTGACAAGGGGTCCATGCAAGCTAGCCTTGTACATATTTCCCCAGTTGGACATTCCAGATTCGGGTGGGATTGGAGATGCCAAATTAAAAAAAAAAAAAAAAGAATACAGGGCCATAGATTGAAGAGCAGGGCTTCAGGAACGGAGTTACCCCTCTCGCTGACTAATATCTGCAGTTCTCACTGAACAGAAAGACTTGTAGCCAGTCAGCCCTCACTAAAATATATTAGACGAATCAACTTCATTTAGTTTACACAGACGGCAAACGGTCTGGAATCCAAAAGACAGATGTGTATGGTAGCCATCAGATTAATTTTACAAAAAAGTTTTTATTTAATGGTTTCTGACAAGGAGGGGGGTTTACATATACACATGAAGTATATAAATGAAAGCATTTTCAAATAGGGGCCAAAAGGAATGAAACTAACATTAAACATTGTTCATTGCTGCAGAAAAGATGATTGATTGAGAGCTGAATTGGATGAAAGCGTGTTTTTGAAGAAATTACAGACATACTGTTCCGCATTTGAGCCCGTGATGTCATTTGAAGAGATGCCCCACCCTCTTGTTCCTCCTATCACAGTGCTAATGACTGGGAGTAACTGAGGTGGGCCTATGGCAGGCTTTTAGGGAACTGCCGTGCTCAGAGCTGCCCTACGCCTGCTCGGGCGACTGCGGGATTCTGGCCAATCTTGCCTGAAGAGTGTGCACTCCCCTTTCATTTAAAAAGCACTCAGATGTCAAATGATAGAACACAGAGATTTGAACAGTTTAGTTTCTCTGGAGTTGGAGATGTGCAGACTCGCATCCCTCCGGACTCTTCTGGCTTTGACCCAGTTCCTTATTGAAACCAGGCTCTCCTCAGCTGCCCTGAGCCCCCTTGTGCGCATTCTCCTCTCCGCCCCCATCTGGAGCTCAGCCAATGAGAGGCTTACAGCTGTGAAAAAACTCAGTAGTTGCAGCCAATGAAGAGACCTCCATCTCTGCTTCTTGTGCCTCTTTTCTATTCCCTCTGGGTCCCTTTGGAGAAAAAGAACACAGTTGCAGCCGTCCAAAGTCAATTTAATTGTATTTGTTCCTTGTGGCTGTGGGCTGTTTCAAATAAACCAATGTGACGCACGGGATTGAAAATGTCAAATTAAACCAGCCCATACCAGTCAATCTTATTTAAAATGTTTATGTCACTTGTAGGTGGTTGACCAGCTGTTCACTAACTGAGTTACCAATTTCAGGTCGTCCTCAGTTGCCAGCAGTGTTGGGGTCTACTCATTCCAGTCATACCATACATTTTATGAGTAACCAACCAATGTACAAAACCCAAAACCAGTGAAGTTTGCACGTTGTGTAAATCGTAAATAAAAACAGAATACAATGATTTTAAAATCCTTTTCAACCTATATTCAATTAAATACACTGCAAAGACAAGTTATTTAATGTTCGAACAGGTAAACTTTGTAATTTTTTGCAAATATTAGTTCATTTGGAATTTGATGCCTGCAACATGTTTCAAAAAAGCTGGCACAAGTGGCAAAAAAGACTGAGAGAGTTGAGGAATGAGTTGAGAGAGTTGAGAGTTGCTCATCAAACACTTATTTGGAACATCCGACAGGTGAACGGGCTAATTGGGAACAGGTGGGTGCCATGATTGGGTATAAAAGCAGCTTCCCTGAAATGCTCAGTCATTCACAAACAAGGATGGGGCGAGGGTCACCACTTAGTGAACAGATGCGTGAGCTGATTGTCAAACAATTTAAAAACAACATTCCTCAACGAGCTATTGCAAGAAATTTAGGGATTTCATCATCTACGGTCCGTAATATCATCAAAAAGTTCAGAGAATCTGGAGAAATCACTGCACGTAAGCGACAAGGCCGAAACCAACATCCCTCAGGCGGTACTGCATCAAAAACCGACATCAGTGTGTAAAGGACATCACCACATGGGCTCAGGAATACTTCAGAAAACCACTGTCAGTAACTTCAGTTTGTCGCTAGATCTGCAAGTGCAAGTTAAGACTCTTCAATGCAAAGCGAAAGCCATTTATCAACAGCACTCAGAAACGCCGCCGGCTTCGCTGGGCCCAAGCTCATCTAAGATGGACTGATGCAAAGTGGAAAAGTGTTCTGTGGTCTGACGAGTCCACATTTCAAATTGTTTTTGGAAACTGTGAACGTCGTGTCCTCCGGACCAAAGAGGAGAAGAACCATCCGGACTGTTATAGGCGCAAAGTTCAAAAGCCAGCATCTGTGATGGTATGGGGGTGTATTAATGCCCAAAGCATGGGCAACTTACACATATGTGAAGGCACCATTAATGCTGAAAGGTACATACAGGTTTTGGAGCAACATATGTTGCCATCCAAGCAATGTCTTTTTCATGGATGCCCCTGCTTATTTCAGCAAGACAATGCCAAGCCACATTCTGCACGTGTTACAACAGCATGGCTCCGTAGTAAAACAGTGCGGGTACTAGACTGGCCTGCCTGTAGTCCAGGCCTGTCTTCCATTGAAAATGTGTGGCTCATTATGAAGCGTAAAATATGACAACGGAGACCCCGGACTGTTGAACAACTTAAGCTGTACATCAAGCAAGAATGGGAAAGAGTTCCACCTGAGAAGCTTCAAAAATTGGTCTCCTCAGTTCCCAAACGTTTACTGAGTGTCGTTAAAAGGAAAGGTGATGTAACACAGAGGTAAAAAGGCCCCTGTGGCAACTTTTTTGCAATGTGTTGCTGCCTTTCAATTCTAAGTTATTGATTATTTGCAAAAAAATAAAAAGTTTCTCAGTTTGAACATTAAACATCTTGTCTTTGCAGTGTATTCAATTGAATATAAGTTGAAAAGGATTTGCAAATCATTGTATTCTGTTTTTATCTACTATTTACATAACGTGCCAACTTCACTGGTTTTGGGTTTTGTAACAAGTGACTGCTAAAATTTGGGGAATATTATTGCTGTTACTGAATTCTGTGATGTTTTATTCTACCATCAGTAACAGTTCATTTTCTTTTAATTTGCCAAATCAATTCTGGTGCAAATCCATGAATCATTTCCTATAATCTGATCAAAGAAAGGGAAAATATTGTTTATTTTCTAGGTAGAAACATGCTCTTTAAGTTCAACAGTAGAAAAAAGGCAAGAACACTGTTGTAAAAGGCAATTTTCCCCTGGCCGTAGCTGTTTGGGGAATTGCCTTTACTCACTTTTTACCCCTCAGCCCGAAAGGGCTGGGGGTATTGTCTTCACGCATGGCGTCTGTTCGTCTGTCCGTCTGTCTGTCAACAATTTCATATTCCGCGCAATAACTCCACCGATCACTTTCGTTTTCGTAGTGCATGTTGGGGGTGGGGAACTACAGAAGCCTATCAATTTTGGTCCTGCTTCGATATCCAATATGGCCGCCACAGCCGCCATCTTGAAATCACATTCCGCCCAATAACTCCAAAACTACTTCACGGATCACACAGACATAAGTCCAGTCATATCACAGTAAGGATCCTTACAGCTGGTTCATCGTCACATCTCTCGAATCAAGGACATTAGTCGAGTCATATCACAATGCGGATACTTACAGCCGGTTTCGTCACGTCTCTCGAGTCACGGACATTAGCCGAATCATGTCACACTGTGGATACTTACAGCTGCTCCCGCCATGTCTCTCGAATCATGGACATTAGTCGAGTCGTATCACAATGTGGATACTTACAGCCGGTATCATCACATCTCTCTGATCACGGACATTAGCTTGTCGAGTCTCGTTACAATGTGGATACTTCTCTGGCACATCAGCTGGAAAAAGTTCTTAACTTACATAGGAATGGTAGCACGACAGGGAGAAAGTGCTTTGAACTTCACAAGCACTGATAGCAGGTCAGCAGCAAAATACTAAAACATTCTCACACTCACTTTCTAGTGATACAATGCACATGCGGTGCAATTGTACACATGCTCAAATAAAGCTCGGGGCTGAGGGGTCCTGCTAGCAATAGTGCGCTATTTTTTTGTTATATTTTATTGTGTTTTTTTGCAGAATTTTTTTTAACACCCTGTTTTTAAAAAAAATTCCTCTGCTTACTAAGGTTGACCCACCTTTTTGTTTGCCAATACATATTAAAAAGCCAAGAAAATAATAATGTAATACAAATTTCTGTTTATTACCATCTAATAAACATCATAACTGACATTTATTCCTGAAAGTAAGCTATCCAACAGTCATTGCCACCAGTTTTGCAATCAGGCTCAGGCCATTTATGACAAAAAAGACATGCTAAAATCCTAGTGAGTGTGAGATGTGAGATTAAATTTTGATCAGAGCACAGTGCAACTGAACTGTTATTTTCAGGACCATTGCTCTTTTTTACCAACAGTTGTTTCTTTTTATCCAAAAAATGGGATTTGTAGAAGTGCCCACAAGTAGTGACTGAAGTTCATTACATTAATGAAGATCATAAGATTAAGGAGCAGGAGAGGGGGATGGGAAAGAAATTTGCTCAGTGACATCACTGTCGTGCATCCTCTTTTTAGCCTTAGTAAATCATTCAGTCTATGAAGGTTTTTGTGCAAAGTACCATCTCATCAGGTTTGACACGAGCGCCATACTCCTCCGTTGCTTTAGTGAGGGTGCAGTAAGCCACCAAATTGAGCCATCAGCCAGTAAAGCCTTGCGGCTCATTGAAGGCTAATAGGCCCATACTATTGATTACAGAAGCAGGACTGCATGCTGTTGTCACAGTTGTATTGGTTGCAGTTATATCATGTTGACCACAGATGGGGTCTTTTCTTCCAGCCAAATCTGCATAGCCACATCCTGGCTCGAACTCAGTCATCCTCATCACTACCAGGTAAGGAACAGAAAGACTGTAATATGAATAGGCAGCTCCCATCTTCCACACTCTAGCCTGGAAGCATGAAACAAAAAATTATTGCTAATTTAGCTGGATAACTGTGCTGAACAGAACCCTGAACAACTTTTTTTTGCTTCAACCCATGATTCAGATTTGCATGGGTCCCGGGTTTCACTGAGAGCAGTTATCCAGCGAAGTTATCCTTTGTGATAGTCCCTGTAAAACATGTCCCTGGGATTATTTGTGTACATTTGAGATGATGGACCTAGAGTCTGTGGTCATTGTTGTATGAGTATGGACGCATAGCCTTGGTGCCTTTAGGTTTAGCTGAGTGAACCTTGTTCTTCTGCACCCCTCTGCAGATTTTGGCATAGCCAATCCCAGCCCAGTGTACCTGGATTCTCCCCAGACGCCCACCGGAGACTTCTACTTCGACGTCGACGCCCCCTCGCCCCGCCGGCCTATGCTACGCTCTCATTCCTTCCACAGCGGTCCAGGTCTGATTCACACTTCTGTTCCCACCCTGAGGAATATTGTCTTAACATTAGGCCGAATGTTGGCTCGCTACATGGCGCCTATAAGCCCTGGTCTGTGACTAGAGCGCCGCAGGTCCTCCTGGGTAATTACCTCACCTGAAGGCTGCCTTGTAGGTCTGAATACTATCACTGTGGTGCCAGGTTTTCGTCAATGCTGTTACCCTCAATAGCATGAGGCTGCCAGCCTCAAAGCCCACCTTTTTCCAAGAAAGGTGCCTGAATACCTCAATACAAGCAGGAGGGGGCAGTTTAAACGCAATAAGTACATGGCCAATGATTAAGCAACTATGGAAGCCCTGCCCCTCTCCGCCTCCACTGCTGTTTTGCTTTGAGTATTGTGTTTTGCGAGGACCTTTGGGAACTTGCCACTAACTGGAAAATAAATTGGTTTTATTTAGTGCCTCTTAGCTAATATTTCCACCCTGCATTGCAATGAAGGTAGCCTTTTCACGCAGGCTGAGGTTTCTGCTGTTTTGACTGTAGCTCCACTGTTGAAGTTTTTATGCCGCATTGGCACTTACTGGTAAACTGTCCGCTGGGGACCTGGGACTGTACCGTAAACAGGAAGTTGAGAACAGACCCACATCTCAAGTACGTGGCCAATACGTCACCTCCCCTCTCTCGCTATAGAAAATGCACTATCCGGCTGCATAAAACTAATGAGTGGTTGGCTTTAATTAGCTATTTGATTGTATCATCAATGCTTGTGCTCTTATGATCAACGTTTATACTTGCTAGCAAAGACACGGTTGATACTGATTTTCTTGTTGCTCGAGAGTGATTTATGTTTTAGATTTATTGTGTAACTTGGTGAAAAGAAGTGAATAGGCAATTTAGATCCTGGTTACTTTGAGAGACAAACAAAGATTGTAATTCTCTAGTGACACTGCAAATGAAAACTTGTTGTCCTGGTTGTAGGCACGCTGGTGTTCCTCATTTGTAATGAGGTATGACTGCTTACCCTGTAGATTGTTACAGAGTTTGTTACTTACGATGCTGAAGTGGTGAGCGGAACAAAAGTTTGTCTGATTTGTAGGTTATCTTATGGCAGAAACAGCCTTTGTCTGGTATGGGGATGTATCTGCATCGTTTCTGTAAATGGACCGCAGCGTTAATCCAGGGCTGATCAACTGTTTTCATGGAAATCTACTGTCCTGTAGGTTTTCACTGCTGCTTCTCATTCAAAAGTGAGAGATCTTGTTCAGGTGTGCTAGTCTAAGGTTTTAAATGAAAACCCTCTCGAGGGTAGATCATTATCCACCGTACTGTAATGTGTTAGAACAATTAACCACACTACTGTAACCTGGTAGAAAGTTTAACCACCCTACTGTAATGTGTTAGAACTTTCATCCACCCTACGGTAACATGGTAGAAAGTTTAACCACCCTCCTGTTGCGTGGCAGAACGTTAAGCTACCCTACTGTAACATGGTAGGACGTTTAACCACCCTACTGTAATGTGTCTGAACATTTAACCACCCTACTGTAATGTATCAGAACATTTAACCACCCTACTGTAATGTGTCAGAACGTTTAACCACCTTACTGTAATGTGTCAGAATGTTTAACCACCCTACTGTAATGTGTCAGAATGTTTAACCACCCTACTGTAATGTGCCGGTTTAATCTAAATTTCTTATCTTTCTCTATCAGGGTCTCCTCTCCATGGCCACTTGCATCACCCCACTTCCTTGTATTCCTCAGTCTCTGTACCGGAGCATATGGCATCCCCTGGTCAGGTGCCCCACCTACCGCAGTACCAGAGGAGCCCTTATATGGCTGCCAACAGTCCTTTCCCATACATGGGAACTCCGACCTCTCCCAATACCCCACCAATTCACCCAAGCCTGGGGCACGTTTCCAGCAGCCCCAGCTTTTCCTCTACAGGCCTTCCAGGGGAGACGCTGAGTCCCGTCAGTGAGGTCGGCCCCCAGCCCCAACCTCCCCAAACTTGTATGTGGCCGCCCCATTCGCAGCCACTCTTCTCATTGGCTAATGTGCTGTCGATGGCTATGAGCATGGCTCAGTCTTTCATACCAACCACCACTTTGGCCAGCCCCATGACACCGGGCATCCTGCCTACACTGTCTGGCTTCCAGTCTCCCATGCCCCCCCACATCGCCCACCAGCTCAGTTACCCTTTCAGTCCAAATCATCAGATGGCACCTGGGGAATCCTGCTACCACCAGGGGGCAGTTGCGGGTAAACCAGACATCTACCAGATAGCTGAATCACAATATCCAGTTGAGGGTGGCATTCAACTCATGTCCCAGGGAATGTCAGGCACCCCGCAGATGAATACCCCTCCCACGAGCTTCTCTGAGCCCATATGCCCCATCATGTCCCCCCCACCATGTGACTCCCCGTCCATGCCCCAGTCAAGTCCTCAGATTTCTGGCATCCCACCTTTTCCAGTCCTGTGCGGGGATCTGCCCAACGGCGTCAGGTACCCCACCACCTCAACCCCGGACAGCCCACGGAGCACGGTGAGCATCACATACCCTAAACTGCATCACAGTAAACCTTCCGGAGTTCCTTTACATGCGTTTCAATGTCATAGAGGTCTTCCCAGGTTAAAAATTGCTAATTGATTCATGCTTGGTTTTAAATAGGTAGTGGTGATTCTAAAGTTATTGATTCAAAATGGATAGATCTAAAACGTTTTGGTGAGACTATGTCCTAGTGGTGAAACAGCATCGTACAGACCGAAGAGCATCAACAAATCAATTTCACATGGCTTCCAGCCAGCCAGGAAGCTAGTTACAGCTAAATTCCATCTTGTTCGGTTTGCTGAAATTTCTATCAGGTTTGTGCTTGCTGCTGAAAATTCCATCTTAATCCAGCCTTAACTGGTCAAGCCATGTTTTTGATACTTAGCTGGTCAACCTGCTGGTGTCTTGATGAATCAGCCCATGTAATAAGCTAGACTCCCAGCTTGCATGAAGCTGGGAGTGTGAAAAACCTTGCTTGGGCAAATTTACACGAGTTGAAAATCCTCATTAGAATTCTCTAAGCATTGGTTTGTACAGTGAAACAAATGCTTTTTTTTTATCGATTTATCATTTGTCTGTGCAGTAGTGATCACACGCTTTTAATTGTTCCCGAAAGGCCTCATCAGCTAGCTCGCGGTCTCTGTCTCCCCCTGGTGCCACAGAGACAACAGACAGTGCCACCAGGGACAGATTTTCACTGGAATGTGAAGGTAAGATTTACTGGTACAGGCTTCTGCTGAAAGTCTGCTAATGCCCCAAAAGCGGGGGTCTAAAACTGGTCCAAGAAAAGGCTAAGGGGCTCCAGGTTTTCAATCCAACCATTCAGAAGCACACCTGATACAAATAATTTAATCATCTGATCACAGTGTCCACAGTTGATGAGTTGTATCAGGTGTGCTTCTGCTCAGCCTAAACGAAAACCTGCTTCTCCCCTGGCCCGTTTACGGTCCTGTTTGTGAGCCCTGCTCTATGGCAAAGCAGTCACTTTGAAGGAGAGGTCAAGGCACAAAAAACAATTACTTACCATTACATAAGTTGGGTTTTGTGGACAGTACAGGAAATCTCTGAAGACTAATTAGTGGATCGAAAGTGACCCTCCTGCTATTTTGAATGCATGCTTTCTTTGTGTTCAGAACACACTGGGGTTTGGTTGCATTGTTGGCTATCGTCTGAGTCAGTAGTGGCACGACATTGCCACGTGTCTCTGCAGTGTACCTTGAAGTTGTGCCTGTATGTATGAAGGCTGTTTCAGCCCTGAACACTGTATAAGGTCTTGTATACTGCCATGCTTTCCTGTCATTCCTCTCAGCCGGTGTTTACACACAACTGTTGAAGGAGCTCTCTGCTCTGAACTGATGCTGACGTTCCCTGTTTACACCCTAGTGGAGCTGCGGGCTTCTGCACACATCATTAGCTCCCTAAGAAAACCAGTATGTTTAATATTAGTGGGAAGTTATTACAACATTTTCTCTTCAGGGCAGCAACATTGTCAGGACATCTTGGTGTTCCCTAGGATTAGTTGACCTTTCTTATAATATTATTAATAATCATCATTATCATCACAGTTTTCATTATTATTTAATGAAGTTAATACAACTTACCGTTGAATAGATGAAGCCGCAGTCAATCCCCCTTGAGGGAAGTGCCACAAAGTTTAGGGTTTCTCAAGCCAGCTCACACAAAGAAAGCTGGGCTGATGTTTTACTACTACTCCTACCACTATTATTAATAATAATAATAATAATAATAATAATAACTAGAGGCACTCGTACAGTGCAAACCTCCGCCCAGGCAGCACAATCCAAATCTTCATGAGTGGGAGCAAAGTTGAGTTATCGCGTGTCATACGATTCCAAGATGGCTGCCGCGGTGGCCATATTGTTTCACTGATCACGGTGAAAATAAACAGGGTCCATCCTTGATGTAATAGCAATGCACCTACAAAATTTAAGACAAATCTGTGCGTTACTTTTTGAGTCATGTTGTTCATGGACAGACAGACAAAACAATGGCGAAAACATGACCTCCGTCCCAACATCGTTGGTGGAGGTAATAAGAAGAATCATTACATTATGCTGTATGTTGTGTCTTTCTAAGACCCGAGGTCGCTTTACAATGGAAACAAAACAGCGGGTAGAATTCATAGAAATGTTGAGCTTGCTTTGTAATACAGTGCGGTGAAAAAGTATCTTCCCTTTTCCCAATTTCTTTTTTTGCTTTTATCGTAATTAAAATCTTCCTGATCATCCAATTAATGTTATTAGACAAAGACAAAATGAGTAAACACAAAATCCAACTTAAATAGACATTATTTATTGAAATTAAAGAGGTAACCAAAACCATTACCACCCATGTGAAAAAAATAATGGCCCCCATAAACCTATTAACTTGTGGCAACAACTGCACAAATGTTTGCGATAACAGGCAAAGAGTCTTTGACATCTCTGTAGAGGAATTTTGACCCACTCATTTTTGCAGAATTGGTTTAACTTAGCCATATCAGAGGATTCCCTGCTGAAAAATCCAGTAGAATACTATTAGAAAAAAGTCATTAGGAACCATTAGGTTTCTAGTGGTCTAATGGGAATTGGAACCCCATTAGGAAACTACTGGTCTCCATTAGGATATAAAACCATTTGGAACCTACTGGTCCCATTAGAAAGCTTCTGATTCCATTAGGAGCTAAAACCATAAGAAAACTGGTACCATTAGGATCTAAAACTATTAGATAAACATATTGAGAAACCTTCTGCTGCAACAGAAATTATAGCAGAGTCCTAACACTGGGCACCAGAGACATGTCTATACATATGGGTAATTGTGTGTATTGATATTTTCCCCTCCAAATTGGGAACAGGACATATGGGGCGTGACAACTCATAGCAGTGTCATGGTTTGGTCCCGCCAGCAGAAGGCTATAAGCCGGCGGGCACTGGGACCATGTACTCAACACCAAAAAAGGGACCCAAATGCACAGGCAGAGTAAAAATATAAATAAATATTTAATTTAAAAAATAATAACAGAGAGGAGCGCAGTGGCAACCAAAACCAGGGCTCCACAATACACAGAGTAAAACGCAGAATGTAGCTGCACTGACTGTTCGGCAGTTTGTGATTTTAATACATTTTTTTCAGAACATGAACCATCAAACCATCAGGTTGTGTTCTTTTCCCTCCTCTTGGATGGATGAGACATGAACAATGATTTACTCACAAAAGGCCAAATATGATTTAATCACAAATTTAATCGCAAAGGGCTAAAGGTGATCTTGGAATGTATTAAATGAAATCACTGAACACTGCAATCTACAAACATACTGTATAGCCTACACAAGGACCCACTAGAAATCACACAGATGTGATCATTAAAGAAGGCTATTACATCTGTGTTCCTTCATCACATTAGGAACCATTAGAGACTGCTACACCCTGTAGTGACCACTAGATCACTGTATAGTGACCATTAGACTGGTATAGAAATGAACTGTGTTAAGACTCCTGTAGAAACCATTAGACTCCTGTTGGAACCATTAGTAGGGACCAGTTGAAGTCCTGCAAATATGTGTAGGAGATAATAGAATCCCATTAGAAAAACAAACCCAATCATAAGGAAAACTTATGTGGCCATTAGAAACTATTACAAAACCACCAGGAACCATTAGAACCCAATAGAATGTGCCTAATGGTTTCTCTGACATTTTTCAGCAGGGTTGTCAAGCATGAAGTGTCTACATGAGGTCACGCCGTAGCATTTTAATTGGATTCAAGTCAGGACTTTTACTATACCACTTCAAAACCTTGATTTCTTTTCTTTTGAGCTATTCAGGGGTGGACTTGCATGTATGCTTTTGATCATTGCCCTGCTGCATGAACCAACTGCTTTGCATCTCAAACTGATGGCTGGACATTCTCCTTCATGATTTTCTGGTGGTTAGCGGAGGCCAGCAGCTCTGTAGAAGTTGGTTTTGGTTCTTTTGTGACCTAGTGGATATGTTGTTGATGCACTCTTTGAGGAACTTTTTCTGGCCGTTCACTTCCTGGGAGTTCGCCACTGTTCCTCAACTCAGGCTGCAAGGTCAGCATTTTGTAATCATCTCCTCCTTGCTGTTGCAGATAATGCTGATGTTCAATATTTTGTTGTGTAGCAGTCAGCGGAGAACTTCCCAGTGGCATGTGTGCGAGATGATGTAGAGATGCCCATGTCGTTGTTTTGCGCAGTTGTGTGTCTAGACGCTTCCGGTCCTCTTTCTGTCCTGGTTACACCCAGAATATGCCCAGATCTTCTTTCAAGGCAGTAGTGCATACCTTATTATATATACCCAGATCTTCTTTCAAGGCAGTAGTGCATACCTTATTATATATACCCAGATCTTCTTTCAAGGCAGTAGTGCATACCTTATTATATATACCCAGATCTTCTTTCAAGGCAGTAGTGCATACCTTATTATATATACCCAGATCCTCTTTCAAGGCAGTAGTGCATACCTTATTATATATACCCAGATCTTCTTTCAAGGCAGTAGTGCATACCTTATTATATATACCCAGATCTTCTTTCAAGGCAGTAGTGCATACCTTATTATATATACCCAGATCTTCTTTTAAGGCAGTAGTGCATACCTTATTATATATACCCAGATCTTCTTTCAAGGCACTAGTGCATACCTTATTATATATACCCAGATCTTCTTTCAAGGCAGTAGTGCATACCTTATTATATATACCCAGATCTTCTTTCAAGGCAGTAGTGCATACCTTATTATATATACCCAGATCTTCTTTCAAGGCAGTAGTGCATACCTTATTATATATACCCAGATCTTCTTTCAAGGCAGTAGTGCATACCTTATTATATATACCCAGATCTTCTTTCAAGGCAGTAGTGCATACCTTATTATATATACCCAGATCTTCTTTCAAGGCAGTACTGCATACCTTAACAGGAAATGCTCAGGTTCCTGGCAATCTCACGCTTTGAATGTCCTACATCATTCAAACTATTTTCTTGATTAGTTTATTTACTATTTCTTGTGGCCATTTTTAAGATAGTTAAACACAACTGCATAAATAAACTAGGCTTATGCCGTTGGAGGCGACGGCTAGGGGTATATCCCCGAACGCCCCCAATCCTCCAATTCCCCAATCCTTGAATAGACCCTGAATGGACTTTCATTTGAACTGAATTTTAGGTCAATCGGACAAATGGTTGTGAAGATATGGCCAAAATGGTCATTTTCCATCGCAAAGCGCCACCTGGTGGCAAAAAATTGAACCATACAGGTATGATGTCATCATGTGACACATTGTGAGGTCATGACCGTGCAGTTGCACAAAGTTTCATGTCAGTTGGACAAATAGTTCCAAAGATATGGCAAAAATGGTGAATTTTTTGTGACAAAGCTCCACTTTGTGTCAAAATTTTGAACCAGACAGGTATAATGTCATCATAGGACACATCCTCAGGTCATGACCTTTCATTTGCACTTGATTTGAGGTCAATCGGACAAATATTTCCAGAGATATGATAAAAACAGTGATTTTTTTCCGTTTTTGGCCCCTGGTGGCCAATCTAGAAATTGTAAACTGTCAGTTCTTCCTCTTTATGATACGTACTTATTTGCAAAACTTGGAATTTCTAATTGAAATACTACTGAAGTAATTGCGTTAACATGTAGGGCGGCGCGGCGGTAGCCGTCGGACCAAAAACGCCATTCGGCGTTCCGGGGATATAATGACAGTGTGGTAGATATTTCAATGACTGAAATACTGTATGGGCCTGTCCAAGCAGAAGGGCACAGAAGTGTGACATTGCCAGTATTATTTTCAAATTATAGTTTGTAAAAACAGAACACACATAATGGAAGCTTAGTTTGTGTACTTTCATGACAAAATCATGAGAAGATAACTGTATTTACAGCAAAAGGGGAATGAAATTCCAATGAAAAGTTTAAAATATCCTTATGGTCCCGTATGTGATGTGGACAATAGAGAAGACAAATTTTTTCATGAAAAAGCATTTAGCTTGAGATTTGAATCTTCCACCATAGAAAACAACCATTCCATCACACATTTAGCGCAAAACCTGCTGGGAAACACTTGAAATGCAAAGATTCCAATCAATTTTAAGTACATCAAAATGTCCATGCTGGAGGGCAGGACAAGATATAATTTTCTATTCAAAAAGGGGTAAGCAGCATTCTAAAGAGCTTCATATCTTACTAACACTGGCAAGTTATAAGGTAATGAAAGGCAAACCATTTCATTTAAACTAGGCATATTGTCCACAGTGCGGTCAACAGGTCACCTATGTGATGCATGTCAAGATGGGTGGTTCCGTATGTGATGCTTGACAAAAAATTTAATTCCTTCCAACTTTTTTTACCTTTTTGGGATGTTAATGGTGACTTTGAAAATATATAAAGAGCAATTGCATTGAGTGCAAACTGCACTTTTAATGAACATCACAAACAGTAATTTATTTAAAATACGCCATCATCGTCGGCAGCATGACGCCGGACAACTTTTGCTCAAGTCAACCATCGCACACGTAACCTCCATACAAAAAGATTGAAGATTGATGAAATTGCGCAAAAACTATCACCAAAAACAGTTTTACCGGCAAAAAAAAAACAACAAAATACTGAAATGGGTTTCCTATCACAGCGTACAAGACAGTTTTCCATGATATATTTGCCGTGACGTGACGATTGACGACTGTTTCACTGTCCAAATCACATAACGGCACCGAATTGGCACACTGTCAAAACAACTTTTGAATCTCGTGCGAAGAATCGGCATGCATTCCAATGCCCGCCACGCTAAAAAGATGGGTTGGAAATGGAAGATATATAATCCAGAGTAGCCTACTTCATGAATATTCCACCAAATAACTCAGTGGCGAACCGAACTTTAATTGTACATGACAATGGTCACGACGTCACGTATGTGATTTTGTTGACGGAAAACCTTTGACAGCGGGATGACGCCATTGATGTAAACAACAAAATTGGTGACGCCTTCATTTCGGGGGGTATCATCCAATGCTAATGAATTTGTTCTCTTTCTGGCGGGCGTTTGGAATAGAGGGGCATCCAAAAATGCCGGTCACGTAATGTGATGATTGACAGAATTCCGGGGCGGCTGAAACAAGACGTGTTTTTCTTTGTAACTACGCAAGAAACAAACCATCACACCACTTACATTGCCAGGAAATGAATAGTTTCGAATCGCCAAACAGAAAAATTACTTTCTAGGTGTTTATTTCATGATATTTGTTAAGAATATATATGGGGTAGCTGATGGACGGAACAGCATCACATACGGAACCCTCCAAAAAACATCAATTTTTTCCTGCTTACACCTAAATTTGAATCTTTGTATGGAATAAAATCTTCAAACACTAATTTTCAAATTAATAAAGTTAATATGAAAGGAATGCCCTTAAGCTGATAAGGCTTCTCTTTCAACGTACTCAAGAATGTCACAAAAATCAACTGAAAAATTGCCCCTAAATAGACACATTAAATGACATGACTTTTCAGTGGTTTATGTGAGGGGCATAGTTATCTCTTTTATCTCTCTGGGATGTGTACTAAATACCTTTCAGCTTAAATTATGTATCTGACCCACCCATTCAGAAAAAAGAGGGTGGAAATTGGGGGGTATGCAAACCTGCCCTTTTGCTTGGACAGACCCTTATACAGTATATTTTAGCCTCAGCTGCTTTGATATAATGGGGGTGGTTTGTCAAGCACCAAATTAGCATGGTTACATGAAAATAACAGTGTATGTTGTTGAGTCATTGCACCCTCAATTGCTCAGTGCTTTTTCAGTTGCACTTTGTGAAAGGAAGGTCTGATTTTTATATCAATTCAATGCTACACTGATAAATTAAAGTACCAGTTTCTTTCAGGATGACAACTTTTTCTCACCAATTTCAACCTCTTAAATTCTAGTGAGCATTCTGATCATAAGATTGTCGGTGTAATTAATTAAACCGACATGGATGTGAATGCGTTCAGCAGTTCATTAGTGATATTTTCTTGAAATACTGAACACCTCTCTCAATGAATGTGGTGTGTCTTGCTCCTAGCTGTCGGTGAGGAAAGATCCGCAGTCACAGTGGGCAGATTTCAGGTGACACCCAGCAAAGAGATCTCAGGGCCCATCCTGCCCAGCCCTGATCCAGACC
This sequence comes from Gymnothorax reevesii, assembly GCA_029721435.1. Lineage (NCBI taxonomy): Eukaryota > Metazoa > Chordata > Actinopteri > Anguilliformes > Muraenidae > Gymnothorax > Gymnothorax reevesii. The sequence continues at coordinate 62,420,037 of CM056582.1, read as the reverse complement.
TACAAGGCCCCGTCCCTGTCACATTCCCTACTGCCTCCAGCCCGACCTCGTCTTTTATGCAGATTGAGACGGAGAGCAGCACGGAAGGACCGGGAGAGTCTGAGGGAAGTTCGAGCAGCTGCATCTCCAACCACCTCGATCTTCAATCCCCCACTGAGGAAGAGCAAGAAGCCGAGGGCCTGCCCTTGTGGGAGGTGGCAAATACTGAAGAAGAGAAGGGGCGAGAGGAAAAGGAAGTGGAGAGGCAAAGCCATCGGAACCGGAGACGGGATCGCTGGCTCAGCCTAATGGCCGCCTCGGCAGACAGCGGTCTTTCGTTGACGGCACAGGACCCCGACGGACGGTTGTGGGAGGGCGGGCCCGAATTCCCCCAATTCGGTTCCCCCCTACAACACCTATGGACTACTTATGCCTGCAACTCTTCCTACCTGAGCAGTGACGACACGGACAGCGAGGACGAAGACATGCTGGAGGAGCTGCAGGAGCTGCGAGCGAGGTGCGCCTCTTCACTCCCTCGCCCCACCTGCATTCTGCAGAACCCTGCGACATGTCATCTTATTCTCCTAAGCCAGGAGTGTCAAACTGACCCGTAAAAGGGCCAAGAGGCTGCAGGTTTTAGCTCCAACAATGCAGAAGCGCACCTGATACAACTAATCAGCTGTGGAGGTTTAGATCAGTCGATTTAATCAGTGGTTTCAAGTGTGCTTCTGCTCGGTAGGATTGAAAACCTGCGGCCTCTTGGCCCTTTTATGGGTCAGTTTGACACCCCTGTCCTAAGCCATCAAATAAAAGTTGTGAGACGAGTAATGGCTGTATGGTTTTCCCCTCTGAAAACTACAAAAATATGTCTGAAGTACTATTGTCTGTCAGGAAAGTTGACTAGCTTTCAGTTACTTTTTGCCTTGTCCTACCTCATTGGAAAATCTTAAAATTTCTCACCTAATTGGCAAAATAAGATTTTTTTGTCTGAATACAATGAAAATACTTCAGCATTATTGAGCAAAAATAAGTATTTAACAATTAGTTATTTCTGCTGTAAGTCAGAAGACTCAGTCATGACTGTGGCCTAATTGACACCCTCAGTATGTTTTTAAATGACCCCTTCTCCCTCTCCTCTTCGCTCCTCAGACACCTGTCAGAGGTTCAGGCTCTGCAGGCCGCTCAGAAGCGGGAGATTGAAGAGCTGTACCACAAGGTTGGGAAGGTGCCCCCACCTGGCATCGTCTCCCCTGCGGCCATGTTGTCAGGCCGACAGCGGCGGCTGTCCAAAAGTGGCGGCTTTCCCTCTTCCCGACGGAACAGTCTGCAGAGATTAGAAATCGTCTCACCTACAGGTAAGCATCTGCCTGCTCTTCGGCGGCCACATACAACCTGGCCGATGGAGAACTTTCCTCACAACAAAAAAAATTTCTCTGTACGAGCGTTTGTCTCATTATGACGCTTCTGTCACTCTTTTGTGCTAAATATGACCTTATTTCTCAGTATGGTTTACATGATAAGTGGAACTGTCCTACCCCATCAGCAAATTTCTAAATCTGCCCAAATATCCCTCCCCTTTGCCAGATTATTTACAGCAGGGGTGTCAACCATAACATGTAAGATAATGATCCAAAACATACTTCCAGAGCAAAAAGGAGGTTTTTGACAGGCAAAGAGAGTAAAATCCTTGACTGGTTGAGTCAGTTTCCTGGTCTGAATCCAGTTGAACATGCAGTCCAAGAGGAGACTGAAGGCGAACTGAGGATTGGTGCAGTGTAAGCCTGGCAGAGCATAACCAGGGAGGATACCCTATGTCTGATGATGTCTGTGCATCACAGACTTGAAGTAGTCACTGCTATCATAGGATATGTGACCACATTTTAAAAATTATTGCTTTTTTGTCCCCTCTTCGATTCTAGCCAATGGGGTATTGTTGTCCCCCCCTGCAGATCGGCAGTCTGTCTCTGTCTGTCTTCTCATCACTTGTTACCTCTTTAGTTTGTGAGCAGTTGAAGGAACTGCCCTCAAATTTAATGAGGTTATGCATATTGGGTATCTCCAGAAGCCTATTTGATATCAAGGTCATTGGTCCGATTTTAACCTCACTTTTTGTTGGTCAAAGGTCAGCCACAGCCACCTATAAGGCTTGGCGAGGGGGTGTATAGCACCGAGCCAATCTAGTCATATATATTTTGTGCAACTGTCCAATATGTATGTGTGCACGACTAGGAAAAGGGGTCACCTGGGTCAATTTATTAAAATTGAGATTTTCCAACAAAATCACAGAGTGATCCATGTTTTTCACAGCAGTGTTGTAAATTGACAGTACAGTGGTTTGAAATTCTAGCTTTGCACACGTATTTTCGTTTAAATAGAACAGGTTGAACTTTGACCCCGTTAATCTCAGAATGGAAAAAAATCCCAACCCCTTTTCCTAGTCCTGCGCACATATTTTGCTTAAAGATGGGGGGGTGACTTCATGCAAAACGTTCAATAATTTCTGCATGGTTAATGCAATATGTAAGACAGCACCCTCAAAATAAAGCTGACAGTCCACATTGTAACCTTATTGTATCCAAAATACATCACTATCCAATAAATTAAGGTGCTCACTCGATTAGGAATTGGCATGAAAATGGGTTAACATAAATTTGTGCAGAGAAAAGTTGTTGGTCCTGACACATCCACATGTAATGTGCAGTGTATTGTCATTTTGATGTTGTCCCACAGGCATCATGAGGAAAAACTCGTTCAGTAGCGGTAGCAGTGGCTCCCAAGACCGGCCAAGCAAAGGAGTAACATTTGCAACAGACTACAGCATAATGGTGAGGCCCTGAGATCTCCTGTACTAAGACCTCTTTCATTTTGAAAGACTGTCCAGGTTAAGACCTCTTTCATTTTGAAAGACTGTCCAGGTTAAATGTTAAGCTTAGTAAGCATTTAGGTATTCATCATTGCTGAGACTGTACTGATTGCCACAAGTCTATATTGACCATATATGAAATGCTTCAACCAAAAGTGTTTTAGGATAGGTTTGTAATGTGCTATGAAGCAGCTCAGTCTGATTGAAAAAACGGGTTTTTAGTATGATGTGCTCCATTTTCTTGTAGTTCACTCTGACTAAACCCTTTCCTAGCACTGAATGCCATGCAGGTTGTTGCAAACACGGCAGCAAGAGTGCCCAAGCTAGAAGGAAGCACCTCCCAAAGGTTGATCAAGGTTGATTAGGTTTTCCATGTTTCAGTACCCAAATAATACATCCTCCTTTTACTCCATTCGTGCATCAGTCCATCCAGTCGCAGTGACAACGGAGTGAGCGCAGACACCCTTTGTAGTTTCATCAGCTTTCAACAGCTGATCTGCCGGGGAATCCCTGGGTGATTCCAGGTGATATAGTTCCTCCAATCTTTCCTGATTCTACCCATGTCCCCACCTGGGTGGACTTACCTTGAACGCCCCCGGAAGACATCCTCACCTACTGTCCAAAGTTACCATTTCAGTTGACTTCTCTCAATTCAGAGGGGCAGCGACTCTACTCAAAGGTCTTCCAGGATGACTAACCTATCAAGGAGATTACGCCCCACCACCCTGCGAACAAACACAAATTTGGCTGTTGGTATCTGAGCTCATTCTTTCGGTCACTACCCATAGCTTGTGATCATAAGTGGCCGTCAGGAGAATGACGGACTGGTGTATCTAGGGCCCTGGTTCTTAAATCACGGTCCTCGAGGTCCGAGTACTGCTGGTTTTCCACCCTCACTTCACCTGGGAGTCAGGAGCACAGATAGTCTGGCCAATCAGGGACACTAAGTTTTCGTTTACATATCCTGGGATAAAAGAAAACCTGGACTGAATTTGGATTCGAGGTCCAGATTTGAGGATCCCTGATTGAGAGCTTCACATTTTGGCTCAGCTTTTTCTTTAGCACCACCGTCCAGGACTGTGACTGCTGTACTGCAGCATTGGCAACTACACCGACAGCCTTCTGATCCCTTGTTCCCTCACATCTATGTAAGACCACAAGATACTTTAACTCTTCCACCTGGGGTAGCTGTTCTCCCCCTCACTTGATGAGGACAGACTCATGAATCTTTTTCAGGAGAGAACCAAGGCCATGGACTTGGTGGTGCAGATTGTCATCCACGCAATCACTTCAAACTGCCAACTATTCCAATGCATGCCAAAAGCTATGGTATTATGAAGCTAAGAGGACATCCTTTGCAAACAGTAGAGCTACAGTGCCCATGTCCCTTAACTGGGCATGCTTCATAGCTTGGCTCCGAGTTGAGATCCTGTCAATGAACACCAAGAACAGCAAAGGGAAAAGGCTCACACTAAGTGGAATCTAACACTCACATTAAGCAACCTTAGCCTAATGCCAAAAGTATTGGCACTGTTCACAGGGACCACAAAGCGACCCCAGCACCCCATACTCATGCTGCATCTCCACAGGTTACCTCAAGCATCACTGTAATAAGCTCTATTTCTGCAAAAAACTCGTGGACCGGATAAGCAAAGTTCTGCATTTCCTCAAATAACTCTGTGGTTCAGATGCATGGCCGGGACATCACCCACATCGTTCCTCCTGAAGCCGCTTTCACACCGGACGCGAAACGAATCTTTTGCACGACAGATTACGTTCAAAGTCAATGCAAAGACGCGTCTTTGCATTGACTTTGAATGTCATCTGTAGTGCGAAAAATTCATTTTGCGTCCGTTGTGAAAGCAGCTTGAGTTGGTGGTTCAGCAACTGGCCTCTGTTCCAGTGCCTTGACAAGGAGGCTGCAGAGTGTAATTCCTTAATATCTGGACTGCACCCTTTAGTCTCCTTCCATGCAGATGTGCACCACCCCCATCTCTAAACTTAGCTTCTCCATTTGTTTCCACCCCTTATAGTCACAAGTTTGACAAGACAAGTAGATAAAGGGAGGGTATATTTTCCTCTAGCATCAGGTCACACCTGTACCCAGGGAATGCAAGCAAGGATTCAAGGTGCAACACAAGGGGCATTCATCACATTCTTGTGTAAAAAATAAATAAATTTAGAACCTATCCTACATCTGCAATCAACAAAGTAATTATTTCCACTTCCGTCCAACCCAGCCCAACCAAAGTAGCTCTCACTGACCTTTTTTCCCGCATTTGGCGTGCATATCCTCAGACTGGTTCAGTAAATGGTTTGCTGGAATGGTATGCAAGCCACAAGCTTGGGTATTTCCTAAGGCTGTGCTTGTCTCTCTTGCCTGGAGTATGTAACTTGGAGCTATGCATGGTCTACTCCTTGGATACTCTTACTGAACTGGTCCTGATGAACTGTCCAAATTTAGAGAATCAGCAATGGGGTTGCACTTGTCAGGGTAAGGGTGTGAATTTACATCACAAATATGTGATTATAACTTCCGTGACCATCTCTCATCTCTGTCCCTCCCAGTGAGATTCTTCGTGAAGAGTCTCCCACTTGCCTACCTCATTCAAAGCCTGACTGCCAGAGCCTCCCCCGCGCTGCTGGAGAATGTGACATCACAGGCCACCATTTCATACTGCTGCCCGAAGAGCGGTGGACAGCAAGCTTCCTCGTGGTTTGTGAGAGGAGTGAGAGGAGCCTCTTTCCATTTTAAGGATCTTCAAATGATTGTCCTTGAGGTCTGAAAACGGCTGGTTTTCCTTCCTCTATTTGCATGGGTGTCAGGTATAAAGAAAGTCTAGCCAATTAGATGCACTAATTGTTCTGTTGTTTAGTCAATAACCTGGGAGAAAAGAATGTTTGGAATCGACTGGGAGTCCAGGTCCAGATTTGCTCATCCTGACGCTACGTGAAGCAGCCAAAGAGCCAGGATGGCTGCCTCTCGTAATCACTCCAGTTCCTCAGGAGTGAACTTCAGTCCTGGAGGGTTCTAGTTTCTGCTGGTGTTTAGTGTCTCTCCATCCAATTGATTCATTTAAGTCACATCGATTGGCTAAAGTGTTCACACACACCGTTCTCCAGGCATTGATTGGCCGCTGATTGAGAGGAGACGGCAAAAGCCTGCTGACCTCCAGGAAAGGAGTTTGTCATTCCTGCCTCAGAGAAACACTGCCAATTCCTCACAGCACACCTGGTTTTCTTCCATCACAATGATGAAAAACAATTCCCAATTTCATCTCCAGCAAAACAGCCTCGAGTGTGGAGGATTGTTGTGCGGTCACGCCCCTTGTCAATGTGAATATCTGCCACTTTTCATTTGCCGTAATTCTGTTTCCTGACCCTGATTCCTCCTAGAACATCCCTCTGCATTAGCGATGCTATCGATAGTTCGATGGGAGAAGTGTTTTCTAAACCCAGTGTCGCTACCGTCAGTCTCAGCAGGGAAGTGAGGAAGGCTAACCTGATGTCTTTACTGATTTTTCTTCTGTATGCCTGGTTTTTTGCACTTTTGAGAATGAGTCTGGTGGCAAACGCCCCCTGGCTGTTTGATGCGGTGTTGTAAGGTCCTCCACAGGAAGGACGTTTTGTCTCCACATTCCATATTCTGGTGATGCAGGGAAAGCAGCTATCTATTTTATTTGTCAATCAAGAAATATTCTTGCTTGAGCAGTGCAGGCATTTTATTATGTAAGAAATTAAATTATTTTACTATGTATGCTACAGAAGTAGACTACCGAAATATGTATTTTGTTATATTTAAGCAAAAATGTATCTATCGTCGCGTTAATTGTTCGAACAACTGCCTGAATTACTCTCTGCCGACTTGCTAAATGGATCTTGATCCAAATTTGATTATGATGCTGCCACACCAGGTGCGATTCTTACATTCATGGCTGAATTCTGATCTCTGTCTTTGGGGATTAGAATAATTTTTTTCTGTCCATTAATGTTTTGTTATCCACGCCAATGTGCAGCATATACATAAGTTAATATTGATATCAAAAATAATCAAACTTACCCTCTGAGCGGCTAGCAGTTAAGATGTTTGTCTGGGGGCCCTGTGGTTGGGGGTTTGAATCCCAGCCACGCCATTACCGGCTGTCTGCAAGGGCTTGGCAACAGTTGGCTCAGCCTTGCTAATAGCAGGGCTTCAGATGGCCAAAATTAGTCAGTTGTTCCCCAAATCGCTCGGGCACATGTCGCTGACTGCGTATCCTCCAACAGCATAGGCAGTGAGTGATTGGCTGTAGGATTATACTGTGTGATAGAAGAGATGGCCATTCGTCGCGCTAGCTGAAGGAATCGCTCACTACACCAATCTTCCTCGGTCAATGAAAGCAGGTCTCTGCCATGGCCATATTTGGAATGGGACAAGGAGGGGAACCCCCCCCCAAAAAAAAATCAGAATTACACATGAAAAATAAAAATAAAAAGTAAGACAATTTCTCTAATTTGGATTCTCTCTTGCTGCAGTGTAGTTTGTAATATATTATTGTTACATGACAGCTGGCTTGCACTTGGAAAGTATTTATATATACTGCATCTAGACAGGATCATTCAAGGTTTTGTTTTGAGTTCAGTTCACAGCCTCATTCACAGAAATGTATGGTTTGTCATCTATCCTTGATTTACACTTTTAGATACCATGTGTCTTAAATTTTGACAGTCACAAGTTTGACATAAATTCTTCATTATGCTTTTGTTATTAATAGCCGATATATAATTTACAGCTCACAAAATTGAATATAAGTAACATACCTTTGTCGAAACATAGCATTCAGTAGGCCGAAAACTCAGCACTCTGTAAAAATACTGACCACAAAGCATGCGTGAAAACTTTTGTATGATGACCACAGACAATATTCTGCTCTCTGCACTGTTGAAACGCAGTTTGCAAATCTGATTTTTTTTTTTTTTGCATTCATTATGACATGTAACGTTACTGCTGAAATGTTGGAATTTCCGGAAAAGGTTGTTGATATTTCAAGATTGGCTTTATTTTTATTACGCAAGATTCTGTGCCAAAATACCTAGAAATCAGAAAGTTGTGCTGGTTTCGAATTTTGCAAAAAAAAAAAAAAAAATACTAAAAATACATTGAAATTTTCTGGGAAGAAATCCAGTGCTATTGGCCCAAGAGGCAAATAGTTTAGTTGATGCACTTTCAGAAGTTTCAGGTTTCGCTCTCCCTTTTTGGCACCTGCAGTATGCTTTTTCTGTTTGGGAGTGTTTCGGAGGTCCATAACTTCTTTATAAATTTACAGACATGTAATTTGTTACACAGGGCTATTCTGGCCCAGGCTTCTTGGATATAACGTCAGAATGAGCGTACAATTCACCAGTCTCCAGATAAAGCTGTGTGAAAAGTGAATGGACACATTTTTTTGTTTTCCCCCCCATCTAACAGAGTTCCCCTAAGGCTACAAAAGAAAGATCTTCTCTTATTTCAGAACATATGGCAAAGAGACTGTGCTCAAGGGCAAATTGAGCTTCATCAGACAGTCAATTAATGTTTGGTGGGTGTGTGAAGTTGTCACGGGGGGGACATTTATACCCCCCCCCCCTATATGAAAGTGTAACCAGCAATTAATTGTGATGGAACTTCTCCAAGACATAGTAGATCTGTTATTTAACTCCGATAACCTTATTAAAAATGTTTTTTATATTCCTTCTGCACAATGAAATTTTGAAATATGGTCAATTTTAGACAAAAAAACCACTACATGGCGTACTGCGCAACTACTACATCATGAACAGAGAATAGAGCAATCTGAAAATCCAGATTGAATCAATCACTTGGGAAACCTCTGAAAGAAGAATTATATATCAAAAGAGCTTTGGAATCATCGTCATTGTAAAAATTTCCAAGATGCCAGGTTTTACATCAGTCATTTATCCACTGCCAGTATAACGAAAGGGGGTGGGGGGCGCAACACCCTAGTTTTAAAATGTCATAACTCAAAAATTAGTTGTTTCTTGAGTCTGCAGCTTTGGATTTTTTATAATACACTTCAAGTTTTTTTTTTGTAGTTTTCTCAGCAAACTGTAAGAGGGTAACAGGCACACCTCAAGGTGATTTGGTGCAGAATGTCGCTAATGAAATGCAAATAAAACAAGAGTTGTCAGAAAGACAACAAAGCTCGCCAGGGGGCAAGGTTAAAGTTTTTCTGCACGCGGACGGACGCAGACGTGGACGCCGGGGGTACGACAATAGCTCTCCGGACGTTATTCGTCCCGGCGAGCTAATAAAAAGACTTGTGTGCACATCCTACTCAATTACTACAAAAACTGGGAACTGTCTAAGAAAATGGAGGAAAGATTACCTGACACCAGAGGTCGCTTCCGTCACTGACGGAATTACATACAGAGGTTTCAAATGGTCTTATTTTATTAAAACAATTTAAACGATCATGAAACACATGCATTGTTTCCAATCCCTGAGTAAAGAGAAGCACGAGAAGTCCGGAGTCATAATCGCTTTCCATGTTATTTGTGATGAGGTGCACCTTTACCCAAGTGAAATGGAAACTTCAATGCAAAAGGATTTTTAATACCGCATGAGAATCTCATTAATAAGCGTTCAGAGAATAATTGCGGACTGCGGTGAATACGCCTAAAAATGCGTGAGACCAACACCGAATGCATAAGACTTGGCATCTCTAATCAGCTAATGCGTCATCTATTAATTCCTAATGGTTGATTATGTCCCCTGTCCGTGACGACGGACAATCAGAAAGTGTGACGTGACCTCTGCCTGACACAGATTTTCTTCCACAAGTTTATCGTTTTGAGGTTTCAAATAGCAAACAGCAAAGGTTTTGTGTGACAAAGACCTTGTTGGTCGAAAAGTTGCATCAGTATACTTTTGGGAGCATGAACGGCTAGACAGCCTTCCATCTCTTTTCTTCAATTACATGAAATAAACACATTTCAGAAACTGAGAACATTTAGTTCAAATGGAAAGGTTTGCTCTTGATTCTTAGAGATATTATTAAAATAAAGGCCAGAGCAAAACCTACCTAGACCCTGTATCTGAACAATGGGTTTCAAACACCAGTACGGGAGAGTAATGTCTGGACAAATCTTAGGTCCATTCTGTGCGAATTTGGTGACATTGCCAGAGCTGATTACTTGCACAAGCAATGGACAGTGACTCAAAATAAATGATAAAACCATAGAAAATGTATTTTTTACCTACGTAAAACAAAGTTGGCAGGAGGCTATGTGATGGATGTCATTTGTCTGTTGGTTTGTGAACAAGATAACTCAAAAAGTAATGAACTGATAATTCTGTTTGCACTCTAGGAGTGCCTCTAATTTTGACAATGTTTCCATGTTGCCTTGGGAAAGAATAAGTATGAGCAGGCACTAATTTTGAGAAAATGCCAATGCATACATTTCTGGCAGCAACCAATATCTGAACTAGAGGCACTCCTAGAGTGCAAACCACCGCCAAGGCAGCACAGCCCAAATCTTGGCGAGCGGAAGCGAAGTTCAGTTATCGCGCGTCATAGGATTTCAAGACGGCTGCCATTGCGGCCATACCGTTTGACTGATCGCAGTCAAAATGAATAGGGTCCATCCCTAATGTAATAGCCACCCACCCACAAAATTTCAGAGATATCAGTTCATTACTTCTCGTGTCATCTTGTTCACAAACAGACAGACAAACGGCACCGATCACATAACCTCCTGCCAACTTTTGCTGGCAGAGGTAATAATTACCAATGAACATGGCTGTTCTTTTTATAGCGGTCATTAAACATTAAAAAGGAAACTGAGGCAGGCCATCACCAGACTGTACACAAAACTCGTCATGGCGTTTCTGCTCTTAGTCTTCAACTACCCAAGCCACATTAATTGGCATGACTAGAAAAAAAGTAGTTTTTAAAATTAGTTGGTCATTCAAGCGTGAACACTGGACAGCACAACTAAGTAACTGACCGTTACCACCTGCAAGTCCACCATTTGAAAATGTGGATTTGTTTTACAAATGTTATCTTTTTCTGTGACAAGCATCGATCAGAAATATTGTTCAAAGAGTATGACAATAAACAGATATCAACGTTTAAGCATTTCATAACCGAGGCAGTGCACTTTACCTGTTTATTACTTTGTCTATCAGTATGCCGAAGGCAGGGAGTCCATTTTTAACGGTGATGGAGCTTCAGAGTGGATGCAGACTCTCTCCTGATAAGATGTTCGAGTGCCTATACTCTTCCTAATGCTTGAATATACTCAGCGCAAAGAAAAAAACCAAAGCTGTGAATGCATAGCAGTATATTGCCTAACCTTAGGCACGCTGGCAAAGAATGTAGAAAATGGGAGTATTAGAGATTTTATTTAAAGAAGCTAACCACAAAGATATATTTAGAAACAGAAATGTGATAATCAACTTTAATTTGTGATTGTATGATTCTGTCAGTTTTGTTGCTAGGAAACACAAAGCTGCTGTACTGCCACGCTGCATCTGTGCCTTTTCTTTTTTAAACTTCTTAAATTTGATTTATATTTGCCTCCTCAATCATATTTGTAAATAAAGGGAGTACAATTCCAAATACAAAGACAATTTCCAGACTGGTGTTACATTTTTTGATGTGTGAAGTGACTTTTTAAATCTACCATCTGTTTGCAAACTGCATTTTTTTTTTTTTTTATATTTCAACACTGATGTATATTACATTTTACAATGGCTATCACATATTTGATTAGATCAATACAAACCAAACCAACGTAGGACTCAAACCTGTTTTCCGAACACAACATTTACACTGCTTTACAACAGGAAAACTTTTAACATCAGTCCATCATGTTTGAGACAGAATCAATGTTTCTGTATTAAACCCTACATAAAGGTGGTGAGAGTGTGGAGCCGTGCACATTTGAGAGAAGTGAATTTTGCAGCCTATTGATGTTCTGTTCCTGATTCACGCATTGTATTTTATATTAATTAAATATCCATGTCAGAGTGCAACTTGGCTTCATTTCTTCCGGTCTACTAATATTCCCTGCTGAAAATTCCAGCTAAAACCAACTTAAGCTGGTTAACACCGAGTTTTGGAATCTTAAACCTGGCCAATTTGCTGCTCAGCCTGTATTGTCAGCTGCTTCATCAGTCTGAACCTCAGCTCATTCCGCCACACAAATCAGCTTACAAAGCTTTGCCCAGCAAGAAACCAGCACTGACCATCCACAGACTTGCTAGACTACCAAGCATTTACTAGCTTGGGACTCCCTTTGGTTATAGTTGGAATATTCAGAAGGGTTAGCACGCAGTCCACATAAAGTCTGCCTCAGTTAGCTGCAGTTCTCGGGCCTCTTGTCCTTGCAAGCTTTGCCTCTTCGTCGATTTCATCCATGATCTTCTCCTGTGATACCGAAAAAAATGTGTAGCCATCTGAGTGCGGGCAAAAGTCAAGGCAAACTAAAGCCAAGTGGTGGTAAGCAGTAATGTTACAATGGCCACCCACAGGTGAAGAAAGTACTGCTGGGTTTAAGACACTACTAAACTTGTAAAAAGGAGTACCCACAAGTAAAACACTCAATGAAAAATGCGACAGGAATTCTACATAACTGGGGAAAATCAAGACTATAGTATATATATATATATAGATCGACACTTCACTAATAAACTATGCATCATTCATCATCATAGCAGGTTTCAGCAATTTTTCCAGCCAAAGTTCACCAAAGCTGAACTCCCAACTTAAGAGAAGATGCGAATTTGCCTCGTCACCAGAAGCAAATTTAAGTATTTGCTCCTTCCCTCAAACAGAATGGAAGCGAAACGTGTGGCAAATACTTTCCAGAGTCAATTTTGCGCATGAGTGACCGTGCCCCTTTATCACCAACAAGTAGATCAGAAGGATCTAATAGCTGCGACTTCGCCTAGCATCCGTCACGAGGCCTAATGTCCATGACTGGTGGTTTCTTGTACAAGTGTGATGTCGCAATTGGTAAATGACCTTGAAAATCAATAGGGGACCCTTCCTCTGTACCAAGAAGCTTGTTCTAAGATGTAATAGCCATCCATCAAATTAAAGTGGAGTTACGGTGCGAAAACTGTGAAATCGGGGCAAAATCGGCACTTTTTTGACCGGTGTGACCTTGGGATTCGACAGATTACCTTGAAAATCAATAGGGAACCCCTCCTCTATACCAAGAAGCTTGTTGTAAGATTTCATAGCCGTTCATTGAATTAAACTCGAGTTACAGTGCGAAAACCGTCAAATCGGGCAAAATTGACACTTTTTTTTACCTTTGTGACCTTGGGATTTGACGGATGACCTTGACAAACAATAGGGAACACCTGTATGCCTAGAAGCAATTTCCAAAATTTCATAGCGATCCATGAATTTTAACTGGAGTTACAGCGCGAAAACCTGTAAACAAGGTCGTGACCTCTGTGAACTTGACCTTTGACCTCGACCTTGTGCATGGACATCACTTTGGTGAAGGTCAATAACTCCTGAAAATTTCATGATGATCCGACGACAGGAACATGGTGGAAAAGGTGTCACAGACGGACAGACGGACGGACGGACAGACAGACAGACAGAAGCGTTCATAGAGCTGCTTGGTCGCAGCTAAAAACCAGCATATGCCACAATCAAGACAAGCAAACCAGAGAGCAATCAGAAGGGGTCAGTCAGTGTAACGTACAATGAAACGCAACAACCAACTGTTACCAAATGTTCTTGTCAGACCCAAGCAAAAGCGTGTTATAAGCTCGTTTATCTAGCAAATGAAACCTAGCCTATTTGAATGCCACAACATGAGCGCTGGCAAAGTAACGCTATCATAATTTTGTTTTAATGTGAAGACGCCTAACCCTTGACAGATGTGCTTTCAAAATCTTGAACTGAGGATAAATATTAAACCATTCCTCATCCAGAAGAGCAGATTCGACATCAATAGTAATAAGCTACTTAATTATTTTGAGGCCCCTATCCTCAGATTTCATCTTAACGTGAAGAGACTGTATAAAAAGATGGATGATGCAACCGTGACGTCACCCATTGGTTTCAGCATACCATTTAGGAAGCCTTGATTTTGGCCATTTGAACAGCGCCGATTTGTCATTTTGAAATCGGATGTGATTCTTATTGGACGAGAGCACGAATTGAAGACCCAGCGAGGAGCGAGGGGTGGATCTGGTCGCATGTCATGAGGTGGGCCACAAAATGGTCCATTTTTCAATACTCCTAGGGCATATTACATACCTTCAGCCCAATCAAAAACGGCAAACAGAAATTTATTCTCTCATTCCGTTCTAATGTTATTGAGAGTAACATGTATTTAATTAACAGATAAATACGGTACATTGAAAGCTGCTACTAAAAGTCAGTTTTTCTAGGAATGGACCCTTTTTACAAAAACTAGTGTTATTTGATTAATATTCATTCAAATTCACCCAGGTTTGTTTTATTTTGTAGATAACATCCAGTTCATAAAAGATACACTGCCTTACCCTGGAGTAATAGAACATTATAACCATAATCTAGCTGCTTCTCCGCCGTCACCGCTCCAATCCACCCCGTTATTGCTTTTCGATAAAGGCTGCTGAGCCAAAAGTATCCCACCAAATCAAACAAAGTTAGTGGCAAATGGAAGAGAGCTACAACTTCAACAGCTGACTGTATCGGACGAGGACCAGAGGATAGCCACGCCCCTAAAACAAATTCTGGCTTTATCCTTAAAGTGTATTTTGGACCATAATTTACAAAGATGAACATCATGATATATCGAAGGAGACTTGAAACATGCGACAGATGCCATAAAATAATGTGGAAAATCATTATTGAAAAAATAAATTGGGTGGGAAAGTAGGGTCATTTGCTCATAGACTTCTAGAGCATTGAACTTCATTCTCCAACCACTGACGTCGCAGTCTGCTGGCCATTAAATAGAATGCCATTCTTAAAGATTTTCGCATTGGCCTCACTTTTCAGACCCGGGTGCTGCATCCATCTTTTTATACAGTCCATGAAAGTACCTGACCTCGCAAGCGTAGTTCTCGCACCACGGCAACGCATTAAGCCTAAATCGAAAAACATGATCTACAAGAGCAGAAAATTATGATTCTTTGTGGTTCCAAGCACAAAAAAAAAATCTAACTGTGGTTTTGGCCCCAACCACAATTCTGATCGCAAAATTTATACAAGCGGATCCTGTATCTTAATTAATCAAGGCCTGAGTAATTTTCTTGTTTCAGGAGATTTCTTATCCACCTAAACCACCACATGACATCCGCCCCTGTCGGCAATTTTTTCAATGCGATACTGTGACCCAAGCGATGCTATAAATACCACGGGAACTTCAGCCCTGTTATTGTGCTGCATCTGATGGATTGGAAATGGTGAGGTCCAATTAGAAAGCCCAAATTTTGCCAATTTCACTGATGTCTTTCACATAAAATATGGATAATTTTCAGGCACTAAAATTTACTATTAAAAATTTAACATGAGTTCCCCCTAGACCTGACACAAAATATGATGGTTCAGACGTGTTCTCCATGATGTCTTCTGCTAGAGAAACATCAGTTTGTGTTATTATGGCCATGCGCAGACCATAATGCAGCGCAAACATTGGAGGACCCACTTTTTAATGAGGGCAAAATCCTAATCGTAATCCAAAGTGGCAAAGAAGTGTGGCCCTAAATAATACATTGTGGACCAGCCTTTAGAAAAACCTGTATTTTCATATTTTTTCCAGTAGTTTGAGAACAGCCAGATGATGGCGCAATACCTTCAAATCCACTGGAGGGATCGAGAAAAAAAGCTGGAAATATGTAACCAGCCATGTCCTCAGCATACCCAGGGAATATCATGAAATTCTGATAAACTTATTTCCGGTCATTTTTGAGTGTCAATGGAAAAGGTCACAATCCCACTAATGCATTCCCAGTGGGAAGATTAGGACAAAATAGGTCATTTTTCTGCCACTTAATTTTGAATATCTTTTGACTAAGATATGCTAGAGACATAATTCAAAATGTGAGAAAATTATCTGTGAGAAAGCCATTATTGCATGATACCTCCAGATATATTCTCTTATGCAATTTGAAAATTTATGGGGGTTGCTAGCTATGCATTCAATGACGATTTAAAGCACAATGCTCAAACTGTTAATATTGATACATTCCAAGTAATTTCATCACAAGAGGGAAGCATTTTTTCATGACGGTGATTAAATCAATAAACAGCTAATTAGATTTCTGAACACAGGTGTTCATGTTAATAAAAAAAAAATTCACACAAAATGACAATACGGGTTACAATTTGCTTTGTCTCTGAAGTCTTTAGAAGTCAAACTTCTCAGAGATGTAGCCACCATATGTCGGCAGTTTCACCAACTGGAGGCCAACTGATTCTTAAAGTTCAGTTCAATTTGAGGGTAAAAAAATCCAGCAAATACATTCCATAGTCCTCTAGCACTGCGTCGTCATGGTGACCTTAAATAATTTCCACGCTTGCTGGTCAGGTACTCTTATTACTCAGGTACGTCTTATTAGAAAATGACAGCTCTCCAGCGCTCTGTCAAATCTGCCGATCTAAATTAATGGACGTTAACCTATGTAGCCAGAATTCAATGTTCGATGTCCTAAGTAAGGAATTTTCACGGTATGAAGAAATGTTATGATTACATCACTGCCATTACAGACGGATCCGGTTAACACGCGGGACAACGGGATAAGTTATCGTAGAATTTAGCAAGCAAGATACATTTAACTTCACTGAGAAATGCAATACACATCACAAGATATATTTAGCCAACGAGCCCGGGGGTAGGGACAATCAATTAGAATCGTATGAGCTTGGTAAGGATACAAATTCCCATCACAAGCGCACCAATAGCCAGGCCTGTAAAGACATTGCGAGTCCTCAGTTTGCTCGTGCTCCTCCTCCAGTGCTCAAGTTCCACCTTCCGGATGAACTGGATTTGTTCGGGACTGAGCGGCTCCTTCGCCGGATCAATTCGCCTCGCAAATTGTGCATCCGATTCTCCTTTTAATCCATTATTGGCCATCCTGTCTGTTCACGCCAAATGTAACGGTGAAGATTTCAGAAAACGCAGTTCAGACAGACCATTCGCGACCTACAGCCTAGTTTCTTCTAACGTGATCTTGTTCTTCTTCTCTCTAATATATTTTTTACGTTTTCATGCTTATGCGTATTGCTGCCCTCCATCGTTCACAATAGACCCACACCCGAGGGTGCAGGCCAGCATTATGAAGAAAGGACATTCTTTCAAGGTCTTGATGGTTCTCATCGGGACCAAACGAAGTTTTCAAATTAAAAGAAGAAATCCCCGAATCTGCCAATGTTTTATTCATTTATTTATTTATTCTTTAATGTTGCTCTCTCTGGTTTGTTTGTTTCACGTGCAATAATAACTGCTGAACAGTCTCTGGCTGGCCACACTTATGTAGACCATCTGTATGTTGATGGACTATCCTCGAGCAATTGGCCCGCTTACAGTGAAAAAACATCAGTCGAGTCAATTTTACAGCATCTCTGCTGTTACGCCCCACATACATAGGCTACTTTTCCATTTTACAGATTCTTGAACTGAAGACAAAGTCTCCGCCTTTTTTCAATATTCCATGCCTCTTGACCATCCTTTTCAAGCCCCGCTCTGATCATACTGCAGTATTCTGGTTTGCCCAAAGTCCCTATGATGTTGATTCAATTCAATTCAATTTCTTTTATTGATATGAATGTCAATATGACAATATTGACAAAGCATCAAAAGAAAAAAAAATTCTGCTATTATAAAAAAAAGAATAAATAAAGATAAAATACACACACACACACACACACACACACATACTTAGCGCCATAAAAAACGCACCAGTGAGCAATGTACTGTAATTGCTGCAGATTGAAAAATTAATCGATTTTTATTGGTTTTCCTGTGAGATATGAGTAGAAATAGAGAAAAGCTTGTGGTATTGTAATCCCGACGTTTGGAAAGTGGATGCACTAAGCATTTCAGTAATAACAGACATTGAGTTGTTTTTGAAGTGTGTACTGATGCTTGACTTGTTCTTTTGGGTGTGTTCAGTAGCTCTCATAAGGCCAACAAAAATAACAAAAAATGTTACAGCATCAAGAGAATGAAATGGCTTGTGGCACAGGAGAGAGGAAAAGAGCCATGGGCATGTTATGGGCAGGTCTCAGCCGCCGAGAGGTGCACCATCACCGTTCAACAATCAGTCGAAAATGGAATACGGGCACTGTCGCTGATCGAGCCTGCTTAGGGTTTAGATTCCGGACAGCAACCCAAACTGATTATGAGATGAGGGGTCTGAGACGACTGCGGGTGAGTGCAAGTACTGCTCGACGCCGACTACTTGAGCAAAACATGCATGCACAAGTCCCCTAAAACCTATTTTTCCTGTTTACGCACGGCTGCCCCTAGTGGGGTCGGTCAGCGACAGTCCCCGTTTTCCATACTCAGACAGAAACAGGAAAATAAGTGCCAAAAAATGACGCAGAGGCAGGTGTCCCCAGTCAGAAGTGAAGTGTTCCAACTCCTGTTAATGGGCAAAAAATGGGTTTTCTGTAGGGGTCGTGTGCACGCATGTTTTGCTCACGTAGAAGGTGTCGAATGGTACTTGCTCTCACCGACAGTCGTCCCAGACCCCTTGTCAACCACCCTGGAGAACTCACCAATCCATCACAAGGCGTACACACCATTCACACTCCATTCACTCACACACTCATAACTATGGGCAATTTACTGTCTCCAATTAATGCTGACATTGTCGGGGAGTTTTAGGCCTGTATAACATTACCTGTAAAAGAAATGACTTCTATTCCGCTGATGAATTGTAATTTCCTGGGATGCTGCGCTGTTTGAACATTGTTAACTGTTTATCTTTTCCTCTCGGTTTTGAAATTAAGGCACAGTTTGCTTCCAACTGCATTAATGATATAGCAAGTAGCCCGCCTTATTGCGAGACAACAATCTCAGTTCATTCTATATGCCAGAAAAATATAATCTAGCTAAATTAATTGATAGATTGTGCAATAGTCACACTTTATTGACCATACAAGGAAGTGAGAGGCAATAAAGGTACATGTTTGATCAGGGGTGAGCTTAGTAGCTATAGCTCGCAGAAATCATATTCAAAATTAGCTGACAAAAAAGGATTTAGTAACGTTTTATTTAGTGGAAAATGAAGTGAGAGGAAGTAGTCATCTAGGTCAGAAAATGTTTGAACAGTATATACTGAACTTGTCAGTGAGTGTATTCGCTTGTTAAGAGAATTGCTGGTGAATTGTTATTTCCTTAAATGTCAAATTCACACTGAGTCATTGATATCAAAGTTGATTATTATGTATTAGTTTTGCACGATTCCTTGCCTCACACCTTTAATGTCTTGCACTGTGCGTACTTGAGCCCACAGTTTTAGAAGGTCCAAAACTACTTTTGCCATGAGCAGATTCATAGGACCAGATCAAACTGACTGTGTGTCATTACACAGTATGTTGTGGAACAGGATGGCCATGTTCAGAATTGCCAAACTTAGTCATAGGTCATGACAATGTGTATGTGGTGTAAAGTTTTTCTACGCGATAAATACAAAAATTGCCCATTTTTTTTTAAGTTACCCCAGCTGACATTACACTGGCGGAATGTCACAGTGCGCGGCCAGAGGAAGCTTTATGGTATAAACATACCCTAACTTGGTGTTTCCCAAACCTCTCCTGGCGTATCTCTTGTCCTACATGCTTTAGATCTCTCCCTGCTCCAGCACAGGTGACTCAAATGATTCGCTTTTTATCAAGCAGCCTCTGGGGTTAATTATGACCTGATCACTTGAATCACCTGTGCTGGAGCAGGGAGAGCTCTAAACCATGCAGGACAAGAGGTACGACAGGAGAGGTTTGGGAAACACTAGTCTAATCCATGGTATCATCCCATCATTACCGACATGGATTTTTCTAGCTTGGTGGACATATGCCTTTGTTGTACATAACACAATTGTCATCACATTCTGGTGTCTACACTTAATAGTGTGATGGAGACCAGCACATAGTGTCCAGAATATACTGGCGCATTAAGCAACATGTGGTAAATGTACCACTCCAAACACAGCAGCTTTATCGGAGGACCTCCGTAAAACACTGAGATTTGCTTCACGCCTCAGCGGGCTTCACATGACACACTGACAGGCTAACAGTCAGAGCCAGTGCCAGAATTGAAAATTAGGTGGCAAAGATACATCCCTGTAAAACAATTATTAGTCCTGACTTGTTTTCAATCATTTTCTAAAATTGCAATACATTGACTTCGAAAACACTCCACACTGTCTGGCGTTGCTAGTTCTCCCCGTTAAGGTAAGACGACGATCATTTCGACGCATAATTTGGTGCATTTAAATCAGCCTTATTCAAGTTTACATACCCATCAATTCTCACGCTTTTTTAGTGGCATATCACATCCTCATGCCGCAGTCAGCAGTCTTACACTTAATAACAAAAGTGATGATTGAAATTTTAATTTGGCAAACAAAATAAAATTTAATAGCGGAGTCCCACTTTTAAATCAACCCATGCTGTACCAAGAGCGAAAGGCGATATTTCATCGGAAGGCGGATCAGTTATTATTCAGTTATCAGCGTGTATTTAAGAGATTATCATGCGGAACTGAAGTTCTTGTGCATGCAAGTTTTTCCGTTTCTCATGCATTGCAGTAGATTTCTCCTCTAGTAGCTATGGAATCAGATTTTGACCCCGGACTTCACATGCTTTTGTTTTCTCCAGGGTAGGAAGCTACGAAATTGCATAAAGATGTTTCAAATGGTCTTTCATTTCATTACAACAATTTAAACAATCATGAAGCGCAGGTTAGATCGCCTGATGTTCAGAAAAGACAGTGCAGAAGTTGCTGAGCAGTTTACCTTTGGTAAAGCATAGGCCCTCTTACAAGTAAATTCTTTTTCTGAACTGAATTTAGCCCATTATTTTCTCACTGTTCAATTGCATGGGGGACAGAAGCCATGTCTTCAATGGTCACTTGATATTACTATAAACGGAAAAAGTGTTAATAAAGGAAAACATAGAACGCAATGCTAAAGTACCCTCGGCCATATGGGCATAAGACAAGGAATGACAACATATAAAAGGTTTTTTAATGTATGCCTATGTAACACAACATGTTTAATACTTTTGGGCTTGAGAGAAGTTTCAAGAGTGAAAAGGAAGACAGAGGTAATTGTCCAGTTTCATACAGGACGTGGCAGGTTATATGGAAAGTGAGGAACAGGACAGCTGGGACTTTACCTCGTTTGGCATTCAGAATATGAAGTCTGACATGAGGCACAGTCATCAAAATCCGATGTTATGTTGAGGGTGACTTAACAGTTTGGTTGATAATGTTGCTACATGAACTTGTTATTAGAAGGTATTTAAAGTAGGTGAAGGCCATGTAGCTTCCATGTCATCCAACTTGATTATCCGGTGGGTAACACTGTTCAGAAACAATGTGACCTCTTGACCCCATTAACCAGGTGAAGGTCTTCCACCTATCATGTTCTGCAAGCTGAATATCCAGAACATACACGGAGTAAGTTGTCCACGGCTACAACAAAAATAGTAGATGTAATCAAGGAAACTGTTTTTACAAAGAATGTGACCTTTTGACCCCTTAAAGTAGGTCAAGGTTACCCATCTTTGAACTTGTCCAAGCTATATGTCCCAAGAACAGTCCCTGGGAATTTCAGTACCCTGAGATGAATAGGAAAGGAGTTTTTGTCTGCACAGACCGACAGATGGATGTAAGGACTTCAATATCTGATGGCCATACTTTGGCCTCGGGTAATGGTTGAGAACTAGCTACGACTAATTGTTGTACTAAAGGGATGTATCTTTGCCCCCCCATATTTTCAGTTCTGGCAACGGCCCTGCTACCGGTCCAGTTTGTGCAGCAAAATTGATTTCACACTTAAGCAAGACTTGAGGCCTATGGCCACAATAATTAAAGTTTTTTTCACTATCTGAATAAAGAATGAAAATGAAAGAAGTTAAGCAACCATTCCTTACCCCATTTGAGTTTAGAAAGTTGCCTTAAATATAAAGGAAAGCTATTTAAATGGTGTCCAACCTAATTATTTGCTGTAGAAACAAAAATATGTATTCAATGAGCTAAAGTACAACAAAGCGCATAATTTGTGCTTAAGTTCAATGATAATACATAAAAGGGATAATAAAATACACATAGACCAATTCATAGCTCCAGTCACGACCAGTTCAAATTAAGTTATTTTATTTAAAGCAGAAATTATGCATTCTTCATATTTTACAAACTAAAATGTGCTTTTATGTGCAATAGCAAAACCCATAAATTTAATTCTATTCTTTACACATCGAAAGTATGAAAATGAAAATTTTGGTCTTGCTTTCTTTAAAATGAAAAAAAAAGGACTAAAGAATCAATACAAAAAACCTGTACATTGGTAGATTCTGTTATATTCTCTAATATTTTTAAAGTATGTTACATACAGACCATATCATATAACCATGACACACAAACCTTACCAATGGCAGATTTAGAATTACTGATCATTCACTTGATAAGTTGAATGCAACTCTACTAGCAAGTCCTTCACATTTGAATGGCTATAATGCCTGCACCAATTCATTTGTACACTCCTTTTTATGTTACATATGGAGAATTTGAGAAGAAAATGAATATTGTTATAGTACACAGATATTATGCACACATTCTGATCTGTAATGGAGCTATACAGAAGCCTTAAATCCAGACATCAATCATTTTTCCTTTAAATTGTAATGCTTTTATATGTACAATCACATAAAGCTCTCTTTAAAAGAGAAAACATCGGTAAAATTAGAAAAATAAAAAGGTTATTGAAGTAGCAGTGCAAATGACCAGTCTCATATCTGCCATTATTAAGGCAAGCCCATACCAAAATGGCAGTAAAATTGCACTCATGACATTTAGGACTAGCAAATTGAAAA
Source organism: Gymnothorax reevesii (assembly GCA_029721435.1). Taxonomy (NCBI): domain Eukaryota; kingdom Metazoa; phylum Chordata; class Actinopteri; order Anguilliformes; family Muraenidae; genus Gymnothorax; species Gymnothorax reevesii. The sequence goes on along the minus strand of CM056582.1, from coordinate 62,397,162 downwards.
ACATATAGACGTGCAAGTCCCATAAATGGACAGTTCTGGTCACAATGAGGGTTCTGAGGTAGGGGCAGCACTGCTAACGATAGAAGGCAATTCACTGAAAAGGTGAAAGTTTTATATAGTAGCGAGCTATCATACTTTTTCACTCGCCACACAGTTTTTGATGCCAGCTGTGGTTCATGGTCTTTAATTAGTTCTCGTGGTCAGTTTAGCAGGTGGAGTCAGATGAAAGGCCACTGGTTCAGCTACCATGGAATATCTTCTCGTACTCATTGAGGATGAACTCGACAATCTGGTTCTGGAAGACCATGTGCATGGTGAGGTTACTGGACTCTGTCTCTGGCCTGAGGAGCGTGGGGCCAAAGACAATGGCCACGTTCTGTACAGACATGCGGTTGCACTCCCCACACGCGATCACCCTACGAGAAAGGAAGCAAGAAGCACAAGAAGATTACCCCAGGCTGGATTTAAACCCGGGCCCTTCTCACTGCAAAGCGACAGCATTACCCAATGCGGAGTAATGCCACTCTCTGAAACGCAGTCAAATCTACTGACAAAAGATCAGCCTGCCTCCTCTTCACTACACAAGATCTTATCCACAGTTGAAATTGGACTAAATTCTAGACTTTTGAGTTAAAGAGCCACTTTGCAGGTCTGATATTTCCTTTAAAAGGTAACCAATTCGTTCTATATCCTCAGCTTTTTTTCACATAATTCGCCAGGCTGTTCCAATAAAAAGATTTGTGTGTAAATTTTAATGTTGCCCTTGACCTCTAACGAGGATAAATTCTGAAGGAAAACAATCACTCGACTGTTATGATCAGGCATTGTGGCTGCTGGACAGCGGCCATTTTGACGTGCCTACTGCCTACTACTTAATATGCCTGAGCGATTTGCATGAAAAGTCACGTCAGATCAGTCATCAGATTCAACTGCTAGTAAATAAATTATGTTTATATATTAGAAATTAATTACTATAAATATGTCTAGTTACAAATATGGGACGATTTCAAGTACATTAACGATCTGAAAGTGCTACAAAAACAGGGGAATCCGGCATTTTGCAGCAGGCAACAAGTTTACTTACATATCCAGCAAAAGTTTTGCCACATCTTCATTGGAAATGTCCCCAAACCTGACTTTAAAAGTTTACCAGCAATCACTTCAGCCTTTTATTTTTATCCTGGTCTTTAATCGATCTTCTTCCTGGCCTTTTCTAGCACTTTTACTGGCCGAATCAGTCAAATATTGCTTTGGCCGCGGCATTTTGCTGTTGGCCAACTTCTCTTCATTTCTGCATACACCGCGCACATCTGCTTTCACATGACATCATTTTTGCATACTTATGAATACTAATGAGGAATTTCAAATGCTGGGGGAATTTTTGTCGGTCGGAAAAACTATTTTCATATTCAATATTTGGGGGATTGCAAGCGCTCTCTGAGAAAACATTTATTTATTCCCGTTTGTTTTGGTCATATCTATTAAATTCTATATAAAAAAAAACAGATTGGTTACCTTTAATAAGGACATTTAGGGTGATGATCAGTGTAAGCATGTACCTTTCGGAGTTGTACCATAAATGTACATACAGTGTACTGCGGAGTGGAAATATAACTTACTTCCGCAGGTGTCTGAAGAGGAGCTCCATGGTGTCATGGTTAGGCTGAGGAAGTGATGCAACTAATTTACGCATTTGATTCACCTTCATGGTCTTTTCTGGGATTTCTAGGAAATGAAGAAAACTGAACTTTATTAAAGACATTGTCATCAACAGTGACCTGTTGGGGAGCTAACCAATCAAAGACAAGTTCTGATGCTGGTCAGAGAAGCAGGAGTAATGGCATGAGGAGGAGACTGGCTTACTGATGGCTGCGAGGAAGCTGTTGAAGTGACTGAAGGGGAACAGCGGCTCAGGAAGCTCCCGGAAGAAGAGCTTGAGGGCTCCCGTGATGACGTGAATGTCCTCCCATTTTCCGTCCTCGAGGTCCAGCTCATCTGAGGGACAGGACACTCAGAGTTACAGCAGCTGCTGATGCACGGCCTGCACAGTGATGTATTTGCTGCCCGTCACCACACTTACAGCCATAACCAGTACAAGCACTAAGGCCCAGGCCTTTTGTTTAGGACCTTGAAGTGCAAAAACAACAGCACCAGGTATGCTCATAAGAGGACTAAATCTGTGCTTTAGAATCAGCACTTACCACCTCCAAAACATATACATTTACTTTATTCTCTGAAGACTGTAAGTTAGTGGATTAGTTAATAGAGAATAAATATGTAACTGAGTTACATAAAAAATAAATATTTAGTTGAGTCATTTTTCTAGGTCCAATAGTTTAATTTGCCATGGCAATACTAGTACATGTAACTTTTCTTTGTTTTAGCACAACAGTCGTTAATGCATTTTGTAAAAGGTTTTTTACAAAATCATGATTTCAATGGTCATATTTCAAGGCAAAATTCATGGAAAACCTTGTTTCAGACATCAGTAACAATTGCTTGTCTGCAATTGTTTTGGTCCATTCCACCAGGTCAGGCACAATGGAAATGTTGCTGAGGTCCTGTTTAGTAAGCAAATCTGAAAGTCACCTCATAACCTCAGCACTTTTGAAAAGTAATGACATACGGCATTTTGGGCATATGTTAACGATTTTAAGGGGTCTTCAGGTAAAGTGTAGAAGTAACCGCAATAATGTAAAAACTAAGAAATAAATATACTAAACATGATTTTAACCTCATAAAATGTAGTATTTTTATTAAAGAATTTACATGGTTGCCATGGAAATGGCACTTTAATGACAAAATCTGAAAATATTATGTGGAACTGATATTTCAATAACCCATGGTCAGGTTTTTCTGAAATTAGTCTCATATGAAAGGTTTAAGATAATCCTAGGTCATTTCATAGAACTATTTGTTTGGAACATTTATGAATATTTAATGAGCTCTGTTATGCAACCATAATGAAAATCTCTATCATTAACTTGATTCATTTTCAAAATTAACCCCATAGGGATGCACCTATTAAGAAAATCCTTTCATACATCTCCAACAAATACAACTTCAGTCCAAATTTCAGGTCACTCAGGTGAATATTCATGATTTTATGAAAGCCACAAGGTTGAAAATCAGTCAAAATTGTGATTTTCGGTAATTTGCATTTAAAGTAGCAATTGAGGCAGAGGAAAAACATTCTTGGTGTTTACTGGCATCTCAAGGCATTCCTTTATTTATTTTACGAGAAATATTGAAATTTTTGGAAAAAATGACATTCTTACCCTGAGGACCCCTTAAGCCAAGGCTATTCAACCGTGTCCAGAAAGGGCCAGTGTGGGAGCAGGCTTTCATTTCAATCAAGCACTTGCACACCTGATACCACTAATCAACCCCAAGAGTCTTCGCTAAAGAGCATGATTAGTAGTATCAGCTGTGTAAGCGCTTAGTTGGAATGAAAGCCTACACCCACCCTGGCCCTAGCAGGATAATGTTGAATAGCCCAGCCTTATTAAAATGCAAGGATATAGAGAAATTGGTTTTTCTGCATATGGTGAAATGCACCACCGTGGCATATAGCAGAATACCAGAAAAGCTAATGGTCTTACTGCTGTGCTGCCAGTGAACAATGTGGGGTGGCCACCAGAGGGCAATATGCTGCCAGCAGACGGTTGACTTATTATCACATCATCTGTGGCCCACAGCTCCAATCAGGAACTTAATACATGGCCTACCTTCCTCTCCTGAAGGAGAGGACATTTTAGGAGAGACCTCAGGGGTTTACTCTTCTTTTTTGCCCCTTCTTGAAAATTATTTTCCTGTTTAGAGTCCTGTCATTTAGTTTGGAATCCCTTTTTGAGTTTATGGTCCTTGGGACTTCAAATTTTGTCAGTGGCAGGACATTTAACAGGCAATCATTTTTACGTTTGTTTTATCTGCCCACCTCATAGTGCTGCAGCAAACTTAAGCCCAGCATTACAATGGCTCCACAGTATTTTACTTTTTTCACAGATATAAACTAACTAACTGCACAGCTGCAAATCCCTAACAAGGATAGTTAATCTGGCTCAAAAAAAAAATCATTGGTACCGACCTGCCTGGTCTTGATGAGCTCTACAACTCAAGACTTTTGGTCCGAGCTTTAAAGATTGTCGGCGACACTAGTCACTCTGCCTCTAGTCTTTTTGCTCTCCTCCCTTCTGGCAGATGGTACCGTTCCATTAAATGTTCTACCTCTCGGTTTACTAAGAATTTCTTTTCCTGTGCTGTGCGTAGCTTTAATAATTTTTAATTGCATACCTGAATCCGGCTCAGCGACTGCACGCTCGGGTTTTAAATGTGTCTATTTACCATTTATTATCATTTATTATTATACTTTTAAAAGGGTGCCGAACATGAGTACTCTTTTATTTTGCACTTATAGTTTGTTTGCATTTTTAATTTTTATTTCAGAGGAATGTTTCATTTTTATACATATATTTTTTAGTTGACTGTGGGCCCAATCTCTGGTGGCATTGTTCAATCTGTTCTCTTTTTGTACCTTCCTGTTTCTATTATTTATTTTACCTTTTCTAATTTGTGTCTTGAGGTCTTTCATGTCTTGTAAACTCTCGCAATCGTTTTCCAATGTGGTTCTCTCAACTGCAAATGGCAAATAAACTGACTCTGACTCCGATTTTGACTTCTCCAATGTGAAGTTCATGGAACATGACATGATGCTTAGACAGTTCCTATCGTACATTCAGTGCTGGTTAAGTGATAAAAGCAAGTTGAGGTATTTGCTTGACAAGCAGGTTTTCCAATAATCTCTGATTGGCCGGAAAAACGTCTTAGTAGTCTTGTTAAGAAACAAGGTCTTCAATAGATCTTTGCAGCAAGAATGACCGGCAAAATCATGACTTTGATTGTGTGTCTGTAAAAGGCTGTGCACAAAACATATTAAGGACTGTCCAACGAAAACAAAAACAAAAAAAAAAGTTACGTATTGACGCAACTGCCATAGCAAACAAAATGCTAGAACCCAGAAGACTGATTGATCAAACTGACTTTTTGATTGGTTTAACTCAATTACATTTTAATATGCCATGAAGTAATTCACGAGAATGCAGTCTGTCAATGAGTCTCAATGAGGATAAATACACACAAAATACAGACATACTATGATATCCAATGTATAAAGTTATAAATTTAAGACCCCAAATTCAGAATTTAACAAATGATATTTGCCTGAATATTCAGGTAAAGAATGCACACATTTAGTTTGCAAAGGCACTTCCCCTTTTCAGCATTTGCATAAAAGCATTGTAAGGAATCGAATGACCACAAGTGCAGCGCTTCCCCTTTAGTTCAGCCACAGGGGATGATCAAGAATCACAGTTTTTTCCATAAAATTAGAGGGCCTGCATTTGGTAAGACACTGTGTGCATGTCAACAGTTCATGAATGCAAGCAGCGTCAGTAAAAGAAGCAAAGTTGGGAGGAGCTCTCAAACTCGCTTTAGTGTTCGACACTCTCACCTTGGTCTGCCTTGAAGCGTAGTTTCTGAATGACCGCAAGGTTCCCGCTCACTCTGTAGATCCCATCAATATCCACACCTGTTCAAAAAAAAAGCTGTCATTTAATAAAAAAAATTCCATCGCAAGGCAGAGCTATTTTCAAAAACTGTTCTTTGAATTCGGACTGTCCAAATGTCTTTTGCCCCGGCAGCGTGCAGATGGGAACTTGCTCTTCTATGAAGCTCTCGCTATCAATTCTTGCACCAGAAATACAGTTTCTATAATGGAGGATTTCACTTTATTCAGTGTGCACTTATGTAATACTGGTGTGTACAACTAGAATTACAAGAGAAAATGACTGCTCGCAGTCAACTGACAGTGACTTGGAATAGAAATGATGGTAAACCATGGAATACGCAACACATACAGTGCCACTCGTAAGTTTGGTGTTACGGCACCCAGCTCCGCTTGCATGTGAAGCTCATTTGGAGGTGCCTGGTGGGCAGAGCCAGGGGTCATTGGCACAATGGAAAGCACTTGTGTTTCGTTCAATGAGCGAGTAAAATGTACCCATTTCCCACCTTGGGGAGTTCTCTCTCTCCCTTTTGACTTTTTGGTTAGATTGCTTACAACGCTGGTTCGCCATTCTTCGTACGCATCCACTGACTTACATAACTGATGATACCGACTTTCACAACCCATGTCTGCTTTCTCTTTTTGTTTAACATGATTTTGTGAAATAAATAGAATTTTGCTTTTTAAATGCATCAACCGCTTGTTACAGCTTTAGTCGTAACAGGAAATCAAAGAAATTTTTGTTGGGCACATTCTTAAGGGGAAGAGGTTTATTAAGTTCCCAAATATAACATTGACACAGTTACATAACGACAAGGTGACACAGTGTGTTCTAAGTATGCTGCAGTAAAGGCTGATGTTCACCGAGATAAGAGCCTCGATAGACCCACATTTTTGCAGTGCTCAACTAATAAAAAATGTATTTGATGCATGTGAACAGTGGTCGACCAATGAAAACATAGTAGCGAAAGGTGTATTCAACTGATTTGTTCAAAACGTATACAAAACGAGAAAAACTCTTGACTACTGATATTATTTTAAACACAATAAAGCTTTCTCACTTGCATAGACGTGCCTTTGCCACGATCTTCTATCAAAAGCTCGTCACAAAAATACATTTGAATGTACAACCCCATTTCTAAAAAATATAGATACTGCGTAAAATCTAAATACAGAATGCATTGACTTGTAAATCAATTAAAACTCAATATATTAATTGAAAAGAATACAAAGTCAACATTTCAGATGTTGAAACCAAGAAATCTTGTGGAATTTTGAAAAATATCCACTCATTTTGAATTAGATGCTCTTTTATAATTGATTGAAGAATGTTGTCAGGGTGCACATTATTTTCTGAAGACTGCACTCCTACGACAAAGTTCCGAACATGTTAGCCTCTTGAAACTTTGTATTTTTTTTGCCACATATCAATTCTTGGCTAAACTGAACTAACTCCAACTCACAAACTAATGAAGTTCAGAGGTGAAAGATAACATAGACACAAACAACACTTTTTGAGTTTTTTGATATTACCATTAAAATGTTTGGCGAGTTTGGTGATCATGCCTAATGTCTAATGGGAGAAGGCATAATGCAACAATTACCATCGCAAACTAAATCAAAGAGAACTAATGACCACACTTCCACACATAGCAAGGGGGAATTTTAACTGTTTTTAAGCAACGCGAATTAAAACTGGCAGAAGCAGACAATTCTCCCATAAAGGTGATTGGATTAATTTAAGAATTAAGGTGTGGTAACAGTAGCCTGGGAACCAGATATATCTGCAAACTCAAATTTGTCCGGCCACCGTCCTATTGAATCAGATTTCCATCTGGCTAATTACAACCATTTATACAAGATGGGGTGGGGTTGAAACAATGACGTTGAAGCATTTTCGTCAATAATCAAGCTGGCTGGTGCTGATGTTGAATGGTCAGTTGAATCTGCAATCGCAACAGTATTAAACTGAATTGAATTATTTTCTCTAAAAGAATGAAAACCGCAGCATTAAAACTTTAGTTGATAAGATGCATTTGCTATACTTCTGACAGAATTTAGTAGAAGTTCAATCAATGAACAGAGCCCGCTCATTGCCAGAAAGAAAAAGAATAGCCACAGTGAAAACCCAGTGGTAATTGTTCATGTTACAGCCAAATACTAACTAGCTACCTAGCCTAGTAACCTTCCAGTAGTTACGGAGGCTAGTTTGCCAACGTCAGTAGAAGTGTTGAGTTGATGACATTAGAGACGTCAGAACAAAGTAACTTATTACAGGTCACACTGCTCTTTGTATTGGCATTAGTAAACGGCTAGCGGGCTAGCTTCCACAAACCACAATTCAGTGGGAGCTAACAAGCGAACATTTCATCAGAGCTGAGCTGTTCACAATTCGCAGCTCTGTTGGTTGTTGGTCTATCCAGTTATGTTCAGAGTCATTTTGGCCTGAGCCCGTTGATAATGCCCTTTGAAAATCTAAAAGGAACAGAGAGGTTTCAGACCAATTTGCATTTGCAAATTGATACCATGCTATGGTAACCGCGGTATAAGCACAATAATAAACTCCATACCAGCCATTATACAAAAATACATTGAAGAGAAGACGGTGTAGAATTTGAAGGTCTTACAAAAAAATCAAACTTACAAAATACCCGCACGCAAACACCCATAAGCGAATAGACATGGCAAATATTGATGAATTCGACCTATAAAATCAAGGTGCAAAATCTGAAACAGCTCTGAGACCTACATTTGTGGAGGTTATATAAAAGTAAAGTTCAATGATATGAAGCCACCTTGTAACCAACTGATGAGCCCCCCTCCCAGGTTGGGGTGTGAGTTACAGCCTACCTGGCAAATTAGGGAACTGTAACTATCACAGTTTCTGAAATCCATGTACTTTAAGGGAGGTTCCAGTGAAAATCCATGAATAATCATCCTAAAAAATACAATAGGGTTCCACACTTCATGGTGGGACCCCTAATAATTTTTCTGCTCTTTAATTAGGCCACATACCTCTTTTCTCCACTGCTTTGATGCAGTTTTCTACAAAGCTGGGGATGGTAGTTCTCTCCTTTGTGCAGAGTGTGGCCAGGTGACAACCAAACACATTGTCTGAGGAGAAGACACATATACTGTGTGATGAAGTAAGTGCACAGCAGAGTTTCCCCACAGTACAGGAAAGTAGATCACTCAGGAGCGAGGATGTGGGCGTACCTCTAATATAGCCCTTCTCCTTGACGGACTGCAGTGTGGGACGCTTCTGGAGGAACTTCAGGAGCTTGGTGCGTACCTTCTTCTGGTCTATGTCAGTGCTGGAGCCGGACACATTGGACCGGGTAGCTGGGGGTGATATGGACCCAGGAGTCAGTACATCCAAGGACCAACCGCTAGAGCAGGGCTTCTCAAACCTATAGTCCTTTCCTCTGCTTGATTGTGTTAAAAAAATATGCCATAAATCAAAATTATTTGATCGAATTTATGTAAGGAGTGTTTCATACTAGCCTGGAATCCATACCTATCAAGTGCTGGTCGCTTCCAACGGTCACTGACTGATATCAGTCTGGCCTCAGTGGTATAGCCAGCGTTTAGCCCTTACGTCACTAATGAAGTGAATATATTAATATTCATGTTTTCTGCTCTTGGCTGATTGGGTGACCTTTTGGCGAGAACCTCCAATCGAATATGAGTTAGCCGGCCAGCAATGGCGTCCGTGAATGTTACTTGACATGAGCTTACAAATTAGATTGTGGCTTGCTTGCATTTACTCTTGGAGTGGTTGTAAAGTTTTGAACAGGATAATGTTTGGCCATATCTGCATTTTGTTTATATCAGTGGGTTTCCCCAGTTTAATAAAGGCTAAATTAAACTAGGCTTATGCCGTCGGAAGCGACGGCTTGGGGTATATCCCCGAACGCCCGCAATCCTCCAATACTCCATTGCTTGAATAGACCCAATACAATGTAAAGCCCCTCAGGTCATGACCTTTCATTTGAACTTAATTTCAGGTCAATCAGACCAATGGATCTGAAGATATGGCTAAAATGGTAATTTTCCATCACCAAGCGCCACCTGGTACAGGTATGATGTCATCATGTGACACGTTGTGAGGACATGACCTTGCAGTTGCACATAGTTTCTTGTCAATAGGACAAATAGTTCCAAAGATATGGCAAAAATTGTGAATTTTATGTGACAAAGCTCCACCTTGTGTCAAAATTTTGAACCAAACAGGTATAATGTTCTCGTGGGCACATCCTCAGGTCATGACCTTTCATTTACACTTGATTTGAGGTCAATCGGACAAATATTTCCAGAGGTATGATAAAAACAGTGATTCTTTCCGTTTTTGGCCCCTGGTGGCCAATTGAAATATTACTGAAGTTACTGCGTTAACACGTAAATCAGTTTTTGGCCCCTGGTGGCCAATCTAGAAATCGTGAATTGTCCAGAGTCAAATCAGTTCTTCCTCTTTATGATACTTACTTATATGCAAAACTTGAAATTTCTATTTGAAATATTACTGCAGTTATCGCGTTAACACATAGGGCGGCGCGGCGGCGGCGGCGGTCGGACCAAAACCATAATATCCCCGGAACGCCATTCGGCGTTTGGGGATCTAAAAATACTCAAATTACATAACGTATTTTACTATAACTGGCATCAGCTATAACTTGAAGGGCATGATTGCATCAGCTAGATTAGAGATACTCCACGCAAAAACTATAATTTGTATATCAATTACTCACCATTAGATGTCTTGAACGGACGAAGTTGTTTTGCACCTAGCGCAACTTTATGGCAACTGGAGAGTTTTGAAAAATGATCCAAATTCCTTTTTTGCTGGAAGCAAATGGGGTTACCCTGAAGCAATGGGAAAACTCCACAAAACGTCCGTTGACAAACTTTCAAACCATCGTCCAAAGCATCATCCAGCATAATCCAAGCCTGCTTTGTCCACTTGTATCCTAAGAACTCTAGTAACGCGGTTATTTTCGCTAAAAATAATAAAATACCACAGTTATGCTTCAAGAAAGCTTGTGCATTCAACGGAAGTCCCGCCTCCCGGCTCGTTCATTGCCACAGCTGCCACTCAGATGAATACTCGTATAAATACGAGCCAGGAGGCAGGACTTCCATTGAATGCAGAACTGTGGTATTTTATTTATTTTTAAGTCTGTCTAAAGGTGCGGGGCACCCTTGCGACTGTGAGCCAATCACAGATCTCACATGGATTTTGTGCGAATATTTGAAAGTCAAACGCTGGTCTACCGACTGAGGCCAGACATATAAGCAAGTGACCGTTGGGAGCGACCAAAGCTTGATATGGATGGATTCCAAAAATTGTTTAGTTCAATATCAGGTAGTTATTTATTTGCTATGAAGTAAAAAAGCAGGTTGAACATCCTCAAAGTGTTGTGCTTCCATACTTTTTGCCTAAGGCTGTGGCTACAGTAGGTGTGCATTTTTTGAACAAACTAGCTCGGCTAGTTTGCCGAAGCTGCCAACTTGCAAGCTAACAAAAGTGCTATGTTGTACAGAGAACAGTTGTGCATAAAGCTTCAGCTTGAGAACACAATATGAAAATTAAACTCTAAATTTCTCTTCTAAGGATTAAATTTGTCCTCAGTGGGCCCAGTTCACTTCAGTCCAGAATAGAGAAGCGGATTTCATCACTTATTAAAATCAACTTTAAAGAAGGTGCACTTTTTCCTCTTCGCTATAGTCAAGCTACACTGCCCAGTCAAAAAGAAAGTCACCATTCGGAAATTAACGAACAAATTCTATAATTGGATCATTATTGTGGTTATTAATATGTTTCAGCGGGCAATAATCATTTTACCCTGACTGATGAAGCACGTCGCTACTCATTTCTTTAAAAAATCATGTTGGAAGACACATCCCCTGATGGTGGAAAAGATGTTACAATATTTCAGAACGAGCAAGTTATTGGCCTGTATTTAGCAAAGAAAACCATGAATGACAAAAACAAGTATGAGGAATCATTTTCACAAACAAATTTGCCACCATAAAATCCTGACCTTAAACGTATTAAAAGTTATTGGGATGTGCTTAAGAAAGACCACCGAGTGGTTCAACCATTATGTCGAGAAGACAAGAGCTCCGCCAAAAATTATGCCATTTCTGATCAAAAATAAATGTTCTGGCATTGCATATAGATGTTAAAACAATGACAAGAAGAATATGCACAGTAATCAAAGCTACATGGGTTCCAACTAAATATTTCAGTGTACGACTTTTTTTTTGGCCGGGCAGTGTATATGAAATACACCGCCCATATTTACTTCCATTTTTTAAATACTCAATGTGCAATAGACCCGCAATGGCGTAATGGAGAACTCAGCCGGCTATGGGTCTGAAAAATGAATAAGAATCAATTTGGAATTTTGATGATGCAACATAAATGCTGGAAACCACAATTACAAATCTTTAATTCCCATAATTTCTTCTTGATGCATCAAAAGTTAACCTGGTCCCCCCTTCCATTCAGGAAGATTTACACTTATCGAAGTTCAGGCCGGGTATACCACAACCGTTTATCTAATATGAGTCAAGTTTTATATGATGACGTTGAAGTAACCAGTTGTTTAGTTTAGAGGGGCAATGATTTTCTGACATGAGTGATGTAGGTTTTGAATATCTCTTTACCTGCAGTAAATGAAATGAGAATTTAAAAGCTGCATTTTGTGTTTGCTCACATTGTCTTTCTCTTATATTTAGATTAGTTGGATGATCTGAAACATTTAAATATGACAAATAAGCAAAAAAAAAAGGAAGAAATCCAGAGGGGCAAATACTATTTCACACCACTGAATATGGCACACATATCAGTGAACAAAGTCAAGCCTGTGATTGAAAGTGTTCAGTTCATTAAGCACTGTGATTCTTGTACGTACATTAGCACGGTTTTGTAAGCAGAAATGGAGGAACACCTGGTCTTCAGGTGGCTGACGATGTCAGAGCAGGGCAGGTTCAGATTGCACCTGCCAAGTAGTTAATCGACAACGACATAAATGTTCCCTGCTACTGCGTTTGAAAAGTCGTGGTAGGAAAAACGTGCACTCTTCCTGCCTTTCGTTTTTCTTTAGAGTCAAAGCACTCACAGACAAACCCAAGACATGCTGCCAATGGTACTCACAGGTCTTCCTCCTCTCCTCAGGGCCCAGTGAGTTTTCACTGCTCTCTCCATCCTCCTCTTCAGAGTGGTGATCCAGCTCCTGAACATGATTGACAGGCCACCGCATTAACCAGTTACAACCCTTAACAGGTTAACCAGAGAAGATGATAATAATAATAATAATAATAATAATAATAATAATAATAATAAACTATTTATATACCCCAGCAATTAAGAAATGAGTGATAGAGTGGATGTACCATTCTACAAAGGATTACATTGCTGTGTATGTAATCATGACATTTACAAAGGTCCTAATGGGAGCATTCCAGAGGACATTTGGTCCCATGACTCACCAGCTGTCGTATAGTGTCCATAATCACTTTGTGCCAATCATTGATGATGCTTTCAGTGTCATACTGTATCAGGAATTCAGCTCCGCTTTTTGTTTTCAACTGAAAACCAACAGAAAGTGCAAAGCTATTCAACGCATCAAATTTAAGGACATCAAAATCAGTCATGACACTTCAAATTAAAACAAATTGGTTCTTAGAATAATGCTGAGCGATTTTACCCAAAATAGAGGCAAATGCTCCCATTTGAAATGCATATCTTTTAAGGAACTATAGAGTAAAAACAACTTCGTAATTTGGTGTTTTTCTGATAACATTTGTTTAGGGCAATACAATACACAAGACAGGGGCTTCTCACCTCTAGAACGTTCTTCTTGCTGGACTTTTCTTTGGTGGCCCAGCCAATGATTGCCCCCCGTAGGTCCACAGTAAATTCTGGGACTATTTGATTAGTCTTGTTCTGTGGGCATAACGGACTGGTTAACTTTCTGTGTAAAGTATATCAACCCATGGACCAAAAACTACAAGTAAAAAGAAATTACATGAGGTACATTAACGTATATAATTTGATTTCAAGGTGCAGTCTCCTCCCAGTGATTTGGACTTTACATAAATTTGGTTTTTGAGGGAAATTTAGTGTATTCAGTTTTATATTTATAATTAAAATCTTATTTATATTACTTTTACGGTAAATACAACAGCTCAACAAATTTCAAGATTTCGCAAAGGGGTCTGAAAAACACATCAAGCAAACATTAGCCTAAACCAAGATAATATTTTTCACTTGAGAGAAAACATTTAAAACCTCATTTAAGTCTTTTTAGCACAGACCTTCAGTGTTTGACAAGCATTTTACATAATTTTGTAAGTGCTTGAAATGTAAGTTGATAACAGTTTTGCGCGAACAGGCCTACAGGGCAAATAGGTCGAGTCAGAGAGCATTGTGTCTCAGGAATGAATTTCAAGGCCTAGAGGGATAGAATGTTCTAGAATACGAGTTGGGTTACTCTTGCAAGGCAGATTTCCCATAAAGCATACGATATTACCATGCATGCGCCATCACAGAGATTTGGCACATTCGTAGTGTGCGTTTGTTTCTTACCGAAGTTCCTGCCGGAGTGGACTTTGGGTCTTTGTGAAATGTAAGAATTCCACCATGCAGAACAGTCCACGACTGGGCCCAATTTTTCCTGCATTAACAAAGCAAGTTATGAAGAAACGGTGGGTGTTCAGTGTATAAGAAACTTCACCATAAAAGCAAAAATTCACTGCTAAATTTTTTAGAATATCACAAAGACATTGCTTTGTCATATATATGTTTTTTTCCCCTTCAAACTAGTCAATTCAAAGATTTTCAGTTTCTAACCAGACAAGCTTCGTACCCCTGGGCAAAAACACCTCTTGAAAGGTTACAATTACCTCACTCTTTTCCCATTCTCACAGATCTTTGTTTTGTTTAGGATTCCAGCTTTCTCCAAAGTCTGAGTCTAAAAGACAAGTCACGTTATGTGAGATGGTTTATAAGCATTCCATTTCACAGAGCATTTCAGATATGCATGCCCTGTAAAAGGGACACATATGGAGAAAGGAAAAATGATAGAAAGAAAAAAGACAATGAAAGAAAGAAGAGTCTATGCACCTCAACACTGGTCATGTTAATGCTGTAAACCACAAAAGGCAGTCATTCATCTCAAAGCAATTTGATGCAAGTTAATCATAGTGCTTTCACTCACGAAAACTCATTGAAATGTATAAAAATAGAATACAAGCCAATGCTGAGTGCCAAGAGAACCCCACAGCCCTTAAATAATTATAAATAAATAGCAAGGTCACTGTGCCAAGGTCAAAGGTCGAAGCCACTAATGACTCTAACCTTGCACGCATAACCCTTACAAGGAACCTGCCTGCCAAATAGTAAGCTGAAGTGGTAAATACTTTTGGAAATATGGCCCGGACAAAATTTTGAAGGTCACTGTGCCAAGGACAAAGGTTAAATCCGCTAATGACTCTTATGTTGCACACCTACCCCTCGCAAAGAACCTGCAAACCAAAATGTGAAGGTCCGGTGGTCAACAATTTTGGAGATATGGCCCGGACAATTTATAGAGCCGTTGCTCAGACGCCCCCCAGGGTGTTACAATATCCCATCAGCCCATATGGGCTGTGGGGTAAAAACATTCATTTTCAACTACAGACAAAGGCATGCAAGGGCGGTATTTTTTTATTGGCTGGCATATCCCTCGTTTCAAATTGATCATAAGCAATACCGCAACAGATTATATTTCATTCAAAGAAGGTCCTCAAAGGGTAGTGAGAATTTCTCAATATTACAGTTTTCCAGCTGTCTGTTTTGGTTGGATTCACTTTTAAAAGGAAAGCAATTTCCATTAGCGAACACGGGTGGGGAACGGTGAATGTTTTACCCGTCTTGACTTTAGAATCTTGCGAGCATTTGACTCAAAACAATGAACAGCTCATCAAAACAAACACTGTGCTCTGAAATTCTAATGTTGCGTTCAAATGAAAATGATGGCCCTGCCAATGAGAGGGACGTGCTGTGCTACACTCCACCTCCTCCTCTTAATGTCCTGTCTCCATAAGCTGTGCAGGAGGAGTGTAGCTGTATGGTAGTGGGCTAGGACCTCTTAAATAACTCATAACTATGGCTCAGTCACTGCTCTGTGCCTACAGCAGTTGGCTCAGCAAATCTTAAGGTCTTGTTTGTTAAGCTGTTGTACAGGACGTAGCCTGAATGGTACTGTATATAGCCAATTTAAAGTGCTAAATTGCCTCCATGCAAATAAAAGACATGTTTAAATAAAGCAAACATCCCCAAGGATCATAAATTATTACGAAGTCTGACCATTTCCTTCAAGGCTGGAAGGCAATTTGAGTAAATAAACTGGTTTGATTTCAAGCCACGATCAGCAGCAGGAAAGCAAAATGT
Organism: Gymnothorax reevesii; assembly: GCA_029721435.1. Lineage (NCBI taxonomy): Eukaryota > Metazoa > Chordata > Actinopteri > Anguilliformes > Muraenidae > Gymnothorax > Gymnothorax reevesii. The sequence goes on along the minus strand of CM056582.1, from coordinate 62,381,161 downwards.
AATGGGATTCATCCCTACCTCCCTCCCTCCATCTTACAGCCTGTAAAACTTACATTGAGGTGCTGAGACTCTGAGCTCTGATTGGAGGGGTTTCTTCTGTGTATGAAGCTATTAACCTTCAAAAGGAGAAAGAAAAAACCAAGAGCTGAGAAATTCTACATGATTGGACAAAGTAAACATTTTTGCACAAAGCATTGTATGTGCCTAAGTGTTATATTAAGGATCCCAAACCATAGTAGGATCATGGTCTGGCTGTTAGAGCACGTCTTCATTGAATTAAAAAATTAAATGATGGAGAAAAAAAAAATAAAAAATCTCAGGGTTATCATATTGAACGTCAACACCACAAATAAATATTTTTCAATAGGCAGGCCATACACTGATGAGCCAAAACATTAGGACCACCTGTCTACTTTGCTGATGCATGCGGCCAAAACAGTCCTGTCAAACTGAAGTCCACCTGGATGCCAGGACCCAGCGTTTCCCAGCAGAACTTTTCCAAGAGCATCACACTCCCACCAGCTAATCTCCTTCCTAAAGTGTGACCTGCTGCCATCTGTTCCCCAGGCAAATGGCGCACATGTACCTGACCGATGTGCATGATGTAACAGAAAACAGAACACATCAGACCAGACAACCTTCTTCCATCGCCCCTAGGTTCAGTTCTGATGCTTGTCCTCCCATAGTTGGTCATTTCAATGGTAGACAGTGGTCAACATGGACACTCTGCCCTGTCTGCGACTACAAAGCACCATCTACAGCAGGATTGAAAGCAATATGTGTTGTGACACATTCGTCCCATAACCATCATTAAATTTTTCCGTGACCAATCCCACAGTTCACCTTCTGCTAGTTCAGCCCAGATGGGATACCCCTTGTTGCTTTCGCGCATTTTTGAGCCGTGGCCAACCAAAACTCTGTCACCGTTTCATGGTTTGTCCCACCTTGGGCAACGATCAGTAAGAGCCTACATCTGCTGACAGGCATCACCCCAGCGGTCTCACCACTTCAAAGAAGCTCTAACCCACTCATCAGGCATAATGATTTGGCTCCTGTCAAAGGCACTCGGGCCACAAAAGTCCCAATAACAACACCTTGACTACGAGAACGAAGTTTCGTTCACCTTTAAGGCCTGTTTGTAGACCTCGATGAGCGCAGTTGTTATGAGACAAGTCTTACTCCCGTCATCTGTGAGTGGGGATAATGTTTTGGCTCATCTGAGTATTTTCATTCCAGGTACATTGAAACCAGGTATGTTACCTTACTAGGAACCTGAAGCCTCATACATTAATTTGCGTAGCAACAAAAGTTTGACTTAAAGGAAATATACAGACAAACCATGTCAGAGCATAACAGTAACTTCTACTACGGAAATAAAAAAAAAAACCGCATGACTTCATTACTCACACTGGTAGCATTTTGAAATGACGGTTTTAGTGAAGCTATTAAAAAGAAATGAGCTCACATTGCTGTGGGGTTATGCTGTACAGTATTTTTCTGAATTAATAAAATTATTGCTAAATAACGCAGTTATCAAAAATGGTAGTAAATGTTTGGCCTGAATGTGGGGAACTTCTGCTTTGCAGGACAGAAGAGGACTTACTTCATGCTGCAGCTCGGGAGAGTTTCCAGAGCTGGAGGCATCGCTGCCATAGTCAGACAAGTTCCTCCTGTGAGACGGAAGAAACCTCTCCTGCAGGGGAAATTTACCAAGTAACACCTCCAGTAAACAAACATCAAAACTTCTGAAAAAGCCACTGAAGTGTGACCGGCAACCGAAAATTCATTAAGACTTACAAGAGCTTATTTGCATGTAACTCATGGTCGATTTGCATGCGTGACTATACAAAGAGGTAACATCCTCTCCTGCTTAGGGACTGTTGTCTCTGGTGCAAGAGATGAGCGAGGGCCTACAGAGTGCTGTGACTTGAATGCTGTGCTGTACAGAGTGCTGTGCTGTGAATGAGGACTGAATAATCTGGCGTTCGTGTAAGAATCATAACTCCCAATCTCCTCCAGACTCTCCTGCCACTCTGTATTTCTCTGCTGTTGAACATTTATTTTACATCAAAGCCTGCAAGGAGGATATTTATGGAGGAAATATGGAGAAAATCCCAAAAGCTACCTAGACATACATGTAAGGGCCCTGACAAGTCTCAGGATACATTCTAATGAACTGGGCTATGTTGTTCATTCTTGTGAAGGCATATCTTCAGTCATCAGCAAACAATGGCATTTCAGCACATTTTGCGCTCGAACACAAGTCTAGGGAAGGCTCTCCTGTTCCAGCACAACAATACCCCACTAAACTGATGGTCCAAAGATGGTTTGTCAAGATCTTGATCAAAGAACCTAACTGGTCTTCACAGAGCCCCCACAATCAACCTCATCATCAAATACATATTGTGATCGAATGAAAACTCGTTTTGAACCAGGCATAATCAACTGATTCCACTGCACAAACAAACTCACTCACACACGCTGGAGAGGATGCAAATGCCAAAAGCCATGTTCTAAAATATAGCAGAAAACCTTCATAAAACAATTAGTGCTCTCACATGAGCAAAGGAGATCAATTCAACATAGACACATCGGATCATGAAATGAAATCTTGGTGTCAATATATTTTTCGGTCAAGAAGTTAAAGTCGAGGGGGAAGTCTTCACAGAATAGTTAGGGCTCTTATATAAACAAAGAGAATCAATACAATGTTAATACATAGGATCATGGAATTAAATGTTGGTGTTCATATACTTTCGGCCAGGTCGTGGATGTTGCGAAGGACACTCACTGCTTGCTCCTGGCCTGTACTGAACTGCGCTGGGCCCATGGTATGTCTCCAATTCTTTATAACGGTCACTCCCTCAGAGTCAACTCCATTCCCCGTCCATGGCTGGCTCGAAGTTACAGAGACCTGAGCATTTAAAATAAATCTTATTATATTAAACCATAAATCATTTACCCCCAAATCAAGCTGACTGTTCCGTGAAAAGAAATAAGCTGTGTTGCTTCTCTAATACCTTCTTCTCTAATATGTTTGTGTGTAAATGTATTGCACACAGCTGGGTCCATGAAGATTTGAATGGTGAAACAATTTTCACCATTTTGGCTCCAGATGTCACCACAATGAAAGTTTTTATACATAGCATCCCAATTTTAGTGGCACTAAAGTAATCATAATAGTTGGACAAAACAAACATGAATTCACTGTAATGGGTTTTTTTTTTTTTTTAAGAAGTTGGCAGCAAATCCTGAAGCCTAGAACCTCTAGACATTTGAAGTGTGTTTACCCAGGCCTTCACTGATTGGGTCTTCAGTTCCTGCTCGTTCTTGGAGCGTTCTGCCTCCAGCTTTGTCATTAGTCAAATAGATGCTCAATTGTATCCTGGTCAGGTGACTGACTTGGCCACTGCATAACATTCTTTGGCTTAAAAAAAGTCTTGAGCTGCATTGCGTCACTGTCTATCAGCATTGGTGGGGTGCTGTCCAATGAGTTTTGAAGTATTAATTATGAAAACAATATTGCGCAACACAATCCAGAATTCACTCTGAGGCTTTAGTCAGGATTAATAGTATTAATACAAAGGAATCAGTTCCATTGGCAGCCATATATACCCAAACATGACCACGCTTCACACCAATACGCTGTAGTCGACAGCTAAAATATCATCAACTTCGTTAATGCCTAAATATTTAAGAACCTGAGTGTATAAGACTAAGTGAACCAAATAACACCGGTTATGAAGGTGGGGTCATTTGTACCACATTTCTCAATTATATACCGTACATATATTTGCATTTGTCACAAAAAAAAAAAAAAGAAAAAAAAAAATCAAAAAGGCAAGTCCCTGTTCCTCCAACAACTCAAGTACAAGAAGGCTCCTCTCTACCTCAGGTAAGGTCCACTGGGATCTGGATCCATCTTTCAAATAGTAGTAAGTCTGTCCCCGGTCATCCAGAGATTTGATCCACTATCAAAAGACACAAGAGGATAAGAGTTAAGAAACAGATATGTGCAATTTCAGGAGTAAACTGCAATTGATTTGCGGCATCTATGGGGCATTTTTCAAAACACAATCACCGAATTGGCTGAATAACTGCACTGATTAAAAGCCCAATTTTATTTCAGTTCAAGTTCCAGTTTTAACCTTTTTCCCCAGGACTGCACACTACAGTTTTATTCAGAACTACCCATGGCATTTACAGCTAGGTCACACATGAAGACATCCACAGCATAACCAGTTTACCTGCTCCTGCGTGCTTTCACAGGTGAACACCCATTTCCCTTCCGGATCAAGTACACGCGTCCATCCTGCCGGTGTACTTGCATCTAGGCTGGCTCGCGGGATTGACGTCCGCGTTACGTGGGCATATGTGAAGTCTTTAGGAAAAGTGGGCACAGGCCCAGGCTCCTCTTGGCCGTCAACTGGGTAGTCCTCCTCAGGAAGGGGGGGCTGCATAAAACATGGAAAGCACAGTGCATCTTAAACCTTTCAGCGCCCAACTACAGTTGCCCAATGGTGTAAGATATCAAAGTCAGATACTGTTAATAACCTATCATGTGGCAACAAGTTGACACATGATAGCTTTTCAACAGTTCAGGATAGCTACATTTTTAATTCCTTGAAAATGTATTCGGCGCTCAAAGGGTTAATGCGTGAGGAGGACAATGTGAAGGTGTGTTTGAATACGCTAAGAAATGCAGTCTTAATCTCACCTGATATCAGATGGAACCGTCAACATGGAAACAGTGTAAACGAGCTGACGATTCCGTCTGATATCGGGCAATACGAATGCTTAATTTCTTGGTCGTATTCAAAAACGTCTTCGCAGTCAAACGGCCTATGACAGGGGTGGGCAATCACGGTCCTGGAGGGCCGGTGTGTATGCAGGTTTTTATTCCTATCAATTACCCTGACTAATTGAGTTAATTGATTGCATGCACAAATATAGATTTTCGCAATGATTCGATCAAAGGAAAATGTTTTATGAAGGGAGACAAGGCAAGTCTTTGTAGTTTCATGATAATTTAAAGAAATGCGCATGAAATGTCAGATTTCATAAATGGTTTGGCAAATTGAGACAATCAACTAATTAAAGACCAGACGTTGGTGTGAAAACCAGGGACAGATACGGCCCTCGCTGCCCACCTCTGGCCTATGATGAAGTGGCAACCTAAAAAATGCAGCCTTCAAAGGGTGCAGCATGTGCTTCAAGAAAAAGCCACGGTTCAGCTAAACTTCTGATTCCATCTCCAGTGTGCTCCACTTCCACACACAATGGTCACCCTCCAGTGTTTACAAATTTAACACTTGCGGTGCTCTAGGTTTGTTGATGTGCAGCCAGCAGAGCATAAAGCTAAGCTAATTCTGAGGGTCCGATCTACTAAAGCTTTGCGAGTACAGAAATGCGTGCAAATGCCATATCACCGCAAATCTCATCTAGAAATTGTGTGCATTGAGGATTGTGTCTTTGAAGTGTGCAAATTCACACATTCTATGCAGTTAGTACTATTGGCCATAATGAATATGTAATAAGGGGCGTGCCTATCCTAGCATGCAAAATATGGGAGGAGAAAATGCAAATACAAAATTTTAGCACAGGCATAGTGACTTATCAAGCCTGAAAGTAATTTCATTGATGGTGATTGCATTTGCTATTTATTACCTCTGAAGGGTAGGTACTAATTGGCTCCACGTAATTGCGCACGGACATGTCTGCTGTTATTGCAGCAAGGAGAAGACACAGGGCGTGAGCAGGCAGAGAACGGGTGTTCTCTATCCGTGGGACAATGTTTGAGATGTGAGAGGAGAGAATAATCTAGTCATATTGCCTATCCAGCAATGCCACTTTGGAGCTGTTAGATTAAATAAGGGCTGATTTGGAGTCGGTCACAAGAAGAGGTCATGCCACACCTGCAATGACAAAACTTGTTGCTATTCTCCATTTTTTCGCAACTGGTTCATTCCAGCCTACAGTAGCTCTTGCTGCTCTGAACTCCCAAAACGGTTTCTCGTGTGTTCTGCCTCAAATACTGGATCCCATGTTGTGCAGGATGGGCCGGTACATAAAGTTTTCATCCACACAGGAAGCACAGAATGAAACCAAACACGAGTTTTATGCGGTTGCTCGCTTCCCCAGAGTAATCTGAGCGATGGACTGCACTCATGCGCAAATTGTTCCCCCCTCAAACACTGAGCATGCACTGTTATAAACTTGCACCTTTTTTGCCAGTTATTTTAACCGCAATTTTACAATCAGTTCATAACACAGATCCCATGTCTGTTAACTGCAAACCACAGTTAAATACGCACAGGACTCTACTTACAGTTAAAATAACAAGGAGACGATGCGTTAATTTAACTGTAAAATTCATCCCTTTTATAGAAGTGTATGTGCTTCCTCCACAAGCACCTCCAACTCCATCAAGTCAAATTTCGTTTCGCGTTTCCGTTCGTCCTTTTTCTCCAACCTGTCCATGGTGGAAATGCCTGCAGCACGCAAAGTCCTCATTTAAATAATGCTTTTTTGCACCAGCAGTCATTTAGGCAATTACTCTCATTTAGGCAATTACTCTCAGTAGATCACCCGCAAAAGGTAAGCAAACCAAACGTGCAAAATGTTACCGCAAGCACGCAATTTAGCACTCTTTATCTGGGATCTTAGCACAAACAGGCCCTTAGTGTTTGAATAATGACAAAATTATGGATTTTCATCGCTGCCCTCAATCATGTTGATTTTGAAAACGATGTATATGAGGCCTTTTCTGGTCCACCATTAAATCTTACGTTGATGATTTTTGTCACATCTGAACAGGCAGGTCAGGTGACAGTGGAGAAACCCAATTGTACTTCCTAGATGCGGTGGCCTCTGCACAAATGCGGTTTCAGACTGATCCAGTGCTTCAATTCATTGTATAAAGATGTCAGATGATACAATTTGTGTTTACGGTGAAATGTGCCAATTGGTATACCAGAAAAGGCATTCAACAGTGTTTCCGCAGCAAGCACTATATCAATTTTGGAAAATTAGCCATTAATTTGATGTACCCTCTTGTAGCCAAATGCCATATATCATTAAACTTAAATCTTGGAGTGTCCTGACATGCAGTCAAAATCTCAATTGCCACTGCCTTATATGCCCATTTTTGTTTTAATTATAAGAAAGCAATACATTTTAATTCCGTATTTGCATTACCCACCCGTCACCCACTGAAAGTATTTGGCGCATTATGAAACAAAAATATGAAAAATGAGGCCACAAAGCATTAAGCAGCAGAAATACAACATCAAGCAAGAAATGGAAAACATTTTGCTTTCAAAAATACAGCAGCTGGTCTCCTCAATTCAGGTGAAGTAGCACAGTAGTAATCATGCCACGGTTACAATTTATTTGAAAAGTGTTGCTGGCGTCAATTACAAAATGAGCACATATTTTTTATAAAAACATTAAAATTCTGTTTCAACATCTGATATGTCGTCATTGTGCTATTTTCAATTAAATATAGACTTAAAGAGATTTGCAAATAATTGCATTCGGTTTTTTATTTGCACTGTATGCAGCAACCCAGGTTTTTTGGAAACAGGGTTACATAATTCATCAAAGCACCAATTCTTGGTCTTTTCAGTTCTCAGTTTTTTCTTTGGCCCGGATACTTTCTGAATTGGATCAACGTCATGTTGCGCTAGCAGCTTGTATTCTGCAGTAGCCGCTTTTCAACCACCGAAATGTTAAGCTGTACAAGCAAACTGGCCTCAGAAGTTAAAAATACTATCAGTGCTGTAAGAGTGCGGTCTAGTTTAATTTAAAAAAATGACACTTTAAGCCAAAATAATTGTTGAGAGTGACTTGATTTTTTTGGTTTTACAGTGTATGTAACCATGTCTCCGGTGCCTCGTGAGGGAGACGCTGACCGCAGCGCTTCTTACCGGTTCATCACCAAGGGGGGTCTGCTGACCCAAGGACTCCATACGAGCCGAGGTGGCGGACAGCTGCTCTGGAGGATCCCAAGACGTCTCCCCTGACGACGGGTTGTAGAAGTAGTGCAGTCCGCTGGTCTCATCCAGTAACTGCTCCCAGTCAGAGCCCCTGACGGCAACCTCAGGAGACCGAGCAGATGGAAGATTAGGGAGCTCCTCAGGGGGCGCCTTGTGGTCTAGATCGGCGTTGAAAGGGTTGTCCCAGGTTGTCTCTCCTGTGTCAGGGTGATAGTAAAACTCCAGGCCGCTCTCCTGGTCAGTGTGCACCTCCCATCCCTCGTCCAGGGGGAGGTGGCAAGACGTTTGGGAGGAAGGAGGAGACTGGCCAAGGCTCCTCCGCAGCTGGGCTACGTTGACGTAGATCTCAGAGTTCGGGCTCTCGCTCTCAACCTGTATGCATTCAGGAAAGATACGGCCAATCAGAGAAGGCCTCCACAAACAGTGGCTCTACGTGTGTTAACCACTGAGTTAACAGCGATTGTTTCCGTGTGACACCCCAAAGATTACATCACAATCACCATTGCCCCCAAACAGTCAATTTGTTGACCAAACATTTTCTCTGAAACAGGTGACCTTTAGACTGTGAGCAGGTAATACACACGGGGATAATCTAGATGAGTACTTAACTTTAAATCAGTGTGCTGTCTCACCACAGAGGTAACATGATGGGCTTAATGCATTCTTTGAAAGACAAATACCATGTAAAAACAACATTTAAGAAAATAAACAGAAGCTAATTTTATCATCTACCAGAAGTGTCTATCATAATGCCTGCAAATGAAACTCAAAAGTAATGGCAGCTGAATTTGTCCCTGTCCTACACAGCATTTAGCCATTTAATCAAATGTCAGTTGGAGGGCTCAGTCAAAGATCAACACAATCCCAGATGTTCAGGAACTCTAGTTTTACAAGTGGAGGGGCCCATAATTCATTCCCAAAAATTTAGTTGGGTGCAGAATTATTGTAAGCCTTAATACAAAAAACAGTCACAAAATGTGTATGCTCAGTTCAACATTTATATAATGATATAACATAATTCATGTTTAACATACAGTATCAAAAATTACAAAAATTATATGATTCAGAGTTTTATTTATGAAGTACTCAAATCTTTTCTGAAAACCATGGGTGTCAAAAGTACTGGCACCCCTGAATTTTGTAGATAGTGCTTTGCTGGAATATAACACTTTGCCCAGAAGTTACACAGTTCTACAATGGGGCAACTTCAGATACTGTCTGTAGCATAGGAGTCATCACAAATCATTTATCTTCCCTGCATGGCCCCTGGCATCATTTCTTCAGACAGAGAGCAAGAAAGATGAATTCACTTCATCAGAGTTTAATCATTTGTTATGACATGATGCTCAAAATCAAGCCTTTTTATGATTTGGTCAAACATTTGTTTTCAATCAATAGCTAGATTGCTTGAGTGGCCGAACAATATCTAAGCACAAAAGATGTTGTTGGCTCAAATGTAAGGTCCTGCAAGATGTTTATCAATTGCAAAATATTTTGAAGATCATTCCAGTTGTTAAGCAAGGCTAACTATTTATATCAGTTCACGCCATTGCATTAGTATTCTTGCAAACTGTTGGCATCTTCTTCTACAGAAAAATTCCACATTCGGCATTCGATGTGTGAAGACATTTCACACAAGCTGACGTTCAAGGAAAGTCTTTGTGCATGTGTAAATATTGTGAAAATGCATTCGTGAAGAATGCCACAAAAATTCAGCAGCATATTGCAAAGTGCAAGAAATTTCCTCAAGGCTCAAAACGTGCAGCAGAGGGGGGAAATGAATCTGTATCAGATTCAGCTGTATCAGAGTCAGATACCCTCACATCAGCTCCTGGTCCCTCTGGCACCAGAGGATTCTTTGATTTTATAGATGAACCTTCCCAGAGAAATGCATATGAGTGTTTCGCTTGTGCAGTCTATGCAACTGGCTCACCCCTGATGCTGCCATCCAGTGTGTACTGGAAGAGGTTTTTCAATGTTCTCCGGCCAGCATACACCCCCAACCACCCCCCTCCAAACCAGACAAGCTCCATCTACTAATTTGCTGGATGAAGAGTTCAGAGTGCGAACAAAGGTCAAGCAAACCATTGACAAAGTAGACAGCATTTCAGTCATCTCTGATGGAAGGTCAAATATCCGGGGACAAGGAATTATCAACTAAATTGTCACCACTCCTCAACCTGTGTTCTACAAGAGTGTAGACACAAAAGACAACAGACACACAGGCCCCTACATTGCTGATCATCTGAAAGTAGTCATCAATGGCCTTGTTTTTGCACTTGTGACTGACAATGCAGCAAACATGAAGGTTGCCTGGGCACATGTGAGGAGACCTTCCCTCATATAACAATCATTGGCTGTGCTGCCCATACTCTCAATCTTCTCCTTTAAGACATCATGGCACTGAAGACAATGGACACTATACAAGACAAGCAAAGCAAGTATGTGAAGGGCACAAACCAGTAGCTTCAGCATCTGTCAAAGCGAAAGGAAAAAAACCAGAGTACCACAGTCAAGCTCCCCAGCATCATACGATGGGGTGGAATTGTCACCATGTATGACAGTCTTCTGGCTGGAAAGGAGTCCCTGCAAAAGATGGCCACATCCCAGACTACAGTCATCGGAAGTGACATCAAGAAAGTCATGTTAGATGATGTGTTATGGGAAAGAGTGTCTAGCAGTCAGAGAATCATCAAACCAATTGCAGCAGCAATAGCTAAGATAGAGGGTGATGGTGCCATCTTATCAGATGTCCAATGTCTTTTTGCATGACCTCAAAGAAGAAATCCAGATAATCCTGTCCACTTCCCTACTAATAAAAACAGAGGAAAGTGCTGTCGTCAAGTTGCTGGAAAAGTGCTGGGAGTTCTGCATGAAGCCAGTGCATGCAGCAGCAAACATGCTGGACCCAAAATATGGCAGGGGTATAATCTCTGGGGAAGAGATTAACGGTGCCTACGTGGTCATTACAGCCATGTCTGACCACCTGGGCCTTGATTAAGGCAAAGTTCTGGGCAGTTTGGCGAAGTACCGAACCAAGCAAGGCCTTTGGGAAGGGGATGGAATCAGGCAGTCATGCCAGCACATATCTGCAGCCACCTGGTGGAAGGGACTTTGTGGATCAGAGGCCCTTGCACCTATAGCCTCCATCATCCTCCAAATCCCACCATCATCAGCTGCCTCTGAGCGCAACTGGTCACTGTTCAGGAACACACACTCAAAAGGTTTGCAACAGGCTCACAAATGTGAGAATGGAAAAATTGGCCGGCATTCAGGCCAACCTGAGGCTCTTTGAGTCTGACAAAGAGCCATCGTCAACAAGCCTGGACAGTAACACTGAAGAGGAAGAGTTGGAGTTGATTGTTATGGAAGTGGACTTGGAGGATGTTGATGAGGCCCAGGAGGAGTCCATTGCCTGAAAGTGTTTTGCAAAAATGCTGAGGGTAGGCTTGAGAAGCCTGAGGGAAGATGCTTTTTTATTTGCATGTTGAATGGGACTTTTTTGGAGGGAGAGAGACTCTTTTCATTTAACATTTTGTAAGCGATTTTGTTAGTATTTTTGGATGGGGGGGAGGGAGTGCATTTTTGTTCATTTTTGAATGGGTTGGGTTGATTCAAGTTTTTGTTCTTCAATGAAAGAATTGATTGTTCAATAAAATATTTAAAACTTGATAAAGTTCTACTTACAAATAAATCAGTTGAAATGTCAAGCTCTTTAATTGTATCATTTTGCTTGAATTTCTGCTTATGACAAAACAAAATGATTATATTTATGCTTGAATATGATACCTTTCCATTAATTTACCCTCAATTCCCAGTTATTTCCCATAAATTCCCATAATTCCCATGGAAAGTTTCCAATTTGGAATATTTCCAAAATTCCCCTGCTTAACTTCCCATGGAAATTTACCGGAAATTTACAAACCCTTTAAAACCCTAGGCATATGAACCTTGGTCCTCCTTAATTCAGCGCCCAGTGCTTCCCGTACCATCGGATGGATGCTACAGTACCATCATCTCAATCAAATCAGTATGTGGACTCTTGATTATTAGAGCTCATATTTCATCAGCCTCACACCCAAAATAGGATCTTGGAAAAGAGGAACAGGGATTCTTTGACGGGATCAGCTACTTAAGACCACCAACTTGAGCCCAAGGGGTTAGTTTAAGACAAATTTCTGTGGCATTTTGACAAGAAACTGTTGAGACTAGCCAGGGCCGGGGTGGGATCATTTTTCAGCCCGGGAATTTCATGCATAAACCGGCCCACTTTTTACGGTGGAGGCATTTTATTAAATGAAGCGTAATTGATCAACTTAATATTTTTCTGTCCCTTTTTATTGGGTTTTTGTTGACCACTAATGGAATAACACTTCACTTAAACATTCTGTTGAATTTGTTAATTAACTAAAAAGTGCATAATGTAGCCTAGTGACCTATACAACATAAATCTTAGTGGGAAAGTTCAAAGCGCAGTCCACATTTCCAACTGGAAACTCCCTCATCCAAAACTCAGAAATGTACAAGTTGAAAAGAATAGTCTTTCATATAAGCAGTGAAACCAAATGTTACAAAATATTGAATAAATTATTTGAAATAAAAGAAAGCTATATTTGGGTTCCTTACAGACTCTCTCTGTTTTTGGGTCGGACAACAGGCCTATGCCAGTACCTGATCAGACAGTACCTGATTCAAAGCATCAACAGCCGCAGTGTGGCATCTCAGTGGGTGCAGCTAAAGAAAGCCCCTCTGGAGGGTTATGCGGTTAAAATAGGATGTGAGGAGACAGAGGCAGATGAGGAGCATGGTGGACTCACAGAAATAGAGTTTGAACTTAAAAGCAGGACCTGTTCTTCTTGCAAAAACTGCCCCATCTGTGTCTACCTAATTCTCTCACAGTACAACTTCTTCACCGATGCCTACCATTTCATTGGTATGGCATACCAGTTTCTTTTGACACTTTCAAGCACACAGGTTGCCTGTGAAAGGAGTTTTTCAACCCTAAAATATGTTAAAAGTAGACTGCAAAGTTGTCCAGTTGCGGAACAAGAACAGAGAATTGGGTTGCTGAAAACTTCCATTTAGAACAATTATTAGTCCTGACCTGTTCCTAATCGGGGAGAACAACCCGTGGAATGTAGAGTACTCTCGGAGTGAACCCTCTGTTAATTATGAAAATGACTGAGAACAGGTCAGGGCTAATATTTGTTTTAAACGGAAGTTTTTTGCGATCCAATTCTCTGTTCGTGTTCCGCAAGTGGACTGAATTTAGCCCATGATTTAATCGCTGTTAGATCGCATTCGGAGAGAAACCGCGTGTCTTCGGTTGTCAATAAAAGAAAATGATTGAGAACTACTAATTGCAGTCAAAAAGGGACGTGTCTCAGCACCCCCGCTGGCTACGCCTCTGAATTACAATTGTAGAAAACGGATTCTCGAGGCTTGTTGCGAAAGAAGCCTCGCAAACTAATTAATAAAGACGTACTTGATAATTTGCGACCTCATTTGCTATCAAACATAAATTTGACTGTCCCTCTACCAATTGGTATAAGCACCTGCTGATCAAGGAAAGTAAACTACGAAAGGTTTAAGTCATTATGCTTTGAAGGGCGATGTTTTGGCTTCCCTTTCTTACGGCCGACGAACCGTCACTGAAGGAGATTGAATTTTAGCCTAGGCTGCACTGTGCTTATAAAAACAGAATTTGGCTTTTCAAACGTCTAGCATATATCATATCTTATAACTTTGTAGACGATAACCATATCTCTTCACCAGATGCAAATTGGCTCTGTCCTTGGGAAAATAGATCTGGCAGCTTCACGCATTTGGAAGCATCTTCTTCTAGTGCCTTTCTTTTTTAAATTCTGGCCTCTTCTTGCCCTCCATCCACAACGCACCTCTCAGGTGCAACTACGCATAACCCGAGAATCACTCCCGCGCACGCACAGAACGCGCTTGCTGATCGTGCACGTCGAGTGGCAGAAAGGCTATGATTGGACAATCCAGCTCCCATTCCCATCATTCCTTGTCCCACTGTAGCCTAACTTCTGAGAGCAAAACAAGCAAAATATCTAGTAGGCCTATAGGCTGTGTTTTCATCGCTTTTTACATGCCCTAATAAACAATATATTTTTGTAACAATTTATTAACATGCATAGGACAATGTAGCTAGACCTACCACGTCATGAATTAAAATTTACATTGCATCTTGAGTCACCATGGGTGAGTATTTGACAATATTAATTAGGTATATATACAAACAACGTTTACATTTCTGTGAAAAAAAAATGTTTAAGCATAGTCATAGACCTTTGAAATATGCTATCTTTACATCGACGCATGTCTGACGATCTAAAATTTAGCATAAGGAGGCGGGCCCCAAAGTGAAAAAAATGCATCCCGGCTCTCCCAGCGGCCACTACAGCATTGAAATTAGCTTAATTTAACCACCCTCTTCCTGGAACATAAGTGTATCCACTTGCTGTAATGTTTTTGGCAAGCAATACAGAGATAACAGACCGTTGATCTGATTTTGTACTTTACACTGCATACCAAGCAATAAACTTTCAGATTATTTCTGTTTACTCTTACTCATGCAGAGCAGGAGGGGGGTCATTCTTCCCTGTGACTCGACACTTTGACTCATTACAGCAGTTGATTACACAGTTTGCTTATCGGACTACGCAGGGTCAAAATGGTCGCTATTTTTAAAGCAAATAACAGCACACCCTGCAGCTTTCCAAGGGCAAGAGTTAATGATAGTGTTCGTTGATTCACTCAATGGGTGAGAATTTCTGAGGTTTACAGTCCTGCTGAGGTATTTGCACTAAATCAGGTTCTACCAGCCCCCTCCATAAAACAATACTCAAGTTTCACAGAAATTAAATTAAGGTTGGGGGCATTATACCATATAAGCATTATATCAAAACTGCTCTCTGGTGTAGAGGAGACTAAGGTACAATCCAACAAGTAAAGGACTACAGAATCATCTCCTATTGACCAATTGGGCAACTCTAAGAAGAGTAAACCTGTCCCATTTACTTTGCTTGACAGTGAAACTTAGGCTCCAAGTTGAACGAGTAGAGTTGTTTATTAAGATAGTATGTTTGATTGCTGCATTTTGAAATTTGAATGGCCATAAAACAGCACAGATTTGCATGAACACGATTGCCATTGCCACACCATTTCATGCGAATGTGATAATTCATATCTCACATTCACGTTTCATCTGCTTTTCAGAATGTTTTCCATCTTGTGTATTTTTTATACTCTTAAAATCCAGGGTGATCTTTTAACAAATCTGTTTTAAATTAATCTTTAATAATGTCCTAAAATGTCACAATTGCAGACTTCATTCAGAGGAAGTTTTTTTCTAATCATTCAAATTATTAGCATTTTTTCAATCTAACACCGTAGCCCAGTTAGGATTATGTACTGCAGGCTGTCCATACAAGGAGTTCAAAGTACATATCCAAACTGGAGGAGTTTTGTAAGGAGAAATCATCGGAAGTGGCGACAGGAAACATTCAAGTTTCAATAGCTGGCAAGAAGAGATAACAAAATGCTCACTCTACCTGCTGTCATTTCTTGTAGCTATCAACTGATCACATCTGTCCAATAGCTGGCCCATACACCAGCATCACTAACCAATTATTTAGCAACTATCTTCTTAATATAGGATCACTCACCGTTTTAGTACATGCTAGCTGCCATTATGTGCATCAGTCACCAGGCAGGTTGGCACATTGGCTTTATGTTTTTGCCAGTTCTGCGGTTATTATGTCAGCTTCAGAAACATAATTTTGTGGCTCCAACTCATTTGTATTTGGTTGCATCCTCAAATTAGAGCTGTGCCAAGACTGCTTCTCATCTAGGGTAATCAGCATCAGAAATCCCAGATTTCTTCAAATGCTTCATCCCCTGATCACATCTATCCAATAGCTGGCTGACACACCTGCATCGCTAACCTATCATTTTACTGTTATGTTCTCAAGTATGTCATCTCTCTGCTTTAGGCCATGCTAGCTGCTGTTATGCACGCCCTCCACCTCCCCTTCACCATCAGTCCTTGCAGATTAATCAGTTTCATCGACCTGCCCATCAGTCTCAGCACAGCCATCAGCCACCACCCCATAACAAGTGTCTGGACTCCATGGGGGGGGATTCATCTGCTGCTGCTCAGGGCTGATGCTCCTGGACTGCAAAAATCTCCCAGTAAAGTCCAAGCACCAAAGACATTGAGGTTTAATTTGTTGCTAAGCAACACCATTTTGCACACGCCTCGCACTGGTTGGTAGATAATAACTGTCAGCTTAATTAAAAGTTAGATAGTTGAACAGGCAATCTCTGACAAATTTCAATGGATTTCCTCAATACAAATGTATCCATGACCACAAATGATTACTAATTTTGTGCACTGAATACATCAATTTTATATAGCACTTCTCTGCTTTCTGGGCACTCAAAGACGCTTCACAATGGATACATTATTCATTCACTCACACATTCATGCTCTGATGGTGGTGAACTACGTTTTTGTAGCCACAGCTGCCCTGGGACAGACTGACAGAAGCGTGGATGCCAGTATGGCCCCTCCGACCACCATCAAACATTCACACACAGCGTTCACAAACATTCACATACCAGAGTGTTCCTATATTTCCCTATGGGGGAAACCGGAGTACCCGGAGAAAACCCACGCGAACACGGGGAGAACATGCAAACTCCAACCAGAAAGGCCACACAGAAAGGCCCCAGGCCGGATTCGAACCCACAACCTTCTTGCTGTGAGGCAGTAGTGTGAGGATATTCATTTACTGTTGGCTCTTTTAATTTCATAAGTTCATCAGATGTATTTGTAAAATTTGTTTTGAGTGGAAACCTTTCATCGGTCTCATATGTGTAGAGTATTGAGCACCATTCCTATTGTAAATTACATCATTATTACCCATTTAGTAGCAGCTTATTTCCTGTAATTTTAGTTATTGTTTCTGAAGCAATGAGAAGCGCTGTTATTGATATTGGTCAGAGTATGACCTTTGCTGTACTGCCACCGCCCCGTCAACATTTGCACTTTGACAAATTGAAATAACTTGTACAATTAATTTGGTAAAATTTGCCATGAACATTGCTGGAGTCCTGAGTAGTTGATTTTCTGGACCCCATCCTTTTCTGTTGCATACCCACTTGGCCCAGCTGTGAATTTTGCCCATGGGGAGAATGCTGTTGTTTCAGGGATGTACCCTGCTAGATGGACTAAAGTCTATACTTATGCAGTGTGTGTTTGAATTGCAGGAGCCGTGTCATGATTACTGTGCTTGCTCAGAAATTCAGAACTGTTAGCCTGACAAACTGAATCTGCACAACTGCAAGTCAAAATCCGACTCGATCATTGCCAATCCATCGTTGTTGTGCATTGTATTTATATATTTTAGCTACTCAGGCACTGTTCTTTTTATATTAAGTTTTCTACAGAAATTTGAGGATTCAAAGCTCTATTTTAGCGCTTAAGGGATAGGATATGAAGAATCTAAGTTGGTTTACCGACCAAAATAAATATTATAGAAGAACAACACCTTCTTGTTCTATCATTACTTCTATCATTATCATTCATCCTACTACATTGTTACCGGAGAAAGAATTTCTTGAAACTTTGTGCAAACAAACTTGACATACTGCGCCTACTTTTTCACCAAATATTTAGGGCGGATCACTTTGGGAGGTATATTCATTTTAATGATAAACTTTCGATTTGTGATGAAAAATGTAGCCAAATTATGCTTTTTACGGTTTCGATTCCTCCTGGGTCTCATATTTTCAAAGCAATTAAGCCATGTTTGGTGTCAAACAGACATTGTTCCTAGGGATGGCAGCAACAATAACAGTTATAAATTTTAGAACTAGCACAGTGATAATTGGGAATTATTCATTGATTAATCCCCATATGTTGGTTTTAGGGGGGTGCTCATCTAAATTTGACCCACATCTGTCCAGCACATATGAAACAAAAAACAAATGCATTTTCCAGGCCCATATACATCTCTCCACACAGTCCATATGGAAAGGAATTAAAAGCTTTCATGGGCAATTTTCCCATACTGATGCAATACCCCCATTTATAAATATAATGCAAAATGATGGCGGATAAGCAAGGATGGAAATAGATTTTGACCTGCAGTCAAGTGAATTCAATTCACTCAAATTTGTGAGCATGCGCAGTAATTGTGAACAGCTGCAAAAATATCAGCACTTGTCCAATTAAAGGTTCAAGTGAATGTCAGTGTTGACACCCAACGACAAAGTTCACACTCTTGTAATAACACTAGTCAATGACCAATTGAGTTAATAGAAAACAATTTCACAAAAAAGCTCCTTGCATGGTACTAAAACACACTTAACCCTCGCTGAAATTTTCACATAAGCTTGCCACTAAAGAAGAGAAGTGTGAAGCTACGATGCATAACAGAAAAGAAAAACAATGCAACTTAGTGCAACTGCATAAAGTTCCTATGTTTACACATGCAGTGCGTTAAGCATAGGTCCAGCATCACATTAGCTGCTGAAAGCACAAACGCGAGACGGTTGCTCTTCCGGTGCATAGCCTGGTCAGGAAGTCAACAGTCAGAGCTGATAACCGCAACAGAGATGCCCTGCCCTTAACAGCACAACTGTTATGATGCTCATATGCAGTCAGAGCCAGCGCATATAAACTCACACACACACTGCTAGCCACACACACACACACACACACACACACACACGCGCGCTCTGGCCAATACAAATTGTTGAGCTCAAAAGTTTGCACACCCTAGATGAATTTGTGAAATGCTTCCATTTATTTTGAATATGAGACTCATCATGCAAAAAACTTGTCTTTTATTCAAGGATGGCAATCATGTGAAGTCATTATCATGACATAGGTGTTTGGCTCCTGTTTGTAAATCATAATGATAACCGAAATCATTCAAAACGGCCCTGATCATAAGTTTACATACTCTTGAATGTTTGACCTTGGGGTCATTCCATCCCAAATCAACAAGAATGTGAGAAGTGCCTCAGGTCACTGTCTCAGAAAACTCTGGGAAAAGAAAAGAAAGAAAAAAAATTACAGTTGAAGCACTACCCAAGGAATGAATGTGTGCAAAATTTCAGGTCTGTAAGTGCAGTAGTTGCTGAAATACGGCCAATTAAGGCATTTTTTTCCATTTTTGCAAAATGCATTTTTGACCAAATTTAAATGCTTATTTACAGCAAAGTAATGATGCTGCAGGGTAGTAATCTCGCATATAGTGCTAATTTTTCCTGAATTTTTCATTTTTGGCTTTATAAAAGGTGAATCTTCAGTCCCGGGTCTTCTACTGACTACCAAAAATGGAGAGAAAGCTGATTTTGCGAAATTATGCTGTATCTTTGCAGTACTGCTGAGGGAGAATGGCTCATTATCTAGATCTGAAATTTTTCATGATGTCTAACCTGATGTTTATGCATGTGTGCAGCAGTCAAAAGTTTTAAATAACCATTTCTTCCAGCTTCAGTGGCCCATTTATATTAGAACATTTTACGTTTTTTCCAAAAACTAGCCCAAATTTCACCACAAAAACTACTGGATGACAGTGAATGACAGCCTTGAAATTTTTACCATGTATTGGCACATATTAAAGGATAATACATACAAAGTTTCATCCATAGTATCAGATATTTTATAGCTTTAAAAGCGGAATCAATTTGACAATTTTTACACTAAACGCATCCATTTATTATGAAATGCATACAGAAGACATTCAAATTCATTCAGAGTACATGTATACGAAAATTAAAGAAAGTATTTGCACATCACAGAAAAAACAATATTTTTCTAAATATCCCCAGTTTGTATGACCAGTTTTACATAGTAGAGATCAACCATCATGATGAATATAAATGTTTATTAAAGCATCAAAATGAAATATTCTTATTTTTTGAAGCCTCTAATCAGAATCAGGGATTTAGAAGAGAAAAATTTTCTAGAATAATGCAATGATAAATCATAATAATACTCATCATGAGAAAATATTGACTGAACATGCATGTAAATACAGAACCATCTGTACCTCACTAAATTTATTTAGGAGCATTTAAAAACTTTCAGCAACACAAATACATTGTTTAAATCTTCTTGACTCAAGACATGGTGACGAGCACCTCTGCCTTGAACATGTGGTGAATAAACTAGACATACGATGTGTTGGAAGGGGACCCAACACTCATCCTTCCTCGATGCAGGTGGCCAAGACGGTATATTGTTGCTGGCTGGTCATATCGCATTCTGCTCATCTCACCAACAGCACAAGACATCAATAAACTATTTATCTCACTTTGCCACGGCAACACACAGTGTTCTTATGTTGGATTCGCAGTGTCTCATGCCAGGAAATAAATAGCTCTGAATAAAAAAGAAATGAAAACAGAGAAACTCAACGGCTAATCCCCAAATGGTTTTTAAAGTTAATCGCCATCTCTATTTGTTTTTCTTGTTTTAAAGGCAAGAGCGCTCATGCATTTCGACTTCAACGGGTGCGTTTAGTGTAAAAAAATAGTCAAATATTTCATAGCTTTAAAAATAGAACCAATCTGATACCACGGATGAAACTTGTTAACGTTATGCTTAAACGTGCGCCAATACACGGAAACATTTCAAAACTGTCATTCACTGTAATCCAGTAGTTTTTGTGGTGAAATATGGGCTAGTTTTAGGAAAAACGTAAAATGTTCTACTATGAATAGGCCACTGGAGCTGGAAGAAATAGTTATTTAAAACTTCTGACTGCTTGCACACATGCATCAGCATCAGTTTAGACATCATGAAAAATTTCAGATCTAGATAATGAGCCCTCTGCAGTACTGCAAAGATACAGCATAATTTTGTGAAATCAACTGTGTCTTCATTTTGGGGGGTCCGTAGATGATCAGAGACTGAAGATACATCTTTTATAAAGCCAAAAATGAAAAATTTAGGAAAAATTAACGGTAAATGCAAGATTACAACCCTGCAGCATCATGACTTTGCTGTAAATAAGCATTCAAATTTGGCCAAGAAAGATTTCAGCCCAAACTGCCAGGAGGATTGTTCAGGACACAAAGAAAAATCCGCAAGGTGCCTGAAGAGAAATACAGAATGTTCTGGAAAAAGATTGTGTGGTCATTTCAAGGAGCACAATAGGGAGGTACTTAAACAACCATGAGTTGCATGGTCAAGCTGCTAGAGGGAAGGCATTATTGCACCAACCCCACAAAAAATATGCCAGAAAACACCTTGACAAACCTCACCAAAATAGAACTTTATGGTTACAACCAAGAGCGCTATGTTTGCAGAGCAGACAAGGCCCATGGTGAAAAATATACCACTCCCACTGTAAAGCATGGTAGTGGCTCTCGGATGTTTTAGGTGTGTGAGCTCTGAAGGCACGGGGAATCTCATGAAAATTGATGGTAAGATGAAAGCAGCATGCCATCAGAAAATACTGGCAAAAAATTTGCATTCTTTAGCAGGAAACCTGCGTATGGGACACACTTGGACTTTCCAGCTTGACAACGATCCAAAGCGCAAGGCCAAGTTGACCCTCCAGTGGTTACAGAAGAGAAAGTTGAAGGTTCTGGAGTGGCCAACACAGTCTCCTGACCTTAGTATCATCGAGCCGTGTTGGGGAGATCTCAAAACGTGCAGTTCATGCAAGACGACCAAAGAATTTGCAGGAGCTGGAAGCATTTTGCAAGGATGAATAGACAGATACCACCTGAGAGAATTAGGGGCCTCATTGACGATTATCACAAAAGACTGCACTCTGTTATTGATGCCAAAGGGGGCAACACGCAGTATCAAGAACTAAGGGTATGCACACTTTTGAACAGGGTTCATTTCATTTTTTCCCCTAACTGCCATGTTTTATTTGGTGATTGTGCCATTCTACATGACATACAGTTGAATATGAAGGCAATAAGAAATGAAAAATGTGTTTTGCCTGGCCATTCATTTTTTCTTTAAAAAAATATTACCTATTTTACAAATTCAGCCAGAGTATGCAAACTTTTGAGCACAACTAATGCGCGTTGAAATCTGGTTCAAGCTATGGCTACCATGATGGAAAATTCTGCTGTTCCTTGGAACCTCAAAATCACATTGGAGGATTAGTTTTACTTTCCACTGTCCATGTTTGCATGAGCTACAAAGAAGTAAATGTGATATAATAAAAGAGAGAGAGGAAGCATAGTGGCCTTTGCTAAACTAGCGCTTTAAATCGTGCTGCAAGCCATCAGGCACACCGTTGCCATATTCACTTTTGGTCGTACTTCCTCCACTGCGCTCTTAGTAACACCTGAGGCGTAGAAACAACAGCACAAACAAATGTGGCCAACAAAGCAGCCATTCTGGGGCCGAACCCATGAAATACGATGCCATTCAATTCAGGAAATGTGTCTACGTCAAAGAAGAATCCAGCCACTTCTCAGGCCAAAGACTAGAAAAAAAGTTGGTCAGCAGCGACCACAAGAGTTTCCTCCATACAAGTGGGGCTTTGCTTCATAGCAATCATATCAGTAAATAATAATCAAGATATGATCTACCCAATCATAGTCATTTATTGGGCAAACGACAACGACGACTTCATGTTCAACCCACAACCAGAGGTGGGGCCACGATAAAGTGTCATGAGACTGGGTCCAAGAACTTTCTTATGGGCCAATTATTCTTTCTGTTGAGGAAAACATGGAACATTTATTATGCACTGTCAAAGTGAAATGCAAATCTCTTGTCATCTGGAATTTTTTATAAATACGAGATTGGGGCTTCATCCTTAAATGATATTAATTAATATAATTCATTATTATGCAATGTTTTTCCAAGACTGATAGGTTTTGCCTGCTCTCTGAGAAAGCACGTTTGAGTTCTCTCCATCCTCATTCTCTGCATGCAAGCATTGTGACTGCGGTCTTTACAATAAACAGTGGTTTACAGGCAGCTGTTAAAGAGGCGAACAGCAAACGGTCTCCTGAGAGGGCAGCACGAGTCGTTTTCTCGAATGCATAGTTTGTTTGGAAGACATTTCAGATTTGGGTGGGATTGAATATGCCAAAATCATGGCAAATATATACATAAATAGAACCAAAAAGTTACCAAAAGGTGACATTCAAAGCCAGGGTAACGAACTGATAACTCTGGCTTATATTTTTCAAAGGGAAAACGGAGAGGCGATTTTCCCTCAAACAATCTACTCTCAACGGGTGACTGTGCTTTAATAAAACCCTAATCACACTAGAGGTGGAATGAGCTGGAATGCCGTCTGAATGAAACTTCTTTGTATATTCCTGGATATTCGAAGTGCGTTCTAAAATTCTGACTGCATTCTGAGTGCTTTCCAAATATTCGGGCCCATTCTTGTGGCTGGCCTAAATGTTTTGCTCATGCTCAAAACTTTCAAGGTGCACTCAACGTGGAGAAACGTCAAACGGCATTCGAAGTGTATTCTAACTGCACTCTGACTGCATTTGAAATATTCTTACGGCATTCAAAACATTCTGACCACATTCAAGGGAGAATCGAAACGGCAAGCCAGTACAAATCCTGCCAGAATGTCTCGAATGCGCCACCAGTGAGCTGAATGCGCAGTCAGAATATCCCGATTGGCCCTTGAATGAGTTTGGACGCAATTCAGAACACCGCCAAATCGCATAAACACGACCAGCTGCCGCTGGAACATCAGTCTGCATTGAGGAGTCGCCTGGTCAACATCACGTCATATCGCCAAGGAAGAAGGGAGCCAAGGTCAAGAACTCCACCACTGGCCGCAGCCATGGATGGGGCAGAGGTGCTGCAGCCCAAGAAGCCCCTGAAGAGGACAACAATCTGGAACAAAGCAACATGGTCCAGGGGGTCCATACTCTATGATGGTTGGGCTGAGACTGATGAAAATGCTAGATTCGGCAGCATTTTATACCCTATCGGGGACTATTCTGGAGGCATTCTTGGAACACTCGGGACATTCGCGTTCCATTCTAAGTACATTCCAAGTGCATTCTAACTATTCAAGCTGCATTCTGTTTGAATTCTTGGACGTTCAAACCAAATTCCGCGGCCATTCCGGAAGTGTTCTGACTGCATTCGAGTTGAATTCTAACAGCATTCGGGGCACCTTCCAACCAGACTTCCGGCGGTATTTGGGCAGCAATCAAACTGCACTCGTACGGCATTCGAAGTGCATTCTAAATATTCTGACTGTGTTCCAACTACATTCAAGCTGCATTCGAGAGCTAATACTTTCAGAATGTGCATGAATCATTAGAGGTGGGTAAGAAGCCCATTCTCAGCATTCGAACGGCATTCTTATAAAGCTGTAAGAATTTTGGTCAATTTGAAATTCCCACCCAAATGTGGCGCGAATTTTGAAAATTCTTCATTCCGGCTGATTCTGCCTGAAACCTGCTGATTTTGAATAAATGTGATGGAGACATAAGGATCTCATGAAGCTTCAGAACCTTTGAAGTCATCCATTTTTATTCGTTTGCCATTCATCATAGGCATTGTCATACTGATTAGGTGTAATCAAGTCATACTCAATGAAGTCTAAAGACCTTATTCATCCGGTTACATTGCTGAAACTTGTAGTTCTGTATCTGGCTTTTAGTAATGAGGTTTGGAAATGATGACTGTACAAGGTGTGGCCTCATTTCCCCATTCATTTATATTCTCCAGTTCAAAATATGGACAGTTGCAAAATCATCTTGCATCACACAGCATGCAACCTTCACTCAACTGGTCACATTCATCAGAAAATTGAGTTGAGAGAATAAAAGGGTCTGATTGGCCAGGACTCTTGGCACATGCAGAACACACACGAAAGCAGAAACCAAAACAATAACATGATCAATCTGTGCACTTTTGACCAGTCATTACTCATGCCATAATTTTTGCATCTGATTGGAAGTTTTGGCCGAAAGTTGTGCTCGGGTATTCCGAGTCAAGTCACCTAAAGAAAAATGTTTTCACACCCCACCATCTCAGATGTTGCTGAAGCACGATTAGATGGGACACACCTATGAAAGAGGTGTTATTTAGACATTTTTTGTGAAAACATTTTCTGGTTTTATAAATTGCCAATTTGTGTGGGCCAAGTTGGCCATTACTATTCTGTTTTTTTTTTCCTTTTTAACTCTGAATAACTTTAAAATTTTGACTTCAAGTTATGCCAGATTTGGCAGCATTGCGGATTGAGAAACAGTAAATCCAAGATGACAATCAAACATCCCAATATGAGCCTCCAAACACCAATATTTGTATATTTTACTGGACCATAATCCATGTAACTGCAACATGTGGGGCTAGAAACACAGAGCTGAATTTCTCAAATTTATTTCCGTACACTTGATAAGTTGTTCTTGTTGAAAATTTGGAAGGTTACATGCTCTTGTTAGGAACCAGGAATAATATGGCTTGTTAAAATTTCTAATTTTGTCACAGAATATATGAAGAATTTGGTTCCAAAACGCAATATATCCATTTTACACATTTTTGAGTAAATTAGCTTTTTCTATGTTGGAACCCATTGCATTTTATAGAAAATAACAAACTTTGGCTATGAAGAATTACACCTTATCGTATGAATTCCTAAAAACAGATTACTGCACCATGTGTAAGAGCCACAGGACTACCAGTCTATGGCATTATCTCAATTTTTGTAATTTTGGCACTTATTGCGTTTTGGAACCAAACTCTTCATATCATTACTATTATCACTGTAGCAGCTGCATCATCCAATGAAAGTCCTCAGTGGGCCATGCAGGTGCTGCAATGTTAATGGTCATAATAAATGTGACTATTCAATTGTTGTGACAGGAAAAAAATAACCATCACAAATATCAACAAGAAAAAATCTATCAAGTGCACAAAAATTATTTTGAAGCGTTTGGCTCCATGTGTCTTGTCCATACATCTTGTTCCTTTTAATGTTTAAATAGTGGGGTTCAGAGGCCTAATGAGGGGTGTTTAGTTGTTGTGCTAGATTCCTGGTTCCATAATCAGTAAAACTGCCGACGCCAAGCCAAATTTGAGACACAATTTTTAAGTTATTGAGAGTTAAAAATCATCTACAATCAAATGTATGCTGACTTGGCCCATACAAATTACGCATTATTTATGAAACCAAGAAACATTTTTACAAAAAAGTGTTTATAGAATACCAGTGTTCACCACCTGAAAGAATTTCACTGACATCTGAGATGATGGGTGTCAGGCCTCAGTGATTTGACATGGAATTACCTGCCCAATGGTTCTCAGTTGGCCCAATCCCAGTGCAGCTACCAGGCTGACCCTAATTTTCAATGCTCAGTACATCAATTTATTTGAGAAAGACATGCTTCTCAATAGACAGGACAGGAAGGAAACAGGTGCTGGTGTGTATGAGAAAACAGGATATGCAATACTGTCACATGTTCAGAGAGTAACAGGCAGATGTATACAAACTAATACAGACAGCACACTAACAGAGTTAAAGTGCTCGGGGACAAGTCAATGGTTCACTGTTACGATCGCCAACGATTCACTGTTACGACCACGCACAAACAAGCCAATTTGTATGGTCACCGCATTCGATAATTGCGGGGCAAAATATCCCAGAGACAAAAAAGAAAACTTGAGTGAAAGAGAGAGACAGAGAGAGAGAGAATCCAGAAACAGAAAGAGGGAAGATGAGAAGGAGTATCTGGAAGAGGGAAAGTGAAGTGACAGCAGGTTCAGACTGACCTGGGTTGGCACTGGGACGGTCATGGCGCGGGGCCTGAATCCCGGGCGACTTTTGCAGATCATGTCAAGCGTAGCAAAACAGTTCCACAAAGGGCTGCTTAGCTAAACTAATCGACAGTGCCACCCCACACACAGTCAGTGTCGATGAAAACCACACATTCACACACTTTCACACACGCACACGCCCAGTCAGCCGTGCTAGTTCTCAAACCAATCTAAACTGGCATAAACAGAAAAAGAGAAGCGACTCTTCTGAGAGGGAAGAACAGAGGGGAGGAGAGAGAGAGAGTTTCAGACAAAGAGAGAACAGGACATTTCAACTACTTCCTGCTCGCTCTGAAAAAAAGGAAGTGTTGGCATGGGAACCACTCTTTAGGGGACTGCATTCAATTAATCCGGCTGGCACATTACATTCATTGAAGAGGTGAAGGCAAGACTGAAAGAACTCTACAGTATGAAAACTACCCGATTACTGTTTACTTTAAGCAAAAGAACACAGCAGATACTAACCCTGCTAAGGTTCAAGTCTCTTGCAATTTAATCAAAATTCGATCATAGAAAAAAAAATCTTTTGAGTTTTTTGTGACACAAGCTGCCTTGCATCGAAGTCTAAGTCATGGAGAGATGCAAAGAAACTAAGCAAGTAGACAAAAAAGGAAACGAATCACTGAGTTTCCAAAGGGCCCAACTCCAATGAATTAGAGGTCTGCATATCTTATAACAAAAAGGGGAACTCTCTCGTAATTTCATTCAAAAGTATCCCAATGACTCACTCATGTAAAGAAATAAAATAAAAATATATGGGACATGACATATGGGCAAAATAATAAATAAATTTTTCCCTTTCTTGAGAAAGAGTGTTCCTTGGAGTTGGGCCCTTAGGAAACTCAAGGATTCAAATATGTTTCCAAAGAAATGAGATGCCTTTTCGCTGAAGTTTCAAGTGAAATAACGCGTTTCTGATGAAGTTTCACGGATGGATCTGCTGCCAGCACCTGTCATTACAGAGTCAAGTTCAAAATTTCAGCTAAAAATCTTCCAGGAAGGCAGATCTAAAGTATCCTCGCTCATGGCTCCTCAGAGCTTCCTCCTTGCTCCTCATAGCAGAAATGAAAGCTTTGAGACAGCTTGCAAGATGGCGGATCCAGAACAACCACCGGTTCAATCGAGAATGGAGGAGCAAGGAAATCTCAGATAAGAGAATTGAGATGTACGCAGGGTTTCCCCTGCACTGGGGTCTCTTAGGGACTGGACCAAGCATTTAATCCCCATGCTTTCCTTGTATGACAGGTGAGTCAGCCACATGAGCAATCTCTGACACCAGACTCACAGTCATAAAACTTCCAGAAGTGGATACAATTTGCTTGGTATCATCACAACACACCCTTACAAGTGCAATATCATTTTTAGGTCACATTGCACTTGTTATTTCATGAAGAAAAGCCAAACATTTTGTTCAATGAGTTACTAGCAGACGTACAGTAGGCGGAGCATCAGGAAAACACGAGAGGCATCCTGTGACACACATAGTGCTACTCACAGTGCGCCTTCATCTAGAGCTCGCAGTTTCTCTGAAGGAGAAAGGAATGTACAGCATGTTCACTTAGAGAACAAGCAGGTCAGAGACTGTAAAATCCCTTTCCAAAGATCAGACTAATGGCCAAACGAACACCTGCATCGGAGGGACTAGTGAGGCCTAAATCAACTGTCCCCCCAACCTCCCCTCCGGATGGTGGGGGACTTAAGACCAAGCATACCAGAGACAGGAGGCACAATCAACGCACATCTCTTAAATGTTGATGCAATGCTATTGACTGGCCATGCATTATGGCTCGCAGTCCTTAGAAACAAGGCGGCCAGCAGTTTTCCACTGTGGCAAACACAGGGCAAGTAACATCAGAAAGAAGCCGTCTTTACACACTACCGCCCAATTAGCACTTCCAGTATCCATCGCATTCACATTTGGCTCCTATTGTCACCTGGAAGAGGTGCAATTACCAAATCCCATGTGACCGCAGACTAGCAGTGTCCTTCACCAGTCCATCACATTCTGATAGCTGCACTGAGAGCATCATTGATTTATGAAGGTGTGCAATGGAGTCGCAGAAACTATTTGAGGTGAAGCAGCCTTCATCTGTGTCTATTTAAAACACCTTTGACTGTTAACTGCTCAATGAAGGACAATAAATCGATAAAGAGAGGACACAAAGAATACTAGCGAGTGTCTGAACTTGGTTTAACACAAACTGCCTACTCTCTGGAACAATTATTTTGTGATTTTTTTCCCTCCATTATCTCTGATGTTTCGCAGCAGAGAGAAACCTGTCACCTGATGTAAAGAGAGACCGAATGTCAGGAAAAGTTTTGACAAGAAATTAGACTGTTCCTGGAGAGGGAAGCCATTGATCAAAGCACCAAAATCATTTTGCGGCAGGAAAAAAAAAAAAAAAAACAGATCTACAAAGGAAGCAAAATGTACTCATGATGCACACTGTAAAATAGAAGTGCCGACTAGACATGAGTTCTTTGTTTTTCTCTGAGGCTTGTCTTTGCCCACTCAAAAAAAGCACTAATGCTCAACTCCATTCCTGGTTTTTTGATATGCCAGTAACTGATTACGTAAGTGTATTGGCAACCGTAGAATCACACAATGGCAGAATTACTCGGAGCTCAGACTGGATCATTTGAGTGCCTTGTCAGGCCTCTGAATAGTCTTAAGACTGCTTCATATGACATCATCAGTCATGGCCCAGAATCCCAGATTACCTCCTGGAATGCTGATTATCAGTAGCCCCAGTTTTCACATGAGCAAAGCTTTCCAGGTCATTTGACAGACTCATTTAATTGTGTGGTCTAAGCCAGTCAATGGGCAAACAAACATATCTATAGTTAGTTACAAAATGTTTGAGAGAAAGACAAATTTACAGACAGACTTACTTCACTGCCCTCGGTTTGACTCTCCTGACGTCACGTCCACATTCCTTGACTGTCATTTAGTTTTCTTTCTTAATTTTACTGGTCTCTTTTGTTGTCTACTGTTTGTTCAATTGTCACTTATTTCATTAAACACTCTTTGTCACTTGAACTATTGGCACCTAACTTGCCTCCTTGGAGCTCTGCACTTTTGTACTGAACTTCTGCACTTTTGTATATCACTCTGGAAAAGGGCGTCAGCTAAGTCCCAGTAATGTAATGTAATGCGACTTACTATAAGGGGCAACTTATACAGTATAGAAACCCCTTTAGCGTACAGAACAAGATTCAATGTGGTACTAAAGACAAAAGAAGTCTGATCCATCCTGACTCAATAAAATTACACAATTGCGTTATACTCTATCAGATAAACACTCATACAGTGAACCTCCCTCATCACAAAGGTGCACTGCAGTATAGAGAACTGGGCCTGTGCAAGCCACTGGAGTAAATTGCCTGCACACTGTCTACACTCTCTATGGCACCAGCAGAGCTGACACAGGACACATTTTTTCGCTGGAAGTGTCCTTCTGAGAAAAGTTAGTCCTTGGTCATGTAGGCAAGTACATGGTCAGAGAGGGAAAAAAAATAAATAAAATTACACTAAGGTAAGCATTTGCATTCAAATCACGTTCCGATGGCATTAGGGGCACTAATATGTGCCAAGAAACACATTTCCCACATCGTAGCACAACTGAACAATGCAGGATGGGTCCATCTATTCATGCAAGTAACACAAATTCACCTTCTGTGCGCAACAGCAATTGAGATTTCTTTAGCCTGAGGACATGTACAGCGCCCTACATAATTATTGCCATTATTAGTTAAGATGTGTTAAAAGCCTTTAAATAAATTCAATTATTATTGCAGAAGCATACTCCCACACTGAAAATTGTAGAAAAATGTAACCTTCAACTCAAGTGAATTTTAAGGGGGAAAAAAAATCCCTGACTAAAGAATTATTTTTCATAAAATCACCTGTTCCACAATTATTGGCACCCCTAACAATTCCTAAGAAATTAATGAAATTTCTAAAGTAGTTTACAAAGTTGATCAGAGTATCTAGAAACACTTGATTACTAATTCATCACTTCCTGTTTCCCTGGGGTATAAATATGATGCGACACAGAGGCCATTTCTCTTATCCACTCTTCAACATGGGAAAGACAAAGGAACACACCATTCAAGTAAGGCAGATGTGTGTCGACCTTAACAAGTCAGGCAATGGCTTCAAGAAAATAGCCAATCGCCTGCACCTGCCCATATCTACTGTCAGAGGAATCATTAAGAAGTTTTAAACAACTGGAATAGTGGTAAACAAGCCTGGACGAGGACGCAAGGTTATTTTGCCACCACACATGGCAAGGAGGATGATAAGAAAAATAAAAAGAGCAACGCAGAGCATGGCAGATGCCCCCGCCTGTATGTTGATCAAGGGCATATTGAGATGGCTGCTTTCGCGGCCATATTAGACATCGCACAACGCTGGTTTTCGAAAGGAACCTTCCTCTAGCCACTCCCAATATGCCATTAAGAAATGGAATCAATCTGACGAGGGATTCTATAGTTATCCTGCGGAAACGAAAAGTGAACGGACGACGGACAAACATGGTGTTGACATAATGCCCCCTTTCCTCTTTGGAGGGCGGGGGCATAAAAAGTTCTCCAAATCTCACTGCTAAAGAATTGCAACAAATGGTAGCATTTTGGGGTCACAAAGTCTCCAAAACAACCATCAGGCGCTATATACATGCCAACAAGCTGTTTCGGAGGCATGCACGGAAAAAACCTTTACTCATTCACATTCATAAACGCAAACGTCTGGAGTTCCCTAAGCGGTACAGGGACTTCAACTGGGACCGTGTGCTTTGCTCAGATGAGACCAAGATAGTGCTTGTTGCCAAAAAGCTCTAAGTGGGTCTGACGGAACACAAAAGATGAGTATGCAGAAAAGCACCTCATGCCCACTGTAAAGTATGGGGGAGGATCGGTGATGCTGTGGGCCTGTTTCTCTTCCAGAAGCCCTGGGAACCTTGTTAGGGTGCAGGGCATCATGAACGCTTTGAAATACCAGGACATTTTAAATCAAAATCTGGTGGCCTCTGCCGGAAAGCTGAAGATGGGTCGTCACTGGGTCTTTCAGCAAGATAATGACCCTAAACATGTGGCCAAATCTACACAGAAATGGTTCAACAGACACAGAATCAAGCTCCTCCCATGGCCATCTCAGTCCCCAGACCTCAACCCCATTGAAAACCTGTGCAGTGAGCTGATGAGGAGAGTACTGAGGAGAGGACCCAGGTCGCTGGATGATTTAGAGAGATTGTGCAATGAGGAATGGTCGAAGATCCCTCTTTCTGTATTCTCCCATCTTGTGAAACATTATAGGAGAAGATTAGGTGATGTTTTGTTGGCAAAAGGGGGTTGTACAAAGTATTAACATCAGGGATGCTAATAATTGTGCTCCCGGGAGCCCTTTTAAACAAGTTGCCACACGATAGGTTTTCAGCAGCATCCGACTTTGATATCTTACATCTTTGGGCAACTATAGTTTCCCACGGTGCTGAAAGGGTTAAGTAAATGTTTCCACTTAAGTTCCACTAAGTGGATGTTTTCTGCATCACCCACCATCTTTAGAAATGTGATGTAGGGAAATTTCAGGATAGTAGTCATACAACATCAATTCCAGGAAGCATCATATAACACCAACAGTTATACCATAATCAAAGACTGCGCATCTCGTCTTCACGCTCTTTATATTGTCCAACAGCTTCACCATACGCCATTTGGAGTGGCAGGTTATCTGAATTTACCTAATAAAGTGGTCGTTGTGAGCAGAGCTTGTATTCAGCTTTAAATTTAGGGTATTGTAAACATATATACATGATAGCACTTTTTCTTTTTAACTCATCCCCCGCTATTAAGGAACCATAATGTTTAGATAAAATGGTTTTGCTGGCATTTCTGATTTAAACCGCATATATTCAATCTAACCCTAAATGTTCCAGGTACAGTGCTCTCCACTAATGTTGGCACCCTTTTTAAATATCAGCCAAAGAGCTAAGAGCCTAAAAAAAATGTGGTTGTTGTGAATTATGCTCATTTTTTCATTCAAAATTAAAAAAATATCTATTCCCTAAATTTAATGAAAATGACTAAAGGAAAGAAGCCATTTAATCTTAAAATGAAAATCTCCCCCCCCTCCCCAAAAAAAAAGTGTTCTACGATCATTGGCACCCATAGGAAATCTGGCAGGAAAAATCTGACTGAAGTATAATCCCATTCATATTGAACTAAAGTGCACCAAACTTCAAGGGTCCTCATTATCCTAAATGATCACCATAACTTCCTGTTTCCCTGGGGTATAAATATGAGATGACACGCAGGCCAATTTTCCTTAGTCAATCACCATCATGATTAAGACAAAACAGTACAGCGATAAAATGGGACAGAAAGTTGACGTCAATCAGAAATGGGGAAATGCCTTCAAGAAAGTGGCTAATCAGTTGAAAACACCCACTGTGACCATCAGGGCAGTAATAATAAGTTTAAGGCAAATGGTAATGTTAAATATTTGTCTGGGAGAGGATGTGTGACTATTTTGAATGAATGCACTATGAAGCTTCCAGAAAAAGCCTCTGCTGTCATAAGAAAACAAACTCATGTGCCAAACAGTACTTCCAGTGGAACCAGGTTCTATGATCGGATGAGGCGAAAACAGAGGTCCTGGAATAAACCTCAAAGTAGGGCTGGGCATAATAGCAAAAATAGCCACTCCGTAAAGAAACCTCCCCACTGTGGTGTATGTTAGAGAGTCTCTGATTTTGTTGGCCTAACCAGAGAATAATAATAATAATTTAAAGAAAAGGATTTAAATCAAAAGGAAAATTGCTTACTGATCTCAAAATCATGGTTTTGCTATGGCCATCTCTAAACTCTATAAAAAAATTGTGCGCCGCATAATAATAATTTTCTTTCGGACACCATTTCAATTAAAAGCTATATTTTTATCAATATTTTGAAATTAATCTCAAGTAGATAAACAATGGTTATAATTCATAACCACGTTTTTCTATATTTACCAAGGGTGCTAATGGAGGGCACTGCCAATGTGACAAGGATGAGAGCAAAAATAAGAGTGTAAATTTTTTTTGTCTTTTAATGGCCTTTTTCAACATGAGACCAGAGTTGTGACATGATAGTGACGGAGGCCATGATAGGGCCGTGGAATAAAGAGAAAAATAAACAACAGGCCAATACGTAGTCCACACCGTACATGTAAAAATATCAGCTCTGTTCGAGACTTGATTTAGAGCTGTGGTGAGCTCCCCGAGGGCTGGACAGACTGAGGAAGACTTCTACATTTGACGTCATGTAATTCATACCATAACAAGGAAGCACCTGTTCTACAGACACACTCCTCAGTTGGCAGGTGAGGACATCTTAGTTAATACTGTCTGAACTCATCACAAACACACATACAGAGGCCATAATGCAAGATATTATGAAGCTGGTGATATGGGTTACCTGATATCAATGACCAGATACAATGCCTGTGGGTGATGCAGTGTCACTGAATGCATTCAGAATTACAGAGACACTTCCCAAAATACCACAGTGAGCGATGCTCATCGATCAGGAGTACACTTAAAATACCAGTGAGCGATGCACATCGATACACATAAAACCTCAGATAGGAGTAGTGATTAACACTGATTATCTTGTTACAATGGTGCCTATCAGGGAGCCAAGATATTTTTGGCAGCAAGTGAACATTTGAAGTCCATGTGCTTGAAGCAGGAAAAACAGGCATGTGTGAGGATCAGACTGTCTTTGACAAGGGCCAAACTACCAACAGAGTCATACGCGCTTAAGGCTCACTGCTGTATTTTGGGTGTGAAGGCTAGCCTGTGTGGTGTAATTCCACAGAAAAGCAACTGCGGCACAAACTGCTGAATGCTGATGTTGGCTTTGATAGTTAAGTGTCAGAGCACACAGCTTACTGTAGCTTGCTGTGCATGGGGCTGCGTGGCCGCTGACCGGTCACAGTCCCCATGCTGACATCTGTCCACCGCAAAAAGTGTGTGCAACGGGCTTGTGAGCATCAGAACTGGACCGCGAAGCAATACCAGGGTGCATGTGCATTGTTTATCTGGGGAATCGATGGCACCAGAATATACTATGGAAATGAGGGAAGCCAGTGAAGGCAGTGTGATGCTCTGGGCAATGTTCTGCTGGAAAACCTTCGGTCCTGCCACTCAGCTGGTTGCAAATTGGCACAGAACACCTACCTAAACATTGTTGTGGACCAAGTACACCCCTTCATGGAAACGGTATTCCCTAAAGACATTGGCTTTTTTCAGCAGGATAATAACCCCTCCTACACTGCAAAGAAATGCTCAGAAATGTTTGAGGTGCATGACGAAGAGTTCAAAGTGTTGACCTGGCCTCCAAATTCCAAATATTCAACGTAATGCTGGTCAAAGATAATTTACAAATGACTACTTTGAGTTTTAATCTTAATTTAATACACTGTCCCAAATTTTGAGGCCGTGAATGAAAACCCACTCGCCTCCGCCAGAAACTGGGCAGTGGTTGGATCCTCCAATAGGATAATGATCCAAAGCATGCACTGGAGAAATAAATAAGATCTCATTACAGAATCAAGGTTTTGCCATGACTATCCCAGTCCTCAGACCGAAACCCAACTGAAAACCTGAGGGACAAGCAGAAGAGGACAGTCCATAAATGCATAACAATGAAGGATCTGTGCATGGAGTAACGATCACAGCTCCCACACATCTGGTCTCCAAACCCATCACACACTTAAGGAGAAGCTGGCAGTATTAAATGCACAGAAAGAATTAAATATTAAATTATTAAATGAAGGGGATCCAATAATAGTGCCACAAATCTTTTCGGACAAAGTATTTTTATTTTGTAATTATTTTCTTTTTCTTTCAATCATTGCATTTCATTAAAATTCTTTTTTTTTTAAATCATTTCAAATATCTTGACAATAAAAATAATAAATATGTATTATTTTAAAATAATAATAATAATAAAAAATAATTAAAGACCCAATTCAAACGAACTTTTGTCTATTTTTAAAGAGGGTATCAAAATACGTGGAGGGCAGCATATGAATACACCAAAGGAAAAAAAAAAAAAAGGAGGTTTCTAAGCCTCTATGTAATTTATGCAAACAAAAGCCTTGACGATATCCGCTGAACATCAGGACTCACTGATGCAAATTTAATGTGTGCAGTGGCTAACCAGCAAAAACCATTCATTTCATCAGGGACGAGGAAAATCACACTGTGAAAACGGGTTGAGAACTGGACGGTAAACACGAGAATTAACACAAACTACAGTTGAAGGGCAACAGTCTGATGCAGAGTAGTTAAAATGAAGCCTTGCACAGCTCTACAAAAGAAAGAAAACAGAGGAACCAGGTGAACGCATACCTGCTCTCCCCCTAAACTGCAGCTTGTTTCAAGTGTCACACATTACAGTAACAGCCAGGTGCACCACACTACCTGTTTGAGCGGTTTCATGGTATTTAGTTTGTTTGTCAGAGGGAGACATGAGGGAGATATGAGCTCTGTGTGACAGGTTCCTCCTCAGAAAAGAGCTGAGAGGGCCTTTATTATGGCTAAACACGGATGGCTTCAGTTTCACTACTGCCCAGCCGAAATGAGAGCAAAAAGTTGTTTTGTAAGAAACCAGTGGTAGTGCAGGGCCCTCTTGTTACCCACAAGGGATTTTTGTTGGTTTTAAGGGCAGCGTGCACTGGCCAATCAAAAAAAAAAAAAAAAGGGAAAGTCATACAACCATGCATAAAAAGAAAAAGATATTTACCAAGGGGGCATTAAATTCTGGTTCAAGCTTGCTTAAAATATTTTCAAAAATCTCAAAAATGGTTTTATAATGGGGATATTCCAGTTTTATAGAAATGTTATTTGGAAACAAAATTAAAAAACATACAACTCAAAAAAATAATTATCCTCTGATATAATAAAAGCTGGCTCTGCATATATCCATCTCATCCACTTGGATGAATAAAATAGCAAAGACAATGACAAAAATATAGCAAGAACGCAACAAAATTTTTTTTACAAATATCCAGAATTTGGATGTGATGCAAAAGACAGCCATTTTAAGGAGACAAAAAATCTCAAAGCATTATGCGAACTTAAAGGGCAAATGCAGAAATATTGATAGCAATTGAATGAAGTCCTGGCTTAACATAAAAATGGTCATTTAGAAAATATCTGTATTCTAAATTTATATTATGTGACGTAAAAGCCGCATTTTAATGTGACATCATGGCATTACGCCACTTTTTTCACTTAATTACTATGTTCATCCAATACTGTAATGGTTATAACATGCAATTTTGTAAACCCTTTCAGCGCCATAGGGAACTATAGTTGCCCAATAATGATCTAAGATATCAAAATCAGATGCTGTTGAAAACCTATCATGTGCCAACTGGTTTAAAAGCTCTTTTAAACAAGTTGCCACATGACAGGTTTTCAACAGCTCAGGATTACTACATTTTTAATTCTTTTAAAATCTATTCAGCACTCAAAGCGTTAATGCACTGGTCCAATGAAACATGCCCTTCAATACATACTACCAACAGGTACGTGTAAAATATTTATTTGGGGAAGAGGTACTTTTTTCATGATCATGTTGACATTACGGTTGTCACACATTACACTCTCACGCGCATACTGTATCTCGGGATCCAATTATATCTCAAGATCTTTTTACCGTCGGAAATGAAAGAGGAACATCCCTGCCAGAACAGGATATATATATATATATTTTTGGTGTAACAGTTCAAAACACGATTATGACAGTTTGAATCGGGTTTGACCTCTCAACCCCAGTCAAGGGTAGGTTGTCATGATTTGGGGTTGTTTTGGTAGAATATTAGTGAGCGTTTCGAACAAAATGGATGATATTAGAAAAATATTTGTGGGAGATTTTTTTTTTTTTTAGATTCTCAAACACCTTCCAACAAGAAAATGCAATCTTGCAGCCAAACAATGGTATAGTGTGCATTTTGGTTTCCTTTGAAAAACCCCAAACATAAAAAACTAAGATGACATTTTTCAAGTAACTGCTTTGTTTCATACACAGAGGTCACTCACAAATAAGAGTACCATATAGCACCTAATATTTACCCCTCCCAAGAAGTAGGGTAAGGTTATTGCAATAGACTTGGTTTGTTTGTTTAATAGATGATGAGACAAGTATCTTGCCAGTTTATACCAAATTTGGACAACAGTTGGGCAATGACCCAGAACAGATCCCATTAAATTTTGGAATGAACTGGGTTAAGGTCAAGATCACTGAAAAGGTCAAAATTGTTTCTTGGCTATAACTGGTCAAAAATGGTCTGATTCACATCAAACCGACACCAAAACTTTCTATTTTCAATTTGTAAAATATAATATTATCCATTGCTACAGTGAAAAGTGGATAGTTTCAAAGATCAGTAGATATTTGGGATCAACATCATTGATCTGAATCATTGAATTTACACTATATCTCAATGACTATTGTCAATAGCCACTTGGTTACTATAACATGCAAATAGGAAATCAAAAATGACACCATGACTTTCAGTAATGTTGAAAGGTCAAACCAAAGGTGACTTGATTTCAAAACACTACATCTAAAAAACTACTGTGGACAGCCTTTGACATTTGACCCTGAGTGACCTTGAAAGGTCAAACTCAAGAGCACATGTACCCGAAAAGTGGATCAACTCATTGAACAGCTTAAATCTGTGCAAGGGGCAGGGTTTGCCATGTCAAGCACCGCTTACTGACCATGGATTGACAAATGCATTTTCAGTAAACCCACTAACAATAACATGGTTCTCATTTTCTTTTTTCCCCAAAGCAAAATGAACACTAAACCATAACAATAAAGTACCCTTTATTTTTATAAAATAAGATTTACTGTCAAATGATTTTAAAAAAAAAACAAACAAAAACACAGAGAAACCGAGAGAGATGCTCAATCCCCGATGGAGCCTGTAGTTCTCATTCTCTCTTCATAATGAAAGCTATGAAAAGTAATGCAGTAACATTTGTATATAACCCTTGTAATCTTGAGCCAGGACAAAGACATCCTTGAATAGCAGCATAGTTAAAGGCTGTGTCTGGGGTGGATGGTTGCGGCAATAGAACGGCGGACTTTCACACGGGAGAACGGTGTTTACCACCTGTAACCAACTCATCGCCCTGACCTAAACCTGAGCCCCAACCTTTACTGGACCTTAACTTTTTCCAACCTCAAGTTTAACCTCTGTGACTCAGAGTCGCAGCTGTCTTTTAAAAACCGCAATCATCTCTTCTCATTCACCCAGAATCTTAACCTGACCCAAACCTCAACCTTAAGGATGTAGTCATTTTAACTGAAGCCACAAAGTTTTCCCACCTGTTTGTTTTGAAAGGAGCAGTGCTGTTGTAACTTAAAGAAATTCTTGTAAAAACCATGTGTCGTGGAAAATGATGGGATTATGCAAGAAAAGTTGTGCGTATGTTTTTGTGAGATACCACATGAACTACTGAATAAGGACGAGTTTGTCGGAGTTACGGGAATCATAGTTCAGAGTTCAGACAAATAAACGTCATAAGCAATGGAGCACATCCGCCATGAACGCAACGTCTAGCCACAGACCCACACCTCCCTTGGTCTGATGATTCTATACAAACTAGACAAACTATACAAACAATCGCGTTCATCCTTACTAAAAACGAGGCCCACGCCAAATATGAAACAAATCAGTTGAAATCTGCGGCCCGTCAAGCGCTCACAAGAAAATTTCTATGGACGTGGCGGCGGCAGGCGCAGCATGATAATCACGGATCCACAGCATCCCCGACTCATTGTTCTGGGATACAATCAGTTGCCATGGACAAGAGAAAATGATTTCACTCAAAATTTTTATTAAAATCATAAAGCTGCTTTCACACCGGACGCGAAACTAATTTTTCGCACGACAAATTGCATTCAAAGTCAATGCAAAGACGCGAATCGCGCGTATTCGCGTCTTGGCATTGACTTTGAATGTAATCTGTCACGCGAAAAATTTGTTTCGCGTCCGGTGTGAAAGCAGCTTAGTACTGGGGAAATGCGACAAACAACCCCCTAAAAATGAGACAACCTGCCCTACCCAGACTTTTGAAATATGTTGCTCACTAACTCATGAGAAGTTCAGCGCACTAATACATTTCACGACCAAAATATAGCTAACCCTTCACTTTTTCAGAACAGGACTCATTTTTGGGGCTCTCCAAACAGAATAACAGCCAACTAGAAAAAGAAAGAGATCAGAAATATTTCATTTCAGCCATTTTAAAAACAACTTACTGTGCTCATCCTGTAGTGTTTGCATTTGAAGGTCTCAAAACAAAATTGAGGTTTTCGGACCAAGACGGTGCGCAATACTCTGATCTTAGCATGTCACTCTGCCTCCCCATTTTTAAGTAATGAACTCTGACTACTAGTGATGGCTAATTAGCCATTGAAGTTTGACCATTCTCTATCGGGAACAAATTGAGACCGCAAGTAAGCCAGTCCAGCACCTGCACCCTATCTTACACAGCAATGCTTTTGTAATGCATACAGATAGTGGATCTGCATTGTCTTATTGAGGTGTGCATGGATAGCAAGGGTGAAGCCAGGCACAGGTCTGCTCGTCTTACAGAGGGGCATTTTAAAATTTAGACGGGTTTACAGCCATTTCGCACCAGGCTCAAATTAAATTATTTTATGGCTTATAATGCAAGTTTATACACCCGAGTGAATTTCCACGCGGCTGGAAAAATATTTTGCATTCACCTTGGTTCTGCAGTTGTCTGTACTGTATGTGGAAACAAAAGCTGGACCAATAAAATCCCAGAAATAAAAAACAACAACCGTTACCAAAAGGGCTTGCCTCCACAGTGGCAGAATTAAAACAATCCTTCAAAGAGGAGAGGGTCCAAATTCCCCCACACCAATGTACAAGACTCATTACAAGTTATTGCAAGTGCTTCATTG
This sequence comes from Gymnothorax reevesii, assembly GCA_029721435.1. Classification (NCBI taxonomy): domain Eukaryota; kingdom Metazoa; phylum Chordata; class Actinopteri; order Anguilliformes; family Muraenidae; genus Gymnothorax; species Gymnothorax reevesii. The sequence goes on along the minus strand of CM056582.1, from coordinate 62,340,355 downwards.
CAGTTGTTGGTTGCAAGGGTGGCACAAGCAGTAATTAGTTTTAAGGAGGCAACTATCTTTTTCATTAGTGATACAGGTTTTCAATAGCTCTTTACCTTCAATAAATCAAATGTAACACAATGGTACAAATAATTTGCACCATACCAGGTTTGGAGACTTTGTATGTGTGAATTTTGCATATGCATTTTCCATATTTTCATTCCAGATTCCTGTATTGCACAGGTGTGAAACGGCTTTAAATGGGAGTGAGTTATATTTCCAATTAGATAATTACCCGTCTAAACCAGTGTACTTTTTCAAAGACAGATACTGCGCGCCTTACAGAGCTCCTGAAAACCCTTGCTGGAAAAGATGTGGTCTTAAGAGGATCATTTGCCCTCAACATCAATGGTCCCTTCACAGAAGTTCAGCATGGCTTTTGGACCAACTTCTAGTAACAGTCGCTGTGACATTTGAAAAAATGTACATCTTCTGGAGCCGTAATGAAGACAACTTTAACGTGCTTCATCTCAGAGTGATGACATTTCAAACTTGTAGAAGCTCCATATTTCATAAACTCCTCCCTTCAAGTAGAGGTTTCAAATTTCAGTTATCAACCAATCCCTCCCATCAGATGTCATTAAAAATAAACCAACACAACACGAAAATGATTCAATTCCAATGAATGCCGAGCTCCTGACCTGATGGGTGAAAGGTTTGAAATTAAAATTACAGTCAATTCACTGGTATTCAAAGGTACACAATGTTATATCAGCACATCTCAACTAATTTCAAATAAATTAAATTACATAGTGTATCTGTAAATGCTAGTATCATAAATTATGATGGTAAAACCATCAGTAATGGGGTTCTATTGTTGAGGCTCTTCTGCAATTATCAGAGCTCTGTTTCAGTTCAAAACATTTTTAACAGCTGCAGTAAAAATTTCTGCCAGATTGCTCTGCACTAAAAATAAATATGCTGTTTCAAAACATTTCAATACAGTGATTGTTAACAGCTTTGAACATTTAAAATTGCGATTTCTACTTAAACTGTGCAAATGCCTTAAAATATAATGCAAAATTGTTCATTTACCGGTGGCTCATATAATGAATGTAAAGTAAAATTCATGCCGCAGAATACAAGGGAAAAAAATCTCATCACTGAGCCATTCTGCTGCGAGCAAACAGTCAGCACGTGCTACAACACAATTGAGAATAGAAACGCATAAATCTTGGTGCTTGAGCCATTCCGGCTGCGTAGCACAGCTGCCAAATGTGGTTAATTCAATTGCTGAGCTGCCAGGCCAATTATCCCAAATGAGGCAAATTACTGTATTGACCCGCAAGGCATAATGAACCGTCCAAACTGACAAATGCTGTTACCACGCCTCAAAGCGCCCTACGCTTGCATATCTGAACAGCGTGTTGAGGGTGACATTCCAGAAAACTCTTTCATGTCTTCTTAGGAATGGTTTACAACAATGTCAAAATATAAATAAGCAAATATGCGCATTATTGACATTTGTATAATAGACACAGAAGATGTAAAATGAACATATTGATAATGAATAAACACTTTGTCATGATACAACCCATGCCATCAATGGCACAGTCTGGAAGCATCAGACGATAGCCCGTCACGTGGAACGAAAAGTCAGCTTGGACAATACAAACAGCAAGGAAGCGAGTGGATCATTCTGAAAAACCAGCTCAGAAACTAGATCAACAACTCCTGTGAGACGAGAGCCAAAACTAAACAGACGTGGGAAAAGAGCCGGTTCTACTTCGTTTCATTATTTTTGCGCTTTCGTATTAAAGACAGTGACAACTCCGCAGTTTAAACCAGTCGGGAACATTCCGCAGGACTGTTACGATCGTAGTTAGGATGAAGATTGTCAACGCAAGTCAGCATCTTAAAATTTGGGCTACCCGGCTGGTAAAAGGCATAACTTACATTAATCAGCCTCTGCACTTTCACGAATTCTTCTCGCTCAGTTTAGTCTTCTCAAAGTCAAACGACTTAGCCAGACGTTTTCCTTACCGTAAGTATACATTTAAATGCAAAGCAGCAACATCGAAACGTATCGTATATTTAAAAGAAAATGACCAACTTACAACATGCACATCAAGACCGAATCATACCCTTTCCATGATGCTGGGAGCAGTGCAGCCTGATTGAGTTTGCACCCAAGAATGTTTTCTCGCGCTTGATGTAATTGTGTTGTGACAATAAACCAAAAACTTGTTCAGAGCAGGCCCAGAGTGATTTAATTCCTAACTTCAAGAGACTTCTTCGATCGCTTTGAGAATTGAGACGGAGACAACCAATGAACAACTTTTTAAAAGTATAAAACTTTGTCAAAGAGACGATTACATATAAATTGACGTTTACAAGTAGACATAAATAACGCCGTCAGCTGTAAAGCTCTGACCCTTTCCTTGGACAATTTGGCCATCTGTAAATTTATCATTTTGAAAATGACAGATTTAATGAGAAGTGTGGTTGTACCTTGATGAAACAGGTGAAGGGTCCGCTTTCCGAAAATTTCCAGCTGGATTTAAAATGCTTTGGTTTGAGCTCCTAGCATGTAATGAATGCCAACACGAGATTCGTTTGCCAAGTTTTCGAAGTTGCTCTGGTTATAAGGCCAAGTCTTCCGGAATCTGGCAACCAGGTAATCATGTCACTTAGCACTTACCTTTTGGGCGTGGTTGTGGAGCCAACATTCTTTTAACCCGTTCCCTCCTCATAATGATTTAGCAATGAGTCTGAGCTTCAGAACTTGCCTATTTTCTCTCTTGCACTTTTAAATCTCTTTTCGACCAAAAGAAAAAATTTATTTGCAGATCCTACAATGTCAGTTTGTGAATTAAACAAAGACAGGGGCGGGCCTTTTCTCCCCGCACCATTCAGTGAACTTAGGTAACATGTGGATGATATTTTTGATCATCATTTATGTTAAATGTCCTGATATAAAATTAAAAGAGATTTTAAAAATGTAAAAGATCATTTTGTTACACAACTAGGAATAATCAGGCCATAATTAAACCTAAAAAGAAAAAGGGAATTGAAAAGGAAAGTTTAAAATATAAAATAATAATTTTAAAATGAAAAATGACAACAAAAAAAGTAGAGTGCAAAATGTAAAAGCTGAAATGGAAATGCTAAAACTGAAAGCTTAAATTCTGTCAAAGAAATTTTATTTAGCAATGGAAAAAAGGAGAGGGAAATGTGAAATATTAATCTCTAAATGGAAAATGTAAAAGCTTTGGAGAAAAAGCTTAAATTAAAAGCATGAGTGAAAATAAAATTAGTATTTGCACCTTACCATTTTTTTTTTTTTGGACTTTTGGAATTTTAAATTTGGCTTTTGCTATTTGACATTTTAAATATCATCTTTTTAATTTACCATCAGGCATTTGCCATTTCATATTTTCCACTTGGCTTTTCAATCTGTATGCAAATTAGGAGGCGTGGCCCAAAGGCTGGAAGGAGGGTTTCAAATATAGACTGTATAAAGATTCTGGCTCGGGCCATTTGCCGCATGTCATCCCCACTCCCATCCCACCCTTCCTGTCTCTCGCCACTAAGTACTATCTAATAAAGGGAAAATACCCCCACAAAAAAAAACATGGACGAAGCAACTGTGACGTCACCCATTGGTTTCAGTGTACCATTTATGAAGCCTTGATTTTGGCAATTTGAAAAGAGTCATTTTGAAACCAGATGTGACTCCTATTGGACAAGAGCGTGAACTGAAAGTCCAGGGAGGAGTGAGGGGTGGATCTACCGGTGGATCTGACTGTATCTGATGAGGACCAGAGGATAGCCATGCGCCTGAAGCAGGGGTCCCCAATCTTTCCCAGAAAGGGCCAGTGTGGATGCAGGCTTTCATTGCCACCAAGCAGCTACACACCTGATGCTACTAATCAAGCTTATTAGCAAAGAGTACAGGGGTCGATTAGTAGTATATCAGGTGTGTAATTGCTTGGTTACAATAAAAGCCTCCACCCTCACTGGCTCTTTCTGGGAAAGATTGGGGACCCCCGTCCTAAAGCATATTCTGGCTTTATCCTTTATTCTAGTCTATTTGAGACCATAATTTACAAAAATGATCATCATAATATATTGAAGGGGACTTGAAACTTGCGATAGATGCCATGAAATAATGTGGAAAATAATTACTGAAATAATAAATCAGGTGGGAAAGTAGGGTCATTTTCTCATAGACTTATACAGCATTGAACATCTCTCTGCAATCACCGATGTCGCCATCTGGTGGACATTAAATAGAATGCAAATTTTAGAGATTTCGGCATTGGCCGCAGTTTTCAGACCTGGGTGCTGCATCCGTCTTTTTATGCAGTCTATGGCTTGAAATGGCCAGAGCACAGATGCACCTTATGGATTGCAGGGGGAGCTGACTGGTTTATCTGCAAAATAATCCCGAGGATAATGATAGATTTGGATCAGATTCAGACTTGCACATCCCACCTATTAGGTTTGGGTGGTATCTACAAAATTGACATGCAACGATGTTCCCCTGGTGGGCGAAACACGGTTTCAACATAGCGGTGAATACTAGACATTCACAGAGCTGCCATCCAAGCCTGTCATTTTTTCATTTGCTTCAATCCATGGATATTTCTTATTTCTAACGCAGAAGAACAGCAATATGTTAACAAACTCCAAGTTACTGGCACATTGCAATCCATATGTCGCATGAAAGGCTCAGTGCCCCTCCTGCCACAGAGGGCCAATTTCATTTATTAAAAACAGCAAGGTCCCTAACATTACCTGAGCTCCACTTTAGCAGTGTTCACATTTATCTTGTGAAGAATCCTTTCCCTTACACTGCCACCCGGATGAAAGCACAGAGGAGTCTGAATAGCGTTTTTTTTTTTTTTGACAAGTGAATAATGAGGTAATTTGAGAGGATAAGGCCAAGAAAATAAAACTTTATGGTCAAAGCAAAAGTGAGTACTTATTAGCTGGCTACCAAACATTGATTGTGGTTTGCAGTTCATAGCTGTGATATGGTAATAACATTTGCAATAAATCCACAATTACCTCCTCTCTGGGTTTTTCTTCTTGGACCAGAATTTTAAAAGCACAACCCAGGTTTTCCTCCTGGTTAGTTACTTTAGCGGATTGAATGACAACTCATGATCATTTTGGAAAAACAGTAAGGTAAGAATGACTAACAGGAAGCAGAGGAATTCTTCTTTTACCCTCCAGATGGATGTTCCCAATAGTTCGTGATGACATCTGAAAACAATGTACCTAACAGCTTCTTCATAAAGCAAATCATAGAAATATTTTCACAAATACTCTTAGTAATTTAACAGCAGAAAGTACCAGCTACTTATTACAATAAAAAATTAAATGAATAAATAAACTAGCAGCCCGCTCAGTGGATATGAGCGGATATCGATCAGTGATGGCGGGAAATCTTAACAGTAGTGGTGACCAATGTGGTTTCTAAAAAAAAGTGCCCATTTTGGAGTATTTTTTGCTTTAGGCTTAATAAAAGATGAGAACACCCAAATGGGTAGTTATATCTCTTTTTGATGGCCATTCTCTGGCTCCCCACTGCTCCTTAAGTCAGCATGTCACTACTCTCAGAGTTTCTGTCAATCACAGCTGTCAATCATGACTTTACACTCACTTTTTATAGCATTAAATAACTAAATAAAACCAAAAAATGAAAACTTGAACATTTATCAGCATGGTTAAAACTACTTAAAATGACAGAAACCGTCTTTGGAAAAAAATAATTTGACATGTACTTTAATTTTTTAATGAAGTCCATGTCCCATTCACTAACATCGAGGGGGTAGATTTATAACCACTACTGCAGCCAGCCACCCGGGGGCGATCAATGTTTTGGCTTCACTTTTTGAGAGCTATTAGAATTTCCATCTTAGCAGACAGTAAATGAGGAGAGCAGGCAGTACATAACTAATTAGCCAGCCAGGGGAATGTTCAAAATCGCAGGTTTGAGCAACAGCCCGCAAGTTCTTACCCCTTGAATGATTAAACTACGTTTGGTCTTGCGTAGAGGAGGGAGAACGCATGTGAGTAGCCTCACCTTGCTTATCAAGATGACGTTCACTACCGCGCAGCTTATTGTATATGGAATTTGATGCAAACCCCAATATGCAACCATGTTGGAAAACATGCAAAACTCACGTGTCGTTCAAAAAAGGGGAGCCTTCCCTTGCGAGACCTTGACAGGAGACCCTTCAATCTTGAACATGCCCCAGGCAGCCTTGCTTTTTAAGCCTTGCTTTTGCTCTAAGAACCAAGTGGATCATGGGATGTGTAGTTTTTAGGCTAAAATGGGTATTAGCATGTTAGTGAAGAATTTAAACTATTAATTATTGTCAGTGATGGTGTCGACGAACAGCATGTGCAGTTGCTTGGAAATATGATGCAAAATCACAAAATAGATGGAGGCTTGACAATAACGAGAAGTGTTTCAAAAGTAGATTTTAAAAAGGTCTTTGGGTAAAATGAATGGGCATTTTTACTTTCAAATCCAGCAAGATGGAGTCACCTCAGTTTTGCATTGGCTGTTAGCGGTGGTGAAGCCACAGCAACCTTTGTTGCTGAGAGGGCTGCTGTAAGGTCTTGATAAAGTGAGTATTCCCAGTAATGGTGGGCATTTTTTATTGACCACCTTTCCTTCATCCTTTTTATGAATATGGAATGCAATTCAACTCCAATTCGCAGTATATCATCATCGCAAGGATTTATATTGGCCTGCCAAGCTGTGGAAGTTAGCAGAATATTGCGGGCAATCTGCATTTTCACAGCAACATCAAGGTACAGCAAAAAATGAAATAAGCATTTAATAAAATAATGAAATGTGTTTGTTTACTGTGGTAGGTAAATGAAAGGTACGCAGAGTTGCCAAATTTGATTCTTCTGGGATTAAACTCAGCTGTAATGTACAGAGCCCCACGAGTGTCAAATGAGAAAAAAGGGTTATTAACTAAATCTGTCTTCTAGGATTAAAAAGCTGTGCCAAATGTTTTGCTATCTTTGCCTATGGTTTTGTAATTTGTGTACAAGGATTTGTGAACAGAACCTGTGGGCACGGATTGCAAAACCATTAGCAATCCATGGTTGATGAATGACCAGCAGAGGGAGATGAAGTTTTATTTGTAAAAACTCGAGCTGTGCAAGTACCTCCGCCAATGTACTCAAGTAGGGTATTGTTGCATTCTACCGCCAGGTGGCAACAAAACCCCAAAGCACGCCGATTGGAAATCGGGCCCATTGTCATGACTTCCAATCTCCGCCAGCATAGCTGGATTTCAAATCTCAACTGCACTTCGGCCTAGATATGCCTACATTTAATAACTTGTTCCTCTTGTGCTACTGCAACATCCTGCAGAGTTTGGTTGAAATCTATGCAGCTGTTTTTGAGATATCCTGCTTGCAAACAGACATAAAAACAAACGGGCATGATCACGTCACCTCTTCCAACTTCGTTGGGCGGAGGTAATGAAGGAGAGAAAGGTGGTTGACAAAGAATCCCCGTCATAATCGATAGCTTTTTCTTTGTCACGCATTTCCAGCGACTGGCGAAATGATTGGGCCGGCACTGCCTTCGCCATCGCTAGCAGCCACTGTTCTGGCTACTGGATAGCAGAGAGCAGGGCACTTGCTCCTCCAGTTTGGATTTATGCTGCTTTGTCTAACTCATTATGCTCTCAAGCAGTCATCTTCCCCTGCCGTCCATAGGGTGCCGCTGCGTCCCAGGAGTTTCAAACCCTCTCTCCAGACTTATGACTTCACGCCGTCATTCACAAACAGTTTTAAAAGCCAAATTCAAAATGGCAAATTTAAAGCGGAAAATCGAAAAGAAAAAATATGACAAATGGTAAAATCCAAATGTAAATAAGCCCCCCCCCCCCCCCCCCCCATTTCAGCTTTTAATTTAAGTATGTCCAGTTAAGCTTTCTTATTTCCCGTTTTGAGTTTATTTGATTATTCCCTTTTAATTTAATTCCATCTTTTAATTTTCTGTTCTATTTATGACCAAAAGATTTTGATTGCTGTGGGAAATATTGAGAGACTACCTTTTCTGTCTCGCGTTTTAGGAGCAGTTTGTAATCGCATGAGAACAAACCACCACCTGACCTTTTTATCTTTTGATCCATTTCTCAACATCATTGCAGATCAGGGTTTATTTGGTCAACTGTGGTTGAACTCCAGGGGAGGGCAGCAGCTTTTAAAAAAATTAATAACATGTTTTAAATTTCATCTGGTAATCTGTGTTTTAACTGCATTATACAGCAACAAGCATAATCTATCTGACCTCAATTTTTTGTTTTTATTGACCACTTTTGACATTGTTTAAGTTTAAAAACACAGATTCCTCAAGTCCTACTGTTGAAGCGTCTTGAGTGCTGGCAATTCACGATTAATTACTCTGAGCACTGTGTGATCAATATTTGGAAAATGCAAATATTTCACTCTAAACTCCAACTTTTCACTTAAATCATAAAAAGCATATTTTTCATATTATCGGACAATGTCACATATATATTCTCTATCTGTTAGTTGCAGCGCTTCACTGAAGCCACATCATACTCACATTGAGGGAAATATTCACCGGGTCAGACCTGGCGTGAGATTTTTGCAGACCGTTTACTCTCGTTCAGATTGATAAATGCCGATCCTTGCGGGAGAATTGGCATACACCCATTTTTTTGGTATACGCACGTTTGATAAATGAGGGCCATTGAGAGAAATATGCAAACCCTGGACGCCAAGTTTTTATGGCTGCAGCATTACATCTAATGGAAAATATCCAGATATTGTTCATCTTATTATGCACATTTCCCTGTAATTCAGCAGGACATATTCAGGATTATTGGAAACCTTGGGATCTTCCCTTGAATTTAAAATAGGGAAGACCGGGGTTACCTTGTCATGATTTTGTATTTGGCTCCATAACTCTCTGTTGTTTAAACTTAGAGAAATAGCTTTATGGTATACGTGTAGTGCAGAATGTTGCTTACAAAACTTGTATTGATCCAATCTCAGTATAACATATTTACGTCACAATATTCAATTTTCGATATATCACAAACATGCCGAAGTAACCCCATACCCAGGGTTACTTCGTCAGATGGGTGGGGTAAAATCGTCATAGTTGGCAATCAGCTGAAGCTGAAAAAGACAGTTCAATATTCTCCTGACAGAAATGGTGAGAACTATTTTATTTTTACAATGAACCAACACAAGCTATTATTTATTCATAATCACCATCAGAGTTGCAGTTATGACATATGTAGGCGAGCACACCGACATTTGCACAGTCCTCCTGAGCCCACCCTTTGCATGAGAAGCAGTGGACCCACTCCTCTCCACCTTTGGATGATCAGTAAGGACCACAGCACCAAAGAGGAGCAGCAAACATTCCTACCGACAAAGGAATGGAATGAAATGCAGAGGCCCCAGGGCTGGCACCTGCCAACCCTAAATACTCTGCCAGCACCTCCACTTTAATGGACCCCACCTCTGGCATTGGTGGAGGTGAAAGAATAAGAAAGGGGAGGGGCTGGAAGGAGAAACCTTTACACATTCATGCTTGTGTCCTCTAAACAAAGGCCCTAATACGTCCTCAAACATAAACATAACAATGTCAATCACATGACATGACCCCAAATCGCTTTACAATTATGCCATCCGCCCCTGATGGCGGAGGCTGCCGTGCAAAGCGCCAACCTGCAAACCAGGAGCAGTTTGGGGGTGTCTCCTGGATGGTTCAATAAACAGTCGTTGAAGTTCAAACAATCCTCTCGTGAAGGAAATAGCACCTTTTTTGAGCTAAAGTTTCCATTTCTTTAGCAAGGAACCCCAATGGTTCTACATAACACCCTCAAGAACCCCCCTTTTTAAGAGTGTACATTTATGAAACAGTAAAAACACCCTGGAAATCTTTGTCTTCAAAGAAGCTAAGCACATTTCTTTCAGAAACTTAAAGTTTACAATTTGGGTCAAAATTCAGTTATTTAGGCAGAAAACACTAACATGACACTACAAGTCCGTCTTCTTTCCAAGAGATGACGTCGCTGGGATGACACATAATTTGTACACTTTCGTTTTCTCGTTAGTGCATTTGCAATGAAAAAAACTGGGGTGACAAACCTAAACCAGTGGCCGAAGTAACCCCAGTCTCCCCTAGGTCTGAAGTTCCAAAGGTTTGAATACAGCACTCCAGTGATCTGGAAAAATCTAGTACATATGTCACTCTTTTTAGGGACTGAGTTTGACCCTCATTTGCAATAATTAAGAGTGGTGAAAATCTTAAAACGCTAACTATTAGTTTTATTTGAACTGTCAAAATCACGTTTCCTTTTTTTTTTTTTTTTCGGTTAAGAAAAGGCCAGTATCCAAAAGTGTTTGTTCATTTGTGAGACACTGATCAGTTTTTTCCAGATCACAGGAGAGCAGCTGTATGGAGTTAAAATATAGTTTTTGTAATTTATTTGCACAGTGTGCCAATGTGGACACTGTCACATGTGACATTCTTGTTGCTTTGACTCTGTGCTGTTGTTCAGTGGCTTTGCAATGAAACAATGAATGTGATAATGACTGCAAGCTTTTGTTTTGATGAGCTGTCACACGCTTATGGACTGCATTGTAAAACTCATACTACTTCTATTAATTGGCTGATTGTATGAATGTGTTCCAAAGAGCTTTGCTACTTTACCTGGATAGCAGATGGAGGTGGTTGGAGTAGAGTGGGAGAAGCAGGTGGAGACCAAGCCATACGAGGGAGAGGAACAGCGGGAGGAACCAGGATGGGCTCGCTGTTTATCCCTGTGGAGGTGGCTTTGGGATTTGCACCCTGAATTTCCGGAATAGTCTCATAAATATTGTCAGAATCCGGTGTTGAATCCATCTGTTGTCCGAGCTCTGAAATTGCTGGCAGTTCAGGTAGTTCCACTGACCGTCGGAGTTCGGTATTCTTGATAACAGGGGGCGCTGTTCGCATACTCGAATCAGCAGGGCTGAAGGTACTCTGGGCCATATTACTCCTTTTCATGTGTGGTGAGATGTTTTTGGAAGAAAGCCAGGGCTCAGTTATGCTGCTGAGGTGTGTTTGCTGCGTATGTACCGAATCTGCCAGTTCATTACACTGTAGGTCCTGTAGGCCTTGTGGGGCACCAAATGTTGACATTCGGACTTCGGGTTTCCTGTCATTACTCCACGATGAACGAAACCGGCGTGTCACTTCATCCTGCTTCTCCATGAGCAAATCTGCTGAACATTTGTCCATGAACGGCTCTGGAATCGGCAGGTCATCTGGCCAAATGATGTCCAGAGGGGAAGGGAAATTGACGGGGAGCTCTTTCACGTATTTGGCGGGAATGTAGAACGGTTTGGTTTGCTCGTCCTTTTGGACATGCCACCAGTCATCATTAGTCTTGGACACGAGAGTGTACCTCTCATTGGGTTTGATGGACACAAGTCTGCCATCTCTGGTGGTGTATTCAAACTCAAACTCCACCAGCACCAACTCCTTATCAGCCACAGAGGTCATCGCAGTCATGTTCTCATGGGACTTCGTGTGGAGAAACGATCAGGGCTGAAATAAGGTCATCTTGGAACTGCATTAAAAGTGACAAAAAAAAAAAACGATCAACTGTTACTCTTTCGCTCCTCAATAATATCATTTGTCAACAGCAACACATTAAGTTGTATTATAGTAAAAAGTTAATGGTGGCAGCCAACTGAAGTTATGTCACCCCAAAGAGAGGTTTCCTTTGCCTTGCCTAATATGTTAGGAATTTTTACATTAAATATTGATGAAACTGGTTTTGTGTTTTATCCACACCAGTGGAGCTTAAACTCGGGCACTGGTGAAACACTGTGTAAGCTGGTTTAATTGCAACTATAGTGGCTGTCACAACCTTTGTGTCCCCTTAGTTGTCTCCTTTCCAGCCTGTCCCCTAGAGGTACCGCCTCCTTAATTGGTTTGGTGTCTTATGTCCCTCCCCTTATCCAGGTGTAATCAATTTCTATGCCCTGCTCCCTTGTGTTTATGTGGCGTATTTAGGGGTCAGGGTAAACTTTATTCTCCCGTTAGGGAATTTGTCTTGGGCATCGGGCAACAGTATTGCTACACAAAACAAAACACAACCATTAACTACTAAAACAGGGCTAAAAACAGGAGACATATTACCATGACAACACAGGGACATATAAAGACATTAGACAGGTGCCAGGAAAGTGCTAAGTGCTTGTGTTCATTGCACATTGCTTTATTGCAGTAGCTTTTTTTTTTTTTTTACATCGTTCAACTGCCTGATAGAAGCTGGAACAAATGATAATTTGAGACGGTTTGTTTTGCACTTTGGTGTACAAAATCTTCTTCCTAATGGGAGAAGTTTGTATTCTGAGGATAGTGGGTGAGTAGAGTCTGTGGAGATTTTTGTTGCTTGTGTCATAACTGGCCGGTTATACAAATTCTCCATGGACTCATATTGTCTCATACCAATTATCTTCATTGCTGTTCTGTGCATGTTAGCCAATATGTTTTTCACTTGTACTGTTAGGTTGCCAAACCAGGCTGCGATTCCATATCTGATTAGGCTCTTTATGATAATTTTAAATATAAGCTATTAAAGATAATAAATTTAAGCCTTATTTCTGTATTGCAGAGTTGCTGGATTGTCTCGCTCGATGCCCTTTTGCAACCAGTCAGTTTATGTCTTCTAGGTAAGAAGCTTATTGCCATTTTTGGAAAATTATCGTAACATGTATGATAGTGAAATACATAATTACTCTTTGGAGCTTTATTAATAGAAACAAACATCCAAGCGTCATTATCAGTCTTCAGGATTGGGACTGTGTTCCTGGTAAACTGCCTTTCCAGTCTGTTCTTCAGATCAGTTTATTGGGAACACCTACCCAAGCTTCATTGGTCTCCAGGATTTTGATTCCGTCCCGGCTAAACCCTTCAGACCTGTTCTCTGACAGTTCTGCATCAGAGAGGGTTGATACTACCAGGCTTCTGCCTCGGGACGTCGCTGGCTGGATGCAGATACGCCCACTACCCTCAGACCTCTATACCATTGAAGCCAGACTGTTTCCCCTCTTGCTCTCGGATTTGCCCCTTTCCCCTGTAATTACTGTTTTCCTATTGATAATAACCCCTCATTGGATTGTACTTTGAATCTGCTTCTCCCTCTTTGACTGGATCATAACAGCAATCCCATATGTTTAACCAGTTAAATGTTACATTTTCTTAATTAGGTGTATTTCATGTTTAGAGCTTGTATTTACCGACTTTAGCCATATTGGAAGTGAGAGACAAAAATTTCTATACATGCTATGGAAATTAATAGGCCACTGCCCACAATATGATTATTTTGCTGTATGACACGACTCTTTCTGAGGTAGAAATATATTTAAATTGATCAAACTTAAGAGGCTTTTAAGGCTTTTTTTTCCCTAGCGGTGATGTTCTTTGGACCTCACTTGCAGTAGTAACAGGAGATTGCTCACACTTTGAACACAGCTGCGCAGCTGTTCCATGGCAATTACTTTCAGCCCCTCATAAAGGGGCGAGACGTTTCATAAACTTACAATCAATAGTTCAACACTCTCACATAACAAACAGTTAGAGATAGAAATTAAATGAATAGATACCTTTTCAAAAGAAAGTAGCAAGACCTTAGATTGTTCAGAATAATTAATCTTTTGCCACTACTGATGAACATAATAAATTAGATTTTTACAGCGAAGACTGCCATATGTCTACAGTGAACATTCCCACCAATTAACTAGGGGTTGCTTCTTGATTATTCTGTCTAGCTAGTCCCATATTTGCTTGATTTTACTGCCCTTGCTGGAAAATGGAAATAATTGGTTTACCTGTTCATGGAATAATTATGGGATTTTTCGTCTTTACGCCCAATATTTTTTGAATTTTGTCATTTTGGTGCTCCCAAATGACAAAAAACTGTTAAACTTATAAAGACTTCGACACAAATCTGTTCCCTAGAATCTAACTCAATCCCACTGTGTTGTTGCAGCCGCTGCCACTCCTATGAAGCTATGTGAAGATGTTCATTGTGGCTTTCCAAAGCACTGCCTGTGTTAGAGTGCAATCACACCTTTAAAATCAGACCTCAGGAATGCCACACATCCAGGATGTTAAGCAATCAGTGCAGAGGGGAGTGTGAGTGCTGAAGTCAGTTGTCCCAGCCCAACAGAAGACAGAATATGGAATCTTTCTGTGTACCTGAGGACAAGCAGCCAGTGCAGGTTTCTCCTGCTGTAACAGTCATCCTTTTGTAAAATATACTGCTTGCACATGTCAGAGGATGAGCGGTCATCAATTTTCTTCCATTTCAGTTATTAACTTACTCAATAACGTATGAACTGTGACAATCCCATTGTCACAAAAATTGATTTTGCTTAATTTTCAAGATAAGCAATGTGTAAAATATAGTATAAGAACAGTTGGAATGAAAGCCAGCATTCACAGAGGGCCCTGAAGGACCAATGCTGGGGGCCATGGCCCCCAAATATGTGTTAAAAAATGAGCTAGCTGCTGGGTTATCTCGCTCGGTTAAGGGGCCGCATTTAATCAAATCCTTTATTTAACCAGATAAAACCAGTTGAGACAAAAGTCTCTTTTTTAGTGGTGGTCTGGCGGTATGCAGCAAGTCACACACAAGAATTACATAAACATAACACAGTTCAAGACAATAATGACAAAACAGTACAGTATAATACAAGAACAAGGGACAGAATAGAGACTACCATCTGACAAGACTAAAGACAAGACTAAATATCAAAAAAAAAAATCATAAGTTCTAAAAATGGCTCAATATAAAAACAGTGGAAAAATATATCTAAACAGTACGACAAGAGCAGCTAATGGGACATTGCAGAGCAGTAGTAACAAATACCTTGGGAAGGGACTGCCGGGTTGGGATATTAAAAATGTAGCTTTGTTCATTGCTCCTGTTGGCCAGCCGGGCGCTCGTCAGTAAGATTCTAAGCTTGCTCATGTTTGGGTATCCTCCGCCCTCATTCTGAACTTGCAAAGTTTCGACCAATGAGTGTAAAGATGCAAGGGCTGACAGGCGCGTGCTTCGGAGGAGAGCCGCAAACTGTTTTCGCTCTTCCGAGATGGCAACATGGGGTTGCATACGAGCAAGTTTGTTTATGTACATAATTCTCGAATTGGGTATTTCAGATTCAGGTGAGATTGGAGATCCCAAATTTTTTATAAAAAATTTTTTTTTTTTTAAATGAGCTGAAAAATATACTTTCATCTAAATACACTCAGTTATCCACACAGAGTAGGATTCAGAGTCTGGGTAAATTTTTGGGGGGGGGGGGGGTAGATTTTAGTCACGCTACAGGCAAAGCCCAACAGTCAGAGCATAAAGCATCCCAGAATAGTAGTGAGACACAAATTGGAAGCATCAGATGTGCTCCACACATTTGCATGAGTGGCAGACAGTATCTTCACTATTTCAGTAAAATGCAATCTGCCAATGTACGACTCGGTTATATATGGTTCTTTGGTTCTGAGCTATGCTCAACAGAGACAGGAAGCTTCTGCTGTTTGCAGCCACATGCCCCAAAAACCCCAAACCACCAAACACGGGAGACTGACGCGGAAACGACTCACGGAACAGGAAGCCTCCGTTGTCCCCACGTCATCCAATCACTGTGCCTCTCCTTATATGGTTTTTCATAACCTACATAAGTTTAGGTTGCCAAACAAGGCTTACTTCTCCTCTGTCACCCAGGCAATGCATTCAATGCAAATAGCTCAATGTGGAGGTGTAAAAGTTGCCCAAAATCAGAAGTAACCTGGGTACCTAGATGTCATGTCTATAATGTTTTGTTTCTCAATAGCTTGGTGGAAAAGTGTTGCACGCACAACCAGAAAGGATACACTATGGAAAAAATTTTCAGACATTTTGATGAGAACAGCTGACATTCCAACCCTTTCTGAATGTTTGGGAGTGTCCCAGAGTTTGTAATCTGCTCCCTGATACACAGAAGAGGCCCCAAATCTCAGCAAATCAGTAGTCAGCACTGCTGGTGGAGGAGGAGGTCATGACTTTGTATTATTCTGTTAGTAGCTGACAGTCAGATAAGTAACTGCAAATTCAATAACCGTCAGCAAATCCCCCCGGACGTCAAATTTGCTGTTGACCCTATCCACACTCAATTCTGAAGGATGGCGTATTCTATTGGTGTCCCAATTAATCTATGCAAGGTTAAGATGTCCATAATAGGATGTTTATTTTTCTTGTACATAACATTCAATAGTGATGGAAGTCCTTAATCTTGAATGAAAGGTTCATTTGCCATCATCAGTAGTACATATTTGCCTTGTGTAATTGATGGGCTGTTTTTCAGCTGATACGGACTTCCAGCCATAGATGTATAATGTTGTACAAGATGTTGTCAGTATCATTCAGAGTTCTTTTCATTACAAATGAAGAACCAATTGAATTTCTTTCCACCATTTGAGCATCCTCCTCGAAGAATGAAATATTTGAACAGTAACTGTCATTATAATATGGAGTTTTAGACTTGGGTGGATATGGTCAACTTCCAGTTGTTTGGTGAGTCTAACAACTACCATTGACGAAAAGTTGACAGTTGACAATCACCATTGACTAAAATGAACAATAATTTAGATTTCACTCAGCACCTTCATCAATGAAATCTATCACATGAAATCTATCAATGTTGGTTATACTCATCATGTGATGAGTATGAGTTAGCGACTTTTTTCACTTTTTTTTTACTGACAAAAATCAAAGATTAAGTATACAGTATATACAAACAGTATATTCAACAAATATTAAATAAAAACAAATAGTAACCGAGCCAGAGGTATAAAAAACCGCTGCTACTTTTAGTCTACGGTGGTTGTTAACTTCACAGTAAGCCGCAACCTCCTAAACTAGTGGAAGTCACCCGCATAATTCTAAGGCTAGGGTCGTTTCTCAAAGACTAGGCTGCAGCTAAGGTAGGCTGCATTTCTTGACTTCTACGCCAACGCTGGCAGTTCCATTGTTGAATTCAAGTGAGAAATGTAGGCTACATTTAGCCAGTTTTCACTCTACTATGTTTAAAAGAAGAGGAAATTATGCCTCATATTACTTTAACTGAAAAATGGAATTCTTAATATATTATATGGGCCATTTCAAGGTCTTATTTAAACATTGAACATCTTGAATGCAGATTTCATTGAAGGCCAAGGGTAAATGTTTCTTGCATTATGTGTTTTATAGATTCAATGGAGAGCTCAGTTATAATTGTCTCCCCTTTTGTAAAAGTGTTCCAGGGTGGCTGCTTTTCTCTCCTAATCTGGTAAAACTAGTTACTCGCTTTTTCATGAAACTGAGAAAACTGAAAACAACGAGGCCTATAGGATAAATTCGCTGTAAAAAAAAAAATAAACAAAAAACGAGAATGAGTATTATCAATGATGACTGTAGGTACTTTATTTGGTGCTTAGTAACCTAGTAACTGCAAAAATGGATCCAACTCAATTTCCACCAAAAAGTGAGTTACTAGATTTTACCAGATTAGTGGAGTTTTGTGTATCCCCAATCAAAGCTTCTCAGAGCTCCCTCCTTGCAGCAGATATTAGAGCTTTTCCTTCTCTGGCTGTCACAGATAAAATTTGGAGACGGATGGATGTTCTTCTGGCCAAACTCACAGCTCTGAAACTGCCGGGTCAGTTAGTCTGTCACGTTCACACAACCGCTGCTCTCATAACCTGCTATCGGTCATTCCGACAGTCAGTAATATGGCAGAAAAGACAAATGTGGAGAGTGAAGTTGGCAGCAGAGCCACTAGATGTTATATGTCCTGAGAGAAAGTTCAAAAGTTTATTGGACCAACAATTAAAAAGGGCAAGCCCACTGAGTAGTAAATAGATCACTCGTGCAAAACAATGTCCCATCCTGACAGAAATGCGATCAGGCTCAGAATCTGACCGCAAGTGTTAACTCCAGAATTAACTCCATAATTTACCTACATAGCTGGTTAACGATGGCAAGTCAAAGGGCCAACTATTGTTTGGTCATCCTACTTTAACCTTTCTTTTGTAGCTTTATTTCTTAAGGTTTTTTACAGTACAATTACAAACACACAAACAAACAATTAACCAAGCAAACAGCACCGATCTCCCCTTCCCCCCAACCTCAGCCAAGGGTACAAAAAAAAGGGGACTCACCTTTGAGGAAAAATTCACCCTGTTATACACCCATTAGGTATCTGTTTATGACAGATGTACTGTTCATATAGGAATTGAGGAAAAGAGGGATATTGCATCCTACTTTAACCTTTGCGCAGATATATACACCAGAGTTTGTAAGTCTGAAATTTAAGTCCTAAATAATTCTGTCCAAATGTCTTGCTTCACTGGAATAATTTTCCAGAGACTGTGACATAAACACTCACTGAGTTATGAAACCTAAATAGGCTCATGCACAACAGGAAAAAAATGGCATTAGTTGTACTCTGCGCAAAGGGGTTAACTCCATTCAGTACGCTTCAGTTATAAAGCTAGCATGTATAAATGAGAATGTGTGCACAATGTCCGTCAAGGACCACAGCTAGAGAGTGCTCCAGGACTTTTTACGGTAGAAAATGATCCCATGTTTAATGAACTTACAACTGGCCATCAATCAACATAGCCTACTATCAGCATGCTAAATTCAAGAGTTCTGTATAATTGTATAACATTATATAGCCTCTAAAGCATTTTGTAACTGCTCAAATAATAATAATAATAATAATAATAATAATCCAGTAAAGATCCATTTATCGTCTAAATATACCTATAGATATATTATTGAGGGATTACAAAGAAATTTTCCTCATCTTTAGAAATAATAACTAAATGTATCAGAGAATAGCACATGAAATCGACGAACACAGATCAGCCACAACATTAAAACTGCCTGCCTGATATTATTTCGGTGTCCCTTGTGCCAACTAAACAGCTCCGTTAGACTGAGGTACACTTGAATTCCTGAGCCCATGATTTGCCCACAGAACATTTCCTACAGTGTCACTCTCCATTTACCAGCTTGTCTTCTCACCACAGTGCATCCTGGGGAAAACTTTTCCACAAGTAAATGGAGCACATGTACCCACCCAACGCTCATGATTTAATGGAAGATGGAACTCAGTGGACCAGTCAACCTCCTTCCATTGCTTCAAGGTCACTCGTGCCTATTGCAGGTGCTTTTTGCAGTCAGCCAGGGTTAAACTGGGCACTCTGTCTGGTCTGCCACTACAGAGCCTGGTGCGCAGCAGGGCACGATGCACTGAACACTGCGTTGTGACACATTACTTTTTCATTCTGAAGTATCATTAAAATTCTCTGCGACTTATGCCTCAATAGCCCTGCAGACAGTTTGGGCCAGACAGGGTAATCTTCATTCCCTTTGAGCATCGATGAGCCTTGAGCGCCCAACACCAACCCTGACCTTGGTTCGTGGTTTGTTCCTCCTCGAACCTCTGCCTATAGGTATTCACCATTGCTCTTTCAGAGCGAACCAGAAGTCTTGACGCTTTGGGGATACTCTGACTGTCTCATCTGGCCATAATGATTTGGCCCCTTTTGAAGCTGCGCAGTTCCTATGTTATCCTCATCCAACATCCCGATTATGAGAACCGACTTCTTGCTTACCATCTAAGAGCTTTCTGCAGAGCTCAACATGCATTGTTGCCATGAGATGGAAGATGTAATTTGCTTCATCTGTGAGTGGTTTTAATGTTTTGGCCCATCAGTGTAAAAAACGCAAATTCAGCATACAGTAAATTTAGTGTTGTCCGCATGTCATTCTTTTAGCCCTCTGAAAGAGGAAGAATAGGGTTGTGTAGCCCCTCTGAAATGTCATCAGAGTAGTCACTGGTTTGGCTCAGTTATCCACCAAACTAGACAAAGCATGTTTATTTTCTTCTATATCCTGTTTCATCTCTGCATTTTCAACATGTCTACCTTGGGAAGAAAAAACATCTAAACCTGGGATGACAAAGTAACGACAGTGAAGACATTTGTACACTTTAGATGATCCTCTCAGACATGCCATGTTGGTTCTTTTTATCTTTGATACACCATTAGGGCAGCAAAGCTGCACCAGGTCAGTCAGTTACAATTACACAGACACTATTTTTTCCACTATAATTTCAGATATGATAATATACTAATTTGATGTGGGTTAGGTAGACTGAATATTCTGTTTGAGTATTCTAAAGTAGGTCTTCTTCTAACTGTAGAATTTTCCAACTACGATATGGAATATGCTAATTTTATTTGGGTTTCAACAGCATAGTCTGAACATTTTAAACACTTCATGCAAGGTCATTACATGATACTGAAGCCTAAAAAAGATTGATTCCTAATCATAAACCGATGAAGAGGTAATCCAGATTATGTCAGTTACGCCCTTTTAGCATGAGTTGGGATGAAGAGTTCAATATGTGAGAAATGCATCTTAAAAGGGAATATCTGCAACACTCTGCAAACAGAAATGAAGGTTACCTCCCGAGAGTGCCCAGAGTCTGCTTAATGTTCATAATTTCTCTTTTCTTAATAGGCATAACACAACTGTAGTTTCCTGTTTCCCAAGTAAATGTTTTTAGATATTAGAAACATTTTATGGATATGATATAGTAGGATGTACATTTTGGTGTCCATTGTTAAAATTTTGAAGCCTTTTATACAGCTGGTCTATCTATACTGCATGAAATTGCTGTGAAACTGCAAAGAACTTGAACGTGTAAAAGTGAATCATCAGATCTAATGATGCAACAGATATCAACAGATTATACAACAAAGGATAATACAGTGTGCATTGATGGTGGGCGTATGTACAGTTTATGATCGTACCAACTTGGACTATAGCAATATGCAAAACAAGTGCAAGAGGCAGATACACCTATACTGAAAATGCATATTGTTTGTTAAAAGTTAACTACCACTTATGCCCATTTAGCATGGGAATTGTTATATGTGCCCTTCTAGCAAATAAGAAACATTGGTTGGAAAATTTTACTTGCAGATATGCCTTTTTGAAAAAGGGTTTTGACCCCATTAGGATAAGAAGTCAGACCTAAAATTTTTTGCCAGAAGATGGGTCCTACATGGATGTATCTAAAAAGTGAAAGACTTAATTTTTGCCCAAAATGTCACTTATGCCCTTTTTGCATGAGGTTAGCAATTTATGCAGCACATTCGAAATACGCATCTCAGCTAAGGGATTTTACCGCAGTTTGCGACACAAGACCTCTTTCGTTTGAACAGTCAGCCCCGTGCCTTGTAAACAAACCAAATAGCCAAGAGTTTGCAAGGCTGGGGAAGAGATGTAAGCATAACAAAAAACCCATGTTTTTGGTCAGTAGAAGACACTATAATTTCAAACCGATTCGGATGTCAGCAGGTTTTTGGATAAGAGCAAATATACTGCAATGCAAACCTTTTCAAAAGGATGGCTGAACGAATGAAAAAGGGGGCTCTAAATGTTTTGTCAAACAAATCTAATGACAGAGGAAAGTAAAAAAAATACCTGTTTCAATCACAGTATGGATGGCTGTACGTAAAGGGAATATTAGTGGGATATTAATTTTCACTAGCCATGTAAACAGCTAGGTAGGAATATGTTTTTTTCCCCCCTTTAAAATAAGGGCAACCACCAGAATATTTTGTGCATATAAACATAGTGTTTAAAAGCGATCTCCCTTTAACCCAAATAAAAATACAGGAAAGATCTATTTTTATACCATTTTTTTCCACAAACCTCAGGCCAACTGAGAACTACTGACTGTAATAAACAAAATGTTGGTTCTGAAGCAATTTTCATTTAACCCAAGACAATGAGGTAGAGTTTCAGCACAATAAATGAGAAATTCCACACGTCACAAGCACTGCACAGTACCTGTAAAGGTGGAGGATCCTCAGATCTGCTGCTGTGTCGCCCTGATCCTCCAGGAGAATCCTGATGCTCTCAGAAAAAGTTCACTCCATCCATCTTTTCCTGACTTCTGCCTCTTTTCATTTCTCTTTTCACAGTTTTCCCTATTTGTTTTTCTCTTCAGGAGCTCTGGTTTCAGGAACCCAGTGTGTGCGTGCGTGTGTAGGTGTGTGACACAACAGTGTATGAGTTTCAACTTGTCTGCCGCTGTCTGTGCTTATTTCCTGTTCCTTAGCGTGGAGCGGCTTCAGAGAGCGGAGGGACTGAGGAACAGGAAGAGAGCTGAACGTACTGGGGCAAACAGCAGTAGAAGGCAATGGAGAGAATCTCGCCCAATCTGTACACTTCAGTGTTAAACAGCGCATTTTCCACATTGTTCTCAATGGGTGATAAATGTTTTTTTGTGCCATGATGTATCTGGAGCCACTGTGTCCATTTACCCTGCTCAAACACTTGCCGCCACATAAAATACGCGCACATGCACACATGAGCAGTTAAAGTTTCGCTGAGGTCTGCACCGGAACAAAACATCTGAGCTTGCAAGTTGTTTTGGAGATGTTGTCATGGTAGTGATTAAGACAGTTGGAGGAATCTAGTAATGAAAAGAAGGACTTAGATTCTGCAACTTTTGGGCCAAAATATTATCAAGTGCCTATGGTGACCACTTCAGTGCTATTAATGATCATTGTGACTGATTCACTCTCTTATCTTCTGCCCATGCGTTTCGTCATACAGAGGAGTCTCCTGGTAGTTAATAATGTGCGACTGGCTTTCAAGGCTGACAGGTCTAGTGTGAGTCTTGTCTCACAACACTGATAACACCATAGCAGTTTGGGTTTGGCAAGTCAGTCTATTCGTCTGAGTGCCTTCCTCAACAACAGTGACAGTCGTGTGCAGTTAGTTGGGCGAAAATTCACACTGTGGGAGCTCTGCCTAACTCGGACGACAGCACTGTCATGACTGTTGCGCCAATAGCATTCAGTTGAAAAATTTTCAAGCGTACTGTGACAAAAAAGAAAAAAAATCTGTGAACAAATCTGTGATAAAGAATGCAGAGTGATAAAATCATCTCAGAGTGTTTTGAAACGTGGACAATAATGCACAAACACACGAAGCATGGATTGTTCGGAGAGACCCCCGAGAGAATGGAAATTGGCTGGCCTGAAATTTACATTACATTGTCATTTGGCAGATGCTCTAATCCAGAGTGAGGTACGACAAAGTGCTTTGACTGGAAAAGTAGTGCTGAGCATCCCATAGGGAAGAACCATTTAAATACCAGAAGTGAAAATACATAGAAAGGATTTCTCTCAGTGAAATACTTGCGGAGGAAAATAAATGCGTAAACAATTCATTTAGTCAAACGCCATACTGTCAAAATCCAAGTCTAGTACCATATACAGCATTAAGTTGGTGGAGAGAGGTAGAGTCCGAACAGATGAGTCTTCAGACTACGCCTGAAGGTGGTCAGTGTCTCTGCTGTTCTGACCTCTGAGGGCAGCTTATTCCACCATACGGGGGCCAGAGCAGACCAGAGACAAGACCGGGCAGCACCAGAACGGAGTGAGGATATCGCCAGTTGACCAGCAGCGGCTGAACAGAAATCTCTGGCGGGTGTATAGAATCTGATGATCTCCTGACGAAAGGCTGGGGCTTTCCCTTTGGTCATCTGGAAGGCTAGCATCGATGTTTTAAACTTGATGCGAGCTCTGACGGGTAACCAGTGGAGGGCAGTGAGAAGGGGAGAGGCATGGGAGTGTTTGGGGAGGTTGTAGATCAGGTGAGCTGCAGCATTCTGGATTAGCTGCAGGGGTCTGATAGCAAAAGCCAGCAGGCCAGCTAAGAGTGAGTTGTAATGGACCAGGTGGGACAGGACCAATGCCCGAACCAGAAGCTGGGTTGAATAGGTGGATAGAAAGGGACGGATGGATTTTCCTGATGTTATACAGTGAGTACCTACATGCCTGGCTCACTGCTGAGTAACAGCCTATGATCCATCCCTACTTCGAGGGGAAGATACTGTAGTGCCCCCTCAGAAAGGGTGAACTCTTGGATTGGAGAGGATGTAGCAGGGATGAAAATCACCTCTGTTTTACCAGCGTTGAGCTGAAGGTGGTGGTTATTCACCCAGCTCTGGATATCCGTTAAGAAAGCAGAGACTAAAGCAGAAACTTGGATGTCAGATAGAGAGAAGGAAAGAAATAGTTGGGTGTAATCAGCATAACAGTGAAAGAACAACCCATGAGTGGAGTTCACAGGACCAGGAGACAAATATTGAGTGAAAAGAAGAAGGGGACCCAGTATTGAACCTTGGGGGACTCCTGTAAAATGGGGAAGAGGTGCCGACATGAAATGATGGAGTATGGTAAACTTTAATAACTAATTAAACTCAAATAGTTCAAAGTCAGCTGAAAGACATTGTCATTACTCCACTCAAAATGATCCACCTTAATCAGATAAAATTACCTCATTACCAATTTGAATTACCAATTTTAAAATTACCAATTTGAATTTCAGCTGGTATTTGGCTGAATACAAGTTTTAAGCAATTACCAAATCCCATATAGGTTCTTGTGAAGTGAAACAGACTAGGTCAGTATGTTGTAATGTGGTGATAAACTGCAGCTTAGTGGTTCAAAAAATTTGTCCTTAGGTATCGGTCATGATGGCACTTCTGTTTAGAGGGATTATTTACCTTTTTGGGACTCATTTTAGAAGTACAGAAGCTATCCATGTCGTAAAGAATAAAAGCTCAGTACTCATATTGCGCCTTATCAAAATGACTTTTTATTGTATAAAAAGTGGAGTAACGTGTGACAAATGAAAGTAAAGAATGGATTGGTTAATTTTAAATTTAATTAAACCAAGAGCATATGGTCACTAAAATTAGCCATTTAGCCTATTCAGAGACAAAGCAAATTGTAAAGAGTCAAACAGTGTTTGGTATTAGTTTTGTGCTTGGTTTTAGGAAAAGCATTTGGAAATAACCTTTTTAGGAAATTTTATTAACACTTGATTAACTCACCACAGTCCTGAATTTGTGTGATAAAAACACAATGCTGACTCTTGAGTAGTCGCTTGGAATATTGCAAAATAAACACAATATGGAGTTAAACACCATGGAATGCCAAGCCATCTCTGTCAAAATATGGTCTTAGAAGGTGAAACATCCTCTAAACAGAAAACGCAATTCATAAAAAAAAAAAATGAGCAGCTATTTAAAAATTCAGTGATTGCGATTGTGGTTTGAGAAAAAGCCAGCATACACCACGGATCTCCAGGACTGAATTTGGGAACCACAGCCTTAGGGTCTCATACCTATACTTGCATACCTGATTTACAATGTACGAGGTCACCTATAACTTTTCCCAAGCTCAAACAAACAAAGTCAGGTGGACAATGGTTTCTTGAGTCATACCCCCCTCCCAAAAATAAGAAGGAAAAAAATATGTGGTGTGAGATAAAGTGAAGCCTTGCAGAGATGATCCAGGCTTAGTTTAACATTCCAAATCGAACAGAATTGTGTGCACCAGCAGCCAATAGAGACAGCCTGCTAAACAAGAAGCTGACTGTTAGCAGACATCTCACCTTTGCTAAACTTAATTCCTGAAGAAAGATGAAATGACTGTGCAACCTCTAAGATTATGCAAGCTGGGGATTCCCATGTGTTTTGCAAATTGCAATTATGAATTGTCCAATTTCTGAGCTGTGGGTGATCAAGGACTCAAAACACTAGGGAACAGGTCAGAAAATTCTGGAAGATTCTTCAGCTTTCCGTGAAAGGTGGGATGTCTGTGTATGACATTTCAGACTCGATGTTACAGAACATTGCAACGATATGACCCCCCCCATTTGGTTTGACAGCCAATATGGAAAAATGGAAACTCAGCCCAGTCCAGATTCTCCACACAATTCTTGGAGGTCAGCAAAAAAGCATCCGTGGTGTTCCTGATATCGTGAACGAGCGCATGTCTGAGAAGCGAAACCCAAAGTTCCTTCTAAGGGAACAAATATGAAACAAAAGAGGCAGAACAGAGGATAAGAGCATCTATTCTGCTTTTTACACATATCATTCCTCTTCTACCTTTCACATATTTGGAGCTGTATTTAAAAAAATATATTGTTTTGTGCAGAGTTAATTTGAGGATAGTCAGTTCACACTAGCAATATTTCATTTGCATTAGTTGCATTAACATAAATATTGCCCATACATTTCACCTGGTAATTTGGATAAAATGTTACATTAGTATTAAGACTTGAAGAGTCTGTAATGTGTGCCTACCATTAAATGAATAATTTCAAAATAACACGAGTGGGAATGGAACCGTTAATATTTCATGAGCTGTGGGTTCAGGGAGGGGTTTTCATTCAGGCTAAAATGTAAAATCAGTTTTACTTCCTCTTTTGAACAATATACCAGCATGCCAGAGCATGGAAATGAGTCATATATATAAAAAAACGAGAATTAAACAGTACAGGGTCTCAGCGGCTGAATCTAGCCCTTCATTATACACCATGTGTTCTGTGGAACTGCTGTTGGACAAGAACAGCACACAGTGCTAGGCTGTTCAATGAAAAAACAAACGCTTACCAAACATTTTAATCTTTTATTTACACCTAAACATTTATTTTATCCCCAGACAATGAGTGGGGGATACTATGGATCAGCAATTGTAGCATCATGTCTGGAAAGATTTCTTGTGAGCGCTCAACAGGTCACAGTTCTTTCTGGGTTCGTTTCATGCTTGGCTAGGGCCTTGTGCGCGGCAGGGTCACAAAGCCTGTCGATTGTGGGAGTGATCGCTGTAGGGGGTCTCATTTCTAAGTTTGTCCGTGGTTTCAGAATTTCACCTGGGTGAGGCTCTTGCCAATAAATTAAAGCCAGCCCAGAATTTACTAATCTTTTACTCGCCTCTTACTCGGTCCCTTGTTTTCTCTTCTTAGCTTCCTCGAAGAATGTCCTTTTCTCATTCTACACCTCAGCAGTATCCATTTACTGGGAATGCAGAACTAGCCTCTCATCGCCGTCTGAAGGCACACTTGGCGGCGTGAGATGTAACTAGTTCCATAAAGCGTTACGCACCTCTCGCGGGTGATCATTCTCAGTCATCCCAAATTAGTGCAAGAACAGGGATTCAGGAAGTGGAGTGGGAATTAAATATGCATCTTTCTCCCCATTTAAATCAGCGTACCATAAAAATTGTTTTGAAGCTGTTATTTTTGAGGAAAGCTGGTCGCATAATGCCATTTTAAGAATTCTAACCATTTTATTAGTTCTAGCCATTCTATTTAATTGAAATATTTTTAGAATAGAGAATTAGATGAAACAAAATGCAAAATGCATTTTATTTAGTTAGCATTCTAAGTATTTAGGGGCAATAAATTTCCAAATAATGCATTCTTCCATTTTATTGACCTCTCATCAAATTATGCACCAAGAGATTAAATAAAAAATTAAGAAATTTTTTCCATTCAGTGTATTCATTTCAAAAAGGGATCATTTTTAATGTATTTCCATCTGAACCACAAAACTTCCCATAGATGTGTAATTGAAGATGGGCAAAAGTCACAATCCTGGTTGACCAGGCCACTCCATATTTTGTTTCCGGAAAGCCTTGGCAGAGTTTGGATTGATTTGTTGGGCCATCATGTCGTTCAAACACAAATTCTCTTCCACTTAATCCATGTGGCGGTCACTAATTATATCAAACTTTTGGATCGTAGTGTACATAGCAACAAGCTATTTAAATTAAACTCATATAATGAGGTGACGGTGGACAAATGACTCGATCATTCAGAACTAGATAATAAACATCTCATTATTTAATTATGATATAAAAATTCTTACAAAATTGACAATCAGTTGGTGACTGACTAATAGTCAAATGAGATCCTTCTCACAGCATCGAAGAGCCCCTCCACCCCATACCGAGTCATAGACACCCAGTGACATTGCAGCCCCAGTGATGAGCAGTACAGTGTAAGCCTTCAGGACCATCCGTCACTGGTGACTGCTCTAAAGGCAATGGCATCATGAGAGCCGATGCCCAATACACCCAACCGCTGCAGGAAGTGCTCTTTCAGAGCAACATCCCCCACACACACACACACACGCTCACACTGCAGTGACATCATACCTCTCCATATACAAAAACTATCTAGGGATGCCCCCTAGTGGGTGATAACAATCTGATCAGAGGATATGCAGTGTATCATTACAGCAGTGCTGGTTTTGACCATGCATCCTTTATAAAAATCACTCCAGGAAAAAAAAAAAAAAAGAATCATTTTGGGAATCTTCCATAAACAAAGTGAGCGATTAAATATATCTTTTAAAAGTTCAGAGCACCTAAAAATGCAACATTCAGAAGATTATCAAAACTAAACTTAAACCTGTGTGTAAACCTGTACAAACTGCATCTCAGAATCTTAATTGCATGATGCTGGTGGGAGGGACCCACCCCATGTGAGAAGCAGACTTGATTAAAAAAAAAAAAAAAAAAAAAATCAAAAGAGTAAAATCAGATTTCAATTGGATCAAAAGAACCCCTCCAAACCCCATAAATACATTTGCAAAGTAAGACATTTGCAGGAGGCAGTTACAAACAGGAACAGATTTGAGCAGTCTTCTTCATGTGAAAACGCCACAACCAGGTGCAGCCACTGTTTTCAGAAGACTCATTTTCAGAGTTTCTTTAGGGAAACAGAATAACTTCCCTTCCTTCAAACCACAGAAAAGGTTTCATGTTTGGCGAGGTCTTAAGCAACTGTGCATTTTTCACTGCCTGACACAGTCGAGAGGTTTGATGTTTGACCCTTTCGCGAGTGTCTCCTGACCCCAGGCAGATGGCGCACATCAGACCGACGACCGTACTCTCCACAACCAACAATCAGTAAATACGTTGACCCCTTGGCCCCGTAAACTGGACAAGAGGGTCCAACACACTTCTTACAATCAGAAGAGTGTTGAGCCATTCTTGTACATTGCTTCTGGAGATAAAGTTTTACGTTCTCAGGATCAGACATATGACTGTCAACATCAGGAAGCAAGAAGAAGAGGAAGAAAAAAAAAAAAAGACATTCTGAGTTCTCAGCATCACTGAGAAGCCTTAGCATAAAGGAGCGATTCATTATTACCACAGTGAGACATACTGGGTCTGTTTCAGACACAGATTAAGCTTACATCAAGAGCGTCTTGAATCAAAAATGAATTTGAACCTGGAGGAAGCTGAAAAACTCCCAGTGAAACAAGTTCCTGAACTGTTGCTACTTGGTTTCAGTGCTACCCGTCACTGTGAGCGCTGGCTCACAGAGGACTCGCCTTCAGGCGCGCATGCGCCGATACTCACACACAGCGGAGTCTGTAGACTCTGGGGAAATGCTTCCACATCTCCACCGTTCTGTCCTTTTTGGCACTAAAGTCAGTGAGGCTACATGCTGCAAATCTATACAATCTGTTCACAGCAAATGGTAAAGAACAAAGCAAAATGATACAAAATAATGCCAATGAGTAATTTTTTTTGAGAAGTTGTACTTGGGTTTTCTTCATTTCTCACTAACCTTCATCATTGAAAAATGGTCAGATTCCTTCATTCTGAGTAATGAATTTAAACATACATTTTTCTTGCACAGTAATGACGTCATGACCTTTGTCAGACAAACAGCTCAAGTCACTAGATTGTCTAAACAACTCAGAAAAAGAGGAAGTTTAACAAAAAGTGAAAAACAATCATTTGGCCGAGAAAAGAAAGGCATGCACTGCAGATCGTGGGAAAAAGAAACAGGCTAGTTTTTTTATGAAGCTGTGGTAAAAATGGCGATAAAAATATTCCTTCATGTGCATCCTTCATCAAAGCACTGGAGCGCTCAGCTGCGGAACTGAGCCCCAGCTCGACGGCCCTTTGTTCGTAGTAAAACTTGCATAATGTTCATATGTAGACCACAGCAGAAGGCTGCCAGTCCTGCACACATGCTGATGGTAGATGTTTGAGGTTTTAGTGGACCAACTGCACCTACAAATGCTACAAAACACCTGCGAGAAATCCTGCTTTGTGGAAGGCCAGGCCACGCCATTTCACACCAGTGGGGGGGAGGAAAAGGGGAACTGATGACCTTCTCTTCCTCAGAGTCACTTGACAGCACGCAGATACATCCTACCACTAGGGGGCTCAAGGGGAGAGAGCAAGCTGACAATGCATATCTGCAGAATCCTCCGCTTCCTCGCTCCCTGTGTCCTGTATGTCTGAAAAGTCACCAGCGGGAGGCCTGTTTGTGTACAGAAAGACACTAAAAGCACCCGAACGAAGGCAGCCAGACAGGAGCACAGGCTTCAGGCCTCAAGCTCCCTCTCCAGGTACTTCTGTAGACGGACACAGCGGGGGCAGGAGGGGGTGCGCACTTTGCAGTCCGAGTGGTAAACCGTCTTGCACACTTTACACCTGTAAGGTGGGGGAAGGGGGTTAGGCTTTGAGCAGGACATGAATAACCGGTTTTTTGCTGGGGGAGGGACCCCAGCTCCCGAGCAGCATTATCACAGTACATGCGCCAGGATATCATTCCAAAAACACGCTATATTCAAACCAATAGCATTTATGTTTCATACATTATATAACTGAACAATTACCATCATGGACTCATGGTGTCCCACCCTGGGGAAGACCAGAGGTGTGTTGGGTAAATTGGCATGCACAGGACAGATTGCCCACCAAAGCCATCAAACCCAAATTACCTTCTACTTTATAGCTCTTATTTTAATCATAATTTCAGTCAAGCTTTCATGCTGCATCGCTCAATGAGGTGCAGTTACTGAATTTGCCACTGCTATTGCTTTTTTTTTTAACCATTATGTATTTTAGGTGACAGGATTTAGGTAACCCCTCAAACTCTAATTTTTCACTTCAGTTTTCCCATAAGTACGTTCAAAGTCAGAAAATTTTTCACATAGTATGACAAAGTCACATACAGATTCTATATCTGCTGGTTGCAGTACCCCACTGAAGCTACATCACACTTAAATTGAGAGAAATATTCAAACCCAGGATGCCATGTTTTTATGGCCGCAGCATTACATCCAATGGAAAATATCTATATCTTGTTAATAATTTTCTACACAATTCCAACCAATTTAGCAGGACATATTTGGGATCATTGGAAACCTTAGGTTCTCCATGAGAATTTAAAGTAGGCCTGAGGTTCCATAGGTATGTCTCATAGGTTTGTATACAGCAGCTGAATTAGATGGACCCATATATGGGCCCGTAGGTTTGATTGCGTTAATGGCTATAGGGCCAGTAAAGTTGTCTGAATCTCTGTTCGATAGATAAACTCTGCTCTGCTAAGGTCACACACAGGAATTCAGCGGCTCCCAGCGAAGCCCCCTGCAGGAAGGCACCTGCTCAGCCTCACCTGGTGGTAGACTCAAACTGAAAGGGGAAGATGATGCCGTCGTCATTACAGATCTGGCAGATGAAGCCTCGCTGAGTACAGAGGTCACAGTGATGGACGTGGTTGGAGGCAAACTGGATCAGATTCCGCAGAAAGAACTCGTGCTGTCCGTTCGCAATCTACGCAGACGTGAAGGTAGGAGAGAGGAAGGAATTGGGACTTTATTCTGCGGTGTCAGCCTGTCATTCAGCATCGTTCAGACAGTCATTAGAGCCAGCCATTCAGGATACTCTACCTGTGCTCCTTAGCATGGCAGAAAAAGCACTGTTGCCCAAGCTACTGGAGACAGCATCAACTGAAATCTAATCTCAATCAATTCAGAACAGTGACAACGACAAAGTTACCACTTAAAAATCAGTGCCACTTTCAATAAGTTTAGGAAGAAAAGTCAAATACATGTTGCAATCATTACTTTTAGTAAGTGCACCCAGTTTAAATTTATTCCACTGAATGCCTGCCAAACACAAGAAGACGTTGAAAAGACTTTCAAAAGAATAATGTCTGACATTCTCTCATATCTAAAGACTATGGCCCGTATTCAGAAACGCCACTCAAACTCACCCTCCACTCACCATATACTGAGTACGATTGAAATGTAACTGAAGTGCGAGAAAGATCGACCTACCACTAACCGAGAGAGCGGTCCCACTCCTCACCATTTGCTATTCACAAACACCACTTGAGCATAACTGACAGTAGTGGGCACTGGGTACCACAGGCGGTGCGTCGGCCGCGGCAAAGTGACGCTCAATCCTCACGCTTCAGTGCTGAATGACCTAAACTTTT
This sequence comes from Gymnothorax reevesii, assembly GCA_029721435.1. Classification (NCBI taxonomy): domain Eukaryota; kingdom Metazoa; phylum Chordata; class Actinopteri; order Anguilliformes; family Muraenidae; genus Gymnothorax; species Gymnothorax reevesii. Next base: position 62,308,145 of record CM056582.1, on the reverse strand, counting down.
TCTAGATTAGAAAGTTTCTCAGACTAATTGGTAAAAGGACAATCATATTTATTTCTGAAAGCTTTGTTATACATTGCTTCACAAAATTGAGGTGTTTCTTTTGCACATAAATGACGACGTAAAATACAGCTTGTCTTCAGAAATTCTGTGGTTGAGTGGCTCGCGAAAGGCGCAGGACAGCCCGCGAGGCTCACTAAGCAACAAGCTGTGAAACGTGCCAGACATTTCCTTCAACATTCAGCAATTAAGAATGTAGAGAAGAATGGACTCTCGTGACTTACAGCTAAATGAGCCTCGCAGACCAATCCGCACTCGCCTCACGAGCCAGTTGTATGGGACAAAATTTGTTCCAACAGAAATTGAATTGAATTTTGGTTTTGAATTGAATTTAACCTGCTTTGAATTGAATTTTTTTGCTTTTGAAATTGAATGAACAAGTAATCTGAAACTGAATCCAATTATTTGTATTGAATTTAAGAGAAAACTTGAAGCATTTCATTCAGTTTGCACATTCAAATTCAGTTCATAAAATTCAAATTCAGTTCTCTAAATTCAAATTCAAGTTGAGCAACATCACATTAACGCGCATCACTAGCTGCAGTCACGCCTCTTTCCCTCGTGGCTTGCCTCATTTGGAATAAGGTGACCATGTAATTTCCGGGAAGCGCACCTCAGAGCGAATTCTTAACCCACTCGACTATACACCTTAAACGTTTACCAAAACTTCGGCTCTTCATCAGTTCATTTGTTTTAGCTCATCATATTAATCTTCAGCAGGTAACCCCGAGTTAGCCTAAGATCATCAGTAAATGCACTCGTTAATTTCTATAGTTTCCTCGAGTAAGTATAATGCTAACGTCAGTTACGATTGAGCGTCTTTTCTTCCAGTCGGTATGCGTAAATGTATTTTGCTGGCGAGCCTACATGTTAAAGCTCCTGGGCTTAAAGTGTAACGTTATATTCAGTCAAAATCAAAGTAATTAGATAGAGCTGTTCAGAACTAAAAACTTCAACTTCATATGGCTTAATGGTTCAGAATACCTGGAGTCACGAAATGATGACATAAGCGCGAGGAGAAGAGACTGCAATTAATCCAGTAGGGGTTGCAGCTGAAACTGGTCCAAGAAATATTCCGTTTTTGGAGGGGTACTTCACGCACATGCAAATTCACTCATGCACGAAAATAAAAAGTTAAGAATACGGGGCTATGCCCTCTGCTGAAATATGGTGGCAACACGGATTTACGCATTGTGTGTATATGAAACGCCCCAGGTTCATTTATAGCTGGCTAGCTATATCCGACAAATCATATACAGCATTCACGGAAACATGTAATGCAATAAAAATTCGGTGGCCCCTCGGAATTCAGTACTTTTCTACTGGTCATCGGCAATGTCACTAGTTCGGTCTCTGGCAGGTTAAAACCCTGAATAAATATGCTGAAGTAAATCTCGGACATCGCTCACACACTGTAAAGACGCTGCCAGAGACCGAACTAGTGACTTTGCCAATGACCAGTAGAAAAGTATACTTAATTCTGAGGAGCCATCGAATTTACATTGCATTTCATGTTTCCATGATTGTTGTTGATGATTTGCCGAATATAGCTAGCCAGCTATAAATGAAATTAGAGCGTTTAAAATGCTACTACAGAAACACGTACACACAATACGTAAATCCATATTGGCACCATATTTCAGCAGAGAGCATACCCCCATACTCAACTGCATATTTTCTAGCATGATTGCATTTGCATGTACGTGAAGTACCACTCCTAAAACTGCATATTTCTTGGAGTTGTTCTAGCTGCAACCCCTCCTGGATTAATTGCAGCCTCTTCTCCTCGCGGGTATGTCATTATTTTGTGACTCCAGGTATTCTGAACCATTAAGTCATATTAAGTTTAAGCTCTGAACAGTTCTATCAAATTATTTTGATTTTGACTGAGTGAGGTTACACTTGAAGCCCCCGAGCTTGAACGTGTAGGCTCGCCAGCTAAATATATTCACATATACCGATTGGGAGAAAAAGTGACCCAATTCTAACTAACGTTAGCATTTTTTTACAACGCCGAAGAAACGCTAGAAATCAGCGAGTGCATTTAGTAATGATCTTGGACTGACTCAGAGTTAACTGTTGAAGATTAATATGATGAAATAACAAATAAACTGATAAAGAGCCAAAGTTTTTGTAAACTTTTTCGGTGTAGAGTTGGGTGGGTTTCGTTCTGAGGTGCGCTTCACGAAAATTATATAGGTCAACTTATTCCAAATAAGGCAAGTCACGAGGGACGGAGGCGGGGCTGCAGCTCGCGATGCGCATTCATGTGATGTTACTCAACTTGAATTTGAATTTAAAGAACTGAATTCGAATCTCATGAATTGAATTTGAATGTGCGAAGGCGGGGGTGGGGCTGCAGCTCGCGATGCGCATTCATGTGATGTTACTCAACTCGAATTTGAATTTAAAGAACTGAATTTGAATTTTATGAACTGAATTTGAATGTGCGAACTGAATGAAATGCTTCAAGTTTTATCTTAAAATTCAATACAAATAATTGAATTCAGTTTCAGATTACCTGTTCATTCAATTTCAAAACCGATAAATTAAATTCAAAGCTGATTAAATTCAATTCAAACCCATAATTCAATTCAAAACCTGATAAAATTCAATTCAAAGCAGGTTAAATTCAATTCAAAACCAAAATTGTTGGAATAAATTTCGTTCCATAAAGCTGAGCGCAGAATTTTCCGACCCATGAGTAAAGAAAAGTGCGAGAAATCCGAATGTGTGCGAGTTCACAGATATGCGTCATTAACGAAAACTGGCCACACCTGATAATGTTGAGAGTTTTTGGAGTTTCTTCAATGGTAATTTAAATGAATTGAAAACAGGGCAATAATCATCAGTGCTCATTCTAACTTAACAAGTAGAACTGGCGACACATGATAATCCTTAGGATTTTTGGTGTTCAAGTAAATAAAATTTATTAAATGATTGAAAACAGGTCATGTCCACTCATTATTTTTAAGGGATGGTTTTGAGCTTCCCCCATTTACCTGTTCACCAGTAGCCACTGGTGGGTACACAAATGCTAACCTTGAGTTCACCACAGTGCAGTTCGTAACCTCTGAAACCAGGTGGTCAGTCAGCTAGTTACCGGCATCATTATCATCATTATAGTTAAAATTTGCGTACTTGCGATTGCGTAGAGCATGTGGCTGTAAATGATCCAGAGTTTCTAATGTTTGTAACCACCTAAAAGCCATGACAACGAAATACCAGCGCAAGTTAGTGCGGCTCAAGGGAGGTGTTCCCTGCACTCAGCCTTCACTCAGAAAGAGACACTATTTTCAGTGTGAGTGAGGTCTCTGAAAGCAAATGAGTGTTAGGGCAACCTCTGACTAGCTTAGTATAACCTGACAGTAACTAAGTTTTAGTACTCACTCACGCTCAATTAGTGCGAGTGTCGTTTCTGAATACGGGCCAAGTGTCTGTGTCCAAGTCACAGAGTTTTTACTCACAGACTATAAGATTTTGCAAAGATGGAATCTTCCAGAGTGCACTTATTGGTTGTTGACAATGTTCACGTCATTGAACTTCACATGAGCCAAAGCTACAGTCCTCTGATAATTTTGAACATTTGATTTTGAAATGTTTAGACTGAGTTTTATGACCACCTTAAACAAAACAATTAAGATGGTGGTAGTGCGCCCTGAAGTCCCGGAAAACATCCATGAATTTATTCCGATAAGGGGCGTTTCATTTAAACGTGCAAACGTTTATGAGACGCTAAATGTTTATAAAAATCAATATTCGTTTAAACAAAGTACGCAATTTTTATAATTTTCCATTTATTACTGTGATCGCCACAAGGAATTAAGGCTAAAAAACGATGTTAAAAAAGTAAAAACAATGCGGATATGATCTGCGGTTGCGGCCAATCAATGGCAGGAGGGAAGTGGCAGACAGCGTGAGTTCAGTTCTCTCGTGTCAGTGGGAATAACGTCTCGGGAAGAAAAGTGTCGCTTGGTTTCACTGTGACCAGAAAAAAGTTTGATTAGACAATGCAATAGACTTTATTTAGGTGTTACATTTGAACACTGAAGAGTAAGACTGAGCCGATGCTACTATTGCTGAATGTTAAAAATGACAATAAAAGCCAAATTTTGCATTAATGATTGTACCGTAATAACATTGTAAATGCTTTTTTCTTTTGTTGAGGGAAAGCCATGCATTGATTTTTGTTGTTTGAGGAAGACCCATGTTAAAGTGGTTGTCCAAAGCTTAATAAACACGCTTTCCTTGTGAAACATAGTTTGGTTTCATGATTTATTTTGTACAGATTAATTACAGTGGTACGCAGTGGTGTAGCAGTCTCTAAAGAAGGGTGCACACACGATTAGGTTGATGGATTGATCACTAAGGAGGAAGCAGGTATACTCTCCGATGTATTTCAGAGGCTTTTTGGCCGGTAAGTGGAGATACTGTGAATTGACAGAAAAAGAGGTGGGTATACTTCGTATGCCTGTGCACAGCCTCCACTACACCACTGGCTGTACCTCCTATAACAACGTTTGAAATGTAGCCTTGTTCGGACTTTGACAGATCACTGTATTGTTCTTCTGTATATTCTTTCTGAAGATAATCGAGGAAAGACATCATATTATTATTATCCCCCGCCACGAAGTGTGAGGGGGACATAGGTTTGAGCGCTGTCCATCCGTGCGTCCGTGCATCCGTCCGAAAAGGGGACAGCCTTTCTCAGGAAATATTAGAGATAGGACAACCAAACTTGGTGTGTAGCTTCAGACCATCAAGGCCTTGATGGAGTTTGAAAATGAGTTGCGCGCGATTCAGGCATTTGGCGGGGGATGTTGTTGACCATGTCTACTTGTTGTAATTATTAGTACTACACGTAACCACATTCTCTTGGGAGGCAAGAAGCTGAGCATCCTATTGTCGCCGCCCTCTGCAGCCCAGTGGCAAAGGGGTGAGACAAGATATTTTTCTCTGGCTTTATGACATTTATGTGTAACGTATTATCATTGACCTATTTTTGCTGTTCAGTCCGTGGATAACTGGGATTTTTGTTTTTGCTTATTTTTTTTGATAGAACAAAAGAAAAACTTTTTTTTTTTTCGCAGAGTGGATAAAGTCACCCTTTATTATTGGGCAGTGCGTCATAAATAACCAGATGTGAGAATTTGCAGTCTTTGGGAGTAGTTTGTTGTATGGACTATACATTTTCAAAATATTCAAAATAAATTTGCGTACAACATATTTTTGGAGAAGCAGTTGTTAGAGTTTATATCAATATAAAGTCAGCATTAATGCATCAAGTTGTCACTGAAGCCGTCTAAGGATAAGCATTTAAAATTCAATTGCACCGATCCCCCCCCTCCCCCCTGTTGTTTCTGCATTTAAACGTGTAATTTTCCACCATTTACACCTTTACAAATTCACCGAGATCTGCCCATTCCTAATTCTGATATTGCAAATTCGTCTGCAACAGTGGAATTGCTTGAGAAGTAAGTTGTTTGGTGCGAGGCCGGCATTAGTCAAAGCTAGCACAGAATATGTACAAATGCACATGTATGCATTAACGTTCTGGAATTTGACAGGAAACCGTAAACATACCTCTTGTAAGTCAGTCACGCTGTACTGGTTGTAGGACTCAAGCAAGTAACTCCTGTTGTCAAGCCTACAAAATCACAGCCGATCAGGATTTTGACATTGCTCAATACAAGTGATTATAAAAGACACAAAATTTGTTTGGTTATTTCAAAAGTGAAACACAAATTTGAGACTTCTTCCACACCTTCTTCTATTGTCAAACTTGCCCATTTCCTTTTACAAATTTTTTACAAGTATTATCGATGGGTTGCATCAAAACTGATTCAACTGTGACACCGCCATGTCTTGTAAGCAAAATGAAAAGGGCCTTTTTTTTGTTGCAGTGCAGAAGACTAGTTTGGAGACGTTGCATTTTGCTGTGACAGTGCCGCACCATCATGACCTGCAAAGATAGTGAACGGACCACAGACGCCATTCCGGCTCAGCGACTCACTTATCTTCCATTTTCTTGCGGATGCCGCTGCGACAGGTCAGCACGTAGTCCCCCAGGAGGCGCAGTCTTTGGCGGAGGCTGTGGATCAGAGCCATGGGCTCAGCATGGTCATACAGGCCAGGATTCAGGGTCTCCACATTCAGCAGCGGCTCCCGGGCGATCTGGGCCAGCAGCTTCAGAGCCGGCAGCGACACCTGGAGACACGAGAGGCCAGTTTGACCAGGGATTAGAGCTCCTGCGGTTAGGATTTTTTTTATCATGATGTTAGAGCTTTTTTCCCCCGACACAGTTGTAATTTTTTGGTTGCTGTTGCAGCGCCATATCTTCCTTTTGTTTTTATCATGAAATTATTTAGACCTACATTATTTTTGAGAAATGCCATTTAAAACTGCTATTTAATGCAGCAGTATTATCAATTCAGGGTCAGAAATGAGCACCCAACCAACCGCAGAATGCAGGCAGAGTTTGTCACTGTCCGGTGAACTGAATCAATTTACCTGAAAATTTGTCCTCTGCCAGTGTTAAATGCCAAAAAATTCACATGGCTATGATGGTCAGAGAGCTTCAGAATATGAGATGTTAAATGCTATGAATAAGAATTACTGGATACGTTTCTGCAGTGATCACCAGTTACAGAATCTGCTAAACTACGATTTCCTGATGTTACTCAACATGTTTTTGTGAAAATCACAGCCAAATTTATCTCCTTATAGTCAAAAAATATCCATGCAAAGCGTGGCAATACGCCAAAATGGCAGCCTTGTCAGTGACGTTATTTGACCAATAATGGGTGTAACATTTATGTCACTATAATCTGTAATTACAACAGTCATTAATCCTTGTTAATGCCAAAAAACCATGAAAAGCAACCAATACAAAAGATTTGAAACCACATGGCAGAAGAAGGAAGTAAGAGTTAACCAACAAATATTGATATACTGCAACACAGCACCAAAATTAATAGGGATCCTCTTCATATTACCATTGACCCACAAAACAATAACGAGAAGGATGCAGCAAAAATTGTAACAATGTAGGGCGAGAGCAAGAATATATATATATATATATAGGAAAAGGAAAAGGAAAATTCAACACAGTAATACAATCATTCGGAAATAAGTGTGGGAAAAAGACCAAGGCAAAATAATGTTTTCAGAAATAATAAAAAAAAAATGCAGAAATAAACATGTTTGGAAATATACTTTGGGGGGGGGGGGAACTGCACAGCAAAATAACGCATTATGAAATGTAAAAGATGCTGAAATATTAACAACTGGAAATACGTATAGGGGCAAACATGCAATGGCAATATAATACAAAACTAAATGCAGAAAAACTGTGCATAATATTTTTGGTGCATTCAATGGCATATTCATACATTCATTCAGTGATTTATCCATTTATTTTGGAAGTTTGTCCTCCACAGCACTGTATAGTAATCAATGTTACACCATACTCTACCAGTCAATTCCAGCAGTGTACGCCACTGTTCTTCCACTGCCAGTCCATCTGACAACACTTCAAACTCCACTCATGCTCGAATGGTATACCACAAGATAATAGAGAACATTTAAATTAACCTTAATTTGTAAAGAATCTATGAGGAACTCTACATTTTCTTATATGAAGTTGATATTAGAAGGGGGAATAACTCTTGGTAATGAAAATGTACTTCGCGGGGGTGAAGGCAGTACCCCTCAGCCTCAACACACTGAATCAAAGGTGAAGGTGTTTGAGCCAGAGTGGAAGGTCAATGTGGTATAAAACTCGGACAAGGCATGACTACCCACCACGGCGAGTCTACATATGCATAATCAAGTTCCTAACCCAAGTGGTTACAGAGAAACAGTCCAGAAAAAGTTTTGAAGTTCAAGGTCACTGAGCAAAAGTCAAAGGTCATTCAGGTACAAAACCTACATGAGGCATGGCTACCCACCAAGACGAGACCACAAATACAAAATGAAGTTCCTAACCAGAGTGGTTTGAGAGAAACTGCCTGGACAATGTTTTGAAGGTCAAGGTCACTGAGCAAAGGTCAAAGGTCATTCAGGTACGAAATCTCCACATGGCATGGCTACCCACCAAGGCAACTAGATATACACAGAATGAAGTTCCTAACCCAAGCGGTTACAGAGATATGGCCTGGACAATGGCTGGACGCCCGTCTGTGAAGGGGACGACAATACCTCTCTGCCCCTTAGTCGGGGCTGAGGGGTAAAAACACTGCAGAACTCTGAGCAAGAGCAGAGCAAGGCATGGCATATGCCCCCAAACGCTGCAGCTGAAGAGCCTGTACAGAGACTGACTGCATATGCAAGTTTGCATATGCAAATTCCCTGAATGGGAATTGCAAGAACAGGTACTTCGCTTAATAAGAAATCGCAGCGCATCCATTTTCGAAAGGAACCTTCCTCTTCTCACCCCCAACGAACAGAGCAAATTCCAGTTTGATAGGATAATTTGTTATACTGTAAACAGACAGAGAACAGAAACCAAACTCAAAATTGCTGCTGTCATGGTCATTCAAATCAAATCACATGCAATTATTTGGTTCATGTTTCATACATGCAAGTAGAACAACAACTTGTCATCCATGGTGACAGATCTAAAATGAACCCTTGCACTTCCATGCGGAACAGACTTTTATTTTCTAAAATTCAAATTAGGCATGTTCACTGAAGCCTGAAAACTGAACCATGACACTGGTGTCAATCAAGGGAGAATTACATTGTCTATCAACACGTATGACCAGATTTTCGAAACATCTCCACGGATCAATTTTAGGTCATTTAATGTTTCTGTTGTACATCAATGACAAGCCAGACTGCGTAAGTCCTGAGACGCAGGTTGCTTTGTTCGCGGATGATTCAAAATGTGTAAGAGAAATCTCAGTGTGCTAGACTGTTCACAATTACAGTGTGACCTTGAAAACATCTTCGATTGGAGCCGCAAATGAGACATGAGATTCAACACCGACAAATGTAAACTTTGAGCGTCACTAGGAAGCGATCCCCTGTTATTCACCAGTACATAATGAATGGTAATATTACTGAAAAAGTTGGCTGCAGGCGCGATCTCGGAGTTGTGGTATTGTCAAACTTATCGTGGGAGGCACATGCAAATATATTGGTCGGCAAAGCAAACCATATGCAAGAACTGATTCAAAGAACTTGCGGTCACACATGTTCAATACAAACGAAACGAAAACTGTATACGTCACTCATAAGACCACTTTTGGAATACTCTACCCAATCTTGGGCTGTATCGTCAAAAAAAAAAAAAAATCTCATTCACATTGAAGGCGTGCAAAGGAGAGCAACCAAGTATATTCTTGGTTATAGTGATTGTGAAAGAAGCGATTACAAAGCCTGTCTAATGAAGCTCAACCTATTACCTCTCGGCTATAGACGTGACATAATGGTTTGTATACTTTTGTGCAAATGTCTGAGGGGTGAACATGACATTGCCTATGAGCACTTTGTCTCATTTCAAGCAGACGATAAAATCAGGAATTTCCATTAAAAATGTAAGACAGAAACTTTCCGATATTCATATTTTACCTGTGGAACGCCACTCATCTCCATCAACCTTCTGACACCACAGCTGCTTTTAAATCGAAGTTATTTTTAATTACTATTCAGGAAAGTTTTACGATCATTTTTCTCTCAGTAACTCTTGTACACGGGTTGGCAAGTGTCATTGTACACGCTGCCGTATAATATAGTTCAATTCTTGGCCACTTTTTACTCTGTATTCACTAATGTACTTGCTTAGCTTTTAATTGCCTTTGTTTTTGTAACTTTCTGTTACGGCTTCCGCTATTAATTGTCTTTATGTTTTTGCAACTTTCTGAACACGTTTTTGGAGGATCGCTCATTATAGGTGCCTTGCCACCTCCTGACTGTTGTTGTCGAAGTTTAATAAATCATCTTCGCATTTAAGTTTTATACCAATTTTTTCTGCGAGTTCATTTTTTTCTGATACACCCCGTATAAAAAGGAAGGAAGGAAGAGGGGGGACCATCAAGAGAAGTTTAAAAATGTTTACATTTTTAAGTTAAAAAGTTTGAAAAAAGTTTAAATCTGAGTCAACGGGAAGTTTTATGTTTCTATCTGCGAAAATGTAAGAGTTTCAGCAGATTGCCCAGTACAGGTTTATGAGGACTGAATATGGGACAGACGACCCAAAAACATAATGCCTAAGGCCATAGCTGTCGCTGTCGTGGAGGTATGAAAATATCTGATAAAACAAAGTCCTTTTTTTTTTGGTAAAATGGCAAATTTGAACATTATTTGCTTCCATTTGATCGCTATAAAAAGTCACAGTTTGAAATTGAAAGCATTTTCATCTACCATGAGATTGAATAAAATATAATCCGATTAGATAAGAATGTTAACATTAGAGTCAGGCTGCCAGACCCTTCCTGTTTCCATGGGACCAAATGTTTAACTGAACAATTATAGAACCCAACTACGGCAAAATACTCTGATCAGCCACCTGCTTGTATCACAGGACTTGCCTGTCCCTATATGATGGAGGGTTACTTTTTTTTCTTTTTTTTTACAGAGTCTTATAAAGCAATGGCCTGTATTTAGAAAGGCTGATTGATTACCATGTTTTCCTCATTTGTTTGTTATAATCCCATAGGCTAAACTAATCCCAGATCAGAGCTTCGTCCCTGTGGAGTTTACTGAATGAGGACCATCACCTCTCGTGGGACAAGATCCCAGTTGTGCACAACGCGGGAGGGGATGACGACAAAATCACCATGGTGACAGGAGTCGCAGTAGAACTGTCCCGAGAACTCGCATAGCCTGGCCTTCCCAAAGGAGCAGCCTATTTGCCTGGAGCAACCTGCAGAAATAAAGAGTGTGACATTTACAAGCATGCTTACAGATGGCGTACCTCAGCTCCATGAACTGAGCCTATGTGTGTGCTGTCCTTCACACTCTCTGCTTTACATGGAATTTTTACATGTCTCAGGAAAATTCAGGAAAACTGCTCCATATTTTAAAGGGGCCTTCCAAGGTTCATTTGATTTACCTTGTTCCAGCACAGATTTGGGTAGAATAACACAAAAGTTTATTAGTTCAACACGAATATGTACTATTCAATTTTATGTATTTATTTTATTTACAGTGTTACCATAGAATTGACGTTGATAAGCAAAATCACAGCCCGTATTGTGGCAAGCCTTACTTCCTAACCACCCAACCAACTGACTTAATTATTTTTTTCCTAAATACATGATAGATTTATGTTAGGGCTGCTCGATTAATTGTATGCATTTAATTTAAGCGCAATAAAAGTAACTGCCACTATGAGGCAGACAGACGTGATTGCTTATTACTTTTTCTTTGACACATACATAATGCGGTCATTTGAAATGCTTCCGGGAGGAAAACTGCAATTTGAAGTCCGCTAATTCCCAGCGAGATTGGACAGCCTCCATCGCCTTGGCATAATTGGCTTACCTTAAATCAATTCCTGTGTACTTTGCCTGACTTGCAATCAAGTCATTGATTCAGCCAACTGACCGATCAAAACAAAAATGTGGCCTATAATGATTAAGAAGTGATAATGAGAAGCAGACAGACCTAATTAGGCTGCCGCGTTATATTGAAAGAATGTAAGTAATCTTAATGAATAACGGACCTCTGAATTCCACCTCTCACTGGGGAATTTTGTATGCATTTTGAAAGATATTTCTTAATGAAATTATTTTAAGATGGCCCTGGTTTTAAGTGCTTAAAAACAGTGGCGGGCGGTGGACGGAAAACCGAGGGGATGGAAAACAGATGAAACAGATGAGATTAGTTACCCGATTTCAATCATTGTTCTTGGTCAACATGTTAGTTTTCCTTAGGCCTACAATGAAGTTTAGGCGAGTGAATAATAAATTCTATAAAATGTTTAATTGACATGCCTTAATAGGCAACTCTTCACAAAAAAAAAAAAAAAAATCACAGTGAATTTTCTGCGTTAAATTTTGTCACATCCGAAGCAAGTTGTCAAACCTGTGCGTGATGATTGTTTAACTGAAAAAGATTGAAATGCGCTCTTTTTGGCGTTCAACTGATGCGTTTGATTTCCTCTTAACGAAGACAATTAGCTACACCTGAGAGGGGAGAGTTACAGATCAAGACTAATAAGCAGTTTGAAGGCATGTTCATCACCCTCCTTGTTCTCAGACCACCGCCCGCCACTGCTTAAAAATATACGTTACTTGAAGAGGAGAACATTTTGTGAAGCGTAATTGTTCGAAACAACTGTTTGATTGCAAATTGAGCAAAGTAATTGGGAAGGGGGTGACAGCAATTTCCGGGTAGAGGATGATGACTTTGCAGACATTAACTTTGTGTTGTTCAGCACATAATTTACCTGAATGTGTTTGCCAAGTCTTCACTGAATTTATCATTTGCACTTCACATTTGATATGTTTCACAAAATATTTTCCACTTCCCGCATGCTTTGAAACGCTTAAAAACCAGGACCATCTTGTGATGATTTTAAAGAAATCTTTTTAAAGATATGTAAAAATTACACGAGAGGTGGAATTCAGAGGTCTGCTGTCAATTCAGATTATTAACATTCAATCTAACACGGTAGCCTGGTTAGGTCTGTTTGCTTCTCATTATCTCTTCTTAATCATTATAGGCCACATTTTGGATTTATTTCTTCCTAGTGGTTTTTCTAAAAAAAAAATGTTGTCAGTTGGATGACACTTCCACTCCCATGAAATTGATACCTTTACCTCCATCAAAAAAAGACAATGTGATTGCATTGAGAAACAACCAACGAGTCAGTCAAAATTTGAGTTTATTTGGTTGAAAAATAAAAAAGGCCACAGGTGTTGAAAGTCAGCAGATTTTAGCTGACTTGAGGTGGGAGAGCTTCAAAAATAGTCAATTTTATACAAAATTGTTGAAATTAATGACCAAGTGTTTTGATTTTCTTAAACTACACATTTCATTGAACCTTAAAAGGGATAAAAAGAGAAAAATTGACAAAAATGGGGAAAAAAATCATATTGAACCCAGGAAGGCCCCTTAAGATTAAGCAATTAATTATAAATAGTCAAGTTCATTAGCAATCAGCCACAGACAAAATTTTCATAATGATGGCTATGTACACTGGTACTGCAACATTGGATTTGAAAATAAACAAATTTGACTTTCTGCTCTTATTTAAGGGTTGTATCAATAATATTTTATAAACTATGTAATAATTAGAGCATATTTATTCATTGTTCTCCAAAGTTAGAGGCTCATGAGTAACTGGATAAACTAACAATAATAATTTATATAGAAGTTTTAACACTTGGTTGCTAGTTCTTTGCAGTAACTGACTGCCTGAAGTCTGGAACTCAGGCGTCAGCAGATGCCAAGTTTCGACCCAGCGATGCTCTGCCAGGCCATCACTGCAACAGTCTTCAGGCCTTGCTTGTTCTTGGAGGCTATTGCTTATAGCAAGTAAAATGCATGAGCCAGTGGGGTGAGGTTAGGTGCCCAACTGGGCCAGTGTAGAATATTCCACTTCTTTGCTATAAACAGGGTTGTTTCGCAATAAGCTTTGGGTCAGTGTCCATCAGCACTGTTCGTGACATTCAATTAATTCTGAAGCATTTAGCTGAATCTGAGCAAATAAAATAGCCCCGTGTAATTTACAATGCATCCTGCCATTTCATGCAGTCACAACATCAATAAATACGAGGGAACTTGGTCAGTGGGTAGCCATACATCCCAATGCTGTTACACTACAAACACATTTCTGCTGGTGGAATGCTTTGGATTATGACTCTATCCTATCCCTCACCATACTATAGGGTCATTCCATGTCAAATGGACCAATTTCTGGGAGATTAAAGACTAAAAGCCTTCAAAAAAATGTAAAAAATTAATGGCATTGGGTCAATACGAACACTTTTAATGGAGATATGGCCCTTTAAATTATAGGTATCAAAGGGCATTCACAAATGGCTTGTTATTTCATAGTGTTTTCATGCTATTATTTTTATGCCTTCCCATAAAGCTAAATCCTAGAAACTAATAATTGGGACCCGTTTTTTCCAAGTCTGAAATCAGTTTGGACCCTCTGTCACACTTCCAGGGATAGAGGCCACAAAAAATGATAACTTCCTATTACTGGATTTTGATCACAATATGCTGCAGTAAGCAGAAAAAAAATTTCATGCATATTATTGTCCCCATACAGAGAAAGGGCGCAAAAAAAAAAAAAAAAGAATAAATAAACAAATGGATAAATGAATAAATAAATGAGGGCAACAGAACTTATCAAAATACCCCAACTGCTGAAATTAATTCAAGAGGCAGGACACAATGAGGACTGGAGTTATAAACTGAATAAGCCAGTGGTAACAGCTTTAGTAATCAGTTCCAAAAATTGTATGAGTCCATTTTCACACCACAGAAAGCCACAGAAAGACTCCACCCACCTGCACATTTGAAGCTCTGAGAGTCCAGCCCCTTTACTGTAGGCAGCGTGCAGAGGTGCGGCAGCAGCACACCGTCACCCTTCAGGCTGTGCTGCACCAGCCTGTGGATGTTGCCGCCCTGGGCCAAACCCACCTCCGCGTCACCGTCTTCACAAGTGTCCAGGTAGGAGTCGAGCGCCCCGCGGATGAGCCCCCTCCACGAACGCGCCTCGCCCTCGTCCCGCGCATGCAGCCGCAGAACCTCTCGGGAAGTCAGCACTTTGAAGAAGGCGGGGCTTCCCAGGGAGGCGTCCGGCACCACGTCGCGGATGGACTCTATCGGGTACGTGTGGCGCAGCCCCTTCTTTCCGTCCTGTACGCAGAAGGCCTTAAGGGCCTCCAGGGACAGGGAGAAGACCAGGGGGGTCCAGGTCCTCTCGTCCTGGGAGAGGTAGAGCACCGCCTCCTTGATGGCGTCCGGTTCGGGGTCCGAGGGCCGGGTCCAGTCTAATTTTGGCTGCACCCATTGCTCTGGGCCTCGGTGTTCTGGGCTCGAGGGAGTGGAGGATGGTCCCGATGGGGTGCTGGCCTCTCCCCCTTCCGATGGCCGCAGAACCTCCCACTGCTCGTCCTGAGCAACGGGCCGGCACTGGTTGACTGCTTCGATGATGCGGTCCACCCAGTCCTCGGCCTCGCCCTGGGAAGGAGCCCGCAGGTAGAGGCGCTTGCCCGGGAAGGCCAGCTCGAAGCGCCCGTCCGCAGACGCCGACCGGATGTCCTCGCAGCGCAGCAGGAAGCAGTTATCGCAGCAATTGCGCTCCTCGGCGTTGAGGTAGAGGCGGAACTCGAAGGGAGACAGTTCGCAGTAGTACTGCCTCCATATGCCCACAGGTCCCCGCCGCTCCAGGTGGCCCAGCTTCAGGAGGCCTCTGAACGGGTTCGACAGACCTGGGTACAGTTGAAATACAATGAAAAGGATTATGAGCCGAGATACAGACTGAAGACAAATTTAAGGGGGGGAAAAAAACCAAAAAACAAAAAAGCTTGGACAAACAAAACGAGAGCAGATGTTTCTTTTCATTATTTTGGCATGGTGTGGATTCCACTCATCCCCTTAAAGGCAGAAGGACGACTGCAAATCAATGCGTTTATTCTGTGTGATCACCTGTATATCTTCTGATGAAACATTCTCACCATGATGGAGTGGCCTCTTCCAGGATGACATGAGCCCCAGCATCACAGGGCACAACAGGTCACTGAACGGCTTTATGAGTGAGATAATGATACCAAGCATATTCCACCACCTTCACAGTCACCAGATCTCACACCAACTGAACTCATATGGGAGATTTTGGAGCAAAGTGTCACCTCCATCAAAATACCACATGACGGAAGGTCTCCTGGGAGAAAGGTACTCAATACCCCTAGTAGTTTTGCACTTGAAACTGACCTGGGAGCTCATGGAGGACTAACAGATAACATTAACATTATTAGTCTGGGTTAAGTTCTCAATTGGTCACTGTTGGGAAACAGGATTTTTAGGTGTTAGCAATATGGGGAGCCAGACGGTTTGATCAATGGGTAATGAATGCGAATTAGAAAATAAAGAGAAGCCGTCAGGTCCGGCAGGACATATCGCCTATGTGTGACTTCCAGCTGGGATCTCCGTTTGTCTTCAGTTCCGACAGGACAATAGGCACTAGCACCTCTTAGTTGGAGGTTCCGCATGCCCACATGTGGAGCTCACTTCCAGGGGTTGGGAATCTATTGAACCAATTAAGTTGGGTGGTTCAGGAGAGGCCCAATTGTAGAGTATTGCTTTTCATCAATGTGTAAACCCTGGAACCAATCAGCAACAACTTCTGATAACATTAAAGAAATCATATGCAAATGTCTGTACTTTAACATGTATAAGGAATTTTAGAACTTTGCATCACGCTGTTGTTCTCACGGCCGGCTGTGTAATAAACTCTTTCCTGCTTTTGACACGAACAATCGGAGTCTGCTTCTTCATCGGGACAACGTTCTTGGTTTTTTATTAATTTACCGACAGTCACCCATCTGCATATCATTATGCACACTGGAACACACTGGAAATGAGGATTCTACTCATTTTTTAAAGCATTTGGTAACCATTTTCAGGTGGTGTTCAGACAGCAATCTGGAAAGAGCCAATAGTTAGAATCAAAAGTAAACTGAATTCAAAAAATGAATACAGGGCTGCCAATAAGTATTTGGTCTGTGCTACAGTAATGGCTAAATTTCCAACGTTGATCATACTGTAAGGCCTCACATACTCACAAATGTCTCTCCAAATGCTAAAGGAGCGCACTGAGGAAGAATAGTATATTCCTGCAATGCAGTAGATAACCCCCCACCCCCTCCATCACGGCAAATACAATCTTTAAACCAAAACTGCATTTACAGAGCACAGACCTCTGCCAAAGCCAGTAGCCCCCTCTTCTAAATTGGCGTTGTTTTGTCGATACAGTCAAACTTTACTACCATCTACAGTATTTTGAGATGTATGGAATTAATTCCATCAAGCCCAAATTCGCCAGACTTTCAATGTTAAAGAATATGAAAAAAAATCAATGTATCCACCCCCTGATTCAGATTCCACGGCCTATGCTTCACTCTTCCACCAAATTCAATGAAAATAGACCCATAATCTTTCTAGTAAAGCTGCCAACAAACAGTCAGACAAAAGAAACCAAAAACATACCCTCCTTGACGGAGATAACACGGTTCACTTAACCACATATACTCAACAATGGGACAGTTTTTAACAGACTTCCGCAGGGACAACGGAATTAAATTTCCATGCAGCCCGCATGGAACAGGAGTGACGTTTATAGTACAGTGCCGAATGTTGCGTGCATTTACTTTAAACCAATACAGTAACCCCCGAGCAATAAAACACACAATATAACCTAAAAACCCCGAGGACAGAATCCAGTTCTCATTCTCTTGGCTCCAGTGGCGGCATCGCCTCAGAACTGGACCCGAGAGGATGACGCCCCCTGCTTGACGCAGGGCCACAGGCAGGTCCGGTACCAGCGACCAACCCACCACCTTCAGTGGAACCACTTGGCACCTGGACTCTCAGACACAGCTGCAAGGCAAAGCTAGACTATATGACTTTACCTGCTCGTTACAGCCGCGAGCTTACATCACAACACAAGCTGTGTGTGAGAGAGAAAATGAGTAAGATGAAATTCAGCACTACATACCTCAAAAGTTATTCTTGCAAAACAAAGTTAATTCCATTGTTCGACTGTAGTGTACATACGCTGCTTGTATGCAAAGTTACATTGCTAGCCAGCTATTCTTTTTAGCGATAACTTCAACGCTGCATTTGTTGTAATGGAAAAGCAGACACTAAAACAAGCAAAGTAAGCCAAACTTCAGCACTTACCTGTCCGGCATCCCAGTTTCCAAAACGTCTCGAACGCAGTAAAACAATTCATTTGAACACGGGCATCTAATGTTACCGTTTCATAATCAATTCAATGAATGCCACATATGCACCATTCCATATGAAATCACCCAAAATGCAGGAACCTTACAGCTCGATGGTTTCAGAATTACTCTGTTCTTTAACATTTTGGATGCTGTTGTGGCAGAAGGAAACTGCTGAAAACAGGCTTGGTGGAATTTTAAAATAGCCTTGGCCAGTTTCCTTATGAGGGCA
This sequence comes from Gymnothorax reevesii, assembly GCA_029721435.1. Taxonomy (NCBI): domain Eukaryota; kingdom Metazoa; phylum Chordata; class Actinopteri; order Anguilliformes; family Muraenidae; genus Gymnothorax; species Gymnothorax reevesii. The sequence goes on along the minus strand of CM056582.1, from coordinate 62,289,947 downwards.
TTTTCCTGTCACTTTAAAATGGCTTTCATGTTTCGCAAGCCTGTCTGGGGTCCCTTGTCATCAGGTGTTCTTGTACAGCATCTTAATTTTCTTGGATGCGCACTGTTCCCAATATTCATCATTATGCGATAGTTGCATGGGAGAATAAAAGTCATAAAATTTACAAATTTATGTCATAATGACAATATGTTTCAAAAGAATAAAGAGAAATAGCGATGACAGTGGATAAATTTTCAAAAAGTGTGCAGACTAAGGATTCATGCTGAAGATTTCACACTTCACAAACCATCATTGTACATTTTGTACGCATTTACTGTACATAATGGACCTACGCAAGAAAGCATTTTTTTGCCCAAAAGAATGGCCTTATTTTTCCCTGAAAGGCTGCCGGTTCCATCTTTGTTTTGACATTATTTTTAGTACCCATAAAGAACTTTAAATTGACAAATTTCTTTTGAAATCAAAGTGTACCCACATGATCAATTTTGCAGTGGAAAAGGGCCACGCTCACATGACTGGCCGGAAAGGGGTTAATTTTACTCTGTCTATATGGCATTTAAATTCTCTCTTCAATTTCAGATAGCCCTTCATGTGTACTTCAGCCAAAATCAACTTCATGTTCTAACAGTCTTTGAGAAGTATGAGAAAAACCACCCTAAAAAGGATCATATTCAGTATACTTCATTCAAATTTCGCTTTTTGGTTGTCGATTGCACGGCTCACAAAGCTTTAGTGTACCTTTAAGTGCTATGTATCAAGTGCCTGAGATAGAAATCCTGAAGAAATTAAGCAAATATTTTACTTAGTTTTTGACACAGAAGCAGTTGAAAATGCTTACAAATTGGTCATGGAGGTTTAATGCCAAAACAACCCCCTTTTCAAACCCCTATAAAACCAAACAGCGTGAGATATTGAGCTAAAACCAACTGCAATGCTCTCCTGCTGCAGCAGCCTCGAGAATACCAAAGAGTCATTCTGATACCTTGCAGCTGGGAGGTCTGGTGATTTCATATGGCGTGACCCATATGAATGTGTGCACAAGCTCAAATTCATCAAGCGACATTCATTAGCTGGCATGGTGTGCAGTAAGGATAGTAGCAACAAGGGTTTGTGGGCAGACTATCAAATTCATCAGTTGCTTGCTATTCCAGTAGATGTTACGATCAGGCAGTGTTGTTTAGAGACCATTTTTACGGTCTCCTAGTCATGCAGGGAAGGCTCATGGGTCACTGCCTGTACTTTGGCACACTAATTCCTGAGCTGAACCATGTCACATGATGACAAACAAACAAAAATAACTGTACCACCTTATTTACTTGAATAAGACTGACTGATAAGTTTTTTTTTTTTTTTTTTTTTAAATCACTGTTCCTCTTCTGTTCATATGGATCTGGAAATTCACTAGTAATGAATATAAATTTGTCCAGATTTGTTACAAAGCTAAATATATTTGAAAAATGCGCTCAGAGAAATGAAAAACACGATTTGGCAATCATTAGTGTTCATATTTTTTTCATACTGGCAGTGATAGGTAATTTTTATATCAGGCCAACATTATCAGAAAAGAGGTTTGTTTTGAGCCCTGCCCGTTAGACAGGAGCCAACACACCGCCTTTCAGAGTGAGAGCCTGGTTTGCTGCACAAACAGCCTGTACAGCTGTAAATGTATGCTTTTTGACCATAAAAAACATGCAAATGATTGTATATAGACCATGAAAATGAAATACTGTCATTCAAGAGTGAGTGGGTTAGACAACTAACAAGCAATCCAGGGAGCTAGACATATTCAGAGTAAAATGAAAAACCAATGGAAATAAGACACTGTCGTCACTATCCCCCTCCACGATCAAGGGGCATAACTCCATAAATAATATGCTTCAACATCAATTTCCAAGCTCAAGGTAGATCACTACTTGCTTACTAAACATACTACATCTGACCCATGTAACAGTCATAGTTTTTGAGCCAACTCTATTGAAAGTACTATGAACTGACCGATGGACGGAACGATGGATGGACGAACGAAACCCAATCCTATATCCCTGGCAGGAACCCCAACATGGAGGTCTCTGGCAATAAACACCAGAGCTGGGTTTGACATAAAGACAAAGATGGACAATATGCAAAGAATCACATCCCCATAGTGAAATATTGAGGAAGATCTTTGGTGTTCAGGGGCTGTTTTTCTTCCAAAGGCCCAGGGCAACTCGTTTGGATTCCGGGTATCATAAATTCAAGCATCTGCAAGTATTAAATTAAGACCAGTCTACCTTAGCCAAAAAGGTTAAACTGGGTCATAGTCAGATCTTCCAACAGGACAAAGCTCCAAAGCACGCATCAACATCAATACAAAAATAGCTCATTGACTGCATCATCATGGTTTGACACAGCCTTCCCAGGACCCTGACTCAAGCCCTAAAAAACCCTTGGAACAAGCTCAAGAACAAAGGTCAGGAGAGATGGTAAGCAGCTAGCGACAGGCAGCCTCTGCGGTGACCCACAGCCTAAATCAAGCCTGAAGTCTGGCTAAGGCTAGGCTAGATTTCAATGAGTCAAGGTGAAGTACACTCAAATTATAAAGGCATCCTTCATTAAATACACAGTAGGCTCAAGACTTTTTGGCACCCCTAACAGGCACACTAAAATACCATAACAACAATCAAAACACTATAAAGGTACACTCAATGTAATAAACTCAAGATGTAATAAATACATTTAAAAAGGTATGATAGTCAAATGAGACTTTGAGTTAGCTTCTAACAATATGAAAACAATATGCAATGAACTGAAAAACTCCAGCCTGGGGTCTGGGCTGTTCGAGGATAGGCTCCCTGTAAATGAGCTTGTGTCAAGCAAACCAAAATTATAAATCCATCATTCATCGGTACACAAGTCAAAAACAGGCACTGAAACAAGGTATGTTACACATATAATTTAGTAGTATGGATAAAAAAGAAAGAATCCAACTTAAAGTAATAGAAGTTTATACCGAGTATTAGCATGGAAAAAAAAATTTAGAACAAGCAGCAGCTACTCAGCTGTTTATTTTCCTGGCAGTGCATGTGAAGTGGCAGCTCACCTATTTGTCTGCGATGCACTACACTTGGTGGGGACGGAAGGGACTCGGGTTCGGTGCTGGGTGTGGATATTCCGTTCACAACTGCAAGAATGGGACACACTGCCTCCTCTGGCCCGGAGGTCTCCTCTGCGCGTGGCTTGTAGAAGTCATCCTCAGAAATCCAGGATGGACATTTCTGTAAAATGCAAAGTGCGAGTCCTTATAACACAGGGTAAATCACAATTCTCATATTTGGCATTTCCTCACTCCTCCATCCTCGCTTGAGTGGGCTGTTGTTCAGGATCTGCCAGGCTTGCAGGGGCATCTAGGGGCTCTTATTTCTTCTGTGAGGAGCGAGGAGCGAGTTCTGAGGAACCATGAATGAGGGAACAGGAGAGCTGCCTTCCCAGAAGACTTTCTGATGAAAACCAAGAGATCAATTGATAACGAGACGATGGCAGCAAATGCAGCTGTGCACTACCATCAGACACAGATATCGATTCACTTGACCCTTCAAAAGGAAAGACGTCACATTGCTCGCATAATGTCCACGTGTCTCTCCATGCATCCTCAGTGGAGGGGACCACGATACGAAGAAGAGACTCAAGTGAGGGAAACTTGGATTCCGTTAAAAAGAATTGAGAAACACCCACCCTCAAAAATTCTGCCGAGTGCTTTTTGATCGACTTTAAGTCTGATGTAACCGGACTCTAAAACTAAGGAACTGGTAAGTATTCAGGCATGCAACTTTCATCACACAAACTTTCTCTGCTCCTTAAACATCTCCGCACTGCACAATTTCACAGAATCCATGCTCATCTGTACCAACCATGGCCACTTAAAATGCTTCCAAAGGAACGCTACTGTATTTGATGGTAATTAGACACAACCACTCCTGTATAAGCAGGTGACATGGCAATCTTGAGCACAAACAAAGACCCGAAACCATGTTATTCAGGACAAAGTTATTTGCAATGAATGACTATGATACAGAAGGCACGATGATCAAAGCTGGCAGTAGATCTTGTAGTGTCTGACTGACTGCGATCAAAATTGGAACACGACTTCTTATTAGCAGGACCAGGGGCAGATCTAGCAAATTGTTCATCGAGTGGCAAGACGGTGGCACAAAGGTCATGTGGGGCGGTAAGACCAAACCATATGGATGTTCTCTCCACACATGCTGACCACACAGAACTCTGACTTCACTGCAACAATCTTCCCCAAACTGCTTCAAGTAATCATGCATGCTTTCAAAACACAATTTTATTTACCTTTGAACACCAAAATGTGTTCCATTTTTCAATATAGTAGAAGGAGAATGGACTTTTTCAACGAGTCCTTTATGTTTTGATTTGCATTTTCCCTGCTGAACCGACTTCTTCAGAATTAGGGTCGTCATTAGACAAACTATCCTGCCCATAAACTAAAGCACGTCTTCTGCATCAGTCCTCAGGTTCCGCTTATTCTATGGCCACTTATTCTTCAGCTTAGTGTCCGGTGATATGAAGCATTATCCAGAATCTAAGCAGATAATCTACAGATGAGCGAAAAAGTTGTAACTGTAAACATCACATTTAAAGAGAATAAAGTCGATCATCTGACAGCCGCGCATGTCAGTATGTGAGAAATACTAAGACTGCCAGTAGACAGTCAGTTCTTACGGTCGACACTTTGGACACTGACAGTACATCTGTGGAATGTGCTGAAACAAATCTGACCCGCAGCGGCTCCAGCTCGCAACTTACAGGACTGTAAAAATCTGCTGTGAACAAAACTGTTTTGTAGCATGACGAGGGCCTTCAGCACAGTAGGCAGGTGATCGGAATGAGTGAATATTTGTTGTATAGCCCTATAAAATCCAGCATCCATCCCGCTGCTGGTCAGCAGTCAGATCATCAATAAATGCAAGGCGGCAAGTTCCACTGACAGCCATACATGCTGATGCCGTAACACTATGTCCACCATGATTTACAGGAGAGGGTTAGCTTCAAACCATGACCAGTTCTTTCACTTCTTCATACGATCACTTTAGTGAAAGTTGATCTGCGTCTCCTCTGTCCATAGGAAGTTGCTCGAGAACGACACTGGCATTTCAATGACTTTTTAACACACTCAAATCTGGTCATTCTAGATCTGGGGTTGGTTAATGGTTTCCTCTCCAGTATCTCTCACAGCCTTGCTTGACCCCACCCCACCTCTGCCACTTACAGCACCAGTGATGGGCTCATCTTCATCGCTTGTTAACAACCAAGGCTGAAGTTTATTCTTGATGCTATTGTACGTTTGTCATTTTGCATCGGACCCCTTTTTAAACAAGGACCACTACAGTGGCGGATTTGCTAAACAGCTATTACTGAAACACTTGCATTCTAATTGTCTTTGAGGAAACTATGCACTCAGAATCTGTCGCTCAGCATTTCTGATTGCGGTAAATACGCAAACATCGGTCATATTTGCATGTAACGCCAATTTGCGTTTGCAGGAATCACCCTCCCAGTTGCTTAGCCTACAGACATTTTATTTCCATACACATTGTGTCCTTTCCCATCAAATCATTATTGTAGTGGAGACTGCCACAATTTTATCAAGAGGATTCAGATTTATCTACAACTATTTTATTAAGCTTACATTAGATATAGGTCTGCCCCCCGTTGGTTTATATGACAGCACAACAGTAATTAAGCGGACATTCACAATGGCGTTTAGCAGCTGTCAGTGATGGCAGCAACCAGTCAAGAGGTCTCACACAGCTCACTACGGTAATCACGATATACTGAATAGTACATGAGTGAGGCTTTTTAAACACAGCCATGGTGAGGAGCTGGTCCTGCTACTCGCTGGCCAATCAGAAAAGAGCTCATTATCATAGAGGGGTCATTCACTCAAAACAGCCTGTTCCTCGGCCAGGAAAGAATGACAGACAGCACATGGCCCAGAACAGGGCTATTCAACATCATCCAGAAAGAGCCGCGGTGGGTGCAGGCTTTCATTCCAACCAAGCAGTTACACAGCTGACACTACTAATCACGCTCTTTAACAAAGACTCTTGGGGTTGATCAGTAATATAATATCAAGTGTGTAAGTGCTTGGTTGGAATGAATGCCTGCACCCACACCGGCCCTTTCTGGATAATGTTGAATAGCCCAAGCCTGAAAGTTAAGGTTTTCATGGGGTTTTTCACCAAACTGTACAAACTTTCATTTTGGACATCTTAGTATAATTTTCCAAACAGCAGTGTGGTACAAGACTTTTAATAACGGAGCAGCGTGGAGATGAAAAACATACGCAAGACGACTGCGAATGACCTCTATTAAAAAGAATGAAACGGTCGCCCACTCAAATACCATGCAGTTTAATATCACCAACGTTTCAGCAGACAAGCTGGCTTCATCAGGGTTTGTGGCAAAGGTAAACAGTTCACAAAATGAATGACCTCCACACCGTGCTGCAGGAGATGCAGTGAGGTGGTACTTACAGGGAGGCCGGTGGTAGGGGAGTGCAGCGAGTCACAGGAGGTAGTGCTGAGGGTGCTGCCCGAGGCCTGGGGCCTTACAGCCACACAGGGGGGCATAGAGGCCTCGAGGGGCAAGGGTTTCTGGGCCTCAGCCTCAGGCTGGTGCAATGAAACAGGCTCCTCGGCAGGTTCATTAAGTGAAGGCTGCTCCACAACAGGGTCCAGTTCAGATGGCTCAAGGGTGGAGGTGAGCGGGGCGGGGTCCTTGGGCTCAGCGTCCGGGGTCAGCGGAGTGGGGTCGAGAGTCTCGGAGGTGGGCGAGTGCAGAGCAGCGACGCAGGGCTCGGAGGCAGGGCCGTTAGGGGCAGGGTCTGAGGGTTGGAGAGTGGGGCTGAGGCGGGCAAGGTCGCAGGGGTCAGTGGTCGGGCTCAGCGCGGCAGGGTCACAGGGTTCGACAGCTGGTGTGCAAGCAAGGTCGGGCAGGTGATCGGGAACTTCGCTGTCCGGTCCGCTGGAAGCTGCCATCTCTGAAGATTGGTCAGGGGCAGGGCTGGAGTTTTCCAGCGAAGAGTCCTTGATGGGCCGAGCACTCTCCCCACAATCATCTGGCACGCTGCACGAGAGGACGAGGCAAGAATTTAAGATTATACCTAAGGAGTAAACCCTATGCAACGTACTGGCCAAGGAAAGCTACAATGCTGAAATGCTAAAGCCAGCTTCTCAATGTGGAATGAATGTACAAATTAATGCAGCAAGATGTAAGTCTCTTCATTTGAGTTTCAGCCCATAGGTTCTAAGATCCATTATCATCATATAATCTAATTAATCAGGTACTTAAGATAAAAGGCACATTACATTCACCACCGCTGAGTTTTTAAGAGATTATCATGCCATTGAATGATTACAAAATTTATTTATTTGGGTTTTGCTTTCCACTGCACTCCATGCGATTTTTGATGATAGATCAACAAAAATTTCTGGTGAAACATAGGCCAACTTTATCAGTAATTGACACAAATTCCATTCAATACATTTTTGTGGTACAGATAGACTTGCCTGCCTACCCTAATTTACCTTTTGCATTTGGGTGCTTTCATTGACTAGCATAGGAACTGGGGCATCCCATAGACTCCTTTAAGAGGATATCCAAGATCTTGTCCCAATCCTTCAAAACGCCATGGGTCCTCCCAAAATCTGGCAAAAACCCTTGTTAGGACCATCTCTTGCCATTTGTCTCCCAATACTGTCCGAATTTCACCAGTTCATCCATAAAGTACATGGTTTTCACCTTCAAGTTGATGAGAAACTGAACTGCCTCGGAAAATGGCAGAGACTGACAATGTAACACAATGGAAACATGATTCCCTGCGCAACTAGATCAAGTGTTTTGCATGGTTCATTTATCCCCAAATACTCTCTACACTGTTATTTTCATTGTAACATTAATGTATGGTTAACTTAAAAAAAAGTTTCCGCATCAGCTTTTAAAGGACTTTTTGCTCATTCTGGCAAGCCATTTCCGTCATTCATGTGGCTTCAGCCTCTGTCATTTCACAAGGCAGTTCAATTTCTTCTCAACTCGAAGTGGAAAAATCACGTACTTTATGGATTTACCAGCAAAGTTTGGACAGTACAAGGAGACGTATGGCGAAAGACAGTCCAAAAGAGGCTTTTTTTTGGGGGGGGAGGGGGGAGGATCTGTGATCCTTGGCATTTAGGTGGCGTGAGACGAGATTTTTGAAATCTTTAAGGAGTGTTTGGGATGCCCCAGTGCCCATGCTAGTCAATGCAAGTGCGTGATTGCAAAACTAGCGGAGGGATGTGGGTTCTAGGGTAAAGAATGGATACCAAATTGAAACAAGAGTCAGTTACAGAGCATAGAAATCTGTAGAACAAGCTTAGCAGAGAATAAGTGCCTTGAATGGAATGCAACTTTTAAAATCACACCGAGGCAAAGTAAATTGTTAAAAAAGGTGTATACAATACTGTGCACTCAGTATTAGAGACTGCAGTCCCAGGTGTGTCAATTACAAGTCAGCATTGTTAGGGAGGCCTGATGTCCAGTGGAATTTCACACAGACAATCTTCTGGCATGTCTACTCTCTACTGAATGAGCTCAGATGATTAACAAGGAATCCTCTCAACACACAGCCATGAATATAGAAAGGAGGACAGACAGACAGCGATACGCACCCAAACACAGACAAGATTCCCAACAGACATATTAACGTACAGGCTTACAAACAAAACATGATACACACAGACAAATGCATAAGAACAAACTAACTAACTCACAATAAGAACCATTCAAACATAGACAGACAGATTCACAAAAACAAACAGATCTTCAGACACCAAAACTCAAACACACACACACACACACACACACACAAGCACATAATCTCACTCTGGCAGGCCTTTCTTGAGATCCTTGGCAGTGTGACTGAAGTCCAGGTCGGAGGGCCAGAGCTCTCGCTCAGGGCTCTTGGGCCCCTGCAGCAGGCTGTCGGAGCTCAGGCTGGAGGAGAGCTGAGAGGAGCCTGTAGTGTCCAGGCTCAGGCTGGAGGACGTCAGGCCGCTTTTCCCACACCCCTCCCTGCCCTGCCCCAGCCCCCGCTGCGCCTCCATGTTATCAGAGCTCCCGGAGGACTGAGAAACCGTGTCCCACGAGTCCTTGCGCGACACGGCTCCGTTCGTCCCCGCCCCGGGGGTCAGATCCAAAACCTCAGCGCCCGGACAAAGCCCGGCCAGAGCCAGCGGCGTCACCGTCCATTCGTTGAGGACGGCGGACTTGTAGGAGAGCTGAAAGGACAGGGAGGCCAGGCCTTGCAGGTAGCTGAGCAGCACCTCCCGGTCCTCGGGGTCCAGCAGCAGGGCGGCAGGCTGATAGTAGGCCGCCAGCTTGGAGCCCTCGCGGAGTAGAGAGGCCAGGTAACACTCCATCAGCCCGTCGTTCAGCGCCAGCCGCACCCAGGCCCGGCACCGGCCCACATCCGTGCTGATGAAGTTCAGACGCTCCAGCTCCGTGATCACATCCCTGTGGGAGAGGGAGGGAGGAAATCACATGACCCAGTCACACAGACAGCTCAGACTTACACCAGCTCCGATCAGGTGAGGCTGCAGCACCAAGCTTCTTACAGCAGCTGGGATTAGTTACACGCGCAGCAGAGTCAAACAGGGCGAGGCTGTACACACATCACTGAAGAATCTCGAGGGAAAATGTACAAAAACATTACCACTCAACAGCACTGAGTCACTGACTGAAAAGGGTCTTAGTTTGAACACTAAGGAGCTTTGTCATAATAAATGCACATGTTGACAACTTTGAACTAATTAAATCCGCTCAACTGCAAGTCAAAATCTAGAAAGCATTTTTCTCCCTCTCTGATTATTGGTGACACAGACAGTTTACATTCTTTGCATCCCATGACTAAAGCTTAAAAAAGTCCTTTGAATCCTCAAACTTCCATAGAAAGCTCTTTAATATACAGTGGGGTGCAAGAAATTTGGGCACCCCCAGTTTAAACGTCTGTTACAATGAATCTTCAAGTGATTGAAAGCTAACCCGAACACTAAATGCTACAAAGTCAAACATGACACATTTCATCACATTTTAAAGAAAGAATAATTATTTTTAACTTCTTACAGTTTCAAAATACAAAACCTAAAACCAGTGAAGTTGGCACGTTGTGTAAATCGTAAATAAAAACAGAATACAACGATTTGCAAATCCTTTTCAACCTATATTCAATTGAATACACTGCAAAGACAAGTTACTTAATGTTCGAATAGGTAAACTTTGTAATTTTTTGCAAATATTAGCTCATTTGGAATTTGATGCCTGCAATATGTTTCAAAAAAGCAGGCACAAGTGGCAAAAAAGACTAAGAGAGTTGAGGAATGCTCATCAAACACTTATTTGGAACATCCCACAGGTGAACGGGCTAATTGGGAACAGGTGGGTGCCATGATTGGGTATAAAAGCAGCTTCCCTGAAATGCTCAGTCATTCACAAACAAGGATGGGGTGAGGGTCACCACTTAGTGAACAAATGCGTGAGCAGATTGTCGAACAGTTTAAAAACAACATTCCTCAACGAGCTATTGCAAGAAATTTAGGGATTTCATCATCTACGGTCCGTAATATCGTCAAAGGTTCAGAGAATCTGGAGAAATCACTGCATGAAAGCGACAAAGTCGAAAACCAACATTGAATGCCCGTGACCTTCGATCCCTCAGGCGGTACTGCATCAAAAACCGACATCAGTGTGCGAAGGACATCACCAAATGGGCTCAGGAACACTTCAGAAAACCGCTGTCAGTAACTACAGTTCGTCGCTACATCTGCAAGTGCAAGTTAAAACTCTACAATGCAAAGCGAAAGCCATTTATCAACAGCACCCAGAAACGCTGCCGGCTTCGCTGGGCCCAAGCTCATCTAAGATGGACTGATGCAAAGTGGAAAAGTGTTCTGTGGTCTGACGAGTCCACATTTCAAATTGTTTTTGGAAACTGTGGACGTCGTGTCCTCCGGACCAAAGAGGAAAAGAACCATCCGGACTGTTATAGGCGCAAAGTTCAAAAGCCAGCATCTGTGATGGAATGGGGGTGTATTAGTGCCCAAGGCATGGACAACTTACACATATGTGAAGGCACCATTAATGCTGAAAGGTACATACAGGTTTTAGAGCAACATATGTTGCCATCCAAGCGACGTCTTTTTCATGGACACCCCTGCTTATTTCAGCAAGACAATGCCAAGACACATTCTGCACGTGTTAGAACAGCATGGCTCCGTAGTGAAAGAGTGCAGGTACTAGACTGGCCTGCCTGTAGTCCAGACCTGTCTCCCATTGAAAATGTGTGGCGCATTATGGAGCGTAAAGTACGACAACGGAGACCGCGGACTGTTGAACAACTTAAGCTGTACATCAAGCAAGAATGGAAAAGAGTTCCACCTGAAAAGCTTCAAAAATTGGTCTCCTCAGTTCCTAAACGTTTACGGAGCGTCGTTAAAAAGAAAGACGATGTAACACAGTGGTAAAAAGGCCCCCGTGCCAACTTTTTTGCAATGTGTTGCTGCCTTTAAATTCTAAGTTAATGATTATTTGCAAAAAAAAGAAAGTTTTTCAGTTTGAACATTAAACATCTTGTCTTTGCAGTGTATTCAATAAAATAGAAGTTGAAAAGGATTTGCAAATCATTGTATTCTGTTTTTATCTACGATTTACATAACGTGCCAACTTCACTGGTTTTGGGTTTTGTTACAAACAAAGGTTTGGGAACCCTCTCAGTTAGTGCTTTGTAACTCCTCCTCGGACAGCTATAACAGCTTGCAAACACCTCCTGTAGCCAGCTAAGAGTCTTTGAACATTAGCCTCTAGAATGTCTTGATATTTGGTGGAATCCATTCTTCCTTCCACCCGCATAATATTGCCTGTGCCCCCAGCTGCTACACAACCCCAAAGCATAATGGATCCACCTCCATGCTTAGCAGTTGGCAACCTATTCTTCTCTACAAATGCTTCAATGTTTTTTCTCCAAACATACCTTCCTTGGTTGTGGCTAAAAAGTTACATTTTGGTTTCATCAGCCCAAAGCACATTGTTCCAAAAGGCTTGAGGTTTCTCAAGGTTTTCTTTTGCAAACTTCAAATGCTTAATTTTGTGTTGAGGTCGTAGGAAAGGCTTCTTTCTTGCAACTCTGCCATTTAGGTCTTTGTTGTTTAAGGTACGCTGTATTGTTGTCCGGTGAACAACTAGACCTGCGTCCACTACTCTTTTTGCAGCTCTTTTGCAGTGATGTGAGGGTTCTTCTGAGCATTCTTCTGCCAACTGTTTAGGGGAACACATGGTTTTTAACACCTGACACAACAGCTACCACAGTCAGATACTTTATAAGGCGCAGAGTTACTTCAGGATATATAGTTCAACCCTGGAATTATATTCACCTGACTCAGTAAAGCCCTAACGAGTAATTCACCTGGGTCTGGGCCGTAGTAATCATCTTCTTAAAAGGTAACAAAGAATAATCCAAAAGGGTTTCCAAATTTTTGCACAGAGCCCTTTTTCCTTTCTTATCATTTAAAAACTCAGAAAAATAAAAAGAAACCTTGCTTTTAAATTTTCAGAAAGGTGTCATACTTTTCTTTGTAGCATTTAGTATTCAGGTTTGCTTTCAATCGGTGGGAGATTAATTGCAACAAACATTTAAACCAGGGGTGCCCACATTATTGCACCCTACTGTGAAAAAGCATAATGCCGGAGTAACTAAAATACAAAAACACAATGCAAAATGAAGACGGATTGTCAAGGATGGAATCCGATTATTACTAGCAGTGAGGCAGATTCCCTTTCTTGGGATGGTAAGTTCTGAGCATGTGTATTAATCATGTCACAGCTCCTTTAAATCCAACGCGCAGTAACAAGCAGTAACCTGCTTTTCAACCAAAGTTTGGGCACATACGTAATATGACATATGATATGACATTGGCATTTACAATTAAAAAAACATTCAATTTTCAGAGACGTACAAGCATCTGAAGTGACCTGAATGGACAAAAGTAACAGGTGAAACGAGGAAACAACATCATGAAGAATATGAGCAGTTAGTACCAGATGGGCACAGAGTCAGTTTCAGTAACTTCCTGGGTTCACTTATGCCACAATACTTTTTGTGGGCTGAGATGACCCTTAAAATGCACATCATATCTGAGCTCTGGCTGTAACTCACCGGTGAGTAACAGTCTTCAGCAGGGTCCAGAACATGGGCTGGGGGAGGGGTCCTCGAGACCCCCCTTTCGAGCTACGTCCCCCACTCTCCACCCGAATGTACTTGCTCTTGAGGCCATGGACAAACACAGCCTCCAGGGCGCAGCAGAGGAGGTTAGCATCCGCGTCCTCGCTGGTCACCACTGCATCAGTGGTCACGTACCTCTTCTGGAGTGCTTTGAGCGACAGAGCAAATTTGCTCTTTATCCACTAGAGAGACAAAGGAAAAGAACTAATTATAATCACCAGGGAAGACCAGGAATAGCAAACAGAAACTGGTCACAAAATGGACAAGCAGGTCAGTCGTTTCACTTGTGATAATACATTTCCCGAAAGCGGCTCTGTATTTCCTACATAATGGAATGCAAGCTATTTTAGAGAATGGAAACAAGGCCACAGTCATGTGATTCACACTGTTAGGGCAAATGCCAGTGAGACTTTGCCCTGATACAATGACAAGACCATCACCTGACTCCGGCAGATAACAAGTTACACAAGATTCAACAGATGACAAACATTTCAGGCTTCCAACAGGTCCTGTGGGTAATACGAGATGCCACAGGTTCAGCATGTAAATACAAACCCAAATTCCAATAAAATTAGGATGTTGTGAAAACCGTGAATAAAAACAGTATGCGATGATTTGCAAATCTCATAAACCGACATTTTACTCACAATAGAACATAGACAACATCTCAATGTTGAAAGTGACACATATTACGATTTCATGAAAAATATCGGCTCATTTTGAATTTGATGGCAGCAACACGTCTAAAAAAAAAAGGTTGGGACAGGGCCATGTTTGCTATTGTGTAGCATCCCCTCTTCTTTTAACAACAGTCTGTAAAGGTCTGGGAAGTGAGGAGACCCATTACTAGAACTTTGAAAGAGGAATGTTGTCCCACTCTTGTCTGATGTAGGATTCTAGCTGCTCAACAGTCCTGGGTCTTCTCAGCCAGATTTTTCGTTTTATGATGCGCCAAATGTTTTCTATTGGTTAATGGTCTGGACTGCAGGCAGACCATTTCAGCACCCGAACTCTTCTTCTTCTACAGCGAAGCCATGCCGATGGATGCAGTACGTGGGTTTGCATCGTCTTGCTGAAATATGCAAGGCCAACCCTGAAAGAGACGTTGTTGTAAAACCTCTATATACTTTTCAGCATTGATAGTGCCTTTTCAGATGTTTAAGGTGCCCATGCCTTAGCTACTAATGCAACCCCATACCATCAGAGATGTAGGCTTTTGAACAGAGTGCTGATAACAAGCTAGATGGTCCCTCTCCACTTTAGTCTGCAGGACACAGCATCCGTGATTTCGAAGAACAATTTCAAATTTTGATTCATCTGACCACAGAAAAGATTCCATATTGCCTCAGTACATTTTAAATGAGCTTTGGCCCAGAGAAGACAACAGTATTTCTGGACCGTGTTAACATATGGCTTCTTTGCATGATACAGATTTAACTTGCACTTGTGGATTGCACGGCAAACTGTGTTCACAGACAATGATTTCTGGAGTGTTTCTGAACCCTTGCAGTGAATTCCAGTGCAGAATTATGCCCGTTTTTAATGCAGTGATGCCTGAGGGCCCCAAGATCACGAGCATCCAATATTGACCCTCGGCCTCGTCCCTTGCATGCAGAGATTTCCCCGGATTCTCTCAATCTCTTGATGATATATTGTACTGTAGATGGCGGGATATTGAAAATCTTTTCAGTTTTACATTGAGGAACATTTTTCTGAAATAGTTCCACAATTTTTAGACTCAGTTTTTCACAGATTGACGAGCCTCTGCCCATCTTCACTTCTGAGAGACTCTGCCTCTAGTAAAATGCTCTTTTTATACCCAGTCATGTTACTGACCTGTTGCCAATTAACCTCATTAGTTGTAAAATGCTCCTCCAGCTATTTTTCATTAGTACCTTTTACTTCTCCAGCCTTTTGTTGCCCCTGTCCCAACTTTTTTGAGATGTGTTGCTGCCATCAGATTCAAAATGCGCTAATGTTTTTTATGTTATGGTGAAATGTCTCATTTCAACATCAGATATGTTGTCTATGTTCTACAGTGAAAAAATGTGGGTTTATGAGATTTGCAAATCATTGTATTATGATTTTATTCACGTTTTGCACAACGTCCCAACTTCATTGGAATTGGAGTCTGTGCATGTTACAGCACAGCAGTGTTGGTCTCCTAACTGATATTGCCATTTTATGAATTTTAAAATGGTGGTGGTCTCCTCAAAGGCTGTAGGGAATAATGCAGTCAATTTCCACCATTTTAGCACTCAAGAAGACTGACAGGAATTTCCAAAGTTTGCAGAGGCTCAAGGCAGAAATTCTCCTTCTCAGCTCATGACTGGAAAAAATAAGGCAAGAACCATATTAAACTGGTTTGACATCTCAGCTGTTTCAGTGGTCATCCAGCAATGCAATGAACTGCATTCTCCATCAGATAATGAAAGACATTAAACAGGTGGTAGAAAAACTTCCTTTACGGGGATCAGAGCTGGAAGCCAGTGTTTCAGTATGAGCCGTTCGATCTCAACAGACCACAGAATTTCCTACAGAGCAATTCAACATCCCTGTGCTGCAGTCAGATTTTTTTTTTTTTGGTTTCTTGTGGCCCAATAAGGTCACTTCTGACCGCAAAGCAGCAAGTACGTTCCAAAAATGTGTCCTTCCTTCCTGTACTACTCTCCACTCCTCGCTTCACGGCTGAGGTGGTGACACAGGAGGAAAGATTATTTGCAGTATTGGGACATACCCCCATTTCCCAAGAGGTCTCATCAAACCAAACCCACACCTGCTTAGCTTGGGCACTTCATCAAGAGGAAGATTACTGTGAGGCAGCAGAGCTCCATATAAATGGCAATAGCCTCTTTTAAGATGGGTGCATTTTTCAACATGGAGGTGTTTTGGAGGTTCCTTTCAAAGAGCTGCCCATCAATAAAGGTCTGGAGAACGAGGATGACTGCAGCCCAGCAGAACCGCAGTTAGAAACCCTCACATAACTGAATCATGAAAGCCATCTTTCACAGTGATAAGCTGTACAAAGTAATGAATGAATCCTGAATTTAATATCATAACAGAGGAAAATGACTGTGAAGTTAAGACTTACAACTGCAGTTAATGATGGCAAAAAGCTTATCTGGTCTTATTTCTAACTTAGTTCCCAGCAATTCACTTTCATTTCACAGAGCCATAAGAAGTATTACATTTCAACAGTCATTGTAGTTTTTCAGGTTATGCTTTTGTAACCTGGGCTCAGGCTGGCATTTATTCATTATAAATAATTTTATAATTATATAAGAATGTATCTGAAGGGTGTGAAAGGATGAGTCAGTGCCTTCTTGAGCTAATAGAGACAGGTTGAGAGAGGTGTTGCTCTACTGAGGGCTTTACCTGTTTGACCTCTTTTTGCTCCGGCCCATTCTCAGGGGTGTGAGTGGAAAGCATCGCACTTCCTTCACTTCTCCAGTCACATGACACACTGAAACACAGCAACAGTCAAGAACAGATTTCAGTAAGAAGCAAATATGGCACAGCACTGCCAAGCTAATGCAATTGATGTCAATACAGCTACCAACATTACCAATAACAACAAGTGCACCGCCTATCAGCAAATGTCATATTGCTGCACAATACCAGTCCCCTACCGGTGTATGCATATTATATTTCCTAAAAAGTAGGTCAAAGTGACCTGAATAGGGTACATGACACACCCTCTCCCCAAGATGCATCCACACACCAACTTTGATGTTCCTAGGTCATACGGTATTGAAGTTATGGAGCGGACACGAATGCGGAGGGACAGACTGACGGACGGACGGAGTGCAGTCCTATAGTCCCCTCAGTTTCCGATATTGGGAATTGGTAATTAGTCCCCTAACATTACTAATAATGATAATACAAAAAGGTAGGCGTTCAGTGTGGCCCATTATCCAGAAATCTGCAACCAGCAAATGACAAGTATCTATTGAGATAATTTCAGCCAAACTGATTCTTTGAAATTTTTTATTTATTTACTTTTTTTTTATTTAAAGAGTATTTTTTGGGGATTTTCTCCTTTATTAAATAGTAATAGAGTAAAAAGTGACAGGAAAGTTGGGGAGAAGAATGGCGAAGACATGCGACAGATGACCGGAGCCGGAATCAAACCCAGGTCGCCACGGGAAGGACACAGCCTTTATGGTGCACGCGCTTGGACCGATGTGCCACTTGGGCGGCCCAATTCTTTGAAATTTTTTAAACAAATTCTTGCACAGTTCAAACATTTGTCTGAAGCCAGGTTTGGGACAGTGGAAAACGCCTCGCGAAAAATGCTTAATGCAGCTTAAAGGACCAAATTTTACCAGTAAACCCTCCAAGCTGCTTGCATTTAAATCCATTTCATCGTACCAAATATATCCAAATGCTTGAGATCAAAGTCAGGAAGGAAATATTTCAATTAAAAATTCAGCTCTTTGTCGGTACATTAAAAAACATAAAAAATAAAAATTTCGACGAGCAAGAACCTACCGAATATGAATGCTATAAGACTCAAAACTCTCATGTCCTGAATTTTTTATTAATGTTCCAAAATTCCGGCAGTCTGTGTTGGTCAAAATTTGTCTCTCTGATTCATTACAATCATTCAGTTATTGTCTAGTGGTTTTGCCTCAACCATTGTGCTTCTTTCCCTCTCTTGCTCACCTGACCCTTGCCTTTATTATTTAAGTTCCTGGGTTTTGTCTTCCCCATGTTCTCGCCGTCTTACTCTCTCCCATCTTCAGTCTTAATTCAGAATCCTGTTCCAAAGCTCCCTGCCTCTTCTGCCTCCCTGGTGCTTCTTTGAACCCGGACTGTCTATGTCAACGTTCCGCCTGTTCCACTGGCTTCGGCTGGTGAATGGTTACTTTAACAAGAGTTGTCAGAAAGACAACAAAGCTCGCCGGGGCAAGGTTAAAGTTTTTCTGCTCGCGGACGGACGCGGACGCCGACGCCGGGGGTACGACAATAGCTCTCCGGACATTTGTCCCGGCGAGCTAATAAATGAGCCCCATGAGGCTTTCTTTGCATCTGCTCTTTTAGCTCCTGTGTTCTGCTTTCTGATTCAAAGCTGTCCACAATTAAAGCTTTCCTTTGGCACCAACTAAGTCCAAAGGCCTGAAAATGTAGTTAGAAGGGATGTACTTTGAATAGTCACTAGAAAACTCAAAGACGTGCACAATTATTGATGTCATTCAGCACTAACTACACCCAAAAGCTTGGGAATGTGGCAAGATGGGAAATAATTCAAATATTATTTCAGCCTTTCCTTTGCTCATATCCACAAACAAGCACTTGCAAAGATAGTTATAACTGTGGAAGGTTTGAGTTTATCGTTTATTGTATGTTTTGAGTTCTTTAAGCCGATGTGCACCAAAAAAGGCCTTAATAATCATTTTAAGTATTTCTTTTCCAACATTTTCAAGCTTTTGGATACAGTTAGAACTGAGGGAAAGCATTCATTTCTGAAAGTTATGAGTCTCTTGCCATCATTGCAGGTTCTGGTGCGTTACGGGTTTTTCACATTTGCAAAGAGAAAACGCTGAATCAGTGCTTAAAATATTTCCCTATAGTTAATGCAGAAGCAAAGCTTTAATGATGAAAGACGATACATATGGCGTATCCCTCTGTAGTACCTTTCCTTTGTTAAAACAGGAATTACACAATGCAACACTTGATTACCTACGGGCTTCTGTGCCATCTTATACAAGTTGAGAGGCAACACCACTGATTGCCTTCTCAGACAAGATCAAAGTGCCGTTGGCTTTAGACTGCAAATCGTTTGTGCTGGTGACACATTAAGTTTTTTTTGAAGACAATCTTTTATCAGATGATACGATCACGCAAGAGAAGTTGAGTCACATTTCATACACTGAAACGTTTGTAATAAGTTTGTAACTTCCTTATTCGCGAAGTCATGAGAATCAACTGACAAAGGCAGAAATGCAAGTAGCGGGAACACTTTGTGGGAAATAAATAATTTGAGCATTTAAGATGGAATAATAAAGTATTCATATAAATCCGAGCACCGTTGAAATATTGCACCCATCAAAAGTAAGGGCTAATCTGCTGAAAACATTCTGCTGAAAATTTGTTTACCAATCCCCCCCCCAATCCACTCAACTAGATAAATATACATCTCAAGAATAACTGGCGAAAATTTTATCATAATATATAAAGAAATAAATAAATTACGAAGGAAAGTATAGATGGTTGAAGTTTTTCAGCAGATTTGCCCTAACCCATATCAAAGCAAGAGTTCTCTCGACAGTGCGTGGAAGTGCATTCCACCCCATGTACACCATTCTCAACCACAACTTACAGAAATGTAGGCCTATATCCTTCTATTGACTGTAAAATAAAAACGACAAGAGCAATAAAAACAGAACAAACAAAGGGTAACAGTTACCGTAACAGCAACACATGCAGGAACGACTTTTCCTGAAGTCAACGCATTAAGGTACCCGCTTCAACATTGGTTCTGTTACATAGTCATGATAGCCAACTTAAAACAGCACCAGACACTCACGACACATCATGTGACTATAGATAAACACACGTTAAATAGCTGGTTTATCAGCTTCGGACTCCTGCGGTAGTTTCTTTAAACCCTGCAGTTGAGGAGCCCAACACGGAGAGGTTCTCTCAGCTGTAGCGACATCGGTAATAACAACAACAGGTCATTTGATTCATTTGTGAATGACACAGCGCACTGATGGTGTCACCAGCTTGTTGCCTAGTAAGCTACTTGACGTTACCCATTCTGCATTTCCAGAAGCCAACTCAGACAAGCTGACATGACAGTGACTACTGATAAACGTGAAGTTTTCAAAACTACTCAGCGCGAACAGCCAGCTCGCGTAACCGCTCAGCAAATGCGAGCAGTTGACACAAAGGAATACCGTAGAAACGGATTCCTGATGCGATGAGGAAGCCACTTTACCAAATAAAAGTTCATTACAATCACAATTTGTAGGAATTCCCATCGAAACGTTCGAGGATCCCTTGATAGATAACAAGAGGCCGAAAATATCCGACTGTTTGGCGAATGTAACAGTTATCTTGTAATGGCAACGCGCTAGCAATCGGAAACGACTTCACGGCCCTTTTGTTATCGTTACTTGTGGTGGTCACTTACCACTGTTAACACCAAACTTCCAGCAAAAATTGCGTTAGGCAAAAAAAAAATTCTGCAAAAGTAGCCTACAAACATCCGCTCATCTCTTTCCAATCAGCTGTTTCCGACAGTTCGCTTGTGGGGCATCATGGGATTGAGTCCGGTGACGTACTAGCACGTGGTGGTAACCAAAGAAGGCTCCTCCAGTATCTTTGGTAGTAACCAACCAGACTGTGGTAGTAACAGCCAAAGATACTCCAATATCTTTGACACAGCGCAGTGCTTTTTCCGGTTTACTGCTACAATGACGTCACGTCACAGCAGGAACTGCAGATGGGGTGCAGGAAGTGATTTCTCCACAGAGAACCGCTATCAAAATGCCAAAGATTTGCGCCGTTTACTGCTGCGCCAACTAGTAACATGGAGACAAATCAAGTTACTTTCGAGTCATGAATGCAGTGACATGTTAAGGTGAGAAATTTATGAAGCTCCAAGAGAAACGACGGCAGACATGGATTAAAAACCACAGTATACAGTGCGGAGGAGCGGAGTCAGACGATGGTCGCGTATGCAGTGACCACTTCGTGAAAGGTAAGGCTACGATCATTCAGCTACTTAACTTCACATGTCTTGCTAGAATGTGAACAACTACAGACCAACGATTTCCAACCGGCGTTCTTCACTTCCTGCTCCCTATCTGGCTTTCGCACGTCATCGGGATCACGTGATTGCAAACAAGCCATTCCATCCCGCAAACGGACACAGGTCATCTGATCTCTCCCAGCTTTGGTTCGAGGTAGTCGTCGCTCGTGTCTCTGACCCTAACCTTACACCGAGCCCCGAAGCAAACCCTAAATTTAACCCTGACCCTAACCTTAAATGTCAGTTTGTCAGATGGAAAAGAGTGACGACCTAAAACCCATGGCAAAAAGTATGGAATCACCTTGCATCGAGATTGTCTATCCAGCTTTTATATCTCAAAGTAAATAAAGAAATCAGATACAACTCAAAACAACTTTTGTTTATTAGCATAATAACATTCAGGCTTCGATGAAATTATTTTAATTAATGGCATATTTTTGCATTATCAAGTAATGGAAAAATATAGTATCACTCAGTGTTAAGGAAAAAGGAAATGGAATCATTTTTAAGGAAAAAAAATATGAAATCACCCCATAATAAGCATTTCTAAAAGAGATACTAGCACAAATCTCAATTTAAATTAGTCTGCAGTTGAAAGAGAGTGCTTGCTAACCTTAAAGAGGTGTTGGACTCAGCTAATTGAAAGGAAGCATTGCACCAATAAGACAGCTAACAATTGAAACAATGAAAGGGATTTAAAAATTGCTCTAAGATGAAAATTCAGCACAGAAAGTGGCAAATGATGTTGGTTGTTCCCAGTCAGCAGCGTCTAAAATTTGGCGCTAGTAGAAACAATATAGGAAGGTTATAAAAGGAAAACGTAGGGGTAGACCATGGAGGAAGTCAAAGCACCAGGCCAGAAAACTCAAAATTTACATACTGTAAAGCCAAAAAAAAAAAACAGTTCTAATTCCAAAACAGAAGAAAGCAAGGTTACAATGGGCTAAAGAAAAGCAATCCGGGAGTGTGGATGATTGGATGAAAGTGATATTCAGTGATGAATCATGAATCTGCATTGGCCCACGTGATGATGATAGAACTCGTGTGTGTGTGATGTAGTTCCAATGTAACATGCAAAGATTACTGCTTGAAGAAAATAAACAAATTTCCCAGTAAGTTAGGATATGGGGTTGCATGTCAGGTACAGGACCAGAAGAGATGGCAATCATCCCTTCAACAGTCAGTGCACAGATATTGTTGTGGTTCCCATTCAGACATGCTTGTGTCTTTAGAGGTCCCTTATCTTAAAATAATTAGAGAGAGACAGACTCCTCAGAAAATTGGACTTTAATCACGTATATGCACCAGTACAAAGCTGAGCTCTTGTTGCGCAAGAAAAACTGACTTTCCATTTTTTACACCCAATCTTTGGAAATTTCTTCCAAGTATGGTTTTACTGTCCTCTCACGCTACAAAGGTTCAATGATATGTCTGTTTCTTACTTATTTTTCTCTTTTCTCTTTGGTTGGCGTCATTTGCAAAATAACCACTTCAAGAATACTTAATTGTTAAAGAGAACTTCTAAATGGGTCAAAGGTAATCCTTGGGAAAAGCTTTAAGAGGCAGGCAAACCAAAACACTGCCTATGTGCCTGGAGAACTGCAACCAAAAGATGACACCCCTCTTACGATCCAGTATTGGTTATACATATTTCTAATACATGTAGTACCCATATCTGTGCTACTAAATAATAACAATGCTGATGACTGAACAGATATTGACTGAATCAACTCAACAGAGGTTTATCAAAGCTACAGAAATCAACTGAGCAGATATTGATTAAATCAACTGAACAGATATTAATCAAAGTTACAGAAATCAACTGCTTGTGTATGTGTGTGAGTGTGTTCGTGTGTTTTTGCTGCTTTCATAATATGGTTACTGATTATGATTATCGATTTACTGGTGAATATGATGAGTGATACTGAAATATGATCCCCAACAGTACATGTTGAAATTTTCGAATATTTTCTGATTCCATCAGTAGAAAATACAGTTTGGTGATGATGAAGTTATTCTTCAGGACGACGATGTGTCTTGCCGCTGAGCAAAGAGTGTAAAAGCTTTTATTCAGGAAAAAGGTATGCCCAAGATACCTTTAAAATCTCCCTGCGATATTTCTTTGACCTGTGAGACATTTTCTTGTGAACTCAAGGGAGAGTTGTAGAGGAAAGGAAAAAGACCACCTATTTAAGTGAATTAGGATACAGCCCTTATTTCTGCCGTGGAGAGAGAGGAGAGAGTTCTGGTCAGCTATGAACGAGAATGAATGGAGCTGCCGTCCTAGAACGCTTTCAGCTGAAAGCCATGATGCCAATTGGTAATGACAGACGCTGTTAATCAAAGAATCAAAAAATTTACAGGGAGCATCTCGGCACTTTTAATTTGGCCTAATCCCAATCTTCACACTCACAGACTTCCAGTTGAATTCCCTGGAGGTCCATGGAGGTTTAGGACTGTCCTACTGTCGTATCTTCAAGTTCTTGAGGTTTCTCTCGAAGACATTTTGAGCTCTTTATGAATACTTTCCATTTTTGCAGACTTTGTCTGAGGGAGTTTACTAAAACTAGGCTTATGCCGTCGGAGGCGACGGCTGGGGGTATATCCCTGAACGCCCCCAATCCTCCAATTCCCCAATCCTTGAATAGACGTGAATTGACTTTCATTTGAACTTAATTTCAGGTCAATCGGACAAATGGTTCTGAAGATATGGCCAAAATGGTAATTTTCCATCACAAAGCGCCACCTGGTGGCAAAATATTGAACCATACAGGTATGATGTCATCATGTGACACATTGTGAGGTCATGACCATGCAGTTGTGCATAGTTTCATGTCAATTGGACAAATAGTTCCAAAGATATGGCAAAAATGGTGAATTTTATGTGACAAAGCTCTACCTTGTGTCAAAATTTTGAACCAAACAGGTATAATGTCATCGTGGGACACACCCTCATGTCATGACCTTTCATTTGCTCTTGATTTGAGGTCAATCGGACAAATATTTCCAGAGATATGATAAGAACAGTGATTTTTTTTCCGTTTTTGACCCCTGGCCAATCTAGAAATTGTAAATTGTCCAGAATAGAATCAGTTCTTCTGCTTTATCATACTTACTTATATGCAAAACTTGGAATTTCTAATTGAAATATTACTGAAGTTATCGCGTTAACACATAAATCAGTTTTTGGCCCCTGGTGGCCAATCTAGAAATCGTAAATTGTCCAAAATCGAATCAGTTCTTCCTCTTTATGATACTTACTTGTATACAAAACTTGAAATTTCTAATTGAAATATTACTGAAGTTATCGTGTTAACACGTAGGGCGGCGCGGCGCAGCGGCTGGACCAAAAACGTAATATCCCCGGAACGCCATTTGGCGTTCGGCGATATAATTAATAGTGTGTGATGGTAAAGCATGGGGTTCCCAGACAAAGCCCAAAAGCAATAGGCTCCATAAAAAATATTAGTTTATCATCCCCACCCGCATCAGAATTCATGGCCGCATCAAATTTTTCCCCTAGTATTTTTAGTATTGAAAAACAGGAAATTGGCGCAATGCTGCTGGCGAGAAGCACGAATGTATCCACAGATGAACACTAATACTGTTTGCTTGAAAAAATTAAGAGCCATATTCTGAGAGAATGGCACTGGCAGTGGAGTTGACATCTCAGAATTGCATGAAATTTGGCAGAATGGTGCCCATACATGTGTAACGGGAAATCTTGGATTTTGAGCTCACAATTTTTCTCGATATAGCTACAGCGCCACCTAGAAGTGGAAAGGACAGGTACCAAAGTGAGCATTATTGAGGAAAAATACCCATTTTTGAAGGAATTGTGTGGATAACTGCTTCAATGTGCCAAAGAAGTTATTATTGTATTTGATACTGGGATACCCACATTTTTAAAATGTGAAGGTGCCAACTGGTGGTCATGTTGGCTATACGATTTGCAGTGATGTCCAGGGGCCCATAAAAATGTCAACCAAGAAGATAGAGCCTTGAAATTAGCCACGTCTCCAGCCATTTTAGGATATTTTAACATGCCAAAGGAAGTTTTATGGCACTCTTTGCCAATGTCTCGATATAAGGGGACGAATGTTCAAAAAATATATCAGTATATGGGGTGCTGTTATCGATATGTCAGATCTGACAAAACCAGACATGTGCCATGTAGAAGTTCCTTGAAATGGAATATGTGCCTTAAGTACATTGTGATTTTGTTTTGGTATTGGTTTCACTAGTAAAGCCAATAGGTGGCGCCCCACTGTGCCACCTTATTCAGATCTCGCAAAACAAAATGTGCCACAGAGAAATCTTCTGAAATGAAATATGTGCAACATATCCAAAGTGAAAACACTGATTTTGCTTTGGCAGTTGTCTGTTTTAACTAGTTACAGAGATAGGTGGTGCCCATAGAGGTACTGGTGCAAGACAAATTTTAAGGTTTCAAACAGAGGTAAGAAACCTATTAATTTGGGACATTTGGATAGTATACTGGAACAATAACTATGACAGAGAAATTCATGAGAATTTAGTTTGTTGCTTGTGGTATGGGTATAAAATCAGTCAATTCTAGACACCAATAGGGTAACAATTAACATTGTACAGTCACTTTATACTTCTGAATATAAGTTTAAACTTCAAGGGATAGCTGGGAAAAGGCTGAATATAATGACAGTCTAGCCTGCAACAGTGTTTTGTTAAAATGTTGAAAAAGACAACATTTCTGTGAACACAGTTTGCAACAAAAACAATTACAATTTCTTATTGGTCCTTTATGTATATCAACTTCAAATTAACAAGTTCATAAACAATCTGTTCAGGTCTGCCATTTTGCAACGTGAACCAGAATCCGAAGAGCTTTGAAAGGCTGACTGCATAAGGACAGGAAGGATGCAATCTGCATGAATGTTTACTGGAGTTATTCAGTTGGTAGCGGGGATCCATTTACCCACAGACTGCATTACCTTATTTAACGAGCCTACAAGTTGCACTGCAGCTGGCAGTTTGAGGATGTGTTCACTTACATAGACTGTACGGTCTCTATGTATTAGCTATTACAAGCACTTAACATTACGTTAATAGCTTAGCAGCCAGGCCAGGTGTAAAGTTCAGAAGGGGTGGTTGGGTGGGCTTGATGCCGCGGGTTGACCCCCGATTACTACTGCTCAGACTCTGGCTCCAAATGTGCAACATGACAGCGCCCGTACCTTGGATATTTTGGCCCCATTTCTGATCAATGAGAGTGAATGGGGATGTATTGTCCGTCTTTATGTACAGTCCATGGTTTTCACAATGTACATAAGACGCATATTCTGATATTCCATTTCAAGAAACTACTCCATGGCACATATCTGATTTTTGTCAGATCTGACATGTCGGTAACAGCGCCTCCTATACTGATATATTTTTGAACATTCGTCCCCTTATATCCAGACATCGGAAAAGAGTGCCATAAAACTTTAGAGAAAAGGGCACCTTACCGAAAAAATCACCGAGCACTATTCCGATAAAAAGCAAAAGCTGGAGCCAGGCATTGACTGCATTGACTGTCCAGACTGTGCACAGATTTCTTGTCATTGCACGTATAACCAACATGACCACCAGGCGGCACTTTCACATTTTAAAAATGTGGGTATCCGAATATCAAGTACAATCATTATTTGTTCGGCACATTGAAGCAGTTATTAGCAATATTCCGTCAAATATTGGTATTTTCCCCAAAAATGCTCAATATGGTACCTGACTAGTCCACTTGTAGGTGGCGATCAAACTCCAGGATTTTCTGTTACTCATATATGGGCACCATTCTGCCAAATTGCATGCAATTCTGAGACGTCAACTCCACAAAGTATCTCAAAAGTGCCGTTGTCTTAGAACATGGCTGTTAATGTTTCTGTGTAGTTCACAGTCCTGTACTGGACTCCAGTACACAGTACTGGAAATAAACGGGTCTAGATACCTAGGGAAACATTTTATGAATGCATAAGAAAACTATGTGTAGCGACTTTCCATCTGTTTAAAGTCGTTTGAGAGGATGTGAATAGGTCCTGTACGTTTGTGTGACGCGCTGCTGCTGGTTATGTAATCACGCTGAGTCCAGGTAAAGTTTCAAAAATATAATAAAACAATAACAGCTTCTTGGCAGCTCTCTTGTTACACACGCATTAGATGGAGAACATGTACACTGATGGCGAATGTGCAACAAAGTGACAAACTAAACAAAAGCGGTGAACAAAAATTACGGCTACCTACACACACACACACACTCACATACAGACACACACACACACACACACACACACACACACACACTCCTACCAAGTAGGAGACATACATGAAGGAACCTTCAACAATAATAAAGCTCAACAATTAACGTCCATTGGTAATCCACGCTCGAATCTTCTTTCTTCATGAGCCACATTCATATGACTCAAAAGTCCACAGTCTCAAGAGTTAAAGTCAGATAGTCAAAACCCAACAGGGTGAGTCTCAGTCCAAAAAAAAAAGTCAGCTGAAACCAGGATGTCCTCAAACAGCTTCAGCCTCCTGCAGCAGGCAAACATTTGTGATGGGCCGCTCCAGGCAGCTGCTCCAGGTTTCAATCCGCACCTGACGGACAAATCCCCTTTGATCTGGGAAAGTTTGAATCACTCGTTCCACCGGCTAAGTTTCGAGGTGCCATGCTGTCCATAATGATGACGAGATTCCCCCCTGACCAGATTCCTCTTCGCTCCTGTACATCTCTGACGCTCCTGTAGTTGAGGTAGATATTCTTTAACCCATCTCCTCCAAAACAAATCAGACATGTATTGAACTTGTTTCCACCTCCTACGTATATATATGTCTGAGGGTTTGAACACTCCTGGTGGTAATGTTGGCAAGGTCTTCAACAATAGCAGGTGGTTTGGTGTTAGTGCTTCCAGGTCGTTTGGATTCAGAGAGGCTTTGGTGATTGGCCTGCTGTTTATTATGGCTTCAATCTCACAAAGCACTGTATGAAGGCTCTCCTCATCCAAGCTCTGCACTTTAAAGGTCGAGTTGAGAACCTTCCGAACAGATCGTATCAAGCGTGCCCAAGTCCCCCCCATGATGCGAGCCAGCAGATGGATTAAACCTCCATTGGATTCCCTTCTGAAGCAAGAAATCATGAATCTGCACCTGATTCCACTGTACAATGGGCCTCTTCAGCTCCCGCTCTGCTCCTACAAAGTTAGTTCCATTGTTAGAGCGTAGCTCTCAAACTTGACCACAGCTAGCAGTGATTAATAAAACGGTGTCCAATGATGATGCAACCTCAATATGTACAGCTCTGATGGCGAGGCAAGTAATTATGACACCGTACCTCTTTACCATGCTCCTTCTACTCTTAACCTCGAAAGGTCCTAAGCAGTCGACTCCAACATGAGTGAATGGTGGTTCATCTGGAATAATTCTCTCATGAGGCAAGTCTGCCATCTGCTGGTGAAATGGAAGAGCATTCAGGCGCCTGCACGTGATGCACCTTGATAGCACTCTCCTGATGGCTGAACTCACACTGGCTATCCAGTACCCCTCTCTCAGCTTAGACAGCATATGTTTACGGCCACCATGTCCGACTTCCTGATGCACATACCTGAGTAAAAGCTCTGAGATGTGGAGATCTTTTGCCAGAATTATTGAATGCATCTCTTTCACAGGCATGGATGATCTACTGAGCCGACCACCAACTCTCAGGACTCCATCTTGCAGCTGTGGACAGAGCTTATGCAGGTGACTGGACTTCTTAACCGGCTGCCCTTTCCTCAGACTGGCTAGCTCCTCAGGAAATCTTTTTTCCTGACAGAACCTGATGATGGCTAGCTCAGCTTAGTCCAGGGGCCTCATGTATGAAGAGAGCGTACGAACAGGAAAGATGCGTACGCTATTTTGTTTTGCGGATGTCAGATGTATGAAAACAAACGTGACTTTAGAAAAAATGCAAAAAAGTAATAGAATTTAGCATTTTTGCTAAATTAAAGTTGATTCAGATTTTTCATTCAAATTTGCAAGCTGAATTGGTAGCCCGCTATATTATAAATTTAATACTTTTTACAAAATCCTACTTTTCTTTTTATGAACGTACGCAATATTTAAGCATAAAATCCACGCAATTGTTCGTACATGAGGCCCCAGATCTTCCCCTGTGAGACATCTGTGCACTGCTGTCCTCTGGAAATCCTTCATCTCCTCTTCCACAGAGGATGCCTGTTGTTCTTTGCTGATGTCAGACTGTGCAATGGTCAGATGTAACTGTCTCCTCTTCTTTACACTGGACATGAGGCAGCTTTTAATCCTCAGGAGCCATGCCACTGATTTCCTCAGACTTGTCCAGGAGGAAAAGTTCCCAGTGAGATGAGTTACAGGTTCTTCTCTGGCCTGGACAACATTCACTGCAGCAATGCTTTTGAGCTCCGGGTCGTCGAGCGAAAGCTGCTTAAGGTCTTCCTTCTCAACAGGCCATTTACTCTCAGTATGCAAAAGAAAGTCAGGCCCTGACATCCACGTACCATCTGCAGTTAACACATCAACTCTCACACCTCTAGAGGCCATATCTGCCCGATTGCTGCTCGTGTCCACATACCTTCATTGAGCAGGACAGGAAGCCTTGAGGATTTGTGAGACCCGGTTTGCAACGAAGACTTTGAACCGCGAAGTCTCGTTCCTTATGTATTTCAGCACAGATGTGCTGTTAGTCCAGAACACCGAGTCCTGCAAATCCATCTGTAACTCTTTCTTCCAGAGCATATCAATGCGGCTGGCCCATGGTTGCAGCGACAAGCTCCATCCTGGGGATTGTGACGTATTTTAAAGGTGCTACTCGAGCCTTTCCCGTAACAAAAGCACTGTGTATTTCTGAGTTCTTTGTTTTCAACAACAGGTAAGTAACTGTTCCGTATCCATGTTCACTGGCATCACAGAAGTGATGTAACTGTGCTGAGGTAACTTCTTCAAAGCCTGGTGGCTTCATGCATTTGCTGACCTCAAACCTGTCCAACAGATGCAACTGCTGCAGCCACTCCAACCACTCTTTGGAGACCGACTCAGGCACAGTATCATCCCAGCCTATCCCCGTCCTGCACAGGTCTCTCAGGATCTTCTTAGCTGTTAAAACCACAGGGTTCAGCATTCCGAGGGGGTCGTAAATGGAACTGACGGTGGAGAGGATTCCTCTTCTGGTAAATGGTCTATCCTTAAGTATGATCTTGAACTTAAATGAGTCCGATTGGATGCTCCATTCCACACCCAGCACTCTCTCCACGGATAACGAATCCAGCTCCATGTCCAGCCCTTCAATGCCTTTTGCACTGTGATTCTCTGGAATGGATTCCAGCACTCCAGGCCTGTTACTAAACCACTTTGTAAGAGAAAATCTACCCTTGGAACACAAAGACACCAGGCTCCTGTAAAGCACCACTGCTTCCTTCTCTGTGGCCACTGACACGAGGCA
The DNA here is from genome assembly GCA_029721435.1 of Gymnothorax reevesii. Classification (NCBI taxonomy): domain Eukaryota; kingdom Metazoa; phylum Chordata; class Actinopteri; order Anguilliformes; family Muraenidae; genus Gymnothorax; species Gymnothorax reevesii. Next base: position 62,259,404 of record CM056582.1, on the reverse strand, counting down.
ATAATCCACGTAAAAGTAGTGCAGTAACTTATCCACTGTTTCCTCACCGTAGTGATGCCCATAGTCCTCTGCACACCTTCTGAGAGCGAAATTGGTACAACTGGGAGATGATATCGCTCCAAACAAATGCACCTTCATCCTATGCTCAGCAGCTGGTTGTGGCATGTCTCCATTTGGTCACCATAGGAACCTGAGGAGGTCTCTGTCATCAGGAGGAACCTGCACCTGGTGGAACATGGACTCAATGTCGGCCATAGTCACAACTGGTTCTCTCCCAAACCGGGTCACTACTCCAATAAGAGAGCTGATAACATAAGGGCCCTGGAGAAGTTGAGCATTCAATGATGTTCCTTGATATTTTGCTCCACGGTCAAACACAACTGTGATCTTTCTCTCGGTGGGATGGTAAACACCGTGGTGCGGTATGTACCATACTTTTCCATCACAATGGTCCAGCTCCTTCAGGTACCTTCTCAGCATAACCTTTAACCAGAAGGTCATTTATAAAGGTGTTATACTCACTATGAAACGTTGAGTCCTTCTCAAACCTTCTTTTCAAATAACGAAGGCGCTGCTCGACAATTTTCTTGTTATTTGGCATCTTGATGTCAGTGTTCCTTAAAGGCAACACTGTGGAATCATTTTTTATTGATTCAGCTAATTCTTATTAATTGTTTATCCTTGCTTGTGCTTACTTAGCTTTGGTTCATAACCCTTTAGGCCTGAGTGTGTACTCTTCCATGCTTCTGATTAGCCGGGGCCAGCATAACTGTAGGTTTCCATGAACCTGGTTGGTGCGTCATGGCATGTAGCCTATCTGGAGTCATGAAGATCTGATGGGCCCATAACAGGGGCAAGATGTTCTTTCTCTCTCTTAGTTTATGTGTTTACAGAAGAAGAAGTACAAGGGAGAAGCTTCGGAATGTGAACGAGAAGCTGGACAGGAGGGAGGAATCGACTGTCTTCTCTGCGAGATGTATACACATAACTCAGGGGCGGCTTGACGTGCATTGCGTGCAACTGCAAGAGTCTTCCAGATTACATCATGATGTGTAAATCAGCGCGGTGGGAGAAGAACGTCACAATGTTTTTCAATAAAAGCCACAGAATCAGAAACTGTCCTTATCCTTGATCTTGCTGCCTTGACTTGCACTCTCTGCAGATGAAGTAAACTGACTTTGGCTTGGATATTAACTCCTTTGTCTCTGTCTGAGTTCTTTTTGAAGGTAATACCAGGAATATAAAATCAAAATTCCTACAACAAACGCAATTTGATAATGCCCCTCCACCTGTTTTGCCGAGTTAGTGACAAATTCCATGAATCTTTGATCCTCTGTGGACATTGCAGGTTGCTCCTCAGTGCTGCTTTCAGGGAAGGCATTCTTAAACTGTTGCTGCCAGAGGTCATCCAGGTTCACGACTGAAATTCTGATAACAGTTATTTGCGGATGCTCCCAGTTAACTGTTTCTCCACTGGTTCCTGACAATGGACCATTGACGGTCCAGCCCAGCAAGGTTCGGATAGCATATGGTCCATCATTCACGCTGCACACTACTTCCAACGGTTCCAGTGCTTTAGGAACATTGGTTGCTAGAAGTAGCTCTAATCCTGCATCAGTCTGAGGTAAGTGAACATGTTTCAAATATGACCATAATTTTATATCCCCTTCAGTAGGAATATTTCCTCTGTTCACAGGCATGGACTCCTGTGCATAAGCTCTTAGCAGCTCAAGAAAATTGTCCCCCTCCAGTGCTGCAACCTCCAGCCCTGACACAATGTTACTGCTTACGACTTTCTCCTGGCCCATGGTTCGAAGGAGAATGCGCTCTTTCCTCCCTGTGAGGTGGAGCTTTTGCATTTAACTCTCGGGGCAAAACAGCAGTATTCCCCTGGCCCAAGAAAGCGTAAGTGATAACAATTTTGGTTTCTTTATTTGATTTAACCTGTACCGGCACAATAGGCAGTTTGCAGTCCTGGTCTTCAGCCCCTGGGGTAAGACCACTTGACACCAATGTGTTTTCAACATGCAGCTCTGGGCTCCTCTCTGTCTGCTCAGAATCTTTAACGGGATCCTTGTGCAGTATAGTGGGATGTTTAAGGCTACACCTTGAGCAGGAAATCCTTTTACGGCAATATTTATTGATGTGTCCTGTACACAAGCAGCCGAAGCAGGTACCATTTTCCTTCAAGAAGCCCATTTTCCTTTTCGTAAGTCTTTTCCCCATCTGTACCCATACATTCAACGTGTGACCTCCTCTACAGCACGTGCATGCTCTCCTTCCTGTTTGTTTAATTTCCCTTTCTTTCCTTGCAGACAGATGTTTGTTTTCCACAGGGCCTACAGTGGTGGCGAAGCTGCTCCCCTTGTTTCCCGGACGAAGCTGTGGTTTGGGTTTGTTGGTTCCTCTATTCATGGTTATTGTTTAAGAGTCCTGTATGTTGCCAAACACAAGATCAGTCATAATTTTCACTTGCCTTTCAGTGAGGTCAGCAATATCTGTGAACTTAGTTCTGCGGTTATGTCGTTCTTGCAGCTCACAGGCACGGTTTGTCCATTTGTCCCCAGGTTTGTAGGGCAGTTTTTTAATTATTCTCAACATGTTTGAAGGTATATCCATATCCGAATGGTACTGCACGTCCTCCATGGCGTTAAAGCAGCCTCTGGGGAAGAGGCTGTAGTCTTGCAGGGCCTTTACATCCTCCGCTTTAAGTGGAGGCCATGAGAGGGCTTTGTCTGTATACGCAGAGGCAATCTTTTGTTCGTTCCCGAATTGCTCCTTTAATGGAGCTTTTGCCTTTTCATAACCTCGTTCTGGATTTATGTGTTGACAGCTTCTCACAAGCTCTTTGGCATGACCCTCTGTGTGTTGTTCCAAAAAATACGGACGATCACTCCTCTCAACTCGATTCACAAACGCTTTAATGAACGTGTGATATTTTAATGGATCACCATCATAAATTGGGATCTCTCTCCTAGGTGGAGCTGAAAGGCATTGCTGTTGCATTAGCAATGTGGTTATTTTGTTTTGTTTCCTCATGATGCCAAGGATGTCATTGCTGGTTTCCATATCAACTGTGTTAAATCCTTGTTGTCCACGAGAATCTTGCGTGTTAACTGGGCTTGTATGAAGTTGGATTTCTATTTGTTCATATGAAGTTGCATTTGTATTTGTGTCCATATTCATTTCAGGTTGATTTGAAATAAATTCATCTGCATTAACATTGAGCAATTGTTTAGATTGTGCCTTTTCCATGTATGATTTCATTCCATTCGAGACCTTTGATGTTCTTTTTCCACTTGTTGTGCTTTTTATCTTGAGAATCTCAAGTTTTGCCATTTTTTTCAGTGACTTCAGTGTTCAGGCATTGATCCTCTTCTTCCAAAGGGTGCTTTTCCTTTAATAATTTGTGCCTTGTGCTTAAAGCTGCCAGTTCAGCTTCTGCCTTTCAACGTGCAGAAGAAGCTGAAGAGCTCTATGACTGAGAAGTTTTGTGGCTTCCAACATTTAAAACTGTCGCTTGGTTTAATATCATCCTCATTTTCATTTGGTTCATTCGTTTCAACAGAGAGTACTGACATTTCTGGTAAATCCTGTTGCACTTGAGGATTTTTTTGTTCATTTTCAACAATCCATTTTTCAGCGTCCCATTGAAATGTATCGCTGTACTTCATAATGCTTGAAAATCATTCCTTTTGTTTAATAAGTTCATCCTCAGGAAGTAAAGGCAACGGTTCATTGTGTAAAGTTGTGGCATTTTGCCACAGTGCATTTAATTTACCCAAACATTCTTGCACTTGAGACACATCTTTCTTTTGTTTCATGAGCTCTTTCATTTTTGGTATCAAACCTTTAATTTTATCCACAACACATTTAAGTTCTTTGTGCAGTTTTTCTATTTTATTCCCCAGAGCCTTTTCAGTGACTTTCCTCTCCCATTTCTCAGACTCCATGTCAGAGCACGAGGCAGCTTCATTTGCTCGACTCATTTTGACCTCTTTTTTTTCATTCAGTTTTCAGTAAATCATAGCATTTAAATCGATCTACAATACCCAATCAATCAGAATATTTCACTTCAACAAGGCAGCATCAGCGTTCCTCCTCAAAACATCAGAAAGCTTCGCATTTACAAGCGACAAAGAGCGGACGTCATGCAGAGCACGGAGCAAACATAATGCACAGACAACGCATATACGACCAACATCCCAGAACAGAGAAGCACAGTCCAGCTTTGTTGGTACAAAGCGTTGAGGGTAATGGACGTGTCCGCACCCGGCCTTTGGTGTCCCGGGGCAGAAACCCGATGGAGTTACCCCTCGCCAAAGCTGGAATGTCAGACAGCAGGTCTGAAGGGTTTGACAGGCCGCAATCCTGGAGACCAATGATTGTTTTGGAGGTGTTCGTAATAACCTTGGCAGAGGAACTAACTGGAAAGGTAGGCCGACAGAAACGCTGTCCCAACCCTGGAGACTGACAATAAGGTTTGGGAGTTTGCTTCTATTAATAAAGGTCCATGACATAGTAGTGTATTTCAGTACCATAAAGATTATGATAATTTCTGAAGAAGGCAATACAATTCTTTACTGGAAGATTAGGGGCATGAAGCATAAATATCCACCAACTCTGCAATACAGTGCTAAGGCTTATATACACCACTGACACACTAGGGGACGGGGCACACAAATGGTTTACACCTGGATAACGGGAGGCACGCAGGATGCCAAACCACTTAGGGAGACAATACCTCTAAAAGACTTGCAGGTTGCTGGAAAGGAGGAGGAGACAATTAAGGAGATGCAAGGGTGTATGACAGTACCCCTCGAGAGGTGCCGCCTGGTGGTCCTGTGGTTAACCTCAGATGTCAACACAGGAAAACAGGGATGAGGGAAGGGTTGGGGATGTTGCGCCAAGGCACTCAGGAATGCCCTTTGAGTCTGCAACCCTTCTTGTCGACAAGAAACCGCCAACCACGTTCCCCACGCCGAACGTCCAATATCAGACACACGGTGTAGGAGCAGACAACATCGATGAGCCTGAGAGGAGGTGGGGAACTTATTTGTCTCCTGGAGTGGGATTTCCTTTGTGGCTAGCTAAACTCTCTGTCCCGCTTGGTAGACAGGAGCTGGTCGACAATGGTTTGCCTCTGGAAAGTGGTAACATGCTTGAGTAGTAATGCACTCTCCATCTACGCTGAGTGCAACGAACCAGGAACTGAGCAGAGGGAACTGTCACTTCTCTCTTGGTTTGGACCACAAGGACTATTCAACTGACTAGTGAACAACTGGGCCACATGACGGACCACAGAGCAACTGGTCCAGATCACAAGGACTGCGCGATGCACCTCAAGGACCATGCGAAGGACTAAAGACGGAACATTGGGCGACTGGTCTGGATCACAAAGACCAAAGACAGACTACCTGGACCATGCAACGGGCTGCTGTGGAACTGGACCGCATATATACAGTCATGGCAAAAAATATCGGCACCCCCTGCACTTCTGTCAAATAATGCACCACTTCTCCTAGAAAATTGTTGCAATTACAAATGGTATTCACATGTTTATTTCTTTTGTTTGCATTGGAACAACACAAAAAAGGCAGAGAAAAAATGCCAATCTGATATCATTCTGCGCTGAACTCCAAAAAGCTCTAAAAGTGGGCTGAACAAAATTATTGGCACCTTTTCAAAATAATAGTATTTCAAGCATGTGGTGCTCCTTTAATTTGTAATTAAACTCACTTTTGGCAAGTAACAGATGCTGGCAATATAGAAATCACACTCGCAACCAGGTAAAATGGAGAAAAGTTAACTCCACCTTTGTGTTGTGTGTACCACACTGAGCATAGACAAAAGAGCAAAGAATTGTCTTCCCTCGTCCCTGCTTTCTTGTGCTGACATCTCCGGTCAACCACAGGATCGGTTGTCCGGTCCACTTTTGTAGCTTTTTGGAGTTCTGTGCTGAAAGATATCAGATTTGGCATTTTTTTCTGCTTTTTTGTGTTGTTCCAATGCAAACAAAAGAAATAAACACGTGAACACCAAAGCATTTAATTGCAACAATTTTATGGGAGAAATGGTGCATTATTTGACAGAAGTGCAAGGGGTGCCAATATTTTTTGCCATGACTGTACATGAGGAGATCAATGAGTCCAGGATGTCCTCAGGGCCAAAGCCCATAACCATGCCTGAGGTGAGCAATGAGTCCAGGTCATACTTTGGGCCAAAGTCCCTAAACGGTGCCTGAGGTAAGCAATGAGTCCAGGATGTACTCGGGGCCTAAATCCCGTAACGGTGCCTGAGGTGAGCAATTAGTCCAGGATGTACTCGGGGTCAAAGTCCTATAATGGTGCTTGAGTTGAGCAATGAGTCCAGGACGTACTTGGGGCCAAGGTCCAGTAACGGTGCCTGAAGTAGGAGGCAGTGGGAGGTGTAAAAGCATTAGGAATGATGTTGGTGGATCTGACAAATATGTGGCACAATATTTAGTTGAAGCATACTGTCAAAAGAGAGGTCTAGATCAGCGTTTCCCAAACCTCTCCTGGAGTTTCCCTCGTCTTGCATGCTTTAGATCTCTCCCTGTTCCAGCACAGGTGATTCAAATGATCAGGTCAGAATTAACCCGAGAAGCTGCTTGATAATAAGCAAATCATTCGAATCACCTGGGCTGGAGCAGGGAGAAATCTAAGGCATGCAGGACAAGAGGTACACCAGGAGAGGTTTGGAAAACACTGGTCTAGACTATGAGGAGGCATACCATCTAACCTGATCACTATTAGAGAGTTAATACAAACAGTAGCACTGGACAACCTGATTTTACATCAGATGGATGTCAAAACTACTTACCTATAAGCATCAATAGACAGCAGGATTTACATGAGACAGCCACAGGGTTTTGAAGAGAAATCTCACTAGATTGAAAAGTAGGCGTATTGGCTAATAAAGTCTCTATATGGGTTTGCACTGTCTGTTGGAAATTCTAACAAAATACTAAATGAGAAACTGAGTGAATATGGCTTTTTGCAGTATGGGTTTACACAAAGGAAACCGAAAATGAGACAGTGATGATGTTAATGATGATAGATGATTTGATCACTGTTGCCCGCAATGAAAATGCGCACAGGGTGGTATGGGAGATGGTCCCAGCAAAATTCAACATAAAAAACTTAGGCAAACAGAAAGATTGTCTTCGTATTGATTTTGACCAGAGAAATAAATGCGTAAAAGTATCGCGAAAGAGGTATAAATAAATATGAAGTATTTGAAAGGTTCTTGTAAGCCAAGAGCGACATCTTGTGCACAGAAATTGAAGTACACCGATGATTCAGAAAATATCAATAAGTGATGTTAGAAAGTTAAGAGAGGCTGAAAGTAGCATAATCTCCCGATGTACATGTACAAGACCTGATCTGAGTTTTGCAGTAAGTGAACTGTCACAGTATTCCGCTGAGTCTACAGAAGAACAAAGACCCACTGTAGAACATGTTCTGGCATATCTGAAAGGTGCCACGGAGAGAAAGGCTGTTGCAGGAAATGAGACAATGAGAAATAGGCTTCAAGCGTACAATATGCAGATAAGGCGATTGAAGTTACTGAAAGGTGTAGCACAGCCGGTTATCGTACAAGCCTAAACAAAAATACAATACCCAGTACAAGAAATAGAGGGTATTAACGGTTACTTGTGCGCAGCACTTTAGGTGTATGAGGATAATGCCAATGTTGATTAGTGTTGGCAAGGAGTCGTGTAAGTAGCCAGAAGAGAAAACCTGTGAATATTTAGTATCACTTCACTGGCGGCTCGTGAACTGAAAATAGGGGAGGCTCAAACAATCCCTTGAAATTTTGAGAGAGAAGGATATTGGGCGCTCATGGGATAAAAAATCTATAGGTTAAAACAGAGGCGTCACCAGGATGCCAAGCTTGGGTGGGCATTTGTCCTCTTTGGGGGGGCAAAAGAAAGAACCTCTAAATGGCCAAAAAAAAATAAATAAATAGGGCCGATATATATATATATATATTAGTGGCGGCTGGCGATAGGGGAGGGACATTAACAGGTGTGGTCAGTTTTCATTAATTATGCATAATGGGGCTGTGCCAATCGTGAACCGCGATTTTTTAAGGCGGAGCACCACCACCTGCTGCCATGGGGCGAACATCCGAGCTTTCCCTTTTCCTTCATTAAACCCACCGCAGGTTGAACGAAAGTGCGAAACATCAAAGGGCATGTGAAATGCTTCCGGAAAAAAACTTGACTGACAGCAGTATTTTTCGGCTACATGCTGCATGGAGCCAAGTAAAGGACTACAGAATGCCTCATATTAACCAATTACTTTGCTTGATTGACAATCAAATGGTGGATTCGTTTGCTCTAAGTTGAATGAGTAGAGCTGTTTAGACAGCATGTTTGATTGCTGCATTACGTAATTTAAATGGCCATTGAACAGCAGATTCGCATGAACGCGATTGTCATTGCCACGCGATTTCGTGCGACTGATCATTTACATCTGACATTCACGTTTCATCGGCTTTTGGGGAAGACAAAGTTTTTTTCTAATTATTCTAACTGGCATTCTTTCAATCTAACATCGTAGCCCAGTTAGGTTTGTGCTTTTCACCATCACATCTTAATCGTTATAGGCCACTGAAATTATTTGATTGTTATTGAGGCCAAGTACACGGGAGAAGATGAAAGGAAGGGTGGAGCACATGCAATTAGCAAAATCTAAACTCCGGCTTCTTCCCGGAGGCATTTTAAATCGTTTCAAGCCGCGTCAGGTGTGTATGTTTAAAGAAATTACACACGACTGCCTACACACCTCATGACTAAGAGGTCTCATCACACTTAAAAAAAAAAAAAATCCTCGTTCAACATCGCCACATCCCAACTCAGCATTTCATCTCTCGTTGCAGTATATTTAGGAGATCTATAATGATAGAATAAAAATAAAGAGATTTGTAATAAAAGCTCCCTGAATTTTAAGCGTATAGAAAATACACAAGGTGGAAAACCTGACAAGCGGATGAAACATGAATGTGAGATATAAATGATCAGTCGCTCGAAATCGCGTGGCAATGACATCGTGTAGGCCTACATGCAAATCTGCTGTTCTACGGCCATTTAAATTTCGAAATGCATCAAACATGTTGTCGTAATAAACAGCTCTACTCATTCAACTTAGAGACTAAACGAATCCACCATTTGATTGCCAATCTAGCAAAGTAAACGGGAACAGGTTGACTTTTCTTAAGAGTTGCCTTCTGTAGTCTTTTACTTGCTCCGTGCAGCACGTCGCCGAAAAATACTTATTCCAGTCAAGTTTTCTGCCCGAAGTGCTTATGATACAGAATTATTGTTGTAACAACCCCAGTGAGTGACTAGCAACTCCAGAGTAGCAGCCTGGGCTCACTCGGTAGCCAACTCAGGTTATAACCACACGAGTCAATACAGATGAGAAACTAGAACACAAATTACCTTAATGTCAAACAACAAGACTGACAAAATAAGCGGTGGCAGAAGTAGCAAAAAAAAGAGATATGGGCGAAGTTTTAATTCCCCGAGAGAAGCACAGGGGCCGGAGACGTGACCTCAGACTGATGAGTAAAGACGGCAGGCTAAGAGAATGGGAGGGTCCTAGTAATTCGACAGTGCCCGTTGGTTTCACAGCAGAATAGACTGGCAAAGGAATCCACCAATCACACATACAGCTGTAGTGATAGATAAATGAAGCATACGTAAAGCTCACTCTAAATGGTTGTCTACCTCCGGCTGTGAATCAGTTCGATATCGCGTGTTTGCTATCAAATTGCAGTAAATCAGTTTTTTATCTTGAGTTTTCATTGGGGGGGGAGGGGCAGAGCTTTTCTCAGGGTGGGCACTGCCCACCCCCTGCCCCCCCTTGGTAACGCCCCTGGGTTAAAATAATAAATCTGGTGCTCTTGGAAGAAGTGGGACGAGAAGACAATCAAAAATAGTCAGTCTTCCAGGCACTCAAAAAAAGTGGAGTACAAACGAAGCCTAAGATAAAAAGCCTTTATTAAAGCATGGTTGAAAAAAATGAATTAAAAAGCCGACATGTTTCGACCTACAAGACCGTGCAGGTCGAAACATATTGGCTTTTTAATTAATTAATGTGTCATGCATCATTGGTCATGTGTCATCATGAGGCAAACAAACAAAACAAAAAAAGAGCTCTCAGAGAGGGAGTTCCCACTGAGCTGAACTGATGCTGAGCTGCATTTTTATATCTTCGCATTTATCCACATGTATTTTGCGTCCAACTCTGGGTACGCTCATCAGAAGAGTTTCACAGCCAACCATTGCCAACAGGCACCCTGCTCCTGGAGAGTCATAGCTCTGCATGTGTTGGAAGTCTCATTCGTTGAAAAGACCTGATTCCGATGAGTGTAGCTTCTCAATGGTTTAATAGGAAGTCAATCATGTGAATCACATGAGTCTGCGAAGAGAAACATGGGAAACATGCAGGGCTATGGCCATTGGTGTGGTGGTCTCTGGAGAAGCAGGTTACGCCACACCTGAATTCATCATTTGTCGCGCTTGATGACCACTGTAGTTGGTCTCTCACTCACAGAAAATGCTAATGTACAGAAACCATAGACTGTATGAAGAGATGGACGATGCAACTGTGATGTCACCCAATAGTTTCAGCATGCCATTTAGGAAGCCTCAATTTTGGCAATTTTAACAGCGCCATTTTGTCATTTAGAAACTGGATGTGATGGGTGGATCTACATGTGGATCTGACCGTACCTGACGAGGACTGGAGGATAGCCACGCCCCTAAAGCATATTCTGGTTTTAACCTTTATTCTCGTCTATTTGGGTCCATAATTTACAAAAATGAACATCATGATATATATCGAAGGAGACTTGAAACTTGTAATATATACCATAAAATAATGTGGAAAAGCATAATTTAAATAATTAATCAGGTGGGAAAGTAGGGTCATTTTCTCAGACTACGATAGTGTTGAACTTCTTTCTGCAACCACCGAAGTCGCCATTAAATAGAGTGCGAATTTTAGAGATTTCCGCATTGGCCTCAGTTTTCAGACCTGAGTGCTGCGTCCGTCTTTGTATTCAGTCTGGACCCATTGCTGCAAATGTGTTGTGTAATCCCAGGTATTCCCATTGATTTTAATTCGATTTGCTGCCGCACACAGGGGTGGCGCCTCTGCCGATTCTTGGAATTTGGCCCGTAACATTCCTGTTATTAGCATCACAATAATCAGACCATAATGCCAACTCGTAAAGGAAAACTTCAAGAGATGGCAGAGTTGGCGAAAAAGGAACATCGGTCCATCAGTACATTTTTTGGTAGGAACAATAAATGACCAAAAGTGTTGATCAACTTGATAAGATTAAATGATAAGATTTTTATTACGCAAATAGCAACTGTCTGGCGAGAAGTCTGTTGTGTAATTAAGACACATGAACGAACTGGGCACAGCCCAGTCATTCACTATGAGCAGCCGATATATTTGTTCACGTCATGTTGCCGAAACTAAAGGCCTTTACTTAATCCACGAGAATAGAGACATTAGTTCGTTTTCTCGAGGTGGCAAGAAAAGTCAATATTACATCCCTCCGAGGCTGCAGCTATACCCTACTCAGAGAAGTTCATTCTGGCCAGGACTTTTCATACTTCACGAGAAACTCTAGTGCAGAACTCCTGGGAAGGCCTCATATGACTACGCCCACTCCATCTTTCTGACCAATCACAAGATAGTTCTCAGACACCACACAAGAAAAAAGTTCTGCGCTGATGTGTTGAGAACAAACTGCGAGAACTCCCAAACCCAGAATGACATTTTGTTCTCGCAGCCCTGTTTGCCAGAACAAATTTCAATGGGTGCGTTTGGGCGCGTCTACTAGTAAGCCGGCTGAGCGAGATTACCGAAAACTACGCGAGAATCTTGCCGAATTTGCGTGAAAAGCCCTCCTAACCCCGTGATGGCTGCAGCTGGTTCGGAGGACTCAACACTGGCCTATACGACCGAGGCCAGACTATATCTGTGAGTGACCGTTGGGAGCGACCAGCACTTGATATAGATGGAATCCTGGCAATCCCTAACCCCACTTTAATTGAACCTAGAGGCCGGGATCAAACTATACAAAATGGCCTCTGTTTGATACTCGTCCACATACTTTTGAGAAATTCTTGTTGAACTCATTTTAAGAGGTGTATATACAAGCTGTGTATGAAGGTAATTTTGCTTTAACATCTCAAGCCTGTTGATGCTTTAGAGAAACTGCAGGGTATCAGACAGGGGAACCTGCATGGAGACATATGATGACTTTCGCTGGTTGAATTAGGACTGAAATGAAACGCAAAATTTTTAAATGACAGACATTTTATTGAAATAAATATACCATGATTCAGTGGAACAAAATATTAAATCATTTCATAAAAATTAATAAATATAAATATATTTAAATAGTATAAATATTTTTTTCTGAGCCATCTTGGCTGTACCTAAAACTGATGCCACAAAGTGCACTCATCATAATGACATCATAAGGCGACGGACGTCTGGTAGAAGCATCTTGATCTTGTTTTTTGCTATCTCCCAAGCACACTGTTCATATCCCTGCAAGAAAAAAATCATGTTTTTAAGGGTAAAGTCTGAGGTGTGGTCCTGAAATCTAATGAGCCACCCCAGGTGTCACCCTCCAAATCCTGGGCCGCGGCAAACTGATATCATGAATGTACAAGCCACCTCGCGCATAACTCTGGTCAAGCCAGTCTAACCCCTGCCCCAAACCAAACCCAGGTCCCAAACCATTCTTCTTCTACCCCAAACAGCTGCTTACTGTTTACAGAAGGTTAGCCTGAAAAGTCTGGGCAAGTGAGTGAATTTGACTATAGTGCCACTTGCATATCTGATGAGTATTGCTATTCCAAACTGTTATTTACCTTACCAAGTTAATGTTGGAATGCAGCATTGATTTTAGTTTGTCTGTTTTTTTTTTTTTTTCAGTTAAAGCTTTAAGTGAGTTATTCACACATTATTGCCACAAATATTGTCAAACTAAATTAGTCAGCGTCTTAAATTCGCTGGCTGTGCGGAAATACATTCTAAATGTATTCTACCCACCCAGAACTAACGTACCGGTGAAATGTCTACAATCTAAATTTTAGCAGAAGTTAATAATAGTCATACATTTTCAGAAGACATCTGATGCTACAGTGAGAAAATAGTGGCAGTCTTACCCTGTCTTTCAAGTACTTTTCCATCCTCCGAAAATATTTCTTCACCCTAAGATGGTTTTTTAATCCTTTCCGTTTCATTGGCTGCATCTGTGCACCAGAGAGAATGAAGGATATTAATATCAAATACTTCATCATTTAAAGGCAAAGGTCTGTTGGTCTGTTCTTCGTGAACACTTACACACTCCTCCAGGTCAGCAGTCACTCTGTGAAGAAGTATGCACAGACTCTCTGACCGGCCGTCATCCCGAGAGGCAGAGCCAAGGCTTTTTTGGAAGATTTTGCTGATTTGTTGAAATGTTTCCAAGGTGGTTTTTATGGCATCTTCTTCCTGGAGTGGCCAAAATAATGAGTTAAAAAAAATCAATAGTCCCCGATTAAATATTTTTATTTGTCCTCATTTATCATACCAACGCTTAATATCATCCCACTCATTTTAATATATGACAAAGACAACATGTGTAGACTCAAAATGCAGCTTCTAAATAATCATTTAAGAGCCATTTTTTAAAGAATGAGACTGAGCATGATACATCACCCCCTCCGATTCCTATCATTTTTTGGGGGGGGGGGGGGGTAGATATATTTCCAAAACTGACAGAAATCACGTCTTATCTCTGGAACCTTTTGGAAAAAAAATGTTGGCCTTTTTTGGGGTTAGGGTCCAGAAGGCCAAGATTCCAAGAAACAAAAAAATTGGTTTTTGACTTTGATTTTCTCTGTGCGCCCCCATTCATCCTCCGTGATTTCATGGAATATGAATGCACTAGGTAGTGTCTTTCAAAATACATTGATATTTTTGAGGCTGAATGAGGGCATCACCTGATCACTACTTTTCACTTTTTGGGCTGCATTCAGGGACCTCCCACTGCTTGCGCCCTGATTAATCCTGGCTCATTCATGCATATTTGGACACCTGGGGACTATTCCTTTCTCAATATGCATGAATGGCGGTGGCTTAGTTTGGGTGCTTTTGTTTAGGGGGCACTTTTTGTGGCGAAAATGCAATTTTGGTTCATTTTCATCAGGCCATAACTCAGTGCGCCCTCTATAGAATTAAATACAACTAAGTTTATTACGTCCTTCTAGATCTCTTCTTTCTATGATAATATTAACAAGAGGGTTTTTTGTCCCATTAACCATTTCTGAGCTAACACGTTCACGGCAGATTACAGCCACACAGTGCTGTATCGCTGGTCGGTTCTTCAACTGGCCACTAGATGGCTCAGCTGGCCCAGGGTGTAGCACTGCATGACCACATGGTCTGAAAGGACACAGAGTGATTTAGCCCTGAGAAAATCCAGCTTTATCTCGAGCATCTTGTGACTTGGAGGTCTGTAAACGACGCACCGCATTTCAAAATATCCGTACAAAATATGATGCTGTATTGGACCCTGTCATTAGCCATGGCGCCCTTCCCTGGGGCACCTGGAACTCTGGCACGTAAAAAAAGGCCTTTCTGATACCGTAATCTGAGAAAGTAGAGATATAGAGGAACATAATAAAAGTAGTTTTATTTAATTCCATAGAGGGCACACTGAGTTATGGCCTGATGAAAATGTACCAAAATTGCATTTTTGCCAAAAAAAGCACCCCCTATACAAAAGCGCCCAAAGTAAACCACCACCATTCATGAATACTTAGAAAGCAAAGGTCCCCAGGTGTCCAAATCTGCATGAATGAGCCAGGGTTAATCAGGGCGTAAGCCACGAAAGGTCCCCAAACACAGCCCATAAAGTGAAAAGTAGTGATTTGAGCCGTCATTCAGCCTCTAAAATACCAATTTTTTGAAAGACACAACCCGATGCATTCATATACCGTGAAATCACGGAGGCTGAATGAGGGTGTACAGAGATATTCAAAGTCAAAAACCCATTTTTAATTTTTTTGGAATTTTGTCCCTCGGGACCCCTTCCCTTAATAGGGCCATAAATTTTTTTTTTAAGGGTTTCAGAGATAAAAAAAAGAAAAAGATTTCTGACAGTTTTTACTCTGGATTTACCCTCACAAATTTTTTTGTTGGAATCTGAGGGAGTGAGTTGGAGACCATCCAACTCAGATGGTCTCTCAGAGGACAGAAAAACAAATCAGACGTCCTTTTTCATGTGCGTTTATGCCAATATTGTGACCTTGTACTTTTCTGCGAGGTGCTGTTAGGGCTGATTTTTACAGCTTTGTTGTTGGCTTTGCTGTATTAAAGAGCATGAAAGAGAGATCTTGTGTGTGTTCTCCTTACTAGAATAAAGATTTGTGCTGATGTGGGTATGTGCCAAGTTTCAACATGATATGGCTAATTAATTACGTTATGGTGAATTTCAGATGATGGTGCAGAGTAATTCAAAAGTAATGTAACTAGTAGTGTAACTACTTACTTTCAGCAGTGAGTAATTAAGTAAAGTAAGGAATTACTAGTTACTTTTTAAGAAAGTAATGTGTAATGCATTACTTTTTTAGAGTAACTACCCAACACTATTTAACAAGCAAAATACCCCTGACCCTTGTGCACTGAAGAGATTAAGACATATTTTCATGTAAATTTGCACTGCACCTCTGCAGGAAGTATATAATGCATGACTGAAATTGGAAAAACAATCTGATCAGCAGTTGTCAAGAAATCTGTTCGACAACATTTGCAGTTGTACATTTTCTAAGTTATGAAAAACGATAGTATTTTTTTTTAAAAATCATCACATTTTCGTGAAACTCTCAATAAAGTGTAGAATGCATGACTGCAATTTAAAAACAATGTGATGAGCGGTTTTTGAGAAATCGGGCGGACAAACAGGTGCGGATGGACGGACGGACGGAATTCTTTGGTATACTATATACTGGATAAAACCGTATCTTGCGTTTACTGGAGTCATCTTCGTCGAATATTAAAAGAGTTCGATCTGAAACATTTGCGCGTGACATGTGCAAAAATAGATGAAATTAGGGCGTCATAGGACTACTCGAAATGATTGGGACGTGATTGATCAAACTGCTGCGATTATGACAATGCAGCAGTGTAACCCACTTCTTCATCGATTAGCGTACGCTATAGGTTGGTAAAATTACTTTTCTTGTCGATGCCCAGGTCCATGCGCACATTTCTGTGCAGCCTACATCACAATGAGCTAAATTCAGTCAACGCATCTAACCATTTCTCTCATTAAAAGTTATTTTCTGTTGAATGCATTTTTATCCATGCATCAGCCTACGTGAGGTATGTTTTCTCGAACTTACCGGCAGTGATTCTCTGAAAACGCGCTTCGGCATTCTTATGTTCACATGGAGTCGGCGATCATCGGTGATTAAACACTTGCTCGCTAACTTTTCTCCCTGAAAATAAGAACAAAAATGGCAATTAACAAAAAAATAAATAATAATAATAATAAATTAATAAATTACTCCAGTAGTAGGAGCTTTCTTTTTAGATAAAAACCATCCGTCAAAAATAGTACAAATTTGCTCTGATGAAATAACAGAACCTACCATTCCGTCAAGTGATTGCCAGAGCTCATTGTATTTCATTCTCATATTCATCCATTGACACTGGTGACTAACAGTTTGGACGATGAAGAGCGCGCTGATGATGAAATATTTCACAGCCATTATCCACAGCCTTAAAACTATTTTATTGTATTGCGCGAAAAGGTATCATTCCAAAAGAACCGAGTAGTGACAAGTGCATTGTTTTTTTTCAAATTTATAGGCAATTTAGAGAAGGAAAGTGGACGGGACTTTCCCGTTACCTTGAAAGCGTCAGGTGGAGAAGTGAATTTTGATTTCCCACTGTGGGTGATTGAATTGGTCAAATTTGTTAATAGGTTATATTGGTTGAGATAATTAAATTAAGTGTGACAAAATTCTTAGATGTATTGCGCCATATGAGAGAAACTGTAAATCAAATTTGTCTGAAATTAAAGGGTTCAGTGGCCTACAATAACTCGATGAATGCCAATGTTTTATGGTAGCCTATGAATATGGTAGAATGTGCCTATGTTGTGTACTGATCAGAAATATGCCTTCCTCATGATATATAGTCGTTTTTGAATCTACCTATGGGAAAATGTAACGAAAATTTATAATCCGTCTATTCCTCTCTTTCGTATAATTCATATCTTTAATTTCAACCGTAAGGACTCCTTCACAGCAAAAATCCGAGTGTTAATTGAACTCAAGTAGAGTTTATATGGGACCAGTTGGTCTCATACAAACTCTACTCGAGTTGGGATGTTTGTGTGTTTGAACATAGGCTGGCAGAACTCCTGCTTCGGGAATTTTAATTCATTCTTTTTATCCCCTGGGATATACGTTTTAAATTACGTCATTTGTATGTGTATTTATTGTAACCCTGTGGAGGTTTAAATAAATAAATAAATAAATAAATAGGCCTTGGCAGTGGCGGGCGGTGGACGGAAAACTCGTGGGGCGGAAAACATCCCCTGAAACGGATGAGATTAGTGACCCGATTTCAATCATTGTTCTGGGTCAACATGTTAGTTTCCCTTATATTGAAATGTTTAGGTGAGTGAATAATAAATTCTATAAAATTTTTAATTCACATGCCTTAGTACGCAACTCTTCACGAAAAATCCACTGTGGATTGTCCGCGTTAAATTTGGTCACATCCTAAGCAAGTCGTCAAACCTGTGAATGAATGATTGTTTAATTGGAAAAAGATTGAAATGCGGTCTTTTTTGCATTCAACTGGTGCGTTTGATTTCTCGTCTTAACGAAGACAATTAGCTACACCTGAGAGGGGAGAGTTCAAGTGTCCTTTACTAGGGAAATTGAATGAAAACAGATCAAGACTAATAAGCAGGTTAAAGGCATGTTTAACGCCCCCCTTGTTCTCTTTCCACCACACGCCACGGGCCAAGGCTCAATAAAACTTGAGATTGGCATTTATCCAGTTATTGGCCTGAACCATTCAATTGCGGTGATAATTTTCAACCTTCTGTTGAGGCTGTATGAGCAGGGCGGAGACTTGTGCAGAAACTTGTAGTTTTGGGTCCTGGCCCAGTTTGATACCACCATTCATCGTTTCTTTCCGCGGGAAATTTTCGTTTTGGTCGTAAGTCGCCTGTGCCTTTCATTCATGTTGACACAAAATTTTTTCCGGGCTATTTTGGCCAATTATATAAAGTGAAGCCTTCACGACATTCGGCTGTCTGTGTTAATCGAATTATAATATTAGCACCTAATTACAATACGGCGCAATAAAATTATTGTGGTAGGCTAATAAGTAGGCTACCCGGGGAAATTCTGGTCACGTAATACAATGGAATGGACAGGTGTGTTGACTGAAAGCCCTGAAAGTGAAAGTTTAGGAAACCATGATAACATAGCCTATTGTGCGCGACTGCGTGACGAGACAAATTTCTGTCTTGCAAATTTGTGTTTAGAAAACTTGTTTGGCTTTACTTCTTTCAGTGAAAGTAGGCTAGTCCGAAAGGAAAATGAAATTCTATTTTCTTCTTCAACAGCGTTGGTTAGATGACCCAAATAAGCAATTGAGTTACAGCGCTCGGAACTTCTTCATTGAGAAAACTTATCCAAATATAGGCTAATTTATGCAAGTGTGGAATATCACATATCAAACAATGAAAACATATAGGCATCATAAGGCATGTGAATTTAGCCCATACAGTGTAGGCGAGGGGTGACCGGGCAACAGTCACTAATTTTATATAAAATATCTATATTATATATTATATTATAATATAAAATATCCACGCATAACGACAGGCAAGAGAAACAGCAATTCGAAAATTTTCCTGGCGATGCTGTTCAACGAAAAGTGGAGACGCAATTACTGTGTTGTAGATAGCGTCCGAAATGTCGGAAAACAATGTCGAATTGGTAATAACTTTTAATTCAAGTCGGATGTAAATGCATTCATCTTTTTATTGTTCGTTAAGATAGCTATAAATACAGACTACTTCTACACGACAAGTTGGCTATCAACTGACCGGAGGCCTCCATGACAGAATTGCAATGTCATAAAATGTCTTCGACTGCTTGGATATGGGAATTACGCACTCTCTTCTTATTATGTTGCCTATAGGCTATAGGACTGAAGGACTGAATACATCAAATGTTCAGCATTACGAGTGGCTTATGAATATAAAATAAACAGGGCGTTACAACGTGTCCCTCGCTCCTTTACCGGACTGAAGCCCTTCGGAAAATTCAGCACCGAAGAGGTGTACTTATAATTGTATTAATTCGACAATTGATTTGGGAAACATAACTCTCAGCGCACTTATGCTATACAGTCCCTAACTTCGAAAATAAAACAAATGTGGAGAGCGGGGACGGTTGGTGCACTTGTTATATTGACGCTGAATGACTTTTCATTACACACAGGTTATTAGAACAACGTAGCCCAAAAAAAAAAAAATATATTATTTGCTCCCTGAGCAGATACTGGTGTTCGCTAACAACTTGTCACGTTTGTTGAACCCAATCCAAATTGCGCAAGGTACAGTTTTCTTATAAGGAGTGCATTCTATCCTAAATCTGCTTTCTTGGTGCAGTTGGGACAACTAGACTGGGTTGGAACAGCTTGTTCTGGACTAAAAATATTGCCAAATTTCAATAGAAAAAATTGCAGTCAAAATTTTAACACCAAATATTTACAGTGTCTCTGGTTCTATTAATGAAATACAGAATTTGGCTGTCTTTCGAGTTTGGCATCTATTTTCAAAGGGCTGGCCTCCCAAGCCTACATTTAGTGCATTGAGTTTGTTTCATGTTGCAACATAAATGTAAAAAACTACAACGTTGTAGTTGAGAATTCAAAAAAGTTTAATAGTAGAACTCCGCACTTTCAAGTCATGATCAGCACTTGAAATGGAGGCTACAGAACTCATATCCGGTGATCCAGACACAACAGTTGCAAGCTTGCCCACTAGCTTTAAATAGTCAGCCCTGTGTAGCTGATAGCTAATAAATTGATGTAAGTAGGCCTAAAAACGTTTAGCAGGAATGCTGATGATATAATCTGCTGTCTGCAGAAAATGTATGTCTTCCCACCTTGAATGTAACGACTCGCCTAAGCCATGCTCTGGTTTTTGTAGGGAGTAGAAAATGGTTGTTACTGGCTGCCACTTCAGCAACTCATTGACCTCGCAGTGGGCCTAATTTAATAAGGAAAACCAATGTCTTGTTTTCATCCACTTTTTGTTGATTGCAAAGAAGGTAGCAACTAAACAATATACTGTCCCAGCCGCCCCCGGGTAACTGTCCCAACCATCCGAAGGAGAGCAAGCACTCTTTGGGCTCTTGCGTGCTTTCTGCGAATGAAAAAAATGTTGCAACAGAATCATCTGATAGGCCATAAAATCAGTTTCCCGACAATATGTGGCATGACTACAAACGATGCAGTAAATTAGCCTATATTTCAAAACTGTGAATAGAGTAAAATGCGACGAATAATAAGAAATGTCTCAGAGGTTGAAAGTGAGGATGTGGCTCAGTATACATATAGAGAATTGCATCAGCACTTCCTTTTGAACTTGCTAAAAGGCGCCGCCCCAACTGTCCCTTTGTCACAAGGTGCCAAGTGACCCCGATTCCCCCTCTAGCATAATCATACCCCTACTTTATGAGTTAAAATAGAGGCGGCTCAAAGCCACCTTTTAACCCAATGACTTGTTTTCTCCGGTTTTCGACAATTTTTTACGTGGTTAACATCAAACTCCGAAAAAGCGCTCAACAAATGCACAGCATAATCCGGTAACTGGGAATAATCCGAAAATGGCAATAATATGATTTGAGGCGTTTACATGCACTTTAAACCGATGTCTGGAAAAACCTGGTTTATATTCGTCTTCTTCTGCTGCTGCTTGCCCACCACAAGTCGCACATGCCTAAATAAAAAAAAAAAAAACAAAGAAATCAGCTTCTGTTGTATAAACGGATTATTTGGCAAAATGCAAGGTGCGTTCACCGGATTTCTCATAAACCGACAACGGCCTTTATCCGATAATGATTATCGGACTTGGGCGTTTACATTGCGACAGCTTCAGATAACCTATTTCCAGTCTATTTCCTTCTACCCCCCACCCCACCCCTGAAATTGGAACACCGAATCTCTCATAATCGGGATAAGATCTTATCCTGGTTTCTAAAATAAGGATATGATGTTTACATGAACAAATGCCAAAACGGGATTCTCCAAAAACCCGATCTTAACCGGGATGCTGAAGTCCATGTAAACGCACTCAATGACGAGAAAGAAAACGCTCCATTTGATCGAAAAATTGTGCCTATTTGAATAAACATTATAAAAAATTGCTTAGGTAACATGTATCCCAGTAAAAGCAGACGTGAAGTTAAATGAGTCGTAAATTAATTAAATATCAATTATTGTGAAACTCTGTAGCATCGAGATGCAGCCTTCAAACTTCAGGAGAGTAGTTGCAATAAAAAGGAGGGTTGAGATCGAAGATGAGCGCGTTCTGTGCTTCACCATAAGCAATGCCCCCGCAGCTGGTGCAATCCAAGAAAGTCTCATGTTTCAGGTATGTTCTGTCATGCAAGAATATCATCAGTAACACACTTTTATTAATGGCTTGTGATGAAATTTTCAGATCAGCACCCCCACTCCCATCCTTCCCCCTCCCCCTCACGTGAGGAGCGCGTTATGAGAAGCATTCACATCCCAGAAAATAAACACGTCATTATTGCACATAAAGCACCAACATACGATCAAATGTTTATACATATCTCGTGCTTGTTTTTCGTTGGCATGATGTTTAGAAAGTTTTTACATTTCAGTATGGGCTCGCAGGTCTCCAAGTGAAATAATGAAAGAGGGACTGCAGTGGGATTTTTCTTATCGCCGTTTCAGTTTCCCTACTTCAGCGTTATATATGCAGATAGTCCCACGAACCAGCGACGTCGTATAATGACAGAGGCATTGATCTCGGAGCCTTGTGGGAGACTGAAAATTGAAATAAGAACGACGAAGTGTTATTCGATTATTTAGATCGGAATACTGATTCGTTGTAAATTATAATGGCTGCTATAGGACCTGTGCTGTGTTGTATACTTGGCATTATTACTGCTGTGCTTCCAACGTGCATTCACAATGACTACATGAAGCAAAGCATCAGTTACCTGAATTCTGTGGTAAGACTTTTCGTTTTGCTAATATCTTTCACATTATGTTCAAGCCATACAATGATTTAATCCTGCTAAATCAAGTACTCAATCCAGATTTACAGGTTTACTTGGAAATGGCTTATTGCAAACTATTATTCATGCATTTTATCAGGGGGATAGATTGCCGAAGGACTGTCAACAAGAAGCGATGCGGATACGTGTAAGCAACGAACGACAAAAGCTGCTTGATATGAAGGTGCTTATTATTTTTTTAAGCAGCAGTCGCAACTCGCTGGATAGCGTTAACGGACGTCCGACGGATAGAAACTTTGCGGAAGAAAATTATCCGGTGGTGAAAAATCGTCTCCGTTGCTGCTTGTGGCTCAAAAGGCACTAAACTTCCCGCCGGATTGAATGGATCTCGTCTGACAAGAAACGCATTCGCCGAACGAAAAACGAACAAGAGAAGCCTGCGAACGGAGACGAACGGATTGGAAATTTTGCTCTCCGTCGAACGTCCGTTAACGCTATTTGGAAAGGTGTGACTGCTGCCTTAGTAGTGTATCCTTCACCCTCATATTCTTCTAAGAAATTAAAAATGAAAATAATAAACTAAAATGAATCCAGCCCATTAAACTACAGTGCCTTTCATTTTTCTGGGCTATTCGACAAATGTGAACATGTCTCGCAAGAAAACTGAAAGAGTGGAGCCCACTCACCTGTTTGGAAAAACAATAATATATTGCAAAATCCATAAGTGCTCTAGGGCAACAACAGAACAGTGAGACGGCCAATGGACAGGCTAGCTCAATAAATACGCCGGTTAGAATCAGAGAAGAGCCGTAAGGCGTGGCAGTGACTTTTCCTTTTATCACAGGATTTCTGTCAGCCTGCTCCCAATCAGGATGCCTGACTAAAAATCCTGCAATTTATTTACCGAAGAGCCCAATCAAATCCAGTATGTTACCTATAATTATTAAGGTGTGATAGTGACAAAGAGGTTCAATAACATTTAGGTTTGATGTGAGATGGATGGAAACCCGAATAATTTATTGGGGAAAAAATTGAACTTTTTCAGTAATTACATGCATCATTAACATTCTGATTATCGGATTATGAACGATTAATTAAATATACTGCATACAATTTTTAATAAGGCAATAACAAGTATTTTGAATGGGAAAAAAAAAATCACCTTTTAACAAATTGATGGGGGGGGGGGGGGGGGGGGGTCGTCATTCTGAGGGGTAATCTTACTTAATTAGTCAATTGAGCACAATGATCGACATGGGACGGTTTGAGAGTAATCGCGGGTTTGAAGAGGATTCTGCGTCGCCGTACTGGTTGAATTCATTATTGCACTTCAAATGCTCAGTTGTGCCACGGTCTCCCCAAGACGTAAAAACTAATTTCTTCGCACAGCCTATAGCTATTTTCAAACAATCCTTTCTTTTCTTTTTTTAAATCGTATTTCAATAGGTCTATTTGACTCTTGATATTGCACAGTGGAATTGATGCATCGAATGTATCATAATGTTGGAAATAAACACATTTTCCTTGGGTAATAACAAAGCAAACTTTTATCTTCGTTACAGGAAGACCCCATTTCAACCATGGCACAAGTCTCCAGTCGGGCAATGAGATTGTTCTCCAGTAGTTTACACACTATACCGGCCAACTGGGATGAGTCCAAGCTGCATGACTTTATAAACCTCCAACATAGAAAGTATTCGGACTGCGTAAGTTTGCATACTAGTTATACATTTGCTGCAAAAGGTAGTTGTTCCCTTTCTCATTTCAGCGGTTTAAGTTAAAAATTATAATCTCATCAACACACTGTTTATTTTGTCGAGGTGACAATACTGTAATAGGGGAGAACGGGGTAATAACGGTCTCACCTATTTCTCCTATTTCTCGTAAGGCCTAAATGGCATTCTCCTCCCAGCGCAAGGTATGAGGATGCGACTTGTGTTTGCGCGGCAGGCGCATTTCGTTAAATTGTCACTCAAATTCGATAAAAATCCGCTAACAATGTAAATCTGAACCCTCAATCTCTGGTTTTGAGCATGAATATTTTTTTGATGAAAACGGAATGCGTGACGCACTGATATTAGGCCTATAGGCTTCATAGATTCAGTATATGTCTCTTCTCAGGTTCCCATGCATGAAACAACTGAACCCTATGCACGGGAAGGGTAGTTTCCCTCCTCGGAAGCATCATGGGGTCATAGCGATAAACAGTAATTTTTTCATAGGGGAAGTCTGCGATTCTCATAAATATTCATGAGGAGCCGTCATCTGATTGGTTGTGGGGAAAGGTTTAGTTCTTGCAGCAGTGTTCTACTTTCTTATATCTGTGTTATTGGTCTTTTTTGGCATCCGTTTGTTTTCTGCTGCGTGTGCAATGGCATTACTAACGTTAATCTTTAGCATTAGCCTATACGCCACTTATTACATCTCAACTTCATTTGTGTGCACGTAAGTATGTGGACCAATAGTTTACTCTGACATCGATGAGCTCCAGTTAAGAAGCCAATTTAGAAGGGCGCAAAGACACTTCTTAAGAAGGGCAATAAGAACGCATCTGGGAAACACTCTTATCTTAAGGCTCCCTCTTAGCTGAACTCTTCTTTGGCGCTTTCTGAGAAACGCGGCCAATTTTTACACCGTCCGTTGTTATACCATGGGGTGTCCGTCATTACCCTTTGATGAGCGGGGAATAACGTATGTGCTGAAAATGAGTTTTTCACAGATTCATTCGAAATCGAGTAATTTTGACAATATTTCTTCAGTGCATCTTAAAGGGGTGCCCTTTAACACCTTGATCTAACACCGGAGGCGCTTGAATGGCTAATTAAGGAGCGATGGTGTTTTCAAAAATTAAGTCCGTAATAATATGGAATTATATTTGTGCCACAATCCTGAGCGAGCAATTGGAAATTTTGAGCGCAGAAATATATATTTCGCAAGCACACAAATCTTGTTAAGAGAAAAAATAAATTTTGTGAGCAAACAAAACCTTCCGATTGAGCAAACAAAACTATTCTGTGCTCAACAAATATTTTTCTTGTTTGCTATGATCAATATAAACGTGCAATATTAACCCCCTTCCCTCTGTTTCACTCTATACCCTCTCGCAAACTCGTTCTGCACGCTGACAGACCCCAGCATGCTCGCTCAAAGCATGTCTCCCCCTCTCTCAGTCTGACTTCTGTGTGCGCTCAACTTCACCTGCGCGCTCGCTCGGGCTTTGCAGAGTGTTACAAATGTGCCACGATTCTGATTGGTTGCTTCGGTCTCCAATTGGATGCATTATGCCCAACCACCAAAGAAATGGGGGAAAGGTAATGACGAAATTCGTCTGTGACTGGATAATAGTGCCGCCCTTGTTTGGGCCGGGTTAAGGTTAAAGTTAAATCTCTGCTACTAACTGTAGCATTGCTCAATGTCTTCTGAACATCAAAACCAAAATGCCACACCGCAGCCACGAGCACCATGTTTTATGGACCTATATAAAATTTTGTTGGTTAGTCTGTACACCTTCGGATTGAGAACCAAGTTAGCTATCTAGGTTGCTTCAGCGGTCCGGCACAAGGTCGCTGATTGGCTGTATGCAAGTAAGTTTCTGTCGGTGTCCGGAAAATGCATAAATAGCAATGTTGTTGAATATTAAAAAATAAACCTATACACTGAACATAATCACACAGTTAAGGTGCTTGAAAACAGTTACCCTTAAAATAATTACGCCGTGGTTGTTTGTTATTTTGTTATTTCTAATTCTAAAAGTAGTCTAGTTGTAGTTTATGACTACCTACAGTTTATGACCGTTTACTTATATTTTTTCATAAAAGGTTGAGGTTTATATTAATTACAACGTGTGAAATAAACTGCAATGGACTCTGAAAAAAAAATGTGCGTATGTAATACCTAATTTTTTTTTGGGGGGGGGGGCGCATAAATTTTCTTATGTACCAGAGGGGTGCTCAGCAGAAACAGTTTGGGAACCAATGGCATAGCCTAACATAATTTTCAACGACGGTTGCGTTCAAATTGCATGATTAGTTGTCAGTGTTGTGCCAACTTAGGCAATATTATTAAAATGTATATATTTTGATTGATCTCGGAACATAATTTGAATTCTCCAATCGCAACATTTTCTGAGAGGACACATGAAACCTGACCACCTAAATAGGCAAGAGAAAAGACCATTGACTGAGATATAGCATGTAAAATAATTCGAAATTTCCCGTATAATTTTCCAATGGCCAACTGTTAAGAAAACATTAATATTTACATATTCGTTCTACAGGTCATGAACAGCAAGTCATCACGTGCAAAAATTGTTGCGAAAGCCTACATGAAGAAACTGAGACGCTTCTTGAAAACGGAGGTAGGAAATAATGCTTATAATAAAGCTAATGCTATAATAATAATAATAATAATAATAATAATGCTACTACTACTAATAATAATGTCCAACATTAACTTCCATTCTCCCCACACTATATACACCATTAACTCATAATACACTTCAAATGACATGGTGAAGGTAGGCTACTTGAGTTTTATCCTGTCATTGCTGTGCAGTTTGTGTTTTCATATAAAGCCCTTGCACTTTGGGCAATAGAGATTTTCCACAAACTGTAGCCCCAGAGTTGTACCGTGCCATACGGGGTGCTACTTTTCGAGACAAGATATTTGACTCGAGGAAAAGTACTGTAAATCTTTGTTTTCAAATTACAGAGTATTTTCTGACATAATACGACTGATTTCAATTTACTCTTGCAATTTCATTTTCAGAAGTACCGTCGCTGCGCCTGGGAGACAGTAAGAGCAGAAATAACGACTATCTTGTACCGTAATGAAAGACTCATTCTCTAGTCAAGGGAAGAGGAATCGACCAGCATGGGTGCGTTTCCCAAAAGCGTAGTCCCATTCAGCTAATGGGCCCAACTATGTAAGGTATTAGCGTTTGTGATTTCGGGAAACGCACCCATCGGATACCCACTGCATAGACCGAATTGATACAATTTATTTAATGCGGTGCCTTTGCCCAAGTGCCCACTAGATGACAGCAAAAATAGCTACTTGTAAATTCTTTAGTATACTAGGGGGGCGGGGAATTGGTGCTGCGCAAGCCATTGACTTGGAAGTAGACAGGTGAAAATCCTTTCTGGTCAATGGTGACATAATTAGTGCACCCATGGCTAAGTTTATTGTAACAGTGGCGTGAATTTACCTGTATTTCACGAACAAATGTTGCTCAGCATCTGGCGATGGATATTTCTACGAAAATGGAAAAGTGGCTGACGACTTTTGAGTATTTAAAAATTCAGGAGCTGTACGCGTACGCCTGTACGCGATTTCCCAGTGCCTGAAAATTTGGCATCTTTATTTCAACAAAAAAAAAAAATAGAATTTCACGTCCAGGAGAAGTATAAAGAAGGGATGGAACCAGCATAAACCTATGATGGAGCTAACATAATTAGCAACCACATGCTTTTGGGAAACGGAGGCAACCCCTGGGACGCGATGCCGAGTCTGCCAAAGTGGGTTGACCCCTCTCAATCATTAAAGCAACCTGAGTTGAGCCCTAGCTTGGTCTGAACGGGGTATGACAGCGATAATTATGTTAGCCAATATCGATAATAGGCCTAGCAAACATCCAAATTCATTCACTGAGAGCAGAGTAACTTTTTGTCCGCACAAATTACGTTTTTTTTTTTTTTTTTTGCTTGACCATAATTTCTCTTAAACCTAGGCTAATAGTGTGTATGTGGCAGTGAAATATATATTTCAGAGTAACTTTATTGTTCGCGCAAATTACGTTTTTTTTTTTTTTTTCGCTTTACCATAATTTCTCTTAAACATAGGCTATTAGTATGTATGTGGCAGTGAAATATATATTTCTGTGCTCCAAATCTCCCAATGCTCGCTCGGGAATGCTGCACAAATGTTGCAACACCATAAAATTTGCATTAGATTTATTTATTTATTTATTGATTTATGTATTTACTTACTTGCTTACTTACTATTATGTGGACAAATCCTGATTTGATGTTGATAGAGCCATTGGGGAGAAAAAATAGCGCTTGATATACCTTTTTATAGTTCAATAAAAACACTACCATAAATGATGGGAAGTTTCTCAGCGGAGTCCGGAAGCATTTTAGCCTCTTTTTAAACTCTGAGTGTCAATATTACCCATAATTAATTTATCTATTTATTTGGAGAATAACTTAAATTTAAGACATTCTTTTTAAGGTTAGGTTTTTAATGTTTTGTTGTTTGATCTCTGATATTGAACCACAAATGCGGGGGACTGCTGTTATATTTTCACTTCTGTACTTGGTGGCCTACAATAGAGTGCAGTCCACACATTTTCTACATTTGACTGTCATACCCAAAATACTTGTGGTTACAACTTGCAGTGGTGTGCACCTGATATACTTATCTACCAAGACTATAGTCCCTTTACCTAATATAATTGAATTCTGATGTGAGAGTGTAGCTGTCAGGGTGTACTTGCAAAAAAAGCACCAACACAAAGAGATAACCAGTAAACCTCAAGTGGGATATTATCTGAGTAAATATAATCCAAGGGCAAGACAAACAATGGTCTAAAGCCAGCTGGGGTGCGTTTCTCAAAAGTATTTTTCATCCATTCAAAGTCAATGCGTCCAACTATGCAAGTTAGCATCTGTGATTTTGGGAAACGTACCCCAGGTCAGTATAAACAAAGAATAGAATAAAAAAATCAATAGAATAAACAAATAAGTGTCAACTAAACAAAGCAAGAATAACGCCCAGAAGTCTACTGTTACAAAGTACAACAAGAGTGAAAAGTACAAACACACAATAGATCTATCATACTAAAAAAAAATAAAAAATCTCTAAGACGCAAAGTATCAAGGCACAGAAGATCTAGAATGTACAAAATAGGTCAAAAACAAAGTAGCAAATTAAATGAAAAGTTTCAAAAAACACAAAGGATCCAAAAGGTCTGAAAATTCAGAAGCAAAGTAACAACTAAATATAAATACTGAG
Organism: Gymnothorax reevesii; assembly: GCA_029721435.1. Classification (NCBI taxonomy): domain Eukaryota; kingdom Metazoa; phylum Chordata; class Actinopteri; order Anguilliformes; family Muraenidae; genus Gymnothorax; species Gymnothorax reevesii. The sequence goes on along the minus strand of CM056582.1, from coordinate 62,230,036 downwards.
AAGCCAAAAATGCAAAATTACAAGACAATGGAACAGGCAGGTGCAGGTGAGCGGAATAGAGTAGCTTATAATGCTCGCTTACAGTAAACAAAGGAGAACCTCAGAGATCTATTTAGCCCCCATTTTATTTTCTGGTTTTATAAATGATTTAGGTCATGGAATAAATCCTGCTACGTTACACTTGTATGCTGATGACACAATTATTTACATGTTAGCACCCTCTTTAAAACATGATATAGAGCACTTGCAGGATGCTTTTCAATCTCTGCAGCATTCATTGTTAAAATTAAAGTTGGTGTTCAATCCAAAAAAGATCAAATACATGACCTTCACTTATTCTCACTCTAAGACGGTTGATTCTACTTTATTGACATTAGAATGCACATGTATAGAAAAAGTAATGTCATAAATATTTAGGCATATGGCTTGATGATGAGATGACAGTTAATATGCATAGTAAATATCCACTGAAAAAACTTCGGCCAAAACTAGGATTTCTTTTCCCACAAAAATATGTTTCTCATTTGGGGCCAGAAAGAAAATTGTGCAAAGCTCATTTTTATCGGCATTAGACTATGGAGACGTAATTGATTCGCACGCATCTCATCTCTGACAAAACTGGATTCTGCATATCATGCTACATTTTGCTATGATACAAATACAAGATCTCACACTCACCACTGCATTTAATACAAATCGCTTGGTTAGTCCTCTCCAAACCATAGCAGAAAATAACACGTTGCTATTTACCGCAAATACATTGTTACGTCATGTGTCAACTTGTATATCTCCCGCCATATTATACTGGCAACTATTGTACTGGATCAACAAATTAGATTCTTTTAAATGTCCCCCGGGTGCACTCAGAGCTTGGTAAAACTGCTTTTGCCTTTTATGCACCCTGGACGTGGAATGAGCCTCAAACTACCATTACCTTAGGAGCACTCCCCTCCTTTAAAAGCAGTTAAAGTCTTTTACAAACTGCCCTGAAGGAAACATGTAACTGTTTTAAATTCTCTGTGATATTGAGATGGAATGTGTTAAAGATCTTTGTTATGGTCCGTATGTCTCTCCTTTAACTATTACCTCTGTGCTGCTTTTCTGCATTGTACATACTGAAATGTGATTTTTTTTTTCTTTCCTTTTTTATGTTTATATGTAAAACTATTTATGCTGCCATCTTGACCAAGAATCCCTGGAAGACAAGATCTTGTATCTCAGTTGGACCTTTCCTGGCTAAATAAAGGATAAATAAATAAATAAAAATAATAATAGGCTGAGGCAGGTGTTGCTCATTAGTACTCTGCATGGAGAGCAGGAAGGAGGTTGAGCTGAGTGACTGGGCTCTGTGGGAGTGGCCATGGTGGAACTATGCACAGGTGTGACAGTCCCCTGTATGCCTTGAAGCTGGGGACACAGTACAAGATTTTCACAGTCTTTGCAGATTTTGATAAGACTTGGAGCACACACACTACATGACAGGCTTCAGCAGATTCTTGTAAAGACTGGGGATCACACATTTAAGGACTGCAGCAGATGAGGGATCACACACACACTACACAACTGCATCCAGAGTCGGCTCAGAAAATTCGAACAAGTTTGAATTTCAGCAACTGAAGTCCGGCGGAGTCTGTTCACCTCACACACTTGATGATTTCAGCCTGTACCACATCACACACTAACAGATTCTGCGCTGACTTGTCATGACGACAGTCCCCAACTAGAGCTGACTGGCGCAGACTAGCCCCAACAGCAAATCATGGGTAAAATCTTGCCAAAAAATCTTGTAGCGTGTCCACAGCTTTAGGCACCTAATGATATTGCTATATCTTTACTTCAGTCCGTAGTCTCTTTACTTCATATACTTTTTATATATTACATGCTGCATTCTCCTATCCAATAAACTTGATAAATGAGACTGTTGTTTCTTTATCTCAAATAAATAATGCACTGTATCAGAATGTAGCCTTTTTATCAGGTGCTTTTATTATATGTTAAGCCAGAGGTTACCAACCTTGTTCCACGAGATCTTATCCTTTGGCCTTTCAGTCTTACTCTAGCAAAGCCTGTTGAGGATCATATTCAATATTACTCATCATATTCATCAGTAAATCATTCATCATAATCAGTAACCATATTATGTAAGCAGCAGTAACACACACACACACACACACACACAACACAACACAACACACAACACACACACACAACCAGTTGATTTTTGTTGCTTTGATTAATCTGTTCAGTTGATTAAATCAACATCAGTTCAGCTCATATCTGCTCAGTTAATTATTCTGCGGTGGCTTCCTTATAACGTTGGATCTCAGGAATAACGAGTGTTTTAAAGGACCAAAAATGGTGCTACTCAAATAAGATAAAGAACCAAAAACTGGCTAAACCAAGTGTGCAAAAAATGGGAGAAAATGAACACCAGCAGTAAGTAGCACCACTAAACTAAGATTAACAAATTGCGAGACAAGTGCTTTTATCTAGTCCCGTCTCCAGAATCAAAGCACATACAGTTGACGGAGTTAAACTCCAGAATTACAGATTCAAGTCCTTATACTTCATATGATTGTCTAGCAATCTGTACTTCATACTACTGACAAAGACAACGAGTTACCACCGGAGTGTAAGTTACAGATTCGAGTGATTATACTTCATATGACTGTCTAACAATCAATACTTCATACAACTGACAAAACAACGAGTAACTACTAGAGTGAAAGTTACTGATTCAAGTCACTATACTTCATACGATTTTCAACAATCAAGGCACGCGAAACAAATGGATAGTCAGAATTAAACAGCGAACGAGTAATCACGGAGGTTAACAGCACGAGACGAACGGCTCGCACTAAGTTACGGACGTCTCAAATGTGCGTTTGACAGATCGAATTATAGAAGAAAGGCGTGTGTTGAGCCGGGATTGGAGGAGGACAGGAAAACCGGACCAATCAGAAACGTCAGCGAGCAGGCAGCGGAGCAGACCGGAGGCTGGTGATGGGCTGGGCTGGGTTGAGCACCAATGAAAAACAAGGGCTCGCACAGAGTAATTCGCCTGAATGACAGATATTTGGAGACGGAGATATTTCAACATTTCTCATCATTTTCATCAGTAGATCAATTGCCATGTTGAATAACCATAATCAATAATCATAATCAATAATTGTATTATGTAAGCAGCAGCAACACACACACACACACACACACACACACACACACACAAGCAGTTCACACACAAATGAGCAGTGCACACAGATACTTGCACAGGCACAAGCAGCACACAAACACACACACACACACACACACACACAAGCAATTCAATTCACACATGCATGAGCAACTCACGCACATAAGCAGCAGGCTTTTGTAGCCTTGATTCAAAAACATAATCAGGTGATGTATTTGATTTCTGTAGCTTTGATCAATATTTGTTCAGTAAAATCATTAGTTGTTACTGAAAAAAAAAACACTCAATTGAATCATTCATGTATCTGCTCGTATCCTATTCCTTTGGCTGTATTATTTCCTCTCTTGATTGTAATTTTCCTATCCATTTTAGTATATTTTGCTTTTATTTTAAAAAAAAAATCCTTTACTTCTATATTCCACCATGGTTTAACAAACAAAGATGGAGAGTAAAAAATGTTAAAGATAAGATGGTTACAACCCATGTATTTTGATTTCAGCAAAGTTGGTTGAGTTTTTCCCATAAATATTGCTTTGTAAAGAATGCCGAATTGGCACTGCCTGGCCAGGGACTGCTCACCATGGGAATAAAGATGGCTTCCGAGGATTTTGTCTCCCTCCAATTATTCACGAACAAGGCGACCGCAAAAATGTGTAAACATCTAGTCGGGAAAACCACAACAGAAGCATGGCGCATCACTAGACCATCATCAGACATGTCCATCTGCTCTGAAAATGGTAGTACAGAGGACAGAATACCAGATTGTGAACCACCACTGTCTCGCAAAATACGCATGGGGTGTTGATCAGCTGGTTCACCCGTTACTGACACTAAACCATCAAACAAAAAGGGCTTGAAACAGACATCAAGAGTTTCATTATGATTATACTCAGAATTTGTGTAGGACTCCACCTCGATTAAGCCAACACCTTTTGGTTCCAGTGCCTTTTGACTGGTCTGATTTTTACATTTCAGCGTTTGGCAGTTTGCAACGATATGCCCAGGCTTATGGCAATAAAAACACTCTCTTCACTCTCTATCGCCAATTTGAAATTTAGGCTGATTATTCTGTGGAGTTGGAGCTTGGGCAGGCTTCTCAGGAGACGAAGTGAAAACAGTTTTCGGGGTGAGTGTATACTCATCAGCTAAGACAGCAGCGGCTGACAACGATTCAACCTTTTGCTCAATCAAATGATCAACAGTACATTCGGCCAGTCATTTCTTAAACTCTTCTAACAAAATTAATTCACGCAAAGAAGAACCGTGGTGGCTTTATAGGCCATGCTCTCTTTATCAAACAATGTGCCCTTTTCCCTCGTGAACTTGACATAAGTTTGGTTTAAACTTTTCTTATGGCTTCTGAACTTTTGTCGATATGCTTTGGATACCAACTCAAATTTGCAGAATGGCAGCTTTAACAACATCATATTTGGCGCTATCTTCCAGAGACAATGTCGCGACAGCTTCCTGGGCTTTACCATGAATTTTACTTAGTAATAAAAGTGTCCACATTTCAGGTGGGCGCTGCAAAGCTAGGGCAATTCTCTAAAATGCTCTAAAATAGGAATCCACTTCCATCTCGCGAAAAGTGGCCACAAAGGCAATATGCTTACTAATGTCAAATGAGTTTCTGAATAATGCGCTGGAAGGAGTAGGGCAGAGGTGGGCAACGAGGGCCGTATCTGTTCCTGATTTTCGCACCAACTTCTGGCCGTTAATTAGTTGATTATCTAAATTATCCAAACTATTCATGAAATCTGAGAATTATGATGCATTTCTTGAAATTATCATTAGTGACCACCAAAGACTGTTCTTGTGTCCAGTGTAATGTGAATATAGGCCACGAGATGGCAGTATTTACCTTTTTTTTATTCAGCCCAGACTGGAGCTAGGTTTAGACATGTCCTGGGCATGTCTGGGGAAAGTTCCAGAAAATAAAAAAAAAGAGGTCTAAATGTGGGTGGGGTCTGCAAAAGAGTATATAAAGCGTAGAATTGAGACAGTAAAGTAGTAGGAGAAATTGCAAGAAGAAGGATAAATGTGACCAGACCTGTCATTCTGTTCAAGACCTGTGAAGTTTCTTTTGTGGATTTTTGCCTGTGTTAGAACATTTTTCCTCACCCAGCACATCACCAGGAAACCCACACGGACTGTAAATATTTCAGTTTTTTTTCTCTAATCAATCTTGGTCTTAGTTGTAGGTTAGTGTTAGTCTTTGTTTGTTAATTAAATGCGTTTAAGTTTTAAATTGTGTCTGCCATCCCTTCCTGTTGCTGTTGCTATTGTGTTGTAAATGTAATAACAAATTGGGGCCATAACACCAGATATAAAACATTTTTCTTTGATCGAACCTTTGCACAAATCTATATTTGTGCTTGCAACCAATTAACTAAATTAGTGAGGGTAATTGATAGAAATAAAAACCTGCATACACACCGGCCCTCCAGGACCGGAATTGCCTACCCCTGGAGTAGGGGAAAGTAGTACAAAACGGCCCCCACAATTCATATGGCCAACCCTTGAAATATGCACTTTGCAGCTGCTGCTATCTATCAGTTTCATTGTAGGAATGAACAAGTGCGCATGAGAAGCAAATAACACTAGGGCGACCGTGAGAAATGCCGTTGCACTTCAAGATCTAAGCTGATAAAATTTTCTGCAACAGATAATCTTGCGGTCAGCCTGTCCGAAAATAAGCGTCAGTATTGACAGCGCGTGGCATTTGTTTTACTCCTATGGTGTATCGCATGGTCTGTTCCAAGGGTCGGTGGAGGACAGATCAAAAAGTGCGCCACAGAAACGTCATTGACTAATGAGGTCAAGATATTTTGTTGTCGGTCGTGGGGCAAAACGACCCATGCGTTGAGGAGCAAAATGACCCCTGGTCCACTTCTTCTGATGTATAATGAGAGCTTTGGTATTGGAGCATTGCCATCATCCCTGAGGGAAGGTACAATCTCACTTCTATTTAAAAAAGGGGACAAAAAAGATATTAAGAATTGGCGCCCTCCTACACTTCTAGGGGTAGATCGGAAAATTTTAGCGAAGGCCCTTTTTTTTTCGCCTAAGAGGTGTTATAAACCAAATTGTAGGGGTGGAACAGACTTGTGTAGTACCCGTTCAGAGTATGACTGACAGTCTTGCTCCAGTACAAGACTCTTACTTGTAGGCAGTAGATCGTAGGCTCTCTCTCTCTATATCTGGTCTAGACCTACGTAGAGAAGGCCTTTGACAAGATTAGCCATGATTATTTAAAAAAGGTTTTGGTTAGTTTTGGTTTTGGTCCTAAATTGAGGGCCTGGATTGACTTATTGTATAACAACTGTTTCAGTGTAGCCGTTGTGAACGGCTCTTGTCCGCCTCCTTTTGACATACAGGCGGGGGTCCGACAAGGTTTTCCCCTGTCGGTCATTTTGTTTATACTTGCAATGGAGCCTCTAGCTTGTGCCACTAAACAGGACCCCCCTATCCATGGCCTACTTGTTCCTGGCAGTTGAGGGTGGGAGGCAAAAATTTCTTTGTATATGGATGATTTGACTGTTTTATGTTGTGACAATAGTTCTGTTTTTAATAGTCTCCGATGGTGTGATCGTTCTTCTCGAGCATCTAGAGCCAAATCGAATAGGGTCAAGAGTTAGGTCTTGTATTTAAATTGGAAAGAGGAAAAATTGGATCTTGGCCTTCTGGAAAAAAAGGATAGAATTAAATTACTAGGAATTGAGATTGGGAAGGAGATGGACACTGTAAATTGGGTAAATATGCTCCCTAGAATTAAAAGGAAATTACTGAGCTGGGAACAAAGAGATCTTACCATCACTGGTAAGGTCCTAGTTCTGAAAGCAACTGATCTTTCTTGCTGCCATATTGCCAGTCCCTGAAGGCTCTGAAGATCCAAACAGGAATGGGTAAAGAGAGACCTCACGTACCGGCCAAAGGTGGGAAGGCAGTGCCTGACTTTGGCTCCAAGTTGGATGCCATGTTTCTTTTTCCTATTGTTAATGCTGTGTTAAATAAGAATAAAGCCTGCCTTTGGTGTAATTTTGCTAAATTTTGGTTTGGTCATGAGATTCTGGCTGCTATGGGCAAAAGGATCCCCCTTGACACCCCCAAGCAGACACTAGGCCTACTGTGTATAAGAAAGCCTTGACCCTTTTTAAATCTGCAAATTTGGACAAGTCCCACTCAGGATGCATTAAAAGAAAAAGTATTGAGGGTAAACTCTCTGTACATTCCTTAACTCTTGTTCCGGTGGGGACTTTTTATAGAATCCCAATGTACGCAGGTTTGGAAAAATGTAAACTCCTCTGTCCTTCTTAATAGCCATAAGGACCTGGCCTGGAAGGCTGTTCATGGCTGCCTCCAGACTAGGGCACTCCTGTGTAGAAGATGCTGTAGGAGTTCATTGTGTCCTCGGATTAATTGCCATACTGATGAATCAGTTGACCACCTCTTTTGGGCTTGTCCCTTTGCTCAAACGGTGTGGGGAATTGTTAACAACTGGCTCACGGCTCTATATAAAAATCCTGATCTTAAAGATGTTTTATATGGTGAGATGGACTCTAAAGAGATTGGGCAATGCGTAAGATGGTGGAGTGTAATTAACTACATTAAAGATGGATTGTGGAAATGTAGAATTTTTTTAGTTTTTAAGAATGTTTAAAAATCACCAGAAACTGTTGTGAAGGTTGCCCTCACCTTGGTAAAAGATTATATAAGGAAAAACCAAAGTAAATATGATAGTAATAAGGTAACTGAGCTATGGAAAATTGAAACTGGTTTGATTAGAAAGGTTTTATATGATGCATTTTAAAAATTTGGGAGCATAACATTTAGAGGAACAATTTTGTTATTAATTTTGAATAATTGGGTAGTGTAACCCCCTTTATTCTAGCAGGTGGTATAGGGTGAAAATAAGTAATTGGAAATTGTATATGTAAGACTAACTTGTCTGGTTGTAATATATGTATTGTAAGTACAATCACTATGTATTGTTTATTCCTTTGATATTTATTAATAAAGCGCCTTAAAATTGAAAATTGAGCCCTTCCCAAGCGAGGGAGGGCAATAGAGGGGACTTCGGGAGTGGGTTGTGGGAAATCGGATTGGAACAATTCTCGCTGCGTTTCTTCCACACTTCGACATTTGTCAACAACCCAACAGGTTTGTGTTACCATGGAGCCGACTGAATTAGTGCCAGTACGTTTTACCTTTTACTGTTCACGCTGAAGCGTATCGCATGTTTCTGGCAAGTAGAAGACGGCATGCTCGTTTGATTGCTGTGGCACTTGTTGGCAACTGTTGTATGGGTAAATTAAGCTGCTTTCACCCCAGACGCGAAATGAATTTTTCGCACGACATAGGCCTATTGCATTCAAAGTCAATGCAAAGACTGTCATGGTTCTGGTTTTTGATCGTGTTTGAAACATTCCTTCGTATCTCGTTTTCTCCCTTCACTCTTCTGTTCTGACACTAACGAGACTAACATTTGTATTTTGTATTATAATCTACTAACACAACCAACCATGTATATTTTCGATTACTAATGAGCTCTCTAGTTTAAGTTATAAAACCGCACCGCTACTAATAGACTAATTCCCTCTTCGCAATCGCCCTGTTCTATTCTCCGCCCCTTTGCTTTCTGCCGTCCTCTCCCTATGTTCAGTGAGAATCTCTCGCACGAGCTTAATTACTTTCCTGCCCTTGTTATCTGTGCACGTAGAACTCCTGGACCGGAGCTGTTTAAATGTCATAGGCTGTTTGTGTGATTCCTGTCCGTATTTCGTATCTCGCCAATTTCCGTGGTTAGGGTTTCCCTCATGTGATTCTCTCGATGTAATTAGTCTCATTCCCCACAGCTGATCTCTGTATAGCATGTGACCTTTCCTGTGTGTATATTAGGAGTCTTTTCACTCACAGCTCTTGTCCGAACGTTGATCAATATTTCTTTGTGCAGAGCTCCTCCAATGCCATAGATTATTGTTTTACTTTTACTGGATAGTCTGACTTTGATTCTTGCCATTGCCCTTTTGTACTGATATTTGTCTTTCTGGATTTCAACCTCTTATTGTATGACCACGAGTTCTGTGTTTGGATGCCCCGTGTATGACCATTGGCTTTGCCCATCGACTACGACTTCTTGCCTATCGTTCTTGTACCTCTGCCCGTCTGTTTTGCTGGTTCTGACCTCCGCCTGTCTAGTCGATACGGTTTTTGGATTTCGTATTGTGGCTTGGCATTTCCTGTGTATTTCGACTTTGATTCGGACTCCATTAAAGGCATACGTTTTTTGGATTTCTGTCTCGCGTGTGGTTCCTGAACTGTACGTCACAAAGACGCGAATACTCGTTCTTCGCTATTTGCATATAACACTGTCAAAAATGAAACACTTCTCTTCCACAATTCTTACATTTGTACGGTACTTTCCCTGCCACAATTCCCCCTTTTGCCACCAGAAAAAAAATGGTGGACGTGAAATTTTGAACGAGAGAGAATGAGCAAAGCATTCTGGGCTTGGAGGGATGCTCCATGTTGGTTTTGTTTGAGGGAGGATAATCGAGGGCTTGAGCAAATGAAAATGCGCCCTTGCCTCCGCAAAACTGGATTGGAACGACCCTAAAAGTGGCAGCCATCTTACATCCGGGATTTTTTTTGGGGATTCCCTTGATTGGAGGGCGAGTGAACACGACGAAGCAAGCATTTTTCGGATTGGGACGCAGCCATGGACTTTGAATCGGTCATGTTGACTTCTGATTAAGGCCGAGGGGCTGTCCTTTTACCACCTTAACCAAATGACACACACATTCCTGTATGGGATACAACTAGGTTCGGGTGTCCTACACCTAGCCTGATCATTCATCCAGTGCCATTTAAGTCCCAGTGATCAGTACACCATCCAGGTAACTACATGAGCAAGTCATGTAGAGCCCCCTTACCCATGGCTCGGCTCTCCTGCGCAGGGCCGGCGCCAGACGGCTAAATTTGGGGTAAAATATCCTACTCTTTATTGACTACAATTAGTCCTGGCTAATTCTAGATGGTTTTCCTTATAAACACGTTTTTCAATTCAAGATTAACTAAGTGGCAATTGAAGACACGGCTTCTCTCCCCCATGCGATCTAACTGCGACAAAATAATGGGCTACAGTCAGTACAGAAAAATAATTTAATTATAAATAAGTCTATGCACTGGCACAGAGCAACGGTAATTTTTTCCCAGCGAGAGCAGCATTTCAGAACTCCTTTGCGAAAGAAGGTAATTTCGGCGACAAGTACGCACACCTGTTTTTGCTGCACGGTCACGCAACTTGCTGTCAAAAATAGACAGCTGTCCGATTGGAAAATGTAAACGGACGAAACCACGGACTTGTCACCAGAATTACCTGAAGATTTCTGAGATGCCGCTCTCGCAGGAAAAAAAGTTACGTCGCTGAGTGCCAGTGCATAGACCAAATTATAATTATTTTTCTGAACTGAATGTAGCCCATTTGTCGCTGTTAGATCGCTTAGGGGGAGAGAAGCCGTGTCTTCAATTGCCACTTGATTATTCTTAAATTGGAAAGCGTGTTAATAAAGGAGAACTATTAAGAACCAGCCAGGACTAATTGTTGCCAATAAAGGGATGGATTTTTGCCTAGGCAATCGTATAGGCAAGGGCCGGCCCTGCTCCTGCGCTGGCATGCCCTGTCAATTCAGGTGCGGCTAACTATATCTAATAACTACCAACAACTGTTTACTTGCTAATTGATATAGGGCTGTCAGACAGCATTTGGGACACTAAACTATACTACAACTACAACCCCAATTCTGAAATGGTTGGGACAAAGTGTAAATTGTGAATAAAATCAAAATGCAATGACTTTCAAATCACACCAGCCAGTATTTTATTCACAATAGAACAAAGATAACATAGCAAATGTTGTGTTACGTGATCATGATTTTTAACACCTGATTGTATTATTTTGCACAGCCAGTAGGTCCTGTATACTTATGTAAGGGTAATGAATATTCATACAGAAGTGACATCATACAGAACTACAAGGCCTATAAAAGGAACTTGCAGCCAAGAGAGAGGGATGATGATAATCATCTCCGGTCTGCTACACCTGAAAGCTAGACCGGCTTTGCCGAGTGCAATTGGATTTTGGATTATACAGGCACCTCTTAGATATGGACATCAGATTCCAGTGGATTTTCACCATCGTCGTGGGAACAATGTAGTAGTAGTAGTATCTTCAATGTAGTAATTTCATTACCCATTCCTGTACAATTGTATTTGCTACGTTCATTCGCTCAGTTATTTGATAAATCATTTAAATTCAATCCTTCTTCTAAATTGGAATCATCCAGAGTAATCTGGAACACACAACTGTCCGTAACAGTTGAAACTGAGAAATTTTATTTTATCCACAAAATGTGCTCATCTCAAATTTGATGGCTACCACAGGTCTCAAAAAAGTTGGGACAGGGGCTTGTTTACCATGTTGTAGCATCCCCTCTTCATTTTAACACTTGAGTGGAGGCACTGAGGAGACAAATTTCTTGAGTTTAACTATTGGAATTTGATCCCACTCTTGTTTAATACAGGCTTCCAGCTGCTGGAGAGTTTGGGGTGTACTTTGACGGACTTTTAATTTAATTATGTGCCAAATGTTCTCAATTAGTGAAAGATCAGGACTGCAGGCAGGCCAGTTCAGCACACAGACTCTTCTACTACAAAGCCATGTTGTTGTAATAGCTGCAGTATGTGGGTTTTGCACTGTCCTGCTGAAATACACAAGGCCTTCCCTGGAATAAATGTAATCTGGAGGGGAGCATATGTTGCTCTAAAATCTTTATATACCTTTCAGCATTTATGGTGCTTTGTAAAAAATGCAAGTGTCCCACACCATATGCACTAATGCATCCCCATACCATCAGAAATGCTGGCTCTTGAACGGAACGCTGATAACAGGAGGGGTGGGTCTTTCTCGTCTTTAGCCCGGAGAACACAACGCCCATGATTTCCTACAAGAATGTCAAATTTGGACTCATCTGACCACAGGACATTTTGCTACTTTGCTACATTACTTTTTAAATGAGCCTTGGCCCACAGAACATGGCGGCGATTCTGGATCATGCTCAACAGTGGCTGCCTTTTTGCATGATAGAGCTTTAGATGGCATCTGTGGATGGCATGGCAGACTGCGTTTACTGACAGTGGTTTCTTGAAGTATTCCTGAGCCCATTTAGTAATGCCAATGACAGAATCATGTCGGTGAGTGATGTAGTGGTGTCTGAGGGCCCAGAGATCACGGGCATCCAGTAAAGGTCCTCAGCCTTGTCCCTTACACACAGACATTTTCCCAGTTTCTCTGAATCTTTTGATGATGTTTTGCACTGTCGATGATGAGACTTTCAAAGCCTTTGCAATTTGACCTTGAGGAAGATTTTTAAAAAAGCATTCCACAATTTTTTTACGCAAGCCTTCACAGGTTGGGGAGCCTCTGGCCATCTGCACTTCTGAGAGACTCAGCCTCTCTAAGACATCAATTTTACAGCCAATCATATTACACACCTGATTCCAGTTGACTTAATTACTTGCAAAATGTTTTTTCAGCTGATTCTCTTATATTGTAATTGCTTTTTCAGCTCATTTTGCCTGTGTCCCAACTTTTTTGAGACTTGTTTTGGCCATAAAATTTGAAATAAGCTTATTTTGTGGATATAAATGTAAAATGTCTCAGTTTCAGCATTTGAAATGTTATCTATGTTCTATTGTAAATAACATTGGCTCATATGATCTGAAAATCATCACATTTTGATTTTATTCACAATTTACACTTTGTCCCAACTATTTCGAAATTGGGGTTGTACTAGTCTAGTAATACAGAATTGGGAAAGCTAGATCAGCTGACACTGCACCCCATGCTGAGTTACACAGCAGCAGTGTCACCAGAGTGCCCTGGTTGTGTGATGACATTCACTCTCTTGCATTTGTAAGCTCTCATCATTGCCTCAATTCTGTACTTACAAGTGTAAAAATGGCCCATTAGATTCTACGTCCCAAAAAATGTGTGTGAACACCAAAGAAATCATGTCTATATGTTCAGTAGTTGCCTAGGGCCCATTCTTTGCAGTCTAAGCACTAAGTAAGTTGTTCTAAACATTGTTTCTGGGCTCCCCTTGTTAGCAGGTTTTGTTTCAACCACCATTTCAATTGCAGAATTTAAAGAACTCGATAATCTGTCCTGATGAGATGCATTTCATGTTTAGATCTATTTTACCCTCTTGCATTTTAACTGAAATATCTACAAGTGTCATGAAGAATAAAAGACCCTTTAACATATTGTGTTTACATTCTTCTGCAGTGCGCAAGCTGCCACCTTGGTCGGTGCATCACAAATTGTGGTTACTCACTCATTCACTCATGGATATTTAGTTGTAATTGTAATGCGAATAGAAGCTACTAGATGGCAGTATTGACCTTTCTTGTGTTACGCCCAGACTGGAGTTAGGTTTGGGCATGTCTTGGGCATGTCTGGGACAAGTCCCAGAGAATAAAAAAAAAGAGGTCTAAATGTGGGAGGGGTCTGCAAAAGAGTATATAAGGAGGAAAATTGAGGGAGTGGAGTAGTAGGAGAAATTGCAGGGAGAAGGATACATTTGACCAGACCTGTCACTCTTTTCAAGACCTGTGACGCTTTTAGTGGATTTTTGCCTGTGTTGGAGCAGTTTCCTCACCCGGAACATCACCAAGCAACCCAACCAAAGGGACTGTAAATATTTTTTTCTTCTGTATATAATGAATCTTGGCCAGTAGAGTAGATAGTAGATTAGTTAAAAGTGTTTGTTTAATTAAATGTGTTTAAGTTTTAAAATTTTGCTGTCGTAAATGTAATAACAAATTGGGGGCTCAAGTCCGGGATAGACCATTGTGTGAGTCATTTATTGAAAATCTAACATTTCAAATTGTAAAATTGTTTTTTTTTTATTTTCCTATATATATATGTATATATATATTGACAGATCAACAGCAATGGATGATTTCTTGGCATCACCAACCGTAGAGGTTTTGAAGTCTTTTAAAATGACAGAACTGCTAGAATTATGCAGAAATTTAGATCTGACAGAGGTAAAACCAGCCATGCGAAAAGCAAGACTGGCTAGAGAGATTGTTGAATATTACATTAATGAAAATGTGTTTGCACCAGGAGATCTGGAACAGTTTCCACTGGAAAATCCAAATGTAGAAAATGAATTAAAACTGCTAGAGATTGAAAGGGTGGAAAGAGAAAAACAAAGAGAATTTGAGAGGGAAGAAAGAGAGAAGGAAAGGGAGGAAAAAGAAAAACAAAGAGAATTTGAGAGAGAGAAAGAGGAAAGAGCAGAAAGAGAGAGACAGAGAGATTTTGAATAAGAGAAGTTGGATAGAGAAGAAAGACTCCAAATGGAGCAACGAAGAATTAAAATTGAATCTGAAAATAAATTTTGAGCTAGCCAGGAGGTAAAACTGGTGCCTCCGTTTTCGGAAAAGGATGTTGACAACTATTTCCGGTGTTTTGAAAAGGTAGCAAAGAGCTGCCAGTGGTCAAAGGAACACTGGCTTCTGATGCTGCAAACTGTCCTCAAGGGTAAAGCTCAACAAGCCTATTTGGCTTTGTCTGCAGATGATTCCTCTGATTATGACGTTGTCAAAAAGGTTATTATCCCCCGCCAACACGAAGTGGGAGGGGGATATAGGTTTGACCTCCGTCCGTCCGTCCGTCCGTCCGTGTGTGCGTCCGTCCGTCCGTCCGAGATAAAGGGGACAGCTTTACTCAGAAACTACTACAGATACAGTAACCAAATTTGGTGTGTAGCTTCAGACCATAAAGGCCTTGATTGAGTTCGAAAATGAGAAGCGCACGATTGGCGGGGGATGTTGTAGACCATGTCGACTTGTTTTGAGAGCTTATGAGTTGGTTCCAGAAGCTTCCCAACAGAAATTCAGAGGTCTGAAGAAATCTGACAATCAGACTTATGTGGAATTTGCTAACGAGAAGAAGGTTTGCTTTTGAGCGCTTTCAACTCACTAAAAGAGATGGTGTTAGTTGAAGAATTCAAGAACTGTGTTAAGGATGATATTAAGACCTACCTTAATGAGAAGCAAGCACCGAATTAGCAATCAGCTGCCAAATTTGCAGATGAATATGTTCTCACACATAAGTCTAAATTTCAGTCTAGCAGTAACAATAGATGGTTCCAATTTCAGAAAAAAGGTAAAGGTGATACCCAAGATTCCTCACCCAAAGACAAAGCCAAATCTGGTGATGGTGCTCAGAAATCCAGTAACAGGTCTGATCAAAGTGTGAAAGCTGACAGTGACAAAAGTGGTCTAGTTTGCAGTTATTGCAAGACATCTGGTCATGTTACAACTAACTGTTGGTTCCTTAAAGCTAAGAAAGAAAAAGAAAAGAATACCAAACCAAATGCCTTTGTGAAGACAAGGTTAGAAACCCCTGTAGTAGATGATTGATCTGCTAAATTGCCTGCTTCACGTGGGGCTAAAAAGCCTGATACCGCTGACTTTGTGAGGGAGGAATTTCTTCCATTTGTGTCAGAGGGATTTGTGGCTCTGAATGAGCATTCTACTCCTGTCCCCATATATATCCTAAGGGATACCGGAGCTTCTCAGTCACTTTTGTTAATGGACTCCTTGGAGTTACATGATGAGGCTGCTTCTGGGGATTTCATACTTGTACAAGGTATTGAAGGGAGGACTGTATCTGTACCCCTGCGCTCTGTATTCTTGAAGTCAGATATAGTTACAGGACAGGTAAAGGTGGGACTTATGTCAAGTCTACCTATCAAGGGTGTTTCTCTGTTGCTAGGCAATGACCTTGCTGGAGGCAAAGTAGTTCCCCCTGTACATCTTACTTCACAGCCGAGCACTGAAGATGGCGATGAAGACCCATCTCTGTATCCTTCCTTTGCAGTGACTCGTGCTATGGCTAAGAAGGTTAAAGAAGAAGATGATATGGTGCCGTCCAGCACATTGAATTGTCAGGACTCAGGAAGTTCACCTCATGACTCTGTTCAGCCTACTATGGTTTCTCCGTTTGAGGACTTATCAGATACTTTTATCAGTTCTTTGTTCAGCCAGCCAGATGGGTCTGGTGATTCTGATGTGTCTGGAGACTTGTCTCTGTCCAGAAAGCAGTTGATTGAGGAGCAAACTAATGATCCTGAAATTTGTGTACTAAAGAGGAGAGCCCTTCCTGATAAAGAAATAGACACAGTTCCAGTTGGGTATTATCTCAAGGATGGTGTGTTGATGCGGAAGTGGCGCCCTCCTGATATCACTGCCAATGCAGATTGGGCAGTGGTCAGGCAAATTGTTGTTCTGAAGGTCTACAGGAATGAGACATTAACATTGACTCATAGTTTACCTTTAGGAGGTCATCTTGGTGTTAACAAGACTGTTGATAAGATCATGAAACACTTCTTCTGGCCCGGGCTTCGGAAAGACGTTTCCAACTTTTGCAAAACCTGTCACACTTGTCAGGTAGTTGGAAAACACCAGTTAGACTCACCTGTAGCTCCATTGCAGCCTATCCCAGCATTTGGGGAGCCCTTCTCCAAGGTCATTATTGATTGTGTTAGTCCATTACCCAAGCGTAGATCTGGAAATCAGTACTTGTTGACAATCGTGTGCATCTACCAGATTCACTGAAGCCATACCTCTACGCAACATCAAGGCAACTGCAATCTTGAAGGCTTTGATAAAGTTCTTCACGTCGTTTGGCCTTCCCGGGGAAATTCAGTTAGACCAGGGTAGCAGTTTCACTTCCGGAATGTTTCAGCAGGTTTTGTATGAACTAGGTGCGAAGCAGATTCTTTCTAGTGCCTATCATCCAGAGAGTCAGGGTGCCTTAGAGCAGTTTCATTCCACTCTCAAGACAATGATGAGGACTTATTGTTATGACCATGAGAAAGACTGGGATGAAGGTGTTTATTTGCTGTTGTTTGCAGCTAGAGAAGCAGTGCAGGAGTCTACTGGATTCAGTCCGTTTGAGCTAGTGTTTGGCCATGAAGTGAGAGGACCTTTGCTATTACTGAGTGAACAATGGCAAGAGAAAGAACCGCATATCAGTCTGTTAGACTATGTTAGCAAGTTCAAGGAAAGATTGCGTGCAGCTTGTGACCTAGCCAAAGAGAACTTGAAATCAAGTCAGGGAAAAATGAAAACTTGGTATGATCATAGGGCTAGAAGCCGTGAGTTTAAACCAGGATACAAGGTTCTTGTGTTGTTTCCCTTGCAGTCCAATCCATTACAGGCTAGATTTCATGGTCCATAAGACATTCTGGCAAAACTTAATGATCTCAATTACATTGTTAAGACTCCAGATAGGAGAAAGCCAAACCAATTGTGTCACATTAACATGCTGAAGCCTTATTATGACAAAAATGCTAGGGTCGCAGCTGTCACTTCAGATTCTCCTATGGTCGTGACTTGTGAAGATGAGGGGTTTCAAGATGATGAACCTAGAATTTAAGCTGAAGTTCTTTCATGTAAATTGTCAAATTCTGAAGTGTTGCAAAATCTTGATGTAAAACTCCAGCACTGAGAACCCTCACAGAAAGATCAGTTTGAGAGGTTGATCAAGAAATATAAAGATCTATTTCCTGATGTTCCAAAGAGAGTTTCTATAGCCTCTCATGATGTAGATGTTGGTGATGCCAAACCAATAAAACAGCATCCGTACCGGATGAATCCTGAAAAGAGAAAGATTGCTGAGAAAGAGGTTGAGTACATGTTATAACATGATATTATCAGACCCTCCAACTTAGATTGGAGTTCACCCTGTGTGCTAGTTCCAAAACCTGATAGAAGTACTAGATTTTGTACAGATTATCGCAAACTCAATGCTGTAACTAGAACTGATGTGTATCCAATACCTAGGATTGATGATTGTATCGATAGAGTAGGGCAAGCAAAGTTTCTGACTAAGATTGATTTATTGAAGGGTTATTGGTGTGTACCTTTAACTGAGAGGGCCAAGAGCATCTCTGCTTTTGCCAGACCATCTGTGTTGTACCAGTATGAAGTCCTACCCTTTGGCATGAAAAATGCCCCAGCCACATTCCAAAGGATGATACAGTCTACAATCGCCGGATTGCCACACACGGGTGCGTACATCGACGACCTGATCACAAGGAGTGACTCCTCGGAAGAACATCTAAAAGATGTAGAGACGTTCCAGCGCCTGACCCAGGCTAACCTGACTGTTAACCTGAACAAGATTGACTTTGGTTGTGCTACTGTCACCTATCTTGGCTACGTCATAGGCCAGAGTAAGGTGGCACCCATAAATGCTAAAGTCCAAGCCATCATGGACTTTCCAGTTCCTGACAACAAAAAAGCTTTGCGCCGCTTCCTTGGAATGATCGGGTACTACCGCAAGTTCTGCAAGAAATTTGCTGAGATTGCTCTCAGTCTCACCAACCAACTGAAGAAAGGCATAAAGTTCTCTTGGGATGATGCATGCCAGAGAGCCTTCGATCGCCTAAAGTCTCTACTGTGTCACTTCCCCGTGCTCAAATCTCCTGACTTCAACAAATCGTTCTCCATCGTGGTGGACGCTAGTGACCCAGCTTGTGGATCTGTGCTCCTACAGAGAAGTGACTCTGATGACATTGAGCATCCTGTGGCATACTTCTCCAGGAAGTTCAATCGCTACCAAAGGAACTATTCCACGATAGAGAAGGAGCTGTTGGCTCTGGTTCTATCCTTACAACACTTTGAGGTTTATGTTCTTCTTGCTGTCGTAAATGTAATAACAAATTGGGGCCATAACATAATGCTCAGTGAGGAAGTGTTGTGGGATGTATGCGCATAACGCGCTGTGGGTTGGGGTCGTTTCGCACGGTCTATACTGTAAGTGATTTCACAGCGCCCAGAACCTCCATGCTCGGGAAGCCCAAGTGCCAGGCATTCCACAACACCAACTGAGGGTTAAGTGGTCTCCAGCCAGCAAAGAGAGTGGATGGCGGCAATTCGATGAGGATGTGGATGGTATCGTTGAAGTTACCATAGGGGGGGGCAGACAGGAAACTCTGAACAATGGTAACCATCATCATCAGTGTCGCCACTGAAAGGTTTGGTTCAGTAGAGAAGCGTCCTGCTACAGGCTAGTACTCCAAGAGCCGCAGGGCAGAAAAGATATCACAGCTACGTCAGCAACTTCAACTCTTGAAGAGGCAGTTCAAGAGGGCAACCGAGGACAAGAAGCCAGGGCTAGCAGAACTATGCGGAGTCCTCAGAAAGAAGCTGCTGACCCTCCGTTGAGCAGAGTGGCACAGGAGGTGGGCTCGAGAGAGAGCCAAAAGACGTGCTGCCTTCCTGGCAAACCCTTTTGGATTTACCAAACAGCTGTTTGGCTTGAAGCGCAGCGGCCACCTTAAGTGCTCAAAAGAGGAGGTAGACTCCTACCCACATAACACCAACAGTGATGCAGCCTGAGAGGAGAACCAAGACAAATGCAGAGACCTGATCAATTCACCTGTGCAAACCACTGTCTTTAACACCAAAGTACCCATTTGGCAAGAAATCCAAACTGTTGTCAAGGCTGCCAGAACCAGCTCAGCACCTGGACCTAATGGCGTACTGTACCTGGTGTACAAGAGGTGCCCCAAGCTCTTGCAGCATCTGTGGAAGATCCTGAGGGTGATCTAGAGGAGGGGGAAGGTTGCCCATCAATGGAAACCTGTGGAAGGGTGTTAGTCCCAAAGGAAGAGAAGTCAACCACTATCAAGTAGTTTAGGACCATCTCACTGCTCAATGTCGAGGGGAAGATATTTTTCAGTATCCTTTCCCATCGGCTGTCAGACTACCTCCTCCAGTACATCGACACCTCAGTGCAAAAGGGGGGGATCCCAGGGGTTCCAGGGTGCTTTGAACACAGTGGAGTGGTAACACCAGTGACTGACTGGTTCCACTTCTCACGAAGAGGTATCCGCATTCCATCAGTCACAAAGAAACCCGTGAAGAGCCTCGGAAAGACTTTTGACTGCTCCCTAAAGAATGCTGCTTCCATTAGGGCAACCAATCAACAAGTGGAGAGTTAGCTGACCACAGTCAACAAGTGAGGTCTTCCAGGGAAATTCAAGTCGTAGTTATACCAGCATGGTGTCCTGCCTTGGATACTGTGGCCATTGCTGGTATATAAATTTCCAATCTCTGCTGTGGATGGACTTGGGAAGAGGGTCAGCAACCACCTGCGACGTTGGTTAGGCTTACCTCGAAGTCTAAGCAGCATCGCCCTCTATGGCAACAAGAACAAGCTGACGCTTCCCATCAACAGCCTAACTGAGGAGTTCAAGGTTACCAGAGTGAGGGAGGTGCTGCAGTACTGGGAATCCAAGAACCCGAAAGTATCTCAAGCTGGCATCGAGGTGAGGACAGAAAGTGGAGGGCACAGGAGGCCGTGGAGTTAGCAGAATCACGGCTCCGTCACAGACAGCTTGTGGGATCTGTGACACCCGGACGTGCAGGACTGGGATTCATTCCAACAACCCTCTGCAACAAACTTGAGGGCAAGGAAAGGCAGGACCTGGTCCAATGCGAAGTGAGGGCTGGGGTCAAGGAGCAGCGTGCAAGCCAGATGGTGGAATTGAGACAACAGGGCGCATGACGCAGATGGGAAGAGGCCATGGATAGGAAGATCTCATGGCCCAAGTTGTGGAAGGTGGAACCCTACCGCATAAAATTCCTCATTCAGTCTGTCTATGATGTCCTGCCCAGCCCATCAAACATCTTCTGTTGGGGCAAGGTCGAAACTCCCTTGTGCCAAGGTAGAGGAATTCTGGAGCACATCCTCAGCAGCTGTCCTAAAGCACTTGGAGATAGCCGTTATCACTGGCACCATGACCAGGTGCTGAAGATGGTTGCTGAGTCCATCAATACTGCCTTCAACCAGAACAAGCGCTTGCAACCACTAAGGCATGAAATCTCATTCGTGCGAGCTGGAGAACAACCATCCTCCCGACCGAAAGCCCAAACAGGCCTCCTGGGAACAGCAAGGGACTGGCAGCTTAGGGTAGACCTGGGAAAGCAGCTCAGATTCCATGAAACCATTGTGGAAACCAGCCTCAGACCCGACATTGTCCTGCTCATGGAGTCATCCAAGCTGGTCATCTTGTTGGAGCTAATGGTGCCCTGGGAGGAGAGGATGGAAGAAGCCAGTGAGAGGAAGAGGGAGAAATATGCAGAGCTGGTGGAGGAGTGCTGCAGATGGGGTTGGCGTGCGCGGTGTTTGCCTCGTCGAAGTCGGGGAAAGGGGCTTTGCAGGAAAGTCAGTCTGTAAAGCCTACAGCCTCCTGTGTATCAAAGGTGCAAGCAAGAGAAGAGCCATCAGTGCAGCTTCCGAGGTTACCGAGAGAGCCTCACGATGGCTGTGGATCAGGAGGGACAAGCAGTGGATGATTGCTTCTTGGACACAGACTGGGAACTGATCACTCCCGGTTGGGTTGCCTGGGTGAGGGGGTCTGAAGTTGAAAGACTCGAAACCCCAGGCACTATCACTCATAATGTGTCCAAGAAACTGCATTACAAGATGTATGTAACAAACATTCCAAAGTTATTTTAATACACACTAATGTGGAAATGGAATTTTTATACTTTATGACATACAAGGTATTTCAGTCAGAATGTGGTTTAACAGGGTAGATAACTCTTAAGGTAAATAACTAATTCTCAACTTGAAATACACCAAACAAAGACAAATTAACAGCTTGTGAAAAATCCTATAATTGCAGTTGTGGTTTGAATAAAAATGAGCATATAAAGGACTAAGTAAAAAATCCCCGCAGTAAGCCGATGGTGCGTGATGCTAGACACTATTAGGCCAAGATGTATTTTACTATACAGCACAGATCATCACCTGCAGAAACTGGCTTTACACCTTCCAGTACTAACAGGACTCATATGTCTCATAGTCTTTCCAAATATCCAGTAGGGATATGTGAGTCCCACAAACCTTTGCATTTGAGCCAATTTCATATTATAGTCACGAAAATGACGTACAGCGGGAAAAATAAGTATTGAGCGCGTCAACATTTTTCTCAGTAAATATATTTTTAATGTGGCTATTGACACCAGATGTCAGTAACAATCCAAGTAATCCACATATACAAAGAAATCAAAACAAACAAGAGCAATCCGAGATTTCTGATCTCCGCCAAAGGATGACATTGATACAAATGCAAGATCTGTCTCTTGGGAAGATTTTAGGACCAGATCCAGAATCCAGATCCGGATCATCACCAAAATTTCATGGAGTCATCCCTGGACCAAGATCTATCTCTGGTGAAAATTTCATGAAGATCGGTCCAGTAGTTTCCGAGAAATCCTGTCCACAGACAGACAGAGACAAATAAATAAATAAATAAATAAACCGACTCGATCGCATGATCTCATTGGCGGAGATAATAAGTCCCTAAATTAATGTGTAATAAAGTGGAATGACACATGAAATAAGTATTGGATACATGATGAAAAGGAGGCGTAAAAAGGCATAGAAAGCCAAGAAACAAGCTGAAATCTTTCAGTATTTAGAAAGCAATCCTTCCCCCTATCAGTGCAAATTAATATCAGCAGGTTTGGTCCTACTTGATGCCTATAGAAAGGTTTCTCATTACCAAGGTGTCACACAAGAAGCATCCTACGATGGGTAAAAGCAAAGAGCTCTTTCAAGACCTTTGCAATCTTATTGTTGCAAAACATACTGATAGTTTCAGAAGTATTTCTAAACTTCTGAACGTTCCAGTGAGCACCATTAGGGCCATAATCTGGGAGTGGAAAGAGCATCATTTCACCATAGACCGGCCACGACCATGCAAGATTTCTGACAGAGGAGTCAAAAGAATTATCAGAAGAGTTGTCAAAGAGCCAAGGACCACTCTCAGAGAGCTTCAGAAAGACCTGGAATTAGCAGGTACAGTTGTTTCAAAGAAAACAATAAGAAATGCACTCAACTGCAATGGCCTCTATGCACACTCACCGTGCAAGACTCCATTGCTGAGGAAAAAGCGTGTTGAAGCTTGTCTAAACTTTGCTGCGCAACATTTGTATAAACCTATGAAATACCGGGAGAATATAGCCTAGTCAGATGAGATCAAAATTGAACTCTTTGGATGTTACAGTACACACCATGTTTGGAGGACAAACAGCACTGCCCATCACTCCCAAAAACAATGCCAACAGGGGTCATTCCGTGTCAATTCACTGAATGGCTCCAGCATGATCCCCTCAGATTTTCTAGAAAGAAATCATGTCGGTGGATTCACTTCTTAAAGCTTTAGTTGGTCTTATAAAAGTAACTTTTTGTCATTTTTGCAAAAAATGTCACTGTGTACAGACAGTATTACATAAAACTAGTACTCTGTCATTTAAAAAAGGCTCCTTTAAAACCACATACTGCTCCTACTGCAATTTAAAAGAATCAATCGGTCCGACCAAAAAGAACCAATTAGAGCCAGGATGGTGTCTGACAGCAGTCAAACAATGCACATGCACATGCTACAGACAGCCTCCTCCCCTTTCCTCCTCAGTTCACTCCAGTGATCAGTCAAGCTCAAATCTCCGAGAGAGGGTTAAGGAGCTTATACCACCTTCACACTGGAGGTGGAGGTGCCACTGCGGATTATTGTCAAAATCGCCATCACCGCAGTGACAACGCCAGTAGTGTTTTCATAGTTTTCCCCTACCCGTCAAACATGTGTTTTTCTTCGCGGTGCTACTGGGAAACCAGGGCGGAATTACGGTGGGGTCACTGAGGACATGGCGATGCCATTAAGCTGCCACTACGATTTGATGGTGATGCCACGGCGATTATTAGCGGCAGTATTGCGGTGTTGGTGGCAGCGTTGAGGGGCCAGTGAGATGCTACTGCGGGGATGGCGATATAACAGAGGTGCTACGATGGTCGTGCTGCGGCAACAGGTAGGCTACGCGTCAGTTATAAATGAGAGGTGGTTTTCGTTTGAAATTCGTCGTAGTATTTTGTCTGCTGATGATTCATTCCTATGGTGATGCTACCGACACGTGGTACAAGAGTTAAAAATGACTTCGCAGTAGCACCCCCATACCCGCAGTGCTCCTGTGGTAGCTCCGTCTTAAGACCGCCTTCACCACCACGGGATAGCGGTAGGATCGCCTGCCTACTTTTTTGGTGATTGAACGGCGGTTGTACTTCAGAGGCACGACGGTGATGGAGGTGCTACTGAGGTCCTTGTACGGCTCCACGGCGGTGCCACGGCGATTGGTCCAACCTGCGGTGGCACTGCGGAAGTTTTGAACATGTTCAAAGTTTCCTCCGTGCCACCGTGAGGATCTGCGATTTTGAAAGTTTCCTGCGGAGCTACGACAATCAATTGCGGAACTACTGAGGAACCACGGAGATCATAGCAGTGCCACTGCGGCTTATGCCGTACAAGCTCCGCAGTGACACCTCCAATCCGGTGTGACGGGGGCTTTAGAGAAACTAATGGCACAACAGCCATCAGCAAGGAAAAAAATACCTCCTTTACTGACAACTGCACACACGGCTAAGACAAGTAAGAAGAGGAAGCCAGAAGAAAAAAGCACAAAAGAAAGAATTAGACAAAGCCCGGGATAAAACAAGAGTGAACATCGGAGTGGCCTTTCAGAGGTGGCGGGAACTCCGTGATCTGGAAGGAGGAAAAACCGACGCAGAGTTGGTGACTTTTCTGCTTGACAGGTAAACCCCTGCTTTATTCGTTGGTTCATTTTTGCTCCGCAAATAGGCGAGTTGGCGTCGTTCTCATGCGCAGCTGGTACTAACCCCAGCCCTCACCTGAATCAATTCGTTTTCGCTCTGCAAATAAGCGAGTGAATGTCGCTCACAAGCACAGTCACTGTTCGAATAGCCAGCTCCTTATAATTGAAGCACCTATTACTAAAACCCCATAAGTCACACTTGACTTGACTTGTGGGGTTTTAGTAATCAGTGCTTCAATTGTTACAGTACTCCGTAGTGCATATAATGTCACTCTTGCAGTCGAGCTAATGTTAGCTTGTTTCCGATGCTAGGGCTAACATTACTGGCATCGTTTTATTAGAAAGTAGCAGAAAATATCTTTATGAAGTGATCTGGCAGTCTAATCAGTTGTGTTGTTGTCCTCATATATATGTGTACAATTTTTGTGCTCTCACAGCTAAATGCTGTCATACATTGTTTACTGGCCATTCAGCAGGATTCATGACAGTTCCTGTACTCAAAAAAACAGGTAACTTACCAAAATAAGCGTGTGCTGAATATCTTAAAAAGTACTTGACCTAGGTCCTCCAAAGTTTGTAGGTCAAACTTTTTGTGCTACACCTGTATACAATTTAAATTTTAGCAGTCTGGCTCATGTGTAACATGCAGTAATAGGCCAATAGATTCTGTCAAATTTATATTTGCGAACTGTGGCAGCACTTTTAAGGGCCTGTAAACTCATCAGTTTTTATGACAGGGGGCTGACATTTTGTAGGGGGTGTCTTTAGGACTAGGTGCATGGTTTTCTGAAAAATTACCAATGTGAAATAAATAGCATCTGAGATATTGCCAATCAAAAATGAGAAAAAACACTTTTTCAATTCCAAATGTATCAAATCCAAATCAAGTTCACCTTAAAGAGCAGGTTTTTGTTAATGATACATCCAACATTGTGATGGTGTTCTTTCTCTTTTTTCCAATATAAACTTTTAAAATTATGTTATACAGGTATTGGTTCGCAAATTCTCGATTATAGCTTCATAGTCTTGTGGACAGCTCTGTAATTATATCAGAGATCTCAAAGTTTGTACAGTGCCTCTTATAAACCATTTGACATTAACTTTAAATCCATATTAGTCACATTTACACTAGTATATGGAAAGATATTGAAGCTTGAAAATGGAAATCAAAATAAGCGTTATTGCAGTTCGAGTGTTTTGTGTTGCCACAAACTTAAAATAGTCACCAGAAGTCATTTCAGAGTACCTCTAGCAGTGACTTTTTTAAGCTGGAAATTATTCTATGCAGCTGATCTGTTCAAATTAAAATTCAAATTGACATTGAAGCTAAAGTTGGTCAAAGTTACTAAGTTATAACATTATATTAAATTGGCTGATACTTATTTGCCAATGCTTTTAGTTTATTTTTTGTTTGCTCCAAGATAAATATTTTGAGCTAAATCGTTACTTCATAATTCATTAATTTTATTTTTCTGTGGATAAAATTTTAATATTGAATTCATTCACGTCATGACAAGTCATAAAAAGCTGATGTCAGACAGCTCTAAAGAACAAGATATTTCATAATCTGTGCAAGTCTGAACAAGATGCATGCGTGTTATAACAAATTATAGAAAATTCAGTGTAATTCTGATAAAGAAATATACTCACACAGCATAATATAATGTGTAGTCTAACTTGTGGCAGGACTCAGTACAACCCAACGTAATTCAAATCGTGCATGGATCCAGAGTTGCCATCCGGGCAAATGTTTCTTGTCATCTGATTAATTTTTGCATTAATCCATTTATATAGTGCACCAGCTGTTCTTGTTCAGACTCGCACAGATTATGAAATACCTTGTTCTTACCTCATAGGACTGTCTCCTAATAAGGCATTCGTGCTGTCTGACATCAGCTTTGTACAAAACCCAAAACCAGTAAAGTTGGCACGTTGTGTAAATCGTAAATAAAAACAGAATACAATGATTTGCAAATCCTTTTCAACCTATATTCAATTGAATACACAGCAAAAACAAGTTACTTAATGCTCGAACAGGTAAACTTTGTAATTTTTTTGCAAATATTAGCTCATTTGGAATTTGATGCCTGCAACATGTATCAAAAAAGCTGGCACAAGTGGCAAAAAAGACTGAGAGTTGAGGAATGCTCATCAAACACTTATTTGGAACATCCCACAGGTGAACGGGCTAATTGGGAACAGGTGGGTGCCATGATTAGGTATAAAAGCAGCTTCCCTGAAATGCTGAGTCATTCACAAACAAGGATGGGGCGAGGGCCACCACTTAGAGAACAAATGCGTGACCTGATTGTCGAACAGTTTAAAAACAACATCCCTCAACGAGCTATTGCAAGAAATTTAGGGATTTCATCATCTACGGTCCATAATACCGTCAAAAGGCTCAGAGAATCTGGAGAAATCACTGCACGTAAGCGACAAGGCTGAAAACCAACATTGAATGAATGTCTCTTTTCCTGGACACCGGCAAGTGTGCAAGACAAAAGTCAATCTTGTTCCCTACTCTCACTGTTGGTTGTAATGATATGGCCGATCGGCGCAAGTTGAGAACAAGGAAACTCGAAAACTGAAACAAATGTAAAATTATTTAACAGGGCCATCGGGAGACCAAAAGAGACATTACAATTAGCCTGCTTTCATAGTATATCTACATTAACAAGCCCAAATAGCCAGATATGACATAATGGCACAAGATGATAAAGCAATTTTAGTGTCTGTGTTGCTTGCCAACCATTCAGTACACTCAATCTTGCTTGGTGGAAAAACATCAATTTTACTGTTGCATTATTACAAATAAATCGATTATCTTTCTTGTGTGTTCATTTAATGGGCTACATGCAGGGTAACCGTTTTATAAAAGCAATGAGCCCCAAGAAGCAGTGGGTTACAGGGATTTTATAATGGCGGAGGGGCACTAAGGCACTCTGCTGCACATCGTGCCTTAGAATGCCCCTCCGCCGTTATAAAATCACTGTAATCCATAAGCGAAAGTATCGCGGGGGTAACGGGAGCAGCCGCCCTACATCCCACGGCCAGTAAGGCCCCGCTGCACCCTCACAGAGCAACTTTGTCATTGCTTTCAAAATGAAATGATTGCACTATATGAGACGAGCTCCGTCCCCATTTAATTTCTGATTTTCTGATTTCTGATAAATTTGTTGGGCAATTTAGGGGACATTGTGGCATTGTTTCAAATATATTTAACTATCGTTAAATATTGCAGCTTTCATCCGTCTCATCGCATGCTTTTTCAAATCACTTAAGTCCTGTCTTTACGTCAGATATTGCACTCGTGAGGTAACGTACTTGCACAGATATGCAAGTATTCGGACATTTTAACTGACCCAATTATCGTTGTACAGGAATTCTTTCCAAGGTAATTGCCTATTTCGTTTTCTTCCCATGTATTTGACATTCTCTTGTGTCTCTGAAATATTACCGGCGGTGTTAACTGCTAACAGTGGTATTCGTACAATGTTTTTCGTAGTAACCCAAATATTACTGGTGGTATTAACTCCTAGCAGTGGTATTCGTACAACAGGGGCGTAGATTTAACTGGGAGTTGGTGGGGACGGAGACACGGCCTTTATGACAATTAGTCCTGGCCAGTTCTCAATCATTTTCCTTCATCAACGCGTTTTCCAATTATGGTAATTGGCAACTGAAGACACGGTTCCTCTGTATATGCGATCTAACAGCATCCAGCGATGATACGGTGGGGTAAATTAAGTTCAGAAAATTAATTTACTGCTTGCCTATGAGTCGACAGGTAAGCAACTTTGAATGACGTTAATTTACACACAGCAAATACGCATTCTGATAACCGATTGTCGTCTTACTTAATCGGAGAGCACCTGTTCATTATGGACTGCAAAAAGTTCAGTGTTGCATCAGCACTTAAGGCCCAGTTTACACGAAGACGCTTGTGAGTAAAGACGACAAAATATTTTAACGGAAGTGCCTTTTGTTTATATGGTGACGGCGTTTTTGGGGCTTGAAGACGCAAAAATCTTAAACCACCCTCGAAAGTGGAAAACTTGAATAAGCTCCGGCGTAGCGTTTCCGTCTAACCTTGCCAAGACGCAAAACTGGCTCAGATCTGCTGTTCTGCTCACGTCGCGTAGGCGTTTACGTCACGCGGTAAACAAACATGTCGGATTACATTACATCCATGCTTCGGACCTTCAGGCTACTCTGGCAGCCATAATAAATGTACAGGAATCGTTATTACCAATGTAGACATGCATCTGTACACATGCTATTGGCGAACAGAGGAGGAGCTATTGTCAACTCTTGCAAATTTTGGATGCTCCAATTCGTCGGAGGCGAGCGAGACGGGTGTGGACCAGACCCAGGCCGTTTCTCAATACCAAGAATGCTAAGAACGAACTTGCATTCTTGGGAGGAACGTTCTCGCTATTCGTTCTAGGAAGAGTGCACTTTCAAGGCGACGAGCACCCAGAACACCGTCGACAGCTTGAGACGATGCGTTCTTGGTATTGCACAATACGCCAGCCAGTGAGCCACGTATTCCTCCGCCATCAGCCTTTTATTTCCCCAGTAATGTTATCTGTGGGGAAGAGGGGTCTGTGAGCGTGAGCTAGTTAAGGCGCTTAGCTTAGCTACCTTCTGTCGGCTGTTGCAGAGTTTCTCTACTACAAAAACACTGGAGCATATTCGACATAAAACATCGTAAAGCAGCTAATATTCCAAATGTACTCAGATAATAGTTCCTCGCCCTAGCAGAATAGTATTTAGCTAAATAGCGAACGAATACCGACATTCATAGTCAATGCTAAGACGCGAATTTGCGTCCTCGCATTGACTTTGAATGTAAATCTGTCGTGCGAAAAATTTGTTTCGCGTCCAGTGTGAAAGAAGCTTTACCAATCCTGGGGTGTATTTCCCGAAATCACAGATGCTAACTTAGATCGTTAGACCCATTGACTGTGAATGGACGAACTATGCAAGTTGCTAATTATCCCCCGCTGCACGATTAATGCAAAACGGGGGTATAGCATTGGGTTCCGTCCGTACGGACACATAAAACTGAGGCGGCGGGGGATATTGCCATGTTAGTGGAAACTGGCAAACACTTGTTTACTTAGCAACCACGCTTTTGGCAAACGTCACCCCGCCCTTTAGATACCGAAAAGAATTCTGGGATACGCGTGCTGTCAAGTTCACACAAGTTACCATCCAATGCATCCTCGGAAAAATGGGCGTATCAAGAACACTTCCGGGACTGGTAACCGTTCTCGTCGAGATGCGAACTTTGAATTGAGACAGTACATGGTCTCAGAGGGATGACGTTTCTCAAGTTCACCAGAACAGAAGTACAGAGAAGAACGCATATTGAGAAACGGCCCCAGTCTATGTTGGGACAAGTTTCGCGGCACAGTGACGAGAAGAAGATTCTTCTCATGGTCACTGAAGGAGTAACAGCTCTGAACAGCGACTGCGCGAAATACTGGAATACAACAGCAGAGTCGGGAGAATAGTTGAGTGATAAACTTTCTCACAATCTCTGTAATCGCTAAAATCCCTTTTCTCGAATCTAAGAAAATGGGTAAGCCTGGTGGAAGCAAGGAAACTGGGAAATCAGGCTCACTGGATCTGGCAGCAGTCATGGAGGCTCTCGCTGATTTGAGAAAGGAAGTGAGGGAATGGAGGGACAGTATGAGGGAGCAAATGGAACGGCTGTTTGAGGAAAACCGTGATCTCAAAAAAGAGATTGCTAAGAAAGACATGGAGATCAAATCTTTAGGAAGCAATCTGGAGGAGCGGGAACAACAAGAAAAACGTAATGATGTTATCCTGACCGAGCTCAAAATCAAACCCAGGAGTTATGCCAGGGCAACAGTGAGTGCCGATGAATCAGACGAGGACGATAACAAATCCGTGGAACTGCAGGTGATGGAATTCCTTCAGTCCAGAAATATTTCTTTAGATCAAAGCAATATGGATTCATGTTATCTGCTACCGAAAAGGAATGTAAGCCGAGACCAAAATGCAACAACACGAGCCGTGTTGCTATGACTTACAAGTAACAAGCAAAAGTTGAAGCAAGGGAAAAATCTCAAATGATCCAATATATTCATGAATGAAAACCTCACCAAGCATAATGCAACACTCGCATGGAAAGCTCGTCAACTAAAGAAAGTGGGTAAGATACACAGCACCTGGTCGACAAACTGTAGAATTTTTATCAAACCAAATGGATCTTCACCAGAAACCACCAGACCAGTGCTGATCAAGATGATGCGGGATTTGGAGAAGTACGACCACTGAGGTCCTTGACAGACATTCATAAGTAGTCATCAACCTACAGAAATAAATTTTTCGGGAAATGGATTTTTGACAGGAAGTCACCATTCTTCCGAAATTGACCCAAATGAAGAAATCGATCCGGATAACCATTTTTTCTACAAAGAGTCTAACATATGCGAATACTTTTCTGTGGACAAATTCAACAAAAGCATTAAAATGGATGGGAGTTTGTCCATTATCCACTTTAATAGTAGGAGTCTATATTCCAACTTCGATCAAATAAAGGAATACCTTCAGTCATTTGCTAACCCGTTTAACATCATTGCCTTATCGGAAACTTGGATTAAAGAGGAAAAGGGCAAGGACTTCTACATGGAGGGATATAACTTTGTCTGCAAGAGTAGACTGAATAAAGCAGGTGGGGTAGTTGGTCTATTTATTGATGAGGCCATAAACTTCCAGGTAATAGAATGTAAATCATATGTTGTGGAAAATGTTATGGAATGCCTTACAATTGAGATTCCCAGATTGAAAGGTAAAAATACTGTTATTTCTTGTGTGTAAAGGGCACCGGATTCGCACATTGATGTTTTCAGCAAATGTATGGGCGAACTACTCACTAATATAAGCCATAAAAATGTTTTCATGTGTGGGGACTTTAACGTTGACTTGATAAATCCAAATAACAGCTCTATAATAGAGGATTATATTATTATAAATCATAAGGAGACAGACACACACCAGAGTTTTTGGTGGTTTTCTTAACAGTGGACTGAAAACTGCCCCCAAATTACCTGACATATATTTATTGTTCCACATCAATGGACTATCACCAAAATGACCCTCAATTGCTAAAATACATGGAATCTGAAAGAAAACTGGCCCTGAACAGGTGGTATTAGGAGACTTCAAATTTTCCAGTTCCACAGTCTGCCCCCTTAGCCCTGTTCAACCTGTCTACCAACCTCTCCCTCCTGGCATTAACATCACTATTTTTGCATCTGTCGGCATCAAAGTTGCAGTTGAAGTTAATCCGTGTCTGCTTGTCTGTGCTCGTCATTTCATATCACACTGCTTTGTGAATGAGCCAGTATAACTGCAGGTTTTCTAAGATATCGTAACTGATTTCTGTAATTATGTAACAATAAAAAATCCTTACACACATGGGTTCGACTAAGGCAGCTGCAGATTCAAACCTGTGAAAATTCAGGTTGATTCTATATACTTGTGCAAATCCCAAGGTTTCCAGTGATCCCAAATGAGTCATGCTGAATTACACAGAAATGTGTATAAAATTATTTTAAAAAAATAAATATTTTCCCTTTCTGAGAGGATCAATTTGTCAAAAAGGAAAATATTTATTGAAGGCAAGGAATACAAGTATACATGCATACATTTGGTTTGGCAAAGTTCTGTTCTGAGAGATCCCTGCCCGTCCAAATAAGGAACTTTGTTTTAGCTGCAACTAACACCCGCCTCCGCCACAGAACAGAGCCTAAAGCAACAATGACGTGAAAAGGAAGTGACATTGTCATAAATTGCCAACTTAGTCATAAGAAAACAGGATTTATCAATGCTATATTCGACCAGTGGAGGTGGGGTAAGCTTTGCAAGGGCTTGCCTACATAGCTGAGCACTTAAATCATGGGTATCATCCAAATAATTTAAAACCATGAGCCAAATCAACTCTCCCAAAGTGCATTGTTATAAAAGTTTTGCAGAGAGAAACAAAACCACAAACATTTTAGCAGGTGGGTCAGTTTGTCAAGCAAGCGGGGCTAGGAGATGCTTCTCAGGAGGCAAGCCTAAATAAGCCTGCATACCACTGGTCAAGCAATCATCTGATGGCAAAGTCAAGTGACAATCATGGGCACTCAGATGACTCACCAGCAGGTTGAAGCAGCTGCTCTATGTTGATTGAGAGCTTGACTTCAGGGCCTATCAGAATTTATGTCAAAGCTCCATTTCTGAAAGGACCACTTTGTCAAAAGAGAAGATTTATTGAGGGCATACATGTATACATTGGGTTTCGCGACATGACACTATTCTGTGAGATCCCTGCCCACCCAAACATGGAACTGAAGGCACCTGCCAGGGATAAATGAATAACATTGATAACAAAGCAAGTAGTTGCTGCATGGATTATTGTAAACAGGAAGAAATCAAGTAGCATTACAACATTCAATATTTAATAAGCCCAATAACAATGTGGGACATTGTGTAAAATGTGAATAAAAACAGAATGCAATAATTTGCTAATTTCATAAACCCACTCTTTATTCAAAATAGGACAAAGGCAACCTGTCAGATGTTGAAAGTGAGATATTTTACCATTTCATGAAATACATTAGCTCATTTTGAAATTGATGGCAGCATCAAATCTCAAAAAAGTTGGGACAGGGACAACAAAAGGCTGGAAAAGTAAGTTGTACTAGTAAAAAATAACTGGAGAAGCATTTTGCAACGAATTCGATTAATTGGCAACAGGTCGGTAATATGACTGGGTGTAAAAAGAGCATTTTGGAAAGGCAGAGTCTATCAGAAGTAAAGATAGGCAGAGGTTCACCAATCTGCGAAAAACTGCATCTAAAAATTGGGGAACAATTTCAGAAAAATGTTCCTTGATGTCAAATTGCGAAGACTTTGAATATCCTACCACCTAGAGTACATAACATCATCAAAAGATTCAGAGAATCTGGCGAAATGTCTGTGTGCAAGGGACAAGACCGAAGGTCAATATTGGATGCTTGTGATCTTCGCGTCGTCCGGCGGCACAGCATTAAAAACAGGCCTGATTCTGTACAGCAATTCACTGCATGGGCTCAGGAACACTTCCGGAAATCATTGTCTGTGAATACAGTCCACCGTGCAATCCACAAATGCAAGTAAAAGCTGTATGATGCAAAGAAGAAACCATATGAGAACATGATCCAGAAATGCCGCCGTCTTCTCTGGGCCAAAGCTGATTTAAAATGGACTGAGACAAAATGGAAAACTGTTCTGAGGTCAGATGAATCAACATTTGAAATTTGTTTTGGAAACAACAGACGTTGTGTCGTGTGGACTAAAGAGGAGA
This sequence comes from Gymnothorax reevesii, assembly GCA_029721435.1. NCBI lineage: Eukaryota > Metazoa > Chordata > Actinopteri > Anguilliformes > Muraenidae > Gymnothorax > Gymnothorax reevesii. The sequence goes on along the minus strand of CM056582.1, from coordinate 62,195,723 downwards.
GGGACCATCCAGCTTGTTATCAGTGCTCAGTTCAAAAGCTTGCATCTCTGATAGTATGGGGTTGCATTAGTGCCTCTGGTGTAGACATCCTGCAGATCTGGAAAGGCACTATCAATGCTGAAAAGTATACGGACTTTGTACATCATCATATTGTCCCATCCAGACAATGGGCTCTAATTTCCTGGCGCAGCGCAGGTGGCGTAGTGTGGCGCAGCCCGCGCAGTGGTAATTTCGTGAGGTGCGCAGCCTTTGGTAGATGAACGTGCGCCGAGATGGGTGTGGCGGCGTAGTTGGGGGAGGTGTCACATATTCATCAAGACGCAGTGACAATTTCATAGAAAAAGTCTCCACTGGAGTTGCGCCGAAAGCTCGCCAGCTCCAACCTGGTTCACTTTCTGTGCTGTGGTAATTTGGCTGACCGGCACACAATGCGCACACATCACCGAAACCTCACAGGCAGGTTTCCAGAATGTCAGGTACATTTCAATGCAATAAATAATTACAACAACCACTGTTTAATGTAACTATCTGAATCAGCACATAAATTATAGTATCTATATCAATTGTCCTGATGTCAGATTAAAGGCGGTTGACACGCGTAATGGAAACTTGACCGGGCTTAATCAACGTAGCTGAATCTGTGATGCAAACTAACGACTTCACATCTTTCTCAGCCAACCACAAACTGTATATATATATATATATATACATCTCGAATGCTTCCGTTCTATGCTCATTAAAGCCGCTTGCACACTGGACACGAAATGAATTTTTCGCACGACTGATTACAGACAAAGTCAATGCAAAGACTTGATAGTCGGACAGGGTCGTGTCCGAAAGTCATAAAAGTTCTAATTTTTCAGAGTATTCCAGGAATTATTAGACGTGCAAACTTGGCTATGTTTGTGTTCGACCTTCACAGAATGCAAATTGATAGCTATCGACTTTTCTTGGTCTTTTAAGCCTATTCGTCTGTTTTCTTCCTTTGAAGATAGACAGCAGTCTTTATTCGGTCTTTCTTTTGAAAATTAGTCAGATGGATCGAACAGATTCACGCTTTATTTCCACAGCAGAGAATAGTGCTTGTAAGTGAGCAAATCAATTCCATGACCATTGACAGTGTGAATAAATTATCACATGCACGATCAAGACTGTCCAACGCGAAATGCAAAATACTCCATGTCCGGCACCCAGCAAAAAGTAAAAGTAGGCCTATTGATATGAGAACAGATTTATAACGAAATAAAGAATAAAAATATATCAGCAACAAACGGGATATCCAACAAAGATGACCCGCCAATAAATAAATCGCAGTGTTCATTGGATGCTCTGTTGTTAAAATGTTTCTTTTTATTCTTTATTTCATTATCAATCTGTTCTAATCGTCCTTTTTTTTAGCTGTCAGACACGGAGGCATTGTACATCGTCTCGCGCCAATGTCGACTCACTTTATTGAGCAGCTTACACAGAAACATTAATTGAAATTCTCGGTACTCATTTTGAAGAATCTTATCAAAACATTCACGCTTAATATCTAAAAGAGTCAGTAGATTTGAAGAAATTAAAAACAATAATAGACTGTCGGACACGGAGATTTAATAAAACCCTGTCAGACTTTTCGACACAAGACGCAATCTATCGAGCGAAAAATTCCTTTCGCGTCTAGTTCGCAGGCGGCTTAATACTAGGCTACTATTATTGTCACTTAGGTTTTATCGTCTTAAGTGGTTGAAAGGAATACAGCCTGATTGCTATGATCTCGTACTGAGTTAAGATCACATATTGAAAATAAATGTGTAATGTATCTTGCATTGTTGTCCATGCATGTTAATCCCAAAATTTAAAGCAGCAACAGTTTGTAATAATAGGAACACGCTATCCATCGTTTCTCTTGCCAGTGAGCAAGATTGACTCGGCTGTGTCACCTTCTTTGCCAACTTGCGCTGGAAGGAGGGACAGAGGCAGGACAGAGGAGTACTTGCGCCAGGCTACGCTGGGCACAAAATTGCCACATACGCCTGAGCACACCCCGCCGCGCCTGCGCCTGGTCTACGAAATTAGTGCCCGATGTCTCTTTCAGGGCAGGCCTTGCATACTGCAGCAATACAATGCTCAAGCATATACTGCATTCATCACAACAGCATGGCTTTGCAGAAGAAGAGTCCGGGTGCTGAACTGGCCTGCCTGCAGTCAACATCTGTGACCAATAGAACACATTTGGCACATCATAAAATGAAAAATCCTGCTAGGAAGATCCAAGACTGTTGAGCAGATACAATCCTTCATCAGACAAGAGTGGGACAACATTGCTCTCCCAAAACTCCAGCAATTGGTCTGCTTACTTCCAAGATGTTTACAGACTGTTGTTAAAAGAAGAGGGGATGCTACGCAATGGTAAACATGGCCCGTCCCAACTTTTTTATGATGTGTTGCTGCCATCAAGTTCGGAATGAGCTAATATTTTTCATGAAATGGTAGTATGTCTCACTTTCAACATCTGATATGTTTTCTATGTTCTGTTGTGAATAAAATATGGGTTTGTGAGATTTGCAAATCACTGTATTCTGTTTTTATACATGTTTTACATAACGTCCCTACTTTATTGGAATTACTTGCGAGTACAATTCAGTCCAGATATTTGAACGAGCAGCAAGACAACTGTGATCTGCAAATGCTTAGTCCATTTCGGCCACCGTCGTTCAAACAAAGAATTATCGAAGAGGACCATGAACAATTTCCAGCGCTGCTGAAAACATTAATAAGCATGGTGCTACTGAAAACATTAATGAGTGGCCTACCTCTTTAATTGAGCAGAATCAACACAAAAACTGCATTAAAGATTGCTTTTTTTAAATAAACAGTAGAAGACATGTCTGGAACAGTAGGCAATTACCAAATAAACTTTTGAAGTGTACGGCTATCATGACCGCCTGAGGACAATTAGCAGTCAGAAAGCCCTATACAGTGCAACAGATGAAGTAAACCACATCATTTCATGAGATTACGAGAGGAGGCTGTTTCATGATGCGACCGTAGCTGAGAGTAAAATGTAAGGCTGGTGTCCAGATATAATTACAGATTGAATTTGGGAAAAATTTTAGGCTTGGACAAGTCCTATTTGTGACTTATCAGACCTTTCTTTCCGGTACTTAAATTTGAATAAAGTTTAAGCATGATAATATGTTTCTGTGTGTTTGTAAAATCCATAAGCAATGATTTAATAACTTGAATAGTGATATTGTCATTGAATTGATGAAATGGTGGTTTCAATGGAAAAAGGAAATCTACGATGATTAAATTCTATTACCCAAAACTCCGCTACCATTACCATTATTTTGTTGTCACAGAAAACCATTCTGGGCAAGAAAGTTGGTATTATCCAAAAGAAAGCATATTGATACCTACTTTGTCAACATATGTTCAACTTATGAATATTTGATATTTTTCTCCATAATATGGCAGTAATTTTATGAAATTTAGTTACCAGTAACAGAATTTCAGTTGTTTTCAACAAAGAATCAAGTACCATTATTGAACCAATATGACTTTAATATAACTGTCACTGTATAACTGTTGTGTTATTACAGGTAACATTCTTTTTTTTTTTTTTTTTTTTTTTTTTTACAGGCAACATTCTTAATATTGGCAAAATGAACAATGAGAGTAATTACAGCCCCATGTGGAATTAAATTGCAGCACTATTTATATTTACAACTTTCATCAAACCACAGCAATGGTAATGATAATTTAGATTCAGGCATATGTTTTTTTGTATTGGTGCGGTGTCACATTAGAGATGACACTCAGTCATTGTAACAATGCAGTGTGACACATATCACTTGGAATCCATTCTTACCTTGCTTATGGAAGCCACCCCTAACAGGAGTTGACAGGCAAGTGTATACAGTTGTGCCACTAACCACACCTGGCCTGCCTCTGGAAGCCACTCTTAAAGTGTATAAAGCTTTGTCAAAAACTAACGCTGGCCTACCTAGGCAAGCCATTCCTACAGGTGCACACAGGGCCCTGGAAGCTCTGGAGTTTTAGATGCTCTCTGCAATATTAGCCTTATTTTGGAGCATTTTTAAACAAATGGAATGACCAATGATTTTAACAGCGACTCTCAAGCACCTCCTGACTTACAGAAGTATATTTTAACGCAATTAAAAGGAAGTGCGCAATGCAAATTCAATGAGAAGCGTCAACAAAATGAAACGCGTTAAACGCGTTAACAAAGCTCACTGTTAAAGAATTGCAACAAATGGTAGCATCTTGGGGTCCAAAACAACCATCAGGCACTATCTACATGCCAACAACCTGTTTGGGAGGCATGCATGGAAAAAACCATTTCTCACTCACAATCATAAATGCAAACATCTAGAGTTCGCTAAGCGGTACTAGGAATTCAACTGGGACAGTGTGGTTTGGTCAGATGAGACCAAGATAGAGCTTTTTGGCAAGAAAGACTCTAAGTGGGTCTGGCGGAACACAAAAGATCAGTATGGAGAAAAACACCTCATGCCCACAGTGAAGTATGGGGGAGGATGATGCTGTGGGCCTGTTTGTCTTACAGAGGCCCTGGGAACCGCATGGCCTCATGAACGCTTTGAAATACCAGGACATTTTAAATCAAAATCTGGTGGCCTCTGCTTGAAAGCTGAAGATGGGTCGTCACTGGGTCTTTCAGCAAGATAATGACCCTAAACGTGGCCAAATCTACACAGAAATGGTTCAGCAGACACAGAATCAAGCTCCTCCCATGGCCATCTCAGTCTCCAGACCTCAACCCCATTAAAAACCTCTGGAGTGAGCTGAAGAGTGCAGAGGAGAGGACACAGGTCGCTGGATGATTTAGAGAGATTGTGCAAAGAGGAATGGCCGAAGATCCTTCTTTCTGTATTCTCCCATCTTGTGAAACATTATAGGAGAGGATTAGGCGCTGTTTTGTTAGCAAAAGGGAGTTTAAAAAGGGAATTAAAGGCTGGTTTTTCCTCTTTTTTTCATTGTGGTCCTTTATTATTTAGAAAAAAACTGAATTTGTTAGAAGCTATTGGACACATCTTAACCAGGGGTGCCAATAATTATTGAAGGCGCTGTATTAGTAATGTTATAATTTTGGTTGTCATGCTCAACCTCTGAAAAGTTTCTAAACATAAGATACAGGGATTTTTACAAAATCCAAGAACGTGATTTCGTGAGCGTGATTTCCTCTCTGAACAGCTCCTCCCAAGATCTTCACGAGATCTGGGTAAGACCTGACGTCAGGTTGTGCCTTCCAATTAGTACAAACCTAGCTAGAGCCAACCACTGCGCTGGACCTGCCCACACCGGAAACACCCAAAGACAGCTTTGTCAATAAAGGATAATTCGACACAGGATAAGCGTTTCAGTTGCTTCTCAAACCTGAAGCAGTTGCATCGATCAAGCGCTTGGAGCCACAAGCTGTAAGTAACCATATAACAGCAAATAATGTCAGTGAAGCTAACGTGTTACAGGTGGCTAGCAGGACCGCAAGTGATAGTTAGCACTAACAACTGGTCTCAAATGCAGGCTTTGAAAAATATCTGAAGATAAAGCCTGTATCTGTCGCGACTGTCCGTGACTCACAGACACAGAAGCTGTAAGTTGCTTTTACTGCATAAGCCCACATGACATGATAGCCAGTTGATTGTGCCTGTAGCACAGCGGCTAACGTAGCCAAGTTACTTTTGCTAATGTTTGTGTCCTAATTATGCAAGAGTGATAACAGGGGAAATTCTACAGAAGGTGTGTGAACATTAACCTCATTTGAAGCAAACTTTTAATACTTGTTTGTAATTTGGATTGTAATGTGAATATAGGCCACTAGATGGCAGTATTTACCTTTTTTTTGTTAAGCTCAGACTGGAGTCATGTTTAGACATGTCCTGGACATGTCTGGGGCAAGTCCCCGAAAATAAAAAAAAAAAGAGGTTTAAATGTGGGTGGGGTCTGCAAAAGAGTATATAAGGCAAAGAATTGAGACAGTAAAGGAGTAGGAGAAATTGCAAAAAGATGACCAGACCTGCCATTCTGTTCAAGACCTGTGACGTTTCTTTTGTGGATTTCTTTGCCTGTGTTTGAGCATTTTCATCATCCAGGACATCACCAAGTCACCCCACAAAAAGGGACTGTAAATATTAATGTTTTTGTATTCAATCTTGGTCTTTAGCGTAGTTAGTTGTTATTAGTCTTTGTCTGTTAATTAAATGTGTTTAAGTTTTAAATTTTGTCTGTCATCCCTTGCTGTTGCTGTTGTGTGTAAATGTAATAACAAATTGGGGCCATAACAAATTGGGGGCTCAAGGTCCGGGATAGACCATTTTGTGAGTAATTTATTGAAAATCTAACATTTCAAATTGTAAAATTGATTTTTTTTAATTGAATACATATATATTGACAACAGCAATGGATGATTTCTTGGCATCACCAACCGTAGGGGTTTTGAAGTCTTTTAAAAAGACAGAACTGCTAGAAATTTGCAGACATTTAGAGCTGACAGAGGTGAAACCAGCCATGCGAAAAGCAAGACTGGCTAGAGAGATAGTTGAATATTACATTGATGAAAATGTGTTTGCAACAGGAGATCTGGAACAGTTTCCAGTGGAAAATCCAAATATAGAAATGGAACTTAAATTAAAAATGCTAGAGATTGAAAGGGAGGAAAGAGAAAAAGAAAGGGAGGAAAAAGAAAAGCAAAGAGAATTTGAGAGGGAAGAAAGAGAGAAAGAAACGCAGTGTGAGATAGAAAAAGTAGCAAGAGAAGAGAAAATAGAAAGGGAGGAAAAAGAAAAACAAAGAGAATTTGAGTTAGAAAAATTTGCAAGACAGAGAGATTTTGAATTAGAGAAATTCGATAGAGAAGAAAGACTCCAAATGGAGCAACTAAAAATAAAAATTGCAACTGAAAATAAATTTCGGGCTAGCCAGGAGGTAAAATTGGTGCCTCCATTTTTGGAAAAGGATGTTGACAACTATTTCCAGTGTTTTGAAAAGGTAGCAAAGAGTTGCCAGTGGCTAAAGGAACACTGGCCTCTGATGTTGCAAACTGTCCTCAAGGGTAAAGCTCAACAAGCCTATTCGGCTTTGTCTGCAGATGATTCCTCTGATTATGAGGTTGTCAAAAAGGTTATTTTGAGAGCTTATGAGTTGGTTCCAGAGGCTTACCGACAGAAATTCAGAGGTCTGAAGAAATCTGAAAATCAGACTTATGTTGAATTTGCTAATGAAAAGCAGGTTTGCTTTGAGCGCTGGTGTACTTCTATGGAGGTCAAGGATGATTTCAACTCACTAAAAGAGATGGTGTTAGTTGAAGAATTCTAGAACTGTGTTAAGGATGATGTTAAGACCTACCTTAATGAGAAGCAAGCACTGAATTTGCAATCAGCTGCCAAATTTGCAGAGGAATATGTTCTCACACATAAGTCCAAATTTCAGTCTAGCAGTAACAATAGATGGTCCCAATTTCAGGAAAAGGGTTACGGTGATACCCAAGATTCCTCACCCAAAGGCAAAGACAAATCTGGTGATGGTGCTCAGAAATCCAGTAACAGGTCTGATCAAAGTGTGAAAGCTGACAGTGACAAAAGTGGTCTAGTTTGCAGTTATTGCAAGAAATCTGGTCATGTTACAACTAACTGTTGGTTCCTTAAAGCTAAGTAAGAAAAAGAAAAGGATACCAAACCAAATGCCTTTGTGAAAACAAGGTTAGAAACCCCTGTAGTAGATAACCGATCTGCTAAATTGCCTGCTTCTTGTGGGGCTAAAAAGCCTGATACAGCTGACTTCGTGAGGGAGGAATTTCTTCCATTTGTGTCAGAGGGATTTGTGGCTCTGAATGAGCATACTACTCCTGTCCCCATATATATCCTAAGGGATACCGGAGCTTCTCAATCACTTTGTTGATGGACTCCTTGGAGTTACGTGATGAGACCGCTTCAGGGGATTTCATACTTGTACAAGGTATTGAAGGGAGGACTGTATCTGTACCCCTGCGCTCTATATTCTTGAAGTCAGATTTAGTTACAGGACAGGTAAAGGTGGGACTTATGTCAAGTCTACCTATCAAGGGTGTTTCTCTGTTGCTAGGCAATGACCTGGCTGGGGGCAAAGTAGTTCCCCCTGTACATCTTACTTCACAGCCGAGCACTGAAGATGGGGTTGAGGACCCATCTCTGTATCCTTCTTGCGCAGTGACTCGTGCTATGGCCAAGAAGGCTAAAGAAGAAGATGTTGTGGTGCCGTCCAGCACATTGAATGGTCAGGACTCAGGTGGTTCGTCTCATGACTCTGATTGGCCTACTATGGTTTCTCCGTTTGATGACTTATCAGATACTTTTATCAGTTCTCTATTCAGCCAGCCGGATGGGTCTGGTGATTCTGATGTGTCTGGAGACTTGTCTCTGTCCAGAAAGCGGTTGATTGAGGAGCAAACTAATGATCCTGAAATTTGTGTACTAAAGAGGAGAGCCCTTCCTGATAAAGAAATAGACGCAGTTCCAGTTGGGTATTATCTCAAGGATGGTGTGTTGATGCGGAAGTGGCGCCCTCCTGATATCCCTGCCAATGCAGATTGGGCAGTGGTCAGGCAAATTGTTGTTCCGAAGGTCTATAGGAATGAGATCTTAACAATGGCTCATAGTTTACCTTTAGGAGGTCATCTTGGTGTTAACAAGACTGTTGATAAGATCATGAAACACTTCTTTTGGCCTGGGCTTCGGAAAGACGTTTCCAACTTTTGCAAAACCTGTCACACTTGTCAGGTAGTTGGAAAACACCAGTTAGACCCACCTGTAGCTCCATTGCAGCCTATCCCAGCATTTGGGGAGCCATCCTCTAAGGTCATTGTTGATTGTGTTGGTCCATTACCCAAGACTAGATCTGGAAATCAGTACTTGTTGACAATCATGTGTGCATCTACCAGATTCCCCGAAGCCATACCTCTACGTAACATCAAGGCAACTGCAATCTCGAAGGCTTTGATAAAGTTCTTCACGTTTTTTGGCCTTCCCAGGGAAATTCAGTCAGACCAGGGTAGCAATTTCACTTCAGGATTGTTTCAGCAGGTTGTGTATGAACTAGGTGCAAAGCAGATTCTTTCTAGTGCCTATCATCCAGAAAGTCAGGGTGCCTAAGAGCGGTTTCATTCCACTCTCAAGACAATGATGAGGACTTATTGTTATGACCATGAGAAAGACTGGGATGAAGGTGTTCATTTGCTGTTGTTTGCAGCTAGAGAAGCAGTGCAGGAGTCTACTGGATTCAGTCCATTTGAGCAAGTGTTTGGTCATGAAGTGAGAGGACCTTTGCTATTATTGAGTGAACAATGGCAAGAGAAAGAGCCGCATATCAGTCTGTTAGACTATGTTAGCAAGTTCAAGGAAAGATTGCGTGCAGCTTGTGACCTTGCCAAAGAGAACTTGAAATCAAGTCAGGGAAAAATGAAAACTTGGTATGATCATAAGGCTAGAAGCCGTGAGTTTAAACCAGGAGACAAGGTCCTTGTGTTGTTTCCCTTGCAGTCCAATCCATTGCAGGCTAGATTTCATGGTCCTTATGAAATTCTGACAAAACTCAATGATCTCAATTACATTGTGAAGACTCCAGATAGGAGAAAACCAAAACAATTGTGTCATATTAACATGCTAAAGCCTTATCATGACAGAAATGCTAGGGTTGCAGCTGTCACTTCAGATTCTCCAATGGTCGAAACGTGTGAAGATGAGGGGGAGTTTCAAGATGATGAACCAAGAATTAAAGCTGAAGTTCTTTCATGTAAATTGTCAAACACTGAAGTGTTGCAAAATCTTGATGTAAAACTCCAGCACTTAGAACCCTCACAGAGAGATCAGTTTGAGAGGTTGATCAAGAAATATGAGGATCTGTTTCCTGATGTTCCAAAGAGAGTTTCGAAAGCCTCTCATGATGTAGATGTTGGTGATGCCAAACCAATAAAACAGCATCCATACCGGATGAATCCTGAAAAGAGAAAGATTGCTGAGAAAGAGGTTGAGTACATGTTAAAACATGATATTATCAGACCCTCCAACTCCGATTGGAGTTCACCCTGTGTGCTAGTTCCAAAACCTGATGGAAGTACTAGATTCTGTACAGATTATCGCAAAGTCAATGCTGTAACTAGAACTGATGTGTTTCCAATACCTAGGATTGATGATTGTATTGATAGTGTAGGGCAAGCAAAGTTTCTGACCAAGATTGATTTATTGAAGGGTTATTGGTGTGTGCCTTTAACTGAGAGGGCCAAGAGCATCTCAGCTTTTGCCACACCATTTGGGTTGTACCAGTATGAAGTCCTACCCTTTGGGATGAAAAATGCCCCAGCCACATTCCAAAGGATGATACAGTCTACAATCGCCGGATTGCCACACACGGGTGCAAACAGCGATGACCTGATCACATGGAGTGACTCCTGGTAAGAACATCTAAAAGATGTAGAGACATTGTTCCAGCGCCTGACCCAGGCTAACCTGACTGTTAACCTGAACAAGAGTGACTTTGGTAGTGCTACTGTCACCTATCTTGGCTACGTCATAGGCCAGGGTAAGGTGGCACCCATAAATGCTAAAGTCCAAGCCATCATGGACTTTCCAGTTCCTGACAACAAAAAAGCTTTGCGCCGCTTCCTTGGAATGATCGGGTACTACCGCAAGTTCTGCAAGAACTTTGCTGAGATTGCTCTCAGTCTAACTAACCAACTGAAGAAAGGCGTGAAGTTCACTTGGGATGATGCATGCCAGAGAACCTTCGATCGCCTGAAGTCTCTGGTGTGTCACTTCCCCGTGCTCAAATCTCCTGACTTCAACAAACCGTTCTCCATCGCGGTCGATGCTAGCGACCAAGCTTGTGGATCTGTGCTCCTACAGAGAAGTGACTCTGATGACATTGAGCATCCCGTGGCATACTTCTCCAGGAAGTTCAATCGCCACCAAAGGAACTATTCCACAATAGAGAAGGAGCTGTTGGCTCTGGTCCTTTCCTTACAATACTTTGAGGTTTATGTTTGTACAGGACAAAAGCCAATGATTGTGTACACTGACCACAATCCGTTAATGTTTTTGAGTAAGATGAAAAATAAAAAATCGGAGATTGTTGAATAGGAGTTTGATTTTACAGGAGTTTGACTTGGAAATTAAGCATGTAAAGGGTGCTGACAATGTGATTGCTGATTGCTTATCCCGTGTTTGAAAATGTATATATATATATATATATATATATATATATCACGTGTTTATTTGAATATTGTATGATATGTATATATAGACAAGTGTTCACTTAACCATTTTGTATTGAAAAGAAAAATTTTGCCTTTAGGAGTCAAAATGTTTCCCTTTTGGAATGGAGGTGTAATGTGAATATAGGCCACTAGATGGCAGTATTTACCTTTTTTTGTTAAGCTCAGACTGGAGTCATGTTTAGACATGTCCTGGACATGTCTGGGGCAAGTCCCCGAAAATAAAAAAAAAAGAGGTTTAAATGTGGGTGGGGTCTGCAAAAGAGTATATAAGGCAAAGAATTGAGACAGTAAAGGAGTAGGAGAAATTGCAAGAAGATGACCAGACCTGCCATTCTGTTCAAGACCTGTGACGTTTCTTTTGTGGATTTCTTTGCCTGTGTTTGAGCATTTTCATCATCCAGGACATCACCAAGTCACCCCACAAAAAGGGACTGTAAATATTTATGTTTTTGTATTCAATCTTGGTCTTTAGCGTAGTTAGTTGTTATTAGTCTTTGTCTGTTAATTAAATGTGTTTAAGTTTTAAATTGTGTCTGTCATCCCTTGCTGTTGCTGTTGTGTGTAAATGTAATAACAAATTTGGGCCATGACAGGATTCTTAGTACAGCTGTTCACAGTAACAGACATTGCTGTCTGTAAAACCTGTATTGCAAGGGTTTGTCTCTGTGGTTATGACCACTCGGTTACCAGCTACTGCATGTTAGTTTGCGTGTCGTGCTAATTAAAAATGCTCCTGGTTAACGTATATGCAGTAATTCTGATCGGTATGCTTGTGTTACTTCGATAAGCATCAATGTGGCAGTTTCATCATAACGTTGCCTGATTGTAGCCACTACAGTTAGTGATCGCTTCACTTATCCATGACTGGGATCAGCCGGATACTTCACAAATGTCTGAGTAAGCTCTCTGGTGTTACCATGAAAGCAATGCGAAACGCAGAAGCTCTGCCTGTTCACAAATGATTTCTCAGCAGTACCTTGACATAATTTCATCCCCCTTCAAAAATTGTTGTGGGTAGTAAAAAGACAGAGATTAAATAGGTAATTCTTTCCTGTGGAAGTAATCAATTCGCTTGCTCAACATAAGCAACCCGTCCGCGCTAACGGAATTTACAGTCTGCAAAACCTGTGTTATGTTCATAACATAACCAAGCTCTCTCTTGCTGTTGCGTACTATCCATAAAGCTGCTTTCACATCAGACACGAAAATAATTTTTTGCAGGACAGATTAGCCAACATTCAAAGTCAATGCAAAGACGCGAATACACGTTGTCAAGCAGCTTTCACACCGGACGTGAAATGAATTTTTCACGCGACAGATTATCTACATTCAAAGTCAATGCAAAGACGCGAATACAGGTGTTATAGGCTCGTTCAGCAGCTTTCACACTGGACGCGAAACAAATTTTTCATGCAACAGATTACGTTCCATGACCACTTATCATCTACTGCAAGGTTGCCTGATTGTAGCCACTACAGTTGAAGCTAACCGGAGAGGTGCTGTATGTCTGCTGAGTTGGGCTGCAGTTAGACCCAACGTAGATTTTGCAGAGCTTGGGGTGCGTTTTTGGGTGCTTATGAAACGATCGGTTCACTTATCCATGACCAGCGTAAGCCTGATACATCTCGAATGGCTGGGCAAGCTCTCTGATACTTCTGGTGAAAGCGATAGGGAAGCGCACAGGCTAACGTGTCCAGTAAAACAAACGCTGCATTGCCATCGATTGAATATTAAGTTCTTTCCTGTGAAAGTGATCGATATGCTAGATCCACATAAGCAAAGGTTAACACAGATGGAACTAACGGTCTGTAAAACCTGTATTATGTTAATGACATAACCGGAGCTCTGTCTAGTTCTCACACGCCATCCATAATGCGCCCATTTTCCGCGAGCAAATGGTCATTTCGAAGCAGTAAGTAAACATTAGCTACCACGGGCAATTTCCGAAAAGGCCGTTTAGCTTGCAGCTTTCGCCCCTCCGTCATATACCAGCGCGGAAGCTGTTCGTTTTTCCACGCTAACAACATACCACAGCTATGCACACGAACCAGCAGGTCCTAATACACACCGAAGCAGTCCATAAGCTGTTGGTCCACTTTTAGCTGACCCTCACTGTACATGTTTCCCTCTAAACTCAGACCCACTGGATTTCTACGGTCCCCGGTCTACACTTGGGCATGTCGACCCGTTCTACAAATGTGTCTGTATGGGGTTGATTCGAGCTTCCCCTGCATCCTTGCACAGAGTAGTAAAACCGCTGTACTCACTAACTGTTGCCGTAGCAAACTCTAGCTGATAGCAAATTCGTGCTTTAGCCGCCCCAATGAGGCGTTTCAGGCAGAGACTACTATGGACTGCAAATGGGGTTTTTTGAGGATGGCAGTACGAGCGAAATAAGTACCCTTTTTTTACTTTGCGCGATCAGGAGTACTCTAGGGGAGTCAAAGACCAAAATATAAACTTGGAAAAATAGCATATTAGGTCCCCTTTAACAGCATACGGAACATGAGAGATTAGGCTCCAGACGGAGGGTGCGTATGTGAAGTCAGTCAACGATAGGCGAATGTCAGTGAACGATAGGATAATGTCAGCATTGCGTTAACAGTCTCTAGTAGCATAATGCAATCTTTATTTACATCGTGGCTGCTTGTCTGTTATTCAAATAGTCTAAAAAGAGTAAAAGTGCATGGTCCAAGTTGAATACCCCTGCGAATGAACATGTAGATGAACAGTGTAGGAATTGTATTTGCTGAAAGAATTTAATCAGATATCTGCATTAAAAGAGTTTCTGAATTAAACTGGGAGTAAAATGACTTCAGCGTCTCAAAAACACTCCGACCGGACGTGAGGTAACGACAGGTAAACATCTCTGCTGAAGTCAAGTTCACAATAAAATCAGACAATGACTGCTTTTACATGCACACCATATTCCTGTATTAATCGGAATATGAGAATATTCTGATTGCGTACCTGTCATGTAAATGCGTGCAATAACCCAATTAAGGTCATTTTCCGATTAGAAATATTCCGAATAAGACCCCTGGAATATGCCTGTTTTAATCATAATATTGGCTCATGCATACACCTTGATCGGAAAATGCCCCCGAACAGAATGTTCAACTACGTCTGCGCCTGTTCAATTCGCAAGGAATTAGCCTTCTTGGAGCGAAGAGGAGACGACTGTGTGCATTCAGATAATGAAAGACATGAATATATTGGTGTAAGAGGGGAAAAGGGGGTTTGGATCACCGCTGGCACCTGTGACACTGCAGCAAGACTGGCAGGCCTTCTGATCATCAAAAGACTTCAACGCCATGCAATATAACAAATTGTAGAGTTCCTGATGACAAGTTACTTGTTGTTTGCTGGGGTTTGTGTGAAGGGAACTGGGAGTGGTTTATGCCCGTAAGAGACTGGAGACCAGAACTGGGGGATGCAAAGTGTGAGCAAACTATCTGTGAATGACCGGACAGGAGGAGGCAATAAACCCAGTCTCTGAGATGGGAGTGGGGGGTTTGCGTGGTTTCTGTGCCTTTGAGGTCACCCTGCATGGGAGGCCATTGGCTCACCCACTGCTCCATATTGCCCTCAGTCATCTGCATAAGACTGGACCCTAAATTATCTGTTTTAAATCATCTAAACCTCTGAGAACTTCACAATGTGCTCATATGTTCAATGTACTGCTAAGAAATCACTTCTGTACTCATAACATGATTTACCTGTTTAATAATTCAGCTTAAGACTTTTTCATGACAACTGCATCATACTCATACATTTTCCTGGCTTGTTTGGTATGTTTATTTTTGTTATGATTCGAGGAGTTGAATGGCACATATTTCATATCCAATGAAATTATAATTCATTCACTTTTAGAAACTCCCTAAATTTGGGTAAGGAAAAATCTGCTCTCGGGTAATAAAGTTTTGCTCCTTTTGTCTGAATGACCCCTCCTTCTCAATCTAATGGCCTGACTCTGTCTCAGTTCTGGGACCTGTAACCCGATATCCCACTTGGTCAACTTATGGGGCTCTCTGGTTGGAGGAGGGAGTAGCTGGTTTGGTTTATAAGATAGAGAAATGAGCTGTTCGGGGAGAATCGTATTCGATCTCTTCCCGCGTGCATGAGTGCGTGTGTAAGTGGCCGGTCACTGGTCGGGGAGAGTCGTGCAAGGGGAGAGCCCGGACACGTGTGGCTTTTCCTCCAGGTATCACTTTATCCCCTCTTTCTAAATTGTGTGTGCTTTATCCTCTCGTTCTAAATTGTGTGGAACTTACAATTGGCTTACCGTTGATTTGTTTGATCTAAGTTTATGCCTACCTGGTGATTAAATTATTGTTACTCCTTTCAGCTTGCGTGGTTTCCGTGACTCTTAACACTTGTACATTCTTTCTAGCCATGTTACAACCGGTACTTAAGGGACAATTTCTAACCACTCCAGACTTGCTATCTGATGTTGTACGTAGTGATGGGTTTTAAGTTGGATTGCAAATTACGGTCTACCCCTAAAGGTTTTATGTAGTACAGGTCCTGAAGGTTCTATCTTAAGAATATCCCTGGGCTGAGAAGCCGGTATTTGATTGACCATCTTAAGGGACCCTTGGGTGTACATAAACCTGGGTTTGTTATATGTTTATGCTCAGTGCTACTTTGTTTATGCCTAGATGCTACTATCATGGTAATTTCTTCCATCCTCTAGAACTATCACCGAATTAAGATCCGGCGGGATCAGGCAGAAGTAAGGGGAAGGGTCAATAGACAGAGGAGAGAGATAGAGCTGTGGTGTGAGGAGAATCGGTGGAGAATTGGGCGGGTGTCTTGGTGAGTGACTAAGGGCTAGCTAATGGTGGCTAACATTGTCTCCATGTTTATCGCATTGCAGTATCTTTAATAAATGTTCTTAACCAATATTGCTGTCGACTTTGTTGTTTTTCAAGCATGTAGTAAGCCAGCAACACTGCGTCTTAAAATGTTTACTTTAGATCTCATACTTTTAACGAATGCTGCAGGCAATAGGCTAGGCTAGCTTACGTCTGTGATGGTCAGCTATTCCATATAGAACAGTGATGGTAACGCAGTTCCGCACACCGCAGTTTATCGTGAAATTTTGCTGAAACTGCTAGTGGATAATTAATCTGTGTTCCGGTTCGGACGGGAACATGCTGTTTATGTAGTCATTGTTTCAAGGATATTTTATTGTCACATGCACAGAGATACTGGGAGTATGGCATGCAGCGAAATTGCTTCTCTTTGCCTGGACAAAATGTACCCAAGCGCGGAAATCTTTGTCTTTTTGATTTGGAAATCGGTGGACCCGATGGCCAGTCAAGTTGGAGTTCTTACATCCAAAACAAACACAAGAATTCACCATTGTCAAAACTCAAACTATCTCTCTTTAATTCAAGGATCACAACAAGCTCTGTCTTCTCTTACCACCACTCGGACTACATAAACCCACAGTGAGAACCTGGGCAGAGGCACCAATGTTTACCTGTCGTTACGTCATATGACACGTTTTCCGGGAAAGGGGCGTTTTTTGGGAGCCTCTTAGAATTGGCAGACTTTCCTCTCATTTTCTGCCCGTGGGTCTTGTTAAACTTTTTTTTTTGTATTTCTTTTTGAAATGACATTTTCATACAAGGTTATGAGTAAATTCAGTTACAAAATCAACTTGCAAGTTGCTCTCAAAGCCCAACGCCCACTGGGTGTGAAGTGGAGAGTCAAGTCTGACGCTGAACGTTTTTAAAAGCCGGCTGGAAGCGTCAGAAGCATCAATATGGACGGATGACAACAGGACCGAGAAGCAAGCCATGGGCGTGACTCTCAAAATATTCAACTAGACATCGTTTAAGTTTGAAAAGACCCATCGATAAGCTTATTTTAAGTGATGGCAAAGTGCGACTTTCAGGTTACTATGCAATATAATTACGTTATCTATAGGCATAATTTCCCTCCTGAATTTAGCCATTTAGCAAATTATGATTATGATTCACATCACTTCTCCCAGCAGCAAATTAGCTAGCTAGATAACTTAGCAGTGTTAAGTTCTTACGAGTGTACCTTGAGTTCTGTACTGTCTAAATGTAGATTGCTTGAAAACGTAAATGCCCGCAAAATAACGGATTTCCTTTCAAAACTGCGACTTGGTTAGAAAGCAGTTATATCAGTTTCGACAAATGCATGTAAGGTTGCCGCTAAATGTGTGCCTCTAACCATGACAAGGCAAAATAGTTAAATCATCTAAAATACAAACGCATTTTTATTGTGTTGACTCTTAAGAAATTGAGCAGTGGCGAAAAATAAAAATCTGACGCCACCAGTGGGTGTTGTTCCATTGAAATTAATGGAACCTATTTTTTTGACTCGGCTGTCTAAAAAAAAATGCCGGCCAAAACATCTGTTGTTGATGATGTAGCCCCGCCCATACCCTTCATGATGCAGCGGTGCCCGGCTCTGGCCCCAGCAACTTCAGGGAGCCGGCTCGGTGCCTGTTTTGTGCCGACTTTTGGGCACCAGCACCAACAGAGCTCCTGAGAAAAAGCGCAGCACTATTTCAAGTTCAGACACCGGCCCAGCACCATGTCAGTCGCACCTTGAATTATGCAGTCGTCTCATCCGGGTATGTTGTGGCTAGGCTAGAGCACAGGCCTACACGGTCCCGGGCTGTACAGTTGGGGCGCCAAGCCCTGCTGCTAACCACGGGCCTAGCCTGGCTGTCTGAGGGAGGGGAGTTACTACAGCTCAGCTAGCCTAGCCGCTAATCCTGGGCCTTTTCTAGTCGTATGTGGGCAGTTAACCTCCCTAGGCTGATTCGAATCACGGCCCTTGATCCATTGGCCGCGTTTCTGACGGGATTTTTTCTCGAAAAATTAGGATAATGATGTCTTGCTGTGTGGTGAGGAGTCTGTGGTCTATTTTCTAAGGTGATGAAATTCTAATATTATTTCATATCATAAAATATGTCAACACGAAGTAGGAGTAATTAGTTCTCTAGCCAAGTAGTCAGAGAATTAATGCAGTAACCCCCCCCGGTTTGTTTTTGCCCAAGATGTCCAGCTCTGCCGGCGGTAGTGTACGCCTGCCACAGTTATTACACAGGCATGCAGCGAAGTAATAGTGGAACAGAAAATTGTTTGAATTTAGGGTTAACATAGTTTTGAACAAAAGCTGTTCGTCAGAGGTTGGAAAACCATCACGGTTTCCCTAACAGGTGGCCAACGTAACTGGCTGGTCAGCTATAACAAAAGAACCACGATAGCATGCCCCCAAATGACAGGGACGGGATTCCTCTGCTGATTCCCTGGAGTATTTGGAAGGCTTCACCGGAGATTGCCGTGGTTATACACACAGTAGATTCGCACAGCAATATCTGATAGAATTGCATTTGCCATCAATGGATTCATTCTATTTTCAGTGCGATTACGGATACGGTATCATTGTAAGTAGAAAGGCTAGCTAGCTATCTATATAGCTAATTCCACATTATCTCGCAAGCTAGTTAACTGTTGCTAAATGTGTTTCTACATAAAATCCATCATACACAAGCTAGCTAACCCCATTAACCTAACTAATAAGCCAGACAGCAACGGAAAAGTGTCACTAACTAGCCACGTTCGGCTATATTCGGTTTCGCTGGGACTAAATTTTTTTTCCGAAAGTAACATAAATTTTACGAAGCGATTAAAAAAAGTTGCGCATCGCAGTGGTATCAGAGATAAGCTGGGCAGCTGATGGAGCCTTTGAGCCAGAGGCCCAGCTGTATTAGTATTGATGTGCCCACGTATGCGGGTTACAGTAACCAATTAAGCATTTCCCATAGTCAAAATGTAGGGTAGGGTGATAGTAATTAATATCAAAATGTGCGAGTGTGAGGTTGAAAAATAAAGGTCCGTCAGGTTTGTCAGTAAGCCTACGTAATGTAATGTGTACCGTTCGGCTGGTCATACTACCGTTAATCGGACCTGGCTAAGGCGCGTACAAGAGCTAAGTTGAGCACATGCTTGCACTCCCGGGGGGTACTGATACTCAGTGAGCCAACCACCAGTACTTCCAAGCGATACACAGGGCTCGTCGCGCTACTGCCTCGCGGCTACAAACAATGTTCGTCTCGCAACCGCTTCACTAACATATACAGCGTTCGACTCGCCACTGCAAGCATCTTGGCAGGATCCATTCCTTTACTAGGACAGATATGACCCCGCATCTCGACCTCGGCAAGCCGGGAAGCATCGAGCTAGGTTGGCTTTTTCGTCGAGTATGAAAGCTGTAGCTAGCTAGGTAGCTGCGAGCTTAGAGGGTGTGTTTCAGCAAAAAGGCTCCATTGGACCCGCCTCTGCTCCAGTAACGGCCCCACCTTTTTTCCCATTTTTGGATTAGCCAAGAGGTAGGCGGAGTCATGTAAGTGCCAAGATAGCGACCAAATTTGCTTCAAAATGGATATTCAGAAACCTATGGGTGGTGTCACGGAGGCTACGTCCATGTTTTATACAGTCAATGATTGGGACTTAACAGCTGCATGGCCATAAGGGCTACTTGTCAGTGAGGCTTATTAGGAAAAAATGACTTCAGTTTGTAAGGGAGGATGGTCATGTCAGGGTAAGAAAGGAAGCCGTCATGCATAATGCCCAATGTACAAGCCTCTGGAGGCAGTGTTAAGATCTGGGGTTGCTTCAGTTGGTCAGGTCTAGGCTCAGAGCTGTTCTGCAGCAACAAAATTAATTCAGCAGACTACCTGAATATACCGAATGACCAGTAACCCATCAATGGACTTTCTAATCCCTGATGGCACAGGCATATTCCATGATGACAATGAAAAGATTCATCACGCTCTAACTGTAAAATCAAGCTAGAGGAATAATTTTCTCACATGTATTGACCACCTCAGATTCTGGACCTTAAAGAGGTAGTTCACTTTTTTTGAAGTGGGGTTATATGAGCTACAAAATGCCACTACTTACATTAGATGCAGTAGAAAGCTCCTCCTGGTAGCCGCACTGGGGCATAGTGCTGGGTGGAAATTTAGGCGATGCACTGTTGTGAATGGAAACACAGAAACAGCGTATTTTCGCGGCCTAAAAGAGGTCCTACCTGAAAATAATACAACATTTCAATTGTACCCTATATTAAAAAAAATTACAGCACTTGAGCTGCTCGGAAAAAAACACAATTGCTCTTGAACTAAGCAAGTGACGTACTCCTCTGCGAGGCGCATCGTAGTTCACTGCTCGCAGTAGCGATCAGCTATTTGGGTCAGACTCGGTTTGCGGCACAGACAGCGTTTCAATGGCATAGAATCACGTCTCAAAAAAAAAAAAATCCCTATAATAACCAGCACAGCAGATACACAGTATGGGGCTGCGTAGACCCTATGCGATATCAATTTGTGCTGCAATGTTACATTAGACTTTTTCATATGTGTTTCACTCTTTTACCTGATGCTTGGGTACAGCAGTGCTCTTCAGCGTGCACCGCTAAGATTTCCCAGAATGTAGCCTAATAAAATCCTCTTTGGAGAAATGAATACTGCAAACCCGGAGTAATTTTACTGATGGCGTTTCAATATCCGTGTTGAGGCAACTGGCCACAGCTACAAGTCCAATATTCCAAAGAGGACTGCGGAGGAAGCTGTAAGTGACCATTTTCGAAATATTTGCGCAAGTTAAACGACCTCGCAACCGCAGTTAAGCCGCTTGCACACTGGATGCGTAACTAATTTTTCGCACACAGATTACATTCAAAGTCAATGCAAAGACGTGAATACACACGTTTGTGCAAGCAGCTTTAACTGTGACCCAAACAGCTGATCACTACAGCGCGCAGTGAACTACGATGCGCCTCGTGGAGGAATACGTCAGTTGGTTAGTTCAAGAGCAACTGTGTTTTCTTCTGAGCAGCTGAAGTGCTGTAGTTTTTTAAAATATAGCGTACAATTGAAATGGTCTATTATTTTCAGGTAGGACTTCTATTAGGCTGCAAAAAATACGCTGTGTCTGTGTTTCCATTCAAAACAGTGTATCGCCTAAATTTCCACCTAGCCCTATGCCCTGGTGCGGCTACCTGGAGGAGATCAGAGAGCTTTCTACTGCATCCACTGTAAGTTGTGGCAATTTGTAGCTCATACAGCCCCACTTCAAAAAAAAGTGAACTATCCCTTTTACCAATTTAAAGTCTCTGGAATGTACTGGAGAACAATTAACGGAGTGGTTTGACTCAGTCATCGTCAATACAATAGCTCGGCCAAAAATCAATGCAAACCTGGTCGGAAATAAACGTAACATTATGTAACATTGTCTGAACAACAACACAGCGAATGTGCTCCACGATCAAAAATAAAGGTGGCCCAGCAAAATATTATAGGGTGCGACCTTTTTTGGATGGGCACTGTATATACACACTGTATATACAGTTAGGTTCACTGATAACATTATAATTATTCTGGCTGTTGACTAAAGAATACTGGAGATCAAATTAAATTTAAAAAAAATATGAGTTCAAATTGAAGATGTTCTGCTTCAGTTTCAGAGTTGACACATCAGAAATTGGGTGGACGGTGCTTGAATTACAGATTTTTTTTCAAAACGTTGCCCCCTTTTCAAGAATCAAAATTATTTGGACAATGAAATCGTGGGCTCAGCAACACTTTTGGAATCCACTTGCTGCATTGACAAATGAACGTTAAAACTCTACCATGTAAAGATAAAATCATATTTACGAAACAAGTGGTGCCAGGCACAACAAACCCCGCCCCTCGCACAAACTTTGACCTACTTTTCCGAAATTCAGTAGGCATCTATTCTGGGTCAGTGGCAATCCCTAAGCCGAATTTGGGGTGATTCTGGACATTAGTTTTGCTGCTAAAGTGTTTATCAAGAAACAAACAAACAAACACACAAACAAACACAGAAACAAACCAAAAACAATACTCCTTCCCCTCACCCTTCAGGTAGGGCGGGGTAACAAGATGCAGAAACACTGCCACCACCTTTGGGGCCCAAGCTCATTTAAGCTGGTCTTAGGCAAAGTGGAAATCTGTCCTGTGGCCTAAAAAATTAAAATGTGAAACTCTTTTTGGAAATCATGGACACTGCATTCTCCGGGCTAAAAAGGAGAGGTGCTATCCAGCATGTTATCAGCACACAGTTCAAAAGCCTGGATCCCTGATCGCACAGGGGTGTATTAGTGCACAAGGCATGGGTATCTTGCACATCTGAGAGGACACCATTGATGTGGAGTGATATATGCAGGTTTTAGAGCCCAATATGCTGCAGTCCAGTCATTGCCTTTCTGAAGAAGTCTGTGCTATGCCGGGCAGCCTGCAGTCCAGACTTGTCACCCACAGAAAATACATGTATTTGACGTATTGCAAAATGGAAAATATGACAAAGAAGGCTGCAGATTTTTGATCAGCTGATGTCCAAGGTAAAGTATCAACGGGAGTATAAAACTAAAAAGGTTGTAGGATGTTCCATACTATTGACAGTTTGACATATTATTGATACATTTTCACAGTACACTTTATATTTTATAGGAATGGGTTTTAAGTAAACGCATTAGGTAATGCATGAGATAAAATGGGGGGGATTCAGGTAAAATGGGATACTTTTCTAAAGTGAAACCTGCAAGTTTCTCTGCTACTTGGTGCCATAAAATCATGAGCTTCTATGCTATTGTGCATCTTCAGCCATATTACAGACATTGTTAGTATTTTTGTTATGTAAAAATATTGAGGATGGTACAGTGAGACCATGTCAACCACAATAGTCCAGAGTTGGTCGTCCTTTTCACACACATGCAAACACACACATCACACATACATGCAGACATAATGCAAATGCTTATGCATGTATGCATAATAGCATGCCTCTCTCTCTCTCTCATGCTTACACACACACACACACACGCACACTGCTTGGTGGGGGAGGGAGGTAAAAGGAACATCAACACTTTTAAAATCCACTGTAAACAATATGGCTCTAAGGAAATGAGCAGCAAAAGAACAAGGATGAACAAGGATGAACAAATGAAGGCAGCAAAGATGGATGTAAACATAATCAGTGCAGGAAAGAAAGAATGTCCAGCGTGATAAGTGAATATCAGAAAATGCTACACGCAGGACAGAGGACAAAACTTCAGCTTTTGGCAAGGACATGGACCGGGTGAAAGTCAACATTCGAGAGGTCAGTAAAGGGGGGTGGGGGGAAGTGGCACAGAATATGTACACAGTAGAAAATTCTGTCTGCCTGAGGCGGCTGAAAATCAGTGACATTAGGTTATGGGTCCTTTTCTACCGACTGTCCCACTTCAGATGAACATGTCATAAAAGTGGTGTGTTTGATGTTCAGATGATTCTGAAGTATTTTACTTGGCAACAAATGTACACAGCTCAAAAAAATAAAGGGAACACTTAAACAACACAATGTAACTCCAAGTCAATCATACTTCTGTGAAATCAAACTGTCCACTTAGGAAGCAACACTGATTGACAATCAATTTCACATGCTGTTGTGCAAATGGAATAGACAACAGGTGGAAATTATAGGCAATTAGCAAGACACCCCCAATAAAGGAGTGGTTCTGCAGGTGGTGACCACAGACCACTTCTCAGTTCCTATGCTTTCTGGCTGATGTTTTGGTCACTTTTGAATGCTGGTGGTGCTTTCACTCTAGTGGTAGCATGAGACGGACTCTACAACGGGCTGAGGTAGTGCAGCTCATCCAGGATGGTACATCAATGCGAGCTGTGGCAAGAAGGTTTGCTGTGCCTATCAGTGTAGTGTCCAGAGCATGGAGGCGCTACCAGGAGACAGGCCAGTACATCAGGAGACGTGGAGGAGGCCGTAGGAGAGCAACAATCCACCAGCAGGATCGTTACCTCCACCTTTGTGCGAGGAGGAACAGGTGGAGCCCTGCCAGAGCCCTGAAAAATGACCTTCAGCAGGCCACAAATGTGCATGTGTCTGCTCAAACGGTCAGAAACCGACTCCATGAGGATGGGGGTCGAAGTCCACAGGTGGGGGTTGTGCTTACAGCCCAACACCGTGCAGGACGTTTTGCGTTTGGCATTTGCCAGAGAACACCAAGATTGGCAAATTCTCCACTGGCACCCTGTGCTCTTCACAGATGAAAGCAGGTTCACACTGAGCACGTGACAGAGTCTGGAGATGCCGTGGAGAACATTCTGCTGCCTGCAACATCCTCCAGCATGACCGGTTTGGCAGTGGGTTAGTAATGGTGTGGCATTTCTTTGGGGGGCCGCACAGCCCTCCATGTGCTCGCCAGAGGTAGCTTGACTGCCATTAGGTACCGAAATGAAATCCTCAGACCCCTTGTGAGAACACATGCTGGTGCGGTTGGCCCTGGGCTCCTCCTAATGCAAGATAATGCTAGACCTCATGTGGCTGGAGTGTCAGCAGTTCCTGCAAGATGAAGGCATTGATGCTATGGACTGGCCCGCCCGTTCCCCAGACCTGAATCCTGAATCTGGGACATCATGTCTCGCTCCATCCACCAACACCACGTCGCACCACAGACTGTCCAGGAGTTGGCGGATGCTTTAGTCCAGGTCTGGGAGGAGATCCCTCAGGAGACCATCCGCCACCTCATCAGGAGCATGCCCAGGCGTTGTAGGGAGGTCATACAGGCACGTGGAGGCCACACACACTACTGAGCCTCATTTTGACTTGTTTTAAGGAAATCACATCAAAGTTGGATCAGCCTGTAGTGTGTTTTTTTTTCCACTTTAATTTTGAGTGAGACTCCAAATCCAGACCTCCATGGGTTAATAAATTTGATTTACATTGATGATTTTGTTGTCAGCACATTCAACTGCGTAAAAAAACAAAGTTTGGAATAAAAATATTTCATTCAAATCTAGGATGTGTTATTTTAGTGTTCCCTTTATTTTTTTTGAGCAGTGTAATATCTTTATAAAATATGGCAGAGAGTCAAATCAGGTTGTGGAAGTTACACTTGAAGCAGTCTTCAGATTTTCGGGTGGTTTTCTGCACCCAACCAAAACGTGTCCGTAATTGCCTGACTTCACCTTGTTAACAAAGAGTGTACCCACAGGAAACCCCCACACAAACACAGGGTTACTGTTGTTCTGGTTGTTACCCCGTGTGAAGCATTCTATTACACTTGTCCATGAAAGGACACAAATTCCATTTAAAATGGGAAATGAGTCAGATGGTTGAGGAAACAAAGGCAACCGATACATTTTAAATGTGTTAATTTGTTAGGACCTGTTTCAGCAGTTTCTTAAGTGATGATACTGCGAAACGAAAGATAATACTTCAACTTTCTTCTCCTTCCTTTGTACCATTATGTAAGTCAGCGGCATAAATTATGCACGTGAGTGAAAGTGTTAGGTCATGTCGGAATTGAAAATTCGTTATTTGGTAATTAACTTTCGTAAACAACTCGAGCTTGCCTCATGCTTTCAGTTTCGCACGCACTTTCTGTTAGTCATGTGACCATATATTTCCATACCCCGTCGGACACAAACTTCACTGACTGCAGAGGTAGTCTATCGCAGTGTATGTGCTCTCTGGTGGCAAAAGTGGATTTGGCAAAAATTCGCATTTGTGAATTTAATGTACCACATTCATCAAATTAAGATTCTGACTGTGATAATCTGAGCACAGAATGATTAAAGGAATTTGCAGTGTACCTATACAGCAGTTATATAAATTCATCAATCTGAGAGATTTTGTTTACATTGAAGCAGAAAATTATAAAGCTCCTCTTACATCAAAACGAATAAGTCTTGGTTGTGAAAAGTAGGATTCTGAAGATTTAAATGTGTCAAAGTTTAATAGGCTACTGATGTAAATATTTAGGGGTCTACATTACATAGATGAAATTTTTTTTTTTTATTTATGGTGTAAAGGCTACACATTTCCTCTTTATACTAAGGAAAATATTCTTCCATTTGCTTTCTTTTTGTGGAGATTTATGGGAAGTATGATGACCAATCATATTGATTCCCCGAAAATGCGGTTATCAAAGCACAAACCCAGGAGGGAGAAAGAAAACCAAGCAGAGAGGAGGATGAGGTGAGGAAATTACCAAAGATTCTCCTTGGTCTTTGATTAAACTGCTGAAAGTCAATTCCTATATTTGTCTCCTTCTCGTCTATGATATGCAGCAGTAGAGCACTTGAGGAAAATAAGACGATGTTATCTTAACTAGCCACGATGCAGTTTGGCTAGTTGGCATGAGACTTTATGACCTCCGTTACACGAAGTTGGCAGGAGGTTCTGTGATCAGTGCCAATTGTTTGTTTGTCTGTTTGTTGTGAACAAGATAACTCAAGAGTAATTAACAAATATGAAATTGAAATTTTGCGGGTGGGTCACTATTACATCAGGGATGGACATAGATTTTGATTGATTTTCACTGCGATCAGTCAAACAATATGGCTGCCACAGCAGTCATCTTGAAATCCTATGACGCGATAATTGAACATTGCTCTCACTCACCACAATTTGGACTGTGCTGCCTTGGCGGAGGTTTGCACTCCAGGAGTGCCTCTAGTTTTACAAGCAGCTGGTTTTGTTTGGGCTAATTGGGTAGGTCTGAAAACACCTAATAATGGTTCATTAGCTCATTCTCTATGAGATACTTTTATATAAAATGTCGCATTTGTTGGGAATACTTTTCCCGAAAATTACACTATAGAAAGTATTGAAGTACAGGTGGCCCATCACCACGATCATCAACTGATTTCATGTTTTCATTGGACTGCAGATGTTCATCCACGCTGCTGGCACTGGCTTACCGTAGAGGATGGTAGAATTCGCAGCGCCAATGGCAGCAGCTTGCTGTGGGGAATGAGTTAAAATAATAATTTTTAAAAATCCTCTGGTAAAAACTTATCAAACTTATGTGCAACAATGTGGGATGTTTGGGCGACACAGACACTGAGCCAGACATTTACAAGTCAGAATTGTGCAACTCGCAATACCTAGCTAATGAATCAATATATAATGATTGTAACATTCGCTAATAATACAACATACCATCATTTAATTAAGTCACCTATAAACTGGGAGGAGTATTTACATTGTTCAATATTGTTACTCTTCATAATAAATGAAGGCCTTAATGCCATAACATTAACCTTCATCCTACCAGCTGGGGTCCGATCGGACCCCGCATGGTATTTTTTGCATGTCAAATTTTTACCGCCTGCACTTTGGTGTCCAGGTTTTAGGAGTTTGTTGGTCTACCCTTGCCTGCTTCAGGCCATGTGACACTTTCAGATGCTAGCAGAGTATTAGGTGGTAAGATTGATTTTTATGCTGGGGTCCAAACGGACCCCAGCAAAAATTGGTAATTTTGCAATGTGTTTAAGATGTGTAACATCCTGTTCTTACTATATTTGCAGTGAATGATGGCCAACAGAGGTAGACCAGCATGATACACAGCTGCACAAGCTCTTAGGATAATATTACAATCAGATGAAGATTCTGATCTGGAAGATTCAGACATATCAGACGTTGAAAGCGATCATATCTCAGAACCATCTGACAAAAGCGACATCGAATCTGCCGAACCAGTCCCTGATGCGGAGGAAGAGATGTTGCCTTTGTCCTCGGGAAGTTGACAAGAAAGTTAGGCTAGAGTAGGGGTGGCACGGTTCACAAAAGTGGCGGCTCGGTACGTATTGCGGTTTGAGGTCTGGGGTTCGGTATGTAATGCGGTTTTTTGTTTTTTTTAAGTACTCTATATTTTGGCATATACTATTTACCTTAAGTTACCATAGCTTTTAAGCATTTAAGAGAGGTTAAAATTATAGTTAGAATGAAATAGTCATGCACAAACTAAGTTTGAGTTGACATAAGCATATTTTATGAAAAATCTCTGATGAAAAGCCAGGTAGTATTTTGAAACAGCAAGAAGTAAGACATGGATGATTTCACCAGCTTTTTTTTATTTACTACAGTATTTATACAAAGTGTCAGGAGCGTTTGCTGCCATGTTGTGGCATATTTGAAGTATTCCCACGATTGTACGGCATTCGTGCTTTACAATGCTTGCATACTGTGACGATTTTGTCAATTGATTTTTTGCCGGCGTCATCGTATGTAATGGGAAAACCAAAATGTTCCCACACACCTGATTTGAATGACGCGGGGGCATCCTCAATGTACGAGATGTCTTCTCCACTGTCACTTGCCATATTTGCACTTGTCGTCCACACTCCGCTGTCGCTTCAATTCTTTCGCGTTAAAGACAACCACGTGGTTTCATACGGGCATTCGCCTTTTTTTTTTTTTTTTGCGAACCGAAGTCTACACGCGTATTGCACCGCAACAGGCGTATCGTTCGGTTCGGTTTTTTTCCCAGGACCGTGCCAAGCCTAGGCTGGAGTGTGGGGCATGTAGGAAGCCTGTATGTTCTGATCACAGCACCCAACAAGTTGTTTGCGAACAATGCCTATAAATCCAAACGTGGCACACTAGTCAAGTCAAAAAATTTGTTTCTGCAGAGCATGATGATAGAAAATCAATTTATTTTGTTGAAGGTATCTCAGGTTATAGTTTGGTAAAGTATTATGTTATTGTTTAGTTCAGATACACGTAATATGCCAATATTAGCTATACAATGAGCTAAATTTAGGTGATATTTCCTGACAACTGACTCATCAAGGACTGCATTGATTAATATTCTGGTATTTTTGTGCTAATATCACTTGTATGTAACCAATTTCACATTTAAACCAGCAAAGGTCTTTTGTGATTCATTTTTCTTTGTTACAAAAACAAAAATATTTGGGGCGTCCGACCGGACCCCAGTTGGCAGGATTTGTATGTAAAATATGTTGGTAGGATGAAGGTTAAATGTGCCAGTTTTATTGAAATCAAGATTTGGATGGTTTTGAATGTTGCTTTACTCTATAAATTCAACAGCAATGCATGTGCTCTACAATTTCATTCTGACCAGTACACAACATTAGTACTTGGTGAAAGCATATTCTGTGTAATGCCATAAAACATAAGATTGGCATTTTTCAGGTTATTGCACTGTACCCTTCAAATATCCAATACATAAATAACAGTTTTAAACTTGTATTCAAAA
Source organism: Gymnothorax reevesii (assembly GCA_029721435.1). Classification (NCBI taxonomy): domain Eukaryota; kingdom Metazoa; phylum Chordata; class Actinopteri; order Anguilliformes; family Muraenidae; genus Gymnothorax; species Gymnothorax reevesii. The sequence goes on along the minus strand of CM056582.1, from coordinate 62,166,373 downwards.
ATCAAACTCAAAGTATTTGGATACAAAATAGAAAAACAAGTTCATGAATATGGCATCTATCCATGAAAATTATGGGGCACTTCGCTAAGCATCATAAAGAGCAAAGAAGCACTTAGGATGATCTGTGTATGATCTCTCTCACCTGCTCCTGGATAAAGGACTTTCTAACTCACCGCCCACAGACAGTGAAACTTGGCCCCCACCTGTCCTCCTCCCGCACACTCACCACCGGCCCCCCCAGGGCTGAGTGCAGAGCCCCCTTCCATATTCCCTCTACACATATGACTGCACCTCCGCCTACCCCGGCAACACTATCTTTAAATTTGCTGGAGACACCACTGTAGTGGGGCTGATCTCTGGTGGTGACAAGGAAAACTACAGAAACAAGGTCCTGAGGCTGACAGAGTGGTGTTCAGCAAATAACCTGTTGCTGAACTCCACAAAAACAGAAGAAGTCATTTTGGATTTCAGGAAGAACAGGGCTGACCTCTCCCCCCTCTTTATCAACGGCGACTACGTGGAGAGGGTCAACACCTTCAAGATTCTCGGCACCCACATCTCTGCAGTCCTTTCCTGGTCTTAGAACACGTCAGCAGTCATCAGGAAGGCCCAGCAGCGTCTACACTTCCTGAGGGTGCACAGGGAAAACAACCTGGACAGTAAGCTGCTGGAGACCTTCTACAGAGCCTGTGTGGAGAGCCTGCTGACATAAAGCATCTTGGTGTGGTTCACCAGCTGCACTGAAGCTGACAGGAAGAGGCTGCAGAAGGTGGTTAAGGCAGCACAGAGGCTCGTTGGCTACCCTCTCCCCACCCTGGACAGCCTCTACAACTCTCGCTGCCCCAGCAGGGCGAGAAACATCATTAAAGACCGGACTCACTCAAGCCACCACTTGTTCCACCTGTTGCCCTCGGGGAGGCGCTAAAGGTGCATGAAGGCCAGAACCAACAGACTCAAGAACAGCTTCTTCCCCAGGGCCATAACCCTTTTGAAATCAAACATGCTCTAAATATGCACTATGCCTTTTTTTAATGCACTTTGCACTTTTATTATGTCCATGTGGTAAATGTTGGTCCTTTTGTTGTCTTTTCTGTCTCCTTATGTGTGGAGCTCTGTAATTTCGTTGCACTGGTTACAATGACAATAAAGTCTGATTGATTGTGTACGATAAAGTCAGTATTCGCTCTCAAATTAGTGCAAAAAGTTTTCCAGTTCCTGTGCTATGCACCCTCTCGTTATATATGTGTCCCAACAAACATTACACCTACACCGTTGGCAACTATGGAACTAGTCAGGGGTCATAAATATTTTGAGCTCAAAAAAGTTTTTTATTTTTGCTGTAGAAATATCTTGTGCATGTGTGAAGAAATTTTGTGTGCACAGATATAATTTGCATTTGTGAACCAGTTATGCAGCAGTGGAAACAGAAACATTTTTTGCATGTATGAAAAAGTTTTGAGCTCACTGATAATATAGCAGGTAAAACAAGTAATAAGTCAGTTGAAACTGTCAACATTTTTCGCTGTAACTATATTTCTAATCGGGCTATTAACATGAAATATTCACCAGGGGGGTATACTACAAAGCAAGTTCAGCATATAGACAGGCGTTATTTGAGTTAGCCGGTTCAACAAACCCTGACTTCACAATCAGAGATAATTGGTATCACAACGATGGTGATAATCATTCTTTGTTAACCTCGGCTTTGTGCTTTTAGCACCGTGAGCGCTCTCAATTAAAGAGTGTTTCAAGCGTTAATTTACCGTATTTCCCTTCATAAAATGACCGATCGCGTGCTAAATGTTTTTCCGAGGAAGCTATCCCTGATCAAGGATCAGGAAGACTGCGGGATGTCTCACCCCGCGACATCAGGGGACGCCCCAGCGGCTTAATGGGAGACATTTGAAGTTTTACACTATTGGTTGGATACTTGAAAGACTGCACGATTACGCATGCGTTTACTCGGATTGACACTTGGAAAATTGTAATTGAGACTTACGTTAGTATATGTATTCTTGTTGGTTGTAATAAGGCCAGAGAGGAATTCTGGCAGAAAATTGCTGACTGCGTAAATGCGTAAGTCCTCTGATGAAGGAATGAAGGACGAGTGGAAATCACTTTAGTTTCTCAGCCAACTGAAATAAAGTGAGATTAAATTATAGATTGAATAATACCTGACTGATAAACACCAATAGTAAACTCCGTTTTACTAATTTCTTCGTTTTTAGTTTAAAGTATTTTTTCCATTGCTTTTCTTTTATACAGCATGATTTTAACAAACTCGTATTCCACCACTAACCCTAACCAGTTGCATCATTGCAAATTTACAGAAGTCCTGTAGCATGAAATACTATTTAATAGTTGAGTACGCTTTAATAGTTGCAGTAGCAGCACTGTCAAGAGGACATGGCAGCAAGTTAAAACAAAGCATGAGAACATTTTTAGAAGCAGTACGCCCTATGCTGCTTTGCTTTCATAATTATGTAAATTATTTTAATGGTATGCTGTGTAAAATGTACAGCGCGGCATACAATATTCTTGCTCATATTTGCTATGTCACCACCTGAATTTTGTCGGCTGCCGTGTCAAAAAAACGCAACGGTATGCATAGCCAACTGCCTGCGCAACTGTAAGTGCCTCTCTTTGCTACATTGCCAATATATGGCTCCAGTAGATCGCATAAATAACGATTTCCCTCGCCTGATATTCTGTAGCGTTCATGGAATGTATCATCAATAAATGCGAATAGGTTATGCCAGTCTCTCTCCGAAGAGAACCGCTTACGTTTCGGGGACCGAAGTTCACAGCACGGGATTATTCAAGAAAGGTGCTGCTAACTTTTAAGGAGGTGCTTAGTGATAAAGCAGCACACGTATAGCCGATTTAAGACAAAACTCAGCAAATAACCTGCTCCCAACCAGGTTAAGTTCGCAGAGTAAATTACCATGGTAATCTAGCCACGTGAAAAGAGAGGCACTTCAGTGATAGTAGAATCATTTTCAGAGGTTCACTGACCATTTTTAGAATACCAAAGTTTCTCAGTGGATTTAACAAGGGCAAGTGATACTAAAAAAATGAGCTCCCATACACCTCACCAAAATGGCGGGAAAGTTGAAATATTTGACGTTTTTCAAAATGGCCGCCACCGCAAACTTGGAAAACTGATAAAGTTATATTTCTTGAATTCGATGGTCAAAAATGACAATTTAGGTGTCAATTTCCACTAATTTTGGTGTCATAAACATGATGGAATGACATTATTTATGATTCAGAGTCACCTTGACTTCAAAATCCAAGATGGCCGCCGACACAAGCCTGGAAAACAAAATAAATTATATATCTTGAACCAGATGTCCAAAAATGGGAAATAAGGTGTCAATTTCTACTAATTTAAGCATCAGAAATATGATGAAATGATCCTTTTTATGCTCCTGGGCCATCTTGACCTATAAATCCAAGATGGCTGCTGCCGCTATCTTGAAAAACATGATATGTGCTGTATTTCTTGAACTAAATGACCAAATGTTACAAGTAAAGTGTTTATTTCCACTAAGTCTGATATGAGGAGAAATATGATAGAATGACACTTTAAATGTTTGTATGGTCACATCCAGTAAGAACATGAAGTGGGATCAAAGATTCCGCCATCACCTCATCACACAAACACCGAGTACTTATCAGCTGAGATTTGCGTTTCAAGCACAAGAGTCCTGATGTTTGCTGAGCTACATAGGCTGCCTGAATGTAGTTATCGGTATCCTCGGTGTCTATGACAACTGCCTCTGAATACCCCTCTGACCGCAGCATACTGTAGATTGTGAACAAAGCTGTGTCTGCCTCTGCATGGGCACATGTGAGATTCTGCAATACTTCATCTGTGGTGAGATTCTTTGCTGGTTTGCCAACAACACAGCATATAATCTCAGAAGTGGTTGTAGATGACCTCCTTCGGAAGGCAGCCTTGATGAATGCTTGGAGGCGAACTTTATTCTCTGGCTTACCGAGAAGTGCATGAAAGTCTCTTCTGGATGAAAATTTATTCCCTGACTTCATAAACACATTCCCAATGGACTGATTTTTTTGACGGAGTTGTCGTTCACTGTCTTTGATGGAGAAGTTTTGCTCGTACGAGTCATTCACCAGGATAATCTTCTCTGCATTCCTATGTCTGTTCAGGACAAAGTTCACAAGTTTGTCACCATAGTCTCCCCACGTTAACTTGCTTCCATCTGCTTTTTCTCCATCTTCAGTAGTAGGGGTTTTAAGACGCCAGATTAGTCCCATATCTATTATCGATGTGTAAACATCAGGGTACGGCATGGATGTCATTGTCAGCTTTTCCTGCAGCTTACTCTTCTGCGTTTTGCGCATAGTGCCATTTGCATTAAATATCGAAAGACACTCATCTGTTACTCGATGCTGCATTAAGTCTTCCATCTTTAAGCCATCATTTGCCTCAACAAGTTTGATAACCGAGGCAAATGCCTTACTTTGCATTTCTTCAGTTTTCAGTTTCAGGTTTTCATTTCCTTTCGTCTGAATTTCTTGAGTCTCAAAATTGCCTCTTTTACTACGTGGTATTCGAGCATTAAGGGACTTTGTTTAGGCATAGACCCTTTCATTCACAAATTCTTCCACTTTCAGTTCTCCGTCGGCCTTTGCAGACTTCAGATCAGCAAAGAGAGCTGAAGTGGCTTGAATTCCAGATTGGAGGGATCTTAATGTCTGATCTGACTTGTCAAATGGATCACAATGGAATTCAGTGAGGCATGCACTTATATCCTGCACAAATTGTTCATCTATCTTCATCTTACTTGGGGAACAATCTGCATGCTTTCTTGAACCGTGCCTCTTGTGATTTGCATGACGATGGACATAGACTCTTAGCCGGTTGACGTTATTCACATTCCGCGTGTTTGATAGCAGTTGCTTCTCATTCTTGAGAATAGCCGACCATCCCGACTTAAGCTTCAATCCTTTGTTCATCGTTGTTTCTATCCATATGTCAAGGGCAACACATGAATAGGGTTTCCTAGTCAATGACTATGCAAACATGCCACTCTCCATGAATTGTGCTTGAATATGGGGCAGACTTTCCAGTACTGCTATGAAATCTGGAAGATGGCGCCCATATCTATCGTTATCATAGATATGCATCCAAGGAAGCATCAACTTCAGTGAAGACTTGAACTCTATCCAGTTTCTTGTCCTTATTGCATGGATATTTTGAGTCAGTGTCTCTACCATCTCCAAGAATGAAATCCAGAATTCTGCTTGTGGAGCACCAATTCAGTTCTGGAATAGGGAGTCAACAAGCACCTTGAGTTCAACATTGTTCTCTAACTGATCATGTGCATCATTGAGTTCTTGCTGGTCTACTGAATGTCGTCGCTCACTGAGAGATGCCTGGATCTCTTCAGACAAAGTGGAACCTTCCAAACGTTTGTTTAGTGCATGGTGGACTAAAGCCTCATAGAAAAGTCGAAAGCAACACACACCGCGGTTGAAGTGTTTGCCACGCAGAGCTTGATCCACAGATCCATCTGCAATGACGCCTGCAGCCACCAGTACATCGGAAATGCCTGAGCCTTTAAACCTCTTGAAAATCGCATTGATGAAAAACATCTGGATATGAAAGGGCCCCATGAATGGCAATATGTCAGCAAACATTTCTGGATTCTCACTTTTCTGGTTCAAAAAATACAACATATAACTTGTTTTTCAAGATGGCGGTGGCCGCCATCTTGGATTTAGAGGTCAAGATGGCCTTAGAGCATAAAAAGGATCATTTTATCATATTTCTGATGCTTATATTAGTAGAAATTGACACTTTTTTCCCATTTTTGGCCATCTGGTTCAAGATATATAATATATTTTGTTTTCCAAGCTGGCGTCGGCGGCCATCTTGGATTTTGAAGTCAAGGTGACTCTGAATCATAAAAAATGTCATTCCATCGTGTTTCTGACACCAAAATTAGTGGAAATTGACACCTAAATTGTCATTTTTGGCCATCAAATTCAAGAAATATAACTTTATCAGTTTTCCAAGAGTGCGGAGGTGGCCATTTTGAAAAACGTCAAATATTTCAACTTTCCTGCCATTTTGGTGAGGTGTATGGGAGCTCATTTTTTTAGTGTCACTTGCCCTTGTTAAATCCACTGAGAAACTTTGGTATCCTAAAAATGGTCAGTGAACCTCTGAAAATGACTCTACTATGACATTAAAAAGCCTAGGTTTAGGTTCGACATACCTCACTAACCCACTTAACTGGTTATAGTTCTATTCATGTTCCGCGTCTCACGGGTCGTGGAGGTGGGGTTGATGCCATATACAATTCAAATCTCCTGCCTACCTTGAAATCTGGCTTCAAATTTAATTCTTTTGAAGTAATTGTTCTCAGTTTTGCACATCCAGACAAAAAAGCAGTCAGTTTTGTCCTTGCTATTATATACAGGCCACCAGGGCCATACAGTGGTTTCTTAAATTTCCTTTCAAATATGGTTGTAAATTCAGACAAAGTTGTAATTGTAGGGGATTTCAGTAGTCACATGGACAATGAAGGTGATCCTCTCAGATCAGCCTTCTTATCTATCATTGAATCTATTGGCTTCAATCAACATATACATCAGTCCACGCATTCCCACAACCATACACTTGACCTAGTCCTAACTTGTAGTGCTGAAATAACAAATGTAGCAGTCATGCCTGAAAATCCAGTTTTATCAGACCATTATTTAATTACCTTCGAACTTCTTCAAGGCTGTCATGTGTCACTGGATCCCGCATTCTACTGCAGCCGAAAGCTTTCTTCCTGGACTGCAAATGCTTTTATTAATGAACTCCCAGGCTCATTTGTACACTGTGGAGATTTTCTTGGTGTTAGCCATAATGCATATACAAATGCAAGTAAAAACACAATTGATCAGCTGACAGACAATGTAAATAACATACTTTGCAGAACCCTGGATACTGTTGCTCCTCTAAAGAAGAGGAAAGTGTGCAATAAGAAATTAGCACCATGGTACAATGACTATACTCGTTCTTTAAAACAGGTTCCATGCCAACTGGAGTGCAAATGGCGTTCAACTAAATTGCAGGTATTCTTCCATGCCTGGAAAGACAGTCTACTTGCCTATAAACGTGTCCTCTCCACTTCACGTTCCTCATATTTCTCTACATTGATAGATGAAAATAAAAACAACCTCAGGCACCTGTTTAGCACTGTTGCCAAGCTAACCAAGAATCAAGCTGATCCCTGTGTTTCTGTACCATTTAACAGCAATGACTTTATGAATTTCTTCGATAATAAAGTTATAAAAATCAGGGACAAGATTCAGAGTTCCTTTGTCTCTCCTCATATAGGGTCTTCTTCTCTATCTACCGAGCTTATGGATTTAGAATTATCACAAGGACAAGTGTCCTACCTGAACTCTTTTACACCACTAGATGTCAGCGAATTTAATACCATTGTAAATTCGTCAAAATCTGTTACGTGTCTTCTGGACCCCATCCCAACTAAGCTTTTAAAGGAGCCACTACCAGTGATTGGAACCCCATTATTACATATTGTCAATGCTTCTTTAGCATCTGGACACATCCCACACACTCTTAAACTTGCAGTCATCAAACCCCTACTTAAGAAACCAAACTTAGATGTGAATAATGTGTCTAACTTCAGGCCTATCTCAAACCTCCCATTTCTCTCTAAAATACTAGAAAAGGCCGTTTCAAAACAACTGTTCATTTTTACACTCCAATTGTATATTGGAAGTTTTTCAATCTGGTTTCAGACCCTGTCACAGTACTGAAACAGCCCTGAATGACCTTCTCCTCGCTTCGGACAGTGGCAATATTTCTGTAATTGTGCTTCTTGATTTAAGTGCAGCATTTGACACTATCGATCACGATATCCTGTTGAATCGACTTGAAAATCTTGTAGGCCTCCGTGGACACGCTCTTTCCTGGTTCAGATTATACTTATCGGATCGATATCAATTTGTGCATTTTAATAATGACTCCTCGTATCAATCAAGGGTTAGATATGGAGTACCACAAGGATCTGTGCTTGGACCTCTGCTTTTCTCAATATATATGCTTCCACTGGGACAAGTTATTCGCGCACATGGCATTTACTTTCGCTGCTATGCAGATGACACACAACTATATCTGTCAGTCAAGCCTCAAAGATGGTAGCCTGTCTTGTAGACATAAAGAAATGGATGAGTCACAATTTTCTCTTGTTGAACTTTAGTAAGACAGAAATAATCGTAGTGGGTCCCAAATCCCAGAGATGCAAAATCTCAGATTACATGCTTAACATTGATGGAATTTCAATCGCTTCAAGTTCCATTATTAAAGATCTTGGTGTTATTCTTGACCCTGATCTCGCACTTGATACACATATAAAGAACATCTCAAGAGTTGCATTTTACCACTTGAGGAATATTTCCAAAATTCGGAAAATGCTGTCATTACATGATGCAGAAAAGCTTGTCCATGCCTTTGTTACTTCAAGATTAGATTACTGTAATGCTCTTTTGTCTGGTTGTGCAAAATCCTCTCTAAAGGGGCTCCAGCAAATTCAAAATGCAGCTGCTCGTATTCTCACTAGAACACGGAGACACGAGCATATCAGCCCAGTGTTAGCTTCACTTCACTGGTTACCAGTTAAATTCCGAATAGACTATAAGATACTACTTCTTACCTTTAAAGCCTTACATGGGCTTGGTCCATTATACCTAAGTGATTTACTTTTACCCTTCATTCCCTCCAGAACACCGTTCGCAGAGCGCAGGCCTCCTTGTTGTTCCAAAAATAGCTAAAATTACCATAGGCGGTAGAGCTTTTTCCGATCGTGCTCCCCTCTTATGGAACGAATTGCCTGCTCATATTCGGGGTGCAGACACTATCAGTATATTTAAAGTTAGGCTCAAAACATATCTCTTTAGTCTGTCCTATAGTTGAGGGACAGGAGTGGGTGGCTGGCATAAGCTATAGAATATTTGGTGGACTGAGCAGTCAGTGCTGTCACTGGATCATTGCTGGTGGTGCCCTATTCTGCTGAACTGGTCATGGTCTGGTGGTGACTGTCTCAACCTGCCCTCGTGGCTGTGTTGGCCCCTGCCCCTGTTTCTCATAACTATGCTGCCATAGTCTTATTCTGCTGGGGTTTCCTTATCGCACACAGGCACCTCTGTCTCTCCTGCTCTGTGTGCTCGCCATTCAACTCCACCTCCCTAACAATATATTTTTTTTCTTCCTCCTCCTGCTCTGGGCACTTGCCCTGAGCTCTAGATCAAGCTTCACCGAACACCCCCTGGCCCGGAGCTCCAGCCTAAGACCAGCTGTTTACCATCTTGTTTCAGCTACAGGACCAAGAGGGTCTTCCTGCCTCATGATGACCTCCATTGCTAATTATTTTACATTAGCCAAGACATCTGTTGGACAGTTTTAAATATAAAAATTATTTTAGCACTGATTAGATGGATTTCAATGGAACTCTTGTCATTATCTTGTCTATCAACTAGCTAGCCCGCGGAGGATGGGCTTTCCCACTATAGCCGGGTTCCTCCTGAGATTTCTTCCCACTGGGGAGTTTTTTCTCACCACTGTTTGAGGATTTTTTCTCTCTACTGGGAGTTTTTTTGCCTCGCTGTAGTGGGAATAGGGAATAGGTTGGGCACTGCCCTTCAGTAACCCATCTCTTTGTGTATCTTTGTGACAGTGTATCTGTAAAATGCGCTATACAAAATAAATTGAATTAAATTGAATTATCTTGCTTCGTAGTATACCCCCCAGATGTTGGTAACAAGCTGAGTTATCCACGCATACAAAGAAATCAAAACATATAATTCCATAAATGAAGTAAGGTGTAATAAAGTGGAATGACACAGGGAAAATAGGTGTTGAACTCATTAAGAAAAGGAGGTGCAAAAAGGCATGGAAAGCCAAAAAACCAGCTGAAATCTGTCAGTATGCCCCCTATCGGTGCAAATTAATATCAGCTGATTTAGTCCTAACTGATGGCCTATAAAAAGGTTTCTCATTACCAAGGTGCCACACACGAAACATCTCACGATGCTTCTTGTCTCTCATAATCCGGAAGTGAAAAGAACATCATTTCCCGATGCCATGACCAGGTGCTCCTTGCAAGATTTCTGATGGAGGAGTCAAAAGAATAATCAGAAGAGTTGTCCAAGAGCCAAGGACCACTCGTGGAGAGCTTCAAATAGACCTGGAATTAGCAGGTACAGTTGTCTCAAAGAAAACAATAAGTAATGCACTCAACCGCCATGGCCTCTACGCACACTCAATGTGCAAGACTCCATTTCTGCAGAAAAAGCATGTTGAAGCTTGTCTAAAGTTTGCTGCACAACATTTGGACAACCCTATGAAATACTGGGAGAATATAGTCTGATCAGACGACACCAAAAGTAAACTCCTTGGATGTGATAGCACACACCATGTTTGTTGGACAAACAGTACTGCACATCACCCCCAAAACATCATACCAACAGTGAATTTTGTAGGTGGGAACATCATGGTGTGGGGCAGTTTTTCAGCATATCGAGGGCTGACTGCAATAAACAGTTATGTCCTCTTATATATATGTAAAACATCTGTACATAACTGTTTATTGCAGTCAGCCCTCAATATGGTACTGGCAGACTTCATGTAATTGAAGGAAGGATGAATGGAGAAATGTACCGAGACATTCTTTATAAGATTCTGCTGCCAGGATGCTAAAAATGAAAGGAGGATGGATATTCCAGTAAGACAATGATCCCAAACATACAGCCAAGGAAACTCTGAATTGCTTTCAGAGAAGGAAAATAAAGCTGCTAGAATGGCCCAGTCAATCACCTTACTTGAATCCAATTGAAAATCTATGGAAAGTGCTGAAAATCAGAGTTCATAGAAGAGGCCCCTGGAACCTTCAAGATTTGAAGACAGTTTGTGTGGAGGAATGGGCCAAAATCACACCTGGGCAATGCATGCAAAAGGTATTTCCATACCGGAAGCGTCTTGAAGATGTCATTACCAACAAAGGCTGATGTAACCCAGGTTACAAATGTTTTCATTTCCCTTATTGATTTTTATTTATTTATTTTTTTTTCCCCCCCTCTCATTGGGTGACACTGTGTGTCCGAGTACATATCGCTATGGCAACGTTACGGCAGCATAACCAATCAGAGCGAGCACGCAGCAGACGCGGAAAATTATGAATGAACAGCGTCAGCTGTGGAGAATGAGCTGCTCAATTGTTTGCTGGGTGCACGGAGTGAGCGTGAGGGGAGTCGCTGCGGCTGTGGAGAATCAGCTGCTCAATTGTTTGCTGGGTACACGGAGTGAATGTGAGGGGAGTCGCTGCGGCTGTGATGCGTCTACCCTGCGAACCGATCCAAACTGCTGTGTGTGTGAGCCGTGATTATTAGCCGAATTGGCCAGGTTCCGGAACTGGGCTGGAGATGGCGAGCTAGAAGAACCAGGATCTCTCTCTGATTATCTGGTTACTCCACTGGTGGTGTGGTAGAACAAACCACCCAGCCCCACTCATGCCCTTTGTCTCACACACCCCTCTCCCACTCATGCCCAACACCAATACTGCCCAGCCAATCATTTGTGACTGACTCTGAACTTTACCTGACTTGATGGACATTCTGGACTGTTTTTTTATTTATTTTTCTTGTGTTTATTGGTGGGTTTTTTCCCCCCTTGTAATGGTGTTCGAGTATGGAGTAATGGTGGAGACAACAAATGATGGTACTTTAAATCTTTTCGAGAGTTTGTAAATCGTGGTTCCAAGTTCCAACCAGTGGTAACCTAGAATTGGAGTTAGGAAATTAGATGTGTGGCCATTTTTTTCCCTGTTTTTGATTTGTTTATTTGTTTAGTTAGTAATTTATTAAAATTTGTTTGTTCAATTGTTTTCTTTATTTGTTCACTATTTTCAAATACACTATTTTTGCATAATTCCTGTCTCCTGAGTTTCATTAAAGTTTGTGCATCAGTTTAATCATTCCCCCTCACTGCAACCTCTAGATCTTCTGCCCACTTTAGAATTCATTTTATTAATTTACAATCAGTTGAAATATTATCACAGTTGCCCTGATTTACTTAAATTTTGTGAACCATATGTTACATAATTTTGGCGAGCCAGCCAGGAGGGGTTTCTGATGTACAGAGTTTAATGTTTCTTTTTGGGTTCATTTATTAAGTTACAGAAATGGAATTGGTTGAAAAATTGGGGATTAAGATTCCAAATGCAGTTGTGATTAGTGGTACAGCCAAAATTGAGGAAGATGAGGAAGTCATCGATTTTCTCAAGCAGTATGGGTCTATCAATAGGTTTGAACCAGTAGATGAGCCATCTTCCACCTTTAATGGAAACTTGATTGTAGAGTTTAACCATGGGACTGCGCTTGCCAATTTAGCACCTCTGCTGCCTTACACCTATACTTCCAGTACCAAGAAATCATATCACATTCGCTCTCTAGCTACTATCTACGCTAAGGATGTTGGCCATGAAAAGACTCAATCATATCTAACTGAGCTAAAACAGCTAGCTGAGCTGAGTGGAAAAAACTTTGCTGAAGTTCTTAAAGATATGATGACAGAGATTGGAGAGACTGTTACCACTGAATGTAGTGAAACTGACCCAGTTGACGCTCCTGACCAGAAACCATCAGCCTTGCCACCTTTCATTGGTTCCTCAGATACCAGTAGTGCCAGTTTTAACCCACCTTTCCCCATTAATCCTCCTGAAGTCCAGCGATATGTTGTTGAGCATATAGTGAAGAGTGATGAAGCTCCTATGAACTTGCTTGCTTCTCAGAGACTGAGAGTTTTCTCAGGCAAAACGCCCAGACCTTCACATGAGGCCGATTATGACACTTGACGGTCCAGTGTTGCTTTAATCATGAAAGATCCTGCCATCTCAGAGTTGCAGCGTTCCCGCAAGATCATGGATAGCCTTCTTCCTCCAGCTGCTGACATGGTAAAACATTTGAGTCCTGACACCCTGCCCGACATCTACCTGCACCAGCTTGATTCTGCATTTGGCACAGTTCAAGATGGGGATGAACTGTATGCCAAATTTATGGACACTTTCAAAGACGCTGGTGAAAAGCCATCAGCCTTCCTCCAACGTCTTCAGGTTGCTTGAAACCTTACAGTGAAACGAGGAGGTGTACTTGTGACTGATGTAAATAGACATCTCTTGAATCAGTTCTGTTGAGGCTGCTGGGATAATTCTTTCATTTCTGATCTCCAGCTGAAGCAGTGAAAAGCAAATCCCCCATCGTCTGCTGAGTTGCTCCTCTTGTTACGTACCGAGGAGGATCGTGAAGCAGCCAAAACCCAGCGGATGAAGCAGCATCTAGGAGCAGCAAAGCAGAGAGTCTCATCTCAGTCACAGGTAGCTCACGGTGATCAAGAAGAGAAAGGGCTGTTATGTGCTTTAACCAGTCTTACACAGCAACTTGCTAAACAGATGGCAGACATCCAGAACCAGTTAGCTTCCTTGACAGCTACTCAGTCAAAAGCCAAGTGCTCTCTTCCTGCTAAGTTAACCCATCCTTCCTCAGAGCGTTCACCTGCCACAAAGTCATCTCAGCCAAAGCCTGGCTATTGTTTCAGGTGCGGAGAAGACGGTCACATCAAGCCTCAATGTGACAATGAGCCCAATCCCACCTTAGTCGCTGCAAAGAGGAAAAAATTCAATGAAAGGGGTCAAACATGGCAGAAAAAACCCCTACCCTCTTCAAGAAATCCTTTAAACTGAAATCAGTGCCTGTTGCAGGACGAACGGGGACTGGCACCAACACTGAATGTCCTATCGAACCAGAGTGGAAGCTATATGCTAAACTCAAGCAATCCCATGCCCGCAGACGAAGGTTGCCCCGAGGTTTGGCTGGTTCAAAATGTACAGCTGTAGTTAATATAGCCGGTGTTGACTGCAACTGTCTTTTTGATACAGGGTCACAAGTGACTACTGTTCCAACATCCTTCTACAACCGCCACCTCTCTCATCAACCTGTACAACCCCTTGATGACCTTCTGGAAGTGGAGGGTGCAGCAGGGCAGTCTGTTCCCTATCTGGGGTATGTTGAAATAGCTGTTGAGTTCTCCAAAGATTTCCTGGGTGTTAGCACTGAAATACCTACCCTTGCACTCGTCGTGCCAGACGCACATCCTGATACCCCGTCATCTGTACTCATTGGAACTAACACACTTGATGTGCTGTATGACCAGTATCTTGCTCTTCAGATCCCTGCTCCAGAGTCTCTTTTCCATGGTTACAAAGCAGTGCTTAAAATTCTGGAGTTGCGCCATCGGCAGAATGAGGACGGCACCATTGGAGTTGTGAGGATGTTACAACGAACCCCAACCCTCATCCCTGCAGGCCACAGTGTGATCCTTGAGGGCTCAGCCCGAGTTCACCCTCATGCTGCTGATGGTTGGGCCATTGTTGAATATCCAACCCAGTTCTCCCTGCCTGGTGGGCTTTACGTTAAGAGTTATCTTGTTACACTTCCTTCTCATGCACCCCACAAAGTTCCTGTGGTTGTCACAAACGCCTCTGAACAAGACATCTCTATCCCACCCTTGAGTGTCATCGCAGAACTGGGGGGATTTCATAGTGTGCTCTCCCAACACAGTGTGAGGGAACCATCCAAGCCCAAGCAGACGTCTGACCTGACCTTCAACTTTGGTGACTCTCCATTGTCCCCAGAATGGAGGGAGCACATCACTAACAAGCTGCGTGCTATGGCTGAAGTCTTTTCCCATCATGACTTAGACTTTGGTTGCACCGATAAAGTGAGATATCGCATCAACCTGCATGATAAGACTCCCTTCAAGCACCGTGCCAGGCCAATCCATCCGCAGGATGTTGAAGCTGTTCGCAGACATCTCCAGGAGTTGCTTGAAGCTGGTGTTATTAGAGAGTCATCATCTCCTTTCTCCCCTCCCATTGTTGTGGTGAGAAAGCGAAACAACGACATCCGCTTGTGCATTGACTACAGAAAATTAAATCTCCAAACAGTCAAAGATGTGTATGCTTTACCCGATCTTGAAGAAACCTTCTCTGCCTTGACCGGTTCGAAATGGTTCACTTTGCTTGACTTGAAGTCTGGCTATTATCAGATCGAAATGGATGAAGCCGATAAAGCCAAGACTGCTTTCGTCACTCCGCTTGGATTCTGGGAATTCAACCGCATGCCGCAAGGTGTAACGAACGCTCCCAGTACGTTCCAGCGGCTAATGGAGAGATGTATGGGTGAGCTGCATCTTAAAGAGGTTCTTGTTTTTTTAGATGATTTGATCATTGTTTCTGACACTCTGGAAGAGCACGAACGCCGCTTGATGAGAGTATTAACACGCTTGAAAGAGTACGGGTTGAAGCTTTCCCCTGAAAAATGCAAGTTTTTTCAAACGTCTGTCCATTACCTTGGGCATATTGTCTCTGAGAAGGGGGTTGAGACGGATCCCGGAAAAGTCGACGCCCTAAAATCCTGGCCAATTCCTACCAACTTGAAAGAGCTGAAGTCTTTCTTAGGGTTTTCAGGCTACTATCGTCGGTTCATTAAAAGCTATGCCGACATAGTAAAGCCTGTCAATGAACTCACCCGTGGTTATCCTCCATCACGAAAATCCAGCAGAGATACTCCATCAACCAGCCAGTACCTTGATCCAAAGCAGCCTTTCGGAGGTCGGTGGAGCCCTGCATGTCAAAAAGCCTTCCACACTCTTATTGACAAGCTGACTTCTGCTCCAGTCCTTGGGTTTGCTGACCCCAAGAAACCATACATCCTACACACTGACGCCAGCTCCACAGGACTGGGAGCAGCACTTTATCAGGAACAAGATGGAAAAGTAAGAGCCATTGCATTTGCCAGCCGTGGTCTTTCCCAGAGCGAATCCAGATATCCAGCTCATAAACTGGAATTCCTTGCATTAAAATGGAGTGTTACTGAAAAGTTCCATGACTATCTGTGTGGCAGTCAATTTACAGTCATTACAGATAGTAACCCTCTTACCTACATCCTCACATCTGCTAAGTTGGATGCTACCAGCTATCGCTGGTTAGCGGCTCTGTCAACCTTCTCCTTCAAGCTGCAGTATCGGACTGGTAGGCAGAACCTGGACACGGATGCACTTTCCAGGCGACCCCATGATTCTTCTTGGAATGATGCCTTCTCTCAGAAAGAACAAGAGTGCATAACCCGATTCACTGAGCAACATCTTGCTGAGGCTAGCAGCACCACAGAGGTCCCCTCAGAGGTTGTGGATGCCATCTGCACCAGCCACTTGGTTAGAGTTCATACCCCCCTTGTTCCCAGTCAAGGTGATTTCACTCTGGTAGAGTCTCTTGCCATATCTGCAGATGTGCTTGCCGATTGTTACACCTCTGAGAATCTGCACGGCTCGCCTGTCATTCCAGCTTGGTCTCAGCCAGACCTCAAGGAAAAGCAAAGAACCGATTCAACTATCCGGGAAATAATCCATCAGATGGAATATGGAGAAAAGGTTCCACCTACAGCAAGGAAAGAACTGCCAGACCTACCTCTTCTTTTAAGAGAATGGAACAAGCTTGAGTTGAGAGATGACATCTTGTACAGGAGACGCCAAGAAGGTGAACAGGTCACTTACCAACTTGTCCTACCGTCAGACTTACGAGCCATGGTCCTGCAGAGTTTGCATAACGACATGGGCCACATGGGTATCGCGAGAACCCTTGACCTTGTTCGAACCCGGTTCTATTGGCCCCGGATGGCAGCTGACGTTGAGCTAAAGATTAAGACTTGCGAGCGCTGTATTCGTCGAAAGACTCCTTCGGAGAAAGCTGCTCCACTTGTCAATATGACTGCCACTCATCCTCTTGAGCTTATATGCATGGATTTCCTGAGCCTTGAACCTGATGCCAGTAACACTACCAACATTTTAGTGCTGACAGACCACTTCACGAAGTTCGCCATGGCTATCCCCACTGCTAACCAAAAAGCTAAGACTGGAGCAAAATGCTTATGGGACAACTTCATTGTCTACTATGGGATACCTGAACGACTTCATACTGATCAGGGGCCTGACTTTGAGTTGTTATGGCCCCAATTTGTTATTACAATCTACAACACAACAGCAACAGCAAGGGATGACAGACACAGTTTTAAAAACTCATACACATTTAATTAACAAAGACTAAACTACTATTTACAACTAACTAACTGACCAAGATTGAATACATAAAAAAAAAACCAGAAATAATTACAGTCCCTTTTTGTTTGTTGGGGTGGCTTGGTGATGTCCTGGGTAAGGAAAATGCTCAAACACAGGCAAAAATCCACAAAAGAAACTTCACAGGTCTTGAACAGAAATGACAGGTCTGGTCGCATGTATCCTTCTTCTTGCAATTTCTCCTCCTACTTTACTGTCTCAATTCTTTTCCTTATATACTCTTTTGCAGACCCCACCCACATTTAGACCTCCTTTTTTTACTTTTCGGGGACTTGCCCCAGACATGTCCAGGACATGTCTAAACATAGCTCCAGTCTGAGCTGAATAAAAAAAAAGGTAAATACTGCCATCCAGTGGCCTATATTCACATTACACCTCCATTCCAAAAGGGAAAAATTTTGACTCATAAAGGCAAAATTTTTCTTTTCAATACAAAATGGTTAAGTGAACACTTGTCTATATATACATATCATACAATATTCAAATAAACACGTGATATATATATACATATTCAAACACGGGATAAGCAATCAGCAATTACATTGTCTGTACCCTTCACATGCTTAATTTCCAAGTCAAACTCCTGTAAAATCAAACTCCAATTCAACAATCTCCGATTCTTGTTTTTCATCTTACTCAAAAACATTAACGGATTGTGGTCTGTGTACACAATCATTGGCTTTTCCCCTGTACAAACATAAACCTCAAAGTGTTGTAAAGAAAGGACCAGAGCCAACAGTTCCTTCTCTATTGTGGAATAGTTCGTTTAGTGGCGATTGAACTTCCTGGAGAAGTATGCCACGGGATGCTCAATGTCATCAGTGTCACTTCTCTGTAGGAGCACAGATCCACAAGCTTGGTCGCTAGCATCGACCGCGATGGAGAACGGCTTGTTGAAGTCAGGAGATTTGAGCACGGGGAAGTGACACAGCAGAGACTTCAGGCGATCGAAGGCTCTCTGGCATGCATCAACCCAAGTGAACTTTACGCCTTTCTTCAGTTGGTTAGTTAGACTGAGAGCAATCTCAGCAAAGTTCTTGCAGAACTTGCGGTAGTACCCGATCATTCCAAGGAAGCGACGCAAAGCTTTTTTGTTGTCAGGAACTGGAAAGTCCATGATGGCTGGAACTTTAGCATTTATGGGTGCCACCTTACCCTGGCCTATGACGTAGCCAAGATAGGTGACAGTAGCACAACCAAAGTCACTCTTGCTCAGGTTAACAGTCAGGTTAGCCTGGGTCAGGTGCTGGAACAACGTCTCTACATCTTTTAGATGTTCTTCCCAGGAGTCACTCCATGTGATCAGGTCATCGATGTACGCACCCGTGTGTGGCAATCCGGCGATTGTAGACTGTATCATCCTTTGGAACGTGGCTGGGGCATTTTTCATGCCAAAGGGTAGGACTTCATACTGGTACAATCCAGATGGTGTGGCAAAAGCAGAGATGCTCTTGGCCCTCTCAGTTAAAGGCACACACCAATAACCCTTCAATAAATCAATCTTGGTCAGAAACTTTGCTTGCCCTACTCTATCAATACAATCATCAATCCTAGGTATTGGAAACACATCAGTTCTAGTTACAGCATTGACTTTGCGATAATCTGTACAGAATCTAGTACTTCCATCAGGTTTTGGAACTAGCACACAGGGTGAACTCCAATCTGAGTTGGAGGGTCTGATAATATCATGTTCTAACATGTACTCAACCTCTTTCTCAGCAATCTTTCTCTTTTCAGGATTCATCCGGTACGGATGCTGTTTTATTGGTTTGGCATCACCAACATCTACATCATGAGAGGCTATAGAAACTCTTTTTGGAACATCAGGAAACAGATCCTCATATTTCTTGATCAACCTCTCAAACTGATCTCTCTGTGAGGGTTCTAAGTGCTGGAGTTTTACATCAAGATTTTGCAACACTTCAGAATTTGACAATTTACATGAAAGAACTTCAGCTTTAATTCTAGGTTCATCAACTTGAAACTCCCCCTCATCTTCACAAATCTCGGCCATAGGAGAATCTGAGGTGGCAGCTGCAACCCTAGCATTTCTGTCATGATAAGGCTTCAGCATGTTAATGTGACACAATTGTTTTGGTTTTCTCCTATCTGGAGTCTTCACAATGTAATTGAGATCATTGAGTTTTGTCAGAATTTCATAAGGACCATGAAATCTAGCCTGCAATGGATTGGACTGCAAGGGAAACGACACAAGGACCTTGTCCCCTGGTTTAAACTCACGGCTTCCAGCCTTATAATCATACCAAGTTTTCATTTTTCCCTGACTTGATTTCAAGTTCTCTTTGGCTAGGTCACAAGCTGCACGCAATCTTTCCTTGAACTTGCTAACATAGTCTAACAGACTGATGTGCGGCTCTTTCTCTTGCCATTGTTCACTCAATAATAGCAAGGGTCCTCTCACTTCATGACCAAACACTAGCTTAAATGGACTGAATCCAGTAGACTCCTGCACTGCTTCTCTAGCTGCAAACAACAGCAAATGAACACCTTCATCCCAGTCTTTCTCATGGTCATAACAATAAGCCCTCATCATTGTCTTGAGAGTGGAATGAAACCGCTCTAAGGCACCCTGACTTTCTGGATGATAGGCACTAGAAAGAATCTGCTTTGCACCTAGTTCATACACAACCTGCTGAAACAATCCTGAAGTGAAATTGCTACCTTGGTCTGACTGAATTTCCCTGGGAAGGCCAAACAACGTGAAGAACTTTATCAAAGCCTTTGAGATTGCAGTTGCCTTGATGTTACGCAGAGGTATGGCTTCGGGGAATCTGGTAGATGCACACATGATTGTCAACAAGTACTGATTTCCAGATCTAGTCTTGGGTAATGGACCAACACAATCAACAATGACCTTAGAGAATGGCTCCCCAAATGCTGGGATAGGCTGCAATGGAGCTACAGGTGAGTCTAACTGGTGTTTTCAAACTACCTGACAAGTGTGACAGGTTTTGCAAAAGTTGGAAACGTCTTTCCGAAGCCCAGGCCAAAAGAAGTGTTTCATGATCTTATCAAAAGTCTTGTTAACACCAAGATGACCTCCTAAAGGTAAACTATGAGCCATTGTTAAGATCTCATTCCTGTAGACCTTCGGAACAACAATTTGCCTGACCACTGCCCAATCTGCATTGGCAGGGATATCAGGAGGGCGCCACTTCCGCATCAGCACACCATCCTTGAGATAATACCCAACTGGAACTGCGTCTATTTCTTTATCAGGAAGGGCTCTCCTCTTTAGTACACAAATTTCAGGATCATTAGTTTGCTCCTCAATCAACCGCTTTCTGGACAGAGACAAGTCTCCAGACACATCAGAATCACCAAACCCATCCGGCTGGCTGAATAGAGAACTGATAAAAGTATCTGATAAGTCCTTAAACGGAGAAACCATAGTAGGCCAATCAGAGTCATGAGGCAAACCACCTGAGTCCTGACTATTCAATGTGCTGGGCGGCACCGCAACATCATCTTCTTTAGCCTCCTTGGCCATAGCACGAGTCACTGCGCAAGAAGGATACAGAGATGGGTCCTCATCCCCATCTTCAGTGCTTGGCTGTGAAGTAAGATGTACAGGGGGAACTACTTTGCCCCCAGCCAGGTCATTGCCTAGCAACAGAGAAACACCCTTTATAGGTAGACTTGACATAAGTCCCACCTTTACCTGTCCTGTAACTAAATCTGACTTCAAGAATATAGAGCGCAGGGGTACAGATACAGTCCTCCCTTCAATACCTTGTACAAGTATGAAATCCCCTGAAGCGGTCTCATCACGTAACTCCAAGGAGTCCATCAACAAGAGTGACTGAGAAGCTCCGGTATCCCTTAGGATATATATGGGGATAGGAGTAGTATGCTCATTCATAGCCACAAATCCCTCTGACACAAATGGAAGAAATTCCTCCCTCACAAAGTCAGCTGTATCAGGCTTTTTAGCCCCACAAGAAGCAGGCAATTTAGCAGATCGGTTATCTACTACAGGGGTTTCTAACCTTGTTTTCACAAAGGCATTTGGTTTGGTATCCTTGTCTTTTTCTTTCTTAGCTTTAAGGATCCAACAGTTAGTTGTAACATGACCAGATTTCTTGCAATAACTGCAAACTAGACCACTTTTGTCACTGTCAGCTTTCACACTTTGATCAGACCTGTTACTGGATTTCTGAGCACCATCACCAGATTTGTCTTTGTCTTTGGGTGAGGTATCTTGGGTATCACCATAACCCTTTTTCTGAAATTGGGACCATCTATCATTACTGCTAGACTGAAATTTGGACCTATGTGTGAGAACATATTCATCCGCAAATTTGGCAGCTGATTGCAAATTTAGTACTTGCTTCTCATTAAGGTAGGTCTTAACATCATCTTTAACACAGTCCTTGAATTCTTCAACTAACACCATCTCTTTTAGTGAGTTGAAATCATCCTTGACCTCCATAGAAGTACACCAGTGTTCAAAGCAAACCTTCTTCTCATTAGCAAATTCCACATAAGTCTGATTTTCAGATTTCCTCAGACCTCTGAATTTCTGTCGGTAAGCCTCTGGAACCAACTCATAAGCTCTCAAAATAACCTTTTTGACAACCTCATAATCAGAGGAATCATCTGCAGACAAAGCTGAATAGGCTTGTTGAGCTTTACCCTTGAGGACAGTTTGCAACATCAGAGGCCAGTGTTCCTTTGGCCACTGGCAACTCTTTGCTACCTTTTCAAAACACTGGAAATAGTTGTCTACGTCCTTTTCAGAAAATGGAGGCACCAGTTTTACCTCCTGACTGGCACAAAATTTATTTTTAGTTTCAATTTTAATTTTTAGTTTCTCCATTTGGAGTCTTTCCTCTCTATCCAACTTCTCTAATTCAAAATCTCTCTGTCTCTGTCTCTCTCTTTCTGCTCTTTCCTCTTTCTCTCTCTCAAATTCTCTTTCTTTTTCTTTTTCCTCCCTTTCAATCTCTAGCATTTTTAATTTAAGTTCCACTTCTATATTTGGATTTTCCATTGGAAACTGTTCCAGATCTCCTGGTGCAAACACATTTTCATCAATGTAATATTCAACTATCTCTCTAGCCAGTCTTACTTTTCGCATGGCTGGTTTTACCTCTCTCAGCTCCAAATGTCTGCATATTTCCAACAGTTCGGTCTTTTTAAAAGACTTCAAAACCCCTACGGTTGGTGATGCCAAGAAATCATCCATTGCTGTTGTCAATATAATTATATAGGAAAATTCACAAAAACAATCTTACAATCTGAAATGTTAGATTTTTAATAAATGACTCACAAAATGGTCTATCCCGGGGCCTGAGCCCCCAATTTGTTATGGCCCCAATTTGTTATTACAATCTACAACACAACAGCAACAGCAACAGCAAGGGATGACAGACACACTTTTAAAAACTCAAACACATTTAATTAACAGACAAAGACTAAACTACTATTTACAACTAACTAACTGACCAAGATTGAATACATAAAAAAAAAACCAGAAATAATTACAGTCCCTTTTTGTTTGTTGGGGTGGCTTGGTGATGTCCTGGGTAAGGAAAATGCTCAAACACAGGCAAAAATCCACAAAAGAAACTTCACAGGTCTTGAACAGAAATGACAGGTCTGGTCGCATGTATCCTTCTTCTTGCAATTTCTCCTCCTACTTTACTGTCTCAATTCTTTTCCTTATATACTCTTTTGCAGACCCCACCCACATTTAGACCTCTTTTTTTTACTTTTCGGGGACTTGCCCCAGACATGTCCAGGACATGTCTAAACATAGCTCCAGTCTGAGCTGAATAAAAAAAAAGGTAAATACTGCCATCCAGTGGCCTATATTCACATTACAGAGTCTAAACTAATCAAAGAGCTGTGTGAAGTTGCTGGGATTCAAAAAGTCAGAACCACCCCATACCATCCCAGGGGAAACCCTGTTGAGCGCTTCAACCGAACCTTGCTCAACATGCTGGGGACGCTGGAAACCAAACAAAAGCTGAAGTGGCGTGAGTACGTGAAATCTCTGGTACATGCATATAATTGCACTCGCAATGAAGTCACGGGGTTTACACCATACGAGTTCATGTTTGGCCGTACACCTCGACTGCCTGTGGATCTTGCTTTTGGATTGCCTGTTGGAACTAAACAATCTTCCTCGCACTCTGAGTATGTCAAAAATCTGAAAGCTCCACTGAAAGAGAGCTACGAGTTAGCTTCTCGCAATGCTTCAAAGACTGCTGAAAGGAACAAAAATCGTTTTGACAGGAAGGTGACAACATCAGACTTGGAAATAGGGGACAGAGTGCTGGTGAGGAATGTTCGGATTAGAGGAAAGCACAAGCTCATGGACAAATGGGAAGCGGATGTGTATGTTGTACTCAAGCGTGCAGGCGATCTTCCAGTTTACACAGTCAAACCCGAAAACAGAGATGGGCCCACCCGCACTCTACATCGAGACCTCCTTCTTCCCTGTGGATTTCTTCCCCCATCAGCTCCAGAGGAACTACCCCAATCAACACCTGTACGCAGACCTCGTACTCGTCAACGTCATGACAGTGAGAGCAGTTCTGCTGAGTTGGACACAGGTGATGAGGAGATAGATTATCTTGAGGGTTGGATTCTTCAACGGGCTATTCAGCCAAGTCCTCCGGCTGGTAGACTGTTATCTGCGGTAACTGTGGATAACTCACCTGAATCTGTGGAGGAAAAAATGGAAACTGATGAACAATTGGATAACCCATCTGAACCTGTGGAGGAAGCTCTGCTTGATGTGCCGACAGAGGGAAGCTCATCTGATGGAGAAGCAGAGAGTCCTGACTTACTCTTACTTGCTGAACTCCCTCCAGAGACCTCTGCTGCTACTATGCTACCTCCAGATCAGATTTGACCCTGACACTGGTCCAGCTGAGATTGGCCCTTCGCTTAGACGCTCTAATAGGAGCAGAGAATCTCCCCAAAGGTTACAGTACGCAAAGCGAGGCAATCCTTTAATTTCAATTGTACAAACCTTTTTCCAAAGCCTTTCATCTGCCTATGCGGATGCTCTAACAGTTAGGGGCCCTAACTCAGAGTCTGTGTAGGGCAATTTTCCATCATGTAATGGGACGTACATGGGTTTAGGGGGGGAGGATGTAACCCAGGTTACAAATGTTTTCATTTCCCTTATTGATTTTTTTTTTTTTCCCCCCTCTCATTGGGTGACACTGTGTGTCCGAGTACATATCGCTATGGCAACGTTACGGCAGCATAACCAATCAGAGCGAGCACGCAGCAGACGCGGAAAATTATGAATGAACAGCGTCAGCTGTGGAGAATGAGCTGCTCAATTGTTTGCTGGGTGCACGGAGTGAGCGTGAGGGGAGTCGCTGCGGCTGTGGAGAATCAGCTGCTCAATTGTTTGCTGGGTACACGGAGTGAATGTGAGGGGAGTCGCTGCGGCTGTGATGCGTCTACCCTGCGAACCGATCCGAACTGCTGTGTGTGTGAGCCGTGATTATTAGCCGAATTGGCCAGGTTCCGGAACTGGGCTGGAGATGGCGAGCTAGAAGAACCAGGATCTCTCTCTGATTATCTGGTTACTACACTGGTGGTGTGGTAGAACAAACCACCCAGCCCCACTCATGCCCTTTGTCTCACACACCCCTCTCCCACTCATGCCCAACACCAATACTGCCCAGCCAATCATTTGTGACTGACTCTGAACTTTACCTGACTTGATGGACATTCTGGACGGTTTTTTTATTTATTTTTCTTGTGTTTATTGGTGGGTTTTTTTCCCCCCTTGTAATGGTGTTCGAGTATGGAGTAATGGTGGAGACAAAAAATGATGGTACTTTAAATCTTTTCGAGAGTTTGTAAATCGTGGGTCAAAGTTCCAACCAGTGGTAACCTAGAATTGGAGTTAGGAAATTAGATGTGTGGCCATTTTTTTTCCTGTTTTTGATTTGTTTATTTGTTTAGTTAGTAATTAATTAAAATTTGTTTGTTCAATTGTTTTCTTTATTTGTTCACTATTTTCAAATACACTATTTTTGCATAATTCCTGTCTCCTGAGTTTCATTAAAGTTTGTGCATCAGTTTAATCATTCCCCCTCACTGCAACCTCTAGATCTTCTGCCCACTTTAGAATTCATTTTATTAATTTACAATCAGTTGAAATATTATCACAGTTGCCCTGATTTACTTAAATTTTGTGAACCATATGTTACACTTCTCTACTAAGTATTAAATAAATTTCAGTAAGCATGTTCAATACTTTTTCCCTGTGTCATTCCACTTCATTACACATAATTTATGGACTTATCTTTTTTATTTCTTTGTATGTGTGGATTACTGTTGTTACCAACAACTGGTGAAATATTTAATGTCAATAGCCCCATTAGAAATATATTTTCTAGGAAATGTTGACGTGTTCATTAACACTTATTTTCCCCGCTGTAATTTGCTTGTGTGTACAAAGTTAAGTTGCTGAAGTAATTTTTTTTGCACTTGTAAAAATGCTTTTTGCATAAAAATATAATTTGGACAAAACCATTTACAAATTTTGCATGAATCCAGGTGTATGAATAAAGTTATAATATGCTTAGTTGGAATATAATATATGGCATTTGATACAGTAAGCAGAAATTTAATCAGAAATGTAGACTTCCTGGTGAATTTTTGGGTGATGGGGAAAATATGCCTGGAAATACAGGTGGTTGTAACACGTAATTTTGTATTACATCAGCGATCAATACTCA
This sequence comes from Gymnothorax reevesii, assembly GCA_029721435.1. Lineage (NCBI taxonomy): Eukaryota > Metazoa > Chordata > Actinopteri > Anguilliformes > Muraenidae > Gymnothorax > Gymnothorax reevesii. The sequence goes on along the minus strand of CM056582.1, from coordinate 62,140,402 downwards.
CCCATCTTGCAGTCCGTGAAAATGACCTCGGTTTGAATTTTTTTTTATACCACTAGAGGTCCCTAAAGGCTTCAAAAAAATTTTTTTTGTCACTGTTTCGTCTGCCTCGTTATGTTGGTTCAACCATCTTGTTACCAAGCTCATCAATACCTCATTGTCTCTGCCATCTACCTTGTTTGCTTTTATCCCAGTGGTTTTAAACCCAGTTCTCTCTCTCTGTCCTCGGTAAGTATTTGTGTGTTTCTTAAGCTCTAAGCTTCTGGATTGTTTGAATTGTTTGCCTGGTACTACTTTCCTTCTTTACAGTAACCTCGCTTGGATTTTCCCTGGCTGTTTTGTTTGCCTGTTTCAATAACTGATTTTTGTATATCTGACTCTAGCCCGCATCTTGGACTCTGATTTTAGGGTAATGGATCAGACTTTTGCCCCCTTGCAGCATTTTATCCCTGTTTAAGATTGTGGTTTGTTTGTTTGTTTTTTGTGTGTGTGTGTGTGTGTGTGTGTGTGTGTGTGTGTGTGTTTTTTTTTTTTTTGCTGTCTCTGTCTTCTGGGCTTATAGATTCTTGTGAATGTAATAAAACCAACTTAACTTATGTTGCTCTGAGTATCCAACAACATGAAATGTTGTAGCACTGTTGTGTGTGTGTGTGTGTGTGTGGGGGGGGGGGACACTTCACAAGGAAATCTTGGCTAGTGAAATTAATTGCTCTTACTGCCACTGAGTGTCAGTTGCTGTTTAGGAGGTCATGATTTTGGGAACCACATTCTACCAGAACTGTATGTCTCCAACATAAGACGGCAATGGTTTAAAAAAAAATCATTGTTGCAAAAAATCGTAGTGATCCTTTAAGAATCCATCCGAATGTATCTGTCCGAAAGTTGCAGTGTACTGTTGACCTCCAGGCTACTGACTGTACTGGCAGCATCGCCAAAAAGGCCACTCGTTCTGGCTTGAAGATAAGAGCTAAATGTGCCTCCCACAACAGTTCTGACCCACAAGTCTTCACTGGGGAGGTATCAGAAATGGGGGTGGCCAACATGGCAGCTACACCATACATGGAGGACACACTGTAGTATAAATAAACAGATTTTGTGGATAAAAATTTAACCTACTTTTAGAAACCAAAAAGGTGAGCAAAAGGGACTTGCTAGGGTATGGCATGAGGAAGCCAGTGGGAGCGCACAGGCAATCCATTCTCAGGTGACCACAAGTTTAGATGTTCCCCTATCCGTCTTGAAAACCAGTGAAGTACTCAAATGCTAGAAATGCGCGGGTTTGGATGTTTCTTTTGTAGCCTTGAGGGAAAAGCTGATGAAGGAAGATTCTGTGCAACATAAGCTCCAGGTCCTGACACTGCGTAGCTCTACACGCAGGAAGCACTGAGAACACTGACAACTGCTTGGGAGCTTGGTTTGTCTATCTACATGCTGAAGAAAAGCAGAGCATTGTGAAAGCCTGAAGGGGTGTTAGCTGAGCCTAACACAAAGAAAGGAACTTAGCCAGGAAATGTTGACACAGTGAATGCTTTCCTCAGCAGCGATGAGTATTCCAGGATTCGCCCAAGCTAAAAAGCATGTGTCTGTAAAGGCAATAGGTGCTGTAATGTGAAAAGAAGCCACTAGATGGCAGTGACCTTTTTTTTGTATGAATGGAGCTAGGTTTGGACATGTCCTGGGCATGTCTGAGATGGAAAGTCCCAGAGAATTTTTAAAAAGTCTAAAAGGTGGGAGGGGTCTGCAAAAGAGTATATAAAGAGGACAATTGAGACAGTAAAGTAGTAGGAGAAAGTGCAAGGAGAAGGATACATTTGACCAGACCTGTCATTTTTTCATGACCTGTGAAGCTTTTTGTGGATTTTTGCCTGTGTTGGAGTATTTTCCTCACCCAGGACATCACCAAGCAAACCCACCAAAGGGACTGTAAATATTTTTGTTCTTGTATTTATCAATCTTGGTCAGTAGAGTAGATTGTAGATTAGTTAAAGGCGTTTGTTTAATTAAATCTGTTTAAGTTTTAAAATTTTGTCTGTCATCCCTTGCTGTCATATGTGTAATAACAAATTGGGGCCATAACAGTGCTAAAACAAGTTTCTCCTTCTTATTAACCTGCAGGAACTGTTCGCTGCATTCACGGGGAAGGAACCAGACAGCAAACTTGGATTTTTTTCTTTTGTTTTGTGCGCCGAGATCAGCTTACTGTGTGATTGTGGGTGCCAGCAGAATGCATTCCCTTTTTCTGAGTGAAATACACCAGAAGGTGAAGCTATTCATTGCTACAACACTGGGAGTGAAACCCTCTGATGAACTCTGAACAGCCATGGTGTGTGACAGTAAGGAGAGGGATTGCTTGATCTACCAATGTAACAAATGTCCTCCTGACAGCAAGACATTCAATCACCATACAAGGGTAAAGCTCACAAGAGTACACATGACAAAGAAAGACCCAGTGACATTCAAGCAGTGAGGCAACTCTGAACTTTAATGAGCCTTGATAACCAGAACTGGGAACATTGCGGCCTTCATACAGGAAGTCAGGCAGTTTGACAGTCTCGCTGCTCACTGTTACATCCTGGAAGCCCAGTCTGCCTTCCTCTCCGCTGGTATAACCTCTCTTGATCATGACCTCGCTCAGGTGCTACTAGACATTTCGGAATATTATTTCGTCATTGTGTGGGACTCATTTCAGAGACACCCCTGGGACAGCAGTCAAGCTACCCTTCTCTTTGCTGTGTTCTTCCTGCTGCAGGCACAGGGAAGAGCTTCGTACTCAAGTAGTCGTAGCGCACACATTGACGACAGTAGAAAAAAGACAACTTCATTAAAGTTATTCAAATTCATCCATACATTATAAATATTTTTGGTGCATGCAGCTGTATGGTGCATCAGCATTAGAGGTAGAGGTATCTTACATGCCATAAAAAAATCATTGTTCAGCTTGACTAAACACATTTCTTCATTTTCTTTTAGACATCTAGGCTGATTTATGGTCTGATTATACCTCATTTATAAGTTTGACATCCTTTATGGTGTCACCGGGAGGATATTTTGCCAAACATCAAAACTGTAAAGTTCCTTAGAGATTGGAGCAGTATAAGAACTCCAAAAAATTTGGAAGACCTACTCGATCTCGTGGAAGACTTTACCCTGCTAGCAGAATAGCAATTATTTGCGACATGTCATGGTAATCGTGTATTGGCATTGGAGGAACTGTGAAACACTGGCTGCAGATTTTGGTGATGATTGGAACATTTTAATGAAGATGTAGCACCGAACTTAGCACATCCCTTACATGGCTTATATACTCACCAGCATTGAAAAACACACAACCCTAATTTCAAGGCCAAAATACAAAGTCTGCATGTTTGTGAGGTATAATTATTATCAAAGTGTATCATGCCTCCTGACAAGATAGCACAATGCAAAATTAGGTCTTTGGTGTGTTTTAATGCCATTTAAGGCCGAAAAATCCAAAATAAAGACTTTCGTCACAGAGCAAAATGCAATGACGTGTTTCTGGGTCTGTACACGGAATCTGGTCTTTCAAAAGGTGGCAAGACAAAAGCCACCCTAAGTCAGTTGATAAACATCACCATTAGATCGACAATGAGGCAAGAACTTCAGGAAAATGAGTAGAAACAAACCCTTAGGGCCTGATTTACGAAGACCTTTCGCACATGCAAAATCTTTTTGCCCGCGCAAAACCCGAAACCTTGCCACTGATTGGTGCGAGGCAAGTACCCTGGCCAATCATGGGGAATTTTATTACTTTTGCAAGGGCAAAAAGATTTTGCATGTGCTGAAGGTCTTCGTAAATCAGGCCCTTAGTGTACAATTTTTGCTGTATCCAATTTCATGTTTTTTTTTTGCTGGTCAATATTGATATGAAGAGGAGCCCTGTTGATTTTGGTGATGATCAGATTTATTTTTCATGGAGCTGGGGCACCGGACTTACCACATCCCAACACACTGTCACAACCACAGTGTCTGTTCCTCCCCTGTTCCAGCAGTGTTGTACGTTGTTCCAGGCAACTGGTTAATTGGCTCTTTATTCCCTTTGTGCAGTCAGATGTAAGCTCTGATTGCTGTGTATATAGCAGTTTCTTACTAGAGAGGGTTACACTGACCTCTTCCCCTAAATTGTAGTGTCCGAGAGCTAAATTATTACAGATCTAAATTATTAGTGAGTAAATTACTAGGGAGCAAATTATTAGGCACAGGGCTTTCCAAGCCTCCTCCTATTTCTCCTCCTTCTTGTCATTATGTACGCGCCCTAGTGGCTCATCAATCCTGCAGTTGGCTTCCCCCAGCCCAGTGTGTAACAACATGGCTTAGAAATGAGAGTTTAAATTGACTGGGAAAATGGCTTATGTATAGCTTGTCCTCACTTGTCATACAGCTTTGGTTGTATTATATATTTTTTTGTTTGTTTGTTTTGTGATATTATTATATGAAATTCTTTGGCATTTTGGTGGTATTTTTTGTAACTCACGTTCAATTTTACATCTATTATTAGTCATAACATTATTGGAGTCATGTGAGCATGTTGCTACACTTTGCATGGCTATCTTTACATAATTTATACACCAGATTATGTTCTTTATAGACAGTGATATGATTTGATTTTTGATTGTTGAAAATATGCTAAATTTGACATTTTCATTCAGGAGCTATCTTTCCTGGCCCATTTCTGCCAGATTAAATCACCTACGGCCTGAAGTCTGCAGAGATTCCCAGAAAATGTTATTTTAAAGCAGGAGGACAAATATTATTTGGATATTTTAAAAACATTTTGACCAGTGAAAAGTAGCGAAGTAGTATCAGAAAAGTAGCCAAGGTACTCATCCGGTGCTCTCACATGCAAATATATAGGGATGTGTAACAGGAAACATATGGGTTTCACATTACATATCAATTCTGACATCTTTTTAAGTTCTTGTTGCTTTTCTATATATTTCAGAGGAATGCTGCTACATACAGTCAGGTTCATTAATATTTATAAATTGAAGTTACTGTTGTTCATTCTTATTTAAACAGGATATTGGGACTTAAATTAAATGAATACAAACTCAAAGTGCTGACTTTCAGCAAACATCCTATGTGCAGATGAGACAGTAATCATCTTGTACCAAAATAATGGATAGAAAATGGAGATAGAAATAGAGAAGGGAATAAACTGCAAAAGCAACCCAGAACTTATTTAAGGCTCAGAAATGTTTTACAATGGCTAAGTCAGCAATGCGACCTGAAAAGAGCATGAATTTCACAAGTTGAAAGCAAAACTGCAGAGAAGGCCAAGCAGAGCATCACCAGGATAAAACCTAGCAAGTGGTAATGTCCATGGGTACCAGACTTCAAACAGACTTTGACTGAAAAGGATTTGAAACCAAGAAAAAAAAGTACTATTGATTGTATTATTATATTAGTTTTCCCAAGTACTTTTAAGCCCTTAAAGCTAGGGGGCAATGGATGAACGTTTTCAGAATTACTTATCTTGAACGACTTGTTAATGGTTAAATTTCACATCCATCGCAGCACCATACCGAGCAAAAATTATGTACCACTGTTCAAATACCTACTGACCTGATTGTGCATTCCAGAAATTATTTACAATAACTTTGATGTAAGTCCCAGCCTAACAGACCATTACAAGGTGCAAGTGATACAATCTTTGGTGATCATGAAATGTTTTTAAATGACTACCAAACAACAACTTCAAATATCAAAGTATATACATTGCGCATAAAAAATTGCTATTGGTTAATTTATTATACAGGAAAGAAAAAAAACAGAATTTGCATTCATAAATTATGTTGTTTCTGTTTAATATATCAACTGCTAGCAAAAAAAAGGATAATATCTTAATTAAAACAGTATCACTAGTAGTAATATTTGTGCGGGAAGTATTTGTGTTACTGGAGGAAACTATTACATTTTATATTTTTCTGAAGCCCGATGACCAATGACTCAGAAAAAAAACAGTCAGATGTAAAATCTACTGTTCCATGTGAGGACTGGTAAAGATTGAGTTTATGCTGACAAGTCATATTTTAGAGCAATATTATGACTCTTCTCTTAAAGAGAGCACTTACATGGTAGGCACATACGATGACACCTAAACCTTTGGCAAGTACTGGCTGAGGGGCCGCCAGGAATAATTGCATTTTTATATTTTTAAATATTACGCTACATTGTAGAACTATATATCGCTTGAATGTTTGAGGACTCAGCATTTTAACTGCGTAAGCATTTTAGTGAAGAAAACAGTATAAGTAAAATACAGCGCCCTCCATAATTACTGGCACCCCTGGTTAAGATGTGTTAAAAGCCTTAAAATAAATTCAATTTTTATTGCAGAAGCATACTCTCATACTGAAAATTGTAGAAAAATGTAACCTTCAACTCAAGTGAATTTTAAGGGGAGGAAAAAAAATCCCTGACTAAAAAATAATTATTTTTCATAAAATCACCTGTTCCACAATTATTGGCACCCTAACAATTCCTAGGAATTAAATGTAATTGAAGTATTTCTGTCATTTCTACAGTAGTTTACAAAGTAGATCAGAGTATCTAGGAACATTTAATTAGTAATTCATCACTTCCTGTTTCCCTGGGGTATAAATATGACATTACACAGAGGCCATTTCTCTTATACACTCTTCAACATGGGAAAGACAAAGGAACACACAATTCAAGCAAGGCAGATGTGTGTTGACCTTCACAAGTCAGACAATGGCTACAAGAAAATAGCCACTCGCCTGCACCTTCCCATATCTACTGTCAGAAGGATCTTTTATAAGTTTAAACAAAAAACAAGCCTGGACGAGGACGCAAAGTTATTTTGCCACCAGGCACAGTGAGGAAGATGGTAAAAGAAATAAAAAGTTCTCCAAAGCTCACTGTTAAAGAATTGCAACACACCTGACTTGATGTAAAAGAATTATTTCTTAATGTGGGATTTTTTTCCCCACTGAATAAATGCACTTGAATTAAAGGTTGGATTTTCCTCTTTTTTTCATTGTGGTCCTATATTATTTAGAAAAAAACTGAATTTATTAGAAGCTAAAGAACACATCTTAACCAGGGGTGCCAATAATTATTGAGGGAGCTGTATTTTTTAAATTTTTGTCATAACAAACCTTAGCCTGACTATGCAATCCTGTAGATTCTGTTTTATAGCATTGGCATGATCTGTCAAAATATGTTGAAATCAATTTTCTTACCTTGATAGTGGTCCAGAAAGTATTTTTTTTTTAAACTGCTTGTAGTTTTCTCCGCAAAACAAGTAAGCCTGGACAAACGTCACTACATCAATTTTGCGATAGAGGTAGGTGCCACGTGTTTTCGTGAATTTCGCTATAATTAGCCTTTCTACTCATGATGCAGTGCTGTATTCTAGTTGCTCTAGTACTCTAGTGTATTCTAGTTGTATTCTAGTTGCAGTATTCTAGTTCTTTCGCAACAAAATAAGTACGCTTACTGGCTATTATGATCTAACAAAATTGCAACTGTTCTAGCCTGTCAGCCCAAACTTCAATATAAGAATAAAAGCAAATTCTTATAGTTTACGCCATTCACTGTAAATAAAGATGGACAACGTAACAGTTCCCCAAAAATGAGGCCAAAATATCCTGATTGCCATCTAGTGGCTGGCTCCAGTACTAGCTTTAAGCCCACCTCTTCCATGTTAGTGAACGGGACATGGGCCTCGCTAAATTATTTAAGAACATGTCAACTAAGTTTTTTCTGAAGATTGTTGCTGTCATTTTAAGTAGTTCTCACCATGTCGATATACAGTGGTGCTTGAAAGTTAGTGAACCCTTTAGAATTTTCAATATTTCTGCATAAATATGACTTCAAACATCATCAGATTTTCACACAAGTCCTGAAAGTAGAGAAAGAGAACCCATTTAAACAAATGAGAAAAAAATATTATATTCATTCATTTATTTGTTGAGAAAAATGATCCAATATTACATATCTGTGAATAGCAAAAGTATGTGAACCTTTGTTTCAGCATCTGGTGTGACCCCCTTGTGCAGCTATAACTACAACTAAACATGATTGGATTAAGGTCAGGACTTTGACTTGGCCATTCCAAATCATTAACGTTATTGTTCTTTATCCATTCTTTGGTAGAACGACTCGTGTGCTTAGGGTCGTTGTCTTGCTGCATGATCCACCTTCCCTTGAGATTCAGTTCATGGACAGATGTCCTGTCGTTTTCCTCTAGAATTCCCTAGTATAATTCAGAATTCATTGTTCCATCAATGATGGCAAGCCGTCCAGGCCCAGACGCAGCAAAACAGGCCCAAACCATGATGAAACACCACCATATTTCACAGATGGGATAAGGTTCTTAAGCTGGAAAGCAGTGTTTTCCTTTCTCCAAACATAACGCTTCTCATTTAAACCAAAAAGTTCTATTTTGGTCTCATCCGACCTCAGAACATTTTTCCAATAGCTTTCTGGCTTGTTCATGTGATCTTTAGCAAACTGCAGATGAGCAGCAATGTTCTTTTCGGAGAGCAGTGGCTTTCTCCTTGCAACCCTGCCATGCATACCATTGTTGTTCAGTGTTCTCCTGATGGTGGACTCATGAACATTAACATTAGCCAGTGTGAGAGAGGCCTTCAGTTGCTTAGAAGTTACCTTGGGGTTCTTTGTGACCTAGCCAACTATTACACGCCTTGCTCTTGGAGTGATCTTTGTTGGTCAACCACTCCTGGGGAGGGTAACAATGGTCTTGAACTTCCTCCATTTGTACACAATCTGTCTGACTGCGGACTGGTGGAGTCCAAACTCTTTAGAGATGGTTTTGTAACCTTTTCCAGCCTGATGAGCATCAACAACCCTTTTTGGGAGGTCCTCAGAAATCTCCTTTGTTCGTGCCATGATACACTTCTACAAACATGTGTTGCGAAGATCAGACTTTGATAGATTCCTGTTCTTTAAATAAAACAGGGTGCCCACTCACACCTGATTGTCATCCCATTGATTGAAAATGCCTGACTCTAGTTTCACTTTCAAATTAACTGCTAATCCTAGAGGTTCACATACTTTTTCCACTCACAGTTATGTAATATTGGATCATTTTTCTCAATAAATAAATTACCAAGTATAATATTTTTGTCTCATTTGTTTAACTGGGTTCTCTTTATCTACTTTTAGGACTTGTGCGAAAATCTGATGATGTTTTAGGTCATATTTATGTAGAAATACAGAAAATTCTTAAGGGTACACAAACTTTCAAGCACCACTGTATGTTCAATTGTTCATTTCTTTTTTTATTAGTTTTCTTTTATTTAGTTATGTGACACTATGAAAGAGGGTGTGAGCTTATGATTGACTGCTTTGATTGATAGATGATTTACCTCCAAGAATCGTATGGAGCTGGAGTGTGACCATGGAGAAGACATATAATGTTATCATTACAAGTGCAAAAGTTGTAAGGTCCCAATACAACTGAATATAACCTATAGTGATTTGCAAGTGATAAAAATTGATTTTAAAATGATCTTTGATTTGAACATAGCATCATGTACTGTTTGCAACAATGCTACTGTAGAAAGGTATGGCAAGCTAGCTAGTTTAGCAACATTCTATCATCAGTCACTCTTGGCAGCAACAGAAATTGGTGTTAAAAAGCTCTTAACTTTGAACATAGCATGATGTTTCTACTGTGCACAGCGATAATAAGTTTGGAGCAACGTGCTTTGAACAATTTGCTGCAAGTGGCAACAAAACTGATAACTAACTATCTACCTAACTAACGTTATAAATTCTGTAAGGTCACCTCATTAGTTCTAACTAGCTAGCTTCCTAGCGAACGATAAAACCCATGATAGTGGGGGATCTATTCATCCATAGACTTATTTTTAAAGGTTACCTGGCTAAACTTTTTAAGTAGGTTTGTATGATGTAGTGAGCCAGCAACTTAACCATTGTCAATGATTTATATAGCGAGCTAATAATGAACGTTGGTTTGGAGATGAACCGCCAAGGACAAGAAAAGCAGAAAATGTATTTTAGAAAAATACGACTGTACTAGGAAAAGATCCAAACTATCAGACTCTTTAACAAACATGCAGTTGTGGTAGAACCATTCTTTTTTTTTTTAGTATAACACGCATCATTTACTGCTTATAGAAGGCCAGTTGGGCTACGTTAAAGGTTCAGGGGATGTAATTATGAGTAGGGCGAGTGTATGGGCAAGATCTCAATACCACGGCTGAACCCCCTGATCACTACTGCGCAGACTCAGGCTCAAAATGTGCAAGATGGCAGCATCTGTGTAAAGGATATTTTGGCCCCACAACTTTGGCTGACACAGTTTATTAACTTTGAAAATAAGCAAGAAGTTCCTTAGCATAAAGATTAAAGGGTACTTCTGTCATTTTTTCCATCAGAAAACTGGCAGAAAGGCAGAATATTTTGACATTTTCACTTACTGAAAATTTGACGCTGACTGAAAACCGTGGCCAAGCATAATGTATGACACACTGGCAAATTACAATGACACATTCTAGGCATGGTCGACCATGCAGCAACTGAAACTTCCGGCTGTTTATATGGCAAAGAAAAGGGAAGTATCAAAATACTCTGCGTAGGAATATAAAAATCATTATAAGTAAGGTCATGTTTTTCCAGCACATTTATCATTCATCCAACATGCTTAAGAATTCTTTTATCTAATCTCACACAACAGTTCTACTTGCTCTTGGCATTATTCTGTCCGTGACAACCTGAGCCACCATGACAACTTACAAATTGACCTAATATAAAGATCTTTGATAATCACTTTTTTGCATGAAATGTTGGACCACAAGAAATTAATACTTACTTTTCAAATTTAAAAAAATAAATGTTTTGTGATAAAATGAAGAAAAAAATTCCCTAGATCTGGCATAATGTTTGTTTCGCACAAATATTAGCATGTGGTTCACTTGTAATTTGCCCATTAAACTGCCAGACTATCAGGAGCTGCAATCGAGGCATAATTCTCAAATGATTATCACCATATTCTGAGTGCACATGAGCCCTGTTTCAGGCTTTAAACTCAGGATTTGAGCATCACAGAAACGGGGTGAAAGAAGAGAGACATTTTTCCAACATAGAAATTCAATTTAATTCAGTTTATTTTCATAATTCTGGGACAAGTGATGCAAATATAAAGACATTTTCATAAAAATTCAACATTGAAGTAGTTCATTCTTTTCCTGGCTGTATTCTCTTTGACCACAAGTCTGCTGCATCTGATGGTAATATTCAGAACTACTGATTGTATCTGATAAATATGAGCTTCCTCTCCTGAGTCTCAAAGCAGTTTAAAATTGAGATATTTATACATTGATGTCAATTGTACAAAAATCATTGTGCTTTTCTACCAAACAACTGCTTTCACTTATGACATTCACTGCATTATTTCCCAGAGAATGCTATAATTATGATCATATTTTATCTTTTTAACAGTTAAAACGAAGGGGGTTATCTGGTACATATCCATTTAATCTCTAAAGCATCTCAAAAAAACTAACAGAAAACTTGTTGCCCCTTGGAAACATATAAATTCATACCTGACGATGAAATATTGATACCGTAATGAAAAATTACTCAAAGCTTCTCTGTTACATATAGCTGCCAAAGAAATCTTTCGCTCTTGTACATTATGCTACATTGTAAAGTATATTAGCATTAATTCCATTGGAATGTGATGATGTTTTAATCCGCAAGCAAATAAACATTCATTTTCCATATCACACGTTTGCAGTACTGCTATGCTGCCACCGGTATATTTCTGCTTTTGTTGAAAACCATGGAACAAGCGCTTTTCTAGCAAAAGCAAAGAAATGTCTTTTATAAAACCACTCATGTAAGAAAATATATCATGGCATAAATAATTTAAATGCTTCAAACATTGCCAACTACAAGCGGATCAGTGGTATGCTTCTTAGTTTTCCTTTATCATTGTTTGTGAAGTGTGTCTGCCTCCAGTCAATACGTGAAACAAACCAAAAATATTACCTCATAGAATTAGTTTCTACAAAATGGCAACGTGAAATAACAACAATGCTTAAATCAGCGATTGTATATCGCCTCTGAATTCTGTTATCCACATATAATTATAATAATAATGCATTGGAATACATCTGAATACATCATCTGTTTTTGGGCTGAGTCCGCCCATACACCATTCTAAAGCAGTTTGTCATCTACTGCGGTTAATAGGCATGAGTCTTACTAGACTGAAGTGAATGTATATAAACTGAAGAATTATGTGAGAGATCCCCCTCTTTTGTCAGATGTCGGATTTCTGAGATTTACAGATGTTTGAAAATCTGTTCAGAAAATTAAATAAAAAGCATAATCACATAAAACTAGGCGAGAAAGGGAATTTTTCGACTCAAAATTTCTGAAACAAGTTGCCAAGCACAGAAAATGGAACGCTGAATTTTTTTGAAGGGACATTTCAACTTGTGATCAACAGCAATGTTGCATAATTATATTGATATAAAATAGGACATTTTGATTGTTGAATGAGAATGCAAGACTTACTCTTATGTATGTTGTTATTCCCTGAGCAGCTTTTCACTACTGAACTGATATACATTTCTGCTATGAATGGCTTTATGCTGATGCCAAGGGGTCAGACAAATTTTTCAAGATCATTAAATCATATTAAGTTCAAGAAGGTTGATCCTGGTGGCTAATTTGCTGGGCTGGCTGCCAATAAAGCCTGGATGGAGAGGCTTACTTCATGCTAGTCCCACGCCATTGTGTGAGAATTCCATTTTTTTAATAATTATCGAACACACCTCCTCATGAATATTCAATATACAGTTAAGTCGACCGGGTATAATTAGAATGGTGTTATTTGAGCCCTGATCTAGACACAATAGTCAATAGATCTATTCATCTGCGGAGAGGGATTACGTTCTTAAATTTGTGTTATTTCCTTCATGTATAACTATAAAAATGTAATAGTGAAATGCTCTTTTTGCTTTTTGCTCTTGAGCTATTACACTGTATTGCATATAAACAACAATAATTTTTCAGTATTTTACATACAGCATTTAACCATTTAACTTATTAGGCTGTTACAGTTCTCATCAAAATTTGTTTCTTATTTTCATCTCTGTGGCACAGCACTAAGTGATAATCCAGCAAACAGTACTACTTTCTGTTAAATACAAATAGATGGCTTTACAAGCTTCATAGTTAAAACAAAAAAGCTTCAAATTTTAATCAATAATGAGTGAACCATTTAGGAAGTACAGCCCTCTAAATTTGTGACACTCCCCAGATAATTACGGACATCACATTATGGTTGTGTACATTCCTACATGACTGTATACCATGAGTTACTGAGTAACTGCACAATATTGTGCAACACATGATATACATCAATTCTGCTTTTTGTGTATGTGTTATGGGGGATTAGATTTTTTATTTTTTTTGGTATGTATCCAAAAGCCTAAACTGCAGTGACTCCAATGACATCACTGACATATGAAGGACAAATTTATTATTATTTTTTTTTTCTTTAGGGCCAGATGCTCCATCATGTTCATGTTGAGGATAAATGTAGCTAGATGCTTTTATTCCAGTGTAAGTGCAGGCATGTTTAATTTGTCAATGCATGCAATCATACAATGCCGTGAAAAAGTATTTGCCCCCGCATGATTTCTTCAATTTTCACTTATATATCACATCTAAATGTTTCAGATCATTCAGCTTATTGTAATATAAGACTAAGACAATGTGAGAGAACTCAAATTGCAGTCTTTAAGTGGTTGTTTCATTTATTGAAAGTAAGGAGTTTTTCAAAACCTATATCACTCACAAGAAAAAATAATTGCCCCCCTAAACCTATGAACTGGTTGTGCCTCCTTTGGCGGCAATTGCAGCAATCAAACATTTGTGATAACTGGCCATTAGTCTTTCACAAGGCTATTGAGTAATTTTGACCCACTCATCCTTCCTGAATTGTTATAATTCAGCTACATTCAAGGGTTTTCAAGCATTAGTTGCCTGTCAAAGGTCCTGCCACTGCATCTCAACAGTGTTCAAGTCAGGACTTTGATTAGACCGCTCCAAAACATTCATTTCTAATACTTGTGAGCCATTCAGAGGTGGAATTGCTTGCATGTTTTGAATCATTGTCCTGTGGCATAACCTAACTGTGCTTAAGCTTTAGGTCAGAAACTAATGGCCAAATATTTTCCTTCAGGATTTTCAAGTATAAAAAGAAGTCATGGTTCCATCAATTATGGCAAGGGGCACAGGTTCTGAAGCAGCAAAGCAGCTCTGGGCAATCACACTACCAGCACTTTGTCTGACTGTAAGAATGATGTTCTTATCCTGGCATAATGTATTAGTTTAATGCAAGATATATTGTGACCCATGTCTTCCAGAAAGTTCCACTTTTGCACTCATCACTGCATAGAATGTTATCCAAAAAGTCTTGAGGGGCATCAAGATGTTTTTTTGGCACATGAAACAAGCCTTTGTGTTCTTTTTGGTCTGCAGTGGTTTTTGCCTCATAGCTTTCCCATGGATGCCATTTTTTCCTTGTTTCTTTCATAGCGTACAGTTGTGAACACTGACCTAAACTGAACTTAAACAAGTGAGACTTAAAATTCTTTCAATGTTGTTCAGGGCATCTTTTGTTACCTCCTGGATGAGTGGTTGATGCGCTCTTGGAGGAATTTTGGTGGAAAACCACTTTTGGGAAGATTGTTCTGTCAACTGTTTGAAATTTTTTTGCCATTTGTAGATAATTCTCTCATGGTTCCCATGAATCCCAGGGTCTTCTCCCAGAGAAATGGCTTTGCAACACTTTCCAGACGGATAGCTGCCAATGAGTTTTGATTTGATCCCAGTATCGCATGCTGCTTTTTATCAACTTCACATCGCCAGATGAGTGCTTTCTGAGTGATGTTTAGATTCAATGGGGCTGGGAGTAGTCATGCCTGGGTGTGTATAGTGAAATTGAGCCTAATTATCAATTAAAATGAATTTCTACTGATCATACTGAATATGCAGTAGTTTCATCTTGGTGGAATATGCTTGCCACATTCATTGTTCATGTACAAGTAATTGTCATCTAAGATGCTGAATATAAGTCCATCTCATTAAGAAGAAGAGGAGAAAGCCCACGACTTAATATCAAGAGAGGGCCCAGCTGGCAATGCGTTTTTTAAAACTGCAATGAACTTTTCCTATTTTCTTGTCAGACAGCCAGTAAATTATCAATAAATGAAATCATTGTTTAAAAATGTCATTTTGTGTTAACACAGCTCATCTTTGTCAAATATTAAAATTAGTTTGAAACATTGAAGTCTGACAAATTTGCAAGAATTGAAGAAATTAGGAAGGGGGCAAATACTTTCTCACACAGACTGTATGAAAGCACCTGAAATTGAACTGTGCTATGGTTTACATTAGGCATAGATTGAATATCTTTCCAGTGATGTCAGTGTTAAGGTGAGTATAGTGCACCCCGGCATGTGGCAGACTACCCATATGATGCCAGCATGAAATGCAATGAAACAGAAAAAGTGGGGCCTAAAAGGATATATAATCTGAGTCTCTTGACTTGGCTCATTCATGCAACTCTTTATATTGGCAAAATAAAGCAAAATCATCTCGAGGGTCAAATGAACTTGATGATCAGTATTAGTTTCTGTGAATTTGGGAGGTGGCATGCAGCACTCTAATGGCTCATCACAGGTGAGAAATGGTCACATGCTGGCTGGACTGCTGCTTGGCAGGAGAAAATTATACCGACATTACCAGAGGGGAATGGGAGAAGCCGACAGCCACACTTGCAGTCCAGCGTGAGGGTAACCCTCTCAGAGAGTCGCTTTGTTTTGGGTTAGAGGTCCTGTCACTGAGTCTGAGAGGAAAAACCTTTCATTCTTCGCATGGAGAGTCACCTTTTCCCCAGGGGGCTTCTGAGTTCTCGCTAAAAGCTGGTATGTCTTCATACAAACCACAGTGCTCAATGCCCAACCCCTGCACCAAAGATAAAATAAATTATACATCTTATATGGAATTTGATATGGCATAGACTTACTGTTTAAGGCTTACCTAAGAGTACTGCATATACTGTTGTCCCTGACAGAATCCTCCCCACAAAGAGACAGACATACCTCATAAATATGGTTGTCTTCAGGTTCTTCATAAATTATATCCTCGTTGTTTTTGGCCTGTGGGGAATAAAAATGACACTGTCCAGCTGACATAAAGCTCACAAAACAACTGCAAATGAACTGTTAAAATCTTTCTTTAACAAAAACTGTAAGCACTTCAATTCTTTCCTAATAATCCTTGCTATGTTTATATTACTCACATGTTTCAGGCTGACAACCAGAAAGGTGACAAGTGCTACTAGCAAGAGAGCAAGGATGATGATCAGGGCATCCTTCAGCTGGCTTCTGTACTCCGCCTTCTTTTCATTAATTTTCCCTGGAGAGGAAATCCGCCAAACAATGACACTTGTTCTCTGACAGATTTGGACATTACAGCGATGAATTACTGCAATTACTTGCCAAGTTAGCGTAAGCAGGCAGATTTGTATGCAAAATGCTATATTAGTTACTGATAAGTAACTTTTTTTTTTCAAAATATAAAGGAGGCTTGGAAGAGTGTCAATGTGTACTCACTGAATACTTGTAGCTGAGTACCTGGCCCCATGGTATCATTCAATTTGCAGTAATACACTCCACTGTCAGCTGGCTGCGGATTTGGAAGTTTTATAAAACCATTCTGTACATTGCCATTTGCGCTGATCTGTATTTTGTCAGAAATGTCCAATTTTTTACGGACTTGGTCATATTCTTCAGCCTTGTACCACTCAGCAACAGCAATTGAGTGCTCGTCAGGCGTTGAACAGTACAATGGCACTGGACGCTGGCTTTTCACGCCAAGAAACCGAGGCTTCTGGAGGACATGTGGTCTCACTAAAAACAAGCAAGGAAAGATTGATTTGGCTAAAAAGTGGCAGATGAAGATGTTTAGTTCTTTTTAAGATAAACTCTGCTGTGAAGAAGTATTTGCCTCCTCTCTGATTTCTTACATTTTTGCATATTTGTTGACCTTAAATATTTTGGATCTTCAAACTAATTTTAATAAAAGAGAAACATAACCAGAGCAAACAAAATGCTGTTTTTAAATGATGATTTTGATTATTGAAGGACGAAAGCTATTTAACCCTATCTGGCCCAATGTGCAAAAGTAGCTCCCACCTTAGTTACTAGATCAACCAATTAAATGAATTTAACTGATAATTTGGTTCAATTTCATTAGACACAACCAGGCATGACTGCTGCCAGTTCTGTTGAATCTATACATCACCTTAATGGAACCTGACTGACAATGAGAAGTAGGCAAAAAGCAGAACATGATGCCATGATCAAAAAAATTTAAGAATAAATGAGAAACAATGTCGTTGACATCTACTGGTCTTAAAATGTTCATTTCTAAGGCTCTGGGGCTCCTGAAAACCATAGTGAGAGCCATTATCCATAAATGGACAAAGGATGTCACAAAAGAACCTAGACTAGCATCTAAAAAACTGCAGGCCTCTCTGTCCTCAGTTAAGGTAAGTGTTCGTGATTCTATAATGAAAAAGAGACTGGGTTAAAAATAGCAACCATGGAAGAGCTGCAGTGCAAAAACCACTGCAGACCAAAAAGAACACAAAGGCTCTTCTCACATTTGCCAAAAATATCTTGATAACCCAAAGACTTTTGGGATAATAGTCTGTGGATTGAAGAGTCAGTGGTGAAACTTTTTGGGAGACCTGAGTCCCGTTACATCTGCCGTAAAAATAACACAGCATTCCACAAGAGGAACGTCATACTAACTGTCAGAGACGATGTAGGTGTGATGGTCTGGGGCTGCTTTGCTACTTCAAGACCCAGGAGATTTGCCACAAGTGATATAACCATGAATTCTGCTTTCTGCCAGAAAATCCTGAGAAGGTCCTGCCATCAGTTTGTGACCTAAAGCTCAAGAGCAGTTGGGTTATTTAGCAGGACAACGATTCAAAACAAACATGCAAGTCGACCTCTGAATGGCCAAAAGAAACAAATTGAAATTTTTGGAGTTGTCAAAGTACAGACTCGAGCCCAAATTTGATGCAGCGGAATGACCTTAAATGGGCTCAACAACCCTCCAATGAGGCAGAATTAAACCAATTCTGCAAAGAGTAGTGAGCTAAAATTCCTCCACAGCAGTATGAAGAGCTCATTGCCAGTGATCGCAAATGTTTGCAGTTGTTGCCTCCACGGGAGGCACAACCAGTTATTAGGTTTAGGGGTCCAATTATTTTTACACATTGGTGATATACTGTAGGCGTGGAATAACTTTTACCCTTAGTGAATTAAAGGATCATGTGAAAGCAGCATTTTGTGTTTGCTCATGTTGTTTTTGTCTTAAATTAAACTGGATTTGAACAGATCGAGATAATCTGACACATTTAAATATGACAAATAAGCAAACATAGAAGACATTGGCTTTTCACAGCACGGCATTAACATGATGAACATAATATCATTCCGTGTTTACTTTCATAGACAGAGAAAGTGCTTTTAAGCATCGCTGAATTTTTTTTTAAATGTATTTTTCTCGGTGCCAGCAGATTCCGAAAGGTTAATGTAGCATTGTATATCATGCTAATAGAACGTGCTAGTATCAAATGCTACCATTAAAACTAAAAAAGGATGGATCAGGATTTACAGCGAGCCCACATTGTGCAGAATTCAGATTACCTTATTTAATTCCTAAAACTTATTCAGATGTTCACGTGGAGTAGTTTATTGTATATGTACTGAAATTGAGCTTATTCTCAGACTTCCTCTTTCACTGACAGACAGTCTGAAAAACGGCTTGAATAAAAAGGCAGCTGTCTGACAAGAAAACAGGAAGACATCATAGCAGTTTTAAAAAAGAAACACAATATCAAGTGAGGTCTTAGCGAACAAAAATGATGTGGGCTTTGTGAAACGGACTTACATTCATCATCTTAGATGACAATTGCATGTTCAATTAATGTGGCAAACTCATTCAACTTAAATGAAACCACTACATTTTCCATCTGATCAGTAGAAATAAAACATCTTTAATAAAAGCTCACCTGAACAGTTCACCATAGTGAGCAAACAGCATCCAATAAGAGCGCTGAGCATGGTCCTCCGCAGTAACAAAGGCTATCAGTCCAAAGAATACACTGTGATCCAGGGATGCGATGTACACCTCTGACGAATGTGTCTTCGCTGCTAATGGCACTTGATAGGTCTGATACGCTCCATTAGCACTTCCTTGTACATAGTCTCTTTGGGACATTGCAACCCAGAGGCCAACAATGCAAAGCGAACTGCAAGCTTTTAGCCAAAAATTAGCAATAGCAATCAAAGATACCTTGAAGTAAAAAGCACTTTTGGAGTAAACATGCTCATTGCCAATGCTAGATGACCTTTAATTCAGAACCATTGTATCTCTGAATGCCATTCCCTGTTTTATCTATCTGCAGTTGGAGATTAAGCAATAAGGCTGAAGAGGCTGTGTTATGTCATCATGCATAAAGTAACAGCTCAAGGGTACCATAAGGCATAACTCCTTTTAGCCCTGAACATATTGAAAACATAAAATGATGTTGAGTGAATACTTGGTTTTATAAAACTGTGGTAATACCATTGTATGTTGTAGCTGAATAATGAAGGCAGGAATGACCAATGCATGGAGTCATCTAGTTATAAAAATACAGCAATGCTATTCCAATCAGAAATATAGTTTTTTCTGTTCACTTGTACTTGCTGTGCTCTGTGCTGTTCTGGTTTTGGTAAATTGGTTTTCTTTTTAATGTTACTGCATTCCTCATGCCTTTTTCCACACTTGTTTCTGGTTTTCTTGTTTGAGTGAAGGCATTTGTACTTTTCCTATCTTCAGTTTCATTCTGAGTTCATCCCTGTTGGTTTCTGCCCTGCATGGTGACAAGCTTCCTTCCTGTTCTGTCTGCCTGCTTTATTCTGACCTTGGCCTTTTTTCTCAATCATGTTTTCTGGATCCTCAGTTAACTCTGTTTACTGAGTCTGTCTGATTTTTTTAAGCATTCACCTTTGTATTGTGTTCGGCACCATTCTGTGTATCAGTTCTGACCACAACTCTGGATTGCCCTGCTTTATGAATAATCTTAGGATGATTTACATGCTGTCTGTCCCAGAGACGAACTTGCCAGAAATGACTTAGCAGACAGGTGCCAGATTCATTCTATGTTGGATCGACAGGGGGTGTTCTTGGAACATCACCAAGCCCAGCTGGAATCTGTCAACAACACATTTGAATCTTTCGCGGTCAGTATGAGCAACCTATCCACTGAGCTCCAACAGATGCAATTCAGTCCTGATCCTCTTCCTGCCACACCAGCAACAGACTCCCGGGACCCTTTATCCAGTCCAGGACGACAACCCCACCTACCACCTTCAAGGCCTTACAGCAATGAAATGGTCATGTGTCACTCCTTCCTGCCACCACGATCCCTACCCTTTGAACAGCAGCCCTCTACCTTCCCAACAGATTACGCCAAGGTCACCTACATTATCATTTTATTACTGGCAGGATCGGAAAGTGGAAAAGAGTGGAGAGTGATGTTCAATCCCCAATCTGCTCATTCCTTGTACCCTTCACCCAGAAGATAAAATGTGTATTTGTGACCGTACTCTGGAGAAGACATGGTCTTGAAGCAGCTTGTGAGATACTCCAGATCCACTGGGGAGGTAAAATATACACCGATTACGCCATAAATTTCCGCAACCTAGCCACGACCACCAGATGGAACTTGGGAGGGCCAGTATGATGTCTTCCTTCATCATCTTGCCAAGGACGTCAAAGATTAACTTATTTACTAGATCTTGACTTGGTGTGGTTCTGATCTTCCCCTTGGATTCCTGATTTTGGGGTAATAGTCATCTGGGCAAATGTTTTGATGCATTTATTTGTCTTGGATTAACATCAATGACGTAAACAACCCTTGGGATTTATGTTCAGGTTTTACACTTCACATACCCGGGTCAAAATTGAGTGTTCCTTCAATTTTTTGTTGACTTTACAATGGTTGTGTCTTCAAATGGAGCTTTGACGGAAATTCTGATAGGCCACGGCGTCAAGCGGGTTAACGTAGGAGGTACTACCTCCTAGAGAGTCACCTGAGTGCATTTGATTGTCATCTGACTTTGCTGTCACATGATTGCTTGGCCAGTAATATTTTGGGCTTATTTAAGTTTGCATTCCCGAGTAGCTGTTCCTCGGCGCGCTAGCTCAACAACCCTCCTTATATTCTCTTGTGAGTAAATTACCATTAAAAAAAAAAAACGTTTCTTCCTTTTGAGGTCATTGTTGCTGTACGCTCTGTTCTATGGGACTTAGTAGCAGCTCCCTGCCCTCAGTTCCACGGTTGGACGGGCAGGGATCTCTCAGGAAAAGCGCTATGTCAACAAACCCAATGTTTGCTTGTATGCTGATATGCCAGTATACTTTCAATAAATGTTCTCTTTTTGACGAAGTGGTCGGATCAGAAATGCATTTACCAGGTACAGATAAAGTTTTCACTGCTTATTTTATCATCTGATGTTAAAGACATCTTGTAGGGTGAGATAAAAATAGCTGGTATGAAACTTGTATCTGGAGAGGGTACCAAATGTGAGCCCAGTTGGCTTCCAGTAGATGGTATGCCCTTGATCACAATGTTATCCATGAGGTCATATAAATTTGAACAGGGGTAGGCTGTAAAATGCAGTGCTCACAGACAGCACAATGAATTAATGAGGAATGTAAAGATACATATGTGATAAAAATATCTCCAAAGAATAGAATTATATACAACGTACTATATTTGGTGAACTAAATTTTCTAAAATACCACAGTGGAACAAGGTGGGATAACACAAATAAACATGTATTTATTTTCTCATTACAATTTTTTATTCTAAGAACATCTTTGAATTTTACATTGCATTAATTAAAAGGCATGTAGATAGTACAAAGAAATCAAAAAAAAAAAGAAAAAAAATTCTACTACTGCACAAAAAGTATGTACACTGACAATATGCAAACAGCTTTCGTGCCGACAGTGACTCTGTTCATTATAAATGTAAACATTTGCATCATTTATATAATTTACATATTACTACAAAGTGCTAGCTGGCATAGGCAACGTGAAAAAAACAGGCGTAAGGGTTTTGTAACTTTATATTAAGACTTACAGGAACAGTACTTATTTTCCTCAGTCACATATAGTTGAAAACTAAAAAAAAAGATGTAAAGATTGCATTTTGTGTTCTGTGGTCTAATGCTGAAAATTCAATGTATAGATATTGCATCCATTTTTACCAAATATTTTCAGAGCCAACTAGCAAGCAATGTCTGGTACAAAAAAACAACTGTTAAAAGTGTTAATTTTTTCTGTCTAAATACACTGAAAGACGTTTTTCTTTAAAGACACTCACAGAGCTTTAAATGAGTGCATGTTCCAAGCAAGCTTGGTCATAAAAAAAGACAAAAATTCCTCTTGAAAACCTCAAATAAAATGGAGCAGAATTGCCTCAGTATCCCCTGGGCGGACCTCAGAACATTATGTATCAAAGTCCCTAATGCTTTTAATAATAATAATAATAATAATAATAATAATAATTTAATGTCCAAAAGCACTTTACTCTCTGAAGTTTAAAAAAATCAAACTTTTTTTTTATATTTATTGACCCAGGCACTTTTGTGTGTGGAGGTGAAAATTTGAGGTGAACAACAAACTTTTTAAAGGTTTGTAATAAGTAACTGAAAAGAAAAGGAAAGAAACACACTAAGTCAATCTGAAGCGCCTTCCACAGCTACTGTAGGCTTTACAATTTTACAGCATTCATTCGCAATTATAATCATAAAAATGATTTTAATTACACGCCTATATATTTCTTTACAGGCCAATCTTTGAGGGCCTCATTAATGCTTGTGGTAAGTGATCAACACAGTCACATGTTCACAGTAACCTTCATTGCCCACAATACTGTCTGCCCAAATATACAAAAAACAGAAACATTTTAAAACCCTAGAGAGGAAAAATGGAACCACTTTGTGAACTTTAATTGGGTTAAAACAGATTGAGTATGAATGGAGGTGGGGTACAATGAATTAACTTAAAGTTCTTGTGTGGTTATTATCCCCCTCCATGACATGAATTGTAGCCGGGGGGGGGGGGGGGGGGGGGGATTAATGCAGTGGAGCTCATTCGTCGGTCCATCCGGATAAGAAGGAACAGGTTCTCTCAGAAGCAGCTTTCCCTAGATTAATGAAATTTTGTTTTGTGTATTACCAGTCGTAACCTTGATTGGGTTCGAAAATGGGATTCCACGGTGGAGGAATTTATTCGAGACAATGTCTTCTTGTCGTAAGTGTATATGGAAAAGCCTACCATTCTTTTTTTAGCTAATTAGAAAAAAACTGCTTTCTCGAGGAGATGAAGTCTTCTGAGTTATTTTGCGAAAGAAAAATGTATACAATAATTTTTCCTTCGCAAACAAAAATTAAAATTCAAAAGTGGCAGCCTTTATTCTAAAAACCTTTCTAACATGAGATAGATTAAAGCCATATATAATTTTAGAGGAGTCTTCCCTGCTCATGATAAGTCAAAAAAAAAGATTGGCTTAATTGTAAGCAAATTTTGAATTCCTGAAAAAATTTAAACAAACATTATGTTCATTTGGCGTTTGCATCAAGCAATGCAAAACACTGCTGGAAGAGGAGCCTGGCTGTGTGATATGAAGAGCACGGGCACGCTTTCAGAAATGGCCTGAAGTATTGATTTTGGTAATGCACAGCATTGTCTTTCAACTTCTGGATTGTCAGTGCTTCAATGAACCATCTCTATAAAATGGTAATGAGCTGAAACAAAATAGGCCAGGGGTAGCTTTCATTTCTGTGAATGCTAGCACAGTAAGGCATGGGTTTTATAGTGCACGTCAATCCTTTCTTTATTATCCCATAACATTAGCATTTTTGACAGTAAATTAATATATTCATTTTTGTCAAACTGCTATACAATGGACTCCATGTAGGAATCAGAGACAGCAAATTTTTCAGCTCAGATTTTGTAAACTTGATTGCTGATTGATCATTGTTGTGTCCTCGCACTATTATGCCACAATTAATTAGAAAAAAAAAATTTACTTAATTCAAGACAGACGTGTTTCATCTCAAGTTTTCTTCAGCTGTTTGTGGTACCATTCCAACGAGGACGTGACATTCAGTTTATGACTAAGGAGGGGACAGAACAACTGAAACAGCCGTGTCCACGAAAATACCTTTTATTTTTTTCATTGATTATTTTTGGGGGGAAACATTCGCCATCCCCCGCGATCATAGCCTTACATTCCAAAGCAGGCCACTGTGCACTTCTTCATTTGTGAGACTTTTGGTTGGCAACACAAGGCAACAAACCACGCAGTAAATTCTTCACTGGTGCGTACCATCAGTTGGGACAACTGGAGTTAATCCATATGAAGATTGAAACATTTCTTTTCAAAATCGTTTCTCCATATACTATCATTTCCGAATGACATCAGAATACGCTTCCTGTAGAAGCATCACTTCCCAGAGGGAGCAAATCGGAATGCATGCAGACAGATGGCACATCTTTTCATTGGCTGAGTAGCATCACAGAAGACTGTAAAACTTAAGCAGAGAATCACCACTGAGAACTGAGGTAAGCAATATCCTGCTGACTTAAAAATGATCTATTACAACTTTTCGCAAGTAGAGGAACGTTTCCTAAAAGTCTCTTATTTCAAATGTTTTCTCACTAGCTGAGGTCAATTATGTGGGAATTATCCTGGTTACATTTGTGAAAGTCAGGGACGTGCAGTCAGATTAGGCAGTGACTTCTCCTTTCTTATTGCTAGATTTTGTCACCCTGTTTGCACATACTATGCCTGATTGTCAATCAAACAATTTGACCGTTTTTCCTGGTCAATTAAGCCTTTAATGATAAAGAGGTGATAGTGACAAAAAGAATAATTTACCTTTATGCTTTGATTCGAGACTGCAAGGAAGTAAATCTTAATAATTAATTAGGAAAAACTCTCTCGGTAATTCTGTATATTGTTTTGATCTTTTGTTTATCAGATTATGAAAGAAGACTGAAAATGAACTCTTCATTTTTTAAGAGAGGTTTTAACACAATTTGTCAATAGCATTGCGTTAGCTTCCTCACAGCAAATATGAACAAACTTGCTGTCTCGTAAGCATTTTAAGTTCGATGCACTGAGCAATAATGTCGTGGATGGAACTGGCACGCCATTCTGCCGTTTAGTCCGGTAAATTAGTTAATCAATTCTCAGATTGCTAATCAAAGTAATTGAGTTATTGTTTGTTCAACGGTGAGGATTCTGCCTACCTTAACTGACCTCCGATGGCACGTCAGTGGTGAAAAGCATGGGTGTAATTTTATCGGGATGGTAGTATGCCCTTAAAGGAAGCGCCCCACATGGGTATGGTATTTGAATGCCCTAAAACTACAGCCCTTTCACCACTCGACTATGAGAATAGCATGATGCTTCAATTAAAAAATTATACATATTTTGAACTGGATTACATTTTTATCAACCTGCAATCAGAATTTAACGTAGCATTGATTATACCCACAGATGACAGTTTTTTTTTCAGCAAGTTTTACAAGGCAAGAAAATTAGAGAGCAGCACTCAATGCTTTCTTTATACTTTTAACAAATAAGGGCTTTTAAGATTGCGTTTCACTAAAGACTTGCAAAAGTTATATTGCCATGTCTCTGTAATTTCACACGACAATAAACCTGCCACTTCATGAATTCAGATTCAGTTCAAATGCCAATTAATCACCGTTAATTTTTGATGTTCCCTTTTAGGGTGATAGAAGGTGATATTTATAATGGGAATGAATAGTGGGTATCACTACTCATGATGTGATGGCACTTAAGACTCAATCCATCCTTATGAAACATGGCATTCTTAGTTTTATACTGTCCTTAAGCTGTTCTAGCCATTTTCATCGAGTGATATTGGCCCTGGAAATGTTTGGCCATAATACATAATGTAGAGCTTAGTCATTGCGTAGAATGCATGCTATGTGGGCTCTCCCTCACAAAGGTGCCATCATTCCCTTAAATTGTTAATGAAAATGAATGAATTAAAATGAATAATTTATCAATGAAATAATAATTGAAAATATGGGTTCACGTTCTGGCTCAAATAAGTGCTTGTAAAATCATCCAGACAGTATTTAGGCACAGAATATCGCTCTCAGACTGCTGCTCAGAGGGTGATAATACTACAAAGTCCTTAAAAAAAAAGTACTAATTCCAGCATGACTGCCCATGCTGTCAACAAACCCAATCTCTCCATTCATCATTCTCCCGAGTATACAATTTCTCAAGTGCAATCCCTTCACATTATTGCCATGCAAGGTGTCAGTCATGTTGTCACTCACAGCGGTATCTCTTGCCAATAACTCATGTTAAACACTGCCAATCTTCCGTTGTTGATCCAATAATGCAGTTTCTTAAGTGCTTTCTGTTATACAATGGACTCCTTGAGAGGACTCTCGAAGGACAAGGGGAGATTAGAAGGAGCTGAGCGCAAGACCACCTCATTGGTGACTTCCACAGGAACCAGATCTCGCGGGTCCTCAGGGGAAAGGGGGGGCCACATTACACCAGGTTCTACTGAGCGTGTACCTCCAGGAAAATCAGGCTCTTCATAGAGGGCCTGACTTCCGTAAAGCGCATTCATCTTTCTAGCAATCAGCCCCTCTGTTTCTGGTGGGCCATCATTCCCCCTCCTAATAGAAGCCTTGGATCGCTGCATGTAGGAGGCCTGCTTGATGGAC
Organism: Gymnothorax reevesii; assembly: GCA_029721435.1. Classification (NCBI taxonomy): domain Eukaryota; kingdom Metazoa; phylum Chordata; class Actinopteri; order Anguilliformes; family Muraenidae; genus Gymnothorax; species Gymnothorax reevesii. The sequence continues at coordinate 62,113,495 of CM056582.1, read as the reverse complement.
CTCTTCATCAGATGTCCGCGATAGGCCCTTTGAATGACCACAACCGCCATCTCTTCATCCTTGCGCCTCACAGTGGTGGTAATTGGCTCAAAAGACGAATTGGATGGATTGTTCTGGATGAACTTTGTCTCCATGCTCTCCTTCATGGCAACCATCTCTAATGTGTCACCTAACACCTCCATCGTAAGGGCAACCAGTATATCCAGGCAATGGATTCTTTCCCCAGAGACCATTGGAAGGTCCATGGCTAACAGTCTCAGCTTATTTGGTTTTGGAATCCTCAGGGGAGGTAACAAGGCATCACAGAATTCAGAGACTTGGTTATACTGTATAAATTGACATGCGTCAGGATCGAACTTCTCCCAAGTCTCGTAAAACATCTCAAAATCATCCTCACAGAGGAGATCCGTGCTCTCCTCTTGAGCCACATTGAAGTTCTCCAAGATGATGGCAATGTACATGTTCACCACTACGAGAAAAGACATGATGATGTAGCTGCAGAAGAATATCATGCCCATACCAGGATTTCCACAATTTCCCCTGACATCAGAGCCAGGGTTCTCCACATGAGGGTCACAGTCTGGTGGCTCACTATTCAGCATTGGCAGGAGGAGACCATCCCATCCAGCAGAGGTGGTGATCATAAAAAGGCAGATGATGCTATTTCCAAAAGTCTCAAAATTGAACATGTCATCAACTCCAGCCTGTTTTTTGACATATGCAAAGTTGGACATCCCAAAGATGGAGAAAATGAACATGATTAGAAAGAGGAGGAGACCAATGTTGAAGAGCGCAGGAAGTGACATCATCAAAGCAAACAGTAGGGTTCGGATACCCTTTGCTCCCCGGATAAGACGTAGAACACGACCTATTCTAGCCAGTCTGATGACTCTGAAAAGTGTGGGGGAAACAAAATACTTCTCGATGATGTCCGAGAGCATGATACCTGAAAAGACACGGGACAGAGAACTGCATAAATTTAAGATGCATCACATAAAAATACGCATCTGCAGTAGGTTTTCACTTCATTTACTTGTTTCATTATATTTTAGAAACATTTAAAATTTATCCAAGATCTTGCAAGTGCAATACCTTGCTCTTACCAGATACTATATTTTTTTCATACTTTTTGTAATAATTTTATGAAGAAAAAATATCAAATTAAAAGAAAAAATACTACCACACACCAGCTACTGAGAGGATGACGACAATAAAATCAAAAACATTCCATCCAACTGTGAAGAAATACTGTCTTAGGGCAAACATCTTCAGGATACACTCGCTGGTGAAAATCACAATGAATATCAAGTTGATTTGATAGAGAACATTATCCTTCTCTGGACTCTGGTCATCTGTTTCAACCATCATGGTCACCATGTTTAGGCAGATCAGCACCATTATGAAGATGTCAAAGAACTGTTGCATGATGAAGTCATACACCTTTCCTTGGATTTCATTCTTCAGTTGCATGCAAAAAAGAAAGAAAAAACATGAATGGAAAATGGAAGCCACAGAAATGTTTGAAAGCCAGCAGTGGTGAATAATGTTATGTACTTGCGAATTTGACTCTCAGAAAAACATAAGATAAAACCACAATAGTTCACTTCATGCATAGCAAATCATACTGTATGTTGTTCAATAAATGCATGATGAGGAATGTGACCTAAAATGGTTAAAAGGACATTTTTCATTTCATTTGGACTTTATATATTGTTGCCATAAGAAACTGTGGGACAGCGCTACTTTATTTTGTAAAGGATAGTCCAGTGTACCCCAGTGCTAAAGAAGATAAGTAAGGAAGTGTTGAAGCAGCTTCCCTCAGCATTTAGGGAAGTCAAACAGCACTTATTAAAGCTGATACATAAATACTTCTGGGTAATTTACAATTAGTTATGAAATTCCTAAACAAAAAAGACAGTTTGAATGCAGCCAAGAAAAAGTTTGGTAGGGTATCAAGAACAAAGGACACAAGAACAGGAGACACACCTATCAAGATGTCTTTTCGCCCATATAGTTCTACCTCTTATTCAGCCAGCTTTAGACTCCAATTTGACCTTAGGACATCCCTAAAAAAAGTTGCATTTAAATTTGGTTAACAAACCTTTCTTCTATCGATGGTCTTTAACCCAGTAAACCCTGAACCATGTAATAATAGTCAGAAAATGTACATTGTACATTTAAATTGTACAATAAAATTTTAAGTATTTATTGCACCTTTCAAATTTTTTTGTTAAAATAATTCACATGTATGGAATTCATATTGTATCATATTTGATATTTCTATACAGTGATGTCAAGCTTCAAAAATTGGTTTCACTGCAACAAAATGAATACATTGGGGAATGCAATAACATCTTCACACATGAATAAAATTGAATCCACAACAGTCCCAGTTTTCCAGCCATATGCAACTAATGAAATTCCAAGACAATTTAGGAACCCCAGTTTGCAGAAATATTCAAATAGAACATTATAGGCAAAAATAACACATTTATACTGAATGCAAAAAAATTGCATTTCTTTGCGCAAAACTGCATGGGATTATCATAAAAACAAAGCGAGACTCATGGGTAAAGTTATCCATTTTTATTTAGGCATCTTGAGGTCAGAGGATCCCTTTTGAAAATGGCAATATCAGTTTTTCCTTTGTCAAAATTTAGCCCAAATTTGGAGCATTACGTCGCCCCCTTCCCTACAAGCTATCATGACATAGATGCTTCCAACGGATGTCTTAGATCTAGTTTCACAGTATACCACTACCGCTACCGAGTTTAAAAAAAAATTAAGCCTCATAAATACGCTAATGCCGGCAGAGATCGCCAGCACTCCTGTGGGTCTTTTATGGTTAAATAACTGTAGTATCACATTTGATACATACATTTTCAACTAAATTTTACCATAAAATAAGCAACAAAATGTTGTGTATTTATAAGTTGCTTCAATCCAGTAAATATTCTGAGTGAAGTATTAGTACAATATAAAAGTTATTCTTACCCTAACTTTGTCAAAATTAGCTGAGATTTCCATGGCAAAAAAAAAAACCTGCAGCCATCATTGATTTTGTATTCTACGGACCTCCACTGCCTGCAGTGTATGGATAGTCCACCAAGGGGCAGATGACATGTATCAGATTGCATACAACAGGTTTCCAAGGACAGTATTGGTCGTGTGGATGACATGGAGGACACAGGAAGTTGTGTATCCAACATGGCACAAATGCCGTTGCAGGATTAACTTTTTATTTTTATCATATTTATTTTCTTCTATTCTAAATTTTGTATTATCACTTGGTGAAGAATTTCCTGTTGAGCTTCCTCTTATGCTTTTATCTGTATTTACGTAGAGTTCTTTAAAATGTTGTGTGTAAATGAAATGTGCTGTTTGGATGAAGTTTTGAGTGATAGACTTGATTTAGCATCAGCATATGTCTGTGCAGCAAAAACAGGAAGAAAATGGTATTAAGAGGAAAAGGGGAGGAAAAAATCATGTCATGTAAAAAGGTCTCGCTGTTTTTCCCAGGGTCATCCCACTGTGCATTATTATTCAATAACGTCTGTGTGTGCGGCTGCGTACCAATGGTCTTGGAATGGGCTTCACTGGTTTTTTAGAGCCAAGTTTCTTCATCGCATTGTAGTACTTCTTCTGTTCCTCAGTCATGAAGATGTCTTTCCCTCCAAAGTGCACAGTAACAGGTGATTATTCTTGATGCTCATGCATTATTTGCTTAGCTGGCAAAACTAAACAAAATATCTATTAATATTATCCATATTTTGTGTAGTTGTATTGTTCCTTGAATTTTTTTCCCCAGTAAAATTGTTGATTCACTGATGTTGTGTGCAAGTATACTTATCTTTTTCTTTTGCTGATTGAAGTTGTCAATAATAACACCAATGAAGAGGTTCAGCGTGAAGAAAGACCCAAAGATGATGAAGATGACGAAGTACAGGTACATGTAGAGATTGATCTCGTATTCAGGCTGATCCTCGATCTTGAGATATAAACACGTAGAAGAGTTTAACATGACACTATGTATATCCACTTTTCTGTTTAGAAGTGATTATGTAAGACAAAACACCTCCTCCATTCTGCTTTCCAGATGTCAGTATAAAGTCAACAATTGTAGACCATCAGCGTTTAATGCATAATATTAGACAACAAATAATTACCTCACGTGAATCCACAGCTGCATACATAATATCCATCCAACCTTTGAATGTTGCCTGGTAAAAAAAATAAATAAAGTTTAGCGAATCCTAACCTGAAAAATTAGCATGACTTAGACAGGCAGAAACTATTTCATAAACTTTTTCAAGGATTATAGATAGAGCATTATTATATTGGGTTTCTCTCAAGATTTCGCATGACGCTTAGTGAGATAACAAAGAACATACTCTATGTTAATTTCATCCCAGTGGGCCTCATAGAAAACTCTGCAACATCTACAATAAAATTTATTTTGCCTACCTTTGCTACATGGGTATTCTGATGCGATAACTTGAAATAACAGAGAGGCCACAGATTGTTTTTGGAATTTGTGGAATTTATGCCACAATTTATTATTCCTAAATTAAACAGAGATATTTCATCACAGAATGCACATGTGCTGAAAGTAGAGACAGTAAATTAAAAGATCCTGTCAGCCTCAGTGGAAAAAAGGTCTGGCGCAAAGGTTCAAGTCTCTGTTTTGAGCACAAGATCATTTTGCAGAACACTATTCAGTACACTATTTTAGGTTTTTTAGGGGCAAGCTGTTACCAGACCAGCCAGTATTTTCAGCTTACCAGTGATTTGAATCTTACAGTGTAGCCTATATATTTATGCTTATGACTTCTCCTGTGGACAGTAGTCACTAGCACACCCATGCTTCCCTACTGCAGAGTGCTTCTGATCTGCAATGCTGGTACTTGGTTTTTGCAGCATCATAGTTTTGAATTTTTGCCATCAATTGCAGAGGTTTTCCTTGGCCCATCAATACCAAGTCTAAGAGGTGCTGCTTTTAACTGTCACATTCCAAAAAGCATTAAGATCATAGAGCCGTATGCTCTCAACGGTGAATAGAAACTGGGACTCGCGCAGCTGAAGGTCATCATGTAAATGACTCCCAGAGGCCTATTGTTCAGCATGCGCTATGGCTGACAGTACGAGCACAGGCCAATAGCTTTGCCTATTCCGATTTTCCTCCTCTCTCAAGGACTAACCTGAAATATTTCTAATGCACAAGGCCGTAGTCATATTGCAAGGGGTGTTTTCCATGTCAGTTAGATGACCCTAGTGGGAGTGCTTTTTAAATGACTTAGTGCCAGGCGAACTGTGGAATTTTTCTGATTCCTAAAGCAGACCTGCCAGAACCACATTTATACAGAAGTGCAACCAATTCATAAGTTCACCAGAAGGTGCCAACAAACAGAATAATTTGTCCGCACTTAAAGGAAATAATATAAATAATGTATCATGATTGTATCGTGCTTAATTGTACCATCAATCTGTATTACTAGGAGACAGGCTACACTTTGCATTGATAGTATTGTAATTGTGGAACCTGTGTTGCTATCCTCTCAGTCAACCCTACTGCAGGTTTATGTAAGGGCATGACTGGATATTCAGAATAACATGGCAGTTGTGACTACTAGACTAAATAATTGCACTGACGCAGAGAAAAATTTTCAGTCAGAGTTCCAAAATTAACTGAGGAGATACCAATGCTTTATGCCAGAGACATAGCGATGCTTTGTGGAACGCCCGTGAAACAAATTGTCCACTTGATACTGTACACATACTCTTTCACCGCAAATCAAACTTATTTTGGCATGAATATAGCACGCAACAAAAGTAACACAGTGATTTTCTCCAAGCCCATACAAGTCAGATATGCGAGCAGCATCCATGCAGCACGCAAAAACTTACAAGAACAGCCAAAAATCAGGTGGATACATCACACCTCTGTGCAGTTTTACCAAAAAATCTGTTTTGGATCACAGAAAGTGAATTCATTCAAGTAGTACTTTTTTTCCTTTGAATGACAAGTTGTGTTAATAGTATCATGTGTCATAGCTATGATCATTTAAACAGATTATTGAGTTTGAGTTCTTTAACCCGTCCTAAAATTTGCCTTGTCAGAGTTTTCAGTATAGTTGGATGATAGGTTTAACTCTTAGGAGTCATTGTTTGGACGATAATAACAGATGTTTTTTTTTTTTGTCTTTATAACGACGAATTTATGCAAGTAATATAGCAAATGAAATACACTGTATAGCAACTAATGTATGAAGTATGTACATTAGTAGCATGAGGTATCCAGTATATACTGGCGCATTATGTTGGAAATAAGAATGTGATGTGAACACGGGTGTTGTTGCCGTGGAGAACACCTTACATGCATTGATTTGATATTTTTTTAAAAGACAACAATGCATCAAGGAAGTCCTTCAAAAAATGTAATAATTAAAATGCTTTATTAACATCAACAAAATAATGGCAAGCACATTAACAAAAGTATGCAAAGTCATGTCGGATACGTGTGCACCTTCCTGTTACGCACACCAGCACCCCGACAAAGGGCGGCTGTATTAGTTCTGAATCTCAGCCGGTCTTTGATGAGTCGCCGTTCCTGATATCACGCCTACTGAGGGCCAGCGCATAGTGCTTGCTTATGGGTATATATATTGAAATATACTTAGAAGAACCAATCTCATTGACTGACCACAGATGATGGTACGATGATCCATGCGTATATCACATATGATAGGAACAATCCGGTGTACATTGTCTTTAGCTTAGAGTAGCACAGCAAATCTCACATCCAGGCTTATAGGTCTAATTGCTAAATATGCATTCCCAATTAAATGAATAGGTTACTTTGAAGTCACATCCTCCTCTCCACAGATTAAAACTTCCAATTAAAGCCGACAACTATACAGGTTAAATGTAGAATCACTTTAAGAATGCAACCCGCTAAATTGGGAATTCATTGGATCAGATAAATTAAACACATAATTTGATAAATTAAAGCAAACGCATCTGAAATTTGAATGCTTGTTGGTTGAATACAGACTTCTAAGCTGATTAAATCTTATCCTTGCCAGATGAGTCAAAGCGTTCAACATTCAGGTGCAATTAATGGAGGGCAGCTGAATTTGAATACAACCCATGCATGTCAGTGTAATGTGATGTTTGCCTTAATGGACAAAACTATGGTAAATTTACACTGCTAAATAAAGTACATAATATCTGCTATCCGAAACGATAAGTCATTTTTTAAAATTATTTTTTCCAATGTACAAAATGCATGTAAATGTTGGGTATAAGACAGCATGAATAAGCCGTCATGTTCATTCGGCTGGAAGAACATGCTCACGCCACCCGGGCAGGCAGCTGTTTTGTATTAACCCCTTGGCACAGAAGCCAAATCTGGCTATTCATGCATTACCTTACTAAAGGCTTTATAATTCAAGATTTGAGCTTCACAGAGAGGGAGGCTCAAATGAAACAAAACACTTGAAACATTTAGAATCCCATCGTATTTCAGTTCATTTTTATAATTTTGGTACAGAAAAAGGGCCGCAAAAATCTTCATGAAAATTCAGCAATGAAATTGTAAAAAAAAATAAAAAATACTGAGAACTGGACATTTCTGGGATCATAAACTCCTTGACCATAAGTGTATTTCATCTGAGTGTGATATTCAAAATTTATGAGCCAAATATGATGAGCAAGTGGCTCCCCATGTTCTCATTGTGCACTGTCAAATCATAAAATAATAATTTTATAAACACATATCAACTTTTGACTCATGAAGTTCAAAATGAATTAATGATTTTCTAGCGGAATTCAGCAAGAATTTATCAGCATAGGCACAGATGGACATCGATAGTCACCAGTAACCTCTCCAAAACAAAATATATGCTTTTTCTCCATGATGAAGTTAAGAATTTTGTCCATTTTTTGCCTCAGAGCCCCATCAGCCAGCACATATAATCATTAAAGTTCTGCTTAATTTACAGTTAGAATATTCACCCTGCAACGGAAGCTAGCACTTCCCATCTCCAAGCACCCAAGCGAAACACCAGCTTGTATAAACGCTTTCCGCACCATATAAGGAGCAAGTATAACTCACTAACATAGTAATATCTGAAATATACAGTACTGTGCAAGAGTCTTAGGCATGTTTAAAATAATTTCATAAGGCAAATATGCTTGCAAAAGTAAAGAAATTAAAAGTTTCTAACAACTGAAAAATGTACTAAACAGAGCTGTAAACTGTTAAAAGCTAAATCAAATCAATATTTGGTGTGACTACCCTATGCCAAAAAATTTGGGACATTGGCCTGTGGTGCTGTTATTTTATAAGATAATTGGCTTTTTGCTTGTCCCATCCAGAGTGGAAAACTTGCCACTGTTCTTCTGCAGACTGACTGTCTCACTTGTGTCTCTCCCTCCAAGAAACTGCAGACAGCCATGATGATGTTGACATCAGGGCTCTATGAAGGCGATATGATCTGTATTGACTGTTTTTTTAAATGAAATATGAACATGAGGGAAGCTTTCCTACTTTAGTGCAACACTTTTAGAGATGATGGCATTGAGTGCAAATTTATAACGCCAAATAAGTAGTGCATGCTGCAAACACTGCCCTGAGAAGACTTCTAATAAGTCCCTCTACAGAGATACCAAACTGCAATAGCAGTTATACAAAGTAGTGGCCTGTTGTGAATGTGACATGCCACCAATCAAGATGTCTTTATCATACTTGGAGCTCTGTGGCATTTGAACAAGAAGACGTCACCGTGTGACAGTTTGCAATTTGTGGATGTGGTGACTAAACATGTTAAAAATAACATGACAAAAACCAGATCGGAGTTAAAAAAAATGTCATATCAGTCTAACGTTACTTTTTAATAAATAAACCTGAAAGAGCGCCCATGCAGTGACAAAATCTAGAATGTAATCAGGTGAGCTAATGTTGGCTTGATCACAGTGACTGGATGAGAATGAAATCCTTTGGTATACAATTTGCTGATATACTTAGCGCCATTAAAAACACAATGGTGAGGTCTGTACTGTATTTGCGGCAAATTGAAGAATCAATTGATTTTTATTGCTTTTCCAGTGTGGCACGAGAGGAAATAAATAAAAGCGCTTGTAATCCCGACACGCGCCTCGCGAACGTGTCAAGCACTTCAGTAATAACAAACATTCAGTTGTTTGTGACGTGTACAGTGACACTTGACTTGTCTTTTGGGTATGGTCAATAGCCTACATAAAGCCAACAAAAAAACGAAAAATACTACTGCATCAAGAAAATGGTACAGCTTGTGACACTAGAGAGAAAAAGAGCCATTGGCATGTCACGGGCAGGTCTCACCCGCCGAGAGGTGGTGCGTCATTTGCCCTGTCACCGTTCAAGAATCAGTCGGCTGTCTATCCACTAATGGAACACAGGCACTGTCACTGACCGACCCCACGTAAGGCAGCCACAAGTGACTATGGAAGCTCAAGAGCGCCACATCTGGTTGCAGCCGGTATGTGACAGATTCCAGACAGCAACCTAAACTGATCATGAGACGAGGGGACCGAAACGATTGAGGGTGAGTGCAGGTACCGTTTGACGCCGTCTATGTGAGCAAAACATGCGTGCGCACCGCTCCTGCAGAAAACCCATATTCTTCTAGAGTGTGTAGTCTACAGCTACTTGCCAGATTAACTGCAGAAAACATGCATATGAGAGCAGCAGGTTTAGACTGGCCACATGCAGCACCTTGCATGCAGAAGGGAACACATGTTAATGAACAGCAGACAAGAGTTACCCCGAAGGGACGATTGAAAGCCCGCCTTCTATGCACGGTAGTGTTAACGAGAGTTAAGTAATGTTTCAAGTTGTCTGCCTTAACGAGCTCCCCAAGCTACACCCCATAGCAATGCTCATTTCAGTCTAATCAATTTAACCTTCTGTTTTTGGAAGATTTATAACCCTCCCTAGACACTCATGAGTATAAGTATAAAAAAAACAACACAGTATGGAGCCTTGAACATACAGTATAGATTATTCACTTGTTTGTGGGTGCTGGTGTCCCGAAAGAATTATTTCTTAATTTTTATCAAAGGTGTTCATATTGCTGCTGCTGACTGTCGGCGAAAAAGTACTTTCAATATGTGGAGCCAAAATATGCGAAAACGTCCTTCTATGAAACTAGAGTGTCTGCACTTCAAGCACATGAGCATTGCGTGATTATGATTCAGAAATTTATGAGTAGAGCAGAATGAAAAGGGATTATTCACTGAAGAGACTCAAAAGAGCAGGCTCACACTCACCACTTGCAGCAGAGAGAGGTATCCCAGCCCCACATTGTCATAGTTCACTTTGACGTTAACCCAGCGCACCTCATTGGTGTACAGGAGAGCCATGCACTCGGTCCTGTTGTTAACAACACTGATGGGGAAGACCTCCTCGCTGGTGGTGTTGATACATCGATAAAACTTTCCGGCAAACAGGTTAACCCCCATGATGCTGAATATAAGCCAGAAGATGAGGCACACCAGCAGCACGTTGAAAATGGAGGGAATGGCTCCCACCAGTGCATTCACCACCACCTGCCAATCCGGAGAGGGGCAGAGTATGATCACTACTTCCCTTTGGTTTATGAGGAGATTACAGACAAATAAGACACATTCTTATGCTGTGCCTTGAATGCAGATTCCATTAAAAACTAACAGTGAACACAACAGCAGATTATTATAATTATTTTATTATTATACTTATTACAAACCCCAATTCCAATGAAGTTGGGGCGTTATGTAAAACACGAATAAAAACAGAATGCAATGATTTTCAAATCTCATAAACCCACATTTCATTCACAATAGAACATAGATACAAATCTGATGTTGAAAGTGAGACATTGTACTATTTCATTAGAAATATTAGCTCATTTTGAATTTGATGGCAGCAACACAGGGTCGCGCATGCGCAAATCGACTTTAGCATCAGATTAACGTGCCAGACTTCTGCCATCGTAGTTGCGAAAACTCCCTAATTTTGAGAGTTTTCGGAGTTTCATTGATTGAAAACAGGTCAAGAATTATTTTATTCGTGCTAATTTTAGCTTAACTTAAAGAGAACTGGCGACACCCGATGGTACTTTGCATTTTTTTTTAGTCAAGTAAGTCAATTTTATTTAGACTGAAAACAGGTCATGACCAATCATTATCTTTAAGGGATGGTTTGAGGGGAAGCCCTATTGCCAGTTTACAAGCCGCCACTGATTTACAGAACCTATGCGTGTATTAATCTCTGCAAAATATCCATGTGTGCAGTACTGCAGGACATCCCACTCGTACGCTCCATCAGTACCACAGACCTCACGTTTCTTCTCCATTTCCCTGGGATATTTCAGTTCCTGTTCATGTCTGAGGAAGGGTTATGATAATAGATGAGGACAGCAGTGTGACTTACCCTCATTCCCTCAAATCTAGACAGGGCTCTGAGAGGTCTTAAAGCCCTCAGTGTTCGCAGAGATTTGATGGGTCCCAGCTCAGAGTATCCCATTAAGTTTGCTGTCAAACTGATCAAGGAAACCTGAAGCAAGATAAAAGTCCTGCTAAATGAATGTAATCAAATCATGTATGGCACAGTCCTTTAGTATTTGGACAGTCACTCTGGACAAAAATAGCTGAAATTCCTTAGATCACCCAAAATACAGCAGATGTTGAAAGCGGGCAGTAGAATCCTGATGTCACCTGGTCCAGGAGAGGAAGTGCACAGCACCGTAGATATCAAAGGACCCAAGCTTCTCAGTTCCCCATTTCCCACACAAGCTTGGACAGCACTGTGGATCATCATTACATTAGGCTTCCAACTCTCCCAGATCTAAGGTGACAGTGGAAACCCATCTAACTAACTGGCTACCTTCCATCAGAAGTCTGGGAGTGTTCAGCTCAAGAGCTACCAAACTGTGTATATTATGTCTCTTTCCAACGTAAGGTGATGCCAACTGTTCCTTTGGCCAGTTAAATCACGACAAGACAGCGTTCCCATCTCGCCTAGCTAGCTTCACCTAAGTGTCATAAAGCCTTTTAAGCTTTCAAATATTTTTCTTCAGCAATTTCCTTTCGTATTGTAAAGTAAAACAGTTTTTTTTGTGTGCTGTCATATCAAGTGTCTGGAGTAAAAAGCCAACACAAAAAAGATATGGTCACTGTCCAAATGCATGTGGACTGCATTGTGTATAATGGCACAATAAAATAATGGAGGGATCTGACAAATCACATTTCTTATATTTTTTCATTGATAATCAAAAGCAAAATACATTTTGTAAGTTTTTAGAGTGCAAAAAGGGGTGAGGGAATTGCAGTGTGATGTGTAAAGGACACAACATTTGTTCTGGACAGTATGATGTTTTTTTTCTTAAATCAGTTCATAAATAACAGTTTTTAAATCCAGTAGGCCTACTTACGTCCACTATGAGGAAATCCAACCAGCACCAAGCATTTGTAAAATATGTCTTAAATCCATAAGCCACCCATTTTAGGAGCATTTCAATAACAAAAACGTAGGTGAAAACTTTGTCTGCATATTCCAGGATAATTTTTATGGTTCGTCGGCGTTCTATGTAGATGTCCTCAAAGGCCTGGGAAAATATACATGGATATAAAGAATTAAAATATAAAACAAACCCTAATAACTGGTGATAGATACTTGCAGTTAAATTAACTGTGCCTTCCCTACGAATCCATTTTCAACTGAAAAATGCATATTTGCTCAGAAAAGGGAAGAGTAGCAGAATTGACTTCAACCTTTGATTCTTATTGATCTTAAACCCTGTCTACGTCCACCTTGGTCAAAAAATTCCTTCAAGATGGTGCTACCCAGGGCTATGATTGAGCCTGCTGTTGTAAAAAAAAAAAAACATAATTACTGGTGATCTGATATAATTTCTGAAGTTAACCAAAAACACATATAACAGTAAGTTATTTACTGCCTCCATTGGGCCCTACAATCACAGAAGGCTTTGAAAACATGAAAAATGCAGTTTATAAAAAAGTGACATGGCATGCGCATATTGAATAAATGAACAATAAGACAGCTTAAGTTCAATTCAGGGAACATTTTTGAGGTGTAGAGTCAGTGAACTGCAGTCTTGAAATCCAAGCAACATTTTTTTTTGGAAAATTTTGGAATCCCTAGGTTTCAACCTGGCAATATAATGGTAAAACGGGAGAAATTTTGGGCTAACATACTGTATAGCCTTGTAATCATATGAATATGGGTGAATCCACCCATCTAAATGTGATATTTCTAGCTATAGCTACCTACTGGTGTAGACTGACATATCTAACAAGAGTGCTCGTAGAGCACAGTATCCCCTGCCGGGCTTGGATATAATGAGCAAATGTAACACAGCACCTGAAGATTCCTCTTTCAATCACTGGCCAATAATAATGCATTAAATACTAGGAGCCTATCTGAAATAGTTGCATAATAAATATCATCAGTGGCCTTGGCATGGCATTGCTTGTAATCTATTTTAAAGCTATAGTACATAACTTTTACATGTCCGTAAATGTCCATTTCTTCCAAGCCACTACTAGAGGAGATGACACAATGCTGATTAAGCCGATCGGCCCCTCTAACGTCTCGCTGTATTTTTCAGTATTTGTTGTTTGTATTGTGTGTCGACTGGCGACATTCCCGCCCTGGCACACAGGAAATAACGTTTTATTTCAAAACAAGAAGGGAAGGGGAGGAAGAGTGGAGAGTCTCCAAGCAAGAGAGCTCCGGACCCCACGTGACTTGTTTTGTTTGGACCAGTGCCACAGATTTCAAGCCTTCTGAGTTCACAACTCACTTTAATTCGAACAATGTTGGACTTTATATCGAAAAACTAAATCAGTTAAATATTACAGACTCTGAGATTTATGGAATAATTCGTGAGTACTTGCATTTGCGTAGTTACCACAGTACAGGAGAACAGTGCCGTGACAAACTAAAGAAACTGCGGATGCGATTGATCAAAAAGGAGGACGCAGTGTGAAAGTCTGGCAGCTCAAGTTATGAGAAAGATACATTTTCGTAGTATAGGCAGTGGGCAGCAAAATCGGCCAAAACTGCAAGGGCGAAAGTACTCCGTTTTCAGATACCTCATACAGACACATTTGTAGAACGGGTCGATATACCCAAGTGTAGACCGGAGACCGTAGAAATCCGGTGGGTCTGAGTTTAGAGGTAAACATAGACAATGAGCAGTAATAGGGGACCAACAGCTTATGTCCATAAGCTGCTTCGGTGTATACAGTGCCCTCCATAATTATTGGCACCCCTGGTTAAGATGTGTTCTTTAGCTTCTAATAAATTCTGTTTTTTTCTAAATAATATAGGACCACAATGAAAAAAGAGGGAAGTCCAACCTTTAATTACCTTCGCCAGCGACTTCGCTGACGAAGGTAATGTTTTGATCCCCGTGTATTTATTTGTTTGTGTGTCTGTCTGTCTGTCTGTGTGTATGTGTATCGAATAACTCAAAAAGTACCAAACGGAATTTCATAAAATTTGGTGGGTTGATTTGGCATGACCTGAGAATCAATCGATTAGATTTTGGGAGTGATCGGGTCAAAGGTCAAGGTCAAGGCCACGAAAACGTCAAAACCAAATTTCGGCCATATCTCGGTCAGTTTTTATCCGATCGGCATGAATCCAACGCCAAAATGTGCAGAATTATATACCCAATGCTGTGGCGAGGGATTCAGTGGCGTCGGCGAAGGTAGGCGCTCTACCGAGTGCCCGTTCTAGTTCAAGCGCATGTATTCAGTGGGGAAAAAAATTCCACATTAAGAAATAATTCTTTTACATCAAATCATGTGTGCCACAATTATTAGCACCCCTGATGCTAATACTTTGTACAACCCCTTTTGCCAACAAAACAGTCCTAATCTTCTCCTATAATGTTTCACAAGATGGGAGAATACAGAAAGAGGGACCTTCGACCATTCTTCTTTGCACAATCTCTCTAAATCATCCAGCGACCTGGGTCCTCTCCTCTGCACTCTCCTCTTTAGCTCACTCCGCTGATTTTCAATGGGGTTGAGGTCTGGGCACTGAGATGGCCATGGGAGGAGTTTGATTCTTTGTCTGGTGAACCATTTCTGTGTAGATTTTACTGCATGTTTAGGGTCATTATCCTGCTGAAAGACCCAGTGATGACCCATCTTCAGCTTTCAAGCAGAGGCCACCAGATTTTGATTTAAAATGTCCTGGTATTTCAAAGCGTTCATGATGCCATGCACCCTAACAAGGTTCCCAGGGCCTCTGGAAGAGAAACAGGCCCACAGCATCACCGATCCTCCCCCATACTTCACAGTGGGCATGAGGTGCTTTTCTGCATACTCATCTTTTGTGTTCCGCCAGACCCACTTAGAGTGTTTGTTGCCAAAAAGCTCCACCTTGGTCTCATCTGACCAAAGCACACGGTCCCAGTTGAAGTCCCAGTACCGCTTAGCGAACTCCAGACGTTTGTGATTATGATTGTGAGTGAGAAAAGGTTTTTTCCATGCATGCCTCCTAAACAGCTTGTTGGCATCTAGATAGCACCTGATTGTTGTTTTATAGACTTTGTGACCCCAAGATGCTGCCATTTGTTGCAATTCTTTAACAGTGAGCTTTGGAGAACTTTTTATTTCTTTTACCATCCTCCTCACTGTGCGTGATGGCAAAATGACCTTGCATCCTAGTCCAGGCTTGTTTACCACTGTTCCAGTCATTTTATATTTCTTAATGATTCCTCTGACGGTAGATATGGTCAGGTGCAGGCGAGTGGCTATTTTCTTGAAGCCACTGCCTGACTTGTGAAGGTCGACACACATCTGCCTTACTTGAATGGTGTGTTCCTTAATCTTTCCCATGTTGAAGAGTGGATAAGAGAAAGGGCCTATGTTTCACATCATATTTATACCCCAGAGAAATTACATTTATTTCCTAGGAATTGTTAGGGGAGTCAATAATTGTGGAACAGGTGATTTTATGAAAAATAATTATTTCTTAGTCAGGGATTTTTTTTCCATTAAAATTCACTTGAGTTGAAAGTCACATTTTTCAGTGTGAGAGCATGCTTCTGCAATAAAAATTGAATTTATTTTAAGGCTTTTAACACATCTTAACCTGGGGTGCCATAATTATGGAGGGCGCTGTATATAGGGACCTGCTGGTTCGTGTGCATAGCTGTGGTGTGTCCTCAGCGTGAAGTACCGAACAGCTTCTGTGCTCGTGTATGACGAAGACGGTAGTTTTTGGAAAATGCCCGTGGTAATGGTTTACTTATTGCGTTGGAATGACCAGCATTCCCTTGCGGAAAATGGTCGTGTTATGGATAGTACGCGACAGCTAGAGAAAGCTCTGGTTATGTTATGAACATAATACAGGTTTTACAGACCTTAAGCTCCATTAGCGTGAACAGTTGCTTATGTGGATCTAGCGAATCGATAACATGGGTATACCTCATGGGGAAGAGCCAGCTGTATAGTTCTAATAACACAAAATTTCTCTAGGGGGTGACAGAAGTTACACACTATGGGCTCTAATTTCATAGACCAGGCGCGGCGCAACGGCGTGTGTCCTGGCGTATGAGGCAATTTTGTGCCCGGGGTACTCTGGCATAAGTACTCCTCTGTCCCGCCTCAGCCCCCTCCTTCCAGCGCAAGTTGGCAAAGAAAGCGACACAGCCAAATCTTGCTCACTGGCAAGAGCAACGATGTATAGCGTGTTCCTATTATTACAAACTGTTGCTGTTTTACATTTTTGGATATCCCGTTTGTTGGTGATATATTTTTATTCTTTGTTTCATTATAAATCTGTTCTCATATCAATACTTTTACTTTTTGCTGGCCGGTGGACATGGAGTATTTTGCATTTTGTGTCGGACAGTCTTGATCATACATGCGATAATTTCTTCACACTGTCAATGGTCATGGAATTGATTTGCTCACTGACAACAAGTACTATTTTATCTCTGCTGTGGAAATAAAGCGTGAATCTGTTCGATCCATCTTACTAATTTTCAAAAGAAAGACCGAATAAAGACTGCTGTCTATCTTCAACGGAAGAAAACAGACGAATAGGCTAAAAAGACCAAGAAAAGTCGATAGCTATCTATTTGCATTTTGTGAAGGTCGAACACAAACATAAGTTTGCACGTCTAATAGATCCTGAAAAATTAGAACTTTTATGTCTTTCGGACACGGAGCTTATTCAGATAGTTACATTAAATAGTGCTTCCTGTAATTATTTCTTGCATTGAAATGTACCTGACATTCTGGAAACCTGCCTGTGAGGTTTCGGTGATGTGTGCGCACTGTGCGCCGGTCAGCCAAATTACCACTACACAGAAATTAAACCAGTTTGGAGATGGCGAACTTTCTGCGCAACTCCAGCGGAGACTTTTTCTACGAAATTGTCACTGCGTCTTGATGAATAAGTGACACCTCCCCCTACTACGCCGCCACACCCATCTCGGCGCACGTTCGTCAACCAAAGGCTGCGCACCTCACGAAATTACCACTGCGTGGGCTGCGCCGGACGAAATTACCACTGCGCGGGCTGCGCCACGCTACGCCACCTGCGCTGCGCCAGGAAATTAGAGCCCGATAGCTTTAATCTGATCAAAAATATAATGTAGACATTATTATGAATCCAACTTTAAAAATTTGATATACGCTAAACCAATATATGCTTGTGATTTTTGTAGTTTCATGAAAATTCCTCAAAAAATGTGGGAGGAGTTGATTTCAGAACATAAGTACCCTCCCACAATACAATAAGTCATCATTTAACGTCAAGGGCATTAACTCAGATACAGTGCCCTCAATAATTATTGCCACCACTGGTTAAGATGTGTAAAAACTCTTAAAATAAATTCTATTTTTATTGCAGAAGCATATTCTCACACTGAAAATTGTAGAAAAATGTTCCCTTTTTAAGAGAAAAAAAAAATCCCTGACTACGAAATAATTATTTTTCGTACAATCACCTGTTCCACAATTATTGGCATCCCTAACAATTCCTTGGAAATTAATGTAATTGAAGTACTTCTGTCATTTCTACAGTAGTTTACAAAGTTGATCGAGTATCTAGGAACATATAATTATTAATTCATCACTTCCTGTTTCCCTGGGGTATAAATATGACGTGACACAGAGGCCATTTCCCTTATCCACTCTTCAACATGGGAAAAACAAAGGAACACACCATTCAAGTAAGGCAGATGTGTGTCGACCTTCTCAAGTCAGGCAATGGCTACAAGAAAATAGCCACTCGCCTGCACCTGCCCATATCTACTGTCAGAGGAATCATTAAGAAGTTTAAAACAACTGGAACAGTGGTAAACAAGCCTGGACGAGGACACATGTTTATTTTGCCACCATGCACAGTGAGGAGTATGGTAAGAGAAATAAAAAGTTCTCCAAAGCTCACTGGTAAAGAATTGCAACAAATGGTAGCACCTTGGGGTCACAAAGTCTCCAACACAATCATCAGGTGCTATCTACATGCCAACAAGCTGTTTGTAAGGCATGCATGGGAAAAAGCTTTTCTCACTCACAATCATAAACGCAAACATCTGGAGTTCGCTAAGAGGTACTGGGACTTCAACTGGGACCGTGTGCTTTGGTCAGATGAGACTAAGATAGAGCTTTTTGGCAACAAACACCCTAAGTGGGTCTGGCAGAATACAAAAGATGAGTATGCAGAAAAGCACCTCACGCCCACTGTGAAGCATGGGGAGGATCGGTGATGCTGTGGGCCTGTTTCTCTTCCAGAGGAACATCAAAATCTGGTGGCCTCTGCCCAAAAACTGAAGATGGGTTGTCACTGGGTCTTTCAGCAAGATAATGACCCTAAACATGTGGCCAAATCTTTGCAGAAATGGTTCAGCAGACACAGAATCAAGCTCCTCCCATGGTCATCGCAATCTCCAGACCTCAACCCCATTGAAAACCAGTGGAGTGAGCTAAAGAGGAGAGTGCAGAGGAGAGGACCCAGGTCGCTGGATGATTTAGAGAGATTGTGCAAAGAAGAATGGTCGAAGATCCCTCTTTCAGTATTCTCCCATCTTGTGAAATATTATAGGAGAAGATCAGGTGCTGTTTTGTTGGCAAAAAGGGGTTGTACAAAGCATTAACATCAGAGGTGCTAATAATTGTGGCACAAATGATTTGATGTAAAAGAATTATTTCTTAATGTGGGATTTTTTTCCCCACTGAATAAATGCACTTGAATTAAAGGTTCTATTTTCCTCTTTTTTTCATTGTGGTGAATGTGGTCCTATATTATTTAGAAAAAAAACTGAATTTATTAGAAGCTAAAGAACACATCTTAACCAGGGGAGCCAATAATTATGGAGGGCGCTGTAAATGTTAATTCGGCACAAAGAAAATGCAATATGCGCATAACCAATGTGTGTTTATCATTTTTTTAAAGTTTCAGGAAAATCCCTCAAGAAATATGGGAGGGGTTGATTTCAGAACATACGTACCTTCTCAAGGATATACAAAAATTCACCGTTTAACTCTGTTACATATTAGTTCGGCACAACAGTAATGATATGCGCATAACCAATATCTATTTATCATTTCTTTAAAGTTTTATGAAAATCTCTCAAAAACTGTGGGAGGAGTCGAGAACTCAAGCACCCTTCCTGGGGCGTTTTGGGGGGTGGGTGGACGGACGAGCGGACGGACGGACAAATGGACATCGCCACGACATAATCCCCCTTCGGTCTCCGACCAGAGGGGGATAATAAAAGTGAATCATTGAGCAACATGAAGTTTCAAAATCACTTCTGGAACTAGCACTGTCAGCCTTCTCTGTGTACAGTAACATACGGTACGTTCCTTCATTCAATATCAGAGGGACAGTAAAGAGGAAGCATTTTGATCAGGTGTGTCTTATGACAAAATTAAAACAGGTGCTACTGTCAAATGTCACTCTTACCTAGACAGGAAGGTTATTAAACAAGCTGGGACAAGTAGGGTAGCACCTTGCAGTCTGTTAATATTGATGATTGGGAGACCCACTTTAATGTCAACAGAAAAGCATGTAGGCTTATATAAATACCTCTGTGTGCTTCAGCAAGTGATGGTCAGTCCCTATTTTAACGAGTACAGCGCAGATATTTCCGAAAATTTGTCTTTAATTGGGGGAAATGAAAAATTCCACACCTCTTACTATGACAAGGGGGCAGGGCTTCAAATCAATCAATTGCATTGATGCCACATGGCATAAGCAATACAGGATACACATACCAAAGCTCCACTGCTGAGGAGAATCATGAAGACGATGAAGGTCTCAAAGTAGTCGTGCTCCACAATGGTGAAACATGTTCTGCGAAGGTTCCACCATTTCTTCCCTTTGTCCTTTGTAATGTCCACAGTCAAGCAAGGACAACGTCTGATGCAACCTTGAAGAGGTAAAATGTCTAACTGTTTATTTCATGCTCATATACATTCATTCATTCATCCATCTATTCATCCCTTCATTGTTTCACACATTCATTCATCAGGAATCGAAAATTATCCTAATTAATTCCTTGTATATTAGTCAGAGAAGTCAGCTGGTTGAATTAGTGGGATGAAGTAATACACAGCAGGGCCTCCACTTCCCGACCAACCGGCATGTATGGAGTTAGCAAGTCCTTTTCTCACAATCAGTAGTCAAGTTAATTTATCTCAAAATACAGCCATATTTATTTCCAAACCCAACGGCTGATACAGAGGGTTATGCACAACCACTCAAAAGCTTCGCTAACGATTTTTGCACTGAGTAATGACACACCTTCAGTAATTGTTTCAGTCCATGTAAAAACCTATTGAGAATAATGCCTTTTGTAAAACTAAACGAATGCTGTCAGTGGAAAGTTGGGTGTATCCCCAAAACTACAGCATTCTACCCATGGGAAAAATTCATAGTTTGGCTAACTGGTGACGCCACAGGAAAGGGTATAGGTTCCACAAAAAATTCCATAATAACTGCTGTAGGCTTCAGGATTGTTCAGAAAAGCATACCTAGTTCCAAAAGGCACAAGTTTACGTTTTTCATTTTAGAAAAAGTACAGTTTGGATCAAAGATCGAGCACAAAAAATATGACAGTATGATGTGATTCATGTCAAAACAGTCTGAGTTAGAGTGTGTGGAAATGTCAAGTTTGTCCTGTTGGTGCTCGTGCTTCAGGATAGTTACACAAACATTCTAAGCAATAGTGTGCATCCTGTATGGAGGAGGAATGAACAAGGGAAGATTCATGCCACTCCCATAAAATCTGTTTTAGTTATCGGGCGAATATGAAGGATCTGTGGCGGCGACGGTGGCAATGACGCTAAAGGTTATTCCATAATGTCCCATAATATTCCATATTCCATAATGTCCCCAAAACTTTAGGGAAATGTGTCTTTAAAAAAATATTTTTTTACTGCAGGTGACAGAACTCTCTCATTATTACTGATAAATCGCATAGAAGAAGAAGAAAGCCTGTACGAGCCTCGTGGCCCAATGGGCCAGTGCTTAATCCCGGTTTCCATGGCATGAAGCAACTAGGAGTATTGCTACTCCCCCTGGATGGGATGCCAGTCCATCGCAGGTACTCCCCCCAGCTCTTAAAAAAGTTTCCCTGCATATTTGCTGGTACCCATTTGCACACCTGGGTGGAGTGAGGCGTGGAGTGTGGGAAAGTGTTTTGCCCAAGTGCGAGGGCTGGGGCTTGAACTCAGGACCTTACGATCTCAAGTCAAGCCTACTTGACCACTGTGTTACAGTCACACATTGTACCTACACGGAAATACTGGGCTCACTGATGTGCTGTACGGCCTCCTTCTGGGGCCAGTCAATGGGAGAGATATGATAGGCTGGTAGAATAAAAATCCATCTGAGGCTCTACTCTGTACCTTCAGTGAAACAGGCCTCTGGTTCCTCTGGCTCCGGCTCTTCCTCTTCCTCCTCCTCCTTCTCTGGCTCCGGAGGCACATAGTCCACAGTGCTGCATTCTGAGGACTCATCAAGGGCACCGAGAAGCTATAAAGTGGGAAATGGTGAGAGAAGGAGAATGACCCATTCTTCTCAGGAGTCGAAGTTTTATTCACAAGTGAGAGTACTGTATTTACATGTGAAACTGTGAGTAATTCAAATTTCAGATCTTTCTATCAACAGCAATAATGCCACATTATGATACACCAATAAATACTGGGATGATTGACATTTTATGGACAACTAAGAGATGAAAGTCCAAAGACAAAAAAATGACAATTTATTTACAAGAATGACAAGCGTTAAATACCACTTGTAGATAAAATCTCTGTTACACTAAGTGGCTGCCATGACCTCTGCTGCTATAGCTACTTGGTCAAAATGAACGGATGTCATTGCTGTGCTTGTTGTCCAAGCAGAGATCATGTCCAGGAAATTCAAACAGTACAGCTACAGGAATCAATAGCAGGAGACATTATAGCCCGAGTGGTTTCACTGAGCCAGGGGGCTCAGATGTGTCCTCATTGCTTGCGGGCTCAGACGAGATTATAAATGCACGAGTGACGTAACGTCATAAAGGAATTGTTATTCAATGCATCGTTATTTCCATATTTACCTTCTATTTGGCCACTGTTGTAAACAATCAAATTGAATGAGGTTTATAATGTGTAAAAAATCTAAATGAAAAATGAAATGTACCATGACTTTAATTAATGGCAGACTAAGCAGAATTTTTTTATCCTGAAAATATTGTGGAATAACTACAGTAAGTCATGTGATGAACTTGTAAACTCTGTCTTTGCACCAATATGTCGAGAACATTCTCCTCTGCCCACAGTTTTTCTAATTCTTCAGGATGTTTTTAGGCATAGCATGGGGAGGAGTCCCTGTGGCGAATGAGCCTGTCTGGAAAGTTCAGGAATCAGGGTTCATTTAATATGAAGAGTTTGTTTCCAAAATGAAATAAGTGTCAAAATGACAGAAATTGAGATAGTACTATTTAGCGATAGCCTGTGGTTCTTAAACATCTATAATATGTATTTTTTCATGGTCAAAGTCTGAGTTTTTTGATCAAATGCAATAGGCGCCAACATAGAAAAAGCTGATTTATGGAAAATGAGTAAACTGAATATACTGCACTTTGGAAACAGACTCTTCATATCCAATATCCAATGTACTAATTCTTCTAACAAAAAGTAGAGTGCTTGTTTTGACCCATGAAGGTTTTCTACATTCACAAGTATCCTACCCTTGTCTTACACTCATTTGTTAAGCCCCACTGAACGTGACTTCCTCAATGGAGCTGTGCCTGATTGTTTGAGTGTAGAATCTCAGGTTATCTGATCTCCCAATGGATAAAAGTTGCGAAAATACATTCTGAATTAATATTTTGTTATTGGAACAGTAATATACAACAGGTAAATGTCCACTCTTACTTTTCTTGGATGACCGGCTTCTTTTTCTTCGTCATCTGAGGAGGACCCATCCTCATCCTCCTCCGGATTTTCTAAATCAGATTCTTCCCGTGCGATGGGAACATTGAGGGGCACATTTGCTTTGTTGCTGGGATAGACTTCATCAGCAGGGTTTGCCACACCATCCACCATTTTGAAATCCGATTCCCCAGAATCCATGTGGTTCAACATAATGCTCTCTTTCTTCGTACTGTCAACATCACCATTCACATCATCCTCAGGAACTTTTTTTCTCAGCAGACGCCTGATCTTCCTGGCTACAAAGGCCTTCACCCAGTCAATGCCCCTAGTGATTCTGCCAATGGCAATCTGCAAGTTATTCTCCGAGTCGTCGTCTCCTCCCGCCAAGTTATCCCCGCTGAACGAACTAAGAAGCAAGGCCAAGAAGAGATTCAGGACCTACAGAGAGAGAAAAAAATCACACATACAGTCGATAATTCTTCTAATTAATCCACAGACTAAAAAATAAAAATGCTTGTCAGGAAGTCCAATGTAGCAAACAATAAGTGGGTCTGTAGTGGACTGTCTACTGTTGGACATCATGGTAGAATGTATGAGATAATAGAACAATCAAATCAAGTAAATCCATGAGCGATTAAGACAAAATACACTACTTGCACCATGGGGAAATTTATTCTCTGCATTTGACCCTTCTCAGTTACTAAGGAGCGGTGGGCAACCATAGTGCAGCACCTGGGGACCAACTCCAGTTTTAAAGCTGAAGCCTTGGTCAGGGGCGATGGCAGAAGTGTTCCTATCCAGCAAGTTTTCTGGGTGGGGGAAACTCGAGTACCCAAAGGAAACCCATGAGAACACAGGGAGATCATGCAAACTCCACGCAGAGAAGTCTTGGCCGACCAGGACTCGAACCCAGAAACTCATTATTGTGAGACAACAGTGCGTCATTAACAACTACTGCGTCATTATGCGCAGTCATCACAACACAGGCTACATATTTAAAGGCCAAATTAATCAAATCACTGTAAAATACAGAACGATTAAATGCCATGTGATACAGCGCAGTATTTAATTTACCAGGTGATGGTGTTGAGTAATGTACGCCAGTGGTGCTCAACGTTGGTCCTGTATGCTGGTTTTGGTCTCAGCCCCAGTTGAAATCTTAGGAATTTCACAAGCTGTTAATGCGTCTTAATCAGGTGCATACATGCCAAAAGAAAAAAACTTCATTTCCACATTGTAATGTACTGGACACGACTGCATAAAAAGAGGAAAAAATGTAACCAATCAAATTGAAGAATTAAAAGTTCATTGGTTGGGACAAAAACCAGTAGGTTGGGCCTCAGGACTGACATTGGGGACCACAGCATGTATTCAATATATATTTGTCAATTCAATTTTAAACTAGCATGACTCATATCAAATGTACGACATGTACAACACATATCAAATTAATGTGGTCATGAAGCAAGCATCGATAAATATTATGCTGCCTGTTGCTCTAGTCCAGGTAGCTAAGTTTAGTGCCAAAATGATGTTAGTCCATTTCTCGGTTCTGATTTATGATGGTGGATGGAAATCATGGTAACATTGGTCTGACAGACTAGTCTTCCTTAGTGAATCAAACATGGGAACCCAAAAAGAGCAGAAAACAATGCAAAAGTCCGATAAAGAAATAAGGGGGGTGGAGGGCTACGGCATTCATATATAGTTAATTAATAAAACAAATAATTAGAAGGTGCTCATTGGTTGAAAAAGCAAGTCTTCAAGAAAGTAGTGAAACCAAGCTTTAATCAATAGGCTAATTCATAATGGAACTTATCAAATAGAGCCAGAGACAATAATTTAATATCTACACAAGAATTTGACTTTTAATTTAAACCTGATCCTCGTATGGCTTGCTTCTATCTTCTGCCTAAAGTGCATAAAAACTTGACAAACCCACCAGGAAGACCTGTGATCTTGGGTAACGAGACACTTTCGGAACCCATTTCCAAATATGTAGACTTTTTTATTAAGCTGCTGCTCCCATCCCTACCGACCCATATGCAGGACACAACAGATGTCTTATGCAAAATTCAAGAGCTTAACTTTATTGGCCCTGAGACACTATTGGTATCTATGGACATGGAGGCCCTATACACTAACACTGAACACTATCAAGGTCTTGAAGTCCTCAAACACTTTTTAGATAGAAAAACTCATCCACAGAGTCCCCCTACTGACTTCTTGGTGGAATTGACTTAATGGACATTAAATAATAACATTTTTCTTTTACAGGATAGACTCTTCAAACTAATTAAAGGGTGCGCGATGGGGGCGTGTTCTAGCCCATCATATGCGGGCCTGTTTATGGGGAAATAGGAGGAAGATTTTGTGTTTAACCAGTGCAATGCATTTTTAGAAAAAATTGTTTGGTGGGCTAGATTCATCGATGATGTAATTGTTTGGTGGAAGGGGACAGAAGAAGAACTGTTGTTTTTTCATGGCTATTTGAATGCGGCTAATTCTAATGTCAGGCTCTCTCTCGAATATAATGTACATAAAATTCATTTTCTTGATCTTGAAATCTACAAGGATGCTGATGGGTATTTACACACAATATTTAGGAAGGAATCTCATAAAAATACTTTACTTCATGCAAATAGTTTTCATCCACCTACACTTATGAAGTACATCCCTTTCGGGCAGTTCCAGAGACTACGAAGAATCTGCGACAATGATCATGATTTTGATATTAAAAGTAAAGATATGTATTGTCGTTTTAAACAGCCGGGGTATTCATCAAAAATTTTAGACACAGCACTTGCGAGAGTGAGTTCTCTTGAATGCCAATCTTTACTTAAAAGAAAGCCTGCAAAACATAAGAAAGAGACAGTATTTTTTTCCAAGCGCTATAGTACTGAGGCTAATGGGATATGTAAAGATAATCAAAAAGAATTGGGATCTTCTTCAATGTGATGAGACATTTTACGAGATCTATTTAAAGAACCTCCAGTCTTTTCATTTCGAAGAGCGCCTACTATTGGAGATACGTTGGTAAGTAAGTAGTTACTTGCCAGCGAGAGATTATACGACTTTCTTACCAAGAGTGCCAAATAGTACTTTTAAATGTGGCCACTGTAAATATTGTGATACAGTAATCAAAACAAAATGGTTTACTCATCCAGTCACTCAACAAACACTTACAACAAAACATTTTATAAATTGTAAGACTACGTTTGTGGTTTATATTTTGACATGCTCTTTGTGTGATGCTTTTTATGCTGGGCGGACTAAACGCAGGCTACAGGACAGACTCGCTGAGCATAGATATGCAGCTAAGATTGGTAATCATGATTACGCAATGGTTAAACACGTTAAAGAATTACATAATGGGAATCTAGCACCTTTTTCTGCGATGGGAATTGATCATGTACCATTATCCTCGAGAAGAAGGTATAGGCTAAGAATTTTAAATCAGAAAGAGAATCGCAGGATTTATAAACTTAAAGCCATGAATTTCCCAGGGCTTAATGATTCAATTGAGATGTGGGCCTTCCATTAATATGATGTAGAGTGTGGCTGTTTAATAAGGAACCCACTGTGTTTTTCATTTTTCATTGATTGGTTTATTGAGTCAGGCTGATATATTTATTTTCTTTAGTATGTATATTTGTTTATATTAGGCTGCAGAGTGAATTTCTGGCATCATTCAATAATCATATAGTTTAACTAAGAAAGAAATTTGTCTTAAAATAGCTTTATTGGGGTGGTTGGCCTAACCCTGATATAATCAAGATAAAAGGTGAAGATTGTGAATTACTAAATTGTATGATGTTTCTTCATGATAATGGAATTTGTTTTGAATTTTAGATGAATTTTTGCTTATTTTGCACATCGCCCACTTCTATTGAAGCATATCAGGTTAATTAGATGATCTGGCCACAGTGTCTGTTTATTGCTTTGTTAAACCAGATATAATAAGAATTATTACATTAACTCAACCATTTAGGATAGTTGCATTTCAATATCTTTATAGAGATGTTGATTGTTCTTTTAAATGAATTTATTGATTTAGAGATGAATGAAATATGGAACTTTTCAAGTTTCTAAATTACAATACTGATGATATTATGTTTTAAGTTGTATAATTACTCATTTTGAAGGTAGAATTTCCTCACGCCTACTCCAACTGGAAATGATTAGCTGACTAATTGCTGTTGTTTTATATTACTCGGTCTGTAACATTGTCTAATACTCTAGTCCTGAGGAAGGCCTGTGTGTTAGGCCGAAACATGTTGGCAATGGTTTTTTTAAGAAGTTCCATTATGAACTAGCCTGTTGATTAAAGGTTTTTATTAGAATACGAGTGCCATGTTTTCACTGCTTTCTTGAAGAGCAGAAAACAAGTTTGGTATTGATGAAGATAAAAACTGAATAGCAACGTAGCATTTTTTCTTTTCGTATAGTGTGGCACTGAAATAACGAGAGGACAGTCTCTTCCTGCACCCTGGCCTGTAATGGAGATTGCATGGCAGCTGTTTGCAAATGCAAATATTCTGACTGACTCTCTTATCCAATCATAATGCAGGGACTGCTTATGTCAGATAATACATCCCTGCAATTAATGTATCATATGGTATTGACGGACATTTGGTTTCCTTGCTGTGAATTAATGCACTCTGCTGATCCATGGCAGCCCTCAAGTATCGTGTCACATGTTCCCTCAGCTGTCCAAGTTTATTCCCCGAGTGCCAGACACGCACTCTGGATGAGTCTTAGCACATATTCCAAGGTCACAACTGCCGTTCGCTGGATCAAGTCATACGATTTAGCGCTTACATTGAATAAATAGCTGTCCTTCTATCTGCTAATATTTGTCTTCAGGACAGAACTTGGCATCCGCAACGACCTGAAAATGCTGCGTTAGTTTTGGCACTCAATAGAGGAGCCATTTCCTTTTCATTCTATGAATAACCCGACAGGAAATGAAATTGGTTCTCTCCATGAATATATGTGACACTTTATAAATATACATTTGCTATTGAAAGCATCTCATTCGCATGTCCTTGTTCTCAAACACTGAATGCAATGTCAGGGATATATCTGTCAGTGACACTCTGATGCTTCCTCCTCATAAGCTTACTGCTCATAGCAAACATAGCTTAGTGCTTGCAATTTGCGCACCTCTGCAGTGATACCTAGGGCAGTGGTGAACCTTCCCAGGAACCGGCCCACCACAGTTCCTCCTAGTGCGCATCAATGACTCATCCAGGAAATCACAAAAGAACTCAGACTAAGATATAAAGAACTGCCGGCCTCATTTGCCTCAGTTAATGTCAGTGTTCATGATTCCATAAGAAGAAAGAGACTGGCCAAAAATGGAATCCCGAGGAGAGCTGCAAGGCGAAAGCCATTGCTGACCAAAGGAACACAAAGGCTCGACTCACATTTTTTGCTAAAAAAAAAAAATCTTGATGACCCCCAAGACTTTTAGGATAATAACCTGTGGGACTCGTCTCAAAAAAGGAACCTTTTGGAAGACATGGGTCCCTCTATATCTGGCATAAAGCCAACGCAGTATTTCACAAAAATTACATCATTTCAACCGTCAAGCACAGTGGTGGTAGCGTGATGGTCTAGGACTGCTTTGCTACTTCAGGAGTCAGGACTTGGGAAACTTGTCATAATAGATGGAACCTTGAATTCTGCTCTCCACCAGAAAATGCTGAGGGAGAATATTCAAGTCATCTGTTTGTGACTTAATGTGATGATACGCTCAGGAACCAGTCGCGAGAACCAAGCAATGTAGTAGATCTGATTTTATTGATCAAGGGGGAAATCCCCTGCAGGGCAGAAGGCAAAGGTACAAAGTTCGCTATCCAAAAATCACAATCCAGTTGGGCAAAAAAACAGAGACGAAAACCAGAGCAGCAATCACAGTACTCGTGGTCGGGCAAAAATAGGTTTGGTACACAGGCATGTCAGAGAAGCAAAGCCAAAATCCAGTGGGTGTAATCCAAACCGTAACCAGGGCAGCAATCACCAAATTCGTAGTCGGGCAGAAATGGGTCAAAAACACAGATGCAACAATAATCCAAAAACACAAAGCCAAAAATCGAAAACAGGGACGGTCCAGTCAGAAGAGAATCACGGAGAGTACAAGGCAAGAAAAAGCGTGGCATAAGCAAACTGGGAGAAATGTTCTGACAAGGGAATGCTGTGAAAAGACTCCTTATATACACTCACGGGAAGTCACATGCTTACCACACGGGTGCAGGAAGTTAGATTGATACAAAGGAAGCAAACATGAGGGAGAACCTAATCACTTGAAACAGGCAAAAACCAAAACGCGGACAGGGATCACAAGACAGCCTATAGGCAGAACACACAAATCCGGTTAGAGATTTCTAAGTGCACAGAGTGAGAGGCAGAACAGTGATTTAACAATTGCAGAGAATCTGCTAGAAGCACAGCAAAGTAAATTGAGTGAAGACAAGAGGCGGAGACTAGAACAGGGCGAATTCTGAGAGATCATTTGTCAATTAGTAGAGTGCAGCTATACAATCCCTAGTGCTCGTTAGTAAGTTAGTATTATATATATATATATATGTTGGTTAAGGATAGTAACTTTATCAAAAACAACAAACTGTTAGTATGGGTTTGGTAAAATAGAAAAGCAAGGCGAAGGAAGTAAACGAGATGGGAAGGTTGAAATCCAGAAACCATTAAATCACCCGAAAGTGTGGCACTCAGCACTGGGGCTGTGAGCAAATACATGACAGAAGACCAGACAGGGGGAGACAAAGTGCAATGCATAGCAAAAACAAAAACATGGACCGGAACGTAACTGCAGGAATGGAATATGGCAAAATACAAAACATGAAAAAACTAAACTTGATAAAACATGAAAATAATCAGGTATCTAAATCACAATACATAATTCAAGACATGGTCAGGCAAGGTAAAGGTCAAAATCCAAACAAGACAGAAGGGCAGACAGCAGAATCACAACACCTAAAGCTCAAATGTATGTTGG
The DNA here is from genome assembly GCA_029721435.1 of Gymnothorax reevesii. Lineage (NCBI taxonomy): Eukaryota > Metazoa > Chordata > Actinopteri > Anguilliformes > Muraenidae > Gymnothorax > Gymnothorax reevesii. Next base: position 62,083,044 of record CM056582.1, on the reverse strand, counting down.
TTAATGCAGCAGGACAATGATCCAAAGCACACGAGCAACTCCACCTTTGAATGGTTCAAATGAAACAAAATTTGGGTTTTGGAGTGGTCTAGTCCAAATCCTGACTTCAATCCCTTTGAGATGCTGCGGAATGTCGTAAAACAGGCCTTCATGCACGAAATCGCCCTACTATGGCTGTAAGAAAACAAATCTACAAAGAAGAGTGGGCCAAATTCCACCACAGCAATGTCATAAACTCAGTGTCAGTTATCACAAGTGTTTGGTTACAGTTATTGCCATCAATGGTGGCACAAACAGTAACTAGGTTTCACAGGGCAATAATTTTTTCATGTGTGATCAAGGTCTTGAATATCTCTTCACCATCAATAAATGAAATGATCATGTAAAAGCTGAACTTTGAATTTACTCATGTTGTCCTGGTCATATAGAGTGAATTAAAATTAGTTTGATGATCTAAAACATTTAAATATGACAAATAAGCAAAACAATGAGAAATTGGTAAGGGGGTAAATACTATTTCCACACCCCTGGAGCATTCATACCCGTAACGATCCATTTTATAATAATGTTGAATGACATCATTTCAGTTTAATATGAAGGAATCTCAGCATTTTTTAAAAATTAATCAGCCCTATAAACCTTTGCTTTCAAAATTTTATAATTTCAAGTCATTTCTCCACGAACTAGGGTGGAATTGCAGATTTTGTACCTGTGTGAGTTCAAACTCAACAAAGTAAGGGTCTATCTCTAAAATTATCACTGTATCCCACATTTACTGTACATCAACACCAATGGAATCATACACAAACAAACACCGACACACCAAATTACTCACCACAAGATTTCCAATAACCATGACCATCATAAAAACAATGAGACACATGGCCGTTCCAGCCACCTCCATGCAGTCCCACATGGTCTCGATCCATTCCCCACAGAGGATGCGGAAAACTATCAGAAAGGAGTGGAAGAAGTCGTTCATGTGCCACCGGGGAAGCTCGCAGTCTTCAGAGATCTTGCAAACGCAGTCTTGGTAGTTCTTGCCGAAAAGCTGCATGCCCACCACAGCGAAAATGAACACGATGATGGCGAGTACCAAGGTCAGGTTGCCCAAGGCACCCACTGAGTTCCCGATGATCTTGATCAGCATGTTGAGGGTCGGCCAAGACTTAGCCAGCTTGAAGACCCGAAGCTGTCTCCAAAACATACGACATAACAAAGATGCCTAGTCACTGATTCATGCAGAAGGGGAGTAATTCAGAATGACATACAGAAAATGGCTGAGAAATTACGAATACTGTATCTCCTTCACTTTTGGGGGGTTACCCCCTTTTTTCCCCACCGTGAATACAACCAAACTGGGGCATGTTTCCCAAAAGCACAGTTGGAACCATTGACTGTATATGGCCAACCTACTGTGAAACATACCCCTGTTTATTCTCCTGCTCTGATCGAATCAGGAGGAAGATGCCATGAAACGATTCCTCCAACTCACAACTCACACCGCCAATCACACAATGGCTATGGCGTCGAAGGGTAAAGCAATCTGTGTACAATTTGCTCACAGGGCTACATGCAACTAGGCAGCCAGGAGTTGCCATTAGAGAGAAATGACTGACAAATTTTAACTGGCTTGAGCCAATAATCGTCTTGCCTATACGGACCTCTAGCCATGGCCGGTGATGGCGTGGCTGGGATATGAACACCAGACTACACAGCTCCCTGACAAACCTCTTGGCTGTGAACCACTTGGAGTTTAAAAAAAAGTTGATAACACAACCTTTTGGACTTCTAAGAATATAAAAATTTGGGGAAAAAACACCATAATGTGGGACCATTAAGTGATCGGTTTAATTCATTGATGCCACATGCTTGAGCATGGTTCAAATTTCAGAGGTGACAGGGATTTGATGTCCTCCTTCAGCAAGGAGAAAATGCTCCCTATATGAAAAATTCCTGCATTTTAACCCTTTTGTGCAGTTTTTTCCTGTTACCTACGAGCCTATTTTGGTTTTATAACTTAGTATTTGTGCCACAGAGACTCTGGAAAATTCCAGTGAAGTAAGACATTTGGAAATTCAATAAAAGAATTATTCAGGAATTCAATTTTGGAATTTATGGACACCGACATCCATATATGCGCAAAGGAGTTAAGATTTTTGCGTAACTTGCGACCTCTCAACTACTTGAAACTTGAAGGACCTAAGTAGTTTTACTACTGAAACCTACTTTTTTTGCATTATTATTATTATTTACACATAAAAACAACCTGGTTCTTTTAGCAAATGCTAATTTTCTACTATAGTAATAACTTTACCTTTCACCTTAAGGCTGCAAAAGTTCAATGTGTATTAAAACAAATGCAGTCAACTTAAACATATCTATAGTATGATCATTATGAAAGCTTTTCATACCATGCCCATGCATTATATGTTGATGGAAACATTGAGTGGTTTTGTCAGAAAGTATTCTTAATTCAATATCTGAATTATGTTTAAAAGTTATCCTAGACCTAGAGTAATGTAGATCCAAATGTTTTTTTTTTTCAAACATATCGCTAAGTTGTTCAGTGGCCTTAAATTGAGCCCTCAGATGATATTATTGAGAGATTATCAATTTATCTTATTATGACTTTTCTTCCCATTTTTCACATACTGTATAACTCCTCCTGCAATGCTCAAGACAGAGTCCAAGATAAAGCTTTGACTACCTCTGCTTATTTTGTAGTCTCCATATGGAATACGTCTGCACATAGACTGCGTAAAGACTTGAGTGTGCAAAGCCTAGCGTCCTCACTGAAATTTAGCAGTGGTTATGCTTGAGCATATAGCTAATGTAGAAATAGGTACATAAATGACATTCTGTGCATAAACAGGTAAGTGAGACGAGATTAAATTAAACTTATGAAATTAAAAATGAGGGGAGAGTTTGCCCTTACCAAGCGGAAAGACCTCAGAACAGACAGACCCTGGACATTAGCTAACCCCAGCTCCACCAGACTCAGCGTGACGATGATGCTGTCAAAAACATTCCACCCAACCTGGAAATAGTAGTATGGATCCATTGCAATGAGTTTGAAAACCATCTCAGCGGTGAAGATCCCAGTGAAAACCTACAGGGGGATGGAAGCTCCATGTTTATGAACATCTCGGACATACTCTAAAGGAGCTAATGACTGAGCTCTTTTGAATGTTATGAGGGAATCAATGACAGTGCATGACCAGTACAGTGAGAAATACAAACACCTAAAAAAATACTGAAGCATACTGCACAGTGAAAAGTACAGGGATAACCACGACCCCTTTCAATCTATTTTCTGATTGGATCAAATTATTACCATTGCACTGTTCAATGTGACTCTTATTCTTGAGTCTAAGTATGCCCGGTGGACTGCCTGCCACAATTAACTGTTCCATGAGTTACAGTTGTAGTTGGAACTGTAGAAAACACAGAATCATATGGAATGTTACTGCTTGCTCGCAGCAAGGTACTTGATGAAACAGCTCACGGCCAAAGAGTGTCCAAGTACTTTTGGTTATGTACTGCATGTGCTCGTTAACTTTTACCCTATATAAACTCTGCAGTTGTTCCTATTGCTTTTCAATGCCTTAGAAAGAGTCGGTGTCTCACCAGGTTTCCCACTGTCAGCATATGATCAAATTCTGGGCTCATTGGGTAGTGCTCCATAGCCATGAATAGGGTGTTGAGGACAATGCATATGGTGATGCCCAAGTCCACAAAGGGGTCCATGACCACGAAGTACATCCACTTTTTCAGCGTGATCCAGAGAGGACAGCAGTCCCATTTCAGGAATATGTCAGCAAACTTGTACCATCCTGGCGGACACGGTCTCTGGGCCCCTTCAAGTTCTGGAAGGAAGTCAAAGCCACAAACTTGCCTTACTGAACATAAGTTCCAGCTCTAGCACTTGAGCCACTCGGTAGATATTTCATACCTGGTGGTCTATGCACTATTTGTGTGCGAAGCTCAAATTTTATATATCATTCTGCTCTAATATTTAGCATAAAAAAGTTCCCACTGCTCTTACTGTCATTTGTCATTAAAAGACACATGCATGATGGACAGAGAGGAGGGGGCATAGATGCTGTCTCACACTTGGAGCACTGTTCTAAAGCAGCGAACTGACAGTAACAACAGCTGATAAGACACGACACGCTACCATCAGGTGATGCTTCTGAAGAAGACGGGGGTTCCCGTCGAAACATGTCAAGGTATGAAAACATAACTACGTTTTTCTTTTCTTGTCTGATATAACAGTAGTTAAACCTTTATTCTGAAATTAGAGACATAATAATAATAATAATAATAATAACAACAACAACAACAACAATAATAATCATAATAATAATAATGCATCAGTTTATATAGTGCTTTTCTGGGCACTCAAAGACGCTTCACAATGGATACGTTATTCATTCACTCACACAGTCACGCTCTGATGGTGGTAAACTATGTTTTTGTAGCCACAGCAGCCCTGGGGCAGACTGAAGGAAGCGCGGCTGCCAGTATGCGCCTACGGCCACTTCGACCACCACCAAACATTTGCACACAGCCATACTGGAGTGCTCCTATATAATGAATCTCATTCAACTAAACTATATTCATGAACTGTAGTAGAGCTTAGGAATCCCTCCCATATCCCTGTGCAGTGCAAAGCCATTTGTGTGCAGCTCTCACAGCTGACAACAGTCATTACTTGCAGGGCTGCATTCAATCTGATGTCGTTGCAGTCACTCTTGCACCTCAAGCAGTGGCTTTTCTGCAGTGGTTTCCAAAACTCAGTCCTGGGGCCCCCCTGTGTTGGCTGGCTTTTGTTCCAACCACAATCGCAATCGTAGGATTTCAACAAGCTATTCATTTGTTGTAATTCAGTGCATTTCATGTTTCAAGCAGTAATGTCATGTCTTAAGTCACATTTCCACAGAAATATCCATGCGTGTCACAAAGAATAATAAGACACTATAACATCTTGGGCCCACATTTTCTGTATGAAGTACGTTGTTACAGTAAGGGTTGTGTCACGTACCCTTGTGACAGGCACGGAGGACAGGAAGGTGCGGACTGGACTCAGGTGCAATGATGGACTTGGTTGTATTTATGTTTATTATGCCTTAGGCACATGATTTAGGCACACACAAAACAAAACAGGAAACGAGGTTCCAAGAACACTATTGTCATGCAAACTTAAGGCTATAACTCTGGTAAGCTAAGTATTACAAAGAGGTCGTAAAAAGAAAATGAAATGAGGTTCCTCTATACAACTAAATAAAGTGCTTAACAGCACAATTTTAAAGAGTTGCAAGTTAAACACGCAATATGCAGAGAATATGTCTACACAAGGCTAGAGCTCTGGTACAGACATAAGGCTTTACAAGACTTCACAATGACTGCCTACGAAGCTCTAACTTAAATAGCCCACTGCTACCACTCAATGGAATTACACACAGGTGCAGGCAATGAGGAATGGGTGAAGAATGCGGTCCGGGTCTTAATAGACCGGTGAGCTGGACGGCTGGAGGCATGATCTTACTGTTACAATATGCAGACAGTCTGATTGTTACATCCATCTCTGTTTTCCTCCAGCCCCCAGGACGAACTAATATTTTTCTGTCTGGTGATAAAAAAAACTGTGTGGAGAGATGAATTTCGAGTGTCTACACAAGATGGCAGAGCTATTCTGCCGTGTGCGCTCTGGTCCAGCCAATGACGTTGTCCACTCCAGTTTCCTTATATCTCTGTGCCAAAGACCGTCTGCAATTAGTTTCCCCCGCATCTTTATTGACAACAGATATTCATACAAAGACAAACCAAGACTTGTTTTAGCATCTATGTTACCGCAATACGGGGTAACACAGACGTTTATATTGTACAATCGTGCAAATAATCGCCCGGGCATTTAATTGAACCGGCGTTTAATACGCAAAATGAGGTCAGACCCCCGGCGGCTTTTTGCACACAGGCGTGTATTTGCATGTGGGCGATTATTTGGTCATATACGGTACTTTTTTTTAAAAAAATAAATAAATTCCAGCATTGCGGATGACGGATGCAAGTTACACTGGGCATATAGAAAGAGCATGGCAATGCATGAAATGTCCCAGTAAGTCAAAGATGCTCAAGGGTCATAGTATATCACAATAGCCAAAATTCAGTGTGCAGCCACAGCTTCTCAATTCATTGTATTCCACAAATTGACGCAATCAATAGTAACTTCCCACAGACAATCAGGAGATGTAATAACTCATTAGTTATGTGACTACTTAGTCCGAGACATGGTTATCGTCATATGCTGTCTTGTACGCTCTATAGCAAGTACTTTGCAGAGTAGCATGAGGTATGCAGTACACACTAGCGCAGAATCTCCTGAGCAAGTGTGGAATTTCAAACACAGCCAGTGTTACCTTACTGAAGGCCCTGCATTCATCTGATATTTTTAATGACAAAAAATTTACCGAGAAACTTTATTTCATTCAATAAATGATGCAATTATTAAAATTCCATATTAATGACCACCAAGTAAAGAGGAGTGCCTTTGTGAAACTGAGCAAAATCAGTTACAAGAACACAGTCCTCTTCTGCATATACCTTGGGGGCAGCATGAGCTGTGAAGCTGCGCCAGCCTTTTTTGATGGATTGCTGTTCCTCATATCATGTGCACTTGAGGGTATCGCATAGCTCGCGCATCCAGTATATTTAAATATACTCGGAAGAACCACTTCCATCAATAGATTTCAGATGTGGTTGCTATGGCCCTTGCGTGTGTCGATTATGATGGGGAAGATCAGGCCGACTCCATTGCAAACAATCTCAGGTAACATCATTTTTAAATTGAGCAAATCTGACAGTGAGGAAATCACTCAGCTCCGCTTATGGTTCCTGAACACAGATTCGAAGAGTTCTATCAAAATAATTTGCTTGAAGATAATAACAAACATGACTCAAGACAGTGTTGACTTTTTATTATTTGCTTGCCAAAACTGTTTCACCAATTAGGAATCTATCATTTACTTTGATAGGTTAAATTTTTCCTCTCTTTTTATGCTGTTGTTTCAAATGTATCACAATGTGGATATGGAATTTAAATTCTTCGTAGCAGGTATGGGTATCAAAATGTGCCACTCTAAACCTGATAAAAACACATTAACAAATTGCTCAAATCCACCAATTACAATTTTGTTTGTTTTAGAAAACAGCATACAAGGCAGGGAGATGCTGGACCAAGTTTGGGAAACACTGCTTTAACCCCATGAAGCCTACAGACCCATATATAAGTCAGTCAAATGCAACTACTGCATTCAAACCAATGGAACTTCAGGCCTATTTTACATTCTCATGGAGATCCCAAGGTTTCCAAAAATCACAAATTTGTCTTACTGAATTACAACAAAATGTGTATAAAATGATGTACAAGATCTGGATTTATTCCATTTGATGTAATGCTGTGGCCATAAAAAACATGGTGTCCTGGGTTTGAATATTTCTCCCATATAACTGTGATGTAGCTTAAGAGAAGGTTGGGAACCAGAAGATATAGAATGTGTATATGAAATTGTCCTATGATATGGAAAAAATTATTATTAAAATTTTGAATCTACTTGATTGAAAAAGTCAGACCTTTTGGGGTTGAGAGAACCAACACAGGAGCCCTTTACTTCAATCAATCAAATCAAAGTTCAATCAAACCAATCAATCGTCAATCAAAGTTTTCTTATGTTCTCTCATTTCCACTGCAGTAGCCTACTGAGTATTCGGCAATTTACGAGGAATTCCGCCTGATTTCAATTTAGTAAATTAATCATTACAATGTTGTTTCGCCAATTTTTTTTCTTCTGAAATTTAAAATGATGACTGTGCTGTTTCAGGACACCAAAGGCCACGCAGACAAGGCTTTGCACAGGGAAGGGAGTTATTAATACTCACTGCAGAACAGAATGTTGATGTGAAATGCCTGTTAGCCTGTGATGGGCTAACCCTTGATATAAGCAACAACAGCTTCTCATCAATGGATATACATGCCAAGCTGAAATAGTACAGGCTTAGCACCTTGAATCATGTAAGGGTATAGTATGCACACTGGTAGTTGGTTACTATCCACACATTGTGATGGGTCTTAATCTTGTCTGTTTGCATCCAGACAATGCAGTACTAATTCTTCTCAGCTCAGAGATGTATGATTAGTTTGACATGATAATCCAATCAATTACGCTTCACATTAGAGCTCTCACTACACATATCTCTGCCTAGCTTGATGCATTTTATTTCTAAACTGTTTTGAGAAAATGAAAATAAATACGATATCCTGCTATGTTCATCAGTCATGCAAGTATTATCTTAAATCTGAATGGTAAGTTTAGTTAACTATAACTCACAAAATATATATATATATAATATATTTTTATTTGGATGTATATTCTGTGCACTTTGTCACCTTCTAAGGCAGTAGATAAGACGCTCAATGCGCTGGCAGTTTTCTTGGTCAGGCCCGGCTGTTCCAGTAAATCCATGCTAAGTTTGGAGCTGTGAGACTTCTCTTTACTGTCGGTTTCCTCAGCGGTAGACTACACGACAGGAAACAGGAAAACCCAGAGTTTAAATGCTGATAAGTAATCCAAACACCATTGATCAACTGCGTCTAAGCTGTCCCAAATGAACGGAATTTTTTGGTGGCAGTCCAGAACAATGTCTAGAGATCTGAGTTTTTAAAGGAGCTGCATCACGATTACTGCATATGCTCAGAACTTACATCCCAAGAAAGTGAACCTGCCGACCTGCAAGTCATAATCTGATTCCTTCCTAGCCAATTCATCTTTGTTTTTTTTCCCTTTATTTAGCCAGGGAGGTCCCACTGAGATACGAGATCTATTCCTCCAGGGAGTCCTGGTTTTGCATTGTATTTATATACTGTATTTTAGTTATTCTGACATTATGCTTTTTATATCAAGAAGCTTTCTATGGAAAATCAAGGATTCAAAGCGCTATTTTAAGTTTTAGGCAGGGGATATGAAGAACGTAAGCTGGTTGCCATTGCCAACAATCACTGAAGAGGGATAATACCTTCTAGATTGTTTGATTTGCAGCTGAGTGGATTTACTTCATTCAAAGTTGAGCATGCGCAGTAATTGTGACACAGCTCCTTTAAGTCCGCAAATTTCTGGGAGGGTTTCTGCTACGATAGTTTTGCATGAGTAAAACATCTGGTTGAAAACTGCACAAACGTTACAAGTGAAAGGAGTTGATGCAACATACTGCAATATAATTCTGTGGCTATACTCGAGGGAAGTTATGCTCGATGGAAGCAAAATCATGGCAGAGAAGAGATGACTCACCTTTTCTTCTGAAGGTGCTCTGTCTATGACAAATCTGGGCACGATTCTCCCACTGCAATCTTTCCTGGCCTCCTCCTCATCATCCCCAATGCTCTGTTCATCATCAGCAAAGTTGTGCTCTGATCCACCATCCCCCTTTCTGTCTTTTTTACTGGCCAGTGACGCTTTGCTGTCACTCAGGTGCACCTGTCAGCGAACATATCTCCCAATTAAAAAACAGAAACAAAATGTAATTTTCACTCATATTGATTAAGAAAATTCAGTTCACAACCTCAGAACTATAAATTTTTCATTGTTAGGTAAATTGCAGCTCATCAACCCAGTGGCAAAGATAAGTATGCTTGACTTAGGATCGGCAGGTCCTGAGTTTGAGTCCCAGCTACGGCTTTTGCGATGTGTTCTTCGGAAAAAATACGTCACTCCCACAGTGCCTCCCTCTACCCAGGTGTATAATTGGCCACTGGCGAAATGTCAGAGAAACCTGACTAAGACCTGGGGAGTAACTGCGATGGACTAGCATCCCATCCAGGGGGAGTAGCAATACTCCTGTTGTGATTCTGCTCTTTTGGTTTTGGTAGTTCTGCTATGCCATGATCCCTAGCCTAGTTTAAGTTCTGTGCCTGGCTTTGCCATGATTATTGATTCTTGTGTTTAGTGACCACTGCCTTTGTCTGACCATTCTTAGGATTACGTATTGTGTTTTCGGTATTTTAGATTTCCTTGTTTTATTATTTTTCATGTTTTAGTTTATTAGTTATCATGCCATGTTTTCTTTGCCATGCTTTGCACTTTGTCTCCCCTGTCTTGTCATGTGTGTATCTTTGCTCACGGTCCCTTGTCTTGTGTGCCACTCATTAAGGTGATTTATTGGTTTCTGGGTTTCAATCTTCTTTCATTATCTCGTGTTCTTCCTTCCTCTCTCTTTTACTGTCTTACTAACACATACTAACAGTTTATTGTTTTTGCTAATTACTAACCCACACTAACCTTGTATATTTAAACTAACTTACCAACAAGCACTCGGGATTGTATAGCTGCACTTACTAATTGACTAATGATCTCTCAGCAGTTTCCCAATTCTAGTCTCCGCCTCCTTGCCTATCCCTAATTATCTCTGCTGCTATTTTCTGTGGATTCCACATTTACTTTGCGCTTTCCTTTCTTTTTACTATGCACTTTAGTACTCCTTGACCAGAGCTGTTCTGTTCAGAGGTTTCTCTTGTGATCCCTGTCTGCGTTTTGGCCACAGCCAAATTCATGTAATTAGTTTATTCCTCATGTGTCTCTCCCTGATCATTGTCTCCATTGATTGCACCTGTTCTCCCTGATAATGTGTTCTCCTGGATGTGTATATAAGATATCTGTTTGGTTTACTTTCTTGTCAGATTGTTCTTCCGTGTAACCTGTGCTACGCTTCTCTCGCCTTGTTTCATTTTGATTTATCTTTCTGACTGGACCGTCTTTGAAATCGAGCTTTGCCTATTCCCTGTACTTTTGCCGCATTCTTGTGTTTTGACCTCTTTTGTCTGACTACGATTTTTATGATTGTTGCCCTGTGTATGACTCTGGATTTCGCCCTTTGGATTCTGATTTTGGATTGCGGACTTTGTACTGTTGCCAGCTCTGTTGGGGGGTTTCCCCCTTCAGAAATAAAGCCTCCTTTTGCATTTTACTGGAGTTTGCTCTTGGTTCATTTCGTAAAAACCTCATAACTCCAAGTTGCTTCATATCACTGAAACCGGGGTTAAAGGGGACCCAACATACTGATCCTCCTTTTAATACATATTAGTAATGTTACAATGTTGGTTGTCCATGCTCAACCTCCGAAAAGTTTCTAAACATAAGATGCAGGGATTTTGCCGTGGTCCAAGAATGTGATTTCGTGAGGGTGATTTCCTCTCTGAACAGGTCCACCCGAGATCTTCACGAGATCTGTGTAAAACCTGACGTCACGTTGTGCCATCCAATTAGTACAGACCTAGCCAGAGCCAACCACTGTGCTGGACCTGCCCACACCGGAAAGTATTCTAGCAGGCCCTAACAACAGCAGATCATACTATGTCTTAGTAGCGTCTACACTTTTGGAAATACAAAAGAAGAACCGCAGATCATTTTAGGTGCAATTTTGTCATTATCACTCCCAAAGCTACTAGTTTGTTTACTTATGGACGCAAAAAAGAACAAATATTTCTCTTCCAAAAGACAATGCACCCAGATATCAGTGGGTAGCGCTTTTTTTTTGCTGGTAGCAAACAGCCACAGCCAAAGGGAATGATTGCTGTTTGTGCTCAGCATTTCACCAAAGACAGCTTTGTCAATAAAGGATAATTCAACACAGGATAAGCGTTTCAGCTGCTTCTCAAACCTGAAGCAGTTGCATCGATCAAGCGTTTGGAGCCACAAGCTGTAGGTAACCATATAACCGCAAATAATGTAAGTGAAGCTAACCTGTTACAGGTGGCTAGCAAGACCACTAGCGATAGTTAGCACTAATGACTGGTCTCAAACGCAGGCTTTGTAAAATATCTGAAGATAAAGACTGCATCGGTCGCGACTGTCCATGACTCACAGACAACTACGCTGTAAGTTGCTTTTACTGCATAAGTCAACCTGATGTGATAGCCAGTTGATTGTGGCTGAAGCACAGCGGCTAACGTAGCCAAGTTACTGTTGCTCATATTTGTGTCCTAATTATGCAAGAGTGATATAAGGGGAAATTCTACAGAAGGTGTGTGAACATAAACTAACTTTTAATACTTGTTTGTAATTTGGATGCTCGGTACAGCTGTTCACAGCAACAGAACTTGTTGTCTGTAAAACCTGTATTGCAAGGGTTTGTCTCTGTGGTTTTGACCGCTCAGTTACCGGCTATTGCATGTTAGTTTGCATGTCGTCCTAATTAAAAATGCTCCTGGTTAATGTATATGCAGTAATTCTGATCAGTATGCTTGTGTTACTTCGGTAAGCATCAATGTCGTAGTTTCATCATAACGTTGCCTGATTGTAGCCACTACAGTTGAAGCTAACCGGAGAGGTGCTGTATGTGTCTGCTGAGTTGGGCTGCAGTTAGACCAGACGTATATTTTGCAGAGCTTGGGGTGCGTTTTTGGGTGCTTATGAAACAATCACTTCACTTATCCATGACCGGCGTAAGCCTGATACATCTCCAATGGCTGGGCAAGCTCTCTGATACAACCAGTGAAAGCAATAGGGAAGCGCACAAGCCAAACTGTTTGGTATAACAAGCGCTGCATTGCCGTCGATTCAATATTAAATCCTTTCCAGTAAAAGTGATCGATTCGTAGCTCTACATAAGCAACGGTTCACGCAGATGGAACTTACAGTCTGTAAAACCTGTATTATTCTCATGACATAACTGGAGCTCTGTCTAGCTATCGCATGCTATCCATAATGCGCCCATTTTCCGCGAGGAAAAGCTGGTCATTCCGAAGCAATAAGTAAACCATTACCACGGGCAATTTCTGAAAAGGCTGTTTAGCTTGGAGCTTTCACCCCTCCGTTATATGCCAGCGCGGAAGCTGTTCGTTTCTCCTCGCTAACGACACACCACAGCTATGCACACGAACCAGCAGGTCCTAATACACACTGCAGCAGTCCATAAGCTGTTGGTCCACTTTTAGCTGCTCCTCACTGTCCATGTTTCCCTCTAAACTCAGACCCACCGGATTTCTACAGTCTCCAGTCTACACTTGGGCATGTCGACCCGTTCTACAAATGTTTCTATATGGGGTGGATTCTAGCTTCCCCTGCATCCTAGCAAGGAGTAGTAAAACTGCTGTACTCACCAACTGTTGCCTTAGCAAACTGTAGCCGATAGCAAATTCGTGCTTGAGCTGCCAGACTTTCGCACTGCGTCCTCCACTTTCGCCATTGCATTTATTAGAACAAGTTAATTTCATTAGATCTATACATATGTACTGCGTTCGATTGCAGAATATGCCCGTCGAGTCCTTCGGTTGACACGTCAGTTTTTCTCTGGAGCCGGACCAGGAAAACTGCGTTCTGCTGCGTCGTCCCGCCTAGATCCGCCCTTCACAGAGCTGGCCAGTCAGAAGAAAGTGGGCACACGGGGAGTGGGGGCAATAGCAGAAGAGCCACCCCAATGAGGCGTTTCAGGCAGAGACTACTATGGACTACAAATGTGGCTTTTTGAGGATGGCAGTACGAGCGAAATAAGTACCCTTTTTTTACTTTGTGCGATCAGGAGTACTCTAGAGGAGTCAAAGACCAAAATACAAGTATATACTTAGAAAAAAGCATATTAGGTCCCCTTTAACCACCGGGTCTGGCGAGCCACTTATCTCAAGACAGACTTTAACTTAAAGTTGGGAAATCATCTGCTCAGATGGTTGATGAATGCAACTGTAGGAGCAAAACAGATACGAGATAAACTGTTAATGTGCTCACTGACATGCGGAGCATTTACTGACCTGCTCCTCTTGTTGCTTTAGTTGCTCCAGAAACCTTTGAAACTCTTCTTCTTTTTCCCTGGCCTCAGCCATTGTGGCTTCATTCTGTTCATCATAGGCCATGGCCACCACAGCCAGAATTAGGTTGATGAGGTAAAAGGAACCCAAGAAGATAACGACCACAAAGAAGATCATGTAGGTCTTGCCTGCTGCACGTAACGTCTGCAAGAGAAAACATTTTCTGAGAACAGCTTGGCAGATGCACCTGGGAAACGTACCACAAGTTGACCGGACATTTTATATGCAATACACGGGTAAAATTATGTCCTTGATTCGGGGCAGTTTATCTTGGTTTGAGGAAGGCACTAGTAGCACTGAAGGAAATCTTTCAGCTATGGCAACCAATATGATTCATCGAAAAGGGCAAGCAGCAGAGATAGGATCAATAAAGCGGGCTTAAAGGCAGAAATAACTGTCCAACATCACTGCCCGACCTCAGTAATGTTTGTAATGGAGCAAAATCCTGCAGTAATGTTCTAATAAATACTGTAAAACCTTCCTAGTAGACCATGAGCTGTTATTGCAGCAAAGGGGGAACCAAGTCCAAATTAATTCTCAAATTTTTGGAATGAGATGTACTGGCGCACATGCTTTCGGCCAAGATTGTGCCAAGTCTGAGTTAGGATTAGACATCAATTTTGCTACATTATCAGCTGCACCAAGAGGTTTGCTAGTTTGATCCACAAACACCTGGGCTCAAGTTCTATGATGGACTCAGCACATCCCTAACTTATATGTCTGTTGACTTGGATCTGAGCAGCAGGATAAAGTGGTTGCTGTGTTATAATTATGATTTGAATCCACTTCCTGTGGAAGAGCAGTCTCTTAAAAGTAAAATTGCCCATGACTTAGGGCAAGAACATAAATATAAGCGTTGGAGAGTTTCTGAATGCAATACCTGACACATCCTGTATTTCCCTTCCCATGCTTTTGATAATGAATATTCTGTGATTTTTATAAAACAAAGTGTCTGTCAACTAAGTAGAGAGGGAAGCTAGAAGACATGGGCCCGCATTTAATACAGAGGAACGTATATTATCTTACTCTAATCATGACCTATTACATCAGGTCTTTAATACTGAATGAAAGTATGCATATTGTGCGTGCATTCAGGACTATTGAACCCAAATAATCTTTCACCGTGGATGTCACAGTTTACAAACTCCAATTCCAATGAAGTTGGGACGTTGTGTAAAACGTGGATAAAAACAGAAAACGATTTTCAAATCCTTTTCAACCTATATTCAATTGAATACACTACAAAGACGAGATATTTAATGTTCAAACTGATAAACTTTATTGTTTTGTTGGAAATATTTGCTCATTTTGAATTTGATGGCTGCAACAAGTTCCAAAAAGCTGGGACAGGGGCACGTTCATCACTGTGCCACATCACCTTTCCTTTTAACAACACTCAATAATCGTTTGGGAAATGAGGATACTAATTATAGAAGCTTTGTCTGAGAAATTCTTTCCCATTTTTGCTTGATGTACGACTTCAGTTGCTCAACGGTCCGGGGTTTGTGTTGTCATATTTTGCGCTTCACAATGTGCCACACATTTTCAATGGGAGACAGGTCTGGACTGCAGGCAGCCCAGTCTATTACCTGCACTCTTTTACTACAAAGTCACGCTGTTGTAACACGCACAGAATGTGGCTTGGCATTGTCTTGCTCAAATAAGCAGGGACGTCCCTGAAAAAAGACGTCACTTGGTTGGCAGCATATATTGCTCCAAAACTTGTACATATCTTTCAGCATTAATGGTGCCTTCACAGATGTGCAAGTTACCCATGCCATGGGTACCAACACATCCCCGGACCATCACAGATGCTGGCTTATGAACTTTGCACTGATAATGATCTTGACGGTCCTTTTCCTCTTTAGCCTGGAGGACACGACATCCACGATTTCCAAAAACAATTTGAAATGTGCACTTGTCAGACCCCAGCACACTTTTCCACTTGGCGTCAGTCCATCTCAGATGAGCTTGGGCCCAGAGACACTGGCGGCGTTTCTGGGTGTTGATATATGGCTTTTGCTTTGCATAGGAGAGTTTTAACTTGCACTTGTAGATGTAGTAACTGTGATGTGTTAACTGACAATGGTTTTCTGAAGTGTTCCTGAGCCCACATGGTAATATCCTTTACAGCAGTGGTTCCCAACCCAGTCCTCAAGGACCCCCTGCCCTACTGGTTTTTGGTCCAGCTCTACTCTTTCAGACCTGATCCATTTAAGGGCTCTGTGCTGATTGGTTGAAAAAGATCTACCCGAACAGGATGTGCATGTAGGTGCACTGGGGCTTAAATGGAAAAGGTGTGCAAAAGTAAAGCTGCAACATAAACCAGTAGGGAAGGGGGTTCTTGAGGACTGGGTTGGGAACCACTGCTTTACAGATTGATGTCTGTTTTCAATGCAATGCCGCCTGAGGGACCGACGGTCACGGGAATTCGATGTTGGTTTTCAGCCTTGTCGTTTACATGTAGAGATTTCTGCAGATTCTCATTATCTTTTGATGATATAATGGATTGTAGATGACAATATCCCTAAATTTCTAGCAATTGCACATTGAGAAATGTTGTTCTTAAACCGCAGGACTGTTCGCTCACGCAGTTGTTCACAAAGTGGTGAACCTCGCCCCATCCTTGCTAGTGAAGGACTGAGCCTTTCGGGGATGCTCCTTTCATACCTAATCATGACACTCACCTGTTTACAATGAACCTGTTCACCTGTGTTATGTTCCAAACAGGGGTTTTTTTTTAGCATTCCTCAACTTTCCCAGTCTTTTGTTGCCCCTATCCCAGTTTTTTTGGAATGTGTTGCAGCCATCAAATTCAAAATGAGTGAATATTTCCAAAAAAACAACAAAGATTGATCAGTTTGAACATTGAATATCTTGTTTTTGTAGTGTATTCAGTTGATTATGAGTCAAAAAGGATTTGCAAATTATTGTATTCGGTCTTTATGAACATTTTCACAAAACGTCCCAACCTCATTGGAATTGGGGTTTGTAGTTGCCTCATTACCCAGTGACAGAGCAGGACCAGCAATAATTAGATAGTTTCAGAGTAAAATTGGGAATGAGAACTTAAAATGTGAGCTTAACCAATAATTAAACATATTCAGTTTGTCAATTGATGAATTATGGAAATGCATAAGTCGACATTGCTTTCAACAAATTTCACTCCATGGAAGTTATAAATTAATTATCCTGATTGTGATAAACATTTTCAAATTTCCGTGTGTTCCTGCACATACACCAGCAAGTTATTTACCTCACTTCATTAATCAATATTCTGTTGATGACTCAGTCCAACAAAATCAGGGCATCACAAATGCCAATGAGCATTGCAGAAAACAACAGCAATTCAGGTAGCTAAAAGTGGCATGACTAAAACCATATCACAGTCAAGGCAATGAAAACGGCACCCAGACGTTTTTTTAAATCCGTAACTTGCAGAAGAAAGCAAAGTGTTCAAAACTAACAATCTAATGTGCCTTATTTTTCCATTTCAGTATGACACAGCGGTACGCTTTTAACCCTGAGGAGTCTGCGGACCCAGACACGCGGCTTTGATTTTGATGTTAAATATTTTTATGATCATATAGCTTAGAAATATGGATTAAATGTTCCTGGAATCAATGGAGTTTCCTTTGTAGATTGCTTTGTCTTTGGAGACCGTCTGTGACTCACGGGAGGCTGAGGCGAGAGGTTGGTAGTCTAACCATGTGTGTTCAGTGGATTCATGTGTCCATCTGTTGAAACTAAATTAAACAGTAACCGAAACCAAAACCAAAATCACTAGGGAGTTACCCATAATTTCAGAAACAGTTTTGCGATTGAAGATGCTCGTGAAAAACAGCCAAGAATTATATGGCTGCTGATGTTCTTTTGCAGCCATCTGTGAAAGTAGTGACGAGCTCCATATCTGAATAACCTCATGAAGACGAATGTAATTATAAAAGCTATTATTTAAAAATGGATGAGTGTAATAGCACACTTCATCTGTAAATGCGATCATTTTGGCTAATGCTGCTTCTGTGCTCTATGCATAAAATAAAATAGTGAAATAATAATAAATCATAGCTAAACTTTGTTTCACAAAATTGCATCGTCAAAATGGTCCACTCTGTGTAAAAGTTATTTCCATGTGCAACAGTGAGCTTTACAAACATATCGTACAGATGAATGCATTCTGTTTTGGCCACTGACAATTTTATCATACAGTCCAGTGCAGATGGCTTTGCCTTTCTCTGCTGCATTATCGCCAAGATATTAATAGAAACATTGAGGATGACATGCCGCCACTGTCCACCGACTCCAGAGGGTTAAACTCTCTACATTGCCAAAACAACAGCTAGTAATCCATCATTATGCATTTTCTTCCCTTCAGGTTTCTAACGTAATCTTGCATTCAAAAACACAACAATGATATGTTTGTCCAAAATGCTGTGAACGTCATTACAAATATCTCAAGCTGTGTTTCTAGCCATTAGTCTTGTGCCTCTGAGGTACACGTGCAGACCAGTAGTTCTGCAATTGCAACTGTAGTTGGAACGAAAACTAGCGTGCACTGGGGGAAGGGCCAGGCTGAGTTTGGGAACCACTGCTGAAGACGAGTCACTTGAAGACATATTGTATAATACATCATTAAACTGGGTCATGATATGCCAGGCAAAGGTACCAGCTGAAACAGGTTCTCCCAGTAGTCCTGCGTCATGAGGCGGAAGAGCGCCAAAAAAGCCCAGCCGAAGGAGTCATAGCTGGTGTATCCATAGTTGGGGTTTCTTCCAGCCTTCATGCATGTGTATCCATCAGGGCACTTCCTACCAACAGAGCAAAGGTAACAAATCAATTTGAAAAGTCACAATAACAATCCATCCTCCCACAACTAGGATGTACCTGCATCTTTATATTGCACTTATCAAAAATACAGATAAAAACAGTGAAGTTTAATTTACTGAAGAAAAGCATTTTTTGAAGAGTGACATTGATTGGTTATTACAGAAATTATCTATCCATCAAAACAAACCTAATTATTACCTTGTGTACTTTAAGTCCTAATGAATTGACCTACCCAGCATCAGAGCCATTTCCACAAAGAAGGGGATCTAAACCACCGTTAAAGTAGTAATTTTCTGTAAAAAGGAAACAGACCAAAATTCGCATTTACATTACAACTTAACATCAGAATAAGCCGTGTGTATGTGTTGGTCAGTAATCCCATGAGAGACAGCGATTTTTGAACCTCAGTATCTCCGCTGTTTCTGAACTAATGTCAATACATTTCACAGGAGAACAATTGCCACTAATACCAGTATTTGTATAGCTGTTGGTATAGTTCTATCTCAATGCAGTCTCTCAAGACCCTTCATTCTGTTGGTCACATAGAAACATGCGTGCTTTTGTCATTTCATGGCTGGAGGCAAACTTGTTACATTTACAGGTTTTTTCAATCGCTAAGCAACATCGATCAATACTGAAGCAACTTCTTCAAAACTCTTCAAACTTCTAGCACACCATAAGTCTATGCGGTCCAAACTCTGATGGTTTCATGCCTTGCTTTAACACAAAAAAACATTGGTTTGCCACTTAAAGACATTCAATGACATCAGCCTTCAAAATTCATCCATTCTTTCTAATGCCAACACAGGCAAAATCATGTGCAGCCAATTTAGCAAATGCTTACATTTTTAAATGTATTTTTAAAACAGATTTTATTGCAAAATGTTACAAATTCAAGTGGACAGAAATTTGCCAAATTAAAAACACCCAATTGAAATTATTACCGTAAAATCCTAAAATAAATGGTTCTGGAAATAAAAAGTTAAATACCATTTATTGAAATTATACAAATGAGACCAACCACAGGTGATACCCATCTCTTGCAGGCCTGCTTAGGTGTTTTCTCTCGATAATTTCATTGCCACCTATGAAAATACACACTTTTGGGATGTTTTTTACACCTAAACTTCAAAATGGAGCCTGCAAGAGACAGGAGAAAGAGTGGAGTGGAGTGGAGTGGAGAGGGAGAGGAGTCCGTACGCACTCGTGGTGGTTGTGCAAGACCACAGCGGAGAAGACAAATGGCTGTGGTATCTGATGAGATAAGGACTACTATAATAGATCATGTTGTTAACCATGGCCTAACATTCAGAGAGGCTGGTCTGCGAGTGCAGCCAAATCTGGCCCGATCAACAGTGGCATCAATTATCAGCCTTCTTGGAAACCAGCAGGTAAGATTCAAATGTATTCTGAAATGGCTTTAGAGTAGTAAAATCTACAGTTGGTGTTTAGAAAATGTATTGCTTGTTTGTGATTTGCATTTCTTTACAGGACCCAAACACTATCTCACTCTGGGGAGAGGGGTAAAATCTTCAGTGATGTGCAGGAAACTGCAATAGTTCAGATTCAAAACAATGCCGTCAAAGAAATAATAATAATTTTTTTTTTTTTTAATTCTGGGAGACAACCTGGCATTTGGAAATATACTAAATGTTAGCATTTCAACTATTATTCATGCCCTACAAAAACACAGAATCCGGATGAAACAATTGTACACTGTTCCATTTGAGAGGAACTCGGAACGCGTTAAGAACTCCGTGTCACGGTTTAGTCCCGCCGGCAGAAGGCAATAAGCCGGCGGGCACTGGGACCATGTACCCAAACCAGAATGAAGGGACCCAAGTGCACACAGACTGAGTAAAAGTATAAATAATGGTTTAATTAAAAACACAAAAAAACCCAGGAAAGCAGCGGCAAACAGGGCTCCATACAGGACGGCCAATAGACAAGAATGCAGTGGCAGTGCAGCTCTTTTATACACAAAGGCACCTCCACCTCAACAAGCAGCAGCTGTGGCTCGTTGAGGTGGAGGTGCAAACAGAAAGGGGGAGGGCCTGCAGGGCAAGACCATCACACTCTGTTCTCGGTATGTTCAGGTAAGAGGAAGGCTCAATTTTCTCTGCCACGATGCCTTTACTGTTGATATAGTAGTAACACAGGTGACTTTGCTGGCTTGTTTTTCTTTTAGAGTCATGGAACGTGAAGCCCATCAGACACCACGTGTTCTCATCTATGTGGATGAGGCTGGGTTCAACTTGGCCAAAACATGCTGGCGGGGGCGGAATGTGATTGGCAAAAGGGCTACTACAGTGGGGGTCCCAGGCCAGGGAGCTGCCAATATCACCATGTGTGCAACAATCTCATCGCAGGGACTCCTGCTAAGCAGACCGCTCATTGGACCATATAAAACACAGCAGCTGATTTCATTTCTTGAGCTCCATGGCAGGCTTAAGCCAGAGGAGGAAGGGGGCAACGTGAGGCACTTTAATTGCATGGGACAATGTGACGTTTCACAGGTCCTGTGCAGTTACTGAGTGGTTTGCTGCCCATCTTGCAATGCAGGCCCTCTTTCTACCACCATATTCACCATTCCTAAATTCTTTTGAAGAATTCTCTTCTTCATCGAAGTGGAAGGTGTACGACCACCATCCTCATGATCAAATGTCACTGATGCAGTATGTGAGGACACATCAGTGGAGGACCGCCAAGGGTGGATACGCTATGCAAAAAGGTTCTTTCCCCGTTGTCTGGCAGGGGAAAATAGTCGCTGTGACGTTGACGAAAACGTGGCCAAATTCAGGAGACCAGTTGGAATAAACTTTTGTTTTGGTGAAACCTGCAGTGGAAACTTCTGTTTGTCTAAACCTGTAATGACTTTTTCTTTGGAAAATGAAGACCAATTGCTATTCTATTCCTGCTGCATTTCCATTACTTTCTATAGTGTACTGTAGTACATTCTCAAGTTCTCTCAATTTCATAAAGGGAACGTTTTTCATTGTAAAATGTGATGTACACTTATCCTAACATCAAGAATAACAGAATAGACATGCAAAACTAGAGTCTAGCATTATCTACTCCTTGAAAGCCTGTCGTAAAATAATGAGTCTATTGTAATGCTACCATTTGATAGTATTTGAGGTAATTGTGCTATGAGCGTCACATGTTGCTGTTGCAGAAAATTATTGCTGGCATTTTGGCATAAGTATGCAGTGTTTTGCTAGTTTTTTTCATTTTGTGTTTGTGCTAGTTTAGCTACGCTGTGTGTTGCCCAAGTTTTTTTTTTTTACAGTTTTTACAGTTTTGTAAAAGCTGCTGCAGTATTGACTGATGTCGCTTAGCAATTGTAGAAGACCTCACATTTTTAACATGGTGAGACAAAATACTAACAATGCCTGGCCAAAAAAATAAATACTCACACAATCAAATATTTGCTTGAAACTCCAGCAGGCATGCATGGTGGCATAGTGGTTAGCACTACTGCCTCACAGCAAGAAGGCCGTGGGTTCGAATCCGGCCTGGGGCCTTTCTGTGTGGAGTTTGCATGTTCTCCCCGTGTTCGCGTGGGTTTCCTCCGGGTACTCCGGTTTCCCCCACCCATCCAAAAACATGCAATATAGGAACCCTCCCTCCTGTATGGCTGTGTGTGAATGTTTGGTGGTGGTCGGAGGGGCCGTAGGCGCATACTGGCAGCCACGCCTCCGTCAGTCTGCCCCAGGGCAGCTGTGGCTACAAAAATGTAGTTTACCACCATCAGAGTGTGAATGAATAATGCCTCCATTGTAAAGCGTCTTTGAGTGTCCAAAAAAGCGCTATATAAAATTGATGCATTATTATTATTATTATTAATACTGATTCACTCTTAGTATTTGTTCATTTATAATGATTATTTGTCTCTGCTATCTTTCCCCTAAGTAATTATGGTAGGTGGGGTGACTAATATACTCTTCCAAAAAAGAAACAATATAAATATTGAATTATTGATTACACTTTCTTTTCAATATGTTTTCCACATTTGTCAAAACATTTCATGTATAATAAATTGATCCAAAAACAATGTATAGTTTCTTTTTTGGAAGAGTACATCAATAAGACTACACAATTGTTAACACCTATCCTTTTATATATATATTTTTGTAATAAATTTGGCTAATTGAATCCCTTCCAAATTCAAAATTAGAGAATATTTCCAAAAAAAACAAAGTTTCTCAGTATGAACATTAAATATCTTGTCTTTATCCTGTACTCGATTGAATATAGGTTGAAAAGGAGTTGCAAATCATTGTTTTTTGTTATTATTCATGTTTTATACAACGCCCCAACTTCATTGGATTTGGGGTTCGTAAATCAAAAGCAATATAACCATAAAGTATGCAACATTTCCAGCATGCCAGTGCCTACAGATGCATTTTAAACGTATGTTATGCTACTTTTTTAGCACTGCTAGTCTACAATCTGTCAATAGGCCCATGTGGTGTTGACATATCAAACTAAGGCAACTAATTTATTGATCCTGAATTTTCACCTTGCGGTGAAAAAAGTATTTTTCCTCTTCCCAATTTTTTCTATTTTTGCCTATTTGGCAGACTTTGATGTTTCAGATCATCAAACTAATTTTAATATGAGACTGGGATAACTGAGTAAACACTATGTGCAGTTTTTAAATGATAATTTAAATGACCGAACCCGAAACTGGTCCAATGTGAAAAAGTAATAGCCCCCGTAGTTACTAAGTCAACCAATTAAACAAATTTAATTGATAATTAGGTTTTATTTGAATAGACATACCCAGCCATGATCACTGCCGGCCTTGTTGAGAGAGACACTATCTCTGGGAAAGTGAATTAGGCTAAAAGCAGCACATGATGCCACAATCAAAACAAATTCAAGAACCGATGAGAAACAAAGTTAGTTCAGTTAGCTCAGCATTTTCCACAATAAGAACATTATACTAACATTCAAACATGGTGGCGATAGTGTGAGGTCTGAGGCTGCTGTGCTGCTACAGGTCCTGGGTGACTTGCCATAACTGGTGGAAACATAAATTGTGTTTCCTGTTGGAAAATCTTGTTTGAGACCAAAAGCTCAGCATAGTTGGGTTATGCGTCAGGACCATGATTAGAAGCACACAGGCAAGTGTACATCTGAATAGCTCTGAAGAAACAAAATGAACGTTTCGGAGTGACCTAGTCAAAGTTCTGACTTGAATCTGATTGAAATGCAGTGGCATTACTATAAACTGCCAGTTCCTGCTCAAAAAACCTCCAATGAGGCTTAATTAACACTATTCTCCAAACAAGACTGGGCCAAAATTTTGTACTCCGCAGCGATGTAAAAAACTTATCACTAGTTATTGCAAATGTTCAATTGTAGTCGTTGCTGCCAAGGGTGGCACAACCAGTTATTAGGTTACGAGGGGCAATTATTTTTTCCTGGGAGTGATATAGGTTTTGAATAACTCCTTAACCTTATGAAATGAACATTTAGCTGCTGCAATACATGTTTTGGCACATTGGCTGTGTCTTAAATTAAAATTAGTTTGATGATCTGAAATATTTAAAATACGACAAATAAGCAAAAATCAGGAAGGGGGCAAATACTTTTTCACTGCATGGTATATACAATGTACTGTGTACATTGTGGACTAGGCTGGGCCCTGCCCTTTCATTTATTTAATCTCTCGCTGTAAGGGGTCTTTGTAACAGTCTCTGTGAAAAGCGCTATACAAATAAATTGAATTGAATTTTAATTTTTCCTTGATGTGTACCAAACTCATATTTACATTAAGGCTGCTGCTTTCTGCAAATACATATATTTCACTTAAAAAATTTTTTTGAAGTTTGAACTCACCTTCATTGCTGATGTATTCCTTAAAATTGAAAGTGCTGTTGGTGCTTGTGCTAAAATTATAGGCAATTGTATCGTTGAAGGACATGGTGGAATTGAAGTCATTGACGAATGTGTCATTGGGGAGGGGCCAACGAACACACTTATGGCGTAAGTTTCCCATGAAGAGCTGCAGGCCAATGAGGGCAAAGACCGCAAGAGCAAAAACAGTCAGGATCATCACATCCACCATCTTCTTCACAGACTGGATGAGAGCTCCCACAATAGTTTTCAAACCTGTGCGCAGAGACCAGTACAAAAAGAAATTCTGTATGCGCAGATTAGATCAACATTGACATGAAGATAGGATGATATTAAACAGTTTTGATTTTAGAAATGATTTTTTTTCCTCAAAGTGCATTTCTAAGGCTTATGGGGCAAGACAAAGACGTTATCTGATCATTAAAATAATAATATGGCAATCATTACTAATAGAATGCAAAGCCGGTCCAGAACACTGACTTTTAAAGATTAGAAAATCTAAAACATCTGCCGGTCAAAGTCTTAATTACTAATTAAGGAGTCATTGCATTCAACGTGGACATACCAGGAATAACAGTGATTGTTTTTAGAGCTCGAAGTACCCGGAACGTCCTGAGAGCTGAGACATTACCCAAATCAACAAACTCTGTAATGTACCTGTGGTAAGAATTGGCAAAAAAAAACTGGTTAAATGCACAACCTTAATATGTCAACATATCTTATCAGGCATAGGAAGGATTGGTCGAGGCTTACGCCTTGGCAAAGGATCGGAGTTAGCAGAGTCTATTTCTGGATTAAGGCAACTGTCCATTTCTGAAGCCAAATGGCAACATTATCTGAAGGCACGCGGACTAGCCACCTAGTGGGAACTAGGCTGTGAGATGAGCAGAAACAGGCACTATTGTATGCAACAATTTGCTTAGATTACTAACAACAATCTGTATTAACTAAGATAATGGATGATAGAGGGGATGGCTCACTGTTCATGAACAGTGAAAATCAATGCATTTTGCAGAACATAGTGAAAGTTACATTCCTTACCACTAATGCATGCTTATGACAGTGGCAACAAGCAGCAACTGGTGGGTTTTTGACAGAAGTATGTCTTGTGCACCATTTAGACTGGAGGAAGACACTCTCTTTACAATTAACACTGAACAATATGTAGTCCTACGTAATATACAACAATCACAAGAGAAAAAGCAACTTGCTGAAGATGAATGCTAATATGTGTTGTTAGATAAATTAAATCGATAATAATCAAAATAGTTAACAATGCCATGGCCTGGTTTTGAGTGAAAAAAAAAATCAAGTGATGAAATGGAAATAAAATAGTTGTCTTCAATTAAAAATTGACAGTCAATAATTGTGTTATGAATTCATATGTGTTCAATTTTCAACCAGAAGTCCTAATTTGGAAGTCTGAAGATCAGAAGGTATACTGTTGACCCTGCAGAAAACCAAGCAGAGGCCAAAATAGGACAGACATGATCATTTATTACTGAGGGGAGAAATATTGGGGTGGGTTTATATAATGGAGGTGGTGGTGAGGGACAGGGCATAGCAGGGGAAGAAGGCAGAGAATGTGTGGCATAGAGTTCCCACTGCCCAGTGAAGGGATTTAAAATCACATGACCCTTGGCTCCACCCACTGTGCTCATGTTACCCCTTGCTGAGGAATCGCAGCCCAATACTCACGCCATGCTGATCACCATGAAATCCAGCCAGTTCCATGGGTCTCGAAGGAATGTAAAAGGTCCAACTACAAAGCCTCGGGATAGCACTTTGACTGTTGCCTCAAAAGTATAAATACCAGTAAAAACATACCTGAAGAATAAAAAGAGGCCAGAGCAATGAATGTGCCTGTATGACAGATTTCAGAGAAGTGTAATCATAGGGCTGCTGCAGCTGTTTTGGTGCTCAACCTACAACCCCAACCTGGAATAAGTTGGTAAGACATGGAAAAGGCTCATAAAAACTGGAAGCAGTCATTTCTAAATTAACTGACTCGTATTACCCTGCAAACATTATGAAGACGAGAAATGTAATGTTTTATCTGGTCAACTTCATTTTATTTGTGAATACACACCCATCCCTGCCAATCAAGCCTGCAGTGCATGCCAAAAAAAGTTGGAATGGAGAAATTTAGGATTGTAATTTGATTAATGATGTGATTTGAAACAGCTGATGTCAGCAGGCGTTTGTAATCATGATTTAGTACAATAGCAGCATCCAAGAAAATTCCACTCCTACAGAGACGATTGCCAGTTTATCCACAAATTTGTAAAAAAAATTATTTAAAGATTTAAAACTAATGTTCCTCAAAGAAAGATAGGATGGGATTTGGATATCTCATCCCCAACGGTGCATAATATAAATAAACTAGAAGGCTCACAGAGAGCGCATACTTTTGCCAGCAGATTGTAAAATGACTTAATCGGATCCAGAATCAGGATGTGTGTCTGGATTGGTCTGCAGATGTAATCACCGCTTCCAATTCATACAGTCCAACATGCTATAAAATTTAGTAGTAATCCATTTAATTGTTTTTTTTTAACCTGGCAGAGGTAAAGATTCAAAGAATCTCAATGTCCTTCATGTGAGCTCTTGCAACCGCTTTCCAATGCGGTTCTACCTGAAATAGCAAAGAAATTGAGTCCTGACTCTTAACTCTCTTTTTGTGCTTGAGGGCAAGGGCGCAAATCTCAGCTAAATACCTATGATCTCCAGTCTACTGACAGTACTGCATCAAAAGTAGGTACTCGATGAGTACATGCTTCTACTTGTGCACTTCTCCAATCCCAATTTCAAAAATGTTGGGACACTGTGTAAATTGTAAATAATAAAAGATGATTTGTAAATCTCATGAATCCACATTTTATTCATAATTGAACATGGACAACATATCAGATGTTGAAAGTGAGACATTCTACCATTTCATGAAAAATATTAGCTCACTTTGAATTTACGCCTCAAAAAAGTTGGGAGAGGGGCAACAAAAGCCTAGAAAAGTAAGTGGTACTAATAAAAAGACAGCTTGAGGAGCATTCTACAACTATAAGGTAATTAGGTTAATTGGCAACAAGTCAGTAACATGACAGGGTGTAAAAAGAGCATTTTACAGAGGCAGAGTCTCTCAGAAGATGGACAGAGATTCACCAATCGGCAAAAAACTTCATCTTAAAATTGTGAACAATTTCAGAAAAATGTTCCTCAATATAAAATTGCGAAGACTGAATTTACAGAACATAAAATCATCAAAAGATCTGGAGAATCTGGAGAGATCGCTGTCCGCAAGGGACAAGTCCGAAGGTCATTACTGGATGCTCGTGATCTTCAGGTCCTCAGGTGGCACTGCATTAAAAAAAGGCCTGATTCTGCACTGGAATACACTGCATTGGCTCACGAACACTTCTGGAAATCATTGTCTTTGAGCACAGTTTGCTGTGCAATCTACAAATACAAGCTAAAGCTGTATCATGCATAGAAGAAGCCATATGTGAACACAATCCAGAAACGCCACCGTCTTCTCTGGGCCAAAGTTCATTTAAAATGGACTGAGGCAGAATGGAAAACTGTTCTGTGGTCAGATGAATTAAAATGTGAAAATTTTTTTGGAAAACACGGACACCATGTCATGTGGTCTAAAGACGAGAGGGACCATCCAGCTTGTTATCAGTGTACAGTTCAAAAGTCTACATCTCTGATGGTATCGGGTTGCATTAGTGCCTATAGCATGGGGAGCTTACACATCTGGAAAGGCATTATCATGCTCCCATCCAAACAAGGTCTCTCTCTCTGGGAAGGCGTAGCATATTTCAGCAAATCAATGCCAAGCCACATGCTGCATCCATCACAACAGCATGGCTTCACAGTAGAAGAGTCTGAGTGCTGAAATGCTCTACCTGCAGTCCAGATTATTCACCAATAGAAAATATTTGGCGCATCATAAAATGAAAATATCTGGCAAAGAAGACCCAGGACTGTTGAGCAGCTAGAATCCTACATCTGACAAGAGTGGGATGACATTCCTCTCCCAAAACGTCAGCAATTGGTCTCCTCACTTCCTAGACATTTAGACTGTTGTTCAAAGAGGAGGGGAAACTAAACAATGGTAAACATGGTCCTGTCCCAACTTTTTTTAAGATGTGTTGCTCCCATCAAATTCAAGATGAGCTAATATTTTTTATGAAATGGTAAAATGTCTCACTTTCAACATCTGACATGTTGTCTATGTTCTACTGCGAATAAAATGTCAGTTTATGAGATTGGCAAATCATTGCAATCTGTTTTTATTTACATTTTACACAGCATCCCAACTTTTTTGGAATTGGGGTTGTACTTGGGGACTTACAACTCAATAGCACAGTGTCTATCTGAAACTGATATAACCTCAAAGGGCTTAGTATAACTCTGGAAATCTTTCTAAAATATGTAGTTAAGTACATCCAATAATGCCAATGAAAGCTTTACCGTACCAAAAAACAGTCTTAAGTGTCTCTAAGTATCATTGATTTCTTTAGGCTCAGAGGCGTCTGTGACAGATCATCACACAGTGGAAACGCATCTTGGTCCGATGAAACAGTATTTCAGGTCTTTTTTGAAGAAATGGATGCCGTGTGCTCCGGTCCAAACGAGTATAGGACAATCCAGGGAATCTAGCCACAAGTCTGAATGCCGTGCTCTGTCGCAGTATGGGTTATGTCAGTGCCTTTCCACTTCGGTGAAGGCACTATTAATGCTGAAAAGTACGCTGGGATGTCAAAGCAACATAAGCTGCCCTTATAACAACATCTTCTCTTGTGATGCCTGTGCATCATGCATAATTCAACAAGACAAGGCGAAACTGCATTATGTATGCATTTCAAAGACATGGCTGCATTAGAAGAGGGCGTGGGTGCTCAACTGACCTGCCTGCAGTCCTGACTTGTCTCAAAAAAAAAAAAAATCTGAGGCATATTTTGAAAACTAAATGCCACAACAAAGTTCCCGGACTATTGCACACTTTAAGATGGGAATGAGACAAAATGATACCTGAAACACTGTGAGGTGTTGTGAAAAGGCATAGCAACATCGGAAAGTGGTAAATACTTAACTGTCTCAACTTCTTTTGAAAGAGCTGCAAGAACGCTATAAGGTCAAAATAGAAATACGTTTTATTTTGAAAAATTTTTAAAAATACTTGGTGAAACATAAAAAAAATGTGCTGTTGAGTTATTTTAAATGTAATACAGGTCAAAGATAATTTACAAATTACTGCTTTCAGTCTAGATTTTAATTTAATACACCATCCCAGCTTCTTCTTATTTGGGGTTGTATATCAATTTGGCCTCTTTAGCCTTCAATTTTCCTGTACAGAAATAACACTGAAGACTATTAAACAGTGATGCATTATCACAAGCTCTACAATAAATATTTAGTTCATTTGAAACTTTGTATAACATGCAGAATGAGCACCCCATTTGAAATAAATAGCATAAGAAGAAAACAACTACTTACTCGACAGTTTTGCTCCACGGCGGCGGTTTACTCATCGTCATGAATACACAATTCGATAGAATGGTGATCATGATGAACATGCTAAATAATTTGATTTATAATTAAGGAAAACATTTTACTTGTGCCCTTAATTGAAAAAAAAAGTAATAAAGCAAGGAGGTAAAAAAAAAATCTTGCTATACATGCACAACTGCATATTAATCTCTTTTTTTAAAATTAGTGCCACAACAGAATTACACAGACATACAGTGGGAAAAGGTTTTTTTGGATGCACAGACACTGAGGGTGAAAGACAGTTCACAAATGCAGAAACACTGTGTTGGAATTATGAAAGGATATGAATGTATAAGAATTTTAATAGATGCTCTCCTCAGAGGGCTAAAGGGGCTAAGCATATACATGGAAGGCTCTGCATTAAACCTGAAAATTGTATTCGATTTCGTGATGACAATAAATGTCTGTGGGGGATGAGAAAGAGAGAGAAGAATTATGTGTAGTCAAATAACTTATTTTTTAAAAAACTTTTCAAACACATTGTATTTCTGAAAATCAGTTTTTAAAACAATTGAGACAATAGGCCAGCTTTACAAAGGAGACATTCACAGCACAAAGAGCCTCTCTGTATTCCCAAAAATATTGGTTCCAAGTAACATAGAGGTATACCTGTGTTTCTTAGATCAACTTTTACTGTGATATCATCAACCTCTCAAACGAATGCTTGATTTTGGTTGCCTACTCAGCCTGCGTTTAGGTTACATGGAAGCTTCAGTTCATGGATACGCTACACTGTACTTTAAGAACAGTGCGCACAGGCTGCTTGTGTTATCTCATCATGCTTTTAACTTACGGGTAAAATGCGACCAAAGATTGCGTGCTTTTGATCGCTTGTTATCTAGTTTCCTCGCAGTTAGGCTGTTTGGAGCCACTTTTAGCAACAAAAATGCAAATTCCATTCAATATGTTTGTGATTTGGGTAGGGGTCATCCTGTCACAGCCTGACACAGCCTTGTCGCATAAGGCATAAAAAATTGTTGAAAATCTCGGAAGATGAAATGCCCATGTTGAATGAACAGTCTCAGCAGCATGTTTAAAATGGTAAAGGACACTCCAAGGATCAGATAATTGCAGATATTAATTATGTCCTGGGGGCAGAATGTCTCCAAAACTGCTCTCAGGCACCATCGACACAACTACAAGATTTTGTGAGGTTGTTGGAAAAAACATCTGTTATCAGGAAAAAAAAACAATAATAATAACTGGTGACAATGGTTTACTAAAGGAATAAGCCCCGAGAAGCAGTGGGTTACAGTGATTTTATAATGGCGGAGGGGCGTTCTTAGTGCCCCTCCGCCGTTATAAAATCACTGTAACCCACTGTTTCAAGGGGCTTATTGCTTTGACAAAACGGTTACCCTACATATAGCCCTATAGAAATAAACACACAAGAAAAAAAAAATCAACAATTTATTGGTAAGAATGGAAAAATAAAATTGAGGACTATTCGTTCTTCCACCAAGCAACATTGAGTGGACAGAATGGTTGGCAACCAACACAGATGCTAAGATTGCTTTTTCATCTAGCGCCATTATCATGTCACATCAGGCTATTTTGGCTTGTTAATGTAGATATACCATGAAAGCAGGCTATTTGGAATGTCTCCTACGGTCTCCCAAAGGCCCCGTTAAATAATTTTGCATTCATTTCGGTTTCGGTTTTAGAGTTTCCTTGTTCTCAACTCACGCCGATCGGCCATATCATTACAGTCAGCAGTGAGAGGAGGGAACAAGATAGACTTTTGTCCTCCACACTTGCCAGTGTCTATAAAAATATGTTGAATTTTTGCATTACTTTGCGAGCCAGCTTTTCAACTAGCTAGCGTTCTCTACAATGAATGTGGTTACCCTACACATAGCCCATAAAATAAACACACAAAAAAACCCAAAAATTAATGGCTAATACTGAAATAGCGAGCTAGTTAGCAATGTCGCGAGCAAGCTAAAGTGATATCGAACTCTATAATGCTATAGCTAGCTAGGTAGATAGCCAACTGGTTAGCGAGTTAAAAGGCTAAACTTTGCTAACACTGAAATAGCGAGCTAAAAGTCTTGAAACAAACATAACCTAATGAGTTGGTTGAGCCAAAGTAGTTGGTTGCTAGGCCAGGCACGCAGGGATATTTTGTGCTGCGGTCTGCCTCAGAATATAGTGGGTTACACTGATTTTATACCAGCATGGAACACGGCTCAGCCAATCACATTTAAGGATGGGAAGCACCCGTTTTATTACAAATAGTAATGGAATTTTTGTTGGGATCAGATTCCATGGTCAGATGAGATCAAAGTAGAGCTCACTGGAGATGAAAACCTGAGATGGATTTGGTTTAAAAATGAAGACAGACATTCCATCAAGAATCTCACCCTCACTGCACTGTATGGTGGAGGATCTTAGATGATGAGGGGCTGAAAAGGATCATGGATTCCATCAAGTACCAGGACATAGTAAATGCAAACCTGACCGCCTCTGCGAACATAAGCTGGGCCATGGCTGGATTTTCCAGTAGGACAATAATCCAAAGCATGCATTGAAATCAACACAAAAATGGTTCACTGACCACTATATCGAGGTTGGCTGATGCCATCCCAGTTGCCTGACCTAACAGCTAAATAAAACTTCTGGAATGAGCTGAAGAAGAAAGTCAGTGGCCATGCCATTGTTAGATCTGCTACAGCTATGGAGCTGAAGCTAAGCAGGTTTGGGCTTGGTTAGTACTTGGATGCGAGACCACCTGAGAAAAGAAAGTTGCTGCTGGAGGAGATGTTAGTGGGCCAGTAGGCCGCAATCCTCCCACTGGTGAAATAATCCCCAGTGCAGTGATGGGAACACTGTGCTGAAGGAGATGCTGTCTGCCAGATGGGACATTAAACTGAGGTCCTAACTCACTGTGATCATTAAAGAGCCCATGACACTCTTTGGCAAGAGTAGGGGGGTTCTGGCTGAATTTCTAACATGACTCTTTAGACCAGCCACCTAATCATCCTCTGATCTAATTGGCTTTGCAATTTGTCCTCTCACTCCCCACATCAAGCTGATGTGTGGTGAGTGTTCTGGCACAAAATGGCTGCCATCACATCATCCAGGTGGGTGCTCATTGGTGGCAGTCATAGGGAGATGAGATTACCCCATATGACTAAATTACATTGAGTATCGATAAGAAGGTGCTATATACAGTGCCCTCCATAATTATTGGGACCCCTGGTTAAGATTTGTTCTTTAGCTTCTAATAAATTCAGTTTTTTTCAAAATAATATAGGACCACAATGGAAAAAAAGAGGAAAATCCAACCTTAAATTCAAGTGTATTTATTCAGCGGGAAAAAATCGCTCATAAAGAAATAATTCTTTTACATCAAATCATGTGTGTCACAATTATTAGCACCCCTGATGTTAATACTTTGTACAACCCCCTTTTGCCAATAAAACAGCACCTAATCTTCTCCTGTAATGTTTCACAAGATGGGATAATAGAGAAAAAGGGATCTTCCACCATTCCTCTTTGCACTATCTCTCTCAATCTTTCAGCAACCTGATGTCCTCTCCTCTGCACTCTCCTCTTCAGGTCACTCCACAGGTTTTCAGTGGGGTTGAGGTCTGGGCACTGAGATGGCCATGGGAGGAGCTTGATTCTGTGTCTGGTGAACCATTTCTGTGTAGATTTGGCCACATGTTTAGGGTCATTATCTTGCTGAAAGACCCAGTGATGACTCATCTTCAGCTTTCAGGCAGGGGCCACAAAATTTTGATTTAAAATGTCCTGGTATTTCAAAGCATTCATGATGCCATGCACCCTAACAAGGTTCCCAGGGCCTCTGGAAGAGAAACAGGCCCACAGCATCACCGATCCTCCCCCATACTTCACAGTGGGAATGAGGTGCTTTTCTGCATACTCATCTTTTGTGTTCCGCCAGACCCACTTAGAGTGTTTGTTGCCAAAAAACTCCACCTTAGTCTCATCTGACCAAAGTACACGGTTCCAGTTGAAGTCCCAGTACCACTCAGCGAACTCCAGACGTTTGCATTTATGATTGTGAGTGAGAAAACGTTTTTTCCGTGCATGCCTCCCAAACAGCTTGCTGGCAAGTAGATAGTGCCTGATGGTTGTTTTGGAGACTTTGTGACCCCAAGATGCTACCACTTGTTGCAATTCTTTAACAGTGAGCTTTGGAGAACTTTTTATTTCTCTTACCATCCTCCTCACTGTGCGTGGTGGAAAAATAACTTTGCGTCCTTGTCCAGGCTTGTTTACCACTGATCCAGTTGTTTTTAACTTCTTAATGATTCCTCTGACAATAGATATGGGCAGGTGCAGGCGAGCGGCTATTTTCTTGTAGCCATTGCCTGACTTGTGAAGGTCGACACACATCTGCCTTACTTGAATGGTGTGTTCCTTTGTCTTTCCCATGTTGAAGAGTGGATAAGAGAAATGGCCTCTTTGTCATATCATCTTTATACCCCAGGGAAACAGGAAGTGATAAATTACTAATTAAATGTTCCTAGATACTCTGATCAACTTTGTAAACTACTGTAGAAATGCCAGAATTACTTCAATTACATTTATTTCCTAGGAATTGTTAGGGGTCCCAGTAATTGTGGAACAGGTGATTTTATGAAAAATAATTATTTCATAGTCAAGGATTTTTTCCCCCCCTTTAAATTCACTTGAGTTGAAGGTTACATGTTTCCACATTTTTCAGTGTGAGAGTATGCTTCTGCAATAAAAATTGAATTTAATTTAAGGCTTTTAACACATCTTAACCAATAATGCCAATAATCATTGAGGGCGCTGTAAATGCAATTTTAATCATTATTCTTTCATTCATCCATTCTATATACCACTTCCTCCTCACTGGAGTTACGGGGGAGCGGGAGCCTATTCTAGCTAACATTGGGCGAAAGGCAGGAACCCACCTTGGACAACTCAGCAATCAATCACAAGGCACACACACCATTCATACACTATTCATTCTCACACTCATACCTACAGGCCATTTAGTGTCTCTAATCAGCCTGATGCGCATGTCTCTAGACTGCTGGAGAAAACCGGCGTGTCCGCTGGAAACCCATGCGCACACAGGGAGTACATGGAAACTCCACACAGAAAGGCCCCGGGCCAGATTCGAACCCTCAAGCCTCTTGTTGTGAAGTGCCAGTGTTACCAACTGCACCACCATGCCGCCCTATTGTATTTCAATTAAATTTCATATTTTTTGCGAAAATTTTCTTGAATTTAATTTTAAGAGGATAAAATATAAAGGCATTAATTCCTGGCTACTTTTAACTTTTACCAAGGATACCAATGGAATTTTGCATTTTGCAGGATGGTTTTAAATTTTTGTTGGCACCAAAGGTTTGGGATAGCTACCTTTTCACATGGATGATAATGTTTTAATAAAGTTTTCTGTATCTGTACCTGATATACGTGTGGGATAGTAATTTCCTTCAAAAATGAGTTGATCGTTTAACATTGTATTTTGTGTTTCCTTATTTTCTTGTCTTTTTTGCCTTTTGCATGAAGATCTCAAACGACAGACTAATAATTTGTTGAAGTCACTGATTACATCACACATGGACATGGTGGCAAAAACATTCTAGCACGAGTAGGAAAGACTTGAAATTATGCAAGTAAGCAAAGGAACAATGAGGTATTAGCAACAAAAACACATCATATTGGGAATGGCGAGCTCAGCCAGGTTGAGACACCAAGCTCAGGCTTCGAGCATCCGGCTTGACGGTATCCATTCCACTAAGAGTAAACGCATATGAACAGAAGGTGACATCATTCAAGAGGCAGTTTTTGACATCCATCAGCAGACCTTGAGCACACAGGGAATCCACATCGAGGAGAGGAATGGCCATTTTTACTATGACAGAGTCTAAGCCAAACCTCTCTTCACTAAAACGCATCACCTAATACCTGCGCTAAAAGTGCGCACAGGCCTACCGTTAGCAACTTTCATGGCGGGGGGTTGTCCAGCTCCAAGAATTCTACTTACAACATGGGGAGGACACTGTTCTACATGCCTGTGTTGCACAGAAACTGCTGTCTAGACATGTCTTGGATAAAGGGCAACTTCTCAGCTTAGGCGATGCTCATATCCACTACCTAATTCTGACCCCAGCATTTCCTGCCACTCTTAGTTTGGGTTCAGTCTGCGCATGGTAAAGACACAGACCAGGTTCCTGCCGCCATTGAAGAGTTGTTGCTGCGATTGCGACTGCTTCAGGCATTCATGAAAAACAGTTGGGCAGGAAATAACATGGCCACGCAGTTCTGTTGAGCAAGCAGGAAAATTGGTCAGCCTCCTGGTCCAGAGTAGAGCAGTCAGCAATATGCAGTTGTATGCAAACGTTTGGGCACGCCTGATCAAAATCTGTTACTGAAAATAGTTAAGCAAGTCGAAGATGAACTGATCTCTGGATGGCATAAATTTAAAGATACAACACTTTTTTGGACATTTTAAGCAGTATTGGTGTATTACTTTTGTTTTGTACAATTCTAGAGCAAAATGAAATGAGCACTGTGGAAAAGTTTGGGCACCCCAAAAGATTTGATCTCTCAAGTAACTTTGACTATAGTCTCAGATTGTATTTAGCTTGTTAGGGCAATGGCTTGTTCACAATCCTCATTAGGAAAGGCCACGTGATGCAAATTTCAAAGTTAATTAATGCCCAGACTCTTCTAACCTTGGCCCAACAATCAGAAGCCATAGGGTCCTCTCAGCAGCTGTCTAGCTCCCTGAAAATGAAAATAATTATTGCCCACAAAGCAGGAGTTTTTAGGTTACGATTTCCTAAGTTCATAATATAATTAACAAATGGCAGTCAACAGAAACCATGGAGGCCTTGAAGACCCAGAAAACCTCAAGAACTGCTCAACAGATTGCTGGAAAGGTAAATCAAAACACCCGCTAGACAACAAAAGACCTTCAGCAAGATTTAGCGTATCACAGTGGCGGAGCTACAGGGGGTGCGAAGACATGTCCCTTTTAGTCCTGGCTACATATCAGTCATTTATTGACGTCTTTTCCATTTATTGTAATTGGCAACTGAAGACACGGTTTCTCTCCACATGCAATCTAACAGCGATTGAATCACAGGTTAAATTCAGTACACTGGCGGAACAGAGAATTGGGCTGCACAAAACAGCCATTTAAAACAATTATAAATCCAGTCCTGTTCTCAGTCATCTTCATGATTAACAGAGGGTTCACTCCGAGAGCGCTCCCCACTTAACAGGTGCTGCTTGTTCTCCCCGATTAGGTAAGATGACAATCATTCTGTGACGGTGCGTTCAGGAACCACACGCGAGAGAGGGAAATCCAAAAGACGAATGCCTTCTATGAGTACCGGGTCAGTGCTAAAAAACACAAGAATTGCCAAGCCACAAAACGAAATCCAAAAACAGAGTTGACTAGACAGGCCGGGGTCAGAACCAGTAACACAGATGAGCAAAGGTATATAGACGGTAGGCAAAAAGTCGATAAACAAGGCAGAGGGTCATACACAGGGCATCCAAACACAGGAATCGTGTTCATACAAAAATAGGTCGAAATCCAGAAAGACAAAACAATACAAAAAAGGGCAATGGCAAGAATCTTGGTTGAACAAAATAGTCGAAGGAAAACAATACTCAATGGCATACGAAAGGGTCTGCACAAAGAAATATTGATCAACGTTCTGACAAAGTCAGAACAGCAGTGAGAACTCTCTAAATAGACAGGAGGAAGGTCATATGCTATGCAGGGAACAGGTGAGCTGGATCAGACTAATTACAATGGGAGGAACACATGAGGGAAATCCTAACCACGAAAACTGGAGAAAGCCAAGACACGGATGGGAATCACGCAAACAGCCTATGACATTTAAACTCCGGAGTTCTAAGTGCACAGATAATGAGCGCAGGAAAGTAATTGAGCACATGCGAGAGAGCTCGCAGAAACGCAGGGGGAGACAGGTAAAGCTGAGCAAGAGGCTGAGACTAGAACAGGGCGATTGCTGAGAGGGAATTAGTACTAATTAGTAGCGGTGCAACTTTACAGATTTAACTAGAGTGCTCTTTAGTGAGTTAGTTATATATATACATGGATTAGTTGGGTTAGTAGACTATAATACAAAATACAAATGTTCGTCTTGTTAGTAATCAGAACAGCAAGGTGAAGGAAGTAAACGAGAATTGAAGGAATAATATTAAACACCAGAAACCATTGAAATCACCCGAAGCATGTGAGCACACAAACTGGGGAGACGGACTGAACCAACTAGAATACGAGACAGGGGAGACAAGTGCAATGGAACTGAACATGGACTGAACTAAAACCTGAGAAATACAATAACAAAAAAAATAAATAAAAGACAAAATCATGAACAATGAGCATGAACACAAACATGAACATAAACCATAACCATTACACATTCATCTGGATGCGTATTTGCTGTATTTAAATCTACGTTGTTCAAAATTGCATAGCCTTCCTATCAACTCTCACGCAAATGGCTTGAGCCGCATGCTTTTTATAACCTAGGCTATTTAACTGCCGAGTGCCACCGTTTTTTGTTTTTTCTTTTCTTTTTTGAAGTCAACCCAAGAAATACCGCGTTTCATTGGAACACGGACCAATTCAACCACGCGAAGCATTGGCCAATTAATAAGTAAATTATTTTTCTGCACTGAATTTAGCCTGTGATTTCATCGCTGTAAGATCGCATACGGCTAGAAACCGTGTCTTCAGTTGGCAATTACGATAATTGGAAAAGACGTCAATAAAGGAAAATAATTGAGATCTTGCCAGGACTAAAAGGGACGTGTCTCTGCCCCCCTGTAGCTCCGCTACTGGCGCACCATGGAGGCACGGTGCACTGCCCTTAGGGGAATTCGGATTTGTATTCTCCCAGGAGATTGAGCCACCTCTCCATAAGTTCAGACGGCTCGCTGTCCCTAAAGCCTCGTTGAGAAAAGAGTCAACTGGCTCGCTCAGCGTCATAAAGTTTAAAAGATTTCAACTGGTGAGCCTTGAGTGTCTTTTATTTATCCTGCGGTAGAGGATTTTAAGGGTTTTTTGGCATGTTGGTTTTATTTGACAGAGACAGGAAGAATGGGACTGAGCGGAGGGATGATATGCAGCTGGAAGGACTGAGCCTTACACGGTTTGTGCCTTAACCCAATGAGCCAATGAGTCACCCTGAGGTAAAGGATGTTTACGGAGGTTTATCGCCTTGGTTGCTGTAACACTCTCAAGGGCCAACACCATGTTGTAGTATATTGTGGCATCTGCGATGATCTCCTGCAGGGCGAATTGTGCTTCTGTCAGGGCAAACAAAACCCAACCTGATGACTCTCAGAACTCTGGCAGCTTGAGTGAAGCTGCACTAGTTGTCATGTTTATGAAAAGCTGTCTCGGGCGACATCCAGTAGACAAATGTCACCAGTATTGAAATTGTTGGAAAGTAAAGATGGAGATGGAATCCACATGCCATTTATTTTCTAGGAATCCAAAACGCGAGCCAACTAAGAAGGCATTTTTTCAAGAATGATAATTGTAGAGCTCACGTTACCCGGACAGCACGCCTTCTTAAAGAGACCGTATTTACCTAACACAGAATGGCACACAATATAACTGCATGTGTAGGACAAACACCAAACCACCAATTATGGTGAATTATGTCCATAGAGTCCACGACTACACTGAGAAGAGATGGTGCGTTGCTAGGCAGCGCAAGAATAAAAAATAGGTATAAATCATACTTAAAATTCTATACCCGTTTTGAGTAACAGTAGATGTATTCATTAATTCTACACTGCTGTGAAAAAGTATTTAAAATTAGTTCTTCTATTTTGGCATATTTGTGACAGAAATGTTTCAATTCATCTAACTAATTTCAGTATTAAACAAACATAAACTACAGTAAGCACAAAAAGCATTTGAATGAATTTTTTCATAGATTGAGGGGGAAAAAAAGCTATCCAGCCCTAACTGGCCCTATGTAAAATAATTGCCCCCTTAGCTACTAAATCGACAAATGAATTGGGTTCAGTTTCACTTGACAAACCCAGGAATGGTTACTGCTAGCTCAGTTGAATTTAAACAACACTTAAATAGAACCTGTCTAGCAATTTGAAGTTGACAAAAAGCAGTAGATGAGGCCATGGAAACTGGTACAGCAGTGATCCTTCCCATGGGTGGCCAACCAAAATTCCTCCACACCTATGATTCATCCAGAAGGTCACAGAAGAACCCAGACTAACATCTAAAAAACTCCAGCATTCACTTTTCCACAATAAGAAAGAGATTGAACAAAAATGGCATCCCTGGGACAGCTGCAAGGTGAGAACCACAGCTGACAAAAATGAACACAAAGCCTCATCTCACATTTGGCAAAAAACATCTTGATGATTGGCATATATATTTTTCTTGGACTGATGAGTGAAAAGTGTAAGTTTCAGGACATGGGGCCTGTTATATGCAGCTTAAATCTAAAACAGCATGCCACAAACAGAACATTATACAAATGGTCAAACACCACGGGGGAAGTGTGATGATCTGGGGCTGCATTGCTGCTTCAGGACCTGGCCGAATTGCCATATTTGATGGAAACATTAATTCTGCTCTCTACCAGAAAATCCTGAAAAAGAATATCCGGCCATCACTTTGAGCGCAGTTAGGTCATGCGGCGAGACAATGATCTGGTTGCACACAATCAAGTCCACCTATGAATGGCTTAAAAGAAAGAAATTAAGGTTCAAGAATGACCGAGTTAAAGTCCTGACTTGAACCTGATTAAGATGCTATAGCATGATCTTACACTGGCAGATCATGCTCAAAAACCCTCAAATGTGGCAGAATTATAACAATTCTAATAAAAAGTAGGGGCCAAAATTCCTGCACAGTGATGGAAAGCACTTTCCGTCAGTTATTTCTTGTATACATGCAGGAAAAAATTTTATCAAGTTAAAAAGAACAGTACTGGAGTGGCTTAATACCCCAAATTTTTGATGTCCTTATAGTAATTTAAATTCATCACTACCCATCCCATACAGACTGTGACCTTGTAGCATTTACAAAGAAGCTGCCTAAATCTGGCCCAAGATAATTAATTCCTCAGTATCGTTACAAATAGAAGGTAACTTCAGGCATGAGACTGAAGTGAAAATGGCAACAGCTGATGGATCAGAATGGGTGATGGAGAGACTGTGTGCAGAGTGAAGCATACAGTATGTGCATATACATCACAGACTGACTTTTTGTGATTGGTAGTAGGGATCGATGTCCTCCAAGGGATCATTGAGCATCTCTGGAGGAGGATCTCCATAGATCATGGGCAGGTTCTTGCCAGCCTCCAGGTCTTTGTTGGGTTTGGCTGGATCTTCGGCCTCTCCCTCCTCTTCTTTCAGCTTGTCCTCCTCCACACGCCTCTCAATCTCCGCCAGCGATTCCGGGGTAAAGCGGCGGAACACATGGGTGCCAATGGGAGGGAGCAGGCTGGCCATCTTCGCATTGCGAAGAGATAAGACCACACCAGGGTCTCGCTACCGTGTTCTGTAGGAAAAAGAGAGATGGGGATGACATCTCAGGTAGTGGCCACTGTTATTTTTGCACCTGTATGTTTTGTGTAATTTGCGAAGGAATGAGCCGTCCCTGCTATAGTGACCCATGTACTAGGCATAAAACACTGTTTCCAGGCCAACAGACAAAACCCACTCCAGACCAAAACTGAATCCTTATTCAATTCCTGTGTCATACAGCATTAGCTACAGAGCACAGCGGAATGGAATCAGACAGTTGAAGCCTCGATAATATTTTCTTTAGCCATTCTAAATGCAAAGCCCCACTAAGTCTTCATATTAAATCTCTTCCTTTTAATGTTGTCATTTAATGTTGTGGCACAGTGGTTAGCATTGCTGCCTCACAGCAAGAAGGTTGTGGGTTTGAATCTGGCCTGGGATCTTTCTGTGTGGAGTCTGCATGTTCTCCCCGTATTCGCGTGGGTTTTCTCTGGGTACTCCGGTTTCCTCCCACAGTCCAAAGACATGCATATCAGGTTAATTGGAGACACTAAATTGCCCAAAGGTATGAGTGTGAGAGTGAATGGTCTGTGAATGGTGTGTGCGCCCTGCAAGCTGGATTGCCAAGCTGTCTAGGGTGGGTCCCTGCCTCTGCCTGTAGTCAGCTGGGATAGGCTACAGCTCGCCCCGCGACCCTAGTGAGGAATAAGCGGGTATAGAAAATGAATGAATAAATGAAAGAATTAGCTATACAGTTGCCTCCTCACCAGGGTTGTTGGGGCGCTGGAGCCAATCCCAGCTGACTATGGGCGAAAGGCAGGTACACACCCTTTACAGCTTGCCAATCCATCGCTGGGCACATATACAAATCATATACCATTCACTCACACGCTTATACCCAAGGGAAATTTAGAGTCTGCAATCAGCCTGAAATATATGCCTTTGGTTGGAAACCTAGGTATCCTGAGGAAACCCATTCAAACATGGGGAGAACATGTAATAGTGATATAAACAGAATTACTGCATGCAGTAAAAGAGGCATAATTATGGGGTATTGTAGAATTACTCGTACATGTATGACACAAATTTATTTTAAAATCAGAAGAACACAGTCCAATTTAATTATTCATCCAGTAATATGAATAATGATGAATATAGAAACATTAATCTTGCATTTGCAACTCCCTGTTTTGTATTTTAATAATTATGTCAGTATATTCACATGATAAGATGATCAGAATTTGTTTTGTCTTGCTGATATCTTTTGACAGTCTTTGATTTTCAGCATGGTGATAAGAGTTACTAGACAGTCCGGTCGACTGCGACGCATGTATGTAGGCCCGAAAGCTCATTTCTCCCCTTTGTGCCGCATTTTTCGGCCAATATTGTCGCCATGGCAACCAAAATCGATGGAAGTCATAAGTGAAGTATAACACGTCCATACCAAATATGAAAGTAATCGGCCGAAAATAACAGCGGCGGCAGAGACAAGAAGCATGAATCCATAGTAGCTGGCCAATTCCGTCCGGGGGCTACAAATATACATTCATAACACAAACAAAAAAGCATAATGCTGTGAAATCCATGAATAAGAATTTAACTTAAAAGGCTCTGTTGACACCCCCTTCGCATACGAAAGCACAAGCGGTGGTAATATAAGGCACAATTTTGTGCGTAGCAAATGGGACATTCATTGCCTTCACCCATTTAGTTCCTTGCTCTTAAAAGTCGGCGTCTCAAGGAATCGAACAGCACAAAAAAAGTAGTGTCAATGTATAAAATATGTCACAGACCTCATCAACCTCATCAATCACAGACCATCTGCAATTTGACTCACCCAAAGCACCTTATAAAATCTGTCACTCTGTGGTGGTTTCATGGAACTGAATGGCAGCCGGCAGAGCTATTTGCGAATAAGCATATAGCCTTTCCCGTTACAGGATTTTTCGTCCCCGGACTTTTCATTCATGGGGACATTTTTCATTCATGCCAGTAAAACATCGATTCATACTGAAGTCCATGAGTAGAAAGTTGATTTGTGTTAAATATATGATTATTTTATGATTTGACAGTGCACTATTTTTAGGGTTCTGACAGCATGGAGAGCCACGTGGATAGCTGTCTTATTTGGCTCATTAAGAGCAGATAATTTTGAAAAGCAGTGTAGACATGAAGTAGACTTGTTGCCAAGGAATTTATGATCCCAGAAATGTATTGTTTTTGCTCCCAGGCATTTTTCAATTCTCAGTGGGGTTTTTTTTCATTATTTAATTGCTGAATTTTTATGAAGATTTTTTGTGTTTGCGGCCCCCACTCTGAACTAAAATTATGAAAAGAAAGTGAAATATGCTGGAATTCTAAATGTAAGAGGTATCATGAATCATTTTAGCCAATTCAGCCTTCTCTGTGAAGCTCAGACCTTGAATTATAAAGCCTTAAATTCGGTAACGTATAAATACCCATATTCGGCTTCTGTGCAAAGGGGTTAAACAGATTTTTTTAATGCCAATTATGTGTTGTTTGTCTGAGGATGAGCTACCAGTTTGATAACCAGCAAAACCCATGCCAGAACAAAAACCAAAATTCTCACAACCCAATACTAAAAAAAAAAGAAATATAAGCATATAGTGCAGTATTTGAATGATGATTTCATTTATTGAAGGCAATTTATTTATTGAAGCTATTCAACCCTACCTGGCCGAAAGTGAAAAAGTAATTGCCCTCTCGAAATCAAACATTTCCAGTAAACCAATTTAATTGATTGTTGGGCCAGATTTCACAGAACACACCCAGACATGATTAATATCAGCCCAGTTGAATCCAAATATCAATTAAATAGAACCTGTCTGACAGTGTGAAGTAAGCAAAAAACAGCTCACGTTGCCATGA
Source organism: Gymnothorax reevesii (assembly GCA_029721435.1). Lineage (NCBI taxonomy): Eukaryota > Metazoa > Chordata > Actinopteri > Anguilliformes > Muraenidae > Gymnothorax > Gymnothorax reevesii. Next base: position 62,038,553 of record CM056582.1, on the reverse strand, counting down.
TCGAAAGACATTCAAATTCAGATGAGAAGTCAGTCAGTACGTTTACATGCACAGTTAAGTCGAGCTGCGGCAATAGCTTGACTAGGCCATGCAATTGGACTGTTCTTGTCCCAGTATACATGCTCAGGATGAAATTCTATTTATTGACCAAAGCGTGTCCATCTCTGCTACAGTAGGTGGTGGTATGTCCCCTTTCAGCTTGTTCGTGTTGCATCTTTTTCTGATTGATCTATTATGTCACAGACCAAACATTTGACAAACAAGTTAGCTGGTGGCAGACTAGTTACATGTTGAGTGCATTTATTGCATTAGGTCGAGTGGCAAGAACATGTACAATGTTACAGCTCCGTACATTTAATACAGGCTGTTCACTATGCTTTTCATACAAATAAGATGCACGTTATCACCAGTGGTTATGGCTTTAGCCGAAGCTGGGTGCACTTTAGTTTTTACATGTCCACAAGACTTCCGGGTCAAAGCCCTGCATGAAGAATGTGGCGCATGCTCAGAGCACATACCCAAGTTCAGTGTGATTCAAGCGTATACATGCAGGAACAAGGCAACATTGTCTCCAATATCCCCCGACATGGTAAGAATGGTCACGGGTGAACGATGAAAACTTGTCTGCATGAAATACCCATACATCAAGCTCAGAGTCAAGGGCCATAACTCCATAATAAAAAAATTCTCGGAATCTATTGTCAAACTCATGTAATTGGGTCATTATTACTGGCCACATACAAAATTTCCCCCAAGAAGGTGCAATAGTTGCCGAGAAAACTTGTCCCCATTGCAAATCCCATACACTATGTCGACAAATAGAAACAAGGACCATAACTCCGTAAAAATAAATATCTCGGAATACACTGTCGAACTCATTCAATAGGATCGTTAGTACTGGTCACCCACAGAATTTCATCCACGTAGGTGCAATAGCTGCTGAGAGAACTTGTCCCCATTGCAACACCCATACACTTAAGTCCACAAACAGAGTCAAGAAGCATAACTCTGTATAAATGAATTTCTCGGAATCAATTGTCAAACTTATTCAGGAGGGTCATCAGTAATGGCCATATACAAAATTTCATTCACGTAAGTGCAATAGTTTCCGAGAAAACTTGTGCCCGTTGAACCCGGATGGATGGACAGACGGACGAGCGCCATTCCAATATCCCCTGATCTACTTTGTGTCGGGGGATAATAATGTGACTATTAACCTCATTATCTGAGTGTGTTAGTCGGAATATGAGAAATTTAATTGAGCACGATTCCAGTCGGACTAACATGTTTAAATGCAATTTAATAGTCTGGTTATAGTTGGACTAACACACTAATTTGATCTTCTCTAACGTCATGTAAACACAGTGTTTGACTTTTATCAGACTGAAAAGAGTAACAAAGCTTTCAGTGAACCACAGTAAACCGTGGTGAGAGCCTTTATCTACAAAAAGAGAAAACATATAACTGTGGCAAACCTTCACAGGAGTGGCCAGCCAACTTAAATTCCACCGAGAGCTTGTCAACAACTCTTCTAGGAGGTCCCAAAAAACCCGGACTAACATCTATAAAACCTCAGGCCTCACTTCTTTCAGTTAAGGTCAGTGTTCATAGTGCCACTTTGAAAAAAAAAGACGGGGCAAAAATGGTGTCTACTGGACAGCTGCAAGGCAAACAAAACCACTGCTGACCGAAAAGAAGGCAGAGGCTCCTCTCCCATTTTCTAGTTTCGCAAAAAACTAGAAGACCCCCAAGATTTTTGAGATTAAATACTTTGGACTGATGATTCAACTGTGGAACTTTTTGGAAGACATGCATTCTGTTACAGCTGGCATAAAGCCAGCACAGAATTCCATACAAACATCATATTTAAAGTCAAACACAGTGTTGGAGGTGTGATGGTATACAGCTGCTTTACTGCCTCAGGTCCTGGACAATGTGCCATGATTGATGGAACCATGAAATTCTTCTGTCGACCTGAAAGTCTTGAGGGACAATGTCCAGCTCTCAGTTTGTGACCTAAAGCTCAAGCCCAGTTAGTCATGTAGCCCAATGGTGATTTGAAGCTCAAAAGAAAGTCCACCTCTGAATGGCGCAAAATAAACAAAATGAAGGTTTAGGAATTGTCTTCTCAAAGACCACTTGAATCTGATTTAAATTCTGAGGCATGACCTTATGCAAAACCATCCAATGTGGCTAAATTAATTCACTGCTCTGCACATAAAATGCACCTAATTAAGACAAATCTACCGCTTGCCCAGCTTCTCATTCCCGAACCTACTCATTCCTGTTCTGGTGTGTGTGTGTGTGTGTGTATGCGCACGAGTGTGTGTGTGTGTGTTGCGTGCGTGTGTGTGCGTGAGTGAGTGAGTTGAGTGTTTCTGTGATCTTGTCCGTACTACAAAGTGAGAACCACTGCAGAGTGGGGGCATTTCCAGGAAGTGAGGACAAGTGTCCTCGTGGCTACAAAGGCAAATTGAGGCTTATTAGTTAAGGTTAGGGGTAAGCTTAGAATTAAGGATAGGTTAAGGTTAGGGTAAGCGTTTGGGTCAGGCATGCGTGCTTATTGTTAAAATTAGGCAAAGGCTGTAGAGACATACGAATTATAGATAGAAGTCAATGTAATGTTCTCAGGAGAATAGAAGCACAAGGGTGTGTGTGTGTGTGTGTGTGTGTGTATGTGTGTGATGGGGGGGTGGTTCATGGTAAAACCCCTTGAGCTCACGTACCATTCTCTCACACATACTCATCCAAAAGCCAGTATTGAACAGGGCGGTTGAATCTTTCTCTGGAAGATCTACCATCCTATAGATTTTCATTGGAACCCAAATGAAGCCCACCTGATTCTAATACTTTCCAGCCCAATCAGAATTCTTGCAGCTGAATGAGGTTTTTTTTTTTTTTTGTAAGGGTTATCCAGAAAGCAAACAGTATATCTATAGCGCTTCCTTACAAGCCTTGCTCTTCAATTCCGATTTTGCAAACCTAGATCAACGTTGCCATCAACCAATCACAGCCCACTAAGCTCACCAGTGTGCTTTATAGTCTAGGGAGGGACTGACTGTACAAAAATATTAAACATTAATCGCTTGAAGACAAGCAGTTTAGAATTGTGTTGAGTTTAACTCAGGATTTATTTCAGTTTTACTGACTTCAATTTGGAAAACGGTGCTTAGCTCTGAAGAAGCGCAAAGGAATTTTGAAAGAAGCTGAAGAGCTGCGCACTGATGACATTAGGAGGCAGTGATCACGATGTTAGTCCAGGATTGGAATGTTTGATTGATCCAGGAACATGTTCGACTATCTAAATCATATTGTGCTTTCGGCTTGTAAACCAGTTTCTTTCTTCCCTTAAGAAACAATTCATCGAAAAAGGTTTTAGGGAAGGTTGCTGTGCAGTCCTATCAATATCAGTTGGAGTGCAGACTGTCCTTCAAATAACTATCCTTCAAGCTGTAATCAACAGCCATACAAGTACAAGCACTGAAACAAAAATGCGAACATAAAATGACCACAATCTATAACTTAACCCCTTTGCAAATTTCAAATTATCTTTGCCTGTTGTGCATGACCCTATTCAAGGCTTTACAACTCAGGATTCGTGTCATAGAGACTAGAAAAATTCTTTCAATGAGGCAATTCAATTCAAGACCTTTATTTCTCCCAGGGGAGGCAGTTGGTTCCGCCGCAGTGGCTGCGTCCACAACAACAACAACAACAACAACAACAACGGCAAAGCAAAATCACACAAAAAAAGAGAAAAAAAACTTGACACTTGTCTCATTTGGAAATTCAATTACAAAATTATTTAGCAATTACAATTTGGAATTTCGTAGATGCCGGAGCCTGCTATGCGTATTGGGGTTAATGTATAAACAGTTGCATAGTGCCAACAAGTTAGAGTAACCAGAGACAGTTTAGTACCGACTATGCTGAAGGGAAACCGCGTATCTAACTGGTCACCTATTTCAGCAGCCCACAGGCAATATACCCACAAAAAAGCAAGAGCTCAAAAGCTTGATTAGGCAACTTTTAAGAAACTAGCGACTTTAAGCGAGATTATGAGAGTTGCCAGCCCACCCTGGCAGTTAAACCCTCCCCCCAAAGGGACTCCCCCCTCAGTCAGCTGATGGAAGAATCATGGTGTGAGTTGGGGAGTGGTGAGCAGCTTTAGCGGTCATCTCAAACTGCATCAAACTGCTTCATATATCATTCACAGACAAGAGAACACATAGAATTATATTGAATGTAAACAGTGAACATGGCCACAAATAGTACAAATAGAGTTGGTAGTATTGCCAAATTTGATGGAAAATTGAATAAAAACATTGTTTTACGTGAGAGCTTTGGCTGTGAAGCAACGTATGCAGTTGTAGGCAACAGTAAAATTTGAAGTTTAAACAGTGGGAGACAAAGCACTGCAATAAGACAAGAAGACAAACCATCTCCTAGGCAGTCTGTCGTCTATCAACTCTTTTTTCCTGTTAGTGCCATGAATACGTTCTTTTGCCCCTTCCTGATTTCTTCCATTTTTGTAGGTGTTCAACAACCAAGAAAGGAAGTGATACGAGATTAAAACTACCTGAGTAAACATAAAATGTAAAAATAGTATTCATGAAAGAGTTTGAAGGTGAAAACAATTGTTAGCCCTGAGTTCTAGACCAACATCACATGAAGTGATGAGAAAAATGTCAACATGCAGCAGATGAGGAGAAAAGAAAGGAATGGAGAAGAAACTGCACATGATCCAAAGCATAACACCTTTTCTGTGAAGTTTGGTCCAGTGTGAGCACGACAGCCAATGGAATCGGCTCTTTTGTATTTATTGTTCTTCAATATGCTACAATGGCCATGTCAATCACCTGACCTATATCCAACCTTGGATGTATTTTACGTGCTATTAGCAAAACTGAGGGCACAACACTCCAAGAACAAGCAGGAACAGAAGCCAGCTGCTGTGAAAGCCTGGTAGAAAATCACCAGGGAAAAAATAAAGAATTCTTCACTGATTTCTGCTTACGTTTCCAGTTCCCAGGTTGGAGGGCAGAAATCGAACAATCACTCAAAAAACTATTTTTAATCCAATCCTGGCCAATTACCAACTAATTGTAAACTCCTCCTTTCCTTTCTTTTTTTTGATTTTTTCCCTTTCTTCCCCACTCTAAACACAGCCAAATTAGATCAGTTTCTTCTCCTGAAGCCTGTTTTTAAAAGTGTAAATTGTATGATGGTGGAACTACATTAAGTTTTGCACATTGTTGTAACCTATTCGTAGTCATCATGTGATGTCACAATCCAATCGGAACACCTACCCGGAGGACCAAATGGTAAAAGTGACTGGAAGAGTCACTTTTACCATTTTTGTATCGTCAAAATGCCAGTTAATTGTTATTCAGTGAGATGCAGTGACCGACGAGGAGGCAAGCCTGGATTGTACTTTAGCAGAATCCCATCCGAGAAAGAAAACTTAGACAGTAGGTGATTGTGGAATTGTTGCTGACATTACAACCATAAAATGGCCAGTAACCATACACAAACAACTAACACAATCAATGTATGGTAATTAACTTGCTAATTGGCGCTCCTCTTTGCTTTGACAATGAATATTTTCTTTGTACTTCGCCCGTAAAACGACAGCATTATTCACCCACCAAGGTCGAAAGTACATTTAACTATCCATACTTATGCATGCTTTCATCCTGGTGGCAATGAAAGGGGAAGGATTTTCCACAAGAAGCCTAGCTTGTAAAATTAAATTTGACATTGCTAAAGTGAAGCTCGGGGAACATTAGGGACTTATCTGTTTTTAATAAATGAATGGCACCTCAGCGTAATGTGTAGTACTAACCACTATAATGAAACAATGTTTTACCCTCCAGGGGTACGCAGCAGTCAAGTTTCTGAAAACTATGAATTTGGAGGGGCAATTTGTGACAAATGCGGGGTGGGGGCATTTGATGATCAATTAAACAATTGAAGACCTGTGTGCAAGAAGTACCTAAGTCACAAAATAATACTTTTGAGATTTTGGGGGTCAGAGTTTTCAAAACATATTGCAGATCATGACAATGGAAACTCACCAATACACAAGACTTGAGCGCTTCTTTGCAGAAATATTTGGTATCAGATGATGCTCTGGCCATTGTGGCTTTTAATACTGGTGTCAGCTCATTTTTTGCTAAATGTGACTTAAGTACTTCTCGCACAAAGGTCTTCAATTTAGAGTTTTGCTGAAGGGCTGACACAGGCCTCTGAGATAACAACTGATTTAACTTATTGAATGTTATCTAACCTAATCCCACACAAGTGGTGCCAGGCACAACAAACCCCGCCCCTCGCACATACTTTCACCTACTTGTACGAAATTCAATAGGGATCTATTCTGGGTCAGTGGCAATCCCTAAACCGAATTTGGGGTGAATGTGCCCATTAGTTTTGCCACTAGAGTGTTCACAAACAAATATACAAACACAGAAACAAACCGAACCAAAAACAATACCCCTTGCCCCAGGGTAAAAATTATATAACACATAATGCCAAACACTGGAAGCAGATGTACAGCCATCTTGGTCAATAGCTCGCACACAGCTTTCACTATGCAGCAGATCTTAAGGTTGACAAGAAAATCAGGAATGCTAATAAAATAAAACCATTGTATGCTGCCTCCTCATTTGACTAGTCAAACAAATATTATAACCTGTTACAAATACTTCTTTTGAACGGGAGAACCTGTAAAACCAAGTAGGATTTGAAAACGCTCAGCTAATGTTCTTTGGCAAATCAATCTCGGATAAACTAAATTTAAAGTAATGTGGTTGTGAGATGCTTTGAGCTGATTATACTGTTGAAAGCTAATTAAGGAGAATTTGTTCCTGTAGCTTATCACTGTCATTTTCAGGTTTAAGTTGTCTTTGAAAACATGCCAGGACAATTATAACACAATTTTAACATAAAATCTGCAAGCTGCGAAAGACTTTCTCTTAAAGGGGAATTATGTCAGGAGGGCATTACAGCCTTGTTAATGATCAAAAATTCATGCCTCATTTTCCATTTAGCATAGTGATTAGGTGCAACAAATCATTCAAAGATAACAATACGGGACAGTTCAGAGATCTTAAGACAGTTCAGTTTTGCTGTCTGCTTGCACCTCTTGCATCATAATTCATTAAATTCATTTTATTTTAGTTCTGTGAGTCACTCACCAGATCTGATTCATATTGAACATCGAGCATTTTACATTCTGAGGAGTAAACTGAAAGCAAAAAGTCCCAGAGGGACAAGCAATAACTGAAACTGGCTGCAGTACAGACCTGGCAGAGCATCACCAGGGAAGATACCCACCATCTGGTGATGTCTGTGCATCACAGACATCAAACAGTCATTGCATGCATGGGATTCGCGACCAAATATTATGTACCACATTGGCCACGTTTACAAGACGACTTTTCATTCGGAATGAATTAATCCGAATGTAACCATTCGGAATGAACTTTTATATATAGTCATTCCGAATGGGGGTTTACATGGAAGACGCATTTAATCGCTTTCGCGTAAGGTTTGGTGCTGGGAAGGCTTCCGATTGGATAGGGAGCGGACCGGATAAATGTTGTTGTTTTCATATTTACGGCCATCCATTCGAGACATTATATTTAAATCTTCAAGTGCCAAAATAAAAAAAAAAAATAGTTTCTGTTCGGGACCATCTTTTGCTTTTTGCATTTGCAGCCGTCGAGTAGCATGTAGTGTCATGGGTCATTGCACCGCAAGGGAAAGGTAGCAAGCATGCGCAGAAGGAACGGAATGAACTTTAAGAGGAATGAGTGTTTACATGTGCGAAAGATTCTTTCAGTCGGAATGACAAACGGAATATACTACCCCCTTTAAATTAAATTAAATTTTCAATCAGAATAGCCGTTTTCATTCCGATTGAGGTGTTTACATGACCACTTTTAATCGGGACGGCTTGTCATTCCGAATGAAAGTGGAATTAAACTATCCATGTAAACGTGACCAGTGAACTTCACAAAAAGGACAAAAACAATGAATATAAAATGAACAGGCCCAAGATGTCCGCTCTTTACTTCCTGCTCTAGTCTGTTCTCGCACAAATAGACAGCTAGAGGCTGGGACAGGATGACTACTCACATAAAAGTGTCAAGGTAGTGACAAAGTGACTGTCTGTACTCAAGATGAGCTGGGTGGAGAGGTGGGGGCTTGACTGGGGGTGGGTTCAAGTTCAACAGGACACTTTCCCACAGCACCAAAGAAACTCTGGCACTACTCACACACATCATATTACTTATTAGCTTTACAGACAGCCCTCTCCAGGCCACATTGCTAACACATCATGTAATAAATTTTATGTATGAGCCATAACATTATGACCACATGCCTAAGATTGTGTAGGTCCCCCTTTTGCCAACGAATCAGCTCTGCCTAGTTGAGAAATGGACTCCCCACAATCTCTTAGAGTATGTGGCACCAAGACATTAGCAGCAGGTTCAAGTCCTATTTGTTGTGAGGCAGGGTCTCCATGGATCGGGCTTGTTTTTCCAGTGTATCACACAGATGCTCAATCAGATTGAGATCTGAGAAATTCGGTGCCAAACATCTAGAGCTCTTCGTCATGTTACTCAAAACAATGCTGAACAATGGTCATGATGCTGCTGATGAAGGCCACTGTCATCAAGGAATACTCTTGACAAGAGGTGAAGTATTTGGTTTGCAACAATGTTTTTGGTGATGAGTGTGAGTCATACACATGAATGCCAGGACACAATGTTTCCCAGCAGAATACTGAATACAGCCTCATACTGCCTCTGCCAGCTGGCCTTCTTGCCACAGTGCATCCTGGTGCCGTGTCTTTCTTGAGTATATGACACATTCACATGATGTAAAAGGAAGTCTTTCTCGTCAGACAAGGCCACTCTCTTCAATATCTTGATGGTTCAGTTCTGGTGCTCAAATGCCATTTGTCAGTAGTTTCAGCAGTGGACATGGGGTCAGCATGGGCACTGTGATCGGTATGCACCAACACACCCCCATCCACAGCGCGCTGTGATGGTTTGTGTGTTCGGAAACCTTTATATCATAGCCAGAATTAACCTTTTCAGCACATTGTGCTACAGCAGCTTTTATGTGGAAGTGGGCCAGACAGGCTAACCTTCGTTAGCCTTGGGTGCCCATGACCCTGTCACCAGTTCACCGGATATCCATCCTAGAGCCATGTTTGGAAGATACTAACCACCAGGCACACTCCACTAGACCTGCCATTTTAGAGATACTCTGATCCAGTCGTCTAGCAGCCATCACATATATATAAAAAAAATAAAAATTGGTGTAATACAGCCATGTCATACATGTTTGATAACGCAGGTGAAATACAGCTTTGTCATGTTGCGATTAGTCAGATTCTGTTCCTTGGTGAACTTCAACCAATATGTTCACAACGATAATGTTACCAATCCTGCTGGTAATCGTTATTCACTGCTGTTGTTGACTTCTAGTTTGCGGTTTGTTCAAGGCAATGGGATGAATAATTCTCTAGCTAGGATGCTAACACTATTTGCCATTAAAATAATGCATTACACATGTAACTGATATCGTAGAAACTTTAAGTTATGAATTATTCATCCCATTGACTTGAAAACACCATCTACTGGAAACTAATTCTTTTTTCATTTACTAAATAGAGCAACGCTTGTAAGAAGAGGTCAGAGGAACACCAGGTGCAGGATGCAGAAGTGTTTAATAAACACAAAACACCAAGGGAAAAATGGCAGACACGCCAGAAACAAAACACCGTGCACAAGCACTGAACAAATGGGAGAACTGAGGTACACTGCCAAAGAAATACTCTCTCCAAGAGAGGATAAACTATTGAACCTAACAATACTGACGGATACACTGGTAGACTTATACACGGGGCAGACAAGACAGAGCGCAGCAAACAGAAAGACTCGGGAACCATACACGGGAGACACCCAGAAGGCACGAGGAGCTGAGACTTCACCATGTAGCACAGAGACAATAAAGAGGATCCGTCTGACAATCACATCCAATGCTGCCACATATATAACCACGAACGAGAGGAGGCGGGGACTCGGAATGCAATCTCGGACTGAACAGAAACACATGGGATTAATAAACAATCACACGAAAACCGGGTTAACAATAATGACTCGGGACAAGACGCTGAGACAATCAATCAAGCGAGACAGTATAGATTAAGGCAATCTAAACGTGACGAAGAAAAAGCACCATAAGAAAAGCAAAGGAAAGCACAGGGTTTTAAATGCAGTTAATCAGAGAACTCAGGCGGAAAGCAGGGAAGCCAGAATCGCACACGCTCGCTAAATGAGTTAATCAAGATAACGAAATATTTACAATCACCCTTAAATAAGTGCTGGTTAGTATGTGTTAGTAATATCCTATCAGAGAACACATTCACTCAGTTTCGTGAGACCCGGAATGAAACACAGCTGGAAGCAATGAATGAAATACCCAAGCCAAAACCGAAAGAGGAAACTTGATTGGACGACGAGACGCAGGCATGCTGAAGGCAGTCACGCGACATCACTGAAGGCAGATTGGGAGTGGATTGTCAGATGGCTGAACTGAGATCTGGAAAAATAAAAACGAAAGTAAGCACAAGCACAAATAAACGGGACAACACACGAAAGGGCAGAATCACAACAGGGCTGACATTTATTGGATAAATAATCTCAAATTTGTGATCCTGAGACATCAAATCGATGAAACTCGAGTAGTGAGTAATTTTCATTATTCCTTCCTGAAGGCTCGCAATACAAAACATTAATACTGCCGGACTAAACCCAAACTTATATTCCTCCTGTAGATGGCACGTGTTTTAGATGGAAAGATGGCCAGCTTACTGGGTGTGCTCTATCTGTGTTAGCTGTAAAATCTTAATTATGAGACAAGATTGTTCATAACGGAGTATTGTTATGCTGAGGTTACAATCACTCCTGGCTAGTCAGAAACATTACTCTTTGAAGAGGTAAAAACCCCTGTGTCGAGTTTTTGGACGGTATTTTGTGCACCAAGTCAAACCCAAGTGGCTCTGCTTTGGAGTATCAGGTTTTTGCAGAACTAGCTTTTGACGATAAGTCACTTTTTTTGAAAACCTTCAAAACGGAGGTGCCATAGATTTTTGTCAATTTGTGATTCATGGGTGAGTATGATTGAAGCTGAACTACAGGGTAGAAATGAGCCCCCTAGTGCTAAAGTGGTCTATCTCAATTTTTTTTTTTTTTGAGTTAGGCCCAGATTTTGCAACTTAAATGTTAAATTTAATTATTGCATATATTATCTCAAAAATATGAAAAACTGAGTTAGACCACTCTTGTTCTCAGGGGTTCAAATAATCTTATATGTTTTGCGCATCATGGCAGTTCTCTAAACTGCAATGAGACATGTTTGACACAAACATAGCACAAGATGGAGGTTGCAATTTACTAGTCCAGCCAGGGGCGGTCCCCTGTGAGCTGGACGGGTGATGGTCCAAGCATTGGGGACTGGGACAGATATATGACGGAGCGTATTCTTGGGTTTTTGGGGCCCAGCAATGAGAACAAGTTGGGCTGGGAGACTTCGAGGGCAGGACATGCACACACACAGATATGGTGGCCACACAGCTGCCGTGGGCAATCAGCGCGCGGCTTCAGATTACAGCAGCACGATGACTCCGCTCATTCCTGCCCCTCTGAGCTCTCGCTCTCCCTCACATCGCACCGATAAACAGGCTCGCATGCCAACTTATCTTACCGAGTCCCACTCCTCCACTGTCTATTTTACACCAGCAGAAATCTTCCCGGCTTCCGCAAAGACCTCCCCTCCTCCACTGCACTTTGCTCAGCCCCCTGCTAGGTCCCTTCCCCCTGCAGTCTCCCCCCGACCTTGTTCCAACATGTCGCCCTGAGTTAGGCTTTCATTTTTCCAGCCAAAAAAGGATGTCCGCCGTTATTTTCCCACAAATATAATGCTACACTGTGCCATTCTGGTCACCCCATAATCCAACATCTTCCAGCTCTCAGGTGGTTTTCTCTGCTTATTTTAGGAACATCTTATGGGGGCCCTCTTCCACCGGGGTGAACGGCTATGCCTGAAATACACAACCTATGTCCTGTTTTTCTCCAGAGCTTGCTGAGGCTGCTTTCTGAAGGCGCTGTGACCAGCAAGAGACTAATGGCCGTTAATCAGATGCACTACCTCTTTGCACAAGCCATGTACTTCGTAAAAAGACTGGAGCCAATCACCGTGACAATAATCACATAGCCATTCCATGTCTTCCTCTTAATGGCTTGAATCAGCCTCCTATGGGCTGGTGTTCAGTTTAAGCGAATCACCCTTTTGCTAACTTGTTAACATCTGTAACTGTATTTAGCTAATAGTTTCAACAGGTGGCCTGTGTGTCCATAGTAAATTCACCAGGAAGACTTACTGAGGGAGTAAAGATACAATAGCAAAAGCGAGAAACTCCAAAAAAAAAACCAAACAAATCAACTAATTTGGCCCTAATAAGCCTTAACATTACAAATAAAAAAATATAGATCTTTATATTTACATTAACTCTTCGAAGCGTTCTAAGTTGGAAATCTTAAGATAGTATCCGAGAACTGAACTGCTTTCAATTACCAGAAGTAAATGTAATGTCAGCATTAATAAGTTGACAACACTTGCAATGTCATACCTTAGTGTTAAAGGTACCAGAGGATAACTAAGCACTGAATACCCATATCAGCTGTACCATGTATTTCCCTCATCGTGTGTGGAAAGAAGTATCTCAGTCTTGAACATTGCACAAATTAAAGGTCACTTTCTTGGCTTGGTGCTGCAGAAAGAGCAACCAGAGAAAAAGGTCATGGCAGGTCGGTGATTGCGTCCCAAGCAAACTGCTCGTAAATCTGTTTCATCAACATGCTGTGTGTACACCAGAAGAATTTTTCGTAAAACTATAAGATTGCATGTATTTTGTTTATCATTACTGAAGTTCACACACATAGAGCAATAACCTGACTGTAGGGAGAGACCAGTTTATGTAACCAAATCCAAATTGGATCTTGACCAAATGAACAATTCAGCTTCTCAATTTGTGGCATTAATTTTCCATAATCGGCGTATATTTCGTGGAAAATTGCTTTCACCTTGCCTCTTCAATATACTATCAAATTGGCAGTTTTTTAAAAACCCAAAGACTTGGCAAAAATTCAAGTATCTTAATTTAATTTTGAAATGCAGATTATGACATTACATTAGTAATAAAGGTGTTCACATTGGTTATTTAATGAACAGAATATGTCTTAAATTGGAGTCCACTCAAAAAAATGAAATGTTAGAAATGTTAGATTTACTTAATAATTTTATGTCAACTCGTTCCACAAACTTGAGTTAAGTTCGTTCCTCTCAATGCAATTAATTAAACTGGCCAAAAATGTTCAAAGTCAAATAAAGGTTACGCAAAGCAATTGCATGGAACCAGTTGACAAAACATTATTAAGTAAATGTAACAAAATCTAACATTTAATTTTTTTGAGTGTGTGTTGGTAAACACGCCCAGTTGCATTCTTATTGAAATGGTTATAAATCTGTAATCTAGGATCCATAAGAAGCATTTGCCTGCATGACTTAAACACCATGCTCGATGTTTCATTTGAGTTTTTAATCTTTCTTGTGCAAATTGAATGTCCTTAAGTTTAAAGCTGCACTATGTAAGTTTTCCGTGAATAATGAACATGTTCTTTCGTATATCGATGAAATGGAGTGTACTGAGCATAATATGTGGCATAAGAAGGAAAGTGACGCTTCATCATGGAGAAGTGGCGCTACCTAACACCAACGAGGTGAATGAATATTCAAGATGTTATAATGGCATTTTAGCTTTGCAATGGCAAGATAACAACAAGCGATGGCAGAAAAGGTTCCTGCTTCTCCATCTCTGAGGAGAAAAAGTACAGTCAGCGGAAATCCAACATGCCAAAAATGAGGCATAAAAAAGTGGCAAAATGCTGATAGCTATAAGCACTGTCTACTCCTGATAGGAGGAGGAAAAAGAACTGCGAGACAATGAACATATTCAAAGGTTGCTTCATTTTTGCTAGACAAGAAATTAATGACTTGAGTCTGTGTCCTTACATGGGGAGAATGTTCTTTATTTCTGACGCTCCAAAGATCAGTGTGATTTCACAAAACTGCGATCAATAGCGCTGACTGATTACGTTAGCCCTTGGCTAATGTACATTTGATGACATACTGGAAGCTTGCTTACTTATAAGTCTTGAGTGTTGTGGAACAATCGAGTAAGTCCCGAAAAGCAGATTCCAAGAAAAAGACAGAAAACTGTATCCCTCTGGGGTTAAGCTCTTGTCCGACAATAAAACTGACTTGGCAGTTATTTGTTCATTACATAATAAGAGATATTTATGGAGGATTTTTTTCCTTTTTTATCAGTATCCATGGCAATATGACTTACAAAATTCTTCTGTCTGAAAATGTAAAATGTTATTTCTCAAAATGATGGACAAAAACCTAACAATTATGCAGTTGCAGTGGCATTTGACAGTTCAGTGTTAACTGCACCATTTGCTTCCCTCTGGAAGCCATTTTTCAGTCACTATGAGCTCAAGAATTGCGTGAATTATGAGTTCTATGTTATGGTTCTGTATGTGTCTAGTTTTGTATTTATTATTTTATATGATTCTTCATCCATTCTCATTGTCTCCCCTGTAATGTCTGATGTGATTTGTCTTATCATGCCAGTGCACTCCCCTGTCTAATTGCAGACGCGGTTCGGGTGATTTCGGAAGTTTTCCGGTATTTCACAAACTTCCTTCAAGTCTCGTTTTACCTTCCTTCCCGCTTTTCTGAAATTACCATAATAATTAACTGCTAGGCTGCTTAGTTAGTATTGGTAATTTTACTGTAGACTAATCCCTTTGTCTGTACATAAACTAACCAACTAACATTCACGTACTTTGATTAGGTGTGTAGATATCACTGTTTACTAATATACAGAGCCCTCTATAATTATTGGCACCCCTGGTTAAGATGTCTTCTTTTGCTTCTAATAAATTCAGTTTTTTTCTAAATAATATAGGACCATAATGGAAAAAGAGGAAAATCCAACCTTTAATTCAAGTGCATTTATTCAGTGGGAAAAAAAATCCCATATTAAGAAATAATTCTTTTGCATCAAATCATGTGTGCCACAATTATTAGCACCCATCATGTTAATACTTTGTACAACCCCCTTTTGCCAAAACAGCACCTAATCACCTCCTATAATGTTTTACAAGATCGGAGAATACAGAAAGAGGGATCTTTGAGCATTCCTCTTTGCACAATCTCTCTAAATCATTCAGCGACCTGGGTCCTCTCCTCTGCACTCTCCTCTCCAGCTCACTCCTCAGGTTTTCAATGGGGTTGAGGACTTGGGACTGAGATGGCCATGGGAGGAGCTTGAATCTGTGTCTGGTGAACCATTTCTGTGTAGATTTGGCCACATGTTTAGGGTCATTATCTTGCTGAAAGCTCCAATGACGACCCATCTTCAGCTTTCGGGCAGAGGCCATCAGATTCTGATTTAAAATGTCCTGGAATTTCAAAGCATTCATGATGCCATGAACCCTAACAAGGTTCCCAGGGCCTCTGGAAGAAAAACAGGCCCACAGCATCACCGATCCTCCCCCATACTTCACAGTAGGCATGAGGTGCTTTTCTGCATATTCATCTTTTGTGTTCTGCCAGACCCACTCAGAGTGTTTGTAGCCAAAAAGCTCTATCTTGGTCTCATCTGACCAAAGCACACGGTCCCAGTTGAAGTCCCAATACCGCTTAGCGAACTCCAGACGTTTGCCTTTATGATTGTGAGAGAGTAAAGGATTTTTCCGTGCATGCCTCCCAAACAGCTTGTTGGCATGTAGATAGCACCTGATGGTTCTTTTGGAGACTTTGTGACCCCAAGATGCTACCATTTGTTGCAATTCTTTAACATTGAGCTTTGGAGAACTTTTTATTTCTCTTGCCATACTCCTCACTGTGCGTGGTGGCAAAATAATCTTGCGTCCTCGTCCAGGGTTGTTTACCACTGTTCCAGTTGTTTTAAACTTCTTAATGATTCATCTGACAGTCGATATGGGAAGGCGAGTGGCTATTTTCTTGTAGCCATTGCCTGAGTTGTGAAGGTCGACACACATCTGCCTTACTTGAATGGCATGTTCCTTTGTCTTTCCCATGTTGAAGAGTGGATAAGAGAAATGGCCTCTTTGTCACATCATATTTATACCCAGGGAAACAGGAATTGATGATTTACTAATTAAATGTTCCTAGATATGCTAATCAACTTTGTAAACTACTGTAGAAATGACAGAAATACTTCAATTACATTTAATTCCTAGGAAATGTTAGGGGTGCCAATAATTGTGTAACAGGGGATTTTATGAAAGATAATTATTTTTTAGTCAGGGATTTTTTTCCCCCTTAAAATTCACTTGAGTTGAAGGTTACATTTTTCAACAATTTTCAGTGTGAGAGTATGTTTCTGCAATAAAAACTGAATTTATTTTAAAGAGCTGAAATATTTCTTGGAAAAAAATATTGCTTTATTTCACACATTTGAAGAATATGTTCTGTATAACAACATACTTTTTGAATTTTTAAAAAATTCGATTGGGAAGTCTGCAAATTTGGGGTTTATAAAGTGGATTTTGACAATCGAGAAACTTGAGTTCTAGCTAGTTTGCGAAACGATCGCCAATCCTCGCCATGTGCAAATTAGCAATCCTTACGTCATCGTACAGAGTTGTGCTGAAGGCATTGAGTGAGTCGATAGAACTTCATTCCCATCCCCAACCACGAGCGATTTCCATGTGAATTTACAAATCAAGCTTGTTTTCAGGAGAAAATATCAACACTTACATGACGGAAAGTATCTTGATCACAGTAGAAAATGAAATTAGGTATCCACTTCGCCTTTTACCCGAGCTTTCAGGACGAATTTGCCGGGGAATGTGCACCCCTGCATCGTGCTGAGAATGCACCGATACATTGCATGTGAATTAGAGCTGGTACCGTAGCTGCCCTATTGTAAGCCAAGTAAAAATAAAAAGGCGTTTTTCGCCTGGTTTTTCGTCCACTAGTCAGGCGATTTTTTTCTTTCTTTCTTTTTTGTCTGAGCTCCCTGTATTTATAATTTTCTCTACAACATCACTACCCGAATCAAACAAAATGCGATCAGGTTCGGTACAGGTCCTGCAAGTCAAGTTCAGATTATACATTATTGTTGCAGAGTATGTCCTAAACTGAGACAGTAGGCAAACCCAACTAAGTAACTAACGAAGTAAGTAACTAATGAAGTAACTTACCAACTAACTAACTAAACCTACTAACTAACTTACAAACCATTACTATATAGGGTGTACAAGCGAACTGATTAAATAAATAAATAAATCGTATGTTATTTTATTTGGTTATTTATCGTCAAAGACTGTCAAAGGTAGCCCATTTGGGCAACTGGATCGTGGCAACTCTGTGACAAATTCCATTATCATGATGCAGTCAAGTGATTCCCAAGTGATGTTGTTGTTGAACTCATGAAGTAGTTCATACGGGGGGGGGAAAAAAAACAACACGTTATCACTACTACTGCTTTCTTCAATGGCGTGCTTGAATCAACTTTCCTGCCCGACACCTCTCGAATTTGAGGTCGACACGGAAGAAGCAAATGGTTTTTTTGAAGGAGATTGTCAGGACTCGCCGTTCGAGTATGAAGAGGAGGAATCCGAGTCAAATGAAGACGAGATATCAAGTGATGATGAACATGACAACTCAGTGCTTGAGGAGGGTGAGAATGAGGCCAATGACGGAACTGGGGATGAGGGGTATGAACTTGGTCTTTGGCTTTGCTCGGAAATCCGTAAAAACTCGCCGATTTGTCTTTGTCTTTCGGCATTTTGCCGAATATATGCTAAAACGCAGCTTTTTCTATGATCCGTACGTGTGTTCAATTGGTATTTCGCGCTGATTAATGGCGACCTGCAGTATCGTCTACTAACAGTGACGTCACACCTTTGACCTGCTGGTCACGTGACCGTTCACTAATTTTTCAGAAAAGGACGTCTAAGGTCGTTCAAAATGGCCATTTTAACTCTTTTTTTAAAAAAACTGAAACATCATAAAATTAAATGCATTCGGTTTACATATTCTATATATATTAAACATTAAGTATGCACCGTTTTGTACATTTTTAAAGACATTAAAATGTGTCTATTTCAGCTCTTTAAGGCTTTTAACACATCTTAATCAGGGGTGCCAATAAAGATGGAGGGCGCTGTAACTAATTCTACCCTGCTCTACTCTGTTCTGTTACTCCGCCCCTTTTGCTTTCCCTGTACTCCGCTTTGATTACAGCTCACGCACCTCAGATGCGCTTCTCTCTCTGTCCTGGAATCTTAACTTTGCACTTAGAACTTCTTGACCAGAGCAGTTTATCTGTCATAGGTTGTCTGCGTGGATCCTGTCTGCGTTACGGTTTTTGCTAATTGTTTGTGGCTTAGGACTTCCCCATGTGTGCTTACCTCTGTAATTTGTCTTATCCAATTCACCTGTTCCCTCTTGTCTATTTAAGGTCTTCATTGCAGTTCATTCCTCGTCAGAACGTTGATCAATTCACATTGATCTCCTGCCTGTCCTGTCAACTTCGCTTTTGGCATATTGTTTTTGGCTTGGCAATCCTTGTGTCTTCTGGTCCTGACCGTTTTTGTAATAAAGGCTTACAATTTTTGGATTATCCCTGAGTTGCAACTGGTTCCTCTGAGTGTATCATTACATTCCAACCATTAATCTCCTGCACATACAATGCTCTGCATGAGAAATAACTAGACAGATAATGTAATAGGTATGCTGCTTCAAAATTGGCTAATTCAACTTGCCAGGTTTTGTCATAACAAAAAAATAGAACGTTTTATGTGGAGGAACCAAGGGATATCAACTTCCTAGGTTTTTACTTCACAACTGATTCAATATTGATGAGTTGCTAGGTTTTGCCATTGCATAATATGGGATATAAATGATTATTTTTCGTGTATATGATGAGGCAAAGCCTAGTTAGAACAAAAATGGTCCTAACTCAGTTTCAACCAAAATTAGACTTACTAGGTTTTTCCATAGCACTCAATCGTTACAGATATTAAGATATCTAACTTTTTATTCAAAGATTACATATTATGCCGTATTTATTAATTTAAAATATGTCCAATGGGTCTTTAAAATAATTGTAAGAATTCAGTTAAAGATCACACAAATCCATGCCTTGATAGACCTCTTCTCTCACCCCTGTCTGTGCCGGCCTGAAACATGAGCGGTCTTGAGTGGGTGAGGAGGCTATGCTAATGAGGCGCTACTCTGATTGGCTGCCTGGCCGCTTCAATTCCGGGGGAGGATGCAAGCCCCAAAAACCAGGAAACCAAAATGGTAGGTATTTCAGGACAGATCTCTGCGGCATCTATTGCTGTAAGAACGAACTTGTTTGATCCCAAATCTGACTCCGAAAGGGAGGATGAAGCAATTGAAGTGTTATAGCAACGTTAACAGCAGGCTGTCAATGAGAGGCAAGTTGAAATTTTAGTGTTTTGCTCGTACCGTGTCGCCTTGCATGCATGTGGTTGTAGCTGTACTGTTATAGTCATGTTATATACCCACTTAGCTATCTGGAAGAAACTTTGCTAAAAGCTCCCATTAACCATTTCTATCAAAAGGAAACACAATCCCGGCACCAAGCTACTAAATTAGTTTGTAGCAAAAACACACAAACGGTGTAAGCATTGCTTATGTGGAGCAAGCCAATCGATAACCGAGCAGTCATGACAACGACAGAGACAAATGTTACCCTGCAATACAGGTTTTATAGATAGTAAGTTCTGTCACCGTGAACAGTTACATCAAGCATCCAAATTACAAACAAGTACAAAACCCAAAACCAGTGAAGTTGGCACGTTGTGTAAATTGTAAATAAAAACAGAATACAATGATTTGCAAATCCTTTTCAACCTATATTCAATTGAATACACTGCAAAGACAAGTTACTTAATGTTCGAACAGGTAAACTTTGTAATTTTTTGCAAATATTAGCTCATTTGGAATTTGATGCCTGCAACATGTTTCAAAAAAGCTGGCAAAAGTGGCAAAAAAGACTGAGAGAGTTGAGGAATGCTCATCAAACACTTATTTGGAACATCCCACAGGTGAACGGGCTAATTGGGAACAGGTGGGTGCCATGATTGGGTATAAAAGCAGCTTCCCTGAAATGCTCAGTCATTCACAAACAAGGATGGGGCGAGGGTCACCACTTAGTGAACAAAAGCGTGAGCTGATTGTCAAACAGTTTAAAAACAACACTCC
This sequence comes from Gymnothorax reevesii, assembly GCA_029721435.1. Lineage (NCBI taxonomy): Eukaryota > Metazoa > Chordata > Actinopteri > Anguilliformes > Muraenidae > Gymnothorax > Gymnothorax reevesii. Next base: position 62,018,141 of record CM056582.1, on the reverse strand, counting down.
TCAACTAGCTATTGCAAGAAATTTAGGGATTTCATCATCTACGGTCCGTAATATCGTCAAAAGGTTCAGAGAATCTGGAGAAATCACTGCACGTAAGCGACAAGGCCGAAAACCAACATTGAATGCCCGTGACCTTCGATCCCTCAGGCGATACTGGATGAAAAACCGACATCAGTGTGTAGAGGACATCACCACACGGGCTCAGTAACACTTCAGAAAACCGCTGTCAGTAACTACAGTTCATCACTACATCTGCAAGTGCAAGTTAAAACTCGGCAATGCAAAGCGAAAGCCATTTATCAACAGCACCCAGAAACGCCGCCGGCTTTGCTTAGCCCAAGCTCATCTAAGATGGACTGATGCAAAGTGGAAAAGTGTTCTGTGGTCTGACGAGTCCACATTTCAAATTGTTTTTGGAAACTGTGGACGTTGTGTCCTCCGGACCAAAGAGGAAAAGAACCATCCGGACTGTTATAGGCGCAAAATTCAAAAACCAGCATCTGTGATGGTATGGGGGTGTATTAGTGCCCAAGGCATGGGCAACTTACACATATGTGAAGGCACCATTAATGCTGAAAGGTACATACAGGTTTTGGAGCAACATATGTTGCCATCCAAGCAACGTCTTTTTCATGGAAGCCTCTGCTTATTTCAGCAAGACAATGCCAAGCCACATTCTGCACGTGTTACAACAGCCAGGCTCCATAGTAAAAGAGTGCGGGTACTAGACTGGCCTGCCTGTAGTCCAGACCTGTCTCCCATTGAAAATGTGTGGCCGTTATGAAGCATAAAATACGACAACGGAGACCCCGGACTGTTGAACAACTTAAGCTGTACTTCAAGCAAGAATGGGAAAGAGTTCCACCTGAAAAGCTTCAAAAATTGGTCTCCTCAGTTCCCAAACGTTTACTGAGTGTCGTTAAAAGGAAAGGCAATGTAACACAGTGGTAAAAAGGCCCCTGTGCCAACTTTTTTGCAATGTGTTGCTGCCTTTAAATTCTAAGTTAATGATTATTTGAAAAAAAAAAAAAAAGTTTCTCAGTTTGAACATTAAACATCTTCTCTTTGCAGTGTATTCAATTGAATATAAGTTGAAAAGAATTTGCAAATCATTGTATTCTGTTTTTATCTACGATTTACATAACGTGCCAACTTCACTAGTTTTGGGTTTTGTATAAAAAGTTTGCTTCAAATGAGGTTTCTGTTCACACACCTTCTGTAGCATGTCTTGCGATATTATTTACTCTTGCATATTTAGGACACAAACATTAGCAACAGTAACTTAGCTATGTTAGCCGCAGTGCTACAGCCACATTCAACAGGCTATCATGTTAGGTAGGCTTATGCAGTAAAGCAACGCAGAATGGTAAAACCTGCAGCTTCCAAGTCTGTCGTTTTGTCACAAACAGTTGGTTCAATGCAGGCTTTATCTTCAGATATTTTATGAAGCCTGCATTTGAGGCCAGTTCTTAATGCTAATTATTGTAAGCAGTCCTGCTAGCCACCCGTAACAAGTTACCTTCACTTACATTATTTGTCGTTATATGGTTACTTACAGCATGTGGCTCCGAGCTCTTGATCGATGCAACTGCTCCAGGTTTGTGCAGCAGCTGAGACGCATATACAGTGTTGAATTATCCTTTATTGACAAAATTGTCTTCGGTGAAATGCTGAGCATAAACAGTTAACGTTCCCTTTGACTGTGGCTGTTTTCTGCTGGCAAACAAAAAAAGCTACCCACTGATTTCTGGTGGCATCGTCTTTTGGAAGAGAAAATAGTTGTGGTATTTTTTTCACATCCAAAAAAACACGTATAAACAGCTTTGGGAGGCATACTGATAAATCTACACGTTAAATGATTTGTGCTCGTTTGTGTCTGATAGAATAGATTCCAGTGTGGGCAGATCCAGCGCTGTGATTGGCTCTGACCAGGTCTGGCCTGTTTGGACGCAACAACCTGCCGTCAGGTTTTACCCAAATCTCATGAAGATCTCGGGACGAGCTGTTCAGAAAGGAAATCACATTCAGGAAATCACGTTCTTGGATCACAGCAAAACCCCTGTATCTTACGTCTAGAAACTTTGCAGAGGTTGAGTATGGACATCCAACATTATAACATTACACGTATATATTAAAAGAATGATCAGCATAATAGGGGACCTTTAACATTATATTAAAAGGCCAATTCATCGATTATTTAAACTTACACAGTTTTGAAGAGTAGGATCTTCATAAATAAACTGCACACAAACCATATGTCCTCCTTAACTTGGTGTCTATGCAGCTTGAGAACACAAAAGGATTTGCTAGGGTTGTATTTGTAGATTTCAGTGCGGGCTTTAATTTGATATTCTCCTGCAAAGGCTTAGCAACCTTATTGTAGATCAGGGCCTGATTCTTTGGATCAGAGACGTTTCGTCATGCTGCCCCCAGAGTGTATGTGTTAATGGCACACTGTCAGGAGAGCAAACCATCAGCACAGGATGTCCACAAGGCAGTGTCCCCTCCCCAGTGCATTTTCATTGTTTACTTAATGGGCTTGATCTCAATAACAGCACTTTAAAACTAATTAAATATGCATATGACTTGGCCTGAGTCAGCCTGTTACAAAAGAATGACCCCTCCACTGTGGCTTCCTATCTTGCACATATTAAGGCTGTGATGGCGTTGGTGGTAGGACGCCAAGAGCAGTGGTCAGAAATAAACGGGACAAAACCAGCAGTGTGCTGAGAGATTAAAACAAATAGAAATCACGAGACTCGCGCTACCAACGGACCTGACGCCGTCCGTGGTAGCAAACAGGTAAGCTCGACTAAAGACAAAAGAAAGGGAAAATAATCCAAATGAATCCCTAACTCACTAACACTTTTTCCTTTTATGCAGCTAAGATCCTGACAATACTCTGTCTTCTCAAAAGACCTTACCAACTAAAGCGCTAAGAGGAAAATGACACTCTAGCAACCCGAACGAGGTAGAACAGGAGCTTAAATAGAGTCCGGGTAACGCCCCCAATTAATGCCAGCTGGCCCAGGAATCCGATGGTGAGCAAAACGATGTCGTCCTGGACGAGAGTAACAAAAGGAGCTAACAAAGCTCCAAAACCATGACAAAGGCTCTTGAAAAATGGTGTAATGATAGCCAATTAGAAACTAGGCTTATGCCGTCAGAGGCAATGGCATGGGGTATTTCCCCGAACGCCCCCAATCCTCCAATTCCCCAATCCTTGAATAGATCCAATACACAATGAAGCCCCTCAGGTCATGACCTTTCATTTGAACTTAATTTCAGGTCAATCGGACAAATGGTTCTGAAGATATGGACAAAATGGTAATTTTCTATCACAAAGCGCCACCTGGTGGCAAAATATTGAACCATACAGGTATGATGTCATCATGTGACACGTTGTGAGGTCATGACCTTGCAGTTGCACATGGTTTCATGTCAATTGGACAAATAGTTCCAAAGATATAGCAAAAATGATGAATTTTATGTGACAAAGCTCCATCTTGTGTCAACATTTTGAACCAAACAGGTATAATGTCATTGTGGGACACATCCTCAGGTCATGACCTTTCATTTACACTTGATTTGAGGTGAATCAGACAAATATTTCCAGAGATATGATAAAAACTGTGATTTTTTTCAGTTTTTGGCCCCTGGTGGCCAATCTAGAAATTGTAAACTGCCCAAAAAGCGAATCAGTTCTTCCTTTTTATGATACTTACTTATCTGCAAAACTTGGAATTTCTAATTGAAATATTACTGCTGTTATCGCTTTAACATGTAAATCAGTTTTTGGCCCCTGGTGGCCAATCTAGACATCGTAAATTGTCCAAAATCGAATCAGTTCTTCCTCTTTATGATACTTTGGAATTTGTAATTGAAATATTACCGAAGTTATCGCGTTAACACGTAGTGCGACGGCGGCGGCGGTGGCGACAGCCGGACCAAAAACATAATATCCCCCAGAACGCCATTCGGCGTTCGGGGATATAATAATGCTGACAGGTTGTTCGGTGCCCAGGCGCAATGATTACAGAAAGGTCTAAGCTTGAGGTCTAAGCTTGCTAATACGTATGAGTGACAGAATTGCAACTGAAAAGCAGAATTGCAAATGCAACAAATAGAGTAGAAATGTTTGCTAGCTAAGAAGTTTATCACTATAGAGTTTGCAGGGAGCAAAATCTTGAGGATTATGAGAGAGATCTGAGCTCCAATTGGAGTTATGGGATTGCCCTCTGAAACAAATTCTGTATGAAGCGGATGTGCCATCTATTGTTTGACCCAAGCTACTAATGTCAATCAAAACTCACTCCTTAAACACCTCCACTGGACAAGAAAGGATGATTGACATTGTAGCAGGCAGGGTTGGGTGCAATTATTTTTTTTTAATTACAGTTACAGTAATTGTAATCAATTACTTTAGCAATTGTAATTTAATTTTAAAAGATTTTTTTGTGAAAAAGTAATTTTAATTGTAATTGAACATTCTGTCCAGAAAGTAATTGTAATGGTAATTACAATTACAATCAATTGTAATTGAAAAGAGTAACTGAACCCAACCCTGGTAGCAGGTGAGTGAGCAAGCCAAGTAGCAGTTTTCTTGTATCAATACAATGATCAAAAATGGTGTGCTCCCAAACACATGAATGGCTAGCTAGCACCAGCCAACTCACATTATAACCATTAGCAAAAGCCGACAATAGTTGAAAGAAATTAAGTTGGCAGTGCGCAAACAGTACACGATTATATTGCTGGAATGACTAGTAAAATCTTCCACTTGCTAACTTGTTCAACTCCGCTACAAACGCAAGCCGATGAAAACCTTTGCAAGCCGATAGAAGAGTAACGTCATAGAAGGTGCGTTATCTTCCGAGCTTTCTGTAAAATGTATCGTCATCGTAACATCCTCTGCACACGTTTAAGGGTGCCATTTCTACTGTTGGAAACATAGCTAGTTGCATTACAAGTAAAATAACAAAGAAGATTTTGAGCATCATCTAGGGTACGCACCCTGGCTACCCAGAAACGGATATTAGAAATCCATACTGAAATTTGTGGCAATTCTAAACCTCAAACTAAGTCACTGTACTTGTCAAATGACAGTAATGGAGGGGGAAGTAAAACATATTTTGCAGCTGATTCCCAAAGATATAAAAAATTGGCATGAACTGCTTACATTTTTTAAATATATATCTCTGACTCAGATAGATAGAGATAAGTCTGAAAATTGGCAAAGTGTCGGGGATCTAAAAAGAAAGCCTGCTTGTTCAAAGTTAGAATCTAATTTGTTATTATATGTTCACTGTGGACGTTGGAATCTCTGGCTTACTTAATCAGGCATGCCTCAAAAGTGAATGCCAAGAGCTGGCTAGTTAATGTGGCATGTAGCAGCTATGCTATCTAAATTCCTTTTTTTCTGGCTTACAAGGACAAAAAAAAAAACACAGATACAAATGCAGTGAGCTCTACTATGTCTGACTGCAACTTTTTTCTTAATTTTACTCAGTCGTTTGTACCCTCTGCATTATTTTCCCTATCTAAGAGTGAAATCAAGACATTAACACAGCCATTACACAGAGGAATTAGACAAGGCCAACTCAAAATTGTACACTGTCCAGAATTTGAAACATGAAATCAGGATTTACATTTTTGTTACATCCACCTCCAGTGTTCGCCAAATTGCAGAATTTATTAAATTGCTTAAAATATTGCAACATAACAATTACCTGAGGATTGTTTTGGTTAAAAATCTAAAATTAAGTTGCACAGAGGCAATTAAAAAAAAAAAGATATGTTTAGGCCTACTGTTTGTTGCGTATGTCCTTATTATCATATGACCATGAAATCAGAGCAGAAATTTTAGCAACTCTGAGTACACTCTCTTGTAATGTGCTTCCTTAATTGTTAAAACAATAAACTTACTGTGAAAATTACCAAAGACCCAAGGTCAGGTAAAGAACTATAGCACCTAATTTGCGTTACCTCCGCATACTTCAGTCCACATAGACGTACGCCCCAATGTTGTTATGCATGGAGGAATTTGGGGGAGTAGAGGTCAGTTCACCAGGTAATACATTTTGTGTGAAAAAAATTTGGGCAAGTTAAGTGTTGCAAAAAATGGCACTTGTGGCAGCCTATTACAGCAAGGGAGAGACTAAATTTATTTGTTTTTTCCCGACACAAAGAAAGTATTTACATGAATAAAAATATCCCTCCACACTTCCCATTCCATTGGACCCCACCACCATGTTGTTGGCATTATTTATAGAGTACACAAGGAAAATGAAAATGGAATGGACGCAATATGCGTTTATTTGCGAACAGCTCCACTGGCTGTGATTCAGTCCCATGAAACTGCCGAAGAACAAAAGCTTTTGCATTAAAAGGTGGTTTGGATGAGTCAAAATGCAAACAAGGTCTTTGACTCAAAAATTGCACAGCACCAGCTTTATGCATTGACACACCTTTTGTGTTGTGCAACTTCTTCGGTAAGCTTTTGTATTAGAGCAGGAAATGAACAAACTGGGCGTAGGCAATAAATATGCCTTTGGTGATAGACAAAATAGAGCATAATGTTACCCTGTGCATTTTCATTTGCAAATGCATGAAAATTGAGCCCTGAAGCAGTTGCTCTTTTCCTGTCCAGCACCTACATTGTTTAAATAGCAAATTTACTAGCAACAATCTGAGCTCCCATGGGCGTGTTGAGGTAAAACTGAGGTGAGGCAATGGAAACCAACCGAGAAACTGACCAACAAAAACTTGATCTAAAGTCAATGGGAACTATTTTACTGGCACATTATTTAACTTGTATTACGTGCCTATGTAAGTGAGTGCACAATGCAACTGGTTTATACTGGTTTCTTTATTTTTTTCATTTTGGAAATCACATTGATCAGGTGTCCATAGCTACTTTCAGCAACCCTGTAACTGTTACTCCATAACTGACCAAAATGATTTCAAAGACAACTACAGCTCTAATTAAAAAAAAAATCTGTGTAGTCAACCTTCCATCCAAAGCATCAGCTTGTTTGATAACTGGATAATACATTATTTTCTTTTTCCAATTTTTGCATGAATGAAAAAAAAAGGAAATTAATGTGCTTTTCCTCTTTTCATCTTCAATTGCCAATTGAAATAGAAAGCAAAATCAGAAAATAATTTGACATAGCGTTTCGCTTGTATTGTTTCTAACTCGTTATTAAGCTGACTTTGTTCATCTAGCTCATTGTTTTGTATCGCATTTGGGAACTGCAATTCCCCGTTTGATATATTTTTCAAGTGACCTTTGTAGTTTTGCTGCAAAGGCAATAAACAGCAACTCTTCTTTGCATTTGGATCCTGCCTACCTTTATCCCTGTTTTCAGTGCACATCCAAGCATGCGCTGGAAAACCATTACACACACAGACAGACAGACAGACAGATAGATAGATGCAGCAGGGGCAGATATTTTTAACCCCTTTCTGCAGATGTAGATGCCCGCGTCTATAGACCTGCAAATTGGAAGCACGCTGTTACTGTACTCGATCACTAGATGGCAACCCCGGATCAGTTATTGAATGTTCACAAGCAAGCAGACCTCGAACGCGGTTCTGAATACGGTGAAGTTCACTCCACTCCCTGTTTTTCGAGAGCTGCATGAATTAAACTCCTCAGCTAAGCCTGATGTGCAAACTGGTCAGTATCCTTGCCCATAGTGTCGATTCAGCAGTTTAAAAAAACGATATCTTGACACAGAAAAAATCGTTATCCTTTGTAGCAACCAGTTTAGCCACAGTGAGCTAACAGTATTCCAATTAGTAGTTCAGAAAAATCAGTTTTCCGAGGCAAAAAAATCGACATGGTATTGATTCTCTCACATTCTATTGCCTATTACAGTTGTCCCATACAAAAAAATTTGTAGTTCCCTACCGTGGATTTACGCGTAGATTCCTTCATTGACAAATCCAGCGCTTCCTTATATCCACCCGAGTACTGGCGTTGATAGCCAATCACTCAACCATACACTCAAGCTCTTCTGCGTAATTGTAGCGTTACACTTCCTGCCCTCGTGAAGTTCCCCTGGTAACAATGTATTGATTGGCTCGTTTCTTCTCCAATTCCCGAGTGTTTAAACATTTTAGAGTAAGTGAAACACATTGATTGGACAAACACAGAGCATACAAACCAATGCGTATCAGCAGGCTTGGTTGTATCCTGTCTACGTTATGCACATTACGCGGCTAAAATAGACGGGATTTATAGAAAATCGGTTCGCAAAACTGGCCTTGTAGTGTTCAGTTACATTGCAGGATTTAAATGAGCTTGACATTGCCAATTTCCAAGAGGCGTTATGGAAGGCCACATGCCAAAAATGACTTTGGATACAGTTGGGTTGACCTATAACCAATCAAAGCAACAAAAAGTGAAAAGCTAAGTACAGATGAAATGTAAGCTTGTTAGTTCCCAATGAACCATAGTTTATGGAAGCAAAAGTGAATGGCTCAGCACACATAAAGTGTAGCTAACCTTGCAAGCTCCCACTGAACTGTAGTTTATGGAAGCTGGCAAGATACAAAACGTTAAAAATAAAAACATTGTGAATTGCGACCGTCTGCTTCATTTGTGTTGGCATGACTTGACTAAGTTACCAGTTCTTAACATTACCGTTTGTTCATAACAAGATCAATTGCTATTGTGTCTTCACTGTGGTTTTTGCACCTTAGCCGACTCTGGCCAGAGGGGTATTGTCGTCACCTGTGTGTCCTTCTGTCGTCCATCGTCCGTCATTTTTCGTCTGTCGTCCATCGTCCGTCCATGATTTTGTCCGGGCCAGTACTCGGCATCTAATGATCGCAGCTTCACCAAATTTGGTATGATAACTCACAATGACCCATAGATGTGCAACGTCAGGTTTTTCCTAGATTTGACCTTTGACCTTAGCGCTGTGACCTTGAACCTGGAAATCTTGTCCGGGTGACATTGTCCAGGCCAGTACTCAGCAACTAATGATCGCAGCTTCACCAAATTTGGTTTGATAACTCACTATGACCAATAGATGTGCAATGTCAGGTTTTTTGCTGGATTTGACCTTTTACCTTAGCTCTGCGACCTTGACCCTGGAAATCTTGTCCGGGGCAGTACTCAGCAACTAATCACTACAGCTTCACCAAATTCGAAAGAATAATTCACTATCACCGATAGTTGTGCAATGTCTTGTTTTTTGCTGGATTTGACCTTTGACCTTGGCTCTCTGACCTTCACCCTGGAAATATTGTCCGGGTCAGTATTCTGCAATTAATTCTCTCAGTGTCACCAAATTTGGTATGGTAACTCACTATGACCCATAAATGTGCAACGTCAGGTTTTTTGCTGGATTTCACCTTTGACCTTAGCGCTTTGACTTTCACCTCGGAAATCTTACCCGGGTCAGTACTCAGCAACTAATTATCACAGCTTCACCAAATTTGGTATGGTAACTCACTATGACCCATGCATGTGCAATTTCAGATTTTTTGCTGGATTTGATCTTTGACCTTAGCTCTCTGACCTTTACCCTGGAAATCTTCTCCGGGTCAGTACTCGGCCTCTAATTCTCACAGCTTCACCAAATTTGATATGGAAACTCACTGTGACCCATCGATGTGCAATGTCAGGTTTTTTGCTGGATTTGACCATTGACCTTAGCTCTGTGACCTTGAACCTGGAAATATTTTACGGGTCAGTACTCGTCAACTAAATATCGCAGCTTCACCAAATTTGGTATGGTAACTCAGTGTGACACATGGATGTGCAAGGTCATGTTTTTGCTGGGTTTCACCTTTAACCATAGCGCTGTGACCCTGAGGCAGGAAATCTTGTCCGGTCTTGTAACGCGTTATGTTTTTTTTCTTTCTGGATATGAGTGGGGCTAGCTGGTAGATTAAACTTTTACCAATTTCTATCAGAATTATGGCAAACATCATTTCTTATCAACTAAAGCTTTAATTGCAGCGATTTGTTCTCATTTTAGAGAGAATACTCCTCGTCCAGTTTGTAATATCATGATTGCAGATTCAACTGTCTATTCAACATCAGTGCAGTCATTTTGATTACTTACAAAAATGCTTCATCATCATATAAAACCCACCCCATACTAGATAAGCGGTTGTGATTGGTCTGACCACAACTTGGTCAGTTGGAAATCTGTTTGAATGGGATGGTAGCCAGACGTATCAGCCAGAGCAAATAAAACATGAGCTCACAGATTTGTCTGGTTCCCCAGCCACCGCCATTAGATGAGCAAAAGCAGACTTGGACTGGTCTTTATACAAATATTTTCAGCCTTCCAGACCATGAAGATATGAAGATCCTGGTCTTTAAAGTTCTTGGGCTCCGATTTCTTGGCGCAACGCAGGGTGGCGCAGCATGGCGTAGTGTGGCGCAGCCCACGCAGTGGTCATTTCGTCCGGCGCAGCCCACGCAGTGGTAATTTCCTCCGGTGCAGCCCACGCAGTGGTAATTTCTTGCGGTGCAACACTGTGCACAGCCACTTTGGCAATTTGGTAGACGAACGTGCGCCAAGGTGGGTGTGGCGGCTTGGTAGGGGGAGGTGTCACATATTCATCAAGACGCAGCGACAATTTTGTAGAAAAAGTCTCCGCTGGAGTTGCAAAGAAAGCTCGCCAGCTCCAACCTGGTTTACTTTCTGTGCAGTGGTAATGTGGCTGACCGGCGCACAGTGCACACGCATCACCGAAACCTCACAGGCAGGTTTCCAGAATGGCAGGCACATTTCAATGCAATAAATAATTACAGGAAGCACTATTTAATGTAAATATCTGAATAAGGACATAAATTATACCGTCTATGTCGATTGTCCTGATCTCAGATTAAAGGTGGTTGGCACGTGTAATGGAAACTTGACCTGGCTTAATCAACGCAGCTGAATCTGTGATGCAATCTAACGACTTCACATCTTTCTCAGCCAACCACAAACTGCCTATATATATATATATATATATATATATATATATATATATATATATATATTCATTCATTCATTTTCTATACCTGCTTATTCCTCACTAGGGTCGTGGGGCGAGCTGGAGCCTATCCCAGCTGGCTACGGGCAAAGGCAGGGACCCACCGTGGACAGCTTGCCAATCCATCGCAGGGCATACACACCATTCACTCTCACACTCATACCTATGGGCAATTTAGTGTCTCCAATTAACCTGATATGCATGTCTTTGGACTGTGGGAGGAATATATATAGAATGCTTGCCGTCTATGCTCAGTAAAGCCGCTTGCACACTGGACGCGAAACAAATTTTTCGCACGATTGATTACAGTAAAAGTCAAAGACGCGATAGTCGGACAGGGTTTTAATATAGCTCTGTGTACGAAAGTCATAAAAGTTCTAATTTTTCAGAGTATTCCAGGAATTATTAGACGTGCAAACTTGGCCATGTTTGTGTTCAACCTTCACAAAATGCAAATTGATAGCTATCAACTTTTCTTGGTCTTTTTAGCCTATTTTTCTTTTTTCTTAAGCTGAAGATAGACAACAGTCTTCATTCGGTCTTTCTTTTGAAAATTAGTCAGATGGATCGAACATATTCGCGCTTAAATAGTGCGTGAGCAAATCAATTCCATGACCATTGACAGTGTGAATAAATTATGCATGCGCGATCAAGACTGTCCAACGCGAAATGCTAAATACTCCATGTTCAGCAGCCAGAAAAAAGTAAAAGTATTGATATGAGAACAGATTTATAATGAAATAAAGAAAAAAAATATATCACCAACAAACGGAACCTCCAAAAGAGATGACCCGCAAATAAATAAATGGCAGTGTTCATTGGATGTTTTGTTGAGAAAATGTTTCTTTTTATTCTTTTTTTCTCTTCTAATCGTCCTCTTTTTTTTTGGCTGTCAGACACGGAAGCATTGTACATTGTCCCGCGCCAATGTCGACTCACTTTATTGAGCAGAGCTTAAACAGAAACATTGATTGAAATTCTCGGTACTCATCTTGAAGAACTGAGCCCTCTTATCAAAACATTCAAGTTTAATATCTAAAAGAGTCAGTAGGTTTGAAGAAGTTAAAAACAATAATCAACTGTCGGACACGGAGTTATATTGAAGCCACGGGACTGTCGGACACAGATATATTAAAACCCTGTCATACTTTTGGACACGTAGACACTGCGTTAAATGCAATCTGTCTTGCGGAAAATTCTTTTTCCATCCAGTGTGCAAACAGCTTAATACTTGGCTACTATTATTGTCACTTAGGTTTTATTGTTTTTAGTGGGGGAAAGGAATACAGCCTGATTGCTATGATGTCGTACTGAATTAACATCGCATATTGAAAATAAATGTGTAACGTATCTTGCATTGTTGTTCATGCATGTTAATCCCAAAATTTTAAGCAGCAACAGAGTGTAACACGCTATCCATCGTTTCTCTTCCCACTGAGTAGCCGTTGTATTTCATTCCAACTTTATAAGTTTGAATGATTTGACATAGTTTCGTTTTGGAATTCCATTCAAGTTCGCTAATGGTAATAATTCGCGAATGCCCTAGCTAGCCAGCTAACTCATATTCGTAATGCCTAATATAGACGTAAGCGATGCAGAAAACATGCCAGAAGCAGCAAAGTAAAATGCAACATTTACGCATCATGCAGATATAGGACAGAGGCTACTAATAATGGGAACACTATTCTAATAATAGGACCACGCTATCCATCTTTTCTCTTCCAAATGAGCAACCATCGTATTTCATTCCAACTTCATAAGTTTGAATGATCTGGCGTAGTTTTGTTTTGAAATTCCATACAAGTTCGCTAATGGTAATAATTCTCAAATGCCCTAGCTAGCCAGCTAACTCATATTCGTAATGCTTAATATAGACGTAAGCAGTGCAGAAAACATGCCTGAAGCAGCAAAGTAAAATGCAACATTAACGCATCATGCAGATACAGGACAGAGGCTTCTATATTCCAACACATCAAAGATGAGGAAAAATTGTATCCATGGGCGAGTTCTGAGGCAAAAACCACTCCTGACCAATGCAAAGGCTCATCTCACATTTGCCAAAAACATCTTGATGATCCCCAAGACTTTTGTGAAAATATTCTGTGGGCTGACGAGACAAAAGTTTAACTTTTTAGAGGGTGTGCCTCCCATTACATCAGGCATAAAACTAACAACATTTCATAAAAAGAACATCACTCCAACAGTCAGACATGGTGGTGGTAGTGTGATGGTCTGGGGCTGCTTTGCTGCTTCAGGACCTGGAGGACTTGCTGTAATGGAACCATAAATTTTGCTCTCCACCAGAAAATCTTGAAGGAGAAAGTCCGCTCATCAGTTTGTGACCTCAAGCTCAGGCACACTTGGGTTATGCAGCAGGACAATGATCCGAAACACACCAGCAAGTCCACCTCTGAATGACTTTAAAAAAGTACTAAATGAAAGTTTTGGAGTGGCCTAGTTAAAGTCCAGACTTAAATCTGATTGAGATGCTGTGGTATGACCTTAAACAGGCCATTCATGCACTAAAACCCTCCAAAGTGGCTGAATTAAAACAATTCAGCAAAGAAGAGTGTGCTAAAATTCCACCACAGTGATGTGAAAGACTCATTGCCAGTTATTGCAAAGGCTTGATTGCAGTTCTTGTTACCGAGGGTGGAAGAACCAGTTATTAGGTTTGGATTGCTTTTTCCCACAATAAATGAAATCATCATTTAAACATAACGCGTTGCTGAACAACCCTCGGCCCGGGCAAGATTTCCTGCCTCAAGGTCACAGCGCTAAGGTCAAAGGTCAAATCCAGCAAAAAATCTGACCGTGCACATCCATGTGTCACACTGAGTTACCATACCCAATTAGGTGAAGCTGCAATAATTATTTGCCGACTACTGACCCAGACAAAATTTCCAGGTTCAAGGTCACAGCGCTGAGGTCAAAGGTCAAATCCAGCAAAAATCCTGACATTGCACATCTATGGGTAATAGTGAGTTACCATACCAAATTTGGTGATGCTAAGTTAATTATTTGCCGAGTACTGACCCGGACAAAATTTCCAGGTTCAAGGTCACAGCGCTAAGGTCAAAGGTCAAATCCAGCAAAAATCCTGACATTGCACATCTATGGGTCATGGTGAGTCTCACCATACCAAATTTGCTGATGCTGCCATCATTAGGTGCCAAGTACTAGCCCGGACAAAATCATGGACGGACGATGGACGACAGACGACAGACGGACACACAGGTGATGACACTACCCCTCCGGCCAGAGTCGGCTGAGGGGTAAAAACTGCATTTTCTTTTTACTCAGATTATCTTTGTCTAATATTAAAATGTTTTTGAGGATCTGAATCATTTAAGTGTTAATATTCAAGTTTAATATTTTTTCTCAGCACTGTCTGCCCTCATGTCTATTACCAGTGAATGACAGATATAATAAGTACCCCATGCAAAGGCTGCAAAACGTGAACTGTAAATGTAAAGAAACAAGGCTGCTTGCCATAATGGCTATATGCAGTGCATTGTTCATCTTATACATCTCCCCATTTTGGTCAACACATCCTCACCAGACCCTGTCAACACATACTGTAACTCATTGTAAAGTTTTTTGGATGCTGGTGATGATGCTGTCAAACAGCCGAAAATAAATGACTGACAATGAGCATTTAAACCGAGCATTCAAAGGTGTATGAGAAACTGGATATAATTAGGATGTAGATTTACAGCATGTAAGTTAATAAAGATAAATGTACTGCCCTCTGTTTTTTACATTACAGGTCAAAGAGCTGTTCTAACACAATTAAAAATCCACACCTACAGCAACAGCTGACATGAGACAGCCCATTTCTCTCTGAAAAAAGAGAGAAACAAATTGCTTTTACACTAAACCTGTCTATTTGTGCTTATGTTCCTTATTTGTGGCTTATATCAGTACACTGCACGCAGTCTAATTTTCTGGTTAAAGACCATTTTGCGTTTATGGGTGCAGAGTACAATCGGAGTATAAACTAATTTATTACACATTTTGCGACCGCCCAATGCATTAGTCATCTGTCTAGAAGTACTGTAAACTTAAATTTTTTTCTTTTTAATTTGGGAAGTTGATTATCGTCTCAAAGGAAAATAAACAAATCAGTAGGTTTGGGTTAATTGAAATAACAGACATACTTTTGGAGGTTTCGAAAATATTTAAACATAACATAACATAACATGAATGGCAAGAACAGGCCTTTCAGCCCAACTAAGCTTGCCAGTTTCTTTATACTATTGTGAATATATCCCTTCAGATACTAAATGACTCAATGGTACCTAGCTTTAGGTCAAGCCTGCTCTTGAAAACCCCCAAGGTCTCTGCCTCAACAATATGGTCAGGTAAGCTATTCCACATTAAAATTACTCTTTGGGTGAAGAAATATTTCCGAATATCAGTGCTAAATTTACCTTTGGTCAACTTCCATTTGTGACCCCGAGTTCTACAAACAACACTTGGCCGAAGGAATCCTACATGATTCACTTTGTTAATCCCTTCAACATATTTAAAGACTTCAATCAAATCACCCCTGAGTCTCCTATTCCTAAGACTAAAGAGATTAAGGATTTTCAGCCTCTTCTCGTAGCTTTCATCTTTTATACCTGGAATAAGCTTAGTGGCTCTTCTCTGAACTTTCTCTAGAGCCTCTATATCTCTCTTAAAGTATGGTCCCCAGAACTGTACACAATACTCCAGGTGTGGTCTAACGAACATGTTGAACAGAAGAAGCATCACCTCCTTAGATTTGTACTCAATACTTTTGGCAATGTATCCCAGCATCCGATTAGCTCTTTTAACTGCTACGGCACAATGGCTTGAACCTGTGAGGGTTTGGTTAACAATCACTCCCAGATCTTTCTCTTGTGCAGCACATTCCAGTTTTAAACCTCCCATGAAGTAATCCCGTCTAATGTTTTTATTACCTACATGAACAACTTTTTGCTAGATTAAATTTCATTTGCCACATTTCTGCCCAATTCTGGATTCTATCCAAATCCTCCCGAATCACTTTAGTGGACCCTAGACTATTTGTCAAACTCCCCAATTTAGTGTCATCTGAAAATTTAACCAATCTGCTCTCAATATTCCTATCAAGGTCATTAATGTAAATGAGGAATAGCAGGGGTCCCAACACCGATCTCTGGGGGACACCACTCCCCACCATACCCAGCTCAGATGAGATATAGACGACTACTCTTTGAGTTCTGTCCTGTAACCAGTTTTGAATCCACTTCAGAATACCTCCTGTAACTCCAATGGAGCTCATTTTAAAAATTAGTCTCTTATGCGGTCTCTTATTTGTCCTCGAGTCCTGAAGTTTGAAACATGAATAGAAACATAAGCAGCAGCCGCAACTCGAGAGGCCACGCCCCCCCACCCCAAGTGGGTAAAGTGTGGTATATTTTTTTTTGTTTTTTGTTTTCTTTAGTTTTGTTTAATTTTTCTCAAACTATACACCATCCCTTCTGGTCCCTGCCAGCACCAAAAAACATTAATTTTACTTTAAAAAAAAACAAAAAACTGCCGTTTCTTGTATCAACGATCGCCTTTCTGGCAGTTCAGACTAGGTGGGATAACCTTTTTTACACTTGTGCATTAGTGAGCCTTAATCGCCTAACACCCTGTTGCAGGTTTGTGGTCTTTCCCTCCTTGGACCACCGTCGGAAGGTACCCGTCACTGATGACTGGGTGCACCCTAGAAGCCTTGCTATAACAATTTGGCCCTTGTCAAAGTCTTTCAGGTCCCATTTTTCCCACTGCTAACACAAATCACTCACCGCCTGTCTGTCTGCAAACCTTGACCAGTGCCATTGTTACGATCTAATCAGTGTTATTTGCTTCATTTTGAGTGGTTTTAATGTTTCGGTGCTTTGGTATGTGAGTGCGTGTGGGTATTTGTATATACATATAGAGATCTAATTCAAAACTGCTGCACCACCTACTTGGGTATGTATGTTCATACCTTGCCAGTCATTCCATCCATCCATTCATTCTCTATACGCACTTCTTCTTCACAAAGGTCATGGGGGAGCTGAAGCCTATCCCAGCTGACTATGGATGAAAGGCAAGGACACACTCCAGACACTCCACCACTCCATCACGGGGCGCGGACACTATTCACTCACACACAAGGACAGTTTAGTGCATCAAATTAGCCCGATCTGCATGTCTTTGGACTGCGGGAGGGGACCAGAATACCCCCATACAGACAGGGGAAGAACATGTGAACTCCACACAGAAAGGTCCCAGGCTGGATTCTAACCTACGACCTTCTTGCTGTGAGGCAGCAGTGCTAACCATTGTGCCACCATGCAACCCATGCCAGCCATTTTTAGGGTTACTTCTGCCAGTCTGACGTAACTATTATGGACCTGTTGCAACTGCTCCATCATGAGTTCATTAACATCAAGTCTATAAGACGTTTTAGTGAACACGACAGCATCATCATTCACGTGATCCTAAATGGCTTTTTTATGTGTACCAAGGGAAATCTTTTCGTCTTTTCGTTTTATCTATTCGTCTCACGGTGTACCTTGTGATGCACAATTCATGGGCTTAATTCCAAATCACTGTGGAAACATTATTTGAGTCAAATAGATCATATGAGAACCACGCCTCTTTTTCAATATTGTATGAATTGGACGGTATCCTGACAGAATAAGGTTACATAAGTGAGACGAGGAGATATGAATGAAAGCCTGTGGGGTCAGAATGGAAACATCTGTCCTGCTACATTTCCAGTTCTCTTCACATCAATTTATTTCAGCTTTTGCCCATGAAAGGAGACAGGACAGGCAAAGCAATCATATGGCCACCATGAAAGAAACATTAAACCAACAGCTTCTGCATCCTGGTGCAAGTAACTAAATATCTGTTCTCATATGCCACAGCAATATATTGATAGAACTGTGATAAGAAGCTGGAAGGATGTCTGCCACGCCCCATGACACAAGCGCTCCAAGGTTTGGTAAATGTTTGTTGAGAAACCTTCCAGACATTAAACAGACACCATAAATATATGATGGACACTAATAATGCAGAAAAAAGTTAATCAACTGAAAATAAATACCGGGAATTTTACCATGAGAAGTAATGTTACGCTGTCTTTAACATACAAGGAAGTAAAGCAAAGCCTTGCCATATTTATAATTTCTCAGCTTTATTGTGATCCTAGCCACACCTGAACAACAGCACAAAGTCCTTAAAAATAAAATAAATATTTGGGAAGTAAACACCGATAGTACTTTATGTGCAAATATAATGCAGACAGATACCCTGCCCCCGCCTTCTCAGTCCTGAATTCGCAAGGCAGGCATGCCATCTTTAAGGAAATTCTGACCCAAAGAACACTCTGTGAAGGAGCTAGGAGGTACCGGAAGGATTATGGACCAGGAAAACACCAGGACCTCTTTTTTTTTTTTTTTTTTGGACATGAACGCGCTCCATCCCTACTTCCCATGTCTGTAATTGAAACTAGGAAATACAGGATACTAGGAAAGGAAGAATCAATTATCTTGTCTGGCATAGTTGTGGAGGAGTAGAGGGTGCTGGGCAGCACCAAGTGTGTACAACATCTTCAGAGTTGAAAGTGAAGGCACAAGCTTAAATTATGGCCAAGCTTTCGAGGCAGGTGAAGCAAGAGAGGGCAATTTGGAAGAGCGGTGCAGAACTCAGTCCCTCGAGGTGAGCCCACCTCCGCAGGAACGCAAGTGGGGTGCTGGCCTGCCCACCTACCAGCCTCACCTGTCTGCCTCTTTCATGCACAACACAACACAACAACAACAACATTGTTAATTGTTTCCATATTGCACAGTCGTAAACTCTCACCCTACCTGTCTTTAAGTCGATGTCTCATTCTTTCTGAATTATAAGGACATCAAGAGTCTTTGAAAAGATATGGAGAAAAACTATAATCCTAGTCATTCCCGTCTGTATTACTTAATTTGCATTTTCTGCATCTTTATTCATGCAGATCATGGAAGTCTTAAACTGTGCTTCAGACCAATAAGAAAGGTTTCTGCACATTATATTACTTGTTGTGCCATGTGTTTAATAAACTAAAGTGCACATTTGTTTTAACTCCATAATTGTTATGCTTCTTATATGCAATGTCTCCCTAATGACACTACTAGTATTGTCCAGTCTGTAAATCTGCAGAATCTGCATTGCAAAGTCAAAATCACTGTAGCCATTGCTTCATTCTTTGTAAAAAAAAATAAAAAACGAGAGAGAGCGAGAGAGAAAGAGATTCCACAAAATAATAATTTTGTTCAAATAAGCTATGTATATAATGACAGTGAACTGAAGAGGTGGTATGGTGGTATGACACAATTCTGTGCAATATTCTGGTTTTAGTGTATTTAAAAATATGACATTCGCTCGCCTTGCCATGAACCCGCAATTTATGAAATACTTGCTGAAACCGTTCACCTAAATTACAGAAACATTCAAATAATCTAATGTGTTTAGGTTAACCGTTGCAAACCACAATATAAACAATCACACGTGTATCTAAAGCATTCGTACAATAAGGTACACGCTCAAAGCATTCAAGATTAAAAACAATCATGACACCGATAACAAATTAATTATTTAAACACCAGCTCACAAATAATTTCTTACGATTTTAACTGAGAAGGAGGCATACTCAACAGAAATATTCCCTCAATAAAACCACAGCAACATGAATCCGAAGACTTCAACACGATCATTATCTGACGTCAGGCATATTGTGCACATGACTAGTTCACCCGAAATTGAAACAACCGCTGCAGCACAAATTATTAAAAAAAAAAAAAAACAAATTCGTATGTTTTACCTTTCGCAGTTAAAATGTAAATATTCCCAAAGAATCCCAAAATTGACCCGTTAATTACGTCCTTTGTCAAATCTCTGACAAGTCTTCGCTGAGAACTTTATTTCCCCTTCACCAACCAGTTCACGCTCCAAGGCAGCTGTTGCTGGCGCGGGAGTGTCTTGAATGAAACCTGAGAGTTGCTTCAGGTAGGATCATCATTTAGTTGAAACTTCTTGACGCTCGCACACGCTTTTGCGGAGCGACGATTTAGTCTCCAAAATAAAACTAAATTAGGTTGCCTGTTATTTGTAAGCGTATGTAATAATTATAGGACCAGTTCAGGAAATTTCGTTTGGAATTTAATGGGCCAATTATGGCAGTAAATCGCGTTCAATTTAACCCAGTTTAACCGGCGCGCAAAGTGAAGAGTGCGAAGTGCCTAGCGGTTTTCCAGGTCTGCAATGCAGACCAAAACGTAGACGTGAAATTAGTGGTGCTATTTTACATCTTTATATGGTGTGCTCTGCCTTGCCTTTCATTGCTGGATCAAACGAATTTGTTTCGTATGATTTCTGAATTTATTGTAGGCTTAGTTTTAAGTTTTCGCGCTCACTGTCCTGGTGCCATTTACGGCACGGTGTAAACTTTTTCGGTGTTAATAATCATCCATAACCGGATTGACGAAAGACGAACGAAATCTATGTCTTTAAACATCGCCACCGATAACGATTGGGCATTTAATCCAGTGGCCTACGGGGAAAGGCGGGGCTGCGAACTGCTTGACCAGCAGTTCAACCGGAATTTAAGGAATGAGTAGGCTTGATCAGCCTTTATCCAATGAAGTTTTCTGACCGACATAATAACGCGGGTAGACACAGGTAATATAGTAAAGGGGACAGCGGCATTGCCCACACAGCCATGAGAAGAATCCATCAATTATGTCTCGACGGATGCCATTTTATGCAATCCAAGGAAAATGACATCTAGCCCTCTAAATGATTTTACGGATGGTTTCATTGGCTCAGACGTTCCATGTTTACCTGACCTTAAAACGAGTTTCCTCTTTTTAACTAAGGCTCTCTCTCTCTCTCTCTCTCTCTCTCTCTCTCTCTCTCTCTCTCTCCATACTGTAAAGCAGCCAAGGAGATATTTAATCCCCAGTCACGTTGCCTTATAATGAGCACAATTTTCTTGATAGGGAACAGAAGCTCTGTTTGGTCTGTTGCTAACTCTCCCGTTACTGCATAAAGCTTGCGGTTGACTGTGACGTGAATCAAGCAATGTGACAACTTCATCGGTTGAATTGACACAAACTCTGAGAGGAACACGGTGGATTTGTCGGAAAAACCTATCACTGAATAAAGGGGTATAAAAAAAAGCAAAAATAATGTGTTTAAATGTATGTATCAAAGTCAATCACATTGGTGCATTTCAGGTAGTTTGAGGTGCTAAAGAGTGCTAAAGAATGCGACCCCTCTGCAGTTGGAAGTGGTCAGTTTCCTCCGGTCACACCTCACTATCGCCATCTACTGAGAATATTTAACACAAAATATTAACTGAGAGAAGCACAATATTCAGCAGTGCTGGTCACTGAGGCGTACTGTCGTTACACCCCACTTGGCAATTAATTTCACTTCTTAACAATCACACCATAAATTATGTCAGTATATTTTATCTTTAGGGAAAAACAACATGAAAAATATTAAAAGCAATATTGAAGGTCCCAAGAAAAAGATAGTTGAGCTTCAGCAAACTGTCACAGCTGATTGATGTTCAACTTGATGAAATGAAGTGGTCTTTAATGACCACTGTGCGTCAGGACCTCGGTGTAACGTCTCATCCGAAAGACGGCGTCTCCTTCAGTACAGTGTCCCCATCACTGCACTGGGGCACTGGGGATTATTCCACCGGAGGGAAGATTGCCACCTACTGGCCCACCAACACCTCTTCCAGCAGCAGCCTGGTTTTCCTCGGTGGTCTCCCATCCAAGTAAATCATTCCTGACTGACTTCTACTCATCCAATCATTTCACTCACATATTCACTCATTGCTACTGACAACGGCAAGATGGCAAAAGCAGATGAAATCAGCGTGATTTGGCTATATCTGTCTGAACCATAGATCAACACAGTATACACAGTTTATGGTACAAACCCTCAGACCAGTGCCTAAAATGGACCAGTGGTCACCATAAGTGTACCAGCACTTCATATTTTCGTGCACGAGTAATCCCTATTTCTTGAGAACTATGACCCCTTAGTTGAGTCCAGGAATGCACCTCTAAACACCCGTTTAACTGTGTCTCTGTTCATTTTTAGTTTACAAAGAATCTTACAACTTGCTCGTCACCATCAGCTAAATAGCAAACATCTGGGAAGCTAGATTTTAGCTATTCCCCCAGCTGAAAAGCAACATTTAACAATGTGAAAAGTGGGCAGTCAAATCATGGTGATTTTGAGTCACAGGGCTTCATTTTCACTGTTCTGTGCAATATAAATATCTTGTTAACTATTATAATCCCAAATAAAAACATTCCATATCCATAGGGCACAAATAGTAAAACTAGCAAGCCAGGCGAAACGTTAGTCAATTAGCTAGAGAGATGGACTTCATATTAAATAAATTTGATTTTGAAATGAGCTGAACTTGGCAACTGAGCTTGGGTACATGTTCAAGCTTCAGGCTTGGACCAACAGCGCCCTCTGATGTTGGGAGAGGGAGACCCTAAACCCAAGAAAGGGAAGGAATAACTGAACCAGTTAACAAACCCAAGAGTTTTTTTTTTTTTTTTTTAAAAAAGCTTTTTTGTAAAATTGCTCTCGGGGAAATGGGTGCAGCATACTAGCTAGCTGACAAATAAAAAGCAGGGTGAAGTTGCACAGAAACAAAGAGGACAAAAGGGGTGATTTAGTGATTTAGTTTAAAGCAGGAGACAGGTAGCATTTTCCTAAATTATGATTGGTTGGATATCACTGGAGATTGTCAGCGTTGGCCATCTCATCAGAAAGTTCCACCCACTTTAGTCCTGCTGTTGAGAAAGGACAAAAATTTCCAACAAGTTTATGAGAGGATTGGAGGAAAAATTCAGTATTCATATTTAGTATTCGAGTTCTACAAGCATACATGACCAGAAATTTCATATTACAGAAGAAATCATCAAATTGCCTGTCCAGAGGCTTTAATTGTTTCCCACAATCCAGCTATCCATGTCGGTTTTAGTGCTGTCTTCCTTAACCCTCTTCCAACCAAGGGGGGGAGCAACAGATTTTTTCCTGTCACACAAAAACATTAACAGATGTCATCTATTGCTTCTAGGTAATTGTTTATTCATGTTTTGTGCTAATTATCATGAAAAAACGATGAGGGTATCTCACCCCCCGGGGGTAGGGTAGGCCGTCAAAGTCGAAGGGTGGGGGGGTTGCCACCCGCGTCAATTTTTGTTTTTGATACAAACCATGCTTACAGATTAGTTGCAAATAGTACACCATTATTGTGTTTCATGCTCAATGAACTTTGTAGACCACACTGATTGTCATCCTTATTGATTTATTGATGTAGCTTGTCCTTGTATTTGTAAATCTTGGAATTACAATGACCAGCAGTGACCAGTAACCGTGAAGTGATCTTCACCTAATATTAGAAGTGCATGACTGACATACTTTTACTTGTGTGTTTGACTGGTTACTGTAGTGTGTACTATTTTTATATTGTGCTATAGGCATACTATTATACAAGTTCATAGAATTGTTCATAAAGTTGTTCTTATAATAATACATCAATTTTATATAGCGCTTTTTTGGACACTCAAAGACGCTTTACAATGGAGGCATTATTCATTCACACTCTGATGGTGGTAAACTACGTTTTTGTAGCCACAGCTGCCCTGGCGCCTACGGCCCCTCCGACCACCACCAAACATTCACACACAGCCATACAGGAGGGAGGGAGGGAGGGTTCCTATATTGCATGTTTTGGATGGGTGGGGGAAACCGGAGTAAACCCACGCGAACACGGGGAGAACATGCAAACTCCACACAGAAAGGCCCCAGGCCGGATTCGAACCCACGGCCTTCTTGCTGTGAGGCAGTAGTGCTAACCACTATGCCACCATGCCGCCCAGCATAATCATAATTATATAATTATATATATATATAATTATATATATATATATAAAATTATATATATATATATATATTATATATAATGTTAATTATGCAAATGACAGAACTGAGAAGATTCACTCCGAGAGCACTCCACACATAATAGGTGCTGCTTGTTCTCTCTGATTAAGACGGCAATCATTAATCTGGACGCGTATTTGCTATATTTAAATCAAGTTATTCAAAATTGCACGCAAGTAGCCCATTTTTGTACTGAATTTACCCCATGATTTCATCGCCGTTAGATCGCATATGGAGAGAAACCGTGTCTTCAGTTGCCAGTTACAATAATTGGAAAACGCGTCAATAAAGGAAAATGAGTGAGAACTAGCCAGGACTAATTGTTGTCATAAAGCACATGTCTGCCCCCCCCCCCCCTCCTTCCAGTTCCTAGTTCTATCTGCGCCCTGACTATGACGTTATAATGTTAAATTGTGTTTATTTGTACTTGATTTGAAGGAAGGAATCTGTAGCTGTACACTGATACCAAACAAGATGATGTTTATCGCTTAATTCGGTTAATAATCAAACTATAGAACCAGCAGATCACTGTATTTTTGTATACAGAGCCTATCTTCCTTGCTTGACTCCTTCCTTAAAGTCTGTATTTAAGGTGCATATTCAGACTAACATTTCAACATAAAGTGCATCTTCAGAATAAACCATTCAGGGTCGTCAGTTCTACTGTCTTCTTTATCTGTGAGCAAATAAGTCAATCCCCATTTTACTAACAGTAGATGTCCTGATGCTGAATTTAACCTGAAGAAAACAAGTGTAAGAGAGCATAGCAACCTTTTTTCTTATACTCTGTCCACACAGCTCTCACAATATGCACACAGCACAGCACTTATGCCTGTCATCCCTTTACCTGCATCCCCAAAGGTCTCACTGTCTTTTAAAAAACCTTGAGTTAGATGACTACAGAATCAGTAAGATATACAAATTTTTGTGAGTTCTAAACAAAGTGCCACCCTGGATGCACAAATTAAATGCTAATTAAATTTGAAAAAAAGCTCACAATCTGGAAATGACAAATAAACATACTTATGAAAACTGAAATTCTATTCGAAAAAAAAGTCACACCAGAAGCTGGGAAACACCATTTGCTAAGTTTTCAGGTTAAGGAATAGAAATGACTGGAAAATGTATGGATACATTGAATTCAAAATGAACAAATTTATTAAATGCAAAATGTGAATAATGACTGAATAATTTATACAATGAATCTAAATATCCACTGAACACAATATTGCATGGGAAAAGATGCGTGATTGCTTGGCCACGGTAAGTTGAGTGTGTTTTCACAGAGGCCAGCAGAGGGCAAAGCAGACCTCTTGTCGGATTGAACATGCTCAGTTTTAGGATTATGGTATACTTATTTTATTACGTCCTCAAATTTAACCCGTTTACCACTGAGGCACATATTGGAAGAATTTACTTGACATCAAAGAGAATACCTTTTAGATAAACATTAATTTGATTTATTTATTTAAAGCCAACATACAAAACAGGTGTCCAGGGATCCAGCTGAGAAGCATGAAAGGAAGGTAAACTCCGCGTTATCCTGAAGTTTAACAATGCTTGAAGCCTTCAGACTGTGAGAAGACCTTAAATTAACCACAAAAAAAAAAAAAAAAAAAAACTAATAAAAGCCTCAAAAGCTGGACTACCAAGAATCCACTTCCCTGAAAGGGCTCGTCCCCAAGTACCCCAACTAGATTGAAGTATTTGCCGTGTTCCACCCAAGGGCACATTGCTCAAACCCTTGATTAGATGTATTAAGCATGCTCAGGGTGTAACACATAAAATACCTGAAATTTGCTGGGGGTGCGCAAGAAGGATTTTGGGAACGAATGCCCAAATGGTAACTAAAGCTTTACAACTGCAGACAAAATTAATATGCTGGTGGGACTGCAGACCTCTCAATGCAGTCTATGGCATTCTGAGACCACAGATTGGCAAACCCACCTGCAATGTCGATACCAAATGAGCGGGACACCCAGTATAAAAAAAACCCCACAGTAACAATACATCTGTTCAGCGATTTAATGAAAAATTCAAATAAAATCACATTGGTGGGATTTGAAGTCCATTCAGTAACAATATATCTGTTCAGCGATTTAATGAAAAATTCAAATAAAATCACAAAGGTGGGATTTGAAGTCCATTCTCCCTGTACAATATGTAAAACACTACAACACCTTATTTTATGCTTTAACTTGTGAAATCAATTGTTTATTGAAAATGTGCACTCATTTTAAATCTGAAGACTGCAACAGGCTCCATAAATGTAGTTGCAGAGGCAATTTAGGACTAAAATTGATGGGACAAATAATAAGGTGCTGCGAAACAGGTGAGCTAATTTTGTTACAGTACAAAAGGAGCCCTTCCAAAATTTGAACCTAACTTAGTACATTTTGTGTTTTTAGTTATATTTCAGGAATTCATTCTGGTATTGTTTGTATTCATTCTAACCCTTGTTCTATTTTTGAGTTTGATATCCCCACTGTGGTTAAACTCCCTGTCATCTGTCACTCACAGAGATACTTGTTTTGTTTCGCTCTCACACACCCTCCCGACCCATGGGTTAATTACCTTGTTTAGGTTGCCCATTTGTAGCCATGGCCATCTCTCTGTTCACTTGCCCTGTGCTTATGTAGCTCATTCCTGTCGCCATTTCTCTGTCTATTTATGCCCCCTGATTTCCCATGTTCCAGTGCAAGTTTGACTTTGTGAGTTTTCTCCCAAGCATTTTCCAAGTGTTTGGGTCTCTCAGTGGAGTTTTTTTTAGCCTTTTTTTTGGTTCTCCCTGTGTTTCTTGTGATTAATGGTTGAGACTCTCCACCTAGCTCTGGCTTTCTGACCCAGTGTAGCCCTCTGTACTGCACTCTGCTCGTGTGGTATTTGACCCATCGCCCATTCCTTGACTTGGATTCAGTTCTGCCACTCTGTGCAGTATTCTGCCTGGTTTGTTGCAATCTGGACTGTCTATGAGTGAACATCCTGTGAAGTCCTTGCAACTGATTTGCTGTCAGTGCCGCAGTTCCCTTCACCTTATCTGTTAGTAATCTCAACCCTCCTTTTATACATTGCTTTTTAGTTGTATCTATTTTGGTCTTGTTTGTATTTATTTTTCTGTTCTATTTGAGCATTTTGGTACTTCCCCATTTTTAACCTTGCCATCAATTGCATGTGCACTTGACTTGGTTTTGTTCCTGATTGGGCCTACCCTCCTCAACCCATGGGTTAATTACCTTGTTCAGTTTCTCCATTTGTAGCTCCCTGTTTACTTGCCCTGTGAAATTGCTCATTGCAGATAAATTTCTTGACATAAAGTCTCATCTTGAAGTAGACACCGTTATTAGTCATGTAGCCACAAATTACATTCCTGAGCAGCAGTCTGAACTTTTAAAACATGATTTTTGCCCAGCTGTTGAACATTCTTGAATAATTTAAAAAGAAAATGTATATGTCTGGACCAATTCTCACATTCACCCATGGAGTGGGGTGTTCCAGCTGACAGCTAAGCGTGAACTCCAACCTGTGTAGCTCATAGTGTGGATTTTGTTGACTGTTTTGATGCCTTCTGGGGACAAGAGTAACTTTTTGGCCCCGAGGGTCTACACCCAAACAAAGTTGGAGCTTGGATGCTATTTAATTCCTGAAATTCTCTGCTCAGATGCTCCTCATAAGCTCCTTGTGAGTTAAGTCAACTAAATATGAGTTAACTCAGCTTGAAGATAACCTTTGCTTCTATTCACACTTGGTTAAGGCAAAAGAAGGACAACTTTAAGTTCAACTTTTGAAAACACAACTTGAGTTCAATATCATAAATGTGCCATGGTGAGTGGAATTAGAAATAAGTTCAGAAAACTTATTGGGGAAATAATTTTTTACAGTGAGTGAATTGTGACATCCTGCAACTTTTGTGACCGGATGTGACAAGTCCATCAGAGACTGATGTTCCTCGGGTCCCAGTCCCTATCTGTTCGGTTCCACATTTAACACTGGTAACTTTTCAATCAGACTTGGACCAGACACAAACATTTTTAACATCCCTATGAAATTGCTTACATATACCCCATAACATTTACAGTAGTGCACATCTCTGTCATCTCATGTCCTGCACAGCAACCCTAACGAATCTGAGACTGTATTCACAAAGAATCTTAAGCCTTAAACTAGCTCATAATTGGCCAATTTTGGAACATCTCCTTAATAAGAAATGGGTGTCTCACACAATTTTAGGACTTTCAGTTGCTTTCTCATTAAGTGTAATTCACAAAGACTCTGAGAGCTAAAAGTTGCTCCTAAGTCTATCTTCATTAGAAATTGTGAAAAGGACTCCTAAGTTGCGTAGAGCAATTAAAAAAAAACTGGTAATGGCTACCCCCCAAGTGCAAGCTTTGTCATCAAATATATAATTTTAAAGGAAGATTTCATCATTCATATTCATATTAAAAACAGTGCTGATTCTAAGGCTAAGGAATTCACAAATGTATTTGAAATCATTGATCTTATTCAACATGTTACAGAAGCCACCCACTAATATAGCAATATCCGCACTTTGTTAATGTCATATGGGTTGGCTATTTACAAATGTCTTAATGCCTCATATCCCTGCCTCTGATCACCTGAGGGTGTTCTAAGACAGCATTTTGTCCATAGCTATGATCACAGAAGAGTGTTTGGTTCACAACTCATTCTTAGATGCTGCAGCAGGACATGTGTTCTTTGAACTTTTAAATTCTTTTGATCCATGCAATGAAAGCTGTTCTCTGGACGAAATGGTTACTGCCTTCAGCAATAAACAGATTCATACACCAAACAAAATTTCCCCACTCCGTGTTAAGTCAGGGATTGACGAAACAAAAGGGACAAGCGACACCAGGCCGGCACAGTCCTTTATTTTGGAGGGTGCGTTGAGGACTGCTACAGGCAGTAGTGTATTAGAAAGAGGGATTGAGTAGATTTTCACCAACGTACCACTTCATAAAATCAATTTGCTTTCTGATCTATTTTCCGAAAATGTTATCGTCGGAGTTCGTCCTTCTCTGCCTGTCTCCAATGTTGATTTTATCTTTGGCAATGATCTTACAGGACGTCAAGTCTTAAATGGTTATAAGGTATCTCCCGAAGTCTCCCCCGTGCAGTCAATTTCAGAATTTGATGACTGCAGCCAGCAGGTCCCTAATGTTTTTCTTTGCCGTCTCGTCCACCCATGCACCACACGTCTCTGTCTCAACTCCGCAAGAAAAGCTTAGAATGTCACTTCTGCCACGTGATGAATTAATTGCTGCTCAGTTTATAGATCCAGTCTATCTACTTTGTTTAGTATGGTCAGATCTGACATTACTGATGAGACTGACTCCTTATTTTTATTTACAAGACAGAGTCCCGATGAGAAAATTGACGCCGCATGTTTCTGACTTGACTTTGAATGCGCCAGACCCAATTGTAGTCCCTGCTCTGAATTGTAATGACATTTTAAGCCTGGCACATGATGGACTGGCTGGTCATTTAGGAGTTGCAAAAACTTATGATCGAGCCCGACGGCTTTTCTTTTGGCCTGATTTAAAACAGGATGTAAAAGGTTTTTGCCAGTCCTGTAATATTTGCCGACTTATAATCCAGCCGGCTCCGCTCATTCCTATTCCTGCTGTGAGCAATCCTTTCGAACATGTAATAATTGATTGTGTCAGACCTCTTCCCAAAATTAAAAGCAGCTACCAGCATCTCTTAACCATTATGTGTACTGCAACACGCTTCCCTGAGGCTATTTCCTTACGGAAAATAACATCTAAAGCAATTTTGAAATTCTTTTCATTATTTGGTTTTCCCCACGTAATTCAAAACGATCAAGGCTCAAACTTCACGTTGCAGATATTTGCCTAGGCTTGAAAGCAGCTGGTTATTCAGCGTAATCTAGCCTGTGCCAACCGTCCTGGAGAGATACCATCTGACTTTAAAATCTATGCTGCACTCATACTGCTTTGAGTTTGGTCGTGAGTGGGATGAGG
The DNA here is from genome assembly GCA_029721435.1 of Gymnothorax reevesii. Classification (NCBI taxonomy): domain Eukaryota; kingdom Metazoa; phylum Chordata; class Actinopteri; order Anguilliformes; family Muraenidae; genus Gymnothorax; species Gymnothorax reevesii. Next base: position 61,988,133 of record CM056582.1, on the reverse strand, counting down.
GTATACCATGACTACTGTTTGCTTCACAGGAGGTTGTACAAGACTCACCCTGGTTCAGTCCAACTGAGCTGGCCTTTGCTCACCAAGTCAGGGGGACCTGTTAAAAGACCGCTGGCTTGAAGCACCCTAATCTCACTCTGTTTTAGAAAATGTTTGTAACTTTCGCCCTCGTTTATGCGGAGTTTGAGAACTCGCCAAGAAAATTCTGAAGTGTGCGCAAGCTAAAATGAAGATTTTTTTGACGCCAAAGCAAGGTCTTGTGTATTTTCTGTTGGTGACAAAGTTTCGGCTCCGTTACCTGTGCCTGGATCCACTTTATAAGCGCGCTACTCTGGACCTTATGTAGCAACACAGAAAACGACTGAGGTCGATTATAGTATTGCCACCCCTGACAAGCGTCAGAGTTCACGTCTCTGCCACATAAATATGCTGAAGCCCTATCATCAACTCAAATGTGCTAGTGCATTAAATGCTGAATATAACTCCTGTGTTTGTCCTGTTTTGTTGTCTCCTATAGTTGAGACTGACGATGATGATTCAACCGATTCCTCTAGGTGCATAATTGAAGGATGTCTTAAAAACTCTGAAATGCTCGTCTCACTCCGTGATCATCTGCCTCATCTGGCTACGAGTGAAAAAGATGGCATGATTGAATTAGTACATAGCTTCCCTGAACTTTTTGGTGAGGTCCCAACTAAAACATCTGTACTGTCACATGACGTAGATGTCAGCTGTTCCGTCCCTATCAAACAGCATCCCTATAAGGTCAATCCTCAAAAGGGTGAATTATTAAATAAAGATGTTTAGTATTTCTTGGCGAATGACATTGCCTAGCCTAGTTTGAATGCTTTCAAGAAAAAGCCCGATGCCTGCCGGTTTTGTATGGACTATCGAAAGGTGAATGCTATCGCGAAACCAGATACTTTTCCTTTGCCAAGAGCGGACAATTGCGTGAAAAGAGTGGGATGTACCAATTTTGTTAGCTAGTTTAATTTGATAAAGGCATACTGGCAGGTTCCTCCGACTCCTCGACGTAAAGGAATTTCAGTTTTTGTGACCCCAGATACTCTCCTACAAAGTAATGGTTTTTGGGATGCAGAACTCACCTTCCACATTTCAGCGACTGGTCAACATTATACTTTCTGGTTTGCAATATTGACAACGTTATTGCTTGTAGTGTATCGAGATCTGATCACTTGAGGCAAATTCGGGACTGTTCCAACGGCTGTCTTCTGCCTGTTCATCTATAAACCTCGCCATGCGAGTTCGGTAGAGCCACTGTGACTTATTTGGGGAAAAGCATTGGAAGGAGTCAGGTCCACCCGATAGAGGCAAAAACTAAAGCTATCGTTGAATACCCAGATCCGAAAGACCGTCGAGAATTGCACAAGTTCCTGGGTATGGCCAGTTACAACAGAAACTTGCAAAAACTTTTCTTCTGTTGTCGCGCAGCTGACTGACTTGCTGAGCCTAAAACGTGTGTTTGTTAGGTCAGATATTTATCAGCAAGCATTTGAAAATGTTAAGGCCCTGCTAGTTATTGCTCCCATACTCTCAGCCCCTGACTTTACAAGCCGGTTTAGCTTAGCGGTCAACACAAGTGATGTCGGAGTGGGTGCTGTCCTCCTTCAGTGCGGTGCTAATGACGTAGAGCACCCAGTTAGCTATTTCTCGTGCAAATTTATTTCTGGGAATGCATTTTTACTTTACTATTGTAGCTATATGCCTCCATAGCAATCCACCAAAAGTGTCAGAATTTTTCAACCTCTGCTTGACTTGGATATCGAATATACATCAAGGATCTCCAATGAATGAGGCCAAGCTATCAAATGTACTTATCGAGAGCGGTAAATGGAAATCACTACTCGAGTTTCTGAAATTTGATATTTCAGCAAGCAAATTTGAGATCCCATTTATCTCATAGATGTCAGCATTGTATTATTTGGAGAATGGGAAAATAGCTTTAACGTTAGTCTCCGGTCGGCAGTCTACTCAAGTCAATGAGATTAATAATTTGCTAACTAGCACACTACTGCTTTTCACCATTGAATTGATAAATTCAAGCGTCTGCCCCAACAGTTACATGTTTAATTTATTATTTTACTGGCCAAAGCGTTACAATTCAAGCTAACAAATGATTCATCCCATTGACTAGAATAGACTGTCAACTAGAAGTTAGTGCCAGCGATGGTGGATGGATATCAGTAGAATTGTTAAAGTTACCTTTGCGAACATATAGTTGACGTTTGTAAGTGAACAGAATCTGATTAATCAAATCGCGAGAAAGCTGTATCCTAAATGTGTGATACCAAACCTGTATCTCATGGGTTGTATCACATCGATTTTTAATCATTTATAGGAATAATCACAATATTTTGATAAGTTAGCAAGCCCAAATCTGGACAATTGAGGTGCAAAATAGCTGTCATCCAGTTCCACTGTCTCAGTTTGTTATATTAAAGAATATTTATACACTGAACAAAATATAAACGCACCAACCAAAAATGATGATTCAATAAATAGGCCCACAAATAGTGTTCATTGGTGCACTGAATGATTTGTTTTGATCAATTCTGGTGAGCCACTACTCCTTGACCACTCCCTGTGAGATTACTTATTCATTGAGTTATTCCACCCCTGAGCTGCATAGAGCATAACATTGAGTTCATCAGTCAGCATAACCAATACACAGGCACTCCTTGCACTAGGGTCAATAAAAGGCAACCCCAAAATCTGCACTTTTGTCACAAGTCACAATGCCACAGATGTCACAAGTCATGAAGGAGCGTGCCATTGGCATTCTGAAAGCTGGGATATCTGTGACAGCGGTGTCAACACACTTGAATGTGCATCATCCCACCATCAGCCGGTTGAGAAGTCGATTCAGAGAGACTGGCAGAATTGTCCACATGCCCGACGACCACGTGTGACCACGCCCGCACAGGATCGGCACGTGCGGCTCCAGCACCTCAGTGATTGGCTTCGACAAGCCACCAGGACATCTGACAAGACCGTTGGACTGCACAACAAGTGTATATCAGCTCAAACTGCCCGAAACCGCTTGAAGGAGATGCCGTCCGTCGCTGGTACAGACTTGACTGGTCCAACAGTCAACTTCGCTGGACACCTGCACGGTGGAGGACAGTGTTATTCAGCAATGAATTGTGATTCCAACTGTACCGTGCTGATGGCAGACAACACGTATCACGACGTGTGGGCGAGCGTTATGCTGACACCAATGTCGTGCGTCAGGTGGCAGATGGTGGTGCAAGAGTAATGGTACGGGCAAGCATATGCCACGGACAGCGTACCCATCTGCATTTCATTGAGGGTAACTTGAACAGGCAGCAGTACCACAATGAGATACTGAGGCCCATAGTCGTACCGTTGTGCGACTCCATCACATGACAGTCCAGTATGATAATGCCCAGCCACACACTGCTCGGATCTGCTCTGAGTTTCTTGATGAGGAAGATTGTTCTCAATTGGACAGCATATTCACCTGAAAAGTCCCCAGTTGAACACCTTCAGAATTTTCTGGATCAGCGGGTCATACAACATGTTCCGGTTCCAGAGAACGTGCGCCAGCTCCAAGTTGCGCTGCAGGAGGAATGGGAAAACATTCCACAGACCCCTGGTGACAATCTTGTGGACTCCATCCACCGGAGAAGTACTGCTTTACATGATGCTGATGGTGGACACGCTTGTTACTGAGTGCTGTGAACTCTGCCCGCCGACTCCTGGTGGGCTCAGGCTGTGATAAATTGTTAGTCATGTTTCAGTTGCTTGAATATTAAGGCAAGAATAAAATAATAATTGTTTTGTTGAAATATTTCCCGAATGATAAAAAATAATTTGAAAAAAATTACTTTGCTCGTTTATATGTTTGTTCAGTGTAGATAGTCTTAGCATATATAGGATAAAATTGGGTTCAGTTTGTAATAATTTCATTATGCTGACCGGGGCAGGCCTACCACCCGTGAGTAGAGGAGTAGGGGACAGGTGCACTGCAGATCGGGTGGCAGACAGGGGTGAGGGCCCTTGCGTTCTGGGCCCCGGTCATGGAATCTGGCTTTTGGGACGTGGAACATAACCACACTGGTGGGGAAGGAGCCGGAGCTTGTGCCGGGTGTTGACCTGTACCGGCTAAATATAGTCGGACTCACTTCTACGCACATCTTTGGCTCTGGAACCAGGCTCCTTAAAAGGGGTTGGACTCTCCTTTTCTGGAGTTGCCCAAGGTGAGAGGTGGTGAGCAGGCGTGAGGATACTACTGTCCCCTCGGCTGAGTGCCATTGTGATGGAGTCCATCCCAGTGAACGAGAGGGTCTCTGCAATTCAGTTGCGGGTTGCAGAGGAGAATGCTCTGACTGTTGTTTATGCTTATGCACCAAACAGCAGTTCAGAGTATCCAGCCTTCTTGGAGTCCCTGGGTGGGGTCCTGGAAAAGGTTCCTATTGCATGGGGATTCCATAGTTCTGCTGGGAGACTTCAACGCTCACGTGGGCAATGATGGAGACACTTGGAAAGGAGTGATTAGGAGAAAAGACCTCCCTGATCAGAACCCAAATTGTGTTTTGTTATAGGATTTCTGTGCTAGTCATGGATTATCCATAACAAACACCATATTCGAGCATAAGGGTGTTCATAAGTGTACTTAGTACCAGGGCATCCTTAGCCAAGGGTTGATGATTGATTTTGTAATCATGTCATCAGATCAGAGTGTCTTGGACACTCGGGTGAAGAGAGGGGCGAAGCGGTCAACTGATCACCACCTGGTGGTGATTTGGAGCAGATGGCGGGGAAGACTGCCAAATAGACCTGGGAAGCCTAAACGTGTTGTGACGGTGGACTGGGAACGTTTGGTAAAGGACCCTGTCCGGATGATTTTCGACTCTCACCTCCGGAAGAGCTTTTCCAATATCCCAAGGGAGACTGGGGACATGGAGTCCGAGTGGACCCTGTTCAAAGTATCTATTGTGGAAGCGGCTGCTGCGAGCTGTGGCCTGAAGGTTGACAGCGCCAGTCATGGCAGCAACCCAAGATCCCGTTGGTGGACTCCAGCCCTGAGGGAGGCTGTCAAGCTGAAGAAGGTGACCTTTCGGGCTGGCTGGCCCAGAGCACCCCTGACTTGGCAGATCGGTTCAGGCAGGCAAGAGGGACTTCAATCGAAGTAGTTGCTGAAGCAAAAACTCGGGTTTTGGAAGACTATAGAGAAGGACTTTCAGGTGGCCTCAAAGAGGTTCTGGCAAACCGTCACACGACTCAGTAAGGGGAGGCTGGGCTTCACTGCTGACCTCAACTGTGGATATCATCTGGCAGTGGAAGGAGCTCTTTGAGGGACTCCAGGAAGTCACCGAGTTAGTCGAAAAGCTCTGCAGTGGCAAGTCAACAGGGATGGACAAGATGCGTCTGAGATGCTGAAGGCCCTGGATGTTGATGGGCTGTCATGGGTGACACGCCTGTTCAGCATCGCATGGATGACAGGGACAGTACCCATAGACTGGCAGACTGGGGTGGTGGTTCCCATTTTTAAAAAAGGAGACCGAGCGTGTGTTCCAACTATAGGGGATCACACTGCTCAGCCTCCCAAGAAATGTCTATGCCAGGGTGCTGGAAAGGAGGCTCTGCCCGATTGTTGAACCTCAAATTCAGGAGGAGCAATGCAGGTTCCGTTTTGGCTGTAGAACAGTGGACTAACTTTTTACCCTGGCACGGACACTGGAGGGGCCATGGGAGTTTGCCCATCCAGTCTACATGTGTTTTGTGGACTTGAAGAAGGCTTATGACCGTGTCCCATGAGATATCCTGTGGGGGTGTTGTGGGGGTATGGGTCTCCAGGACCATTAATTCAAGACATTCAATCCCTGTACGACCAAAGCCAGTGGTGTGTCCGCATTCTTAGCACTAAGTCGGACTCATTTCCAGTTGGTGACAAGGCACTATTCTGTTCATGATTTTCATAATTTGGACAGAATATCAATGCGTAGCCGAGGTTTGGAGGGTGTCAAGTTTGGATTTTATCTCTGCTGTTTGCAAATGATGTGGTCCTGTTGGCTTCATCATGCTGTGACCTCCAATGCACACTGGAGTGGTTCGCAGCTGAGTGTGAAGTGGTCGAAATGAGGATCAGCACCTTCAAATATGAGGCTAAGGTTCTCTCCCGGAAAAAGGTGAATTGTAGTCTTCAGGTGGGGGGGCGGGTCAGTTGTTACCCCAAGTGGAGGAGTTCAAGTATCTCAGGGTCTTGTTCATGAGTGAGGGTAGGACGGAGCATCAGATTGACAGACGGATCGCTGCAGTGTCTGTAGTGAAGCGGGCATTGTACCGGGCGGTTGTGGTGAAAAAGGGGCTGAGCATATAAGTAAAGCTTTTAATTTACTGGTCGATCTACGTTCCAGCCCTCACCTATGGTCACGAGCTTTGGGTAGTGACCGAAAGAACAAGATCGCGAATGCAAGTGGCCGAAAGGAGCTTTCTCTGTAGGGTGGCTGGACTGAGCCTTAGAGATAGGGGGAGGAGCACGGACATCTGGGAGCGGCTCAGAGTAGAACCACTGCTCCTCCGCGTCGAGAGGAGTCAGTTGAGGTGGTTTGGGCATCTAGTCCAGATGGGCATCTAGGTCCTCTTTAAGAGCTTTTCCAGGCATGTCCAACTGGGAGGAGGCCCCAAGGCAGACCCAGGGCACACTGGAGGGATTATATCTCCCGGCTGGCGTGGGAACAGCTTGGGGTCCCCCGGGTAGAGTTGGAGGAAGTGGCTGAGGAGGGGGGCGCCTGGACCTCTCTTCTCAGTCTGTTACCTCGGCCCCGGATAAGCGGAAGACAATGAATGGATGGATGGATGGATGACCGGGGCAGTACTGTAGCTAGGCTCTCTTTTTGGGGAGCTTTTGCCGATATGTTGGGGGTGACAGCGTAGAGCTTGTTTTAATATGATTTTCTGAAGTAAGCTGGTAGACGCAAGCCAAATTTCTCCACGGCTTTCACATTATGCTTTTGCATCATGTAAACTCACATTACCTGATTTTAGACCGTCACTGGTTTACACTTTGTCGCTTAGGAGGTCACTGAACGTAACTGCTGACTTCCACAAAGAGCCACTGCTTTTTTGTTGCACATGCTTGACTAATTGAAAATCTAGCCAATGCCATTTTCTCCACAGTACTGAAAATGTCTTCTCAATTGCATAGTTGCATGGCAACGAACATGCCAATCCTTGTCTTCACTGGTCATACTAAGTTTTAGGCAGAGCAATCGATATTCAATCTGGGTTTACATTTCCCAAATGCATGTTGTGAATTGAGATTTATTGGCCTCTCTGCACACCAGAATTATGTACTGAGTTGTCCAGGATATGACTGAGAAATGTAAAAATGGTGTCAATCTGTTTATATAGACATCTGGAGATAATCATGCCATCACTTTGTCAGAATATGGACATAAAGTCTGTTTTCAAAATTACAATTATTTACTGTAAATTAAGCAAATCAAAAGGGGTTTGCCTGAAAAGACGAATTATACCCGTACACCTAGTTTATAGATATACTATTTTTTACAGAAGTATTTAACTGATACAGGAACCCTAAAGAAGTGCAATTTTACCCATAATTGGAAATTAAAAATTAAAATCCCTGGTGTGCCCCAGGAGATGGTCTTCAACCACTGGCCCCAATTTGCCAGCCACTTCTGGCAGGCCTTCTGCACCTAACTTCTTGATTCCACTTCGAGACTAACAACTAGATGGAGAGGTTTAACCTGGAGCTTGGCCAGATCTGGTGCTGTTTGTCTGAAGGTACCCCCTCTAACTGGTCTGAACTTCTCCCAAGGGTTGAGCTTACCCATGACTCCCTCCTTGTGGCAGCTCCTGGCATGTCTCCATTTGAATGTTGCCTTGGCTACGAACCCCCACTCCTCTCAGGCAGAGGGGAAGGAAGTGGCAGAGTCATTGGGTTCCTCTGGTATGAAACAACAGGTGTGGGCAAGATGAATGAATGCTCACTGAGCTTGCTAATTATCTGTGAGATGTGGTAGAATGATTGGACAGTGTGAGGGACCCAGCATTCGACAAAGGGACGCAGACGCACAATTATCAAAAATAGATTGAAATTTATTTTCTTTCGAAAAACCCACGTAACTCAAATGGTTTAAAAAGGTTCTGGGCCCTTTAAAGCTTAAATTAACAAAACTAAAGAGACACAAACCAAAAACAACCTCCATCTCTCTCTTCTCCAAGCGAAACAAAAGGACTGCTTAAATACTATTCGACCAAACCAAAATAAATAACAGGACAATTATCGAATCAATTAAGGGTCCAAAAGAACTAAAACTATGAAAAAGGAAAACAAAAGATTTCTGCAGAAGTAAAACTACTTTGAGTAATATTTACATATATACACACAAAATTATCTAACGCAAATTAAACGTCGCAAAATCCCAACAAATCTTAAATACCCCAAGACTGGACCGCAGATGGAACGTGCTGAACTTGTCTTAAGTTGGCGGAACCCTTCTGCCCATCTTTTGGCTGTTTAATATTTCCACCCGGACCCCAATCAAGGAGGCACGCCTCACCACAGCGCTGGAGTTGGCCAGACTCGGACCCAGCGGCAGGCATGGTAAATGAAACAAACAAAAATGATTAAACAAGAAATACTACCTGAAACTAATAATCAGCAAAATCATAGTCAACGCAAATGTGTGCACTTCCATCGTGAGGACCATGTTATGCTCAAAACTAAATAACGTCAATCTGATGTATGAAATCAATAGACTATGTGTCGTGTGTTTATTTATTTACATATGCTGTTAATGTTATGTTGTATAATAGAGAACCTAATACTACTAATAATGATGACAATAATAATGTGCAGCAATAAATCTAAATGTGTAAATTATTAGGGCTGTCAGAATAATTAATCGCGATTAATTTAAGCGCAAAAAAAGTAACTGCCACTATGAGGCAGACAGACGTGATAGCTTATTACCTTTTCAATGACACATACCTAATGCGGTCATTTGAAATGCTTCCGGGAAGAAAACTGTGATTTGAAGTCCACTAATTACCAGCCAGGTTGGACAGCCTCCATCGCCTTGGCATAATTAGCTCACCTTAAATCATTTCCCGCGTACTTTGCCTGACTTGCAATCAAGCCATTTATTCAGCCAACTGACTAATTAAAATCATAATGTGGCGTAGAATGATTAAGAAGTGATAATGAGAAGCAGACGGACCTGACCAGGTTGCCTTGTTAGATTGAAAAAATTTCAATAATCTGAATAAATAGCAGACCTCTGAATTCCACCTTTCATTAAGGAATTTTGTATGCATTATTAAAGATATTTCTAAAAAAAAAATGAAGTTATTCAAAGATCAAAAATGTAGGCTACGTGAAGTGGAAAACATTTTGTGAAGCATACCGCACGAGAATGTGAGAGAGAATACGTTTGCATTGCAGGCAATAGTCCAATGCACCGAAGATTTGGCAATTAACGTTCAGGCGAATCTTTGCCGCAGATTTGAGGCATTTTTTATTAGATAATTGAACAAGAGTAATTTAAAATAATGTAACTCATAGCACTTGATTTTATTTACTTTTGAGCATCTAAATAACCAACAGTGAAGGTGGAAAACATTTTGTTTAAGCGTATAGAACGTGACATGTAAATTGATAACGAATTTGAAAATCTTTTAATATAACGCGGCAGCCTGGTTAGGTCTGTCTGGTTCTCATTATCTCTTCTTAATCATTATAGGCTACATTTTGGTTTTGATTTGTCAGTTGGCCGAATAAATGGCTTGATTGCAAGTCAGGCAAAGTACACGGGAATTGAATTAAGGTGAGCTAATTATGCCAAGGCGATGGAGACTGTCCAACCTGGCTGGTAATTAGTGGACTTCAAACCAAAGTTTTCTTACCGGAAGCATTTCAAATGACCGCATTAGGTATGTGTCATAGAGAAGGTAATAAGCAGTCGCGTCTGTCTGCCTCATGGTGGCAGTTACTTTTATTGCGCATAAATTAATCGCAATTAATTATTCCGACAGCCCTATAAATTATACTAATGACTAAAGCAACAGAAACATGAGTGAGTGCAAGGGGAGGGGTTACCGACAGGCAGACTGTAATCATGATGGCGTAGACCTGACTGCGGCCATCACACACTGGCAGGGGCTTGTGACCAGAACTTCTGTGCCTGCCTAAACCTATGCTACAACTCCATTGAGTGGATGCAAAGCAATAATTTCAGGATTACAGTTCATACTCACTTAATCAATCTGTTTGAGGATTCAAATGTAGACCCTTACTATCGGAGTTTGTGAGAATTACATAAGCAGGCTTGTTGTAATAATCTTGACTGTTTCAGGGTGACAGTGACCATTCTCACTGCTATCAACAAGGATCAGACTTGGGTGTAGCCAGAGAATTGGAAAGTTTACTATAGGTCAGACAGTCCGGTTCAAAGCCTATCGAAAAAAACATGCAGCACAAAACGGATAATCCAAATCAATGTCAAAGAACAGTCCATAGGTCAAAAGCTAAATGGTAAGAAATCCAGAATCAGGGGTGTGCAGAATCATAAAAACAAAAACTAGCCGCAGTCAAATCCATAATGCCTCACTACACTTTGGGCAAAACAATGTTGAAAAACCATGGGACAAAACAGAGTCAAAACCGGAAAACTCTTGAGAAATGACAAAGGCTTGTAGTGCTGACTTAGAAAAGGCAAACAAACTCAAAAAGGAGCTAAAGAAAACTGGGGCTGTATAAAGGGATGACGAAGCAAGCAGGGGAGTGATTGCAGGTGTTAGTGCATGGGTACGCATGGCAAGGGGTGTGTATACAAACAAGGGAATTGACAGAACTAATTAACTAACAGAGTGGTGAGGGCAAATGAGGAAGTGAGGACAAAAACAAAAGCCTGCGAAAACCAATGGAAAAATAAATAGAAACTGAAGTGACAAAAATAAAACACAATAATATGTAAATGTATGAACAATAATAAATATAGATCTGAAACACTGACAGCTATGATCTATTACAAGATTACAGCGCACACACACACACTCACAGTAAGAATCTGTCTAAATGAGGATTATTGTGAACACAGTCACTACTACAATTAGTTTTTAGAGTGAAGGACACACACTCACTGTAACAATCTGTCTGTTTCAGGATTACAGTGCCCATTCTCAGCACATTATTCTGTCTGTCTCTGCATTACATTACTCTCATTGTAGTCTGCATGGGAATTGCAATGCACACAGGCTGTAACAATCTGTCTGCTCGGGAACTGTTGTGCCCATACCCAGTAGTACTTTGTAAGTTGAGGATCACAGTGCAAACACTCACTGTAATCTGTCTGTTTTTGGATTGTAGGCCACACTCATTGTGAAAGCCTGTCTATTTGAGGAGACAGGCTGCATCCAGAAGTAAAAGGGGGATCACTATATTAGCAGTTTGCAAGTGTTGATGCAGTGTCAAACCCCTCTGTCAAGTTTGTGAGTGTTGAAGGGGTGACACCACTCCTGACGTAGCTGTCAATTACAGCCAAATTTTTCAATGGTGCTTCACAGTGCCGAAGGTTAATTGCCCAAACCATATTGTGACATCAACTTTTAAAGTCAAATAAGTGGAATGCTCTATGATTCTCACCTGATCTGAATTCTATTGAGCTTGCGTTTTACATGCTGAAGGCAACACTGAAGGTTAGTCACCCAAAGAACAAGCAGAAACTGAAGACAGCTGCAGTCAAGGCCTGGCAGGGTGTCACCTGGAAAGAAACATAGCATCTGTTGGTATTTGTGTCAAGACTTTAGGCAGGCATTGACGGCTATAATTCTTCCACCATTTATATATTTTTGAAAAACATAAAAACCCTTAAATTAACACGAGAAAGTGAGCACTGAGGGCAGGTGGTTTAATACCAATTCTGTTATAATTGCATACACAGTCAAGGTTGTATCACTGTCCACAAAGATTTAGAAAATTGTGTCACGGCACAAATACTTAAGGACCTGACTGTAGGCGTGGAAAAGAACAGAATGGGAAAAGGAAATAAAGGAATTTTGCAGAGAGCAGGAGCGGAGCCAGAGGGGAGGCCGGGGTGGCACTGGACTCCGCTGAAATCTGATTGGACACCCCAAGTGCCCCCCCCCCCAGATGATTGACATGTCACAGCAGCACATCTTGTTGAAAGGAACCTGTTGCATTTTGAAATCGGTAATGCCTAGTGACTGCTAGGTCCCTACTGTACAGTAGTTGGCACTATGTACCACAAAGAGAAGAGGAAGAATCGAGGAAAGATATCCCGGCAAGGGGAAGAACAGCTTTCATGGACAGTGAAATCCAAATTCTGAAGTTAGTTTTACTGTGGTTTCTGTTTAAAATCACTTTTGTGATCAGACAGGAGCTCGTTTTTGCTGTTTGCTATAAGCAACAAGTATCAAGCTAACTTTAAAGGGGAACTATGGAAGTCCAGCAGAGATGCCAAGCCTCATGCATTCGACGTTAGTCTCTTGCCTCTTAGTAGCATTCACGTTCCTGTGCCGTAGTCAGCAATTATTCTACCAACGCGCATTGAGGAAATTCACCCGCGGAATTTAAGTCATAGTGCATTAAGTTAATCAGTTTCATGTGCATTACGGTGGATTTCCTCACTAGTGACACGGAAATCAATTATGACTCGGGAATTCTCACGCTTGTCTTTACTGCGGGATTGAAAGCAATGAAATTACATAAAGACGTTTCAAATGGTCTTATTTCCAATGTTTCAAATGGTCATGAAACACATGCATTGTTTCCAATCCCTGAGTAAAGAGAAGCACGAGAAGTCCGGAGTCATAATCGCTTTCCATGTTACTTGTGATGAGGTGCACCTTTACGCAAGTGACACTGAAACTTCAGTGCAAAAGGATTTTAATACCGCATGAGAATCTCATTAAGCGTTCATTGAATAATTGCGGACAATGGTGAATAAGCCTAAAAAATGTGCTAGACTAAACGCCAAATGCGTGAGACTTGGCATCTCTAGTCCAGTCACCTTTCCGTTGTCTTACTGACACTCCTCCCGGCCATGAGCATTTGTTTTCAATGTAGCCGTTGAGAAATCAATCTGAGGAGCAGTGAATTGTCATTTAGGCGTTATGATGTGAGTATTTGAGTACTCTTATGTGTCATAAACAAGAGAATACGGGTTACGGGGCGCGTCTGTGCCGCAGTGCCACCGAGAGGAGAGCCGGGACACCGGGCCTGAGGCTTTCATCTTGCAAGGTCGGTTTTTAGCCGAGACGCTTCGTGGAAGATGGGACCACTCTACCCATAAAGCTGGATTTATGCTTCTGCGTTAACTCCAAGCAAAGGGCACACCGTCGCCTCGATGCCGTCTTGGACCTTTCGAAGTTCTGCATTGAGGTCATATCTGTCGTGCTGTGCCGCGAAGCAATTCACCGTCAAATCGGACGGTGGCATCAGGTTTCCGAAGGAAGGACCTGTTGTGGAATCACGTGAGACTCGTTGGTAGAGTGTTTACGTTACGTTATGGGCTATATTTCATTCCATAGAGTAATAATCATGGACCATCCTTGGCAATAATCCCTACACCCTGCAAAGTCACTTCCATTCATTGTGAAAACTCTGAAGGGCAGCAGAGTAGGGTTTTCAATGAGCGGTCATTTGGAATGTCCTTTGACATATTTTGCGGCTGCTGCTTTTTGTTTAAGCAAGTGTAAACAAATGCAGCCAGTTCACGCGAGAACTGTTTTCATTAGCCAATGTCGGTTTCAAGGTAGCTTTATAAGCAACCGCATCACTTTCATAAGGAGCAAAATAGCCGCGGATAAAGATAAAAAATGACACAACTAGCGATACTCAGTCGACTGTAATAAACCAACAAACAAGGTTCGTCAGCTCTCTGTGTGCTAGGTAGCTACTAGGTGGCTCTGCAGTGGGGGTTCACGTCGCCACAGAGGCTCTGCATATCGACGGCGTCGATTCAACGCAGATGCATAAATCCAGCTTAACAACAAGTTACAAGTCATTTATCTAACCATCACGATTAATCCGAAGCTGTTTAATTAAGGTAAAAAAAGAATTATATACATACACATACTGTGTATATATATATATATATATATATATATATATATATATATATGTATTTATATCTCACAAAAGTGAGTACACCCTTCACATTTCAACTATTAATTTAGTATATCTTTTTAAGGGACAATGAGACAAAAATGAAAACTGAATATATTCTAGAGTAGTCATTGCACAATAGCACAATAGGTGTAGCAGTGTAGATTTACTGCACTTTCCAAATAACTGAACAAACAGTCACTATTTCCAAAATGGGAGGCAACAAAAGTGAGTACACCTCACCGTCAACATGCCAAATTGTGTTCATAGTGTCAATATTTAGTGTGACTACCATTGTTGTCCAGCACTGCCTTGATTCTCCGAGGCATGGAATTCACCAGAGCTGCACAGGTTGTCGCTGGGATCCCCCACTCCTCCATGACAACATCACGGAGCTGGTGGATGTTGGACACCTGCTGCTCCTCCACCTTCCTCTTGAGGATGCCCCACCGGTGCTCAATGGGATTCAGGTCTGGAGACATACTTGGCCATACCATCACCTTCAGCTTCTTCAGGAAGGCAGTTGTCATCTTGGAGGTGTGTTTCGGGTCGTGTGACCCAGTTTCTTAAGGGAGTGCGTCATGTTCTTCTTCAGAATCTCACAGTACATGTTGGATCCATTATTCCATAATGAAGTGCAGCTCTCCAGGACCAGAAGCACTCATGCAGCCCCAGACCATGATGCTGTCAGCACCATGTTTTACTGTAGGCAGTACACAATTGTTTTGATACTTCTCACCAGGGCGCCGCCACACATGCTGGACACCATCTGAGCCGAACAAGTTTATCTTGGTCTCGTCAGACCACAGAACATGGTTCTAGTAGTTCATGTTCTTGGACTTGTTGTCTTCAACAAACTGTATTCAGGCTGTCTTGTGGGCTAGCTTCAGAAGAGGCTTCCATCTTGGCTGACAGCCATGCAGACCAACTTTGCGCAGAGCATGGCGTATGGTCTAAGCACTGACAGGCTGTTATCCCACTGCTACAACCTTGTTAGCAATGCTGCCAGCACTCCTGCGCCTGTTTTCTGAAGCCAACTTGTGCACCTGGCACAGAGCATGAGGACTCAACCTCTTCGGTCGACCCTGACTAGGCCTTTTCCGAGCAGAACTCGTCTTGGAAAACCGCTGGCTAACCTTAGCCGCTGTGCTGTAGCTCAGTTTCATGGTTTCACAGATCTTCTTGTAGCTTGGACTATCTTTGTGGAGAGCAACAATTCTCTTTTTCAGATCCTCAGAGAGTTCTTTCCCATGAGGTGCCATGTTGACCCTACAGTGACCAGAATAAGAGCATTGCACCTAAAGCATTACAATTTAACCCTTCAACATGTTACACAACCTCATATGGCCCAATCGAACAGACAAAAGCATGAACATGATGAACAAATCGCGTTTCATTGCTTGGTTGACCATTATCAATTGGGGTGTGCACTCACTTTTGTTGCCATCCATTTTGGAAATGGTGACTGTTTGCTCAGGTATTTGGACAGTGCAGTAAATCTACACTGCTACACATACTGTACCATGACTACTCTAGAATATATAGAAGTTTTACTTCTGTAGCATTGTCCCTTGAAAAGATATAATAAATTAATTGTCAAAATGTGAGGGGTGTACTCACTTTTGTGAGATACTGTATATGAATCATAAGGCCAATTACCTACATAGTTCCTCTTTAACGTTACATCTCATGGTGTCAACAAATGATCAAAATCAGCTTCCAGCACTCTCCACATTTATGCCTACATTTAACTCTGGGCATTGCGTTGAACTGGGGAAACTTTGAGCTCCGACCCCATTGCCACTTTTTTTTTTTTCGCGTTTCTCCAGTGATTTTAGATTAATGAAACTAGCAGACTTTCAGCTAGCTAGCTGCTTCATGCTCTGTTGGCTTAAATGAAATGTTATGCGAAAATGCTAGCCTGTCAACTAGCTGAAAAGTGGGAATATTAAACTTACATCTACAGTGGTGTATTTGCTCTGACTTTTTCAGTGACTTCTCATCACAACTGGAGTTAAGTTCTTCTGAAACTGCATAAGGTAGTTCATGTCAACATGGTGTCATTGTTTGTTGCAAGATTGATGCAAAATTGTGTTTTACATTTTGTACATTGCTAATAAACTGTACAAATTACATACATCACAAATCTTATCTGATGCGTGTTTAAGATGTAATTATTTAATATTTAAACATTTATTGCAATTGGTTGCTTGAGAAACGCATTCATCGTCAAAGTCTGTGGGCCCCCTGAAATAGCCTTGGCCACCCAAACAATAAAAGTCTAGCTCCGCCACTGGCAAAGAGGAACTGGAACAAGCAGCCAAAAAAGTCTCTGCTCATTGTGAGAGTACAAAAGCAGTAATTGCTTTACATTATATAAGCTGGAGTATTTTCCAGGGCAGTGTTGAAAGCTATCTTAACACCCCCTGCCCAGTCCACTCCCAGAGGAGCAGCTGGAATGTACAGCCTGAGCCAGCAGGTGGCTTGTGCCTTCTCAATAGACCAGACGGTCAAAGACATGGAATGCAGTCTGTCCGTTTACATGTTTGTACCAAGTGGCAGGACTCCTGTGATCTGGAAAAACCTAGTCAATTTATCAGTGGCAAGAATTCTCACAACTGGACAAAAACTTTTGTTTCATTGAAACTTGATTTTGACAGTTCAAATAACACTCATTGTTAGTGTTTTAAGATTTTCAACTCTCTTAATTACTGAAAATGAGGGTTAAACGAAAAGTAACAAACCTACTTGGTTTTTCCAGATCACTGGAGAGGAGGTCCCACATACAGGAAGCAAATGCAGCTTTTAGAGTTGAACACTTATTTCTGATAATAGACTATGCGAAGCTGTCAAAAGTGCTTGAATTATGGCTATTAACCTGGTTTTGAATTATTCGGGGACAACATGTCACCCCATGTGTGGCAACACACCTATTCTCACTGTTGAGCGTCCTGTATATTTGTGAGGTGAACATAGGCGACAAGAGCAGTTTTATATATATAGGACTCCTATAGTCTCTTATCACCTCCCTCCCTGTCAACACTTCTCATCTGACAGGGATTTGGTGCATTTAGGCCCTGACCTACGCAGGCTCATGTACTGCAGGTCCAACTGCTGTATTTTTGCTAGTGTTGGCTTTGAATTCAAGGAGCAGGAGAACCTCTCATTTTGCCCATGGGAGTCAGGGCCAGCTAAGTACAGAAATGCCAAAAAGATTGTGTTTCTTTCTTAAGGCTTAAAAAAGACACAAGAGACAATCCCCAGCCCCATCCTGAACATCCCTCTCATAATTTGCTCAATCATCCCCCTTGTGTATTGCCTGAACTCCTGCTCTGGAGTAATCTATTTTTGTGGGCCTCTACCCACTGAATCACGATTGGCAGTCAATTTCAGCCTGAGAAAAATAAATACTTTGAGAGCTCCCTCATAAAGAGAACTCTGTGGGGAAGAGAGGGATAATAGAACGAGCTCAATGTCATTAGTCAATTTGAGGACAACGGGTGGCCATTTCTCAAGTGGGAATTTTTAGCGGTTCAGTGTTCTTTCCTTTTATAGTCAGTGCAAATGACTCAGATGGAACAGCCCCCCCTCGTCCCCATGTCCTTCTGAAGTGAGAGATAGGGGCTGGCTATATAAATCCAGGAGACAGACCTCAGCCCTTTGTTTCTGGTTGTAGATTCCATTGTGACAGCTTTTCCCTGCTCCTAAAGGCTGAGCCATGCCCTTCAAAAAGCCTGAAGCAAAGAAGGAGAAGGCCGCCTCCCCGGCCCCAGCTCCGGCTCCAGCGGCCGACCCGGCTCCTGCCCCAGAGGGAGCACCAGCACCAGCACCAGCAGCAGAACCAGCAGCAGAACCAGCACCCGCACCAGCACCTGAACCACCAAAGGAGCCAGCGGCTGCACCCAAAATCATCGCAGTAAGTACCCTCAAACTGCAAAAACCAAAAAAACAAAGTCATTCTCAAGACTTATTTTAGCTTTATATTCTGATTTAAAATCTTACTTGTAAAGTCTTTTTGATTAGTCAATAAGGCTAAATATATTGCCAATGAGAGGAGGCAGTCTGACTCAACATTTGCTGAGGGGCTACTAAAAATACACTTGACAGAAACCATTAACTTAAAAAGTTAACGTTTTCTACTTCACAGACAGCCCTAAAACAGTTTTTTGCCGGATGCAGAATATGGTTCTGGACAATGTCAGCCATGTAAATTGTGTATTTCTGTCTGTCCTGAGGTAACAATGGCCATCACCATGTGTCCATGGAAATTGGTTTCCAAACCTCTCATCTGGTAACCCCTGCTAGATCCAAGTATTTGATGTGCACTGTGTCAAGCGCACCTGATGAAATCTATTCATAGCAGTGACGTGCTGTCAGATGTTCAGAGGGCCTTCAGTAAACCTTACCCAGTAGCGCATGCTTGTTCTCAAACTATTCCCGTTTGTGTAAGTTATGTGCTTAAGAAAATGCCTCATAACTTTGATGCAATGTACAATGGCGAAATGCGATCAAAATTAAATTAGACAGTCATTCTACCAATTAGTCTTAGCAACTGTTGCTAATCAATCAAAGTAAACTTCAACAGGATTAGGTAATAAAGCATGGAGAGGTAACAGTATTGAAGGCCTTTGATACCGCCAAAGGACTGCAATTATCAAAAGGCTCGACTAGTTGTATCAGGTTTGCTTGAGATGGAAAACATCAAATTCTTGAGTTGGGCTGGGTGTCCCCAAGGGGGTTTGTCAACTACTGCTGTTGAAGCAAATGGACAATATAGTAGCAGCAGTGTAACAATCGCTCTGTCTGCGCAAAAGAAAAACGTTTGCAGCCGATGGATTGTAATCGACTCTCCCGGGTTTTCCCAGCGTCAGCTGAACAAACAACACTCTAAATATCAGCCCGTGTGCAGAGTTAACTTATATTATGCCACATTAATCAGTCGATGACCTTTATGAACATGTAGGGCTTTGGAATTCAGACTATTCCATCTGTTCCACCTGAATGTTGTTGCCACTCTTTGACTTTTCATTCTATGTTTCAAAGTCTTTTGTGATGGGAGAACCTTACGTGGATATCAATGATCAAACATGTCAATCACACAAGTCTGGAGGTCCAAAACTCAAAGAGGAGTTTGCCAGTCCATCTCTCAGTTCAATTATTTACTGTATTTTGTGAAAATACAATCATCCCACAGCACTCTTTTATCGGCCCCTCATTTCTATATCAGTTTAACAAAAGGTATAATCAGCTTGTACGGAATATCTACTTCGACAAAAATATTTCTGTCTGCATGCTTCCCCTCGCTCTAAAATTTGGAGAGAGAATAGGGGAATGCGGAGTTCTTATTCTAGGAGTATTTTGTTTGATCACTTAAACAATGATTTAAAATACCAAATGATCAATAGTAAAACATTAAAATATGGAAATATGACCGCAAATATATTAAAGATAAAATTAGACTGTCAAAAAAAAAACTTGCTTACTGTGGTTCACGAGTTCTTACAATGCAAAGACAAATATTACAGCTAGAAGCATGCAGCCACCCAAATATTATCTATTCATGAGACAAGTAATCGCAGTTCAGAGTTACTGGCACACTCTAAAAATGAAAAAAGGCTGGATATGGAAAAGCCATATACTTCTATTATAGAGTTTTTTTTTCCTCATTTCGAAAGTTTCTTGTTAAATATAAAGTAACATTAAAGGCAAAGTTCAAGAAGAGAGATGAATGCAGAACCCCTTTTTCATTCACCATGATGTAAAATGGAAGAAATGGAAATTCAAAAGATCATCTGCAATGTACAGTACTTTCCTAACTGAGGTAATGGGTTTCAAAGGTAGGCATACATTATGAAAAATAGATTTTATTACAGTAAGGGCATTAAAAAATTTTAAATCATGTGAAATGGAGGCAAACAGAAAAATGGTGAAAAGGATCCAGGTGCTCATTGTCTCAATGGAAGGTGAGGAAAAGCCCGAAGTCTCATGGCACAAGAACTGGAGCAGTTTGTTCGCATCCCAGGGTCTTTAAAAACTATAATTTTCACAACCTCACAGAAATAATGTTGTTATAAAAGTTTCATGGACGTTGATCATTGATATTTTGGGCTTGTTTTGCTTCTACCAATCAAGGTGCACTAACTTAGATCGAGGTCCTCGTGAATTCCAGGAGGTACTTGCAAATTTTAGCATAGATTTTTCTGCTGGACGATGACCAATAAGATTGCAAAATCGATCCATCCATCCATTTTCTATACCCGCTTATTCCTCACTAGGGTCGCAGGGCAAGCTGGAGCCTATCCTAGCTGACTACGGGCAAAGGCAGGGACCCACCCTGAACAGCTTGCCAATCCATCGCAGGGCGCACACACCATTATTGCAAAATCCATACAGAAATTATTAAATATTTCCTTGTCCATCTTGGTCTCTGGACTTAAATCTCACAAAAGTCCTATGGTCTGAACTAGAGAGTCCAGTCCATTAATGCAAACCCATAGATATCAACGATCCAGAAAGTCTCTGCATTGAGATTATGTATTCTCTAAACTGGTCACAACTTACAGAAAAATACTCACAGCCATCATCTCTGCTAGAGGTGACAGCAAAATCAGAGTAGTAAACCAGAGGTACCAATAATTTTCACACTTACTGTTTTCAGAAAAATCTTTTTCTCAAAATCTGAAAACAAATGTATTAAAATGATGGGATATAGTATTACCCATACATGGATATGAACACAGGCATGACTTACAGTATTTATTGCGTTGCGTATTAATTGCAGGCCTCTTTCTCAAGGGTGCCAATAATTTAGAGCATGACTGTACACACAAAATATGGAGAACATAGATAATAAGACATAAATTATAGAAGGAGTAGGTCATTGAGTTGTGTAGCAATTTAAGGACCCCTGTCTTTTACTACTGGAGAAAAGTCGGAGAACTCCCCAGTGATGGAATTCCAGACCTTAATGTGATATTCTGAATCAAGTATTTGATTTTTTGAACAATGGAGATGATACTGATGACTGTATTTTGCGATAATTATAAATGCTGTTTTATGTCATTCACGACTTGTGAAAGCAGATTCTTGATGAAAAGGGTGGGCATTAAGTATTGTCATTAATGGAAGAAGTAGCATGCTCTGATTGAGTTTGTGCTAATGGATAATGGAAGCACCTAGGAGCCAGCCTACCAGATTTCTGCCTCATTAACAGGTCTTTGTGTGCAGCTTTACAATCGCATGTTTCTTAAATTGGCACCCATCTGACAACTCAAACGGAAGGAGATATAGTGTCTCAGTAATCCCCATAAGCAGGGGGTAATATTCTTAGACCAACATACATATATAGGAATGCCATTCAACAGCAGTCTACTTCTGACCTTGACAATCCAACACTCTTCATCAACAGCAAAGGATAGTATAGTGATACATTCTAAGAACTTGGTCCCTCGCAGATTTGAGCAGATTAATGAAGACTGACCAAAGAGTATAGAATGACAAGGTCTACCCCAAGCTTTAAGTGAAGAGTAAATATACAATCACATCTTGCAGAAGCATAAACTGTGCAGTGTGTCTGCTTATAAGTACTGTAGCTTTTAATTCACACACTGATAACAGCTCTAATGCAGCAATTGTTTTGTAAAACATGGATGAATTCATAGTTTAAGTGTATGCCATGTCTACAAAAATAATAGTGGTGACAAACAGATCCACATTTAAAACGCCATTTCCAGAAAAGTTGTAACAGTGTGTAAAATAAAAACAGAATGCAATGATTTTCAAATCAGTTGAATTTTTTATTTACTTGAAAATAGCACAAAAACAATATTTCAGATTATGAAAATGATTAATTTTGTTGTTGGTTTTTTTTTTTAATATTTGCTCATTTTGAATTTGATGACACCGACATGGTTGAAAAACTTATGGTACAGGACGGTACTGGGTGCTAAACTGGTCTTCCTGCAGTCCAGACCTGCCACCTACTGACAATATTTGGCGCATTGTGAAATGAAAAGTATGACAACGGAGGCTGCAAGGTATTGAGCAGCCGATATCCTACATAGAGTAAGAATGGGAAAACGTTATGCTTTCATAACTATAGCAGTTGGTCTCCTTAGTTCATAAATACTTACAGAGTGTTCATGAAAGAAGACATAATGGAACACAGTGGTAAATGTGCCCCTGTCCCAACTTTTTTGAAGCATTTTGCTGGCATCAAGTTCAAAATGAGCATATATTTTCCAAAACCCGACAGGATATCTCAGTTTAAACGTCTGATATAACGACTGCTTGGAGCAAGAAAAGGTTCAGTGCATTTTTTGCTAGAAACTAGTGAGTTGGATGTAAATCATATTTTTTTAGATTGTTTCGAAGTTTTACATGCTTTTTCTCAAAACTTAAAAAATGCACTTGATCTTTTTGTGCTCCAAGCAGTCGAAGTTGTCTTTGTACTATTTTCTTATAAATGTAAAGTTCAAATGATTTGTTAATCATTGCATTCTATTTTTATTTACATTTTACACAGTGTCCCAACTTTTTGGACATGGGGTTTTACGTTCATTGAATTATATTTTTCTCATGGGGACATGTTCCTTATTAGGCAGCTTTCTAGTGAAAGTTCCTAGATTTTCATGAAAACCGTTGGCGTCAAATTACTGGCACCCTTGACAATTGAAGCACCTATTACTAAAACCCCATAAGTCACACTTGACTTGACTTGACTTGTGGGGTTTTAGTAATCAGTGCTTCAATTATTGCAAATAAAATCAAACAAAGTTAATTCGTAATATTTTATGTATTGAATTAAATGGCAGGCTTAAGAAACTATATTGAGTCATACCATCACTGCCTATTTCACCATCGTATAATAATGAGGAAAAATTTATGCAGAATCTCGTTCCCATGCATGAGCAGAAGAATTGTCTAGTCAAGAGGATGGAAATTGGCTTTCACGTGAGACAACAGGTTCCAAAACATTGGGTTCCGAAGAATAAATGGATAGAAAAGCCTCTGAGTCTAGGTCTATAATAAAAAAGAACGCAACTTGCAGAATGAAAACATACTGGCCAGAAAAAAAGCATACTGGCCTACTGGAGGTGAAGAGGACGCTAGGGGAGGAGATAAATTTCCCTGAGATCATGGTTTCAGAATTGCAGCAGTGGTTGCATCTTGGGGTCAGCACCTCAAAAATATAACTGGAACAAGCCACCTCCTTGGCACTAGTCATTTTAGAAGGGTTTTTTGAAGAAAGCCCTTACTAAACACTAGAAACAATACCAAGCATCTGATGTTTGGCAAACATAAGGCGAACTATGACTGGAGGCAAGTACTGTTGTTAGATGGGATGAAAATTGACATTGTTGGCCATACGCACGACTTGCATGTTTGGCAGTAAAAGAGAAATGTACACAAATGGAATCATGATTAAAAATATTTGTTTGTCTCTGCTAACAGGCGTAGGTGGTAACCCATGACTCCATCTTATAAATATGATTATAATTATGGTATGAATACGTGGCGACGTATAGGTCAGTTACCTTGTCATCCATCACCATAGTAAAGACAGGGGAAAAAACAATCATGAGCAACAAATAATTGTTGCCTTCAGAAATGAGAAATTTGAAAATGCACATTGTGACTACCAGGCCGTATAATTAAGAAGTTTAAGCCATATGGCAAATTTTATTACTTAGAGGATGGGAGTGAAAGATACTCTAAGGATCACAGTTGGAGATTTGCAGAAATTAATAATGTCATGGGGTCTGAAAGTCACCAAAACTGCGATCAGATGGCATGTGCATTAAGGAAGCATATTTTGGAGGGTTACCACCAGAAAGCTTCTAGTCAAACTCATGCTCCTGCAGTTTGCCAGAATGGTATTAGAATTTCTGATGGGGCTGGGCTCTATGGTCAAATGATACCCAAATACAGCTCTTTGGCAGTAAACCCCATATGGTTGTCATAAAGCCAAAAATAATCATTCCGTAAAGAACCCCCGTCCCAACTGTGGAGGATGGTATTGGATCTTTGATGTCGTGGGGCAGTTTTTCTGCCTCAATCCCTGGAAATCTTTCACCTGGCGATATTAAATGTGAGCCTTTCTCTGCCAGAAAGCTTGAACTGCATCGTGGTTGGATATTCCGACAGGAAAACAGGACCTTCCTGAGCAAATATTAATCAAAACAAAAATGGTTAACTGACCAGAAAATCAAGTTTTATCAATGGCCAGCCCAATCTCTTGACCTAAGTTCAATAGAGAACCAGTGAAAGAAAAATGTGGACCGAGGAATTCAAAGACCTGAGGAGATTTTCCTGGCAGGCATAGTCTGAGACCCCTCAGAACCTCATTGAAAAGAACGCTGGCAGACTCAGAGCTAATTTCTTGGCAAATGGATGCTGCAGAAAGTATTTAATGAAAGTGATCCAACAATTTTGGCAAACATGTTTTTGAAAAAAAAAAGTTCTTCCATGGTAATAATTATTATTCCCCCAACACTACCACTGGTCCAGGAGATGTAAGAACAGTTTGTCTGTCCTTCCATCCGTCTTTCTGTCACATTTCCAGTCTGGGCGAGTTTTCTCTAAAACTGTACAACCGACATTAACAACATTTTATAAGGATATCATGCATCTGATGATCTAATTTAAAATCGAAAATGACTGTCATAGGTAAATTATTTGCAATGTTATGGCCCTTGTCATCAATTTTTCTACTTAGTGCGTAGGACATTCAATCTGGACAGCTTTTCTCAGAATCTATCACAGACAGATCAGTGAAACTTTGTGCAATTATTAACCTGATAATGTACAATGATTTTGAAAATGACACAGGTCAATTACTTGTCATGGTTATGGACTTTGAGCGTATTGTTACAGTTGCACTTAGGAACCAATTGCAACTCAGGGATAATCCAAAAATCGTAAGCCTTTATTGCACAAAGGGTCGGTATCAGAAGACACAAGAATTGCCAAGCCAAAAACAATGTCAAAAAGCGGAGTTGATTAGACAGGCAGGGGTCAAAACCAGTAAGGCAGATGTCCAACGGTACATAGACAGTAAGCCAAAACCCGTAGTCAAAATCCAGAAAGGTAGGTCATAGACGGGGCATCCAAAACAGAAATCGTGGTCGTACAAAAACAGGTCAAAATCCAAAAAGACAAAACAGGAATAAAAGGGCAAGGCAATCTCAAGGTCGGGCGAAACAGTCGTGACGAAGCAATAGACTAATGGCATTCAAGGAGCTCTGCAAAAATGAATACTGATCAACATTCTGACAGAGAATGAACTGCAGTGAAGACTTAAAATAGACAAGAGGGAAGTCACCGGCTATTCAAGGATCAGGTGAATTGGATAAGAGCTAATGACAGAGGTAAGCACACATGGGAAAGTCCTAAACCACAACAATTAGCAAAAGCCAAGACACGGACAGGATCAACGCAAACAACCTATGACAGATAAATAGCTCCGGTCAAGGAGTTCTAAGTGCACAGATGATGAGTGCAGGATAGCAATTAAGCATGTGACATAGATCTCGCAGAAACGCGGGGAGAGGCAGCGAAAGCAACAGGGGCGGAGTTACAGAGCAGAGCAGAGCAGGGCAGAGTAAGTTATATTAGTAAACAGTGATATCTACACATCTAATCAAAATATGTGATTGTTAGTTAGTTAGTTACTATACAGACAAAGGGATTAGTATACAGTTAAATTACCAGTACTAACGAAGCAGCTTAGTGGTTAATTAATATGGTAATTTCATAAAAGCGGGAAGGAAGGTAAAAACGAGACTTGAAAGAAGTTCGTGAAATACCTGAAAACTTCAAAATCACCCGAAGCGTGTCTGCACGCAGAGAGGGGAGTCCATTGGCATGATGACACAGATCACATCAGACCTTACAGGGGAGACAATGTGCAATGCAATAATGGAGTCAATGAATAAACATGAAAAATAAGCAATACAAAATCAGACAGATACAGATCAGAACAGCATCATGCATTCAATCTTGACAGCATTTCTCAGAAACTATCGAAGGCATATCAGTGAAACTGCACAGTTATTTAACTGATAATATTGTAGAATGAGTATGAAAATTGACCTGCAACATAAATTATTTATGTAGTTATGGCCCTTGTCCTTGGGTTATTGACTTACTGCATAGGAAATTCAATCTGGACAGCTTTTCACAGCACAAATCAAAGGCAAATCAATCAAATTTTGCATAGTTATTATCCCCCACCACAAAATGGTGTGAGGGATAGAGGAACAGGGTCAGTTCATCCATCCCTCCTCCCATCCATCCGTCCGTCCGTCACACTTTCAGGCTGGACAGGTTTTCCCTAAAACTATACAGCAGACATTGATGACATTTTGCAGAGACACATACCCAGTGATGATCTAAAATGAGTTTGAAAATTTATGCAGCAGCTCAATTACTTACAGAGTTATGTCCCTTGTCATTAATTTCCCTACTTTGTGTGCTAGGCATTCAGTCTGGACAGCTTTTCATGAAAATTAAGAGACAGAATAATGAATCTTTTTGTGTAATTCTTTAGATGATACTATTGTAGAATTAATTTGAAAATAAATGCCACAGTTCAAATATTTACAGAGTTATGGCCCTTGTCATTGATGTATTTCCCCTGCCCGAACTACTGCAAGGGATATATATTAGGTTTCGTTCGTGCGTCCTTCCGTCCATCCATCTGTCACACTTTCAGTAGAGACAAGTTAATTCAAAAACTATGACGGTTACATGGGTCAAATTTTGTACGCTTCATAAACTAACCATGATCTATGTTGACTTTGAAAATGGAAGTCGAACCCTATTTATTTATGGAGTTATGGCTCTTGATCGTGGCGGGGGATAGTGATGACCATGTCGTCTTGTTTTCTTTGAATCACTGTATTCAAATTAAAGGCTATAATTTTGTTAATATTTTGAATGCAATATCAAGGAGGATATCCAATAATGACAATACCTCATTGGTGCACATTAATGAAGTGTGCCAATATTAGCGGAGGGCATTATATAGCCCATAGCACTGTTTGGTTTCATTCATGCTTAAGTGATGAAAAACTATCATGACTTGGGTCTTTGTCTCTCTTATCTCTTCCAGAGTGATTTCAATTCAGACCAAATTGAAGGTAAGCAAAATGATCAAATAAGCAAAATATTCAATTGATTAGCACATTAGGCAATTTCCTCAATATTAAATATGTTTTACTCATTCAATATATTGAACGCAGAGACCATTAACGCTTGAGGTACCCACTCACCTATATTGGTAGAGCATATTTTAAAGGAGCTGTCTTACAATCACTGCGCAAGCTCAGAACTTACATCCCAAGAAAGTGAATCTGCTTGACTGCAGATCATAATCTGATTGCATCCTTGCCAAGCCATTTCCCTTTGCATTATATTTGTATATTTTAGTTACTCAGGCATTATGCTTTTTATATTAAGAAGTCTTATGAAGACATTCAAGGATTCAAAGCGCAATTTTTCCGCTACAGCCAAGGGATGTGAAAAATGTAAGCTTGTTTGCCAACCTCCAATAAACATTATAAAAGAATATCTCTTCCACATGGATATCCACATAGCATAGCTGAGATAGCTACGTGGCTGACGTCTAGCAATTCAGCTAATCATCTGGCTAAGTTTTAAATGAAGTAAACGAAATGCTTATTTGCTGGTCAAATAAAAATTTCTCATGGATATCTGTGTCGCCAGCAATGTAGCATAGCCACGATAGCTATGTAGCTAAAGTTAGCTAGCTATTTAGCTAGTTGTCTGATGATTTCCTTTGAATGAATTAAAATATTCAACTTGCTGGCTTGCCAACTTTGCTAACGAATTTGCATGTGAAATAATAGGTTTTTGTGGATGTATGTACCTAACTACGTAGCATAGCCACGATAGCCATTCACAGTACGTAATTTAGCTAATTGTCTGATTCTGCTGAATAAATGAAGCGAGTTAATGAAAGATTATTGCGGAGATGTGGATTTATCTGCTACTTTAGCTTTATATTTGGTAGCAGCTTCTAAATCATTCACCACATAAGCTGCTTACTTCCGGTTTGGTAGACTTGCCGGCCAATTTTGCGCGAAAATGCCCATAAGCGACCAGAGTCTATGAGCAACAAGGTCTCAAAGTTTTGAGCATGCGCAGTAATTGTGACTAAGCTCCCTTTTAAATCACTGTATCGAATTGAAAGATATGGTGACTATATTAGATACGGAGACTCAAAATGTGCTCTACCAAAAGGTTGAGGTGGTTAGAAGGTTAAACATTCAAAGAGAGATTTATAATTTTTCCAAACTCATTGACAGCATGCTATGGTATCATGCCACAGGATGATGATAACACATATATTCTAGGTGATAAGAGCAGTAACTTGCATACCTCTCACCTGCATGGAATACCATTTCCACACAGAGTTCAAGGAGGCATTCTTGCTGTTTGACCGAACCCCCGGTGGTGAGATGAAAATCAGTTATGCCCAGTGTGGGGATGTGATGAGGGCCCTTGGCCAGAACCCCACCAATGCAGAGGTCCTAAATATACTGGGGAAACCAAAAGCTGAAGGTCAGTTTTAAGTTGTGTTGGAATTGGGTGGCATTATCTGAGGAAACTCAAATGTAGTATGTTCACTCTGGAAACAGTCCCTCTGAGAGGAAAGTTTTTTTTTTCTTAGAGCTGAAGTATAATGCTTTTGTACATTTTATTTTGAACAACCTAAATTTACTCTCCCAAGTTACTACTGACAAAGTTTTTCGGTTAATCCAGAGTTACTCTGTTTACAATATTAGAAGTACGCTGTATTTCTGCATTGCGGATGAAAGACAATATGATAATTTACCACAATCTGATTTTAAAAATGAACAGTTTGTTCTTATATTTAGTCTTTTCAGCTTACTGGGAAGTCGTTATCAGGTATCATTGCTGAAAATGATCCCGTTCTCTTTTCTCTCAGAGATGAACACGAACCTGATTGACTTTGAGACCTTCCTCCCTATGTTTCAACAAATCACCAAGTCCAAAGACCGGGGTACTTTCGAGGACTTTGTTGAAGGGCTGCGTGTCTTTGACAAAGAGGGCAATGGCACTGTTATGGGAGCTGAGCTGCGCCACGTCCTCGCCACACTCGGTGAGGCACTTTTAGTCTGGCTGGAACACCTAAAGTCAGAGGAAAATCTCCAAAAATCCCAAAAAAGGCCCAATGAATGCTAATTAAACAATCACTAGATGAAACTGAGAGGGCAGGTCAGCCCCTATCTTTATGCCCGTGAACTAAAAAATAAATGTGTGTTGGCAGGTGAGAAAATGTCAGAGGGAGAAGTAGAACAGCTGCTTAATGGACAGGAGGACACTAATGGCTCCATCAACTATGAAGGTGAGGTTGTCAGATGATATTCCCTCTTCTGTGGAACAAATTATTCATCAGAAATCTTTAATATACCAATACAAGCAAATTTTTCTGCTTATTTTGCAGCTTTTGTCAAGCATATAATGGCTGGCTGAGCATCCTGGTATGTCAAACCTCTAATTCTCAATAGTCTCTTTCTTGCAAAGATAACAGCACCATTATTTTCTCATTTTGAATGTAATCGTTGGTGTGGTACCATTGGGAAAGCTCCTTTTTCATGTTGTAGGAACTAGGATGCAGTGGTTCCGCCATCAAAATAGTCTGGGAACAACGTCCAGTGATCAGGAGATCCATGACGCTCTTTACTGAAGCTCCTACAAACAGAGTCTGGTGTTATTTACCACTTTACTGCCACAGTGTGGGCCTCTTCTCTCTCTCTCTCCTGTTTTAATTGCATTTTTTTTGTAGTACTGTCAATCCAGCTGAAATAAAACATTATTTTTAGTTCAATGGCAGTTGCTGCATTCTTCCCAGACAGTTGGTACTGTAAGTACTATTTATGAGACCAGAAGATCAGATGTCGGTTCAGGTCCTAATTAATGACAAAGACACAAGGCAGGTTTGTCTTACATCCCTTAAAACATGTTTCAACCAATCCCGTCATCTGCAGGAAGCTACAATATTAATTAAAATGTACAGAATGGTAAATTTTGAGCTAATTTTGAAAATAATCATTAGTCTCCTTCAAAGATTACACTTTTACACGGGGAAGGAGGCTTGAGCTATCTCAAAGTGCAGTGAAAGATTGGATGGGCTCTGTGTTGTAAAATGTTATGACTCAACCCAAAACAGAGATCTGCTTACTTCAGTGAGTGTTGCATTCTCCAGTCTTTTACATGTTTACATTTACATTTACATTCTTTTGAATGTAATCTTTAAAATCAAGGTTTCACCATCAAACTGTCTCAAATCTGTTATGTTCTCAGATAATTTGTTACGTATTCCTGATAAGAACTTTTAGACGAGTGATTGCAGGATAGGGACACTTGATTGCATTCACACTTTAGTGTAAAAAACACAGTTGAAGGCATTTGTTCTTTACCAATAACAGACACCTGGCGAAACAACGCAGAGCGACACTGTAAGCAACTTCCTGAAAACACTGTTATCCACAGTAAACAAGGAGCAAACTGTACATCAGGTCCAGCCGAAGTGGGTAGGAATGAATCCTTGAACCAGATGGTAAGACTGGGCTGACATAGGGCAGCTGTGTTCTGTATGCAAGCCATGGAAAAACTGCAGAAAGAATGAGGGTTGGAGAAGAGCTGTCGTGTGTATGTCCCCTCTCACCCTGGGGGGGTTCCTGTTGCAGCTGCTGCTGGATAACGCCTGCCCTTCAGCGTGATGTTTGACTGAGTCCATACTTAACTTGGAATGTGGGGACCTGGACACAGGCATTCATGTGCAGCCATACCACAATACATGGTGGAGTGGGAGTCATATGGTATTCAGCTGGAGAGCAGAGGCTTTGAATGGCATTCAGGCTCTCAAATTAATTCATGAAACAGCTTATGGAAAAGAATTGATAATCGAACCAGACTCTGACCAAAACCTTTTGCGGAGGTTCGGCAATATCTCACAAATAAGAAGCCCATTAATAGAATTTGTTTAGGTTGGATTGCCTTCTTAAAAATGACTGAAAATACAACCTTACAACATCTTACTGGAAAAATGGGAAAAAAAACGGCCAAAAATGATCCAATCCAAAAACAAAATAGCTACTCTGGAAATATTGGCTCAAGTCATCATCCCACCAAACTTCATCAAAATCCATGGGGCGGTTTCCGAGACCCAGCTGCTAACGTATGGACGATGAATAGGCGGACAGACAGATAATGGACACAAACTGACAACAATAGCTCGGCCGGTTAGCTAATAATGATAAAAAGTGGCTAAGTTGAGTAATGAAAGCTCCTAAGCTAATAGTAGTCACTGTTTTGTATCCTGTCTGTCTCACTTTGCCCTCTTGTGCGAACACTAAAAGGCCTTTTTCCTATATTGTATTTACGGGGGAAGAAAACAATTGTGTTCCAGAAGGCGCCCCAGTTATGGCACAGTTACATAACACAAATTTCACATACATGTTGGTGGTGAAACTGTCACACTGACAGCTGATCCCATAAAATCCCCCTGGCAATAGCCTTGGCCTTTTATAGATGCTGGTCTGTGAATGTTCAGCGTGAACCGAGACCAAAATAACTACCTGCCTCAGCCTCTTACCAGAGTCCTTTTGTTTCAATGCCAGCGACGGGGAAGAGAGAGATTCCAGCATGACTGATGACTGTTCTAAGGGGATCAAAGATAATGGGTCTTGATCTCCTCTTGTCCTCCAGCTTTTATGATGTAATCCTTGATTTCTGACCACTGCCAGCTCAGGTCGACGACTCTCGTGTAACCACCTCCTCCATTTCCCGGAGGTGGCTGCTGCCAGGATACCCAATCACTCCTTCCCATTGCAAGTGCAATAGCCGACATTAATACAGGATGTAATTGACCATGAAGCTGTGAACAGCCATATTAGGGAGTCGGTTAAGCTCTGGTCGCAGTAACACAGTGTAAGTGAAACACTAAAAGTACCTGTTAATAATTTAAGAATTTCTTTTTTATATAATGAGCCACATAATAAGCAACTGTGAATTCAATTTTACTATAAAATAACATACAAAAAGAAGCACTTCGCACATCTATTGAGCAGGACAGGTGCGTCGGAGAGAGAAGACAAAAATAACAAAAGAGTTCCCACACACTGTCCAACTTGCAATATGTAATTTATTTGCGACGTTTCGGTACAAGACCTTCATCAGACAAACATTTTTTTGGGCATGAGAAGCCATCTTAAATAGGGAGTGGTCGTTTCTCCGCAACCAATCCCATTCACACGCGTAAACACGGAGGGATAAAATCATCATCAGGTAATTGAAACACACAACACACAGTGAGAGCAAGAAACTAAAAACACTCTGTGTGACATCCATCTGAAGTAATTCCCACAGGTCTACATGGGAAATGTATAACAGTGAATCAATTATAGATAAATATTTCTAAATATTTATACCGCAAATATTGCAGACTATTATGCAGTATTAGTGAAAAACAGACAAAAACGTAACATCTAATACAAAAAGACACCTCTAACATCAAAATGTACTTATAATAACAATGATCAAAGTTATTCTGAAAAGCATAAACATGAAATTCTCAATTGTCAAATACCAGATTTTACAGAAAATTAAATCATGATCCTACCATCTCTTTTCAAAATGAACTGCATTCACACCTTGAAGATGCCAAAAAGAGAGGCTGGATCACTAAATCAGAATATGACTTCTTATATTACAAGCACCCAATACGGCCTGTGATATATACTTTGCCTAAAGCGCATAAATCACTCACCGATCTTCCAGGTCGTCCTGTTGTGGCGCAAACAGATTCATTATTGTCTCCATTGCCTGAGTTTGTCGATTTCTTCATTAAACCTTTTGTCCAGACTCTGCCAGCTTACTTCAAGGACTCCACTGATTTCATTGATAAAATTTCAGATCTTAGGGATTTACCTGATGTTGCCCTCTTGTTAACCCTTGACATCACAAGCCTCTACACAAACATACCACATGAGGGGGGCTTGGAGGCGTTACATTTTTATTTACAAGACCGAGACAGTACATTGAACCCTCCTAATCAATTCATCATTGATTTGGCCAGTTTTGTGATGAAACACCTTATTGTTGGCCACCAGTTGTCACTCCATGCCTCTAAAAAAAGGATCTTCCAATCAGTCAGTTTTTTCGATTGAGAAGAATCTGTCATTCCACAGACGACTTCATTGAGAAGGCAGTTGATATGAAGATTAGATTTGCGCAGCGAGGGTACCCAGCCTTGTGGATTAATCAAGCATATGAATTGGCTCTCAAAAAGACGCGCTCCAAGCCGCTAAAAAAGAGCATTGAAAAAAAAGAAATTTTCTGTTAGGTGTATCACTCTGTACTCTGCCCACTCTGCCAAAATAAGATCTGTTTATCAAAAACACTGACATATTCTAAACTCTGATCCGGAACTTGCCTCCTTGTCCAAAGATCCTCCTCTCTTTGTAAGTAAAAGGGAGAGAAATATAAGGGATCATCAGGTTCGTGCCAACTTTGATGATAAAATGAAAACCAGTCAAGCTACGCAGACACGTCTGCACCCCGTCCCCAACGGCAACTACCGTTGCGTTAGTTGCGCGCAGTGTAACAATACTATGAAAACAAGTTATTTTTCTCATCCCCACGCAGGCAAATTATTTCCCATCAACAGTGTCATGACTTGTGCATCCACACACGTGAATTATTTGATACGCTGTCCTTGTGGTCTTGCTTATGTGGGAAAAATGACTAGGAAACTTAAACAGAGGATGAGTGAACATAAAAGCTTGGTACGTAGAAATGAGCGGGATTATCCCGTGGCTGTGCATTTTAATGATGCTCACCATCACATCTCCTCTTTACGTGTCTGTGGCATTGAACAGGTAAACCTGCCACCCAGGGGAGGTGACCATGACAAGCTACTAAAACAGCGTGAGGCTTACTGGATTCATACCCTCCAAACATTGGCTCCCAAGGGTTTGAATGACGAATTACTTTTAAATATGTTTCTGTGATCCTACACTGAATTCTGTGTTTAAACATGTATTTTGATGCCTGGTTGCAGAACATTATTGGGGCTTCTCTATCCAGTTCCAAATAATTCTGGACAGGTATGAATATGTACATATATCACTAGGTTGATCTAACAATGTGACCTGCTGATTGTGTCCATGTATATATGTATGCAATTTTGCTGCATTTTTTGAGCCCCTGTTAATTAGTCTAATTTTCCCTGTGATGATAAAATTTTTGTAGAAGCCATTTTTCAGAAATTTGGCACAGTAAAAAGGTGTTGGGGTTTATATGACTCTTTTCTGCAGTCATTCATTGCATTTGCAATTGTGTTAGGTGCAATATTGTGCAATAGTTCTGATAGGGCAAAATGAACTTTAATCTGTTGTAATTCTGCTGTCTGCCATGTTCTGTCCTGCCTCGCCATGCTCATGGTCTGGTTTACCTTGCCATGTTTTAATCAGTTTTGCCATATTCTGTTTTACTGGTATTTGATTCATTGCGATGTCTGACTATTCTTTGACATATGTATTGTGATTTGTAACTTAGATTTGTTCATTTATTGTCTTAGTTTTACTTCTCCACATTATGCATCTTACCATAGTGTTATTCCGCTCCATTTTTTGCTTTCCTTTATGCATTGCACTTTGTCTCCCCCTGTCTAGTCTCTTGTATTCTCACAGCTCTCAGCCCCGGTATGCGTCTCACTTCTTCGGGTGATTTGATGGTTTCTGGTTTCAATCTTCCTTTCTATCTCGTTTGCTTTCTTCACCTTACTTTTCTATTTTACTAACCATACTAACAGTTTTCTCTAAAAGTTACTAACACTAACTAACATTGTATATAATGCTAACTTACTAACGAGCACTAAGGGATTGAATAGTTTCACTTACTAATTGATTAACAAGCTCTCAGCACTCGCCCTGTTCTAGTCTCCGCCCCTTGTCTCTCCCTAATCTTTGTTGCTGCATTTCTGTGGAGTCTCCACACTTGATCACGCTGTCCTCTCATTATCTATGCACGTTAGAACTCCTTGACCGGAGCCGTATGTTTGTCTATAGGATTGTCTTGTGCCCCCTGTCCGCGTTTTTGGCTTTTGCCAATTTCATGTGATTAGGTTCTCCCTCCTGTTCCACCCTTTGTAATTAGTCTCATTTCCAGCACCTGTGTCTGTGTAGCATGTGATTCCCCTGGAGTGTATATTAGGAGTCTTTTCACAACACTTCCCCCTTCAGATCATTTCCTCAGTCTTCTTGTGCCATGTTCTCTCAGCGATAACCTTTCTGGCTGGACTGCCCGACTTTTCCCTTTGTGATTTTGGATTACTGTTGCATCTGTGTGTTTTGACCCTTTTTCTGCCAGACCACGAGATCTATGATTGCTGCCCTGGTTACGATTCGGATTACGCCCATTGGATTCTGGTTTTGCTTCTTTGACATACCTGTACCTGACCCATTTCTGTCCGACTACGATTACTGCCCTGGTTTTTGATTCTATTTTTGCCCAACTGGACTTTGATTTTTGGAGTGTGGACTTTGCCTTCTGCCCTGCGGGTGATGCAAGATCAGGTAGACACCAAACGCAAGATGGGGGAATAGGGAGTTTATTAAAGAAAGAACAGGCACGAGGGCCAACAAAAAACTTGGCCCAAAGGGTTGCAAAAACTCAAAGGAGAGCTTCACAGAGCTCAGAGCAAAAAATGACAAAAACAAAAGCCACTGGAAACTCCAGGCAGATAATCGTGAAAAAAAAATGAATAAATAGACTAAGGATGTAAATAAGAAAAACACTGCTATATACAAACAGGCAAGAATAGCGACCAAGGAAAGCATAGGCATGAACCTAGGAGACTTAACAAGAAACTTGACACTAGCTGCGTTCCAAAAACAGTTTGAGTCGCCCTCACTCACTTGCCCTCAGCACTTGCTATGACGTCACACGGAGGCCACTTGGAGGGCGGAGGGAAAGTGAGCGGAGGAGTGAAAGAGGCAAATGGAACACACCTGCCCTCGTTCAGTAACCGGCCAGACAATCATGGATCAACCACATGTTGTTGGAGTGGTGATATACTGCCTATTCCAAATTACACAAAATATACAGAGACTCATTTCATTAAGACGAAGATGTGTTCTGCGCTTGATGGCAATACGTCAGTACCTTGTAATAATCAGAATTATTAGTTTTGTATCAAATTTCATTTGGACAATTCATTATTTATGTCTTTACCTTATAATTTGCTGACAGTTTTGTTGTTTAAATACATTTAACCTACTTTAAGTTTAGTTGACATTAGTTTGAGATTTTTTTTTCCTGATTTCTCATCTTCATTTCTCATTCTCAGCTTTATGAGGAGCTCCGTGTCCTCATCAGACCCTGTAACAATATGGAAACAATCCCTTAATCACACAGAATGCACAGCAAACGACATGACATCAGAAAAATAAAATGCTATTTTGATACAAGTATTTTGCTTTCTTTTTCTTTTGTCTGCGCCAAATAGCTTATATAGGCTACTTACACTTGTAAACGGTGGGTTCTGCCATAACGTCCGTTGCAGAGTTTGTATTTAATTGTACACAATTTTATACAGACCCGTGCTGGCTCCTTAATTCATTATCTTCTTCTTTGGTGGTAGATAGACGGATGCCAACGGTGTTTGAGGTTCATTATCGCCACCGCATGGACATATTTTTTGTGCACCACTGCAATGCATTGTGGGTGATATACAGCTCTGGAGTGACCATCATTGTTGACTTGATCACTCAGCCCTCAAGGATCAATCTCACCAAGTTCACTTCAGCTGTTTAGAGAAATGGAACAGCTCTTGAGATGGTGGCGGGGATTCCCCTGAGGACGAGTGTGCGAGGGCGAGTCAAACTGTTTTTGGAAGGCAACCACTGTCTGCCAGCCAACTTCCACCGAATCCAGATAAAAGGGAAGAAATCAGGGCACATGAGGCGCAACACCAAGAGGCATGGCAAGCTCATTGGACATGGACAGAGATTGGTAGGCATGACTTGCTCATTAAGAAAATGAGCGTGCTCGGCTTAAGTACCAATAAAGTATGCAGATTGGAAAGCAGCATGAATGTTTAGAACAGAAAAGCACAGCAAGACTTGAAATAGCAAAGCAGGAATCATGACAATATACTACTAATTTAGATAGGGAGTTTTAGTAATGTGCCTGTCTAAAAATTACACCTCCCTGTGAATGTAAGTAACTTAAAAACAGTTAATTGCCAATTAAGCTTAGACAGCCCCGAATCCAGCACAGCACAGAAGGAAGGGGGAAATACCAAAGCCAACCAGAGCTCTGAAATTTGCAACAATGGAGGCACGGGGCGGAACGCAGACAAGCGATGGAGTGGCTGGGCAGACCTGGGAAAAAACAAAACACGGAAAAGTAAAAACATGAACAATAAACATGAATAATGAAATGCTTGATCCTGATACAAGAAACTGTTAAAACTGTGACATGAACTATGAACATGAACTATGAAACTTGGAACAGGAAACAGTTAAAACCATAAACAATACTGTCCTGGCCAAAGGACAGGACCCCGGAACACAACAGCGGGGGTCTTCCCCCTTTATTAATAAATTAAATCCACTGCATTGCTTGGTTCTCGCTACTGGTTCCTGATCGCACCCTCTCATGATTATTGTTACATGTACATTTTGATGCTAGAGGTGTCTTTTTGTATTAGATATGAAATTTTTGTCTTTTTCACTTATAATTTATACATACCCCTACATAAGGGGAGTCAGCAATATTTGAAATACAAATATTTAGAAATATTTATCTATAATTGACTCACTGTTATACATTTTCCTTCTAGACATGTGGGTATTACTTCAGATGGATGTCACAGCGTATTTTTTGTTTCTTGCTCTCTCTGTGTGTTGTGTTTCAATTACCTGATGTTGATTTTATCCCTCTCTGTTTACGCGTGTGAATGGGATTGGTTGCGGAGAAACGACCACTCCCTATTTAAGATGGCTTCTCATGCCCAAAAAGTTTGCCTGATGAAGGTCTAGTACCGAAACGTCGCAAATAAATTACATGCTGCAAGTTGGACAGTGTGCGGGAATTCTTTTACTATAAAATAACAAATTTCTTTAAAAATGTCTTAGCACTTGTAAGGTAGAAAAAAGAGTGCAATTCTGATCTTCAAGTAAAAGACATCTTTATTTGCAGGAATGACAAGTGTCAGAAATGCAGTCTGGGTTCAGCAGGGTCAGTTTAAATACTGAACCTCCCTAAAAGAGAGCTTTTTCAAAAAGGCAAAGGGTTTGTTGTGGGCCAGATAACATTTCACCAGATAAATCATTTCATCCAAGTCTGACAAATGGGAGTTACAACCTTGCTTTCATGAGGAGTGCCAGGGGTGGCCATTCTTTCTTAGGTGACCTTCGTCCAGTAGCTTAGCCAGAACTGAAAACTGGGGGGGGCCGTACATAACATCCTTTAATATTATTATTATTGTAATTATTATTTTCCTGACTTGTTCTCAATCATTTTTCCTAATTAAAAAAAACATTCACTCTAAAAACACTCCACGTGTCAGGTGTTGCTAGTTCTCCGTGCTAAGGTATGACAACAATAATTCATTTGGATGCACAATTTGGCACATTTCAATCTGCCTTCTTCAAAATTGTGTAAGTGTTTCAAATCTTTGTCTTTGATTGAACTGAAACAATTTAAATTATCTTTAAGCACAGGTTAAGTTGTCTGACATGCCAGATAGCTATAGCAGAAGTTCCAGAGTAGATTACCTTGTATAAGGTGATAGGCTTATTGATGAGTGAATGATTCTTCTGAACTGAATTTACCCTATCATTTAGTCACCCCTAGATTGCACTGAGAAAGGAGCAGTGTCTTTAATTGCCTGTAGATTACTCTTATGATTGGAAAATGTTTTAATTAAGGAAACTGATTGAGAAAAAGTCAGGTAGGATAATCATATCCTATATATTATGTTTTTGGTCCGACTGCCACCGCCGCTGCCGCACCGCCCCACGTGTTAACGAGATAACTTTAGTAATATTTCAATTTGAAATTTCATGTTTTGCACTTACTTTGCAAGTAAGTATCATAGAGAGGAAGAACTGATTCGAAATTTACAATTTCTAGATTGGCCACCAGGGGCCAAACACTGAAAAATCAGTTTTATCATATCTCTGGAAATATTTGTCCGATTCACCTCAAATCAAGTGCAAATGAAAGTTCATGACCTGAGGATGCGTCCCACGATGACTTTATACCTGTTTGATTAAAAATTTTGACACAAGGTGGAGCTTTGTCACATAAAATTCACCATTTTTGCCATATCTTTGGAACCATTTGTCCAATTGACATGAAACTATGTGCAACTGCAAGGTCATGACCTCACAACATGTCACATGATGACATCACACCTGTATGGTTCAATATTTTGCCACCAGGTGGCGCGTTGTGATGGAAAATTACCATTTTGGCCATATCTTCAGAAACATTTGTCCGATTGACCTGAAATTAAGTTCGAATGAAAGTCTATTCGAGGTCTATTCAAGGATTGGGGAATTGGAGGATTGGGGGCGTTCGGGGATATACCCCAAGCCATCACCTTCGACGGCATAAGCCTAGTTGTTGTAAA
Source organism: Gymnothorax reevesii (assembly GCA_029721435.1). Taxonomy (NCBI): domain Eukaryota; kingdom Metazoa; phylum Chordata; class Actinopteri; order Anguilliformes; family Muraenidae; genus Gymnothorax; species Gymnothorax reevesii. Next base: position 61,948,297 of record CM056582.1, on the reverse strand, counting down.
GGGATGTTTTGTGCCAACCCAATTTTCTGTTCTGGTTACGCCACTGCCCTCTTCTCACCTAAAGAGTCTTACACATCACTTGATCCAATATCATGCTTCACTTGTCTCATTATGATGCCTTACTATTACCTACTGGGACTTATAAGTACAATTTTGCGCAGAGTTTGGACCATATGAACCAATCTGCTGCCAGGAGATGAGAGCCTTAAGACTACTTCATCTAGAATGACTGCCGAGTGAGAAAATTAAAAAATCCAGCATTCTGTCTTTCCACAAATGAACACAGACAACATAAGAACTCCCTGAAACAAAGTAAATACAAAATATACACATATTGCTGCCTCGAATGTTGTTTATCTCTTGGTGAACCAAATTATTGACTTGGTCTTCCAAACCCTGCTGAATTTGAATAATTTGTGTGTTGTTTCTTTGCGTCAGAGATGAGTGTTGTCATGGTTTTGGTTTTGTATTCATGTTTACGTTCAGGATCAGTGTTCATGAATTTGTCTTTTATTTATTCTTTTTTGTAATTGTTATTTCTCAGGGTTCAGTTCAGTCCATTTTCAGTTCCATTGCACTTGTCTCCCCTGTCTGGTATTCTAGTTGGTTCAGTCCGTCTCCTCGGTCTGTGTGCTCACATGCATCGGGTGATTTCAATGGTTTCTGGTGTTTAATATTATTCCTTCAATTCTTGTTTACTTCCAACGCCTTGCTGTTCTGATTACTTACAAGACTAACATTTGTATTTTGTATCATAGTCTACTAACTCAACTAATCCATGTACAGGTATATATATTACTAACTCACTAGTTAAATCTGTAAGTTGCACCGCTACTAATTAATACTAATTCCTTCTCAGCAATCGCCCTGTTCTAGTCTCCGCCTATTGCTAAGCTTGACCTGTCTCCCTCTGCGTTTCCGCGAGATCTCTCGCATGTGCTTAATTGCTTTCCTGCACTCATTATCTGTGCACTTAGAGCTCCTTGACCGGAGACGTTTAAATGTCATGGCTGTTTGTGTGATTCCTGTCTGTGTATTGGCTTTCGCGGTTAGGGTTTCTCTCATGTGATTCTCCCGTTGTAATTAGTCTGATCCAGCTCACCTGTTCCCTGCATAGCATGTGACCTTCCTCCTGTCTATTTAGAGTCCTCACTGCTATTCTGACATTGTCACAACTTTGATCAATATTTCTTTGTGGAGAGCCTTTCATATGCCATTGAGTTTTGTTTTCCTTCAACTGTCCCGTCTGACCAAGATTCTTTCCATTGCCCTTTTTTGTATTGTTTTGTCTTTCTGGATTTCAACCTATTTTTGTATGAACACAATTCCTGTGTTTGGATGCTCTGTGTATGACCCTCTGTCTTGTTTATTGACTACGATTTTTTGCCTACCGTTTATGTACCTTTGCTCATCTATTTTACTGGCTCTGACCCCGGCCTGTCTAGTCGACTCTGTTTTTGGATTTCGTTTTGTGGCTTGGCAATTTTATTAATTTTTTTGGTACTGACTTGGAACTCATTAAAGGCATACCTTTTTGGATTTTCCTCTCTTGCGTGTGGTTCCTGAACACACCGTCACAAGTGTATTGTCAAATTATCTGAAATATTAGTGTATTAAGTTCTTATTTTATTTTTCCCAGTGTCCACTCCACTGGAAATGCTCAGACCTGTTCACACTGCACCCAGCATAATACCCACAAATTCCATTCATTTTTGCCCTGTGGTTGGAAGCTTTTGCTGGTTGGCCTGGGAGCTGGATGCCACACTATTGTGATAATTCAGAACATCAGATGCCATCAGGTCTTTGTCAGTCCTGATTATGTCCTCCCCTCTCGAGTGCCTGTCCGCATCTGGTGTCCATGCTGTTTAGGTTGACAAGCACTGGAATCTTAATCTAGATCCCTGGGTGAGGCTGCATTGCTATTCTCATTTGGGGACAGCTACTGCTCTAAACTGTCCTCCGTCAGGACCACAACTGGCAGAATGATGAAAAGGACAGCTTTCCACATTTTATGACGAAAGACCGAAAACAAAACAGAGTAATTAAATTCTAGTTTTTTTCTAGTAATTCTAGTAGACACAACAGTGTAAGAAATATAACTAATCAAACCAGTGACTGTATATAAATATGGACTGCCAACTAACTCATCAAAACTGAAGCCAAAAATTTTGATCACCATCAAGTTGCTGCAGTATGGGTTATAAACCGGCCCCCTCCATGTTAGTGGATGGTACATGGGCCTCACATAGAATGTGTCTAATTTTTTTTTTCCCTGAATGATGGTTTCTGCCATTTTGAGTAATTCTTACAATGCTGATGTACTGCATGTGAAAGTGTTCACTTTATCTGATAAGTCTGGTTTTATTTTTGTTTTTGATACTATAAAAAAGGGTGTGCAAAAGTCATGATTGACAGATGTGACTGACAGAGTCTAAGGGAGGAAGTCCCCTTCTGGCTTATTTCTGGGAATTCATCAGCGCTGAAATGCAACTGTCGAGAAGAGATATAACGTTAATATTACCTTGTTGGAAAAACCAGCATGGACCAGCACTAAAACACATCATATGCTGGTATGCTGTTCATTTCTCAGCATGACCAGCATATGTCGTGTTTTGGCACTGGGCCATGCTGGTTTTTCCAGCAGGGTACACATGCGTAAGTTGCTGGGTCCCAGCACAACTAAATATAACCCATAGTTATTTTGAAAGTCCAACTAAAATTGACAGTGGAATTGCCTTTGCTCTGATCATAGCATCATGTACTGTTTGCAGTGATTCGATCGCTCACAAGTAGAGCCAGTTTGCTAAAGCTAGTTTAGCAACTATGACAGGTCACTGTAAGTTAAGTAGCAACAGAAATCGATGGTCAAAATCTCTTTACTCAGATTATAGTGTAATTTTCTTTTAGCAGCTATTTTATGTCTAGTGCAAAGAGCCTTTTTTTGCTGCTAACATTAAATTAAGTGACCAATCACCAGATAAATCCAAAGATGATAAACATTTTTATTGGCAGGCTTTATCTTTGTTATTACAGTTAGGACATCTGCCTTTCTACAGCTTACACAGCCTTAGTGTAGAAACCACAAACAACTTGTAACCTGAGAACTGCACTGCCCATCTACCAAGTAACAACAACAAACATTAGCCCACACTTGAAAATGCTGGACTCTTCGTCTGCACAGAGATTACATTACAAAACACACCAAGCATTAACCTGATCAGACTGATGCTCTAAAATACATGTCCATATCAATGTGTATCTCCAGTACATTTCAACTTAGTTTAGATCACTGGAAACATTGGCAGCAGAAGTCCCTCAATACAGCTCACCATTCCCACTAAGAATTTAATTGCTTTAGAGTTTCGTATTTAAATGCTTCACTTTTTACGCTTGCCGAAGACCCGTGGTATAAAGCGAATGTTGCGTTAGGAAGTCAGGAGGAGGCCTATCTTTGCAGAGCGACCAACAACATTTGTTCACTGCTTGGCCTTCTTTCTGGTTCTTTTCACGGAATTTGCATTGATTGTGCATTTTTGGTAAATTGATCTTAGCAAAATATCGGACCGAGGCTAAAGTATAGTTATCTGTTTGGTTATGGATTTGAGAAGTTTCCTAATCGCAATTGGTTTCAGTAGTGCACTGTACATTTTCCTCCAACTCTTTTCTTGGTATTGTGGAATTTTCTGGCCTTCAACTGTCTTTTTCAGCTGAACCCTCAGTTAAATTTCTCATCACAAACAGACATGCTGCTTTCGATTGTTGTGAAATCACAGATAACCTCTCAGCAGATGACTTGGGCATGTTATTGTCACCTAAGAGTTCTGCAATTTCTTGTTTCAACTGCACTCTTTTCTCCATCAAGATAGTTTTACCGGCCTGGTAATTACTCAAGGTCATTGTACATACTTTGCCTATTTGTGAGAGAAGCACTTTCTTTTCGGTTTCAAGAGCTTCTTTCTCAGATTTCACATTCTCTGAATCTATTGGAATGTATTCAGGAAAGGTGCGTTGAACCTGACGTGAGCATGGTTTGATACATGTACAGGTGCTTTCGCGTACAAAATTTTCCAGTTTACCAAGTGCGCCATCTTATGGTCAGAAAGCTGAAGCTGCAGTCTTAGATACATGAGGACTCGGGCTTTTTAATGAAAAGCTCATCCTTCGAAGGGGAGGTGGAACAGCACTCTCCAGCGCCTCAATCATCAAGCTCTCCCACTCTCACTTTCAATCCTCTGGTTTTCTATTGGATCCGCTTAGCCCCCAAAATGGTATATTTTGAGGAACTATGGAATACTATAAATGCAATATTTTATGAAGATAAAATATTAGAGGCCCTATACTTACACCAGGCTGCAAGATCACTTTTGATTTTCTAAATACTAGTACCATATGGACCTCCCCAGTGACTAAGGCTGTAGCAAGCCCCACTGGCACCGTTATTGCATGCTCAGTGCTACTGGTTCCACATGGATTTACTTAACTCTGGCTTCCAATATCTTGTGAACCAATCATAAAACTTGGTCGTAGTCAGTCCCACCAGAGCCAAATAAATGTTTACCCATGACTAATCATGAACTAATCATAGGCTTAATTAAAAAGGTAAGTTTTCAGCCTAATCTTCAAGACAGAGAGTTTGCCTGAAGCCCAAATTTGTCTTGGGAGATTGTTCCATAAAATTGGTGCTTTGTAAGAGAATGCTCAGCCTCCAATTGTAATTCTACATATATTTGGAGTTTTCAAGTACTCAGCACCTTGTGAACGAAGTAATCTTGGAGGGGAGTAAGGAATGAGAAGACAGCGCAAATATTCTGGAGCAAAGTCATTTAAAGCTTTGTAAGTTAGAAGTAGTATTTTGTGCTCAATTCTAAATTTTATCGGCAGCCAAAGAAGATTTTTGAGCGCCGGGCTAATGTGATCATATTTCTTAGTCCTAGTCAGAACCCAAGCTGCAGCATTCTGCACTAATTGAAGAGGTTTCAGGGCTGAGCTAGTGCAAACAGACAGTAAGACATTACAATAGTCCAGCCGAGAGGACATGAATGCGTGAACCATTTTTTCTGCATCCTGAAGGGACAATATTTTATGAGTTTAGATATGTTCCTAAGATGGAAAAAAGCCACTTTAATGATATTGTTAATGTGAGCCTGGAAAGAGAGTTCTGAATCAAGGGTCACACCAAGGGTTTTAACGACAGCTTCGATAGAAACAGAGAGGCCAACTAAGTTAAGAGAAAACTTAATGAATGAGTCTCTAAGAGATTTTGGACCCAGTACCAATATTTCAGTCTTATATGGGTTTATTGAAAGAAAATTTTGCATCATCCAAGCTTTAACAGCTTTAAGACACATCTCTAATCTACTTACTGGATCATTTTCACCTGGCTTAAAGGATATATAGAGCTGCGTGTCGTCTGCATAACAATGGTATTTAACATCATGTCTGCTTATATTTCCAAGGGGAAGCATACATAGAGAAAAAAGCAAAGGGACCAGAACAGATCCTTGAGGTATTCCAAAGTTAACCTTGGAATACTCAGAACATTTGTTATTTACCCGACCCAACTGAGTTCAGTTCTATCAGACAGATGAGACTTAAACCACAAAAGGGCAAGTTCAGAAATACCAACCAATTTTTCTAACCTACGAAGACGAAAATGGTGATCTACAGTATCAAAGGCGGCAGTTAAACTGAGAAGGACGAGAACAGAGATGCAGCCACTATCTATGGAGAGAAGTAGATCATTTACTACAACAGTGAGAGCTGTTTCAGTGCTATGATGCTTTCTATGGGCAGACTGAAAACTGTCAAATACTTCATTAGGTTGCAGAAAAGAAGAGAGCTGTTGGGCAACACATTTTTCAAGGATCTTTGATAAAAATGGTAGGTTTGAAATCGGCCTATAATTCGCTAGGACTGTGGGATCCAAATTTGTTTTTTTAAGCAGCGGCTTGATTTCCGCCATCTTAAATGAAGTGGGAACCAAACCTGAAATCAGAGACAAATTAATTATATGAAGAATTGGACCGCCAAGGATGGGCAGGAGCTCCTTCATTAACTTAGTGGGGATGGGATCCAAGATACAAGTTGATGATTTGGAGGTAGCAACTAATTTGACTAGTTCACTCAGTGATATAGGAGAAAGGGATTCAAACTGGTTTTTTTGTATTGTGGAAGACTCCATATAATCAGAAAGGCCATCACAAACTGGTAGGGAAGCAGTGATCTTCTCTCTAATTCCAATAATTTTACCGCTAAAGAAATTTAAAAAATCATCACTGCTGCAAGAGACTGGAATTTGAGGGTTACTTGCAACATACCCATAAGAGATAAGATAAGATGAAATCATACCAGACTTGTTGTAATTACCTTTATGTATTATTTGTTCTCGCTATTGAGTAATCACAAGAAGCAGTTTCAATCTTAAACTGATTCTAATCGCCGAGTTCTGGAGGTTTTTTGTTTTTTCATTTTTGCTAAATAGGTATTGCAGCAATAATGAAACCTGCCTGTTTTAAATGTGTGTCTTCACATATCAACCAAACTCCTGTGTAAACCCTGCTGCCTCTGCAGCAGCAGCTGTGGTAGCGTGGGAGACGTCTCTAGTGAGTGGGTTGATGACGAGAGTGGTCGATAGGGGAAGCCAGTTCTTAGAGTTCAGGCGGTGGCCAGAGAAGGAGGAATGGAGAAGGTGGTGTGAAATGTAAACAGCCAGTCAGGAGCAGAGTGCTGTACAGCATGCTGTGTGTTAGCCACAAGCATGCAGCTACCCTGCCTGTTTGGGAGGACACTGTCCATGCTAAAGAAGAGAGAAGGATTCCAAAACATGAAAATCAATAAAACCGATATTTTGCACTCAGTAGGTGGACTAAAGCCAGGGATTGAGGCAGAGGATCACACTGAAGCGCTCTATTCCACCTGAAAGTGTGGGCACGGGACTAGAACTTTAAAAAAAAAAGGAGTTTTTGATGGGCAGAGGTCGTCTTCAGAAGGGAAGAGGGCCATTGACCTGCCTTCACAGCTGGCGGGAGTGGGAAGCCACCAGAAGCAGCGAGGCCGTAGTGACACCAGGGTCTGCTCTTCAGAGGGGGGTCCAGGACAGGATGGACTGGGGCAGCAGGAGCATTAGCTGGATGGGCCAGAGTGCGTAGCGGTTGGAGAGGCTAAGTCGAGATGGAGGCACAGCCCCATCTGATGGTCTCTTGTGACCGCGGACCATTGCCTCAGGCCAGGACGGCTGACGGTTTGGTGTTGAGCAGGAGGAAGGTCATGGACAAGTGGAGGAATCTGACCTATGAGTGTCCTGAATAGTTCCTGAGAGGCAATTTTAGACTGCCCCAATGGCACCTCCATAAAGCTAGACAATACGGAATCTTTATTGCTCAGTTCACAGGAAAGCCACCTTATGTCCTCCTTCATGTCAGAGATCAAGTAATAAATCGCATAGTTACAGCTTTGTTGTGTGCTCAGCTTCTGAATTTTAAAGGCTTGTGCCCTTGCCCTTAATATATAGAAATTTCTCCAGACATTACGCAAAATACTGCGTAATGTGTCGTTATTGAATAGCATTGTAAACAATAGCTAACCATGGCTATCCTGTTCAGTGGACACTCCACTGACCCAAAGTCAGTTTTCTGACTTACCCAAGCTGACTGCGTTTGATTAATTATGACTTCATTCCGAGCCCCGACTTCAGAGCAAACTGAACACTGCAAATAACCCTTCCTAGTAAGATGATCCATCCCTGATGGCGCCATTACCGGAAACCCATGTACACAGCACTCAGTGGCTACAGCTGATTTCACTAAGCAAGGGAATAACCAGTCAATCAATTACCAGGAACAACCTGCAAGACTGCTGGACCACGAGAAGAACCAATTAATGTGAAACACAGGCTGTGACATTCACGATGTTGAGATTTACGAATGAACCAATAGCGAAAACCAGGGAAATGCAAAAAGGAGGCTTTATTTCTGAAGGGGGAAACCCCCCCCAACAGAGCTGGCAACAGTACAATGTCCGCAATCCAAAAACAAATTCCAATGGGCGTAATCCAGAGTCAAAACCAGGGCACCAATCACAAAATCTGTAGTCAGGCAAAAAGAGGTCGATAAACAAGAATGCGGTACAATACCGGGAATAGTCAAAGCTCGTAGTCTGGTGGTTCAGTCAGAAAGATAAATCACTATGAATTGAGGTGGAAAACAAACGTGGCACAGGAAACTAGGAAGAACGATCTGACAAAGGAAGTGCAAAGACAGACATCTTAAATACACATCCGGGGCGAACACGTGACCAGGGAGAAACAGGGGCAATCAATGATACAATAATCAGGAGTGACACATGAGGAATAATCTTATTACATGAATATGGCAAAAGCCAAAACGCAGACAGGATTTACAAGACAAACCTATGTACAGAATAACAGCTCCGGTTAAGGAGTACTAAAGTGTATAGATTAGAGAAAGGAAAGCACAAAGTATTAGTGGAAATCCACAGAAATTCGTAGCAGAGATAATTGGGGATAGGCAAGGAGGCGGAGACTAGAATTGGGCGACTGCTGAGAGATCGTTAGTCAATTAGTATGTGCAGCTATAAAATCCTGAGTGCATGTTAGTAAGTTAGAAAAAATATAAAATGTTAATATAGGTTAGTAATTAAGCGAAAACAACAAACTGTTAGTATGTGTTAGTAGATAGCAAAAGAGAGAGGAAGGACGAACACGTGATAATGAAAGAAGGTTGAAACCCAGAAACCTATAAATCGCCCGAATGAGTGGTACGCGAGACAAGGGACCGTGAGCAAAGACCTACATGAGACAAGACTGGGTAAACAAAGTGCAAAGCAAGGCATGGCAGAAAATAAACATGGCAAGGGATCTAGGAAACATGGCAAAGACTATGAAAAATACAAGATATGAAAATAATAAACCTGGAAATCTAAAATTACCAAAACACAATACACAATACTAAGAATGGTCAAAACACAGGCAAAGGTTACTAGGCACAAAAATCAATAAACATGGCTAGGCCAGGTACAGAACTTAAACGAGGCATGGGCAGGCAGAACACAAAATCACAACACACGATTACACTCACCTTCTGACATCAAGCTGCTTCAAATCACGTCATTACTCTAATTTTTTGCCACATTGCTAGTCCTTTATTGTCCCGGTCCCAATTTATATTTTTATTTTTTTTGGGATGAGTTGCCGGCCCGAATGGCAGGAGTGTGTGTATTTTAGCAAATAAATTAAAGTTGACCTGACAATATGGTAAACATGCTGTATCATACTGTCTGCAAAGAAATACAAGTCATATTATATTTATTAAACTTAAATCACTGCTGTCTGTCTTTAACTCCATTTTCCACAGTATCCCATTTTTTTCCAGGCTGGGTTGTAGCATGTCTTCAGTGAATCATGAACAATATAAAAACCGGTAAATCACTACTGCTCCCTGTTGTCAGAAGTGATTATACAACATTACATCACTGGGCTCCATTTATTTATTTATTTATTTACTTACTTACTTACTTATTATTTTTCTTAACCTGGAAGAGCCCCCTAGACAGAAATAGCTTAAACAAAATTATTATAAGCAATTATTAAACACAAATATTTCTCAATTTGTCAAATCTGAACTTCAGCCTACACATGAAACAAATACCAGCACCAAGAACTGTGGAAAAAAAAGTTATTTAGGCCTACTTCATTTTAAACTCTATATAAGAGTGAAAACATAAATAATCCAAAAATATGGATTTGGATATGGAGGCTTATTGTCAAAATGCAAAAAAAAGAAGAAAATTGAACACTGAGAGGGATAAAAGGCAAAAATTATTGAACCATATAATCAGCAGACACTACAGCTGACCATTTTAAAGGGGGAAAAGGTGCCAGCGCCATAAACTTGCATTCCTTAAACTGCAGTATGTAACTGCAGCCGGAATGTTCCTAGATTAGAGACTGGACTCATTTTTAGGCTGACCGTTTACAACCCGTTGTATAGCGCCCTCGTCCCGTCTCAAATCTAAGTGCAATCCTCGGCTGGGTCTTCAGTGGGATACTGCAATCGCTGAGACAATAACACTGTCCGTCAACCAGGTATGTGAAGCTAATCTCATTGCATGACCGAAATATAAATCCGGAAGACGCCCATGTTTGCCTGACACATGATGTAATTTAGTAGTAGACATGCCATGCTTTTAGAATCGATAATGCCGTCACAATTTAAAGTCGGCTTTCATGCTAGTCATGTCACTAACATTATAGCGTAATGTCTTTCCATTCAGTGGCAAGGTTGGGCCTGCGAAGCTGCAGGCTATGCTTGACAGATAAATTAGATAGCCTATAATATCAGCTGAAAATGTATATTCGTGTACTACATGTCAATTTACTAACAATATATTGCAGTGGCAGTGCAGAATTCGTATTTTGCTATGTCGGCATATGCACTTGCTGAACTATTTTATTTTTGACTATTTTAATGGGTTGAAATGTAGGTTAGCGAACGTTCCAGAGAAAACGGGCAATATTAAATAACGATAAACGTTCTCGATGGCAACCGACGTTGGCTACTTAGTCGGTAATTTCCACATGAAACATAGCCTGTTCATGTGGGCCACATGTTTCATTTGTTCTGCTTTACATATAATCTGTAATTTATTACTTTACATTTAATGAAATCATTCTGATTTTAGAGAATGTGCGAGTCGTCGGCTATGCTTAGGCTATAGGTGAAGAACGCTGTTAGCAGCCTGGGTGCTGTGCAGGCTCGCATTAGGGGATATTCTGGACCCTTCTCTGGGTGTATATTAATAAAAGGTTTTTTTCGGCGCGTTATTTCAATGCATGGCTTCTATTTCACTGGGGAAACGCTTAACTGCCGCGATCGTGCACGCCCGAAAAGGTTTGTGGTTTCTTTGCCGCTGCGAAAAATCATAATTTAATATCATAGATATACATTCCGAAGACTGGTGCTGATGCAGAGAAGGCTGCATCTTCTGCAGCTGTCGGTTACACCCAAGCAAGTTGCTGTTGCGGTGCAGCATCTCCTTTCTCTGTAACGATTGGTCGCTAATATTATTCATTGGCCTGATATTTTTTATGAACGGGATAAGCTTTGATTGGAGTAGTTGAAGTTGCTTTAGGCGAGGTCTGTAATTATTGTTACGGCTATGGATGCGTTATCACTTTGATTGAAGATAGGCCCTCGTACATATTTTCAGTCCACGGACGTAAATTCCTCTGTGTTGTTCGCGTCGGAGTCATTGCAGTGCTGCAGTTAGCGTACCTTAATAATCTACTTCCATATATACGACATGCCAAACATTTTATTGAACCAAAAATATCGCTCGAGAAACGGAACTAAGTAACTAGGATAAGTTTTCCCCTTTATCGCGGACACTGCCTAAATGCAAATTCTCCATTTGCAGAACTAGATAGATATTTTTTCGGCAAAGGGAAGACGTTTGACTGCAAATTTAGTTCGAAATTTCATGCACAGTCGCGCTGCTTTTATAGTCTGTATGGACCATATTATCTGCTGTTACTTTGAATAATCGCTGCAGTTTTACAACATGAGTGTAGAGTTCATTTTAGAACCATTTGTCTCTATTTTTCAGAGCACTATAGGCACTCTACTTCTACCTTTTGATTTCTTAAAAATGACTTGGAGGCGTATAAAACCCAGAAATAGTCTACTAAAAATCATGTTAACGATTCATTTAATAAATATGTGAATAAACTCAACAGAAAGTGATTGAATATACTGCTTTATTCTGAAATAATTAAAATACTTCTCATTTATGATAAATATCAGTTGTGTTCATGATGCCCTCTCTCATAAGAAGAAGATCTTTTTTTAAACCAGATTTGTGACTGGGCAATTCTTCACAATTGATTATGGAGCTATAACTTTAGACTGCAGAAAAGTATTGATCAAGCGCTGCGACGTCACCCACAGATTTTCCTGGGGCTTACTGCAGAGCATTTTTATATCCAAGACCATCATACAGTGGCCACGATGTGAAAAAGTCTACTTTTGCAAACATAATGTGAAGTGAAGGAAAACGACAGAAATGAAAACACAACAGCTCAATTGGAAACAAAACCAAACATAAGAAAACACTGCATCATATTTGGAAATGCAGGGATAAATCAAAACTACAACCTTTTAAGCAATAAAAAAGCATCTGCCGGACAGGGTGGGATTATAATGAACTGGGTAGGATAGCCACGGGGTTGTCAGTCTGAACTAGTTTTTGGTTCTTTGGAATTGGCTGGCAAAGTCTGACAAAGTCAAGTCTCACTATTTTAATGCAGGGGTGTATAGTTTGATCATTGACTTGTTGGTAACAATTCACTTTATTAGCATGAGTATGAGGACTTTTACAACACTGTTAAAAGAGGCAGGGAGGCAAGTGCCAGTCTGTCCTGGCTGTTACAGATGCCATTTTAGCAGAAGCCTTTTCTTTACAGTTGGCCTCTTTGGGAAGGAAAATGCATAATGTGAAAATTATCCATAATCGTTTGGATTATGATGTTGTTTATTTGTAATTAGGTTGTGTAGGCGTGCTAGAAATTTTGCCACATCAAGCTTTTATGCTTGTTAAAGCATTTTAGAATGTTTCAGTGCATGTGGGAGGACATGCTAGAGATTTCTGATACACGTTTGATACTCAGTGGGTTCCTGTGATTTCTGGCCTGTAAATGAGTTTGACACATTGAAGTCTTTTGGTCTGGCCATGTTAGGCCAGACCCCTGTTCTGTTTATGCTTATCGCATATTCTGAAATGTTGTTATATTCTCTGGCTTGTTGTTTTGTTTTCTAATTTGTCTATGAGTTTTTTTCATTTGTTACGTTTTTCAATATGTTATTTAGTTTCGGTTTTTGTTTCACTCCACTAGGCCACCATACTAGGCCTCTGAACATATGGTGCTACCAACAGACAACACAGAGCCCAGTGGACTTCTCCTTCAAAGCATATTTCTCCCATGGAAAAACGATAATGATTTTAGCTGGCATTTAGAAATTGGGTGTTTCTGATGGGACACATTTCTGTCACATCCTGAGTGCTTTCCTAATTGGTTTTCCTTGCAATCCAGCTGTGTCTATCAGTCGAGGTCTCATTTCATTCAGTGATTCTCATTATTTATTTATCATCTTGTTCCATTTTCCTCCCTCCTATGACTTTGCAGACATTTTCCTTGTCATTGATTGTCATCCTGTGTATCTAAGTTCCAGTCTCAGTCTTCCCTCTGCTGGATTGTTGTTTTGCATCTTGTGTCCTCTGTCATTTGTATATTTCTGCTAAAAATCCAAGTATCTATTTATTAGGAGTATTCCATCCTGAGTCCTCTGTCTCGGGAGCGGCTTCATCGAAGTACTTTCTTCGCCACTGTTCAAGGGCATGCAGCTTCCTTGTGTGCCTTAGTTCATTTGGCTTGCTGTCCTGGTAACTGACCTCAGACCAGTCCCTTTGACTCCCTCATGTCTCATCCTCAATTCCTGTCTGCTTTCCGCCTTACCACGCACATACTGTATTGATGGAAAACACTCTTGAGCTCTGAGAGCTCTTTTTGTTCTTCAGTTTTGTTAATAAAAGGCCCACTTTGAGGCATTCACTGATTCTGATAGAGCTTGACTCCATTGTTACACTTGACACATTTTTCTCTAAAATGGCTTTGGATCCACTGAATGCTGATGCCATTTTCCAACCAAAGTAATTATATCACCAAGAAAAGTCTAACCCTGTCATTGGTTAAAATGAGATGCATTTCCTTTTAGCTAATAGTTCACTGCAAAGGAAGGAATGAATATAAACTGCTCAAATAATTTTGTTAAAAATGTTAACCCTAAATTTGTGGCAATTTAATGGATTTGTTCACAACAAATATTTTTAACAGGGAGATGCAAAAATGAACTTTTCGAAATGAGCCAGAAGTGGTAAAAACCACTTGCAGTTATATGGTGGAATCTCATCTCACCAGAGTGTACCTCCTTCCCGGGAAGTTGCAGCCATTGTGAGGCCAAAACACATCAGCTATGGTGGAGTGGGACAGGACAATTTCAGTAGCTAATTAAATAAGGTTGGGTATTTAGCTAAGACACCGGGGAACCCTCTATTCTTGTCAGAGCATCATGGGACCTTTAATGAGCACAGTGAGTCAGGAGCTCGCTTTACTGTCTCATTCATAAGACGTCATCTCTTTCAGCGCTGTGACTTCATTGCTGCACTGGGGTTTATTTGACCAGAGAGAAAACAGCCACCTACTGGGCAACCAACACCACCTCCAGCAGCAACTTTGTTTTCCCAGGTTGTCTCCCATCAATGTACTAATTAAGCCTTCACCTTCTTAGCCTCAGCCACTTGGCCAAAGCAGATCAAATGGTATTATGGCTCCTCACGAATGGATGACTTGACACTGATATGGTAGAATCCTCAATCCTTTGTGCTTTTTTCAGCAGTATTCATATCCATGGGAGCTGAACGTCACAGCAGAATAAATGGGAGTGAATTGGAGGCACACTGTGAGTGGATAGTTTAACCTCTTCGACCATGGACTCGCCATCGGAGGGATTATATCCTTGCTTTCACCTTGCCTTAAACTAAGTACTATTCAAGTATTTACTGCTTTTAATATTGGATCATATAGATGAAAATAAGTAAACAGATAACAATATATAGTAAAAACAGAAATAACAAGGAGACAAAGTCATCTATGTTCCCTGCCACTAGATAGCTAACACTTTTTAGACATTATCAAATTACCTGGCATCAAAAGGCTCAACTACATCCCCTAGAGAACATGCATGCCAAGTTTCAGTATTGTCGATACTTTCTGAGTTCTGCTCTGGAAATACAGCCTACCCCTTCCGCATTATATGAGACACTTAGTCCAAATTTGTTTCCATAGAAACTGGAAAAAATAAAATTAGTCAAACTCTAGTATCAAACAGGCATAACTACATCCCTTCGAGAACATGCATGCCAAGTTTCAAGGCAATAACTCTCATAATTTCAGAGTTCTGCTCCAAAAATAAAGTCTACTACTGATCGGAATGGAAGCACGGGTGCGGGCACGGAAGAACGGATGGAGCCCGTTTCAATATCCACCCCCAGCTTCGTTGTCGCAGGGATAAAAATAGTCATTCTGAGAGAAAAAGTCAATATCTAGTGTAGCCACCCTTTGCTTTGGTCACAAAATTTAATCTTCCAGCAGTTTTCACATTTTTAAAATTTTCTCACTTGCTAAACCATTCCATGGTTTGAAGATTATTCTGAAGAGATTCTTTCGATGTTACAACAGATTTGCTCAATCAGATAAAGGTCTGGATTTTTAGCTGGCCAAATTACATAATTTTTATGTCACCAGATGTTTTTCCGATTGAGATAATTCTTGCACAACACAGAAGTGTGTTTAAGGTCATTATCGTGTTGCACTGAAAAAAATTGAGACTTTGGATCAAAATTATAAAAATTGCTTCAACTTGTTATAGCTAATTTTTTTTAGTTTTTCTCAATTGAAAAAAATTACCTCTGTAAAGGTAATTCACATTGTTTTTGTTTATCAACTATATTAAGGTCTAGGCTCATCAACATTATGAAGCAATGAAATGAAGTCAATAGACTACTGGAACGCACTGAATGACCAGGTTATCCTATCAATGAATTTTTTAATCGCTGACAGTTTACACATAGTCCAGGATGAGTAAGCCAAGATTCATCAGGCTTCAGTTGTGTGGCTCAGAGCAATAATGGCTTATGCCACTGTTGGAGCTTTGAGACATTTGACTTTTTCAAATTTTGTGAACCATTCATATAATGTGCAAACTATCAGTTTTTATGCATATTTCTGCAAATACAAAAGACTCTATCTTTTTTTTAGAGGTGGTAATCAATGATCAGAATGGCAAAAAAGTACTAAACTCTAAGAATGATTTAACAGCAACAAAAACATCACATACTTAAAGTAATAGTAGAAATATTAAATAGTTACTAACTACCATTTACTATCTTGCACTGTGGACTAAGGAGTGATCTGATCAGTGGCGGGTCTAGAACTGGGGATTGGGATGGCACAGACACATCCCTTTTAGTCCTGGAAAGTTCTCAATCATTTTCTTTTATTGATGCGTTTACTGATTATTGTGATTGGCAACTGAAAACATGGTTTCTCTCCATATGCAATCTAACAATGATGAAACCATGGGCTAAATTCAGTACAGAAAAATAATTTACTTATTAATTGGCCAATGCTTTGCGTTGATTGAACTGGTCTGTGTTCCAGTGAAATATCGCCTTTCATTCTCGGTATTGCATGGGCTGATAAAAAAAAAGTGGCACTCAGCAGTTAAATGAGCTATAAAAAGCCTGCGGCTCACGCTATTTGCGTGAGAGTCGACAGGTATGCAGTTTTGAACAAAGATAATTTAAATACAGCAAATACTCGTCCAGATGAAGGATTGTCATCTTACCTAATTGGGGAGAACAAGCAGCACCTGTTCAGTGCAGAGTCTTCTTGGAGTGATCTTTTTGTTAATTATGAAAATGACTAAGAACAGGCCAGGACGATTGTTTTGAACGGATGTTTTGTGCACCCAATTCTCAGTTCTGGCTTCGCCACTGTAGCCTACTGAATTTAGCCCATGATTTCATCGCTGTTAGATCGCATATGGAGAGAACCCTGTCTTCAGTTGCCAATTACAATAACTGGAAAACGCGTCAATAAAGGAAAATGACTGAGAACTTTCCAGGACTAAAAGCGGTCTGTGCCACCCCAATTCCAAGTTCTAGACCCGCCACCGGACCTGATTGGTTGAAAAGTTTAAATGCCAACCATGGCTTGTGGCATAAGCCATTATTGCCCAGAGTCAGTAACAAAGACTGATTGACAGTGTTTACAACATGCGATATAGAGGCTTTGGCGTAAGCCACATAGCTTAGGTATTTCATGGGCATGTAGCTGGAGGGAGTAAGAGTATGATTCCAGCAAAAAACAATGTTATCTAATATTGTGGCATACGCTGTTATTGCTCTGAGCCACACAATTGTGAAACACGAGGAGTCGTTTTCACACATGAATTGGCCACAACAGAGTCCTGACCTTAACCCGTTGAACATCTGTAGGATGTGCTGGAGAAGGATTTATGGAGGGGTTTGACTCCCTATCATCATAAATACAAGATCTCAGCCAAAAATTGTTGCTATTTTGCTGGAAAATAAGTCTGATAACATTGCATAAGATTGTCAAAACAATGCCAGGACTAATGCACGCCATGATCAAAAGCGAAAGGCAGTCCAAAAATATGTTAGAGTGTGAGACTGTTTTTTTTCTGGGCAGTGTACGTCTACATCATGCTGAAACATACTTGCATACTGTTAGGTAGTGC
Source organism: Gymnothorax reevesii (assembly GCA_029721435.1). Lineage (NCBI taxonomy): Eukaryota > Metazoa > Chordata > Actinopteri > Anguilliformes > Muraenidae > Gymnothorax > Gymnothorax reevesii. The sequence goes on along the minus strand of CM056582.1, from coordinate 61,930,904 downwards.
GGAAGCTGAGAATAGTTTGGTTTTGCGCGTTGCCATGTCTAAAGGATGCTGTTTTCTCCAGTGCGATGGCAAATTCCCTTTGTATGGACTTTAAAAGGAAGATGATGTGAAGAAAATGTGGTTAAAATTCATTTTCCAAATCTTTTAATTGTGATCCCTTTCTTTTACGGACCTCTGGTTCCTGAACCATGGTTGGCCTATCACAGTTGAGTAAGCTCTGAGGGAGGGGGCCATAACCCCTTAAACTCAAGCTTTTTCACTGAAGTTTTGCCCTGAGTAGATTCAACATTAAAAAAGCATTTTGGTACTGAGGGGCAATGTCATATGCATATTCTGTATCTGCTGGTTGAAGCGCTCCACTGATGGTATATCACACTTATACTGAAAGAAATATTCAAACCCATAATGCCTTGTTTTATGGCTACAACATTACGTCGAACGGAAAATATCTAGATCTTGTTCATCATTTTATAAACATTTTCCTGTGATGCAACGGGACATATTTGGGATTGTTGGAAACCATTGGATATCCACTAGAATTTAAAATTGGCCTGAAGTTCCACAGGTTTGAATACAGCAGCTGCATTTGACAGAACCATATATGGGTCTGTAAGTTTTATTGGTTTAAGTAGACTGGCCATGAAATGCGATTGTTTGTAAATAGAACACAAAAAATATCGATACTGAGTTTTTCTCGCTATCAATTTGAACCTGTGACTTCAGAGTGACAGGCTGCTTCAAAAAGGATGAACTGAAAGGCTTGTGGTCCTGAACTTCAGCAGGGATACTTTTCTCTTGTAACATTAAGTCAATAGTTCATGTAATCACTCTAGCCCCTGGGCAGAAGTTTAAACGGGAGATGTTGCTGTCGGCAGTGTTATTTACAGCCTTTGCTTTGCCTTACCCTATATTGCAACAGGAGCTGAGATAAGCCATACATGTAATATGCTACACATCTATGGTTAGATGAAAACGAAACTGCATGCTTGAATGATAGATATTAATCAGGCACAGCCCTGGCTGTATATAGTCTGAAAACCTATACGCACTCTGTTTCAAAGCTCAAAAGGCTCAGTAATTATCTTTTCTGTCTTTTATACTCAGAAGTGCTCCTTACTGTCTTGTCATAGGATACACAGTTATGTATTAAATTACGTCCTTGGCTGCGTTACTGTAATTGAATCAACAGCAGATAGATGCACTCAAGTTTATGTGAAAATGTGCACCTTGATTTGAATTTCGGCCAGACATTTCCAGGATAGAATCACCCCCTTTGAGTTATTAATGTGGTGGCAGCAGCACTGTCCTGTAGCCATCGAGTGATGGGGCTACTGCATATTTAATTGTATTTTTAACAGAATGCACATTCTTTCAGTAGGGGATTGTGATCTGTCATTTTGATTCATTTACTTTGGCTGAAGAGCAAAATAGAGCCTGTATTCATATCATATTCCCAGGCACGTAATAATGACTTCAGCGAAGCCGGTTTATTGCCACAATTGGTCCTATATGGGTGCCACAGTGCAGCATTGATGTCATTGAATTGAATACATTTGTAAGCCCACTGGACCAGTCCATTTGGGACACAATTTTGCCCAGCTTTTATTGAATTTGAATGAATGGTTTGGTTATTATCAAGCTTCCCTCACTGCAGATCCACAGACTTTTTATTTTCATTTCAAATATTTGTGAATATATATTCTCATAAATAGCTTTCATGTTGCAAAGATGCATTATAAAATGACTCCTGTTTAAGTTATAGATTAATGTGCTAGTTACAACCCACCCAAAACAGTGAGAGTGAAACACAACACGTACACAACAACAAAACACAACAACTTTCACTAAGTCTTGAGATCAGAGTATTTGGAGCATTTCTCTATGTGCTCTTCAGAAAAGAGGGAGAAATGAGGCATGATTTTCCGAAATATCTAAATGAATCGGCGTAAATTGAGAAAAAAAAAATCTCAAAGAACTTCTTCTTGAAAAGTTCACTCATGTGATACAGGACGGGGCTGTGCGTGTAATAAAGTGTAAAGAAATGTTCCAATACAATACTATATTATTGGGATGTGCTTACACCATCATCCAAAATTTAACTAAAAATACTGGACTGAGCATGTTTTGTAAATGCAGTCCTGAAATGTCCTTACTAGGATGCCTGCAGTAGGTTTTGTGCCAGCCGCGATCACGAGCAGCCGCATCAAAAGTTCTGAGTATAGAGCAGGGGTGGCCATGCCTGGTCCTGGAGTGCCGCAGTGTCTGCTGGTTTTTTGGTGTTACTCAGCTCTTGATTGATGAATTAAAGCAACTGATTAACTTATCTCATTTGGTGTCTTGGGATTAAATTCGGTGGAGAAAACCAAAGTCAGCGCACCCTGTGGCTCTCCCAGACCAGGTTTAGCCACCTCTGGTGTGGAGGGAGGGCTCTGACCTAACTCACACCTTGTAAGTACATATTATGTTTGCGCCCATTCTGAGGTGACCTCTCCGCCCAATCCAGTGGCCATTTCTCTTGAGCCAGCACTTCTTGGGCCAAGACCGCATTCCTTCGGACTGTTTCCAAGAATGAGAGCTGCTGACCTTTCTGTAGCACCTCCTCCTGAATACAAACATCCAGCAAAGAGTGGAGAAATGCTACACACTGCCCTGCTTCCACATCAGTTCTGACCAGTCAAGTGAGCAGAGCTGTCCTAAAAGCACACCACTTTGCTTTCCTCAGGAACGTGTGCCGCTCTCTCGGCTGTTTGGCAATGAAAGTTATGCCACGGATGTCCAGGATCAGTTACTAACGTTTAAGTTTTGTGTTTGTAAATTACCGTATGGTATCAGCTGTTATAGCTTTTCTTTAGTAACACATGTTGACCCTTTGTGGTCCATATGTACAGTACCATTCAAAAGTTTGTGAACATCTATTTCCAAGCAATCCAAAATTTATGTTATCACATTTTATTTTACAAAAACAAGGTGAAACTCAGCAAAAAGCCGTCACTTGCAGTAGTAACTGGTGAGTCTGTGGAAGTCATATGATTCTGAAATTTCACACGAACATGACTGTAGAAATGTTGGGCCTTACTTCTCCATCCCGTTCATCCCAAACTCCCTTGATTTCTCCGTTTGAAAGAATTTTTGAGGTCCATTTATGAGCAAATTTTTGTGTGAAGTAAAATATTTTGAATTATATTATGCCTGAATAACCATGCTATCGCCTGCCAGAGTTTGGAATTGGAAACTGAGGAGTTTCATGGTGGAGCTTATTTGCTGTTTGTATGAATGAGAAGGTAACCTGGCCAGGGGCATTCTTCACTTGAGCTTCACTGAAGCTGAATTCAAGATTGCTGTTTGCTGTCTCTCCTGTCACTGATAGTTGTTTTTCACAGCTTAGTTTGGTCAGGCTACTTGGCTTCACACGAGATTTGTAAAGTACAGGGCCCACACTGACAGTTTCCTTTGTTACCATGATATTAGTAATTGAATGCTGTGCAGAAGCCAGACTAATGTTTTAATCTGATTATTGCATCTAGAAGTGACTCACGCACTTTATATGTAATAGCCAAACCAAATCATGAACGAAATAACACCACAACACCTGCCATTTTACATCTTATCATCATTCCATGTAAACAGCATGTTTCTAAAATTGGCATTTTTAGGATTTTTCTGGATTTTCTCTGGTATAAAAGGCTGACTCGTAAAAACATCATGGTTAAAGCAGCTACATACTGTATGTGATTGATGTAAAAATGGATGCAAAAAATAAACGTCAATGTACAAGTCCAAAGCCAGCCTTTATATGCAAAACTGTGAAGCTCTGTTCACGAATTCCACTGCAGCTCTAAGTGGATGCCATTTCCAGTTCAGTTGAGAAAGACAGATAGGAAATAATGGCCACTTTGCTGCATATTCTCTCTGAAGCATTTGCGTTGCCCAGGCGCCCTGGACAGTTCCAGACCGTCTCTGGAATTTTCCATGAGACTGCTGGGTAGGGGCAGCTCAGCCATGTTTTGGTATCCACTGCCCTAATTATGAGGCCCCCGATTATGCAGCCAAGGATTACGTGACTCTTTACCCAAAATGAACGGTTTCACCTGATACTGGTCAGGCATAGCCATGCCAGACTACTACACTACCATGCTTTATGGTTTTAATGCACCTTCCTGTGAAACATAGGGGAAAAAAATAACCTTTTAAAGAAGCCCCCCCCCCATTATAAAATAATGGCTCGTAATTTACTTGCTACTTGTTATGATGTGAGATACATTCTGTAAATTCACAACTCTGGCCCACTGTTGTAATTATCTCTGACCTGTAGTGATCTCTGGCTATGTTCAGTGTACTTCTGACCTGTTTTTGTATGCGTGTCATTGTGGGAATGCGTTTCTATGTGTGTGAATTATCTATGCTCCATGGTCCTCAGTCATAAACCCTCCCATCTTGACTTGAAACAAGGTAGTGGGCGTCTGGAAGGATGATGACTCAACGTGGTTTGACTGATGTAGTGCGTATCTCTGCGAACTGCTTAAGGTTAAGGTAAACTGCTTAACTGTTTGTGGTGCCCCTCTTGGTATTCTCTCTGGAAGGCCAGGGGAGGCAAATTTCCCAGACATGTGGCAAACCTCTCTGAACTGTCTGGCTGTCACACAGGGCCGATGTGCTTGGACTGAAAGCTGGGAATTCGACCTCTCATGAGTTTTGTCCTCTATGGCAGCCGGTGGTTCAGCGGTCACCTTCAGGCTCTCAAAGTGGTATTTCTGCCTATAGTTTGGCATAAATGAAAAGGCAGACTGGAACCTATAACCATCATTTGGCAGTTGAGGGTATGCTGGATCATCTGGTTGCCTATTTATCTCACTGGCACTGTCAGGAGGGCTCTGATACGACAGAGCTGAACCAAATGGGACAGGGCTAAATATAGACTCTACCATCGTCCTCTCCTCACCTCTGTTGAGCAGTATTTTTTGGATTTCAGACTTTGGTTGCATGTTCCTCAGCTTTTCTCAGATCAGCATCAAGATATATCACTATTCAATCTGCTCCAGTTATGTGACTGAAGCTAAGCAGGTGTGGGCTTGGTTAGTATTTGGATGGGAAACCACCTGGAAAAACTAAGTTACTGCTGGAAGAGGTGTTGGTGGATCAGGAAGAGGACCTTCATTATACAAAACAATGTTCAAAGAGGAATTCATGGTGGACCGAGGAATATATTGGTGATGTATTCTGTGGCTCATTTTCAGCTCACTTGTGAGCTATTGCCATGGTACAGCATCCGTCGTCCATCAGCTTCTCAAGTTCTACTCTGTAGATTTGGCTCAAACTTGGTTTAAATGTTCCTCTCATGCTCCTTACTAAGTATTGTTGTATTTTCGGAATGCAATATGGCTACCCTGGTCTCTGATTGGCTGGCACATTTTCAACTTCTTCTCTAGTTTCACTGGTCAGATTTGGATTACACTTGATGCGCTTCTTTGTGTCATGGTCTTGACTAAGAGTTGTAATTTTTGGCTTGATTCTAGGTCCAGTATGGTCACCCTCGCAACTGATTGGCTGACACATTTTCAACTTCTTAAGTGTAACAAGGCAGATTTGGATCAGATTGGTACAAATGTTGATTTTATGACCCTGACCAAATGTGGTTTTTTTGGCTTTGTTGAAAATTCAATAATCGGATGATGCATGTTCAGCTTCCTCTCTAGTTCCATTGGTCAGTTTTTGATCAGATGTGGTCCAAATATTTGTCTCATGGCCTTGACTAAGAGTTGTTATTTTTAGGTTGATGTAGGATCCAGAATGGCTACTCTAACCTCTGATTGGCTGACAAATTTGCGACATCTTTCCACTTGGTAGATAGGGACCAAACTTGTTACAAATGTGCACCTCTAAGCCCTGACTAAGTGTTGTGATATATTGGGTGGATATAGAATCCAGTATAGTTGTCCTGGTATCTAATTGGCTGAAGCATTTTTCACTTCTTAAGTTGCAGCGGGTTCATTTGGATCAAACTTGCTAAGTCTTCAAAGTCATGGTCCACATGAATGTTAAATTTTGATATTGTTTGAGTGCATGGGTTTGTATGGAACTCCTAAGACTGACTCACAATGTTTCCTATTACAGTAACTTCACACCAAGTTAATGGTGCATTTAATGCCAGTACATCTGATTGTTTACAGTGTAACATATCTGAAGTATTTGCTGTAGAAGATAAGATGACTAGGTTGGCATGTCGTACACTGCGTTGAAGTCTACTTTACAGTACTGATTTATTTCAGGTAGGCCTTTTTTAAGTGGCTAACGTGTTTTGCTGCCGGCCAGTCCATGGTAGTGTATTGCTCTCATTACGAACTGGGAGCTTGCTGACCAAAATCTAGAGCAAGTAATGCACTAATTAGGGATAAGTATCTCATACAGCTGCATCTAAAAAAAAGCTAAATTATACCTTGCAACAAAATAGTTGTCATAGCTAGAGTATTTTTTACATACTTACGTAACATAGCTGGAGGGAAAGTTTACACTGTTCAGCGGCTTAGTTAGCATGTGACAAGTGACTTGTGCTTCGGCTCAAATTTTAGAAATTTTAGAACTTTAAATATAGGCCTACTGAAAACTCCCGTTTCAGCAATAAATACACTTAATACCTTTTATTAAATTTCTTTTAAAGTCTGGACATTGCCCATTGTACTGGTTGGCTGAGCCATTCAACTGTGCGGCAGTAATGTTTTTCCTTATTTGGACCCCTGTAGCAATTGAGTCACTTATTCAGAACATCTAAAATCTGGTACTTATATTTGTGGTTGAAGATGTATCCCGCATGATAAAGATTATATCCTTTGTCAGTTTTTGATCTTTTTTTTTTATAAATGACCGTTGATGATTCCTGTGATATCGTTGACACAAATTTTAGGAATTTTATGTGGAGATGTACTGAAGTCAATTTTAGCATGCTGTCTGATGTCAGCCATCAGTTTGAATGCTCTGTTTACCCTCCAAAGGTGAAGCTAAAATATGTCATAAAGCCCTGTGTAAAAAAAAAAAACTATTGTGCTTTTTTGGGAAAGTACATGGTCTTTGGGGCTCTGGTCCTTCCATGTGTTAGGTTTTTCATACCGCCGTCTTCTCAAATCCATCTCACCTCACTCGGAGCTCAGTCTTTACAACCCAGAAATACAAAGGGCAAATACTAGAACAGTGCTGCTCTGTTTCCTTGGCTTTTGGCAAAGCTTGTGCATCTGCAGCTGTGCTCTCGTCTTCTCGTGCTGAGATAACAACAGGAGGGTGCATCGATCTGTCAGCAAACAACCACTGCTGTAAAGCATCCATACATCAGCATGCACTGCAGTGAAGAGTCACACCATTTTTTCAATGGTAAGTTTCTCTGAAGATTACATGATATATCTGAACTTTTTTTCTCTTATGGGAAAAAACTGAACTGTTGTTTTGTCATTCACATTTTAATGAAACAACAAGTAATTTAAACGAGAATTCTGGTGTGAAATTGACTTGGGGTGTATTGAAACATGATAATGAGTAATAACTATTGTCGAATACCCCACCTCTGTACGCACGCAACTTTGGGGTATTCGACAATAGTTATTACTCATTATCATGTTTCAATACACCCCAAGTCAATGTCACACCGGAATTCTCCTTTAACTCTTTAGGGAGTAGGCTCAGAAATGGGTGAATAGACATAAGTGTGAGTGAGTCAGCGCTGTGGAATTCCCACAAATGGTAAGTCCAACTGTGATCAATCTTAGTGATGTGAGCGAAAACTCATCACATTGGCTTCACCATCAGTATAATTTCCTCTCAGTTATGCCAAAAGCTGGAAATATCTGAGAGGTGAGGGAACGTGTGTTGTCTTACCATCATGCTGGACTTAGAGTAATTTAAAGCATAATATAATTATCTGACTCCATATAAAATTGAACTAAACCTTCCTCCACAGTAACACTGACCCACTGAAGGCTGCATATGATGAAGGCTGCACCTGATTGTGGTGTGGCACTGTAAGGGTGTGATCCACCTGTGCAGATTTTGATGTGCCCCTCGATGGCACAGTGTGCAGTAACACAATTACAAACCCCAATTCCAATGAAGTTGGGACATTGTGTAAAACGTGAATTAAAACAGAATACATTGATTTGCAAATCATTTTCAACCTATACTCAATTGAATACATGACAAAGACAAGTTTTGTAAATGTATTTGCGACAGCACTGCGTTCAGGCGAGTGACGCCAAGGTCTCATATCTTATTACCCGTGTTATGTCAGAACTGAGAATCCATAATTGTGCTGTGGATAGTTATTAGTCAAAGAGGAATGCCTCATTATGGTTCATATAACTCATTGTACAAGTCTATGAATTACAAAATGTGGTAAGAAAAATGACTACATGTGAATGTTGCACAAAAGCCGTGTTAGATAATCTCTCCAAACTATTCCACTTTTCCACCAGTATAGCCAAAGATCAGGCAAAAGACCAAGTCATCAAATTGAGATATACATAGAGGGAAACAGTAACATTAATAATCCAACTTGTCTAATCTCTGCATGTTTTGCAGGACATGGTTAACCTTTGTAGCACTGCACATTGTTGACGCCAGTTATAAAACAACTACATTGCTCCTACGAAGAATTATTCTCACAAAACATTGTAGAATGGAATGTGTGTTGCAGACCTTCTTCGTTTGTTTATGAGGAACCTGCAGATACAGCAGAGAGTTGTGGGCAATGGGGCCACCTGACCACACAAGTGTCTCTATTCACTCCTCCATGTTGGCTCAGTAAACACAGTCGTGTTTCCTTTTTGGGGACTGACAGGGATGCACTACTATAAACACCCTGCATTATGTATCTAAATAGTGCATCAGCTTTGGACCTTTGTTTAGCTTGTCCAGAGTACTGAGCATGGAGGGAGTGCCTCCGAACCCCATTCCTGGATTTATGTGCATTTATCAGCAAAACTTTTGTCCCTTAAATACAGATCACTTTTGGTATTTTAGTAACTGCATGGTGCTTAATATGGAAGGAAAAACAAACAAATTCATTACGCCTAGACAACGGCTTGGAGAGTTATAGACCGTTACATGCAGTCCTGGGTGAGATGTATTTCAAAAGGCATGGCCGAATGAGTTATCATTTCACCCCGGCAGGAAGCACACTCGAAGAGAGGCACGGTAGATTCCTGTCTGGTATGTCTCTATTCAATCACAAATTTCCACAAGCCAGAGGAGGAGGAGGCAGAGAATGAAAGGAAACATTTCTTATGGTGGTCATGACAAACATTTGTGTGTCTTAGCGTCTTTTTGCCTTTGAATTAAGCCGGGAAAATGAGGCCTCACATATCCATTTAAATTTTATACGCCAGAATTCAGACACATACAGCTCCAGTCACCATTTCACTATCCAGTAACAAAAGGCCTTTTTACTAGTGATTAGTGAATATAGCACATTCTGTGTCACATTGACAGTCCTTCTTATAGTCAGGAAATTCTTTTTAGCGTCACTGAAAAATTAGTTTCAACTGGGCTCTGCAGTTACCATTTGAACTCTCAGAGAGACCTCTCACAGGAGACGGGAAACACATGTGCCAACCAAACTATTTCTGGCCTTAGCCGTGTAACCCTAAGCTTGGCATATATGTTTTAGGAGTATAAATAACCAGATTTTCTCCAGGGAGGTGTCTGTTGACTTGGAGGAAGCTGCCATAGAGGGTCCGACGCTTCTAATAATTATAAGCAATTACCTTTGTCATCCTGAACATACTGGTTTTAGGTTAAATCCTATAATCGGCAGCTGATTCGGACCCAATTAATCGGCTACTGAAATACTGTGTAATAACATAAACCGTCAGATCCGGTGGCTCTGCAGAATGAGGATTGATTACCACTGGATTACTGGCACAAGAATCATCTCTTGGCTACTGCAAAACTGATGGTGGACATTACATATAACATGGCAGTTGTTTACTTCATTGTTACAAGATCTCTCATAAAAGTTTTATTTATGCATGCCTTCAGTAGAGGTAATGTGCACTCATTGGCCACATTACTTGGTACACCTTTCTAGTGCTAGCTAGTGCACCCTTTTGCCCCCAGAATAGGCTGAAGTCTTCATGGAATAGATTCAACAAGTTGTTGGAGACTTTCCTGGTCCATTTTGACCTGATAGCATCACATAGTTAAAGCAGATTGGTCGCCTGCACATTCATGCTGGGGATCTTCCTTTCCACCACATTCTAACAGAGCGACATGATTGGATTGTGATCTGGCCAGTGTCACTGGATTACACTGGTCCTGGAACTAGCTAGAGATGTGCTTTGTGATCGACATATTTTCCGGCAGGAACTATCCATTGGCATACGGATAGACCGGGACTTTAGCAATGCACATGATTAGCAAAAATACCTAGGTAAGCAATAGCATTTAAGTGTTCTTAGTTGGTATTAAGAGGCCCGATGCATGCCAAGAAACTGTTCCCGGCTTCATTATGCTACCAACACCTTAAACCGCTGCCAGAAGGCGGCAGAAAGCACGGGCAACAAATTCTGACCCATTTATCGGGGCCAAATCAAGAAATGGGTGGAGATGGCCATTGGACACCTAAATTTTATCTCCACCTACCCAAGTGATTGACTGTGCTCTGCGAATTTTGAATCTGGTAATTAAGTAATTTGCTGTGCCCCTGTGCTGTTCACCCTGCTTGATAGGAAGATCAACAATTTTATTTTGATTTGTTGGTTTGACAGTAGAAAACAGCATAAACAGAGAACTTAAGGCCAATGTCTTTTCTACAGCACATTTGTCTTAGCCAGAGAGATTAGCTTGTTGCAAAAGGCTCCTGGAACAAATGCAATTTGATTTGAAAATAGTGACCAAATCTATGAATATATTTTTATTATTTTCCATCAGTTCTTTTGAAATTATTTTTCGTGCTGTTATGCTGAATTGGAGATCTGCTGGTACTAGTTTTAGATTAGCTAGCTAAAAGACATTAACTTGCAAGCACAGTGGGCCTTGACATGTTATTTTGAGTAGCTGTTTGACCATTGGTTAATTTCAACATGTTTTTGCTCATCATCTGCAAAAATGGCATTATACTTATATTAAACTGTTTAAGCATGATCAAAGGTATTTTGAATGAGGAAGACCTTAGCGCCCAAAATGGTGCTGATACATAAATACAGGGAAAAGCTAATGCAAAAGGGAAGTTAAATCAGGTGCGCAGGCTTTAGGGAATGTGGCAGGGGTGTGGTTACAAACAAGGGAATCAGTAAATGAGTTTTTAACTCGCCGGAAGGTGTCATAAAGACAAATGCTGGTTAAGTTAGTTTGCAATCAATCCATTTTGAAAATCAAACCATTTTGAGGTGGTACACCTGACTGGACCAACAAAACCGGAGAATGACTCAACAATAGTACTTACAGATAAAATCCTTAAAATTTGAATAAACTTGGGGTGCCCCTGTGGCACATCGGTCTCAGCGCACACACCATAGAACTGTGTCCTTCCCGCAGCGACCAGGGTTCAATTTTGGCTCTGGTCATTTGCTGCATGTCTTCCCCGCTCTTCTCCCCAGAAATTTTTCCTGTCTCTCTACTGACTGTCTATCTAATAAATGTGAAAATTCCAAAAAAAATTCTCTTTAAAAAAAAAAAAAAATTTGAATAAACTTAAAGTTTATTCTATGATGCTGATCCTTTATTTAATACATATTCGTAATGTTATAGGCCTGTATTCAGAAACGACACTCACACTTACCCTCCACTCACCATATAGTGAGTACAATTCAAATGCAACTGGAGTGTGAGAAAGAGATTGACCGACCACTAACCTAGGGATCAGTCCCACTCCTTGCCAGTTGCCATTCATAAATGCCACTCGAGCATAACTGACAGTAGTGGGCACTGGGTACCACAGGCGGTGTGTCCGCTGCTGCAAAGGGACGCTCAATCCTCACCCTTGAGTGCTGAATGACCTAAACCTGACGCAGTTTACTTTTCTTGATTAGGAAGTTTCTCAGACAAATTGGTAAAACGACAATCAAATTTATGTTTAATAACGTTGTTACACATTGCTTCGCAAAATTGAGGCATTTCTTTTGCACATAAATGACGATGTAAATATCAGCATGTCTTCATAAATTCTGTGGTCGAGTGGCTCGCGAAAGGCGCAGGACAGCCCGTGAGGCTCACTAAGCAACAAGCTGTGAAATGTGCGAGACATTTCCCTCTACATTCAGCAATTAATGTAGAAAAGGATGGATTCTCGTGACTGTCCAATCATTATTTTTAAGGGATAGTTTTGAGTTTCCCCTATTGCCAGTTCACCAGTAGCCACTGGTGGGTACACAAATGCTAACCTTGAGTTCACCACAGTGCAGTTCGTAAAAACACTGAAACCTGGTGGTCAATTAGTAAGTTACCGGCATCGTTATTATCATTATAGTTAAAATTTGCATAGTTGCGACTGCATCGAGCAGGTGGCTGTAAATGATTCAGAGTTTCCAATGTTTGTAACCACCTGAAAGCCATGACAATGAAATACCGGCGCAAGTTTGTGCGGCTCAAGGGTGGTGTTCCCTGCACTCAACCTTCACTCAGAAAGAGAAACTATTTTCAGTGTGAGTGAGGTGTCTGAAAGCCAATGAGTGTTGGGGCAACCTCTGACTCATTTAGTATAACCTGACACTGACTAAGTTTTAGTACGCGCTCACACTCAATAAGTGTGAGTGTCGTTTCTGAATACGGGCAATAATATTACTTGTCCATACTCAACCTCTGAAAACTTTCTCAACATAAGATACAGGGGTTTTGCTGTAATCCAAGAATGTGATTTTGTGAACATGATTTCCTCTCTGAACAGCTTCTCCCGAGATCTTTGCGAGATCTGGGCAAAACCTGACGTCAGGTTGTGCCGTCCAATTAGTACAGACCTAGTCCTGCCCACACCAAAAACTGGTCTAGCAGGCACTAACAATGGCAGATCATACTATGCCTTAGTAGCGTCGAAACTTTTGGAAATACAAAGCGGACCGCAGATCATTTGAGGTGCAGTTTTGTCAGTATCTCTCCCAAAGCTGCTTGTCCGTTAACTTTTGGACGCAAAGAAAAACACTTATTTCTCTTCCAAAAGAGGATGCCACCAGAAATCAGTGGCTAGCTTATTTGTTTGCTGACAGCAAACAGCCACGGCCAAAGGGAACGTTAGCTGCTTGTGCTCAGCAAAGACAGCTTTATCAAAAAAGGATAATTTGACTCAGGATAAGCATTTCAGCTACTTCTCAAACCTGAAGCAGCTGCATCGATCTAGCGCTCGGAGCCACAAACTGTAAGTAACTATATAACAGAAAATAATGCGAGTAAAGCTAACGTGTTACAGGTGGCTAGCAGGACCGCTAGCAATAGTTAGCCCTAACAACTGGCTTCAAAGGCAGGCTCTGTAAAATATCTGAAGATAAAGCCTGTATCAGTCGCGACTGTCTGTGACTCACAGACACAGAAGCTGTAAGTTGCTTTTACTGCATAAGCTAACCTGACGTGATAGCCAGTTGATTGTGGCTGAAGCACAGCTGCTAACGTAGCCAAGTTATTATTGCTAATGTTTGTGTCCTAAATATGCAAGAGCGATATCAGGGGAAATTCTATAGAAGGTGTGTGAACATAAACCTCATTTGAAGCTAACTTTTAATACTTGTTTGTAATTTGGATGCTTGGTACAACTGTTCACAGTAACAGAACTTGCTGTCTGTAAAACCTGTATTGCAAGGGTTTGTCTCTGTGCTTATGACCGCTTGGTTACCAGCTACTGCATGTTAGTTTGCGTGCTGCCGTGCTGATTAAAAATGCTCCTAGTTAACTTCTATCCAGTAATTCTGATTGGTATGCTTGTGTTATTTCGGTAAGCATCACTGTGGCAGTTTCATCATAACATTGCCCGATTGTAGCCACTACAGTCAGTGATCGCTTCACTTATCCATGACTCGGATCAGCTGGATACTTCACAAATCTCTGAGCAAGCTCTCTGGTGCTACCGTGAAAGCAATGCGAAACGCAGAAGATCTACCATGTCTGGTATAACAAATGATTTCCCTGCTCTACCTTGACATAATTTCATCCCCCTTTAGAAATTGTTGTGGCTAATAAAAAGCCGAAAAAGGCGGAGATTAAATAGGTAATTCTTTCCTGTAGAAGTGATCAATTTGCTAGCTCCACATAAGGAACTTGTCCGCGCAAACGGAACTTACGGTCTGCAAAACCTGTATTATGTTCATTGTTACGACCCGGGCTAGGGCAGGCAGCAACAGGTAGAGAAAGTAAGGGAAGGACGGGCGGGGAGAACTGTAAAAGGCACAAATAGCACGCTGCTCAGTTACTCTGGTCCCTAACTGCCTATCTAGAGCTAAACTAATCCTGCGGCTAATCTTCAAAGGTTCGTCAGGCTCGGGGCAGCTTTTAAGCACTGAGCTCCTGAACTCTCTGTCCACAAATAAAGACTGAGGGAACGAATAGTGTACCCCCTATGGAAACAAGTTTCCTCCCAGAATCACCTTCAGAAATAATAAAAGAAAAATAACAAAGCAAAATAACAAAGTAGTGCCCTGATGGAAGGACTGTGAGATCCAGCTGGAAGCACGCTAACTAACCAGAGTAAACCTAACAGCATACAAAAGGAGCAAGACGAGAGGGGTAGTCAGATACAGAAACCGAGGTCCAACACCAGGAATTCACCGAGCAACCAAACCAAAACGCAAGGGCGAGAATTCAACAAATGGGACTTGAGGCTAGGGGTCAACCACCTCAATTCAAACGAACCAAATAAAGGGCACGGCGAGAATCGTAAATCCAAAGGCAATCCGAGTCAACACAGAAGCCAGTAAAATACTCACAGGCCGTGATCGCTAAGTACAGATCGGAAGAGCTAGTCTCCGAGGTTTGACACCAGACCACGCTTTTTCAAGGGGTGAACCGGGAACGGAAGGATCAGACCTCAGGCGAACCAAAAAAAAAAAAACAAAGATAACAGATTCACAAATGTACGACAAGGGTCATAACATCATAACATAACTGAGCTCTCTCTAGCTGTCGTGTACTATCCATAAAACTGCTTTCACATCGGACACGAAACATATTTTTCGCGTGACAGATTAACTACATTCAAAGTCAATGCAAAGATGCCAATACAGGCGTTATGGGCGCGTTATGCAGCTTTCACACCGGATGCAAAACAAATTTTTCACGCGACTGATTACATTCAGTCAATGCAAAAATGCGAATACATGCATTATGGGCACGTCAAGCCGCTTTCACACCGGATGCGAAACAAATTTTTCGCGCGACAGATTACATTCAAAGTCATGACCGCTTATCAGCTACTGCATGTTAGTTTGCATGCTCTGCTAATTAAAAATGCTCCTGGTTAACTTATATGCTGCCATTACGATCGGTATGCTTGTGTTACTTCAGTAAGCATCAATGTGACAGTTTTAGCATAACGTTGCCTGATTGTAGCCACTACAGTTGAAGCTAACCGGAGAGGTGCTGTATGTGTCGGCTAAGTTGGGCTGCAGTTAGACCAGACGTAGGCCTGGGGTGCGTTTTTGGGTGCTTGTGAAACGATCGCTTTACTTATCCATGACCGGGGTCTGCCTGATACACCTCCAATGTCTTAGCAAGCTCTCTGATGCTACCGGTGAAAGCAATCGGGAAGCGCACAGGCTATAACGTGTTCGGTATAACAAATGATTTCTCTGCATTGCCATCGATTGAATATTAAATTCTTTCCTGTTAAAGTGCTCGATTTGCTAGCTCCACTTAAACAACGATTCAAACAAACGGTCGACAAAACCTGTATTATGTTAATGACATAACCGGAGCTCTATCTAGCTCTCGCACACAATCCAAAACATTCCCATTCTCTGCGAGGAAATGCTTGTCATTCCGACGCAATAAGTAAACTATTACCTTTGTCAATTTCCGAAAAAGCAGTTTAGCCCGGATCTTTCGCCCCTCCGTCATATACCAGCGCAGAAGCTGTTCATTTCTCCACGCTAACAACACACCACAGCTATGCACACGAACCAGCAGGTCCAAATACACACCGAAGCAGTCCATAAGCTGTTGGTCCACTTTTAGCTGCTCCTCACTGTCCATGTTTCCCTCAAAACTCAGACCCACTGGATTTCTACGGTCTCCGGTCTACCCTTGGGCATGTCGACCCGTTCAACAAATGTGTCTATATGAGGTGGATTCTAGCTTTCCCAGCATACTAGCTATACAGAAGAAAAATCGCTGTACTCACCACTGTTGCCTTAGCAAACTGTAACCGATAGCAAATTTTTGCTTGAGCTTCCACTTTCGCACTGCGTCCTCCACTTTTGCCGCTGCGTTTATTAGACTAAGTTCATTTCATTAGATCTATACACATGTACTGCCTTAGATAGCGGAATTTCCCGGCCGATTCCGTATCAGTTGGCAGACTCGTCTCACATTTCACTCTGGGGAAACTGACCCAGAAAACTGCGTTCTGCAACCTCGTCCCGCCTAGATCCGCCCTCCACAGAGCTGGCCAGTTAGAAGAAAGTGGGCGCATAGGGAGTGGGGGCCATAGCAGAAGAGCCACCGCAATGAGGCGTTTCAGGCAGAGGCTACAATGGACTATAAATAGGTTTTTTTGAGGATGGCAGTATAAGCTAAATAACGACCCTGTTTTGGACTTTGAACGATTAGTACTCTAGGGGAGTCCAAGGTCAAAATATAAATTTGGAAATATAGCAAAATAGGTCTCCTTTAATGTATGAGTAACCATGGTCTAAAAAATTTGAACCTTTGTTTAAAATTTGATGCAATCAAACCAGTGACAGAGTCATAAAAGACCTGCAATATGCTCAGCACAATTTTACTCTTAAACTTTTCCCATTCATGTTTGCCTGATTAATGGGGTATCGATTTTTCATGATCGCGGCGGAATTTGCATTCAGAAACAGAATCCCAGCTCTTCCATGGAAATTCCACCTATGGAGAAATGATGTTCCAAACAAATGTCCTTTTCCTCTGAAATAGCTGCCAAACCTACTTATAAACCGCTGAAATGTGTTAAGAGACAGGATTCCAAACATACTTGTCGTTAACGACCCAAATTTGAGATTAAAGACTGCCACCCTGTTCGCACAGCTGGCCGGCTGGGCCAGAGGGCCGGCCGAGTCCCACGCTGCCATCCCCATTCATTCCCGGCAAAGAAGGAATTTGTTACTATCATACAATTACATGTCAAATTAAGTCTTGAGAAAAAAATCTTCATTGCACATAGCAACGCTAACCTCTACCGAAAGCATCTTTGTCACTGATGTTTATGGCTGTAACTGATACGAGAAACATGCCCACTCCCAAAACTGGCTGGACTGAATTGTAGCCATGCCATGCAAGTTTGATATTAAATATGTGTAAAACAGCTTTCTCGCTTCGTAATTGGTCAGATTCCATTCAATGGTGAACTTCAACCATAATTTTTGCAGCGGTAATGTTGCGAATCCCACCGGTAACCGTTAAACATGGCTAGCAACAGCTTCTGGTAGGCAGTCTGTTCGAGTCAATGTGAAAAAAATTCGCTAGCTAGCATGCAAATGCTTTTCGCTATTAAAATAATTAGTTACATGCATAACATTTGTAGAAACTTGAATTTATTAATTTCAGTGGCAATGCATTAGCATGATATCTAGTGAATTATTTGCTTATATACTTTTACTCGAAATAATATCCTGCTGACATTAATAATAGGATCTCAAATTCGTGAGCCTGAGATATCAAATTTTTGAAATTCGAGAAGTAATTTTCATTTATTCCTCGCTGCGGGGCTCAATTTACCGTAAAGAAATGCACTAATAAAAAAAAAAAAACCCAACTGAAATCTCAGATTGAATCAGAAGGGATATTCAATCTTTTCTTAACAAAAATGGCAATTTTGATAAACTGAATTACCTGTTCTTTCAAGCGGAAAATCAACATGCCTTATTAACAATTAAACATTTTATTTATTGAATGTCCAAGACCAACGTGTAGCCAATAACGATTAAAAAATTGACAAAGACACACCCTTTTGTCTACATTTACATGATGGAACAGTGGGTACCATTGTTGCCTCACTGCAAGAAAGCCTGTGGCCTTTCTGTGTGGAGTTTACACGTTCGCCCCATGTTCGCATGAGTTTCCTCCGGGTACTCCGAGTTCCTCCTGCAGTCCAATGACATGCAGATCTGGCTAATTGGAGTCTCTAAATTGCCCATAGGTATGAGTGTGTGGGTAAATGGCGTGTGTCCCTGCCTTTTGCCCATTGTCAACAGGAATAGGCTGAAGCGCCCCTGTGAAGAAGGAAAGCAATTTAGATAATGGATGGATGGAATGACAGTGGATTCATTCATAATTTTTTTACCAAAGAATACATACAAAATGGAAAACAACTTCTTGGGCGTATAAAACCTCAGGACGTATAAATCTTTGCCGCAAAATGGCTTCACTTCCGATAAGTCGCGTCAGCAAATTGATGGAAAACTTGCCATTTTGTGAGCTACAAGAGTTTGGAATCCTTGAAAGACATTTTGACATTAATGTGATCATTAATGTGGATAAGAAAATGCCTCATAACATTGATGCAATAAGGAATAACGGAATCTATAAATGCATTAGCCGTTCATTCTCACATTAGTCCAAGCAAATGAGCAAATGCTAATCAGGTAAACTAGAATAGGTTCAGAGTAATCGTTTAAAAAGTGAGGTTACTGCAGGCTTCTATACCTCCAATGCCATGACACTGACTTGTCTGTATTAGCGCTGAAACATCATAGTATAGATCAATGAAACAATTCACAGCTATTCTGCTGTGATAAGGTAGTATGGAAGCAAATCAAACCTCTGACGTGGGGATCTTTTTCTGAGCGTCATAACCAGAGCCTGAAAGCCCTGGTATGAAGAAATTAAAGATTTCTGTCATGAATTCCTCCATGTCATGTCACCAATTATCACTGCCACCGAGCTGAAGTACTGTTCCTATTTACAAATACAGCATATTACAATAATATAAACCATTGGTTGGCTACTGGAAATCAGTTGAATGTAATGTACTTTTGTGATGTGGATTTTTCATTTTTGATTGTAGCCCCAACTCGTCTCACTATGGATACACCCCAGGACTACATGAGCTCCCAGAACCACCAGACCTTGCATTACAACTCCGGGGAATCTAGGAATGCTGCCATGAATGACATGGTCATCAAGGAGAATGGAGTGTCTGCACACATTGTGCCAGGAGAGGGCCCAATGAAAGGTCAGTGATCTCTCTTCGGAGAGTGCGTCATCCTGTGGAATATTCTAGAAACTGGTGGAAAAGCACTTTTTACAGTCATATGAACAATCACTGATGCCCTGAATAAACATGCAGAAACGTGGCTAGAAAAACAGAAATTATATATGAATTAGCTATGTACAGTTCTTAAAATGCATATAGCTAATGAGATGGCGCAATATTTTTATTAAAATTCAAATGATTATTGCTCATTTAATAATTTGATGCAATGTAGCTTTTCTGATCCTTAACTGGAAAACAATAGCAGAGATGAAGGATTCAATGTAATGAAGAGGACTGGTGCTGTGTAAGCCAATGTAAAAACTCTGCTATCGAAACACTGTTTCACACATTACATTAACTGCACTGACTGGTCAAAAGTATCACTGTTGCTATAATAACTTATTCCCCATGGCTTAGCTGTTTTTTCTTGTCAGTGTTGAATTACTTAATGGTTTGGTTTAGTTTTTGCCATTTGAATGAATCAAAATGTGAATTCAAGGTCTTATCTGGATATTATTTCATTCAATACTTGCAGAATGTTCAGAGTCACATAATTGTCTTTGTCGTATCTTTTCTTTATCACTCAATAAAGAACTTTTTGAGATATCCGGTTCACAGACAGACTGGAGAAACATACAAAACATTACATCCAATCTCAGCTACAATAAAACATCTCCCCTGGCTGAGTTATTTTTCCTTGTTATCATTGTTTTATCGGTTCAGAATGAATGATAGCAGAGCAGCTTTCCTTGAAATGTTAAATTGCGAAGCTTTTCAGTTTTTGTTGAAAGATGTGACGGTGGAACAAATTTAGATGTTTTCTGATTGAAAAAGGAGACTGTTGTAGCTCAAATATGAATTGTGCAATCTGCCCCAAACTTCACATGCTGTAAGGAGAGGTCAGAGGAACACCAGTTGCAGGATCCAGAAGTGTTTATTACACACCAAACACTAAGAGAAACTTGGCAGACACGCCAGAAATAAAACACAGTGCACATGCCCTGAACAAATGGGAAAACTGAGGTACGCTGCCAAAGGCAGGGGGAAACAGAAATGCTCACTCCTGGAGTGGATAAACTAAGAAAACAAAAACTGAACCTAACTTAACTGACGGACACACTGGGAGACTTAAACACGGGGCAGACAAGACAAGGGCGCAGCAAACTATGAGACTCGGGAATAGGGGAAACTCGGAAGGCACGAGGACCTGAGATTTCACCAAGTAGAACAGAGTCAGTACGAGAATCCGTCTGACGACTGCTCTCCCAACTGTGCCACTTATAGTCACGAGAGGAGGCAGGGACTCGGCATGCAATCTCGGAAGGAAACAGAAACACGTGGGATTAATAAACAATTACACGAGAACCGGGTTAACAATAACGACTCGAGACAAGATGCCGAGACCATCAATCAAGCTAGACAGTTTAGATTGAGGTAATCTAAACGTGAGGAGTAAAAAGCACCACAAGAAAAGCGAAGGAAGGCACAGCTTTTAATTCAGGTAATCAGAGATAGCTCAGGCAGAATTTACTGATGCCAGAAAAGCACGCATTTGCTAATGACTTAATTAAGGTTCATACTACGTGACGAAATATTTACAACCACCCTCAAATAAGTGCTGGTTAGTACGGGAGGGTAATATCCTATCAGAGAATGCATTCACTCAGAGTTTTGTGAGACCCAGAATTAAGCGCAGCTGGAAGCAATGAATGAAATACCAGAGCCGAAACCGAAAGAGGAAACGTTATTGGACGACGAGACGCAGGCATGCAACATCACTGGAGAATGCAGATTGGGAGTGGATCGTGAGACGGCAGAAACGAAACCTGAGATATAAAACAAAAATAAAGCACAAGCACAAATAAACGCAAAGACAGCACACACGAGGGAGAATCATTACACATGCTTGATGAGAGTCCCAGTCTGACGACATTTATGTGCCAAAATTCTATAATGATCATAGCACCACCTAGTGGCAACAGATAAGGACATGTGTTATACTTTGATATGCTCCTCTAAGTGGGTTGACCACATCAACTTCAAACTTGGTCCCAAATTCCTCAAGAAATTCAGGATGCATCTTTGTGAAAATTGTGAGTTTTTGTGTAACAGTTTGTCCGTGGCGGTATAGTGAATTGATGTTTTGCCATGAAACAGGACATTGCTGTAACTCAACTCAACATTGTCCAATCTGCCCCAGTCTGTGCGATAAAGTTCCTGGCCTGAGGACATCCTCTTGCCAATAATGGGTCATAGTAATGCACCACTTACTGGATATAGGAAGTAAGACTTTTGTCACAAACAACACTTTATGTATATGAAATTTTCATTCTTCGGTCTACACTTGATATACAGAAACAAAGGCATGTTTACTGGTGAGGGTTTATTTTTATTTTTTTCAGAGGAACTAGACCTTATAAACTTATAAAAAAGAGATTTGTTTCAGCATTTTTTAGTATTGTAATTTAATGCACGACAATTAATTCTAACTTCTAAAATTGTATCCACAGTCATTACTGGCTGATGTAAAGATCACAAAGGAATAAAAAAACATTAAGAGCGATTATTTAGGTGCATCCCAAGCAGGGAGGTCAGGGAAAAATGGGTTATTAGACTGTAGTTTTACTATTTGGCACACAAATCTAAACGTGCTGTTGAAGCATCATTTTCAAAAAAATGATAAGTGGCATATTGGAAGCATGGTAATGATTTTAAGCCTAAAAAATGCTGTTATAAGAAGGGCCAATGGTTCTGAGGAGAAAATAAATCTATTGCTTTTTTGTCTATGTTTAAATGCACTAGGATAGCATTTAGCAGTATACTAGAAAAGGCACTCGTCTGTGTTTCCGTTTTATCCCCCCAGAGAGGAATGCAGCTTTGGGGAGATTATTATTTTGGATAACTTTTAGATAGACTTTTTTTCAAAGTCTAAATGTTGAGATGAGCAGGTGCTGATATGGAAGCGACATAATTTTAATTTTAATTAGCATATTTATGTTTTGTTTAGATATTCCTGGAATGAATAATGTCAGAAGCTTGAGTAGACTTTAAACCCTTACTGCAACTGTACTATTGACATCTGGGTCATAGCTACAGTCCTGTATGACTCTGAGGCTGCTAATAAGGTGCTCTGTCCCAGCAAAAATGAGCTTTAAGGTCTCTCTCCATCGCTTACTTCTTTCTCCATTTCATTCCCTTTCTTTTTCTTCCACCTAAACCTTTTTTCTTCCATTCTCTGCCTTGAGAATGCATGATTGTATCATTGAATAATTGCATATTTTTATTATTTTATGCTTCTGTGTGAGAAGATTGTGAATGTTTCTGTTTTTGCATTCAAGCACCCACTCTTCAGTTCTTGATGACAGATACTATGTATATAGCATATCACAGTAAATAGGGATTAAATATTTACAGCATTTTTAAAAAATTGCATTTCAAATTAGTCAGCACTGAACAAAACATTCCTTGATTTCTGTCATGCGTGCAGTTTGACAACAACTAATAAAGTGACTGAGAGGTCACAGTTCATTTCTGCAAAACTGGCTGTGACTCTCATACAACAGATGCAGTGTCTTACTGAGAAAATGGGAGCGCAGTGCCTTGGACATCTATGGTACGGTAGCTGCTTGCATTGCATTCATAAATGTGTACAGAACTGGGGAGCACACACTAGGTGCCATGCAGCAACACCAGTATTTTCTTTCCCCTGCCTACATCCCGCCCATTTGAATTTGCACAGCTCATAAGTGCCATGCTTTGTGGATGGACCCCAAGTCTGATGGGCTTGTAATGTGTACGTTCATTTAGCTTTCCCTGTTGAATAAACAAAACATGGAAGCTCATAACAACTTGTGCACTTGGCATGGAAAGAAACAGCCTCACACAGCTAAACCAAAAAGATACTGATATCATATCCCACCGGTGTCCGGCATGAGGGAATCACTCAACCGACTGACCAGCTCGATTGCAGACTTTTCACAGAGGTTGGCTGTGTGTAATCCTAGTGAAGTCTCGCACTTTAGCTGAACTGTTGCTCTATGGACCAGAATTCATTCCAGGGTATTTACCCTGATTTACAGCTGTCTCTGGTCTGTAAATTTTCGCTATACACTTCCCCCACGACCCCTGAACAAACACAGCCTATAATTTACACCCCCCACGGAGCTCAACAGCCCCTGTACTTATTGCACTTGAGACAATGATGTGATAGTGAAAGCTCTTTTGTGTTATATATGAGACAGATGAATTGATGGACTGGAATTTTCTACTCCCTCAATTCCTAAAAAAATTACACATCAGGGTAAAAGGAAACGAGACTGATTAAAAAAGGCAGGTCACTTTGACAGCAGCACAACACATGATTTGATATTCTAATGTGAATTTAATTGCTCATTGAAAATGCCGCACCAGAGTCCAAAAAAGTTGGACAAAAAGTTGGAACAGTCCACTGTTTACCACAGAGTAACATCATCATGTCTTTTAATTGCACACCCTTTCGCTTTGAAGGCACTAGTTGGTCCAGTCTAGCGAGTGGGTTTCCCCCCATTGCTCCATTATTGCAATGATATGGGACCTTTGGCAGTATTAGTGGCTCCAGAATTCATACATATCTTCCTGCATTGATGGTTTCCTTGGAAACGTGCTAGTCACCCGTGCCAAGAACACTGACACGACTCCATACCATGAAAGACGCTGGGTTTTGGACCTAGCACTGATAATAGCGTCCTGTTTTGTCTTTGATCTGGAGAATGCAACACTTGGAGTGTTCAAATGTTGGATCGCAAAACATGCTTTCACTATGCTCCTGTCTATCTCTGATGATACCGATCCGAGAGAAGTTGGCAGTGCTTTTGGACAGTGTTGATGTATGGCTTTGACATTGCATAGTAAAGCCTAACCTCAGTCTGTGGATGCAGTGGCGAATAGTGTTGACTGACTTAAGTACACCAAAGTACTGCTGAGCCCCTATTGTGATATCAATTACATTTGTATGACAGGTCTTAAGACGGTGATATGGAGTTAAATTACTGCCAAAACCTTGTGTACAAACCGAACATGTTTTACAAATGCACCACGATTCACAAACAAATACAATGTGATTTGCAAATATAAAAATGATTCACGTTCAAACAAAGTGTGGTTTGCAAATATGAAAACGATTTGCAAACAAATACAGTGTGATTTGCAAATATAAAAACGATTCACGTACAAACAAGGTGTGATTTGCAAATTTAAAAACGATTTGCAAACAAATACAGAGTGGTTTGCAAACACAAAACACCATTAACAAACGAATGTTTTCAGTTTTACATTAGGAGTACTCCTAGCGCTAAGATAAGATGCTTTGTGAATACGGGCCCAGATTTATAACGAAATGGAAAATAAAAATATATCACTATCAATCAGAACACTTTATTGAGCAGAGCTTAAACAGAAACATTGATTGGGTACCCATCTTGAAGAACTGAGCCATCTGATTAAACATTCACGTTTAATAGGCTATCTAAAAGATTCAGTAGACTTCAAGAGATTAAAAACAATAATCGACTGTCGGACACGGAGTTATATTGACACCATCCCACTGTCGGACACGGAGTTATTTCGAACACGTAGACACTGCGTTTTTATTTAGCCTCAGCCATCATCCTCATGTCCACGGTTGTCGCTGGCGGCCGTTCTCTATTCTGTTCAACTTCACGGTGTAGAGATCTAGGATATTGAGTCATAGCCCCACCTGCTGTTTAACAGGGACAATAACAGTGAGGACATTTGTGAGAAAATCCTTTACGCCATGTCAGCGGTAGAAAACTGCCAAAAGTGATTTGTACTTGTAGGAAATGGTTCTCGTCGTATACTTGTAATCGGTACGTTTTGTATTTGTAAAACTGAAAACATTCGTTTGTTAATGGTGTTTTGTATTTGCAAACCACTCTGTATTTGTTTGCAAATCGTTTTTATATTTGCAAATCACACCTTGTTTGTACGTGAATCGTTTTTATATTTGCAAATCACACTGTATTTGTTTGCAAATCGTTTTCATATTTGCAAACCACACTTTGTTTGCACGTGAATCATTTTTATATTTGCAAATCACATTGTATTTGTTTGTGAATCGTGGTGCATTTGTAAAACATGTTCGGTTTGTATACAAGGTTTTGGCAGTAATTTAACTCCATACAGTGATATCTGAACCTTTGAGGGAACAGACATCACGCGCATTCGGAAGTGGTTTTGGGCCTTCCCCTTTATGCAACATAGATTCGTTTGATAGATATATACATAGAAACACAGATCTTTTCATCAAACAGAAGTGCAAACGAGTATGCGGGGAAATGAATTGCCTGTGTTCTGTTGGCTATGTTTTATTTTAAAAAGCTATCAGGCTTGTTGCTTTATGTGTTTCAAAACCTCCTTAACTCTTACTCCCTGTTATGCCGACATAACAGGATTTTTTGCTGAATGCCGTATGTCGAAGCCTTTCATGCATGATTGATCTCAACCTCAACTCTTTTCTGAATAGGGATTATACTGTATATTGAATGATATTGGGGTGTAATGCAGTTTAAGCTCCTTAGTAGGAGAACTGTGCTGATCAGATTTTCTGTCTGGTGGGATTTTCAGTACAAGAGGTTTCGTGACTGTTGTTCCCACGTGAATTAACAACTTGATGCCACTTCAGCAAACTTGAGCTCGCCCGTGCAGACAGACAAAAAGATTGCTCCTGTTTTATAGGAGACTCCCCAGAGTCTGAGCAGCTGGAGGCCACGGAGAACCCAGCACCTGAGGTTAAGAGTGCCCCCTCTGGTGAGGAGGTGCAAATGGGTATGCCTCCATTCAGCAAACTCCCGCTTGCTTCCTGGAATAAGCTTCACTTTGTGATACGCTACTGTACTAAAGACAATTTGATGTCCTTTTTGTTTTTATGGTGTTTTTATAATGCAAAACCTGTGGCAGTGTTTTAATATTCTAATGAACAGGCTGATTCTAGAGCTGCTTTATCCATCTACAGCTATTTTACAGTCATGGCATGTTTCTGAACTCTTGATTTGCCCCTTCCGCTCTGCAACTTGTCAACTGCGTGTCTATGTTTCTAGGACGTAGAATAACAATACCTCTGCATTTTAGTCATCTGAATACAGTTCCCTCCATAATTAAAAGACTAGGGGAAATCCAATCTGTTATTTAATTAAAACAAATTCATTCCAAGAAAAATCTCTCATCAAGAGATAATTGTTTGTTAAGGAACCACAACTGTGGCTTTCAAATCATCCTGGCTGTTCTGCCTGTTGGTGTAGTCCTACGCTCAAACAATAAATCGGAAGGCCATTCGCAAAATAACCCTTTAGCGGGCTACAGTGCTCTAAATCGCACTGCAGCCCTTTAGGAACAAAATAAGTGCTGGCGTAACAGAACAGCATGATTTTTAGTCTATCAGCCCTTCAATATAACGGGAAAATCTAATTCTTTTAGTTTACACTGACAGCCAGTGGTCTGAAACTTTAGAAAAAGTGATGTGTTGCCAAGGGATTGTTTCAATGGTTTCTGACAGGGGGGTATTGTGTCAATGAAGCAAAGGAGTTTTGGATGCGGCTTTATGAAGCAAACATGATCCCGCATTAGTGCCGGGAATTGGAAGGTTGAAGAAGAGTGAAAATTTAGCTAAATATAGGAAGGAGACCTAATTGAAGGAAGTTGTAAAACGTGTAAAAGCAAATGCGACAGTGGCTGGGAAAGCAGGAATATTCGGACTCTCCAAAAGAGAAAAAGGAAAAAAAAGTCAGTAAAAAAGTTACTTTTGGTTTCAGAATCACAATTTTTGATGTGAGTTTTTCAGGCATTTGGCTGTGGCTGTATTATTTTTTGGAGGCTGATGAGGTTTGGTCAAAGTGCCAAAGGGGCAGAACTAAACAAAATCTTTTTCTGACTGACAAAAACTAATCTACATTTTGATGCTCATCTTCTAGCCATGATTCCTTCTGCGCCAAATAATTTTCACACTTGTCAAAGCTGCTCAAAATGGGATCTTTTATGTGCCATAACTTGATTTGACCATTATCCTATCCCTTATGGAGATATGACCCCTTAAGTTTTCGAAATATGTGCTTTTTCAAGCCTTCACTGGTGAATTATAAGATAACACATGGCACATCCATGGTTCCAATAATTGCTTTTGCTGTGCTATATCATAGTTATTAGCTGGTGCAGTGTTGCTGTTGAAACCTCCATAGGTCCTATGCTATTGAAGCTTGAAGTTGGTAACATAACAAATCTCATTGAAGAAAATCCAGATTTTGGTTTAGGACTGTGACACCTAGAACAGGCATACGATTGATTTACTTGCAGTTTTTACCATTGCTCCAATATATTTTTCAGCTCCGAGAATATCTTTCAGCTCTTTCTAATAGTCATGAAGTTATAAGGACTCAAAACTGCTGGAAAAAATAGCCTGTGAGATTTAGACCTACCCCAGTATACTTTTAGAGCATGTTACTCAAAAAATATTCAGAAGATCAGAGTAAAATTTGGCAACGATTCATTAAATTTACTGAAGTTATTGTACAATAAAAATCAGCTGACTCCAAGGGGATCAGGTGAGAAATTCTTTCAGATTTGGTTGATTTTATATGTAATTAACCCTTTTCTGTTTTGCATGTTTGAGTTTTTTCAGTGCTTTCATGTGCGTCAGATAATTTCTTGTCACATGATCAATCTATTGGGATGCTTCTCATCAAAGCTTCTCAACTCTAAAAAAAAAAAAAAAAAACCCAAGTAGATTATTTACTGTATTTTGACTCATGCTATTTCATGAATTAATTGGAATTCTGTTCCAAGTTGATGCTGAATTGTCCTCCAGATTCCAGCAGCGCAGCATCTATTAGACTTTAAGGGATTCTAATTGTTTGAAGAGGCAGTTGGAAGCATGGGCTGTAGAGCTGCTATCTGTGCTTCATGCTGTTTTTAGAATGTCAAATGTAAGCTTGCAATACTGGCCTCCACCTCCTTCATCGGTGGAGTTGTTGTTGATGTTGTTTACGAAACAATGATGACACCCCGTTTCTCTTCTAGGCTGAAGTTGGTATCCCCAAAATTGATGTACCACTGGTTTTTCACTTTTTGTCAATGTTACATTACTTTCCTCAACCAGGAAAATTGTCTGCTTTTGGGCTTTTGAGTTCCTGTGGCATGTGATGCCTCAGTATTGCAATGCAGCGGTTATATCTGTCAGATACTGCTCCAGGTGGAATGTGGTGCTCCACAGAATTACACTTAGGTAGTTTGGTCCTCGGAGGTTGGAGGTGCTTCCTGTTGGAGTGGCCTCACCGCAGCTGGTGCCTAAGCCATGCATTGTTTGGTTCACTAGCTGGTATATTCTTTCATGAGAATGGACACACAAACAGCTGGTTCCTCAGCCACTCAATGATGACCTCGCAAGACAGTATACTCCTGCATGGAATGGCCGACAGCAGCTGGTGCCTTGGCCACACATTGATGGCACTGCTAGATAGGGTATTCTTGCATGGAATTGCCTCATGGTAGTTGGGGCCTTGGACACACATTGATAGATTCTCCAAGTAGTATTTTCCTGTATGGAATGGCCTTACAGTGGCTGGTACCTTTGCTTCACATTGGTAGGTTTCCTAAGACTATCGTTTGGCATCTAGCTCTGTAGTTTGGCTGTTCTGTAGGGGGACAGTAGTTGTGCTTTTTTAGGGGGTAGGGGTTGACTGTAATCACGCTGTTGACACTCCCTGCTCTCTTTTACTCAAGCTCTCTCCTGCCTTTGCGGCATAACATGCCTTTGCCTGCTGCTGTGCTGCATCACTCTCTGCTGCTAAAGCGCTCTTTCCTGCTGCTAGTTAACATCCAACCTCCACCCCTGTGTACACCTGTGGGCTCTGACACTATCCTGACACTCCTTGCTCCCTTGTCCTGAAGCTCTTTGGCTGCAGGGTGTGTCAGGGTCAGAGCTTAGTCACTGAACTGTTGTTGTATCTGTTTGTTTCTACTGCTATTAATCCCTGGAATTTTTCAGTCATTTATTCCCTGAAGTTGGTTCAAAGTCAATAAAAGCATTTTGTCCATGTTGCAGGACAATGTCCCAGACATATTCTGTACCTGCTGGTTGCAGCACTTCACTGAAGCTACACAACATGTACAGTGCATTGAAATAAATGTTCAAACCCAAGATGCCATGTTTTTATGGCCAGGACATTACATCAAATGGAAAATATCCAGATCATTTTATACACCATTTATTTGGACATATTTCATAACATTGGAAACCTTGAGATCTGCACTAGAATATAAAATTAGCCTTACAGTCCTCAGGTTTGAATGCAATAGCTGCATTTCATGGATGTATACATGAGTCTGTAGGTTTTATGGGGTTAAGGGTTTACAGGTGAGTTGGCTGACAGAACTGCAGCATTCTGAAATATAATGGATTTCAGTCAATTAGTTTCATTGATGTAAAAGGTAATCGGTCAGTTGTGCATTAGATTTAATGCCTGAGTTTTCTCTTCTCCCTCTCTGATATTTTGCAATTGCAGGAGGATCTGGGGATGCTGTAGCCGCCTCTGCTATTGGACAAGGTACTGTCGGTTGATCTCTCCCAGTCTGTCACTTTTGAGCTCACCTAATCTCAGTCAAACGCGCACAGTTCTCAGCCGACTGACCATTCTGGGAAAAACATTCTGTGAATAATTACCATAAATCGCCATGTTAATTTTATGGCCCTGCTAATATCTTATTTCATTTGGCCCACATAGAACATTTGTGTTTAGAAATTCATACTAATAGGTGTATTTTCCAATGGTCAGAGTTTGTGTTTTTCTATAAAATGCAATAGGCACCAACACAGAAAAAGCTGATTTTCTCAAAATGAGTGAAATGGAGGTATTGCGTTTTGGAAGCAAACTCTTCAATTATTAATTTGTATTTTTTTGTCAGAAAATGACCTTGTGGGACCTTAAAGGACCCTCTAATCAAAATAAATATTATTCCCAAACATACAGTAATTTGCAGTGATGATTATAAACTTAACAAAATGAAGATGAATCAGAAATGAAGTAGTACAATTCAATTATCTATTTCATTTAACATTGGATCATATATACTCAACAAAAAAAGTAAAGGACCACTGAGTTTTTTCTTGAACATTTTCTCTTTTTCTGAGCTTCCCAAGATGCTGTCAAGCTGTGGTGAGAGCATGTGGTGGTCACAAAAGTTACTGAAATGACTTTGGAGATTGTTTAACATTTTGATCTAATGTTCTGGACGTGGTGTTATTTTGGTCATCCCTGTAGATGCCCTATTTTGGAGTAATGAAGTCATCTGATAAAATTTTGATGCTTTTTTTTGTCTTGTATTAACACCAGTGATGTAACAAAACTGGGGATTTACTTTCAGTTTTTACCCCTTGGCCGACTCTGGCCGGAGGGGTATTGTCGTCACCTGCGTGTCCGTCTGTCGTCCTTCGTCCGGCGTCCGTTGTCCGTCGTCGGTCCATGATTTTGTCCGAGCCAGTACTCGGCAACTAATGAGTGCAGCTTCACCAAATTTGGTATGGTAACTCAGTATGACCCATAGATGTGCAACGTCAGGTTTTTTGCTTGACTTGACCTTTGACCTCAGTGCTGTGACCTTGACCCTGGAAATCTTGTCTGGGTCAGTACTCGGCAACTAATGATCGCAGCTTCACCAAATTTGGTAAGATAACTCACTATGACCCATAGATGTGCAAGGTCAGGTTTTTTCTGGATTTGACCTTTGACCTTAGCGCTGTGACCTTGAAGCAGGAAATCTTGTCTGGGCCGAGGGGTATTCAGCAACGCGTTATGGTTACATTTTACATACTCGTGTCAAAATCAAGTGTTCCTTAACTTTTTTGTTGAGTATGCATGAACATAAGTAAACACACAGCAACATATAGTAAAAAGAAAAATAATAATGTCTTTTTGAGAGAATTGTCAAGATCTAGTGTGGCCATCCTTTGCTTTGATTACAGCATTTAATCTTTTAGGCATAGTTTCCACAGATTCCTTTTTCCTCACTCATTAACTATTCCATGTGGTTTGACGTCAAAGATTCTTTCGATGTTCTAACAGATTTGCTCAATCAGATTAAGGACTGGACTTTGAGCAGGCCAAGTCATAACTTTTATGTTACCAGATGTGTCCTTCAGACTGTGATAATTCTCACACAACTTAGAAGTATGTTTAGAGTCATTATCTTCTTGAAAATAAAATCCCCGACCAATCAGTCTCTTTCCAGATCGCAATGCATGCCTCACAAGGATGCCATGATACTTTGTTTGATCCATAATTTGTCGCTTTCTATGAGATAACCAACTTCTTTCAAACAGACTGATCCCCAACATAATATTACCACCTACATGTATCACTTAGTCATTTTTGAAACGTTCTCCAACTCTACAGTGCTCATAAATTCTGTGCTTGGGTGAGAAAATTTCTAATTTTGATTCATCAGTCCAAAGGACTTGTTTCCAATCCATTGGTGTCAAATCCTCAAATTTCTTGCCAAACTCAAGTCTTTTTTTGACTTTGCCAGCTCTTTGCAGCAACTACATGAATCAGACCATTTTCACACAGGTGTCTGGGAATATAAGATCTTGATACTTTCATCTCTTCGCTGTTAATATCATCACAAAGTTGTCGTGCTGTCAACCGCCAATGTTTTTCTTTAACTTTAACTTTCTTTTACACAGATAATGAACTTCAGAGGCGCTTAACTTCCGTTTTGCACCTCTATTGCCTCTAGTTTTCAGTGAATCGGTCTTTTCAAAAACCTTGATGGTGTTTCTTGCAGTGCCATGGCAGGATTTAATTTCCTCAGCATCTTGTAATGCCACAATGCAGTTACGAACAATCTCAGAGAGCTCCTTTTGTTGTGCCATAATGTTTAAGACTGTGACACTGCTCAAAGTTCATGTCAGTTTATATACTGGAACAACTGACCATCAGAGGTAATTTTGCAGTATAATGTTGCCTCAAACCAATTTAAACAATTTTTTTAGCATCAATAATCATGGAATGAGTCTTCAACTATGCATTCAGTCAAAAAAAATTTAATTTGCAACACATTTCAATTTCAATTCAATTTGAAATGTAAAATCGGCTGATAGTGCTTCCAAGCTCTTAACAACAGTGTTATGGAACATGACGCCATCATTTGAATGTTTCTGGAAATGTACAGTGAAGGTCTGCAAACCATTGCGTTTTGTTTGTCCTCTGTGTAATGTTTGGCCTTGTGTAAGGCAGTTTTGTGTTTTCTTTCCCGTTGTCCTTACTTTCTGGTTATTTGCCAGATGTGCTATGGAATTCTAGCACTGTTAACCACCAGTCAAACTGTAGATACTGCCATTATTTTGCTTTCCAAAAACCAGAGAGGTTCACGACCAGCCGCTTCACTCCAATGGAGAGAATCCTAAGCAGAGGCAGTGGGTCCTTGAGCTCTTGTGAGTCACCGTTAAGTCCCGGTGTTCTGGAACCTTCCAGAAGAGATGAACCTGCGTTTCTTGAAGTCTGTGGTCTTGAGAAGTATAACCGGGAGATGAGAGCCCCTGAGAAGATCTCTGATGGTTACAATGTGAATGGTTCAGATGAGGATGAGGAGTTTGCTTTGGAAAGTAGGGCTTCTGCTTTGACAGTCCTCAAAGAAGATTCATCAGCAGCAGAGAGCCACAACATCATCAAAAGGCCATACCAGCCAGTGACATCTCTTGTCCGCAGCTCTGTTGTGGCAGACCTGTCAACTCTAGGAGACAACAGTCCAGAAAGGGAATATGGAAGCCCTATCCCCTGTGTTCCCCTGTCAGCTGATGAAGCTAGGGTGCGTGCACTTTCCTTCGATTACGCTGAGCCACCCACTCAAGCCAGACAAGATTTCCAGGCTACATGGGAGAACGGTTCAAACAACGTGCCCGCTGGGAGCAGAAGCCCAAGATCTTCACCCTCCCCCTGCTTACCCAGTCTGAAGGCTGGGGAAGACCGCTCAGGCACGCCCCGACATCAAGACGTCTCGACGGAGGGAGAGAGTGGACGCAGGATTTTTTCTCGTGGAAGCGAGGAAACTACACCCGCTGAGGAGACCGATAGAGGTTGGCCGGAGGAGCTGGAGAGAAGGCTACAAGGGGCAACCTACATGGAGACCACTGATGTGTCAACAAAGGACTTTCCAATGGATGTGCGGGAACTTGGGTTGGACATTTCTTTAGACAAAGCATCTTGCATCACTGCGCCCAGAGCAGACCAGTTTGATGTCTCAGACATTGGGACCTCATCCCCGGAGATTGCTGCGCAATTTCAGAAATCCCAGAGTTCCCAAATTTCAGGTCCTTCTCTGGGCAGAAAGTCAAATGTTCCCGTTCCGCTGTACAAAGGTCTGTTTCAAAACTTCTCTTCTTGAAAACCCCTCCAAATTCCTGCTCTTCCTGCTCTTTCACAGCTATTTTCTTACCCCAAAACAACTTGGTTAAGTTCAGCAGGACCCTTTCTGAGAGGTGTGCGCACTGAATGAACATGTTCTGCTGAGGAATCAACTGCTTGTCGCCACAGATTTAATTTCTATATTTTCATTCCTGTTCCCTTTTCCCTGTGTGTGGGTGATTGTCTCTCCATTGTTCTCTGGTTGTTGTTAGTGTTGCAGCTTTTGTCTGTGCGGTTCATATGAGGCCGAAATGTTTTTTTGCTGGCAGTGTTGTCAGAGGTCCCTGTCTGCATGTCATTGTGCATGTGCATCACTTGCTGCATAGTGTTGCTTTGCTAGGTTTTTGACCACTGCCTCCTCCCCTCTCCCCAATTCATACACCTCACAGTATCATCTTAACTGCTCATAAAGCTACACTAAGCAATGTTACATGTATTTCTTTCAGTAAAATGACCGGTTGTAATGTGAGCGACATCATTTGTTGGTCTCATTCCACCAGACAGTTTACCGCCGACCAGGCATTGTTGCCTGTTTTTTTGTTCACAGATTTTTGTGCCAGCCTGACAATAAGCTCCTCCTCTACCCCCAACATCAACACTCTCCAATCATGTGCTTGGGATTCAATAAAAACTAGTAATTTCACCTGCAGGGGCATGGTATTTCAGGATGTAGCAGTGTGCTTAGTAGACCATGCTCAGTACAGAACAAGGGAACTACAGAATCTATGCACTAATTGGACAGATTTAGGGATCAGTATGCAAGTAAGACTTAGCTTAGGACAACATCAGTGGAAAATTACAGTTCGCTTGAAGAGTCATTTTGCTAACCACCGCTGGCACTAGCATAGCTAACTATCTAGCTCCTATTTAAAAGGGCTAATGTTACTTGCAGTCAAACACACGAAAAACCAAAATTCGTACTTATTTTGTCAAGTTTAAAGGCATAGAACTTGTTATCCCATTAGGCTTGAGTGGAAATCAGAGAGTTGGCCTAGTTATTAGCATGTCACACCTGTACAGTTAATCAAAGGCCTATTTTATAAGTTACACATACCTTACCGCACTCAGCCCAGATGCTATGATTTGACTGTTCATGTTATACAATAATGATTGGAATAGAGGTGACCAGAAATTGTATTAAACTGAAGTTAACACAAAATACTATCACCAGGCTATACAGTTTTTCATATAATCCACGTTATTGCTTGCACACACTTGCTCAGCACTCCCTCCCGCTCAATACTTGATCACACAACTTTAGCATCTTTCAACTGTTAAAAGTGAAACCAGGGCACTATGTACAGTTGGATTGGTAAACAAAAATCATGCGCACTTGCTTTCACTAAGCTAGCTTTCGCTAAAATAGTAAGCAGACACAATAGTGCTAGCACCTGTGGATGGAAGTTGGCATGCTATCACTAGCTCGAAGATTTCCCATGATGGATTAGCCCAGGGTTATATTACATTGGTCAAAATGAAAAGGCAGTTACAGTTGGGCAAAAGTGATTTGAAAATCTGCAAGGATACACAGTCGCGGTTGTGGCCGCAAGCAGCTGCAAATAGCAAAAATCTACGTTTAGCTTCGTCAATCGATGATCACTAAAAATAAAAGAATCATCTCGGTTTGAAGTTGCAATCAGGCTTGAGGCCTCTTGGGGTTTAGGATAAGCTTAGGTTAATGGATTACAGTTTTGCCATTTTACCCAAAATGCACCAAGACGACTCACATCAACGTGAGCCAACAAGAGCGCGCATGAAGCACAGTGTGTGTGAAACAGGACATAAGGCATCGCCCCTGGAGTCCGAAGGGGAGGGGGGAGAGAGGAGTGGCTTTGTTTATTTACGAATCGAGTTGGTGTTTGTTGAGCCACCTAGTGGTCAGAAATTGCTTTGTGTAGTTTTAAAACCTGAGTATACCTTTATGATATAAGAAAGGTTTTAAGGTTTTTCTTTATAGAAAGTCTTATAGGTAACACTGTACATTCAGAAAAACAGACTTCCCAGCATTTAACCCCATTTGAATCCACTATTGACAGTGCATGTAAATGATTTGTCTTAAAATCAGTTAGCTTAACGGTGTCAACATAAGCAAGTGAACAGAAAGAGACATGTGAACATTTCAAATCACTTATCCTTGTAATCAATGGGTGGAAACATATTTTAAATGCAGTTTTTGCTGTGGCAAATAGACTTACACATATAGATGTACAGGATGTCATCATTTTGAAATGAATACTTTTTGCCGATTTACATATTTAACTGCTATACCTGTACATTTATTTTAAAAATTGTGCCTTGTGAAAGGCTGACAGTTCTGTCATTCTCCTTATCTCTCTCAGCTAAGACCAAGGCTGACTCTGAGAAAGAAGCTTTTGCTGGTAAGAAGGTAAGTGACACTACCTGGGATGGAACAGAATAAACCTCCTTGGTTGTTCAACTTCTTTGTTTGCTGGTCAGAATGACTTATTTATTCAGTTTGCCACGCTGCTGTTCAAGATAGTCCACACTTCGTAGTCTACCCTGTTATATGGGAGTATCAGTTTGTCAGCCTACTTTAATTTAGTACAAGTGCCTTTTGTTTGCTCTGAAAGAGAAAAGGGAGAGCGATTTGAAAAAATATAACTAGCGAAAACTCTTTCTTTAGTGCCATGCTGTCTGTTTGTATTCCTGAGATTTGAAATAATTTTAATTCTGCCTTTGGATGGATAAATCTGAGACCCAAAAATCTATAGTTAGAAGTTGTGGCTAACAGCTGTGAATTGTCAAACACGACTTTCATAACTTTCAGAAATGTTTGGAAGACCATTTTTTCTATTTACTGTAATTTTTTGGCATTAATATATTCATATTTTTTAAAGATTTTTTTGAAGAGGATGCCTTTGATTTATGGTCTTTTTTGTACTTTACTACCGCTTCAATATTTAGTTTAGTTCACCCCAAGTATTAGCATTCACATTACTGACTGATTTACGCTGCATGATACCTTTTTATATACTTTCAAGTCACTGTTTTTGCTTTGAGCCCTTATTTTCCTTAAAGGTTTTGGTAGTTTAGTTATATGTTTATTTTTATTTCCTTGCAAAGACACCCAAAACAAGTACTGCCAATGCTAGACCCTCTACCACTTCCCTAAAACGACCAATCTCTGCCACAAGCCCCTTGAAAAAACCCCAGGCATCAGGCATACCTCAGCCTTCTGCCAGCAGGCTCCCCATAGCCTGTGCTAATCCCAGCCGTAAGGGAACTGTGGCAGCTCGGCCACAGGTAAGTATAGCATGGGCCCATGCCCTGCTGCAGTAGGGTATGCAAGAGTATGCTCATTCAGCGAGTCCGTGACTACTTATTCTGCTCTTGATTTAATACATAGCACCTAACACTGCTTCCTGCCCAAGCCCTGCTACTAGGTTATAATTAAAATAAGGGATATAGGCATGCATTTGGCCAACGCAACACCTGCGCATTTGTTAAAATCGTTAATTACCTCATTCGCGACAGAGTCAGCGGGGCAAGATAATGTAATCAATGCGGTTTGTTTGTCTGTTTGAGTGTCTGCGTGTTAACAATCTACTATCTAGAGGGTTGCACTGATTGACTTCAAACTTTCAGTGTAGGTGGGCAAAGGTCCGTAGATTACACAATTAAATTTTGGGGGTGATTGGTTGAGGTCACGCTTGTAAAACTGAGACAGTATCAAAGCACTAAAATAAGTTCTTTTGGACGGCTTGCTTTTTTTATAAACCAAGTTGTGGTACCGCTTCTGCTCTTGGTCGCACTTCAGCCAATCAAATTGTACCTAACTGAAATTGTTAGACAATCAAATTGTATGTTCCTGCAATATTCTACTAACTTGGTTATTTTAAAAATCTGGCTGGCGGACGGGGTTTGTTTTGCTTGGCAACACTTGTTTTAACTAGTTTGATGCCAATGCACGGATATGGTGCTATCAGTCTCAACCTTATTTTGATAACCCTGCTTCGCTCTTCATGATGCCTTGAAATGACTCCACCCCCTACCCTACTTTACTGCTGGAAATCCCAGGAGCTCATACAGCCCAAGGGCAGTGTGCGTGAACACCCATCTCATTGGTTAGACCTTTTGTGCGGCACTGTGTTCCAGAAGAAGTCATGAAAAAGATGAATGAATCGCAACTTTTACAGTTTGCAAATTTCATCACTGTTGAATTACAGTGTTGGTGTCCAGTCAATTAATTGCTCAGCCCTAGTTTGATTGTTAATCAGGCTAACGGGAGCAGGTTGAGAGTGACTTTGCTTGAAAAGTGAAACTTACTGCCAACTTTGACAGTTCATCTGAGGCTACAAACTTTGTTTCACGTAATGCTACATTTTGATTAAGAATTTAACATCTTGAACATAACTGGTTGTCTCAACTTTTGAGATGATGGATTCGTATGCACGGATTTCTTGAAACCAAATCACCTACAACCAGTACTGTGGATGGAACTATTTTCTCTGAGGTGATTTTTTTTGGCTCACCTTGCAAAAGCAACCTCTCCTGGCTCATCGAGGAACTGCCGTTAGTCTGCACCAGCTGCTCACAGGGTGCTCCTCCTGAGCACTGGCTGTGCTGCCTAGCTAATGGACTGCGGAAGTGAAGAAACAGTGGTTACGCCAATCTAGGGAAACGAAGGATGCATTTCTTGGCTTTCTAATTTTTTTAATGGAAAACGCTTGAGCAATTGCACTGGGCTTGGAACTGAGTTTTGTATGAAAACGAAAATTCTTATGAAATTTGGCTGAACAGACTGGTGATCTGTTATTACTGAGTTGTGATGCTGTTGGTTGAAGGGTCAGTACTTCGGAATTTATGTCTGTTTTCAGGCTTCAGAAGGAAAGACTCCGAGTGCCAGACCTCATGCTGCTGGGACCAAAATACCTGCTAAGATGCCCATTCAGACAGGTACAGGGATGTTGAGCTTAATTGAGCAGTTTGTGAAACTTGCACTCTCTACAACCAGCATTCCCATCTTTCATTGGTAATAACTTGATGTGAACACCATTCAGTCGCCTGTGATGGAGTGTACAGCACCTAAATCTGAGACAGAGGGACATTATAACAGAGAGGGTGAAATGCGCCATTATGATTCCATTTTACTTTGTACGTCAAATTTAAATTCATTTAGCTTACCTCACTGCGGATCAGAAACATAAAAATGTAAGCTGTGAATGAATTCTACTTCACAGCTGATTCCAGGACGGAGCAAAGGAAACCTGGAGCTGCAAAAAATGACAAAGGTGTGCACTACTCTCTTCACATCCGGGGCAGAAATTGCATGGAGGTTTTGTTTTCGTATCCCTGCTATTTTGAAATAACCCTGCTGGGTAACTGTGTAAATGCATCCACTATTGTTGGGTTACTCAAATGAATAATGCTTGTGGCGTGGTGTTGCGTGTAAGCAGAATCTCCGCAGACTCCAGACCGCAGCGGATACAGCAGCCCAAGCACGCCCAAATCTCCCTCCAGCCGTGCCCCGGGGCAGCCGCTAGCCGTGGCCAAGGAGGTGAAGAAGGTGGCGGTGATTCGCACCCCACCCAAATCGCCAGGCTCCCTGAAGAGCAGACAGCCTGGCCCATTGGTTCCCATGCCAGACCTAAAGAACGTCAAGTCCAAGATTGGCTCCACTGACAACATCAAGCACCAGCCTGGAGGGGGCCGGGTAAGGGCATCTTTCCGTGTTTGCATACATTACAGAACCTTTCCCCTCTCGTACTTGATTGTTGACTGGCCTATCCATCCACAGTCTCTTATTGAGATGCACCACTTCAGAGTGGCCTCACAGAAAACGTATTGCACAACAGTCTCCTCCCAGGTCCAGAAGAAGCTCTCGCTGTAATGCGTAGTGCTGAATGACAGCTTCTTAATGACTCAAAATCTTTTATTTGATTGCTTTACTTTTATTTGTTTACTTTACACATTCATTTAATGTATATGACTTTTGTCATCTTTGACAGTAGAGTCATATCTCCCACAAGTATGGTCATTTATTTTCTTTTGGAGAAACGCAAGGGAATTTTTGTTTCCCATGTGTGCAAAGTTCAATATTTTCACATGAAGTAAAACATGCTGCACAAGGGAATTATAATGCCTTAAAATAGCATGGCCCTCAACTGCAGCCCGGCTGTCTTGGGTCACTCATAGCTTAATGCCATGTCCTCCTGACTCTTCCAGGTTCAAATACTTGAGAAGAAGATTGACTATAGTAGTGTCCAGTCTAGGTGTGGCTCCAAAGACAATATCAAGCATGTCCCTGGAGGTGGAAATGTGAGTAAAGAGAGGAAGACCTCAATGTTAGGTTGAGAGTCTTCCTCCAATAACGACCAATGGTGGCCCCACAGTGAAACGCCTAGTTTATTTCAGAGAATACACGGGTGGTAAACTATCATTACAACTTGAAATGAACAGTTTAATTCAGGGATGGAATGGAACTAAAATAAAAGATGCTGATTCTATGACCAGATCTGGTCAGTAACTCAGTCCATGTGTGGAAGATGTGTGATGAAGATGGAAAGGCCCTCACTTTGCGGCTTTTGCGCTGGATAATGTTCTCTTCCCTTCCATTTGCTTCTTCTAGGTGCAAATTCTCAATAAGAAGATCGACTTATCTAATGTACAGTCTAAGTGTGGCTCCAAAGACAATATCAAGCATGCGCCAGGAGGTGGTAATGTGAGTAGTCAGAGGATGAATTTGCTGGGCTTTGAGTGTTCCTAAAGCTAAGATCCTCAAAACAGCCATTCCTAAAAGTTTAAGGATATTCTTACTCATAAAACAGTCAAACAGTACATTAGAAGATGTCTATCAAATTACAGTCATCATGAAGGAGATCTTTCTGGTGAAGAGGGTCAATTTTGCACTGCAGAGCTGCTTGAAGGCATTTTGGGGTCTATTCTCCCATGCATGTAAGTCGAAAAAAGCGCGTAGCTACGCGCTTTTCAGCCTAAGCATATTCTCCCCTCAACTTAAGTCCGTGCATTACGCGCCCCGAAGGCTGTTACACACTTGGGGCTGAGCAAGGCCAAAATCGGGGCGTTTCCGGGCGTTTCTCAGGCAAAAAACACTTAGGCGTATTCTCCCCCTGGCTTACGCGCTTTTTCTGCTAAGCGCTTTTGAGGGCTGTATTAAGGTCAAGCGCCAACATAAGGCGAAATGGAATATTGCGTTTACTGTCGATTATAGGCCGAATTTGAACATTAACTTTATTTTATTTAAAATGGTAAAGGTTGAGACATTCAATATTTGATTGTTCATCCTTATTTCTAAACTACATTTCTCATAACCATGATAAATTATCAAACGATATCATCGTATAATATTACGCAACAGCCTGTTCTCCAATTAGTTCAATTACAAATGCATTACAAAAAATTACAACAAGTGTTTGCCACTAACATGGCAATATCCCCCGCCGCCTCAATTTTATGTGTCCGTAAGGACGGATGTACTTACGTACATTCTGAACTTAAGCGCTGCGGGCGTGATCGAAGCGAGTTGGGGAGAATATGCGTAACTCAAAAGCGCTTAACTCGAATCGCGTAAAAAACAACTTGCGCGCTAATGGGAGAATAGACCCCTTTGTGAATAACAGTTGCTTATAATAATAATGATAATAATTTATTAGTGAATGAATAACAACTACTTATTGGAATTGCTTAATTTGTAGAAAATTTACGTGCAGAAATGTAGAAAAATTTTGTGGAAATGTATACAAAAGTACATCTAAAAAAGTGCATATTATGGAAAATGCAAACGAAATCAAAAGGAGTGATTTGAAATATCCATACACTCTGTACCATGCTGAGAACACAAAAACAAAACATTATCTAACCAGTGAATCTAAATGTACCCTTTTTTCAAATCAGATGACTGCAACTCCGAAAAACTTGGCAAACGTTTGCAAGGGAAGACAACTGTGAAGTTTCTGAACAGAATCTAGAGCACGCACCCCCAGCTACTCTGAGGTGGAAAATAGCTGAAAATTCAAGTTGAAATAAGTTGTAGTTCTTCCGAACTTCTGGCTATGTCACTGTACATGTCAAATGACGACACTGGAGGGGAATTAGACAGATTTCATGGCTGATAGAAAGAATTGGCAAAAACTGCATGCATTAAACACGCTATATCCCTAACTTGGATAGATGGAGATAAGGTTGAAAATCAGTAAAAAGCCCCTTAAAGAACTATCATGTAACTATTACTGACGTCTCACCATGGGCTGAAATATTTCTTTTGTCAACTTTCATCAGTCACTCCAGGTGGCTGGCATTTTGGTTTTTATGGGCCCAGAATGTTATAATGCCACAAAGGATGCCTATTGAATAGTTCAATATCATGTAAAATTTCAATGGTGCCTGCTGAACTGAAAACATCACTGAAAACATATCAAGACTAATCATCTGATTAAAGGGATGCTCTTGCCCCCCCTTCCCACCTGTTCTCTATTCAGCAGCCGCTACTGCTAGTCGATTACCAGCAGAAGGGGTAATTGGACCATATTTTCAGAAATGGAGCCAATTCTTATACATAAATATGATATTAAGTATAAAAATCTTGATTTCTCTTCGGAGGGCCAAATTCCTGGATGGCTTGGGCAGCGATAATTCTGAGACTGGTCAGTAAACCTCAAAGCAAAGCTTTACTATGTGAAACTGAAGCTATACATCAACATAGACCAAAAGCACCTAGTGCTTTTCCCAACCGGCACAATTTTTTCAAAGATCAGTTAAAATTGAATGCATCCAGTGTCCAATAAAATCGGCAGAAACAAAACATCAATGACCCTAAATATGCTTCCCCTTCTTGATATTGTCAGAATAGCGAACTTTCATTTTCGACCCACGCCCCGTCTGCACTGGTCTTCATTGATTCTGATAAAACCTGCCCAACAGTGATGGAGTGCCATCCGAGCCCGCGTTTGCTGGGTATTCATGGCGAACTGAATCTGAGACTGTGGGGAATGATCAGTGCGGTTGTCTCAATTTAATGAAAGATAGGCAATTATAATCGGCCAGGGTGATTGATTTCTGTAGCGCTGTACTTTGCATGTCGAGTTTGTCGAACAAAGTTTTCTTGTTATATAAACAACAGAAAAACTAAATAAATCTCTGTCGTGGGCAGTAACATTCTTTACATGTTAATCTATCAGTGTTTAATAACAGTGACGGTCGGTGGACGGAAAACCGAGAGGGCGGAAAACATACCTTGAAACAAATGAGATTATTGACCCGATTTTAATCATTTTTCATGGTTAACACATTTTCCAACAATATGAAAAATTCATTTGCAGTTAAGCGCACAGTTTGCCTTATAGTGAAATGGCAAGGCCAGTGAATAATAAATTCAATAAAAATGTTTAATTCACGTGCCTTAATAGGTAACCCTTCACGAAAAAAAACCTACTGTGGATTTTCTGCATTAACTTTTGCCACATCTTACAAAGCAAGAAATGTGCATTTTTTTGCCTTCAGTTGATGTGTTTTGTCTCTTGTCTTAACTAAGACAATTAGCTACACCTGAAAAGGGAGAGTTAAAGTATCTTTTATCAAGGAAAATGACTGAAACAGAACAAGACTAATAAGCAGTTTAAAGCGGTTTATCGCCCTTCCTGTTCTCTGTCCAATGGGCGCCACTGAAGAAATGTTTGAAACATAAATGA
Source organism: Gymnothorax reevesii (assembly GCA_029721435.1). Lineage (NCBI taxonomy): Eukaryota > Metazoa > Chordata > Actinopteri > Anguilliformes > Muraenidae > Gymnothorax > Gymnothorax reevesii. The sequence continues at coordinate 61,887,453 of CM056582.1, read as the reverse complement.
CAGTTGTTAAGTTGTATTCATAAATTTAATCAGAAGTATTTGGATACAAAATAGAATATGGCATCTGTCTATGAAAATTTGAGGCATTTCGCTACGCACCAAGGACCACATCAAAGAAACACAGTGATCTGGTGACTCATAGGCAATGTCTGCTTTCGTATTGATGCAAAATATTTCCCAGTTCACGCACTGCGCGCTCTTGCATACGAACAATTCTCCGACCAGCACTCAGAGCATCTCGGACAGAACCCTGGACCCTGCACAGTGGGTGAATGTTTTGTGGTTCCCAAGTGTATTTTGGGAAAAAAAACAGCTGCCATGTTCTGCGAACCAAAGACAACAATGACGATCCAAGCCGTCATCATCATCTGCACCTAAAGCCAGTGTATTTCATGTGTGGGAGTGTGCCATTGTGCAGGGCATGGGTGACTAGCACCATTAATGCAGAAAGACGTGTACAAGTGCATGGCTGCTTAAGCAACACAGAGTGCTGGGGGCGTTAGATTGGCCTGTTGTTATCTTTCTCTTATTGAGAGTGCATGGCACATTGTGAAGTGAAATGTAGGGCAACAAAGGCCCCATATATGCAGCTGAGGACCTACATAATGGAGGGATGGGGGAAATTCTGCTTGCTAGTCTGGACCAACTGGTGTTCAGTACATAAATGGTCACATACATGGTCAATGTGTGTGTTTAAAAGACTTTGTTGTTACTCAGCAGTAGATCATCAAATGTGCTGAGTCAACTTTTAGACTCTGTTGCCGTCATCTCATTGTATATTTTCAATAAGCATTTAATTCATGTTAGAACGGAAAACGTGTTGTTTTACTGTTTTCAAAATAGTAGAGGGTGAGTGGACTTTTAAAATCATTCCTTTTTGATTTTATGTGCATTTTCCATGGTGTGCCAAATTTCTTGGAATTGGGGTTGTAACTTATGGGTATGAATGGATAATGGTTAGAAAACAACCAAGCCTTTTCAAAACATCAGTACTGCATGCTGCATTTACAGATTGAGATGAGGCTTGCAAAACTAAATTGCGGTGTAATGGTCTGTGATGCCTGTGATGGCCAACTGTTTCCGGTGTGTTCCTGCCTGTCCTTCGCTCTGAGCTGGGAAAGGCTGAAGGCCCCCCAGCGACAATGATCAGGAGTAAGTGATGTTGATAATGGATAGGGCTATGCATAAACTTGCAAATTAACGGATGAACCACATGAGAATCTATCGTACTTTTTAAAATGCATTTTTGAAGTCACTTTTTTGTAATACTGTATTCGTTTTAACTCACAATGTTCAAATGCAGTGTTTTTATCACCGTAATGTAAATAATAATTACTTAAAAATTGAAAATGATTCCACTCCCTTCTGCATGAACACATTCAATCCAAACAGCGTCACACTGTCATTATACTTTTCAAAAAGGAAATACACATATATTCTGGATTTCCTACTGTCCAGCTGCACTTAAAATAAGACAAAGACTCTCTGACCATTATTAAATATTAGAAATGATAAGAAAGGAGAAAGGGAATTTTTATTTGACTAGAATATCCTTAAACCTTTAGCCAAACCTGATTATTACTTCTTAACATCACAATGTGGATATGAATGTATTAAAGCATTCAAATATCTGTGTTTGATGTTAAATTTCTAATTATGGCCATAAAATTGTTAAATTCTGTTGGTTCTTGCGGATGTCTTGCTGGTTCTTTGCCGCAAAAGTCATGTAGTCTAGCTGTTGTGCATAATATTGGCACTCTTGCTGTTTGGGAGCATCACAATGGACTTAATGAACCCTGCAATCTCATCTTATGTTGCTTGGCCCTTTAATTCTGAATGGGTGTCAGTCATGACAGCCTTTTGCTTGGCAGCCCTGCTCTCAGACAGTAATGCAATGCTGCCAAACCGAGGCTCCACCATCAGTTCTTCAGTTTCCAGTCACATGAACATGATGAATATGAATCTTATTTCACATAAGACTTTTGTTATCCTCGCTCAGTTAAATTTCTCGGTCATGTCTCTTGATCATTAATAACTGGCCAAGCTGTACAGGGTAGACATGTTCTAAAAGCAGATCATCAAAAGAATCAACTGAGACATTCCAAGCCTGGCAAACCAATGGATTTGCACCTTTTTTTCATTGGTTTATAATTAATTAAGCACATGTAAAAGAAGAAAAACAGAAATTTATGACTGAATGCTTTAATTCAAAATTGTTTTACAACTTGCTGAGCCAAAAAGAAAAGTTCTGGGTGGAAATATTACTGCATGAGCATCCTTTCCACAGAGAGCAGAGCATTGATAGTTCTGCTCTGTGTGTTTGATTTGTCTGTTATCCCAGTGTACACCACACCCCTTTTAACACCCAAGTGTTGCCTATGCCCTGAGATTATACGCTCACCATCCAATCAATGTACCTGTGGAACTAAACGTCCAATACCAATGTCCGTTGTGCCCACAACCTCGCATGGTGTGACTAAATTCATTGAGTAGATTAGAAATCAGCTCATTGTCACTGTCTCCATTGACCTGTGCATGGTTCTGTAGTGGGAATTGCTTTGCATTACGGACCAATCAGACCACTTCTGCACCTCTCACACCCCCCGCACCCCGTCACATTTGTGACTCTCTGTGCGCCCCCAGCTGGTCTACTCGATGCTACTACTGCTGAAATACAACTCCTTCATTTTCCCTCCCTTTACCATCACCAGTTCACATTTGTGAGGTGACACTTGGCAATAACATGAGATTCCAGCTACACTGGTAACCTGACTGCAAGCAGAGTGGCCAATTAACATGACTGGATGTTTGTTTCTTCCGTGCTAAACTGGACCAGCGACGGAACGGTTTCTACGCTCGCGTTAGCAAGGACAGCACAAGGGAGGTGGTGCTTTTGCCCCCTCTGTGTGGCGGTGGGCAGTGTTTTCCTAGCAGGTTGTGATCTCACGCTTCCTGCACTACGAGCCTTTGTTTCAGGAAAGACTGGCTGAGCCCGGAGCCCTTGAACCTACTAGCTGCAATGATGTAATGTAGACAGGGTGCAAGACAATGATGCTTTGTTTAGCTGTGCTTCGGGAAGGTTTCAGCGGCAGAATAAGTGTGCACAGTTTGTGTGGCATCTCATCATCTGAAAATGGCGTACTACATGGCTCCATGTTGCAAGGGTATGGGGAAATGAAACTGAATGGGACAGGCAAGTAAATTCCATTCTGGGGAGACCACATCTGGCAAATTAGCCTGACAGACTTCTTTCAAAAGATGCCAAAGGATTTTGTCAATTTAAGGGGGTGTGGTGTGAATTGGATGAAATTGATCAATCGACCGTTTTATTCATGTACCTGTGATCACAGATGCATGACCGTGCTGGAATAGCTGCATGGCAACTTACCATGTTTTCAAAAGAGCAGCACATTGCTTGGGTTTACACAGAGGCTCTGTCAGAACGGTCTAATCTGAAACAGCGAGTCTGTTTATTACCTCAGATGATAACTAAAATGTAATCAAACTGCCATGTATACATCACTTATCCTGGTTTTGTGGCTTTATTGCCTTGCTCAGATTCTTTATCACTAAATATCATATTCACGCCTCATTTGGCAAATCAGCTTGTTGGGTAAAGATACTGCTCGTGATGTGAGTGACCACCACGTTCAAGGCTCAAATCCAGCCCTTCCAGCGCCAAGTATGGCTAGCAACCTCACGAGAGCAGTACCTAATTGGCTTTGCACTGCTCTGGGATATGGGAGGGAGAGAATTTGTCTGGGCTCACATTGTCTGCACTCTAGCATCCCCTACTGATCACCCATGTGCCATTGTTAACTCTCTGAACTGACACACGTTCTAGTTTCCTCCCCCATTGTTCTGCGCATGCTGTTACCGCGACTACAGGTGAAAAGATGCACTGGCTGAAAGGTACATGCGTAGAAAGGGAACCATGAACTGGGATGGCAGCAGTTCGCTCATTGGACATGTGCCAATTCCAGTGGGCATTTTTAAATTTTGTATTAAAATCTCAGACTACACCTCAGGTATTCCAATATTAATTCAGTGTTTCTTAAAGGTCTTGTCTGTTTTTCTCTTGTGGTGAGAAAATCTTCCTGAGTTTTCTAATATGATGACATGTGCAAAGGAACTTGCATCCAGAAAGGAAGAGAGCCAGTGTTTTAAAACCAAATTGGATTTGTGCATTAACATTAGCACGACAGAAAACACTGTCGGATAAAGACGCTTTCGCACCGGACGCAAAACAAATTTTTCGCGCGACAGATTAAATTCAAAGTCAATGCTTTGAATGTAATGTATCGCGCAAAAAATTTGTTTCGCGTCCGGTGTGAAAGCGCCATAACTCTGCCTAAGATTCTTTCTCCAAATGCAATCGGTGGACCGTCTACTAAGAAAGATAAGCAGGAAAAGTGCTCAAAGTAAATAGTTTCATTTAAAATGCGGCAGGTCTGTATAGTGGGTGAAAGTAAAATTTTAAATGATTACCACAGATGTTGCCGAAATGGGAAAAGGCCCTGTATTTACTGAGTTGGATGCTGTGTTATATATAGCTGTGTTCATTTTGATGCCAGGACTCATGCTAATAAGTTTCAAACTTGAATGATTTTGAGTGTAATGAGTAAAGAAGAACAAATTTTGGTTCTGTGCTGTAATGTCAAAATAAGTGGCTTTGCTGCTGATTCAGGTGTAGCCTGCTGCATGGGCAGCTTGCAGTGCATGGCTTGCACTGCATCTGCCCAGATTGGCTAGCTTTAGCATTAGAGGCGCCTGAGATAAACAGTTTTGACATATTGACTCCATCGCCATTCAACTACAGCATTTCGGCAACATGCTAATTATAGAAAAAGTTCTGACCTTCTATGTTCTTGTTTTAATATACAGTTTTCCGTTTCATTCTGACAGTTTATTGACAATAATGTGTGGTGCTATGCTGTTAATGAAGTATGAATGTTTTTTTGTGTTAGCTTGTTTATTGTGCTCTCATTTCACCTCATAAAATGGAATAATAACATTCATAATAACAATAATAACAATTCTTCAGGGAATAAATGGGATAAATTTTTAATCACTTCCTACACCTGCAAAATGTAAAGCTTGTACCAATGGCTCTGCTTTTTACAGTACTGCTGTCGATGCCATTCTTAAATAATTTCACTCATGAGATTATCTTATAATGTGTGGATTTGGAAAAGCGGTCAGAAGTTCACAAAAGAGGAGATTTTTAGTTTCTCCTGAATTTGATTGGTTTTACTTTCCATGTTTTACATTGAATTATGGGAAATACCATTTTGTTCTTTCAGTATTTTCCAAGATTTATGTTTAAATTTTACAAGCAATGAGGTATTTCATTTTTCTTTTTGTCACCTCACTTTCACTTTTGTTAATATCACTGATCGTCCCATTTCTCCTCACTGCAAGTGAGAGACTGTTTCTTTCATCCATACACAATTCCCAGGTGGAAAACCGAATGAAAAGAATGTTGAAACTATGCTCCAGTGTCTATGTGAAACACAGATGTGATACTAAGTATTTCGAGACACTCCTCTTCAGCTGTGCTGAGCCGCAGCTTCAGAGATCAATAAAGCGAGGCATTAAAATTATGTGTAATATTTGGCTTGATTGGCTTTGGATGGAGCAGTTTTAGGGCAAAGCTTAGGGCAGTTGTTTCAGTTCTTTTCATTCAAGAGGGAATTTGCTGTGATGGAAAGCAAATAACCAACAAACCAACTAACTGGCCAAGTGCTATGCTGGTCTCCTTGCATGCATCTTGCCTGCTCATTCCAGACATCTGGACGTTCAGTCAAAAACAGGTAGAAAACTGAAAAATAATACATACTAATGGCTTTTTTTTTTCCTATGCAGGTTCAAATTCTCAACAAAAAGATTGATTTGAGCAATGTACAGTCAAAGTGTGGATCTAAGGATAACATTCGTCATAAACCAGGTAATTTTAGAAGTTCATTTGTCATATTCTGGTGTTTTCAGCTCTTCATTAGAGTAGCAAATCACAACTGTAGTAGTTATAACTTGTGTCAGTTATTGTTCATTGATATGTATACATCATTCCACTTTTACAGCACGGGACACCTGCTTATTAATGCATGCTCCCCCAAAGAATGTATCATGAAGCCAATATTTCAATATTTAATATTTAATGCATTCCTTAGTAAGTGATGTATTTTTTTTGCCTGGCCGAGCATAATTATGCGTGTTTACCTGTATATAACCAGAGCTTAATTTGTGCTGGATTCTGCCAGAACAGGGGCCAAAACCTCCTGGTTTTAATCTGGTATTTATTTCTGTGGATCTAGGACTTCTTGTAATAAAAAAATTAAATTTCTTGTGATTTGGAATGTTTTACCCCCACCTAGTGTGTCTACGGAGAATTGCAGTAAAGAACTGCATGAAGCACATCTCCCCTGCCCATTTCAGATACGTTACGGTCGAGGTTACGTAAAGTGAGATGAATTTGACAAATGGATAATGTAAATTTATAATTCGTGGGGAGTAATAAATTAATAAATACATTTTGCAACATGTAGCCAAAGATAATCTGCAAAGACTAAGGTTTGTTGCTTTGTGTGGAGGTGTTTCAAATTTTCATATATTACTTTATCTACGACTAAATAACTGGCTAGCTTGCCTGCTGGCAATACGTAGAGCCATATACATCTGCATCTTTGGCAACATAGCCAGCTCGGTTATTGTAAATATTTATTCAGAATCAAAATATCACTTTTGGTGTTGTGTAATAGGGTTAGATAATTAGCAAGATAGTTTCCAGCTAGCAAACGTGCAACTGGGTCATTCCTTACGAACTCAACCAGAGTTGACTGACTTACATTTTACCAAAAAAAATTGTGGTAGTACCTCAACAAATATATCGAAAACCAGTGGCAGCTCGTGAACTGGCAATAGGGGAAGCTCAAACAAACCATTAAAATTAATGATTGGTCTTGACATGTTTTCAATCATTCATTTAAATTACCATTACAGAAACCGGAAAACTTAACATTATCAGGTGTGGCAAGTTTTCATTAATAACGCATACCAATTACAACATACCAAGCTCCGAACGGCCTCAATCCCACTGACACGCCTTCCATAGAGGAAGCAGAGGCTGGGGACCCAGAGGCTGATTCATTCATCACTCGGGCTGAAGTCACTGAGGTAGTTCGGAAGCTCCTTGGTGGCAAGGCACCGGGGGTGGATGAGATATGCCCTGAGTACATCAAGTCTCTGGATGTTGTAGGGCTGTCTTGGTTGACACGCCTTTGCAGCATCGCGTGGCAGTCGAGGACAGTGCCTCTGGACTGGCAAACTGGGGTGGGGGCTCTTTTTAAGAAGGGGGACCGGAGGGTGTGCTCCATTGGGGGATCACACTCCTCAGCCTCCCGGGTAAAGTCTATTCCAGGGTGCTGGAGAGGAGAATTCGGCCGATAGTTGAGCCTCGGATTCAGGAGGAACAATGCGGTTTTCGTCCTGGTCGTGGAACACTGGACCAGCTCTACACCCTCCGCAGGGTGCTTGAGGGTTCATGGGAGTTTGCCTAACCAGTTCACATGTGTTTTGTGGACTTGGAGAAGGCACTCGACCGTGTCCCTCGTGGCATTCTGTGGGAGGTGCTTCGGGAGTATGGAGTCCGGGGCCCTTTACTAAGGGCCGTGCAGTCTCTGTATGACCAGAGCAGGAGCTTGGTTCGCATTGCCAGCGGTAAGTCAGACCTGTTTTCAGTGCATGTTGGACTCCGCCAGGGCTGCCCCTTGTCACCAGTTCTGTTCATTATTTTTATGGACAGAATTTCTAGGCGCAGCCAGGGGCCGGAGGGAGTCCGGTTCGGCGACCAGTGGATCTCATCTCTGCTTTTTGCAGATGATGTTGTCCTGTTAGCTCCTTCGAACCAGGACCTTCAGCATGAACTGGGGCGGTTTGCAGCCGAATGTGAAGCGGCTGGGATGAGAATCAGAACCTCTACGTCCAAGGCCATGGTTCTCGACCGGAAAAAGGTGGCTAGCCCCCTCCGGGTTGGAGAGAGCTCCTGCCTCAAGTAAAGGAGTTTAATTATCTTGGGGTCTTGTTCACGAGTGAGGGAAAGATGGAGCGTGAGATTAACAGATGGATCGGTGCAGTGGCAGCATTAATGCGGTCATTGTACCGATGTGTTGTTGTGAAGAAGGAGCTGAGCCGAAAGGCAAAGCTCTCGATTTACCAGGCAATCTACGTTCCTACCCTCACCTATGGTCAGGAACTTTGGGTCATCACCGAAAGAACGAGATCTTGGATACAAGCGGCTGAAATGGGTTTCCTCCGCAGGGTGGCGAGGCGCACCCTTAGAGATAGGGTGAGAAGCTCTGTCAACCGGGAGGAGCTCAGAGTAGAGCTGCTGCTCCTCCACGTCGAGAGGAGCCAGTTGAGGTGGCTTGGGCATCTATATCAGATGCCCCCTGGGAAGGTATTCCGGGCATGCCCCACTGGGAGGAGGCCTCGAGGAAGACCCAGGACACGCTGGAGGGATAACGTCGCTCGGCTGGCCTGGGAACGCCTCGGGATACCCCCGGGAGAACTGGAGGAAGTGTCCAGGGAGAGGGAAGTCTGGGCATCTTTGCTTAGACTGCTACCCTTGCGACCTGGCCCCGGATTAAGCGGAAGAAGATGAGATGAGACCAATTACAACTCCAAACTTCTCACGCTTTTCTCTACTCAAGGGTTGGAAGCAATGCATGTGTTTCATGATCGTTTAAATGAAATAAGATCATTTGAAATGTCTATATGCAATTCCATTGCTTCCAACCCCTCCATGCTCAAGGACCTCAATTCCACGAGAGAATCTTTTACGTTCGCGTTGATTGAATAATAGCTGACTGCAGCAGAGGAAGGTAAATATACTACTTAACTCACACTGAATGCGTAAGAGTTCACTGGTATGTGTTATTAATGAAAACTGGCCAAACCTGATAGTGTTTTTTAAATGTCTTTGGGTTTCTGTAATGGTAATTTAAATTAATGATTGAAAACAGGTCGTGACCAATCCTTACTTTTAAGAGGTTGTTTGAACTTTGAAAACATACAAATTTATAGGCTTTTAGGCTTCAACTCCCAAGGGTTTCAGAAATATGCCTACTGTTTAATTGGGGGGGGCATGCCAAATTTTTTGCAGAGGTTAATTTGTGGGGGTGGGTGGCGTGTTGAAGGTCAATATCTTGAAAATTAATCAGAGCTATGGGATGAAAGATGATATCCAGAGCAATTGGTGCCTAGGCTTTCAGAATTTACAATCAAAATTGGTCTACCTCTTCTCATTTCAGTGTTATTTGCTTCTCAAATATGAATCTTTTCATGGGAAGAAATCAAAAATTAAATTTTCAAAGACCCCGTGTCAACCCAGGATCACCTATAGAGGGTTACTGACCCTGGATTCCTTTTATTTAGGGATAAGTCTGCCTGCAATAAGAATAATGACTATATTCAAGTTGTAACATGGCAGTTAAGTTTCCCAGCTGAAAGAAGTGATTTTCTTGCCAATTTTGGGTTGATCAAATATCATCTTGTTTTTTCATCTGCTTCGTTGTTAAATTATTTTGTTGAAAGAAGGCCTTTTTTGCAAATAATAAAAAATAAATAAATGGATATAAAATATACAGTAATGTGCAGCGATGATTATACACTTAACAAAAGTAAGATGCATCAGAAACTGGGTACTATTCAAGTACTTATTTTATGTAATATTGGATCATGAAGATGAAAATACTTAAAGAGATGGCAATATATAGTGAAAACAAAAATGCTAATGTCTTTTTGAGAGAAAAAAAGTCAATATCTACTGTGGGCACCCTTTGCTTTGATTACAGCATTTAGTCTTTCAGGCATAGTGTTCACATATTTTTTATTTCCTCACTCGTTAAACCATTCCATATGGTTTGAAGTTCATTCCTTCAAGACTCTTTCAATGTAACAACAGATTTGTGTATCTTGGCATCAAGGCATAAGCTTTGTGTCATAAGATGATTCTTTCCTACTGAGACAATTCTTGCAGAACTGAAAGTGTGTTTTGGGTCATTATCCTGTTGAAAATAAAATCCCAACCAATCAGCCTCTTTCCAGATGGCAATGCGTGACTCACAAGGATGCTGTGATATGTCTATTGATCCATGATTCTGCCTATTTCACGTAGACTTAACCCCAAACCATTATATTACCAGCAAACCATTGTCACACAAGCGTCTGGAAATGGTAGAGCTTTATACTTTCATCTCTTCACTTCTGGTGCTAAAATATCATCATGGAGTTGTCGTGCTATCAACCTTTGATTTTATTTACTTGTCATACACAGATAATGAACATCAGAGATACTTAACTTCCAGAAATTTTTCTAAATGACTAACCAGCATCATTCAAGGCTAGAGTGCGGCTACAGTCTCAGAAAGCTCCGTCCATCCAATCTTTCCATCGATCCAAAATGGACAGTCACTTTTAAGAAACTAACTAGCCAATTGTTTTCGTGAAACATGATGACTTCTGCATGAATACAATGGTCAATTTCAAGATTTCATGCAATGGAACGTTCAATGGACATAAAAGACAGTGAACTGGCTCTCACTGCTTTTGTCAGAGGGAAAAACTTTATCTTAAATGTTATCCAAATTATGGTCCTCCCTTGTTTGTTTAAGTCATGTCAGCAGAGAGACCTCGAAAATGTTTCTTGATTTAGCTATACATATAAACTTGAATTTTTTTCTTTATTCTTGTCTATATTGTCTTTGAAAGCCGGTTTATAAGGGGTATTTTTAAAATATTTTTTTAGGATCGAGGACAAATGTTGTAATACATACGATAATGCCCCGACCTCAGTTGTGTTATTTATTGAGGTTCCTGCTGGCAAGAAAAATATGTTAATCTGAATAATTAAATTTTTATACACAGATCTTCCCGAAAACCTAACCAACCCTAAACTATTAAGAATTTAAATTTTATGAACAAGTGCATTTTTAAATTATAGTGAATTGGTGACCTATGCACCTTGTCCCTTTCGAGTCAGTGATACTACCTGTAGCAAAGTTCTCAGAGCCCTGAGGCTTGCCCGTAGATAAATCAGTAAGCAATGTTTGAACTAGGATATACCGGTATTTACAGTTGCAATCCTAAAAAAGTTGTCACATCTTGGGAAATACAAATTAAATAAAAGAGGGCTGTTTTGAACAGTTAATTCATCCTCTCCTATACTAAAAAGAAAACAGTACTTCAAGTTTGATGTGCTATCACGCAAATTCAATTGCTTACCGAAAATATATTATTTGATGATCGCAGCAGTCCGCCCCCCCAGACGTTGGCTCATGTAACTGTTTACCACTGGTTAACATGACCATTTCTTTTAAAGTGCCAGTAAATACCTTGCATGTGTTTTTTAAAAAAATTCCAAAAGTCAAGCTATCTGTAATATGGCCCAAAAAAAAAAAAAAAATATGTGACCAAAAATAACCTTAGGAAATGCAATTTTTCAAAAAAGGGTTTCCCGGTCTAAAAATAGATCAGCTAGATTATGTACCACGCAAAGCATTGTGGGTCAAAATCGCGCACTGTAAACAAAGACGGCGTTGCGCGGACGAAAAAGAAGACAGACAGGAACGTTTTTGGAGAATGTGGAGGCAAACACGATAAACAAATCATAATTCCCCCATTCGAGGCACACTACCATTTCCGTTGTATACTTCTATGAACTCGAGCAGCGCGAGAAATGTTGCTAAGAAAAACCAACACGGTATTTCAACTTACTAATCCATCAAAGTTAGGGCCAACCCATCATTGTCAATGCCCAGTCGCTCTCTCAGACTCTTCCACCGATCAAAAGCACTCCCAATATATATTAGGAATCGTCTTCTTTTGGCATCAAGGGCAATTTTCCGGCGTTTTCTCTCCGAGGCTGTCAACTTGATTCTTTTCTCCATTGCTGTTGTGTGTGCTACGTCACACGTCACGTGGTACACAAGAAAGGGAACTTACTCTAATGACATCACATTTTCGCTCGCGCGACAGTTTGAGGGTTGAGTGTGTTTTTAACATCAAAATCCATATTTTTCGATGTTGTAAAAATTTGTATAACATATCGACGTGAAGATGAATGATTTCCCTACCTACTGATACCATTTTTATATGTTGTCACAATTGAGATATCATTGAAGACATGCAAGGTATTTACTGGCACTTTAATGACAAGCATTTGTGTGTGGAGGACACACTTGCTAGAGGAATTTTTCCCCATTCCTCCATTATGCAGGTTGCTTCAGCTGAGCAATCATACGGACCTTTATTGCCATTTACAAATTTCACTTCATAGTGTGCCATACTGTACATTCTGAATTGTAGATAGCCTGCCTGCTGGCCTGGTCTAATTGAGCACTAACAACCGTGCAGAACATTGTAATCCTTGCAGAACGTGGTTTAGCGTTGTATTGCTGGAAAATGCAGCTATCTGTTATCTGTGGCTCACGAAGAAAAATTGGGCCCAAAATGTTAAAAATAAGCAGGAAAAATCTATTTTCTGAAAAACAATCTCCATATTCAAGAATGTGTAATTTAGCCTGCAATAACAAAATTAGCTAGCAAGCTTCCTCTTAGGAGGCAGTTGTCTCACATTTGACATAATTGCTGGTAGGAATTCTAGTTCCTTCCAAAAAGCTGAACTGCAAACCCGACTCCAAAAAAAGGTTGGGACTGTGTGTAGGATGGTAATAAAAAAAATGAGCAGTCATTTTGAAATTTGATTTCACCTGTATTTAATTTAAATAAATTTTAATTGATTTACCTAATCTAATTTATTATCATAAATATACAATGTGCCAATTTTGATGCCTGCAAGAAGTTCTGAAAAAATTTTGACAGGAAAATTGGATCACTCGGAAAGTTAAGGAACTGTCGAAAACACCTTTTTGGAACTTTACATGGGAAACCAGGTTAATAGGTCATGTGAGGCAATGCCAGTCAGCATCCAGCGCCTGTAACAACAGCATAGCTTCGTTATCAAAGAGTGCAGGTGCTAATCTGGCCTGCCTGCCTGTCTCACATTGAAAACTCATTGTGCATTATGAAACACAAGTTATGACAGCAGAGACCTCAGGCTGTTGAGGACCTTCAGTAATATATCAGGCAAGAATTGGAAAAGATCCTTCATTAAAAAGTGCGAAAGAAATGCCTCCTAAGTTCTCCAAGAAACTGCTGAGTGTCAGTGAGTACAATGATTTGCAAATCCTTTTCGACCTATATTCAATTGAGTACACTACAAACATTAAAGATATTTAATGTTCATACAGATAAACTTTTTTGTTTTTTTGGAAATATTCACACATTTTGAATTTGATGCCTGCAGTATGTTCCAAAAAAGCTGGGACAGGGGCATGTTTACCACTGTGTTACATCACCATTCCAACACTCAATCACCGTTTGGGATTTGAGGACACTATTTGTAGAGACTTTGTCGGTGGAATTCTTTCCCATTCTTGCTTGATGCACGACTTCAGGAGCTCAACAGTCCAAGATCTCCATTGTCGTGTTTTGTGCTTTATAAAGCGCCATACATTTTCAATGGGAGACAGGTCTGGACTGCAGGCAGGCCAGTGGATTACCCATACTCTTTTACTACGAAGCCACGCTGTTGTAACACATACAGAATGTGGCTTGGCATTGTCTTGCTGAAATAAGCAGGGATATCCCTGAAAAAGACGTCGCTTGGATGGCAGCATGTCTTGCTCCAGAACCTGTACCTTTCAGCATTAGTGGTGCCTTCACAGATAGGAAACACATCCCCATACCATCACAGATGCTGGCTTTTGAACTTAGCACTGATAACGATCTGGATGGTTCTATTCCTCTTTAGCCTGGAGGACACAATGTCCATGATTTCCAAAAACAATTTGAAATGTTGACTCCTCAGACCACAGCACACTTTTCTATTTTGCATCAACCCATCTCAGATGAGCTCGGGCCCAGAGAAGCCAGCAGTGTTTGAGTGTTGTTGATATATGGCTTTCGCTTTTGCACTGGTAAATATAGCGACAAACTGTGTTAACTGACAATGGTTTTCCAAAGTATTCCTGAGCCCCCATTGTAATATCCTTTACAGAAGGATGTCGGTTTTTAATACAGTGCCACCCGAGGGACCGACGGTCACGGGTATTCAATGCTGGTTTCTGCCTTGCAGCTTATGTGTAGAAATTTATCCGAATTCTCTGAATCTTTTGATATTATGGACTGTAGATGATGAAATCCCTAAATTCCATGCAATTGCAAGTTAAGAAACGTTGTTCTTTAACTGTTGGACTATTTGCGTATGCAGTTGTTCACAAAGTGGTGAACCTCGCCCCATCCTTGCTTGTGAACGACTGAGCCTTTCAGGGATGCTTCTTTTATACCTAATCATGACACTCACCTGTTTACAATTAACCTGTTCGCCTGTGGAATGTTCCAAAGAGGTGTTTGTCCATTCCGCGACTTCCCAGTCTTTTGTGGCCCCTGTGCCTGCTTTTTTGGACCTTGTTGCTAGTGTCAAATTCAAAATGAGTGAGTATTTCCAAAAACAATTCAGTTTATAAGTTTGAACATTAAATATCTTATCTTTGTGGTGTACTCAATTGAATATAGGTTGAAAAGGATTTGCAAATCACTGTATTCTGTTTTTATTCATTTTTTTCCCAACGTTCCAACTTAATTGGAATTGGGGTTTGCAGAGCATAAATTTACTTAATGGAACATAGTCAAAACAGAGATGCAAATCATTGATTTTTGTTTTGCTTTTTTACTCACTGGAGTTGGGGTGGCTCATAGCACAAGACATAACCCAGCTATATAAGCTGGGTGGTAGTCTGTTCCCCTGTATTGTCGTTTTTCCTTTCATTTGATTTTATTTCATTTTTTCCACTTTCAGATCATGCAAAGCCCTTGAATACTGTCGATATGCTCACTCTGATCTGTGACGTCATGATTAGAATCCGGTCACTGATATTTGCCGCATTGCCCCTCCATCTCGTTTCTCATTTCTCACCTCTTTCTCCTCCCCTGAGGCCAGAAGCCCTGTTCCAGGAGATCCATAGCCCTGTATTCTTTACATGTGTTTCTGACCTAACACACCTGATTCAAGTAACAGTTGCTCATCAAGGGCTTTACCAATGAGGCAGTCACAATCAGGTGCGTCAGAGAGCAGAGGTGACAGGCAGGGCTACAACTCTGCAGGAGCAGTGCTCCATACCCGCGCTCAGCACTGTGCTGTCATTAAGGCTGGAAAAAGCCTTAGTACACTGTGAAATAAAAATGCTTAAAAATGTCATTTGATGAAAACCAAAATTCTACATTCTTAGCTCATTTACATTACAAAGTCTGACATTGTGTACAGAGCAGAAGTGAATTAAAAGGTCTTCATCCCAACCACTTTGTAGCTAACAGCACAAACTATACAGAGTGTACTGTACAGGAAGCATTTTCCAGTGAATGCTCACTATGCTGCACAGAGTCAGATGTATATGTATTTTAATTATCACTCTGTTCCCTTCTCTTCCACTAGGTGGAGGTAATGTTGAGATCAAATCTGAGAAGTTGGATTTCAAGGTGCAGTCGAAGATTGGCTCTCTTGACAACATCGGTCATACACCGGGGGGTGGGCAGAGGAAGGCAAGTACAGTGAATTGTACTAACATACACTTGCCAACCAAAAAGAGGTCACGATTTGGATTTAAATAAGCAAATACACAAGAGCCGATGATCAAATCATTATTGCAGTGATGAATATGTTTCAGCTGGAAATAACTCAATTCTAACTGATTCAGGGTGTAGCATTCTCATTCCTAGAAAAACCATGTTGAAAGATGCATCTCATGGTCGTTGAAAAGATGTTATGAGTTTCAAGAGTGGAAAATTTTTCAACTGCATCGAGCAAAAAAAAAACAGCTAAGGATATTGCTGAAATCACTACAAACTAGGTCATGAGACATCCAACAATTTATTAAACCTAAAGGGATAGTGATGAACCGCCAACTTTGTGGAAGACATGGATTGGATCGGAGATCATTAAAATGCTGTGAAGGTAAGAGCATTTCCTCAAGCACGATGCAACAAGAACTCTGAGGATTGGGACTAATCAGCTGTGCCCACAAGAAAATAAGTACTTTGGTCACAAAAAAACACTTCTAAAATATTAAGGGTTAAAGTTTTGAAAACATGCTGCAGATACTTTTTTTTTAAAAGAAAACATTCAGTGGCGCCTGCTGCTAGTCCCAGGGGTTTTCCAAAGTAGGCGGACACGTTTTTGTGGAAAAATAATGCTTTATTATGAGAAAAACAAGAAAATCAGTTTCGGACTTTGGTACTTCTTACCATTAAATGCCTGGACATCGGTACTTTTACCACATAAATGCCTTTTCAATCATTTTCTGATTGCCAAACATTCATTTTATCTACGCTTGTCACATGACACATACTAGCAGCTGATTGGACAGTCATGGACTTAGGCACTCGTTCCTGATGACGTCAAGGACTTGAGTACTTCTGCAAAAACTTGAGTATTTCTTGCACAAAAATTCAGTAGATTCAGGGAAGGCCGTATATCAGTATTGAGGACTTGAGTCCTTATATTTGGAATTTTTTTGCTTTAAATGATGCACATGACACTCTACTTTATGGTAGTAGTGTCAGCTCATTATTTTGAAAATGTGGCTTAAGTACTTCTTGCACCCAGGTCTTCACTTGTTTGTGAGGCTTATAGGGGAGAAAAAAAATTGAGTTCTCTTTGCTAGGGAGCATAAAGATTGGACTGAGGAGCAGTGGCAAAAATTCATGGGGTCTAATGAGTCCAGATTTACCCAATTCCAGCCTGATGGGCACATCAGAGTAAGACAGGAAGCCCGTTTAGCATTACACCTGTCGTGCATACTGCCCATTATACAAGCCGCTGGAGGCAGTGTTATGATCTGGGGTTGCTTCAATTGGTCAGGACTAGGCTCAGCACTGTTCTGCAGCAATTAAATTAATTCAGCAGACTACCCGAAAGTACTGAATGACCAGTAACCCATCAATGGACTTTTTAATCCCTGATGGCACAGGCATGTTCCAGGATGACAATACCAAGGTTCATCAGGCTCAAATTGTGAGAGAGTAGTTCATCAAACATGAGGAATCATTTTCACACATGAATTGACCACCTCAGAGTCCATACCTTAACCATTTGATGGGCTTTGGGATGAGCTGGAGAAGGCTTAATGGAGTGGTTCAACTCGCCCATCCACGATATAATATCTCGAACAAAAATGAGGGCAGATCTGGTCAGAAATAAATATTTTAACATTGGAAAAGATTGTTCAAACAATACAACGAATGCGAGCCATGATCAAAGGTAAAGGTGGCCCAACAAATACAGCGTGCAACGTTTTTTTTTTTTTTTTTTGACAGGTAGCGTAGATATTCTGTGAGCTTCAGCTTAATAATGTTAGAGATAAAAACGTATTTGTCACTTTAGCTGTGGCCATGGCTTTAGATTTGGAATCAAACCTTGTAATATGCAGGCATGCCAATAGGTTTTAGAAAAAAAAGAGGAACATCACGCGGAATAGGCAGTCTGGTGTCACGCCAAAGGCCTTTTACATGAGGATGTACCCCCTACCTCCACAGATCACTGTATCTGTCCTTACATGACTTACAGATCACTGTATCTGTTCTTACATGACTTACAGGTCACTGTATCTGTCCTTACATGACTTACAGGTCACTGTATCTGTCCTTACATGACTGACAGATCACTGTATCTGCCCTTACATGATTGATTGTAAAAGCGGTCATATTAAAGTCCACCAACCAACTGGGATTTTGATGTTTTGTAAAGATGCAAACAATAAATAGAACATAGTTAAACAGAAAAACAAAAATCTAAAAACACACCACTGTAATGCTGTCTACAGGCTTCGTAAACCTTTTACAAAAGTGAAATTCAAGCACTTTAAGGATTTTCAAGGTGCATTTTCATGCTTTTCCAGCACCTTACAGCTGTGGTAAATTACATATTTGTATACATAAATGACAGATTTCACAGAAAGTGTGACCAACAGGTCCCACTGTACTTAACAGGATGAAATTATAAATTAATGGTATATATGCGGTTTATTTCATTGATGACATAAAAACAAATGTTTAAATGAAGTTTTAGACCTGGATCACTGTTATTTTGTTAAAAAAAAAAGGGAATTAAAAAATTTGGTCCTGTTGCTAATGTTTCATGGACGGAAAATTGGTGTTCACAGGACAGAATTCAAACGGTGACAAGATTGTCTGAGCCAACGCCAATAATGGCAAGATGAGCAGAGAAAAGGGAAGGCACACCAGTGACCAACCCGCTAATACACAGTAAGCAGGGCTTTGTCAATCCTGCCCACTCATTTCCAAGTTCTCATCCACCCTGGAGCTCTGAGGGGAAGGAGAGACACTTTTTTGGGCCACTCGGTAGTATGGATGTGCCAACCACTTTAAGTCAAACCAAGGCTGGCTTGATCCATCCAGGGATTGGAGTGAACTCGTCCATTTAATATAAACAGTGTTCGAACTTGGCTTGCTTGTGAAAATTCATTAACTGATCCGGGTGTGCCATCCAGTGATAGAATATTGTAACTGCGTGCATAAATCTGCAGCTCCGTGTCCACTGGCGGACACATCTGCCCTGCCAGCAGCCGCCAAATCTCATTCACAGCAGTGCTGTACTGAGATTACAGGTTGTTGCTAACGTTATCTCTGTGGACGGAAAATTCTAAAAGAGCCAGGAAGTGAACATAAGCTCGCGCATGCACTTTACCCCGCTTTCACACTACCGGTTATAAATTAGGGACTTCAATGAGGAATACAGAGCGAACGTTGACCACACATCGGACAGAAATTACGTTCGCAGCAAAAACTGGCTTCACAGTATGAAATAAGGCTCAGGATATTGCAAAATGGGATCCAGCATGGTAAAATAAAGAATGGGGAACATATTCCTGGCTAGACCTTCAGACCTTCCTGATTTTGTCAGACAGATATTTTAAATCCACAATTCCTTTCTGGGTCCAAGCCGTGTCTCCCCCAAAAAGCAAACATGGGAAACAGAAAAGCGAATTCTTAACTACACTTGCTCTTAGCCAGTCCTTTTATCAAACCAACTGACACAAAACTTACGATTTTGTCGTTGAACAGCTTCTGTAATGTGAGTAACCGTTGGATGATGCGGCTCCAGTCTCTTAACCTCCATTTTTTCCTCATAGGACATTGAAGAAAACAGATTATTAGTCGAGCCCCCGAAGGGGTTTCGCGAGACTATTGTAATCGCTTCGTGTGTCTGTGTGTGTGTCTGTCCGGACTGATATCTCTGGAACCGCGAGGCCGATTGCCTTCATATTACTCAGGCGGGTTCCTTGTGAGAGTCTTTCGGCATGACATAAATTTGAAGGTCATAGGTCAAAGGTCAAGGTCATCATGTTGGCGGATAACTATGGGCGAGACTATGAATTCTCTGAATGCTTGTTAAGAAGATGATCCGCCTCATTCATCTTAGCATTGGCATTCATCTTAGCAACATAACAGACAGTGGTGTTGGGCTAAATGAAATCAGCCCAAATGACATGTAAATCACGGGGCGCGAAACGTTGCATTTCAATCATGTACTCGCGCGTCAGCCCGCTGCTGACTGGTCAGAACCATCGACCTATGGGCTGAATAAAGTTAGCCCAAACGGACAGTTAATGGCGAGGGCGTGACACTGCACCTGTCAATCGTTTACACCCGGAAAATAAATAAGAGCAGATGGGAGCTTGGGTTGAATAAAATTAGCCCATTTGGAGATATCCAGTGTTTTTCTTTCGACTATTTGCTGCTGTTGTCACTTCAGGTTTCACTGAAATTAAACTTATAACTATCTTTTGTATGTTATTTTGACAATAACTCTCTTAGCCCAACTAGCCCATTGATACCAGCCACCACTAATAATATCCATCATTGTGGCAGAATAAAGTGTTCTGTACATCGTCTGTAGTGTACTATGCAGATCAATGGCAAAGGGATATATTATCGCTCACAATTGCAGCAGCGAATATCTTGTAAAATCAGACAATCCGATGAACATATTCACCGCAAAAGGCTGTATAAACTCTAATTCTTCAGTAATTTAAGCCCATATGCAATATCTATGGGAAATATAATATGAAACAAGAATGAAAACAAAAAGCGTGGACATGGTCCAGTCCGTTTGTAAACTCAACCATCTATCTTAATGTCTTTGTGCAACAATATATTGTCATCAGTCGGTCATTTTGCCTTTCTTCTACAATATGCACACGTTTTTGTTGAAAAATATGCTCTAAATAAACAGAAGAAAGCAGATTTTAAACCCACCTGTTAATTTCTCGATGACAAAATCTGGCGGCGAAGCAAACCCGGAAGTGTAAGGCACTACCCCATTATTCCGATGAAGAGTATTTAGAGGAGTCTTTGAGAGCGGGACCATTCAACTTTTGGACGTTTCCCGATCGTTTCACTAAAGGGTTTTTAGAGCATTGCTGGAGATCGGGGACCATTCAATACATAATTAAAAACAAATATGACTACCGCTCGCAAATTTGGCAATCGCACAAGACAATTTCAAGCCCAAATTTCGATCCTAGACCCCCCTACCCCATCTACCCCTTAAATGTTCTCCTCGGATTTACACGAATCTCGTGGGTGACCATTTTGGCTCCTAAAACCGCGGATTTCCGCGAATCCGCGGAAGATTGGCGTGCCTGAATATGTTTTTAACCCTTTCATGAATGAAGATCACTACAGTGTACAGCTGTTAAAAAGTATTTTTTCTCTATATATGCCTGCAATTTTGGGCACTGCTGCATATTAGTAAAAAAAATCCTGAGTTTATCATAATTCATGCATGAGAGGGTTAAGGTAAAGAATCTAATCATGAAGCGTTAAAATATTTTGATTTTCCTACATCTAGAAATTAAATCAGATTTTATTTATAGCCGCCTCCTCTCTCTCAGGTACATTGAATTGCTTCCATTGCACAGGAGTAAGAGCATTTCATGTTAGTTAGCCTTGTATTCTAGGCTTTTGATTATATTTGGAGTCTGTCATTGACCTGTCAACAAGAGGACCAGAGCTTTATCAGCCAATCAATCAATCAATCAATTTATCAGTCAAATGTATGTAAGAATTGCCACAATGCCCTTCACAGACCATTGTGGCCTAACAGGAGTAAGCCTATGGCAACAGTGGCAAGGAGAAATTTGCTGATTGAAAGAAACCTTGAGGAGAACCAGATACAAGGGGTGAGACCCATCATCCTCAGGCAGGCTCAGGGTGTGTACTCAGGTAACCGCTGGGGTCAACTCATTTATAATATCGGTTTTGGTAACTATTTGCAAATGATAAATTTGATGCCTGCAATATGTTGCAAAACATTTGGGTCAGGAGAACGGAAAGAAATAGGCTGTCACAACAGGCACGGTCGTTTTCCAGCAAGATGGCTCCGTGTTCACCACTTTGCTGAAGCTAGTTGAATAGTCAAAACGGTTTAAGAATAATGCATCTAAACATATGATTATACAGAATTTAGGGACTTCACCACTGTTAATCCACAATATAGTGAAACTGTACATAGAAAGTGGCGCCACCTCCGAGTGTAAGAGACCAAATACCAATAATGCATGAGTGGGTCCACGAAGCCTTAAAGGAGCCGTTGCACAATTACTGTGCATACTCTGAACTTAGATCCTTACAAAGTGAATCTGCTTGAGTCCAAGTCATAATCTGGTTCTATCTTTATCAATCTGTCGTTGTTTTGCATTGTATTTATACATTTTAGTTACTCAGGCATTATGCTTTTATTATTGAGGAACTTTCTATGGAAATTCGAGGATTCAAAGCACTATTTTAGCGCTTTAGCCACAAAGAGTCAATATTTAGTGTTGACCCCTCCTCTTCATGACTTCTGTAACTTGCTCTGGCATGCTGGCCATCAACTTCTGGATGAAATCCTTACTGATGGCGATTCGTTCTTGCCTGATCAGTGCTCAAAGTTAATAACAATTTGTGGGCTTTTACTCGTCAACCTGCTCATTTAGGATTAAATATAGGTTGTCGATCAGATTCAAATCTGGGGATTTTCCTGGCCACGGATGCAAAATTTTCAGTGTGATCATCTCTAAGCCACTTTTGCCTTGTGACATGGTGCCCCATCATGTAGGAAAATGTACAGATCTTTCCTAATTTGTTCCTGAATCATTGAGAGAAGTTGCTCTTGGAGGGCATTTTGATACCATTCTTTACTCATGGCAGTGTTTTTGCGCAGAATTTTTGAATGAGCTTACTCCCTTGAATGAGTAGCAACCCCATACATGGAATGTCTCAAGATACTTCACTGTTGGAACACCACAGGAGAAGACAACACCTCGTCTTCTCCGGACAGTCGATTTTCCAGATGTCCCAAACAATAAGAACATCACTTCATCAAAGGAAATAACTTTGTATCAGTCTTCTGCCATCCAATCCTTGAACATCCTGCAGAATTTCAGTCTTTCCTTGATGTTTTTCTCGAAGAGAAGTGGCTTCTTTGCCGCTTGCTTGACACCAGGCCATTAAAAATAGCCCCGCAACGTGGGAATTACCCCTCAGCCCGTGCATTGTTTGGAATGAATATAAATCGATGAAGGCGTTTTCAAGTTATCCAGCGGAATGCAAAATTCAAGACTGCGGATGTGGCGGCAGTACTGGACATCCAAGTGCGGTCAAATTCGATAGGCTCCTGTAAATACATAAGACCATGCAACAGAGCAAAAATGGCATAGACGAAGGCATTTTTAAGTTATCGTGCAGAAAACAAAATTCAAGATGGCGGCTGTGGGGGCCATACTGAACATCCAAGTGCCATCAAAATCACTAGGCTTGTGCAAGTACACAAGACCAAGCAAGACCGCGAAAATGGCATTGATTGACAAAGGTGTTTTCAAGTTATCGTGCAGAATACATAAGTTTATGGGACAGACGGATGGACAGACAGATGGATGGACATTGCACGCAACAATATCCCTCCATCCCTTCGTCAGGGCTGAAGGGTAGAAAGTGTTCACCTCAAAGTGCGGGCAGATGCACTCACACCCGCCTGTTGCCTATCGAGAGGACGCTCTTCACTGGTGGCGACAATGCTGTAGCAGACTCCTCAGGACTCCTCGGATGTCCTGAAGCCTTCTTCACCACAGCTGAACCACTCTTCTTGATCATCATGGGTCTTGATCATCTGGTAAATGTTTCTTTCAGGAACAGTATTCTTAGCTGCAATTTCCAGGCATATGATGCCAAATTGATGTTCAGAGATGATGGCTGCATGAGTTTCTTTGGAGGTAACCATTGCTAAATGTTACTTTTTCCCCCAGAATGAAGCACTTTGCATTTAACCCTTAAAGTGTTCAATTTTCACTCACCCCTTCTCTCCAAAAGTGAATCATTATTTTAGTTGCCAAATGATCTTCAGAAAGACTCACAGGTACCTGAACGTCATTGCTAACTAATTTGCCAACTGAAAACTGACCAATTTGTTGACCTTTTGAAGGCTGAAATTGAAATTCTGCACCTTGTGTGACTAAGTAGTGATTCGTACCTTAAGGGTTAAAATGCTTCTGATCATTGCATAAAAAATACAGAAATGTGAAGCACCACTACAAAAACCGAAGCAGCAAAGTTTCTTTGACTGCAAAAAAATAATAGTTTTTAAATCAAGGTAAGCATTCAATTGGTTTGAAATGGGTAAAACTGTGGACACAGTCAAGAACACTTACAATTTATTAGTCAAGAAAATGTGCCAAATGTGTAAGTCAAACCTGTTTTGTGTCATTATTAGGGGCCGGGCAGCCTAAGCTGCCAGGACCCTATTGTTATCCTGCATGTTCTTCTTTCTTCTTCTTCTTCTTCTTCTTCCGAGGAAATCCTACTTCCCATGCGTGAAAAATCACCAAACTTTGCACAACGAGGCACTACAGCAAGCCTCTAAAGTTCAAAATTTTTAAAATTAACAACAAATCAACCATGTGTGCTACAGATTTGTAACTTTCACCAAAATGTAGCCCCAATACTGAATAAACGTTTGTACATTTTAACCTCTTGCAAATCATGAAGTCCATAACTTTTTTTTCAAAAACTGTAAAACTTGTTAAACCAATCTCCTCCTACAATTTTTGCTCAGTTAACACCAAACTTGCTACAGAGCATTTTCAGACTGTCTCACAAAGAATCCACACAAATTTTTGATTTATCGAATATTGAGCCTACAGAGCATCAGAATGTTTGACTGTAAACGGTATTGTGAACATATACTTGCAAATTCTTCTAAATACATTTTCAATGTTCATTAAAAAATGATGAAATTTTGGAGTCATAGTGGATAATGATTGGAAAATATCAGAATTTTATCTCAAAAACTGAATTTTTTTACAGCATATTGAATTTCGCTCTCATGCAAACAATGGCATTTTTAAACATCAGTTTTTCACTTATGGAGCAAATAAATCATTCGTAAAAACAAATTACCAACATCTCCATGCTGTGTAGATGCAAATTGTGTATTTTCGGATTTTTGTCTTAATAACTGAATTTTTGACAGCCGTTTGAAATCTGCCTTTACATGCTAACAGCTGCTGTCTTGCAAACGTGACTGGCTTAGTCAATTTGTGAACCTACATGTGACATTTCCATTTGCCAATTAGCTCAGTGAGATAGAGCATAGTCTCTTGTGCCAGAAATTGAGAGTTCAAGCCTCAACTGATGTAAAATGCACATTAGACATGGCAAAATTTTGCATAAAATTGCCCGGCCCCGACCATTGCTGTGCAGCAGCTATAATATTTGAGTTAAGTTCAAGCTAATTATTTTGTGATCGATCAGCATCCCTCATACAGCATGAATTTTGGTTTTTAGTCAGAAAACATGTTTTTTTTTCGCAGTACATATATACCTATCATACTTTGTTGCCTCAGGGCAACCTAATGCGACTAGGGTACTAATCTGGTTATGTCTCTTACAATTTTATCAATATTTGATGAAAATATGTTGACTGCCTTCACACTTTTCATGGGATGACTCTACGGCAATGGCCTTTGGCAACAGATCTGATCCAAAAAAATGTAACATTAAAAATGTTACCTTGGCTGAAATTGCTTGCAATTTAGAAGACTAATGAACCTATTGTTTAATTAAGACTATTCTCTTATTCATGACACACACGGATAGTTCTGCCAAAAAGTGGCTTATGTGGCTTTCACAGACTTGCAATTGAAGTTGGGATAAAAACCATCGTACACTAGATTTTGGGGTGGGTAGGTCCGAGCTTGGGAACCACTGCAATATTGCCCAAAATCAAAGATGCAGGTGTGTCTGCACACAATATCAAATGCAGGTGACCCTGCATATGAATTAAATTAGGCAGTTTATTCTTTTATTTTTTACAGCACCGCTAATTTTGCTGCGTAATATCCTATTTGTCACTTTTGTCAACAGATTGAAACGCACAAGCTGTCTTTCCGTGAACAGGCCAAGGCCCGCACCGACCACGGAGCGGAGATCATATCTGTGTCCCCGAACATTTCCGCGGATGGGTCGCCTCGGCGTCTCAGCAATGTGTCCTCGTCTGGCAGCCTCAACACAACAGACACGCCACAACTCCCCACGCTAGCAGACCAGGTTTCTGCCTCATTGGCCGAGCAGGGATTGTGATTCTCTGCAAAAAGCCTCCCCGGGAACAAACAGTCATGAGAAGGAGAGATGTCACCTTGCCTCCTGTCTTTAAAATTGTCTTGCAGGATTTTCTGTTTTATGACAAGTTTGCCTTTATCATCCTACTACTGGTCAGTTTGGGGACATGACTATTAGAGCCAGATTAGAATCAAATTTAAAATTCCGAAAAATCACAAAATAACGAAGAAATTTTGTTGGAACATTTAGGAGGAATTGTACTTGTAAATATTTCAGGGTGTCCTATTTGGTTAGTTATGTGTTGAGTACTGACGTATCTGACAGCGTAGAGCCGCTGACATAGTGGTTTTGAGCCCTATTTTGTCGTCGTTTTTTCTGTAACCCACTGTACTACTGGTGTTTAAAAGGCGTTTCATCCTTTGTATAGTCGGCTTATCTATGACCACCAGGCACTTTTGATAAACTTTTAACATTCTGCTTTACCATTGCACAATGAATACTCGCTAGTCTCCTACCTCGGCGGATTCTTAAAAAAAACATTGCTGCTCCTATTAGCTTAAAGTATTTGGTTGCGACTCGAAAGCAACAGAATTAACGCTTTGACTTGTACCGACAGTTTGTGGTCAGTCGTGGTCCCCTGGAGTTCGGTGATAAAATGTTACGGTGCGTCCTGTGAACGTCGAAAGTATATCAGCAGGACCTTAATGCGAATTCTAAGGTTGGTGTGCCCAAGATGCAGCATGCATTTTAATGCCAGGTTTACTTCTTGACTGGTATTGCCACCAGTTCCTTGACCTGCCTCTTTGACTTGGATCACTGGAATTGATGTTGTTCCTTCATACTTTACCATCCACTTCATGGCTTATGAGCATACCTTTGAAAAAAATCAATGCGTTGAGAGTTAGGCAAGTCAAAATCATTTAAGATGAACACTTCTTGAGTGCATTAGAATAGTTTAAGCAATGTTTGTACACATTCATAATTTAATGGATACAACGTCTTGCACAACTGGCACAATAATGTTTTCAAAAAGCTGCGAACGATCTTGATTTTTTTTGGTATAATTCCGTGATAAATAGGTGGGATTGCTCATGCTACATTCAACACCGATGAATGCGCATTGATTACTGTACAGTTATTCCGTAAATATGGTGCATGTTTACATCTCTGGCTCTGTCATTTTCTAAAACAAAACAAAACAAAACAAAAAAAAAACTGCCGCGACTGTCCTGAGCATAGGATGCAGGATCTGCGGAAGCATGAAGCCACGTGGCCCCATTCCCACAGGCCGGATCAGAAGTTCAGCAAAACGCAGTTGTATTTAGAGGACTTTAATTTTTACTTGCTTACCTTCACAGGAAATATTCTGAAATACTTGAGATTTAAATTATAGCATCGCTCTGACAAAGAACAATGAATGAGGACGTGTCCAGTGGACAAATTCAGAAAATGGGCCTGCACAAAATATAGTTCATTTATTTACTTTGTATTTTCACATTTATGCCCTTTACATTACGCATTTTGTAGCTAATAAGGTAAGACCCTTTGAGTAGGGTTTTGGTTAGTACAACTGCTATGAGGATGTGCAGGCAAGTGGCATTTGCACATCATATTTTGGGGGTATCCATTTTAAAATGCTAGATGGGGTTGATAAAAAGCTCTCATTTCAAAGTACAAATAAATGCATGACGACAATATCAGACAAGACAAATTTTGAATAAGTCATTGAACATCAATTTCCACAGCCCGTGATCCTACCTGAGCGAATATGCGTATGCACTGCAGATGACAACTCAGCAAGAGTAGCTACAATGTGCTGGACTGTGTCAACGTGAGGCACAATTTGTCCCTCAATTCTTGCTGCCGTTACAATTTGACATCAAAATCCCTGGACATGGATTCTGATAGGTTCAGTGGATTTAGGGGCTGTACATGGGGAGTTAAGTTCAAAACCAAGCAACAGGCACATGGAAGTTTAGGTGAGAGGGACTCTCCATGAATACATTTTCCCATGTGAGGCAGCATTTGACTCCGTGTCTCTAAGGGGAATCTCCTCCGAGAGCAATAGCCAGGTACTGCACTGACCAGCTCCGCAGTCATCAGTAGTGATGTTTACACACGCTTATCAGTATTTGCAGTATATACTCCTTGTATTTTCTTACTACTTTCACTGTATTCCTGCATTTGCCATTTTAACAGGATGTTCATGTAGGTGGCCACCAAGGAAGCAGTAACCCTTTTCTTGCAGGAGATCAGGTATACAGGTGGTGTATATAGAATTATCAAAATATTATGTATGTGTATTTGGAGTATTAAAACTATTGTCGAGGAAAAATTGTGTTGAGACAGGCACAAGACTAATGAACACAAAATTTCCGCATGCAACAAACTCCTCCGCATGTAATCTTGCTTTGATCCCCCAGTAGACTTCAGAATTATGAATGAAAATAATGGACGTGTTATGTCTATATACTTTGCATTACTAGAACAAACAACTGGAATATGCATGGTTTTCTTTAAACTAATGAAAGACAGGGTAATGTTCTAGCCTCAAAGCATTTTAAAAAATATATAGGATTAACTGGCGTTGAAAGTGTTTTTCATGAAGCATCTTGGTGTTGTACATTTTTTTTTGCTCCAGCCTAAAGGACAGGTTTTGCAGTCTTACAGCCTTTTTGATCTTTTCCCTTTTATGCCATTTTTAAAAATGATTTCTTTGTCGATCTAAACTTCAGCTTTGACTGTGATCGTCCATATCGTTATTGTGCATTTTGTTAACTGGTTTACATTGATACATGTCGCTGTAAATGTGAATTTGGAAATAAAGTCTGTTAATAAATGGCCGTTTGTTGTTTTTTTTTTTTAAACTAAAGAAACCCCACCCAGAGCACATTAACCTCTCACAGAAAAAAGTAAATTTTGTGATTTTCACACTTATTTCCCCTTAATGACTACACAGGACACCCAATTCTCTTCCTCATTGACTACATGACACCTAAATGTCATCTCATTGATATTGCCAGAGTCCGTCATTTGTAGACGTTATGGGGAACCCGGGGGGGAGGGGGGGGGGGTCAGTCTATGAGGAAAAGCGTTCAACAAGCAAATAAGTGCAAAAGCTCTGCAAAAGTTAACACGAATGGTTTTAATGGTACTATATACAAATCAACTCTGTGATTGATTGTTAACTGGTGCAACAATTAAACTGGTACATTGAAACCTGTCTAGTAACTAATAGAACAGAATACAGTGATATTGAATTGAATGCTTTTCAGAATTGAAGCATGAAATAAAACCTATGGATATTATATGTTTACATAACATATATACATATATATGTATATGTACGCATGTGTAATGATATTTTTATATATGACATATATATGTACATACATGTACTTAATCTATATTGCATAGCAATTTGCAATTTGATGGAAACAGTACTTCAAATTCAAAAGATCTGCTAATCAATTACATTAACACAATGTAGGGTGACATTTAGAAAATTATGCAGCAATACAGCCTTGCAATCTCATCGATCGCAGTGAATGGTTACCACCAAGTCTGAGGACTGTTGAACTTCGCTGAGTTTCTTTTAAAACTCTGAAACCTGAGGTCTTCACACCCGTCCTTTAACTGCCAGCTGCTGCATGTGAAATGCTGGCTTCCTTTTACAGAGAACAAACACCTCCAAACCCATTAGGAAAAAGTGCCGTTTCACAATAAACATTTGCTCATTTTACGTGAGCTCCCTCAGTGTGAAAATGAGATGATTCATCCAGCACTTGATTATCTTGTGACCACATCCTGCCATTATCTATCTAAAGCCTTTGAGCCGAGCTTCATCCCAGCAGCAAGCTACCCGTTACCTCAGAGCTGGAAAGGGAAAGACAATAAACCAATGAAGGTCACCTGCCCCACCTTCTAAGTAAACTGCTTTGGTCAGGCTAGTGATTCAATTCTGCCTCTAGAATTTGTTAAGTTTTGGTTGCAACGTGCTTCTGTAAGGCATGTGATGGCCATGATTCAGCCGAATGAACAGAATTCAGCCCACCGGACACCCCACAATGTACTGCCCACCCAGCACTGAAGCACAAGGGATATGCCTGTATCCTGCACTTTGATATACCGTCAGCAGGAACATCCGCACTGTTCGGCAGAAACCTGCTGGAAATATAAGCAGGTCAGTAGTGAAGCAGAGCTCTGTACTGAGTACAGATGAAATATTGATGCATATAGAATGCAGCCATTTATAGCCAATGCAGGCACAGGAGCATGTGTTCACAGCCGTAAACCCACTGCCCATGAGAGGCGAAAGAACAGGATGCACAGGGTAACCAAAAATGAACAGCTACATGTTATAATGTATGAGCAGATACACTTTTGGCATGTTCTCTCAAAAAGGAAACGTTGCATTGCACTTGCTAAAAGGCAAAACAATTTGATGGGGTTAGGCATTAGCCTTTAAACAGCATGGTGTCAGGACATCAAACTCAAGACACTGCCCTCACCAAAGAAAGCCCCAATGAACAGGTTTGCTACATAGTTCCCCATTAAGTGTGCACCCAACATAAGAAACGACTTTGAGCGACGCTTGCCGCCATTCAGCCTTCAAGTCGGTTAGTATAGTTTTCCATGTTTTCCGTGAATGGTTTATATTGGCTTTTTCTGTGATAAAAATATAAAAACAGGTTTCAATATTCAGTACATTCACTAAAAACTGTGAAAAATTTGACTGATGTTTGAATATCAAACAACAGGAATCCTTTTAGTTTATAATTTCTGTTGTAGCATTTAATTGTTTTTTAATGCCAGCAGGTGTTGGGGGAGGGGGTTCAGGGAAAGTGTCCTTTCACACTCAGTTCCATCACTGGGCGCTGGAGGGCGCCGGTAAGATGACACCGCTCTCAGGCTCGGTCTGAACGCAGGCCCCTCGGCTGCCGGAGAGGCGCCTCGTCACTCGGCCCCATGGCTCGCCCTCGAGGCTGCGCCGTGCTGCTGGCTCTGGAGTGACGTCCTGCTCCAGGGGGAAGGTCCTCTTCTCCCACGGCTGCACTGGCTGGGGATCCCATACACACAAAGGCAAGCAGCGGAGTTAGCATCCGAGCGGCGGGACTCCGCGAGAGCAAAAGCCAGACCGCACACACAACATGCAGCTGCAGTTTACAGGACCCACACATCTGAATCCGAGTGTAATTTAAAACTCTACACACCACCAGTGAGACGGTAAAGGCCACTAAATAGGGTTACAGAATAAACTGAAATAGAACATGTGTGGACAAGTGTTCAAGTTCATTCATTTCAAATTACCCTGTCACCAGAGTTAGGTGGCCATATTGGGGGGATGTCAGCATGCCAGTGAGTATCTGTTTGTACAGATTATGGACTCTGACATGTCCCTGGTCTGCTGTTTGTTTGACGATGCTTGTATGGTCTCAGTAGATTGCTTAAACTGAATTGCCCGTTGGGGCAATTTCATTGATCCGTTGGGATCAATAAAATTGCATCAATTAATCAATATCTATTTATTTTTGTATTTTCCAATATCGTGTGCATCACCCAGAACAGGTGGTTTTCACCGTCTAGAGTAGAGGTCAACAGATATGCATTTTTCAGGGCCGATGCCGATACCAATATTATGTGACCTTGAAGGAATACTGGGCCGATACTGTGGCCAATGGGGATTCATCGTATTGGCTTTTACAATAACCAACAGTTAATGGAATAGGGTGCTGAATTTGTAAAGGAATATCTCCAAGGAATAACAGCTAATGCATAGCAAATTATGCTTTTAATTGTGAAAAAAAAAACTATAAAAAGACCTTAAGAAAAAATCTTGATGTATTGTTGAAAACTAACACAAAATACTGTTTGTGAATGTTGTCTTCTCTCTCTGCTCGTGAATGTGTTCTTCTCTCTCCGTTCGTTAATGTGTTCTTCTCTCTCTGTTCGTGAATGTGTTCTCTCTCTCTCTTCCTGAATGTGTTCTCTCTCTCTGTTCCTGAATGTGTTCTCTCGCTCTGTTCCTGAATTTGTTCTCTCGCTCTGTTCCTGAATGTGTTCTCTCTCTCTGTTCCTGAATGCGTTCTCTCTCTCTGTTCCTGAATGCGTTCTCTCTCTCTGTTCCTGAATGCGTTCTCTCTCTCTGTTCCTGAATGTGTTCTCTCTCTCTGTTCGCGAATGTGTTCTCTCTCTCTGTTCGTTAATGTGTTCTCTCTCTCTGTTGGTGAATGTGTTCTCTCTCTCTGTTCCTGAATGCGTTCTCTCGCTCTCTGTTCCTGAATGTGTTCTCTCTCTCTGTTCCTGAATGTGTTCTCTCTCTCTGTTCCTGAATGTGTTCTCTCTGTTCCTGAATGTGTTCTCTCTCTCTGTTCGTGAATGCGTTCTTCTCTCTCTGTTCGTGAATGCGTTCTTCTCTCTGTTCGTGAATGCGTTCTCTCTCTCTGTTCCTGAATGTGTTCTTCTCTCTCTGTTCGTGAATGTGTTCTCTCTCTCTGTTCGTGAATGTGTTCTTCTCTCTCTGTTCGTTAATGCGTTCTTCTCTCTCTGTTCGTGAATGTGTTCTTCTCCATCTGTTCGTGAATGTGTTCTTCTCTCTCTGTTCGTTAATGCGTTCTTCTCTCTCTGTTCGTGAATGTGTTCTTCTCTCTGTTCGTGAATGTGTTCTTTTCTCTCTGTTCGTGAATGCGTTCTTCTCTCTCTGTTCGTTAATGTGTTCTTCTCTCTCTGTTCGTGAATGCGTTCTTCTCTCTCTGTTCGTGAATGTGTTCTTCTCTCTCTGTTCGTGAATGCGTTCTTCTCTCTGTGTTCGTGAATGCGTTCTTCTCTCTCTGTTCGTTAATGCGTTCTTCTCTCTCTGTTCGTGAATGTGTTCTTCTCTCTCTGTTCGTGAATGCGTTCTTCTCTCTCTGTTCGTGAATGCGTTCTTCTCTCTCTGTTCGTGAATGCGTTCTTCTCTCTCTGTTCGTTAATGTGTTCTTCTCTCTCTGTTCGTGAATGCGTTCTTCTCTCTCTGTTCGTTAATGCGTTCTTCTCTCTCTGTTCGTGAATGCGTTCTTCTCTCTCTGTTCGTGAACGTGTTCTTCTCTCTCTGTTCGTGAATGCGTTCTTCTCTCTCTGTTCGTGAATGTGTTCTTCTCTCTCTGTTCGTTAATGCGTTCTTCTCTCTGTGTTCGTTAATGCGTTCTCTCTCTGTTCGTGAATGCGTACTTCTCTCTCTGTTCGTGAATGTGTTCTTCTCCATCTGTTCGTGAATGTGTTTCTCTCTCTCTGTTCGTTAATGTGTTCTTCTCTCTCTGTTCGTTAATGTGTTCTTCTCTCTCTGTTCGTGAATGCGTTCTTCTCTCTCTGTTCGTGAATGCGTTCTTCTCTCTCTGTTCGTTAATGCGTTCTTCTCTCTCTGTTCGTTAATGCGTTCTTCTCTCTCTGTTCGTGAATGTGTTCTTCTCTCTCTGTTCGTGAATGCGTTCTTCTCTCTGTGTTCGTGAATGCGTTCTTCTCTCTCTGTTCGTTAATGCGTTCTTCTCTCTCTGTTCGTGAATGTGTTCTTCTCTCTCTGTTCGTGAATGCGTTCTTCTCTCTCTGTTCGTGAATGCGTTCTTCTCTCTCTGTTCGTGAATGCGTTCTTCTCTCTCTGTTCGTTAATGTGTTCTTCTCTCTCTGTTCGTGAATGCGTTCTTCTCTCTCTGTTCGTTAATGCGTTCTTCTCTCTCTGTTCGTGAATGCGTTCTTCTCTCTCTGTTCGTGAACGTGTTCTTCTCTCTCTGTTCGTGAACGTGTTCTTCTCTCTGTTCGTGAACATGTTCCTTCTCTCTCTGTTCGTGAACATGTTCCTTCTCCCTCTCTGTTCGTGAACGTGTTCCTTCTCCCTCTCTGTTCGTGAACGTGTTCCTTCTCCCTCTCTGTTCGTGAACGTGTTCCTTCTCCCTCTCTGTTCGTGAACGTGTTCCTTCTCCCTCTCTGTTCGTGAACGTGTTCCTTCTCCCTCTCTGTTCGTGAACGTGTTCTTCTCTCTCTGTTCGTGAACATGTTCCTTCTCTCTCTGTTCGTGAATGTGTTCTTCTCTCTCTGTTCGTTAATGTGTTCTTCTCTCTCTGTTCGTGAACGTGTTCTTCTCTCTCTGTTCGTGAACATGTTCCTTCTCTCTCTGTTCGTGAACATGTTCCTTCTCTCTCTGTTCGTGAACATGTTCCTTCTCCCTCTCTGTTCGTGAACATGTTCCTTCTCCCTCTCTGTTCGTGAACATGTTCCTTCTCCCTCTCTGTTCGTGAACGTGTTCCTTCTCCCTCTCTGTTCGTGAACGTGTTCCTTCTCCCTCTCTGTTCGTGAACGTGTTCCTTCTCCCTCTCTGTTCGTGAACGTGTTCCTTCTCCCTCTCTGTTCGTGAACGTGTTCCTTCTCCCTCTCTGTTCGTGAACGTGTTCCTTCTCCCTCTCTGTTCGTGAACGTGTTCTTCTCTCTCTGTTCGTGAACATGTTCCTTCTCTCTCTGTTCGTGAATGTGTTCTTCTCTCTCTGTTCGTTAATGTGTTCTTCTCTCTCTGTTCGTGAACGTGTTCTTCTCTCTCTGTTCGTGAACATGTTCCTTCTCTCTCTGTTCGTGAACATGTTCCTTCTCTCTCTGTTCGTGAACATGTTCCTTCTCCCTCTCTGTTCGTGAACATGTTCCTTCTCCCTCTCTGTTCGTGAACATGTTCCTTCTCCCTCTCTGTTCGTGAACATGTTCCTTCTCTCTCTCTGTTCGTGAACATGTTCCTTCTCTCTCTGTTCGTGAACATGTTCCTTCTCTCTCTGTTCGTGAACGTGTTCTTCTCTCTCTGTTCGTGAACGTGTTCTTCTCTCTCTGTTCGTGAACATGTTCCTTCTCTCTCTGTTCGTGAAAGTGTTCTTCTCTCTCTGTTCGTGAACGTGTTCTTCTCTCTCTTTTGGTGAATGTGTTCTTCTCTCTCTTTTGGTGAATGTGTTCTCTCTCTGTTCATGAATGTGGTTCCCATGCCTCTTTGATGGGATGAGTTTGTTTACATTATTTGCCGATTAGCGCGGCGCTCGAATGCTAAGGGACCTTGCCTACATTTTTTTTATATAACAGTATAAATAAGTCACAGTAAGTTAGTTGAGTGTTGGATTTAACTCAAAGTGGCACATTTGGGGAAATATCGGCAAAAGCCAATATGGGGGGGCCAATACCGATACGAACTGATATGGTAAAAATGAGCTAGAAATGGCCGATATATATTGGTCAACCCTTAGTCTAGAGGAACTTCCTGAAGTTACCGGTATTAATTGCTACTTCTGAACAGTTTTTTTAGAAATGGCGTGGCATTCCTGAGATGAATAGTTACCAGCTCATCGCAGGTGAAGTCGGGCGTAGAGCAGCGGAGCTCCTCGGAGTGCAGACGCTGCGTATCCCGGGCACAGGGAGGCAGATCAGGGCTGGCTGGGCTGCGGGGGGAAGCCACAGGACCGTAGTCCTGCAGCAGCTGGAAATGCGTCATATCCGGAGAGGCCGGCTGCGGCGTGGATGGGTTGGTGCCGCTGAGCGAGGGCGTCGTCCTCCCGTCCAGAGACTTATACAGCCTGCAGGGGGCAGAAGAGCAAGGTCAGGGGCACTGGCAGCAGGAGAGATTACTGCACTATAGGCAGTGAGTGACTGCAGTGGATTAGCCCTGCAACAACACCGTTCTCCCTATAGGCAAAACTTATGGTGTGGCCTGGTGGTATCACAGCAGGAAAGAGTACAGGGTCCAGAAAATCAACAGCTGAAATACTGCAGGCTCCAGGAGTGTTCACCAGAAATTTTACTTATTTTCCAAGAGAAATATTTGACTAATTGCATTTCTGAAAAGTTCAGTTTGATATCAAGGTGCTGCAACAGGAATGGTCATATTGTCACCAGAACAATAGTATTACCCTTTTACACACAGCCAAATTGATCTACTTCCCATTAGAACAGTTTTGTTAACTGTACTTGGAAATGTACTTTCACCTAATGATGGAGCTACAGTAAAATACCCATCAAAATAAATCAGGTTCCCCCTCTGTACACGAAGAATGTGGACAGCAGATCTGACAAGATTCCCATGAAAACTGTTCAAATAATCAGAATATTAAAAACGAACAATATGGCTTAGTGAGGGCCGTGCTTTAGGGAAGGTTAGAGAGTAGCCAACATCACCGCCACAATCACAGAAGAAATGTCATGTGCCCATCGAAACTGCCTGAGTAAACACATGAGGAAATGATAAATTTGGCTGCTGGGTGCTGCTACTGGACACATTACAGAGTCACTATAATCGCTTACTTCCTCCTCCATACACAGGGAATTTTGAGAGCTGATTTGACATGATTCCCATTAAAGCCATTCGAGTTGTTACAATTTGAAAAATTAAGTTTGACGTGATGGTGGCACCACAGCAATAGCCATAGGCTAGCCAACTTCAGAAGCATTCCTTCTCTGTGCCCCAGAAATGATCAGAAGGGTGACCCAATTCCTATCAAAACAGAGTTAGGGCATTTGGAAAAGTAAAATCTGACCTGGTGGTGGCCCTACAGGGAGAGTCTCAGAGACACACGAAAGTCAAAGTCCTGTTAAAACACATTGAGCAGCAGCACATCACAGCGAGCCCATTTGCGATGTTACATGTATGCCACCTCCGCGTCAAGTAACACTTCCGCGGAAGAGGAAAGGTCTCAAACAAATAAAATACTCTTCAGTAAAGATTTGACCAACCCCACCGAGACAAAAAAATCCTATTACAAATACTTGGTTTTGGATAGGAATTTTGAAGTATACAAAATGCATATTCTGCTTTATTTGTTGGCGCAATCCAAGGGAATGAGGTGGTAAAATTCAAACATGGTATCTTCCTTGCAGAGGCACTGAATCTTGGTCAGAGAACAGTGATATGTATCGGACAAGCTGGTAGCTTCGTATTAAGCCCTACATTCAGTGTTGCGAGAACATCACTTTCACAGGTTGAGGGAGAAGAGCCAGTAAGAACTTGTACATGTGGTGCACGAGCACAAGGCAATCGGTGGTAACCATGCCGTTAGGTGATAATTTTTCTTTCCTGAGACGAGAGATAATGAAGACACTATAACTGAGCATGAAAACACAACTGATTCCCTTTCATTACTTGAATATTTCCGCGATATAATAAATAATGGAGTGCATCACGTGATGTATTAACCCTTTGAGCACTGAATACATCTTCAAGGAATTAAAAATGTAGTCATCCTGAGCTGTTGAAAATCTATCATGTGGCAACTTATTTTAAACAAGTTGCCACATGATATGTTTTTAACAGCGTCTGATTTTGATATCTTGCATCACTGGGCAACTATATTTGTCCACGGCGCTGAAAGGGTTAAGGCATCAGGAGAGATTCCCTCCAAAGCACTTTCCCATCGATACACTTCTGCAGAGGTGGGGGCACGTTGTTTATCACACTCATTGTCAGGTCCCTATATCTTAGCCACAGGGCATCCTGGGCTTTCTGCAAAGATGTCCCTGATATCTGTTTTCCTTCTTCTTTGTGCGCAAATGGCACATGCACATTTCGCACAGCGCACACAGAAAACTAATTCAAAATAAATTTGTCGTACCGTTGTAGTTGCTTTTTTCCTCCAGACCACAAAGCATATGAAGGGCACTGTGCAAAAAGCCCTACCTGCTCCCTCTCCTCATGGCAGAGGAGCTGGCCATCCAGGTCCACCGCGAGCGCTCATGCTCCTCACAGGGGAGGTGCAGCTGAGTGAAGGCGGCGTCCGACAGATCCTCGATCTGAGCACAAGCGCACACACACGCACGCACAGGTGAGAACAAGTCACTACAAGATGGGCACGGGAGCAGAGTGCAAATAAGTCGATCTGTATCATTACTTCTATTACTCATAGTAAATTGGGTTCTGTTGTGTGACCCACTATCCCACAATCAGAGAGCCTTGCAAAATGGGTGGAGTCTGTTCACGGGAGAATCATTATTACACAAGTGATATCAGCTCCATCAGAGGCAATTGCTCCCATACACTATAATTGTAAAGTTGTGTAAGGCCACTGCAGGCTCATCTGCTCGGCATGATCAACCTGACTGCCTGATCAAAGTAGAGGGAAAACTCAGGCTCCATACCTCCACAGTTTCATCCTCCTCAGAAACCGGCTTTGTGAAAATGTCCACTTTCCGCCAACTGAGAAAGAAAGCCAAGGAAGGTCAGCGTGCCAGGACAATGAACACATACATAATCTGATAAGCACAGAGATAACAGAAACTCCTTTGGTCCGGCTAGCACATGAAATAAAAGAGACAAAAACATGTACTTCATCCAGACTGGCAAAAGCTACTTCTATTGTAAAGCTGAGATGTACACATATCCTGTTGGTCTGTATGAATTAATCACATAATTGCAGTATTTTTCCCATAGCTTAATGCGTGACATATTTATTTTTTATAAAGATTTCATTGGCTGAGAGCGTTGGGGGGGAATCACTCCGCGGCATCGCGTAACATCATGCTGTTAATATTTCGCCAAACTGAATGCCAAGTGTAACGTTGGTTAAATCAATGTGGCTCAGGCACAGTTGCAAGCTCGCCAGGTTCCACTCACGACTAACTTCATGTTATTTAGCTAGTTAGCGTGTACACAGTACGTTTTCATAAGCATTGTGTAACATTAGTTTGTTAGCTAGCAAGCGAAGGACAACTAACCACTTAGCTGAATTTACAAACTGTAGTTAGTTCAGCCGCGAATGTCAGTGACTCAGTGACTGACTTTTTTAGCAGAGCGACGGAGTTAGCACAATGCTAACAAACAATGGGCGCCTTGAAAAATTTGATTTCGACTAAACTACGCAATTCAGTTATGTGATAAACAGAATCTTATACTCTTGGTCG
Organism: Gymnothorax reevesii; assembly: GCA_029721435.1. Taxonomy (NCBI): domain Eukaryota; kingdom Metazoa; phylum Chordata; class Actinopteri; order Anguilliformes; family Muraenidae; genus Gymnothorax; species Gymnothorax reevesii. Next base: position 61,848,834 of record CM056582.1, on the reverse strand, counting down.
TGTCATTAGAAAGACATGAAACTCAGTTATGTGAGAAACAGAATCTTATACTCTGGGTCGTGTCATTGGGAAGTCATGAAACTCTCTGCTTAAATTTTTGGTTTCTTGCCCGCTAGAGCTTGCAAAAATCGCAAAATCTACTCAACTAGTTTTTATAACTTTCAGGAGACATACCCAATCCTGCATCATCCTCTTTTAGAGCATGGGCTGGGTCGGTATGCAAGGCGTAAGGATCTTGGTTGCTTTGAGCAGCCCTGATGTTTTTATGCTCAAGTGCAATTTCGGACCCTGATGAGCGAGGGAGGGCCAAAGGTCGTTACCTTGGCGTCAGAATCTCTTTGTACTGCAGCTTCTCGACTCGAGTAGTAGCCGCCACCGACATGGGAATGACAATGTTGTTGATGTCAAAGGAGCTTTCTCCTCTTCGCCTCCGTATGGGCTGCTGTGGAAAGACAGTCACGCAACAAATCTCATATGTAAGTTCTCACACACAGCGTCAGCTCCCACATACGGGACCCATTTCTGACCCCAATGGATCATACCAAGATGGACTAATCTGCTGCTTTCATTTGACACTGACAGCCGTGCAATAATACCTTATTATTTAATTGACAAGCAGATAAATATGTAAATTGCATTAGGAATTTGTCGTTACCAACTCAATATGAAGCCCAAAGAGCTGTGACAGCCAGTAAGGCAGGCCGTCCATTGGCTGAAAAATAGACACAAGCCCATGCGAGAGATTGCGTGAGGATCAGGTCTAACTGAGGTCGCAAAAAAAACCAACATGATGCTAAGCCTCCAGGAACTGGACTGGTTGTCAGTGCAGCAGAGGACAATGGGGGCCAACCATCAGATCGAACCATAGGAGTAGGGGCGGTGATGGAGGCAGGGAGAGTGAGAGACGGAGGGGCAGTGTTGGAGGCCGGGAGAGTGAGAGACAGAGGGGCGGTGATGGAGGCAGGGAGAGTGAGAGACAGAGGGGCAGTGATGGAGGCAGGGAGAGTGAGAGACGGAGGGGCGGTGATGGAGTCAGGGAGAGTGAGAGACGGAGGGGCGGTGATGGAGTCAGGGAGAGAGAGAGACGGAGGGGCGGTGATGGAGGCAGGGAGAGTGAGAGACGGAGGGGCGGTGATGGAGGCAGGGAGAGAGAGACGGAGGGGCGGTGATGGAGGCAGGGAGAGAGAGAGACGGAGGGGCGGTGATGGAGGCAGGGAGAGAGAGAGACGGAGGGGCAGTGTTGGAGGCCGGGAGAGTGAGAGACAGAGGGGCGGTGATGGAGGCAGGGAGAGTGAGAGACAGAGGGGCAGTGATGGAGGCAGGGAGAGTGAGAGACGGAGGGGCGGTGATGGAGGCAGGGAGAGTGAGACGGAGGGGCGGTGATGGAGTCAGGGAGAGAGAGAGACGGAGGGGCGGTGATGGAGGCAGGGAGAGTGAGACGGAGGGGCGGTGATGGAGGCAGGGAGAGTGAGAGACAGAGGGGCGGTGATGGAGGCAGGGAGAGTGAGAGACGGAGGGGCGGTGATGGAGTCAGGGAGAGTGAGAGACGGAGGGGCGGGGATGGAGGCAGGGAGAGTGAGAGGCGGAGGGGCGGTGATGGAGGCAGGGAGAGTGAGAGACGGAGGGGCGGTGATGGAGGCAGGGAGAGTGAGAGACAGAGGGGCGGTGATGGAGGCAGGGAGAGTGAGAGACGGAGGGGCGGTGATGGAGGCAGGGAGAGTGAGAGACGGAGGGGCGGTGATGGAGGCAGGGAGAGTGAGAGACGGAGGGGCAGTGATAGTAGTGAGCACGGTGGCTGCAGCAGCGACTTACCGGTGTGCTAGTGGCACTCTGGCAGCCAGAGCCCACGGGCGTGGAGCTCTCTGAGGAGGTGGAGAGCTGCCGTACTAGAGGGCCGTGGGAGGAGGTGTGCAGGCCAGCCAGGGGTGAGCAGGGGCTCGTCACATCCATATACACCATGGGGCTGGCTGAATATGGGACACGCGGAAAAGACCATGAGCTATTCGTCCAGAAGTGGGCAATCAGAGATGTACTTATTCCTGGTTTTAACAGCAACTACTGGCCTTTAATTAGTTCATTATCTGAATCAGCCATACGATTTATGTAATCTGATGTTTCTACAGTCCATCTTTGAAGTTTTATGATTGACTAATATAGACCGTTTTTGTCTCCCTAAACAAAACATTTTTTCTTTTATCTAATGTACAAGCAGATCTGTGTTTCTGGATATGACCCACAAGCTCAATTAGCCAGGGTAATTGGTTTTAATTAAAACCAGTAACACTGGTCCCTGCAGGACCACAATTACCCAGCCCTGTTGTAGTCCATTCAAAGCACACAAGACCTCACGAGGGTCAGAGAATCTACCAGCCCGAAGGAGGGTGAAGGAGGGCTGCACATCGTTCTGAATTTAACGCTTACATGTGATGTGTTCTTTAACACAAGTACCCAACAGCCAATGCAGTTTGCAAGTCTGTGAACTGCAGAAATACAGGCTTTGAGCATTAGATCTCCATCATTTGAAGTGACAATACATTTTGGCTTCAACTAGAGACCGTCATACCATTACCAGGTATTTACACTCGCATTGTGTGCACAATGTAGGAATCGCAGCTTTTTATGTTGTCTCACTATTCAGACAAATATTAACTGGAGTGAATTTATGTGATCTGCCATGATGATGAGATCATAAATCACAGCTGAAGATTGTTCTATTGTCTTCCTAAAGGACACTATAGGGTATGTGGGGTTTTTTAAGAGTTCGCTGTATTTCTCTGTACTTTTGTAAGAAGAAAAATAAATGCAGGCACATCTTAGTTAGAAAGCGTATAGTTTCATAGAGTAGAGGAATTAGTGGGTCTGTTCCCCAGATGAACAAGACCCAACAACAGAGGGAAAATGTGAACACTTATAGCTTGAGTTTCACAGGATGTAAAGGAACAAATGGTAATTGCCCAAATTGATAGGAGGTTGGGTGAGAGACGAGCAAGATGTGGGGAAATTGGGGTGTGGGCTGAAGGGTGATGAGGTTAACACACAGGGCTGAGGGATGATGAGGTCATCACACAAAGGAAATGATCAGAGAAGTATACATGAGAAGCACTGGGGCCACACGGGGATGTATATTGGCACTTTGATAGGTGGAACACTTCAGAGGCCCTATTGGCTCCCATGTTTTCCAACAAGGTAGTCAAAAAAAGTATGAATCACTGTATATTGCTGAACAGTAGGGGGGCACAATGTTGAATTCTGCATTTTTTTCCCCCATGCACAATAATTTGAACTGCAGTAACTGGCCTATGGGTGATCTTATGCCTTATTTTTCAGGAGCATACCTGCATACATGATGTGATCTTAAACAGTGAAAGTGCGATGCATTTGGAAAAAAGAAAAAACTTCACCCATAACTGGCATAATCCTAGCTTTTAACCAACGATTACTCTCAACTAGGGCTGTCGGAATAATTAATAGCGATTAATTTAAGTGCGATAAAAGTGACTGCCACTATGAGGCAGACAGACGTGATTGCTTATTACCTTTTCTATGACACATACCTAATGTGGTCATTTGAAATGCTCCCGGTAAGAAAACTTTGGTTTGAAGTCCACTAATTACCAGCCAGGTTGAACAGTCTCCATCGCCTTGGCATAATTAGGTCACCATAATTCAATTCCCGTGTACTTTGCCTGACTTGCAATCAAGCCATTTATTCAGCCAACTGACAAATCAAAATCAAAATGTGGCCTATAATGATTAAGAAGAGAGAATGAGAACCAGACAGACCTAACCAGGCTGCCGCATTATATTAAAAGATTTTCAGATTCATTAACAATTTACGTCACGTTCTATACGCTTAAACTAAATGTTTTCCACCTTCACTGTTGGTTATTTAGATGCTCAAAAGTAAATAAAATCAAGTGCTATGAGTTACATTATTTTAAATTACTCTCGTTCAATTATCTAATAAAAATTGCCTCAAATTTGCGGCAAAGATTCGCCTGAACGTTAATTGCCAAATCTTCGGTGCATTTGACTATTGCCTGCAATGCAAACGTATTCTCTCTCACATTCATGTTCAGTATGCTTCACAAAATGTTCTCCACTTCACGTAGCCTATATTTTTAAGCTCTTAAAACCAGGGCGATCTTTGAATACATTAATTTTTTTAGAAATATCTTTAATAATTCATACAAAATTCCTTGATGAAAGGTGGAATTCAGAGGTCTGCTGTATATTCAGATTATTGAAATTTTTTCAATCTAACACGGCAACCAGGTTATGTCCGTCTGCTTCTCATTATCACTTCTTAATCATTCTACGCCAAATTTTGATTTTGATTAGTCAGTTCGCTGAATAAATGGCTTGACTGCAAGTCAGGCAAAGTACGCAGGAAATGATTGAAGGTGAGCTAATTATGCCAAGGCGATGGAGGCTGTCCAACCTGGCTGGTATTAGTGGACTTCAAATCACAGGTTTCTTCCCGGAAACATTTCAAATGACCGCATTATGTATGTGTCATAGAAAAGGTAATAAGCAATCACGTCTGTCTGCCTCATAGTGGCAGTTACTTTTATTGCGCTTAAATTAATCGCGATTAATTATTCTGACAGCTCTACTCTCAACCTGTTCCCGTTTACTAAACGAGATAAGCAAACAGTTGATTTGCTCAGTCACAAAGACGAAGCAGTAGACTGGCCAATTTACATTTAAACAGCATCACCCACTGTTCATTGCATTAAGAACATTACACGTACATGAAACAGCACTGATCAGTATGTTTGACTTTATACATGTCAGGCCACTTTGTAGGCATGTGAAAATTAACACGTCACAACAACGGTTAAATCAAAGAGAGGGTTTTGCGGTGTAAACTTCTAAGTCAGATTAACAGATTACTGGTAATCATAACCCCAACTGGTGATCAGCAGTCATTCTCAACATATTTCTTTCCAAGGGGCATTTCACTTGGGCTTTGACATTTAGTTAGTTCTTAAGACTGCAGCTGGTATGAAGGTAAGGTCCATGATCGCCCCCAAGCTCCATACTTGAAAAATAAATGTTGTAATTCAACACTGTACACCTACTAAATACGTCAATTATAATGACTCAAATTTTGTAAGTTTAGCCGAAGCAGTTAACTGAACCTGGAGAACTGGTATAGGTTGACTCATAAGCTACATTTTCGCAAGCCGGTAACAGCTGCCATAGAAGGTGTCATGCTCACCGTCGATCTTCTCCGGGAAGTGCTCTCGGGGACTCTTGTAGCTGTGGCCCCTGTCGTAGGACCCCAGTATAAGACCTTGCCCCCGCTCCCCCTTGTAGATCGACCGCCCCTCAAATTGCTGGTGATACAGCCTCTCAGGCCTGGTCTTATGATGCGAGAGCCCTGTAGGAGAGCCGAGAAGAGGAGGCCGAGGAAGGGTAAGGAAGAAGGGGCAGGAGGATAAATAGTGAGCATTAGGGCCGATTCATAGTCGACGCGAAGGCACGCAAACGCGTACGCATCGAGACGCATTGCCACGCTTCACAACGCTTTGGCCGCCATGATGCGTTCGATTGTGTAGTCTGATTTTTCAATACGCGACGCAGCAACGCATGTAATACCATCCGTCGACAACTGCGGCGTTAATGTATATAATGTACTTATAAACACTTTTTATCCGACATAATAGAAGAAAGAAGAAAAAAAGGAAAAACTGATATTGTTGGGTATTCGTGATCGTGCCACTTCAGCAGTACTACATTTCCACTGGAATCCTAGCAAAATTAGATTCAAATCAGATTTTTGCGCGATACGATGGCGTTCGCTTCATTTGTGCTTGTTAAAATTAGCCTTGGTTATTCAACCAGTGACTGCCTAACGTTAGCCTAGCGTCCGGGCATCTGTCAACCTCTGGACCGGTCGTTCTTTCTAAACATCAACATATTCACGATCATACGCAAAACAGGCGAAGTATTGATATTAACCCGATGATAGCTATGTAGAAAAAAAAAAATGCAATCCATGTATGGCGTAAGGTCGCTATTTCTTCAGCTTGTTTTTTTCCGCTCCCTTTTGCTTGAAAATAGTCAGGGACATCCAGTGGTACACGTACCCTCAGCACTCACCTCCGTGGAAGTTTAGCTTTCCATAAACGATCCAATTACCCCATCTACAGCCCAAATTTTGTTTTACAGCATTTGTAAGCCCATTCTATTATAAAACAGCGTTGTGTATCAATGATGCTGGAATAAAAAAAAACGTAATGAAAGTTATGGCGTAGGGGCCTATGACATGGGTATCATTGATAACGTCAGATGCAGTCGTGAAATCTTGAGTATAAATTAGGCAAATGCAAAGGGTTACTAATTTGAAGAGGGCTATATTCTAGAGACGACCACCTTGACTAGTTGATTATAGCTGGCTAAGGTGTCATGTTAAGGTAAACCGACAATAGCCATTTAACGTTCACTTATAATTCACGAAATATCCATCGCAACGACAGTTAATTAATTATCTTGCCAAATAACTTGCAAATAGTTTGCTGTGCTGGAAAGATAGACTCGGGGTCCATCAGCTATCCAGTCATTCTAGATCAGTGAATGTCAGTGGATATGTCAGCCGAAATGTCACCAGAGACGCTGCTACCCCCTTTTGTGTGAGCGGTGTATTGTATTTCATGTATCGCCCCTGCGGCTTGCGTACACTGTGTACACTATGAAAGGGAGTGCGTTACTGGTGCTTCTTGCGTCCCTTGCTTGCGTGACTCGCGTCGACTATGAATCGGCCCTTAGACTTCATCTTGTATCAATAAAAAGACAAAATGTCCCTCGAAGTTTTACTTTAAGAAAGACCTTGGACACCGCAAAGCACATATCCTTGAAATAACTTCCTATAATTAACTGCTGCTAAAGTACTCTAAATATGTGGGTCCATATCAACTCAGTCACCCATGCACAGTTGAGGAAAAAATTATTAGCCCCCCTACAAAAATGTCATGGTTTTCAAAGAATTTCCCAAGTGCTTTTAAACGGAGCAACACATCTTTAAAAACAGTTTTAGACATCCTAGTTTTATTTTGTATGCTTACATTATTTTAGTAAACACACAGCAAGGAAAATATTCCACAAAAAACAAAAACTACCCAGGTCAAAATTATTTGCCCCCCGGATCCTAATAGTCAATTGTGTATCCTTTTTGCTGGATTACAGCCTGCAGTTGTTTGTTGTAGTTTTCAACAAGTCTCTGACACTTCTTTTGAGGAATCCCAGCCCATTCTTCTTTAGTAGATCTCTCAAGCTCCTACAGATTTTATGGCCTTATGGCATGGATGTTCATCTTTAGGTCACCCCACATATTTTCTAGGGGATTTAAGTCAGGGCTTTGTACAGGTCACTCAATTACATTCACTTTGGTCTTCTGGAGATAATTCTTCACCAAGAGAGACGCAAGTTTTGGATCGTTGTCATGTTGGAAGATGAAGCGACGACCCAGACCCAGTATTACTGCTGACTGCTTAAGGTTCTCTTTCAAAATCTTCACATACCTTTCTTTGTTCATGATTCCTTCCACCTTGACAAGATTTCCAGTTCCAGATACACTGAAGCATTCCCACAGCATAATACTCCTACCACAGTGTTTCACTGTGGGAACGGTGTTCTTTGGGTTATATGCCTCTCCCTTTTTTCTCCAAACATAAGCGGTGTCTCTATGGCCAAAGAGCTTCCAGTATGCATAATCTTTCACCAGGTTGTCCTGAGCATACTTAAGTCTGGCTTGAAGGTGTCTCTTCTTCAAAAGTGTTCAAAAGAGTTCTTCTTGGTCTGCAACCTCGCAGTCCATTCCTGTGCAGAGCTCTGGTGATTGTCTTCATAGGGACTATGATTCCTGACATGGCCAAGTCATTCACCAGAGTCTAGGCAGTTGTTCTGGGGTCATTAGACACATCTCTCACGTGTTTTCTTTCCAGCGTCTTTCACTTCCTACCTCTGCCAGGCTTGTTCTGTACTGTGTGGCCGTCTTTGAATTTCTGGATTATACTTCTCACTCCAGTTCTTGACACATGGAAACGCTTGGATAGCTTTGTATATCCTGCTCCTGCTTTTTGTGGATCAATAATTCTTTTTCTCAAGTCCAAACTGATTTCTTTAGTTTTTCTCAAGGTGCTTTCTCAAATGACAGCTCAATGACCCACACTGAGGCTTTTATTCCATGTTAACCTGTTACTCAGCAGACGACCCGGATCCGACCCAAAGGGCCTCGCACGATAATTGAAATGACCGGTAAACGAATTGGATAGCAACCCATCATTACATAACATAGCAACAGAAATTAGAAATTAGAAAGCTAAGAGTCTTGGGAATCCTAATAAACATAGGTAACGGTCAAATTACGTCACTGCGTCATGTTTCAAAACACCCCCCGAAACTCCCCCTTGAATCGCGTCATCTTACCTTTAAACCGCTGTTTACATCTGAAGCCTGTATCCGACCCTGGCATGCTTGGTCTTAAAATATCCGTAAGAACCCAGCAAATTCGAATATCCACCGTGTTTTGCTGATATAACGATCGGTAGATGCATTATCCAACTCAAACAAAACAGTTTCGTTCTAAAAAAAAAAACAAACGCCAACTTTTCTCCGGTAAAAAATGACACATTTTGAATAGTTCTGTGTTATTTTCAGCGGAATGACACAGCTAGCTGTGTTTGTTAGACTCTCACGATTACGTAGACACCATATGCATGTCTGTAGGACCTATTGGTTACGAGTTAAAGTCTTGGAAGCGAGTGAGGCTAGCACGAATGAAATCGCACAAACGTGCTTTGATTGACGGTTGCTCCGTCATATCACAAGCTACGAAGATGAGCCCAAGATGTCCTTGTAGCCAATGAGGAGGCCTTTCCAACGACATATAGCGCTTCCCTTCACTGCCGCGGGAAACCTGGGAGATTGAGTGCGCATTTCTCGCTAAGCCCGTGCGTAAAAAAGCTGTATTATAGCAGTCTTGCGCCTCCCCAAAACTTTTGTATTTTGGTCAAAAATGCCTAAATGACAAGGAAAAACAAACCTCGCGAATGAAGAAGGGGAAAAGGAAGAGGAAAAGAGAGGAAGTTATACTGAGGAAGAAATAAAAGAAATCGAAATAAGTGAAATCTCTAAGTGTTTCATTGATTTCCGGGAAGGAAAGAACCCCGATCTTGAATGGTGCGTAGCCTAATCATTATGTCTATATAAACAAAACGATACTTTGCTTATTTTTATCCTAACATAATTATAATACATAATGAGGAATTTCCAATGATGTGTAGCATGTATGTGTGTGTAGAACGTGAATTGGGTTGCCTGGGGAAGCCCTTATGAAAATGAAGTGAAGAGTTACTATAGTATACCATAAGAATTGTATAGTGCTCTAAAGTGTGGTTATGGTGTTCTATAGTACATTTCACCAGCTATGGTTTACAATAGTTTTTTTTCCGTAGTGTTATTTTATTAGCTATGGTAGTCCTACAATTTTTCAATAAGAATAATACTAAAATCACATAGTGCAGTCCAAAAAACCATACAATTACAACAGTAATACTATAGTTTTCGGTGGTAAATTTTATGGTATTCCAATAGTGTTTTTTTGTAAAGGAGAGTAGAAAGGTGAGAGTGCAGGGGGAGGGGATCCTCTTTTACAACTACACATTTGCACTTCATCACTTTGTCTGTCCTTTTTTCTATAAAAAATTGTGGGTGCAGTGGCAAAAATAGTTTTGTGAGAAATAATGCCTCTGTAATACCATGACACAACTTTTACTAACTAATCCAGATATGGGTAAGAAACTACAGATGGTTATCTTTCATTTGAGACAAAAGGCATGTTCCTAGACCAAGGGGTTCATGAGCAATCAAGCTTTATTTAGAGCTTTATTTAGAGTATCCAAAGGGACACTCTGCAAAACGCATGAGTATTACCACTCAAAAATGGCTTAGTTGGCATAGTTCATTGTATAGTCATTTCCTTTGACACTTGGCTTCAAAAGACCTGGGAGTGGGCGAGAGTTGTGTTTCCATGGGGAAATAAGTGACCTAGAGTGCCCTAATGGGGTCATTTCCAGAGATGTAAAAATCCGCATGGAAGAAAAAACAAAATTCTACCCTCTGTTCCTCTTTGACAGTAAATCACAGAGTTATTTTGACAATTCCTAGACATTCTACAAGGTCTCAGGTTTCAAAGGAGGTCAAGCATTTGATGATAGGCCAAAGTATCTGGACACAGTGACCTTTTAAATAGACGCTGTCCCATTTTCAGAAAAAACAGAAATACAGTGGGTTTGGGGAAAGGGTTAATAGTTGAGTAAAATCACCTGATTCACCTGATCACCTTTAAGCACATCACCTGTGAAGTTAAAGCACATCATTGCACAAAGGTGGTTTGTACAATGACTTAATAAATAGTCGTTTCTTAAAGGGGGCTAATAATAATGTCCCTGGTCATTTTAGTTTTTTCTTACATATTTCTGTTTTGGTGCGCAAATATAAATAATTTGTGCCTTCTTAAGAAAACCAGTTTGTTCAGAAATGCCATTTTGAAAATTCCTTGCTCCGTTAAAAAATTACTTGGGAAAATCTTGAAGAAACTTAAAATTTCATAGGGGGGCTAATAATTTGGTTCTCAACTGTACATGACACCACTCAGATTTTTCGCAAACTTTGTTCAAAAATACTTTCTGGTACCAAACAAATGAATCCCAAGTTTCGTGTCAAAATCTCTAATGGTTTTGGTGTGAAAATTTCTTGGAATTTGCGTGCCACGCCCCTTTTTGACTTATGTGAATTGGTCATTTTGTTTTGTAGAATTTTGGAAGAACCACAACTTCAAGAAATAGAGATAGGAAGCTGACATTTAATGTACTGGTGTATTCTGGCCAATATATCAGGATTCTTCAGCCAGAATCACTATGAGACATCAGAGGGGTGAGAGGATGGCCCCAAAATCCTAATTTTTTTAAGGTGACAAGTGATTTTTCAGTTTTTGGGGGTCTCTTGGTTTCGGTTCAGTGAATGTTACTGTTCAAAATGTGGTTCTAATATGAGGGAGAACCACATTTCGAACAGTAACATTCAATGAACTGAATCTAAGGGACCCCGAAATAGTGAAAAATCCCTTGCCGGTTTACAAGTATGACTAGACAGAGGCTGATCAGAGGCGTGGGATTGTGTTGAAAGTGCCATGCACCGCCTCTACAGAAGCTGGGTACTCACGAAGTCCAGTGAGGAGCGAGTTGGTAAGTTTGTGTTTATCTCTGGAGGAGGAACGAGCGGCATGCAGTCGGCCACTAAGGGACAGTTTGTGTTTGAGTGACATCTTCTTCAGGGGCTTGATCTTCTCCAGGGGCTTGCTGTACAACTGCAGCTTCATCACCTGCTGGAAGTTCAGGCCCACGGACACATCTGGAGTTGAGCAAGGGAGAAAAAATGGGGAAGGAAAAGTCAATCAAGACCACAGTCCGCCTACCAGGCCCTAAGGTCATCTGCTACGTCAAGGACACATCCGTAAGGTAGATGATGGAAACAGGACGACAATGCATGAAAGCTGAAATGTTCCACTCAACCCACTAGGGGAGAGGTACTCTCTTCCAGGACATAATGCTTAAAAAGCTTCAAAAAGCCTTTGCTCACCTCTTGGTCCTGCAATAGAAACTTAGGCTTTGGGAACACCTTCTCACTTTTAGACTGAACACAACCCACAAAGCTTTTCTCTTGATTCAACATAGAGTTATCATAACTGACGTAGCACACCAGAAAGCCGCTACGTTATATGTAACATTGTAATTTTCCCCGGAGAACAAAATATAACGCTCCTCCTACTTAAGTTAATAATCAACCAAATATTCAATAATATCCCAATATCAATCAGTGCGTTTACATGACGTTAGAGAAAATCAAATTACTGTGTTAGTCCAACAACAAGCGGACTTTTAAAATGCATGCAAACATATTAGTCTGGCTGGAATCGCGCTAAAATCCAATTTCTCGTAGTCTGACTAACACACCCAGATAAGGTGGTTAATAGTCGCATTATGCCTGCATGTATACGCTTGAATCGAACCAAACTGGACTTTGCGCTCTGAGCATGGTCCACATTTTCGTGAAAGGTTTCAACCCGGACATTTTGTGGACATGTAAACACCAAACAACTCTGAGCTCTGACTAGCTAGCAAGTTTATACTGAACAGTAGCTATCCTCATCTGCAAGGGTACTGGCGCTTGAACAGTAACGCCTTGGGGTCTTTTAACTTCTACCCTTAATTTGCATGATTTATGGAACAACTTGCGAGTCATTCAAAAATTTTCTTTCCACACACCATCGGAAAAACGACACTCTCCCACCAGTCATTACTCCTGACCCGCATCCGACATGCACGGGAAGCCCGGGAGTGCATTTCCCAAAAGCATAGATGCTAACTTACTTAGTTGGAACCACAGACCGTGAATGGACAGACTATGCAAGTTGCTAGCAACTACACTTCTGGGAAATGCACTCCGGGATAGTAGAAAGGGCACAAAATAGAGCACAGTGGCGTTTCAGCCGAGCTTTGGCTAACAAAATAACCACCGGGGATAGCTTGCATCTCAGTTGTTCGAAAAGAATAGCAAACAACCCGTATTAAACGTACAGAGCCATAGAGTTATCCATGTTTTTTGCCACTCAATATAGTGCAGTCAATGCATTCAACATGTTAGTAGCTAGCCACCAGCAAGCTTGTTTGTCAAATGTTTGGTCTTTCACAAAATAGGTCAATCAGAAAAAGATGCAACATGAACAAGCTGAAAGGCATATCGCCACCTATCGTAGCAGAGACGGGCATGCTTGGGCCAATAAATTTAATCTTGTCCTGCGCATGTATACTGGGACAAGGACAGTAGTCAAACTGCATGGCTTAATCGAGCTATTACCGTAGCTCCACTTCACTGTGCAAGCAAAAGTACTGAATATCAACAAAAAAAACCCCACTGGAAATCTGGCAAAAGAACTTGCGGCTGAAAAATGCAAACTTGCCTCCGGGTTTTAAGACAAACTGTAATTTGGAACAGCCATCAATCGAGGGTGAGGAAAATTAGCAGCATGCTCATCCTAAGGGTGCAGCTACTGACACCGTAATGTGAAAGATTGCTCTATGCTACACATGCCAAAACTCGTTCACGGGGCAAACATACACACCCGTATCTGCAATTTTGGGATCAATTAGTTTCAGTTCCATGAGCGGCTAAACAGTGATAGTATCAGAGAAATTTACTCCAACTAACACAGCCAGTGTCCCCTCATCACCCTAAGTACAGCAGAATCACAGTCCTGCAATAATTGCAAATCAGGCATGGAAAATATAGGTCGAGGATTCATTTTTTGATTCTCCATTTTGTTTATAACTTGTCACCTTTCACAAATGTAATGACCATTTACAAACTATTTAGGACAACTAAGGGAAAATGTTAATGGGGACAATAAACCTGCAAAGGAACTGAAGAACTCACTTTTTCTGTCCTGCACAAACATTTCAGTATCTTCACGGCTTACCAACCCAAAAACTGAAGTAAAACAACGGTCTTTATTTTGGTGGGCTTTCCATAAAACATGGCTTTCAGATTTGACTCCCCTTCAGATGTCACATGCTGGCTTGAGAGAATTGTTCTGCCCCTCTTCTGAATATCTCCACCCACAGCTTATTTTAGTATGGCCACATCCCAGCTTGAATCGGCAAAAACCATTCCATGTGCAATCCACTTTTTGTCTGACTCCTTTATACAACTACCTTAGGTCTGTACAATGCAGCACTGGCATACAATGTAGGACTGGCAACAAAATTTATATTATAGTGCTTTTCAGAAGATACAAACTGATGGCCTGGACTTATTTTCAAGGAGAATCTGTAGCTAGATAGCTAGGGAGGTTAGAGTTTCAAAATTTCTTTTAATATTTAAACTGAATTCCAAGTGTTACTATCAAGCTACTAAATTGACACAGAATTTCAAAACTGCGGCAAGTTTAGCCAGAGGCAATGCAAGATAGGAACAGATAGAATGGTTAACTTTTTTAATAGATTTCAGTCCGTAATTAGTAAGGTAACCCTGCCATCCAAAATGAATGGAATGAGAGCAGGTGGTTGTTAGTATTCACATCCAAACCGCTGATCATCCTCAACCGACTTAATTTCATGTGTAGTTCAGCTTCACTGGTGAATGCATGTTGAAATTTTTGATGAATGTAATGACCATCCTTCCCCAACCAGCTGATGTTACATTTCCATACTCATTGTATAGCTACTTCACCAGTAATTCAGTCATCTGTAATTAGAGACTCGCCAGTAGCCAGAGGATTTTGACATCATCACTCTCCGCTGAACCAGTGCTCTGATTGCTAGCCAATCAGAACAGAGCTCATTTCATAGAGGGGATGCCCACTGGAAAAATTCGTTTTTTGGAGCATTAGAAATGACAGGAATCGAATTGCCAATTGACAATTGCCCTTTAATGACAGAAAAGGTCAGACATTTATGTAATTTCTGGCTTAAAATAGAAATGGGAAAAAAAAAACCTGTCACTTCTGTCACTTCAATAAGGGCGCATAGACGTCTTGCATCAAATACAGCACAAGGGCATCAAGTTAACAGCTTAAATGGACAGCTAAGCAAAGTGAAGAGAGAATGTTAAAAAAAAGTAGACCTCGATCCCGCTGCAGGAAGACCTCTCCCTCTTTTGACCAGGGGGCTGAATAGGGGCTATTAGCCCCCAAATTGTGGGGGATGTAAAGCCCTAAGCGATGCTTACCATCCCGGAAGGAGAGGGTGGGGTGGACACTGGGATCGAGCAGGGACAGCCGCTCCAGGAGGGGGTGCTCATACGGGAGGTCCATGCTGGGCACAGCCCGGCCCACGCACGTGGTGCACACGGGGTTAACCTCGCAACCGCAGCGGGGGCCCGGGATCCGCTGGACCTGCAGGCGGCGCCAAGGTCACGACAGCCAACAGACTCGAGCAAAACCTTTTAAAACCAGGTCAGTTCAGCTAAGCCTGGCCAGGAGACCCCCATTCCTGAAGCCTGATGTTCCCTGGCACTTTCAGTCTAAGCCTAACCAAGTAGCTCACACAACAGCTAGACAGCTCAAGGACCTGTCAATTACAGCAAGAGAGAGTCAAATGCTGGTCAGAAAATCAAAAAGATGGAAAATCTCCAGGTTAGGCAGCCAACATTTTAACAATGTCATTTCCATAAGACTTACCTAAATTTGGAGAGGATTCATTCTACTGAGTTACTGGTTATATGAGTAGGAGAAAGCTAATATCCCTTGACAAAAAAAGGAAGCACTGCAACTGATGTCACTGCGATTTTACACAATGCAAAAAAAAAAAATAAATAAAATATTTAAAAAAAATAGGCCCTACTCTAATACAGTAGTCAAGTCCATAGAGACACACACTAGTTTTAAACGAACTGAAGCAGAAACAATACAGACATCAAAGTCAACAGGAACAGACTCAATATTTTCTAGGGTCGACCCCTTCATTTGGCCGGTCAATTGTTTGGTAGATGAGCTTTTGGTTGACCAGGATTTTTTTTTGATCGAGCAATAGCTAATTATCCAAATCCATAATCCATTCTGTATACTGTGATTATGGCACATTCCTCAATCTGAAGTTGGCATACATTCTCTTTAGCAATTAAAAAAAATAATGTAGTGAATAATTCGGTAAAAGGAGTTAAAGCAATATTTCACGGTAATTGTTCTTATACATGTAAAAGGAGCGTCTAACACCACCTTTCACAACTACACTGTATCCTCCTTCAGATACGCGAACGCGCATTTTTATTTACACTGCGCATGCGCGATATC
This sequence comes from Gymnothorax reevesii, assembly GCA_029721435.1. Classification (NCBI taxonomy): domain Eukaryota; kingdom Metazoa; phylum Chordata; class Actinopteri; order Anguilliformes; family Muraenidae; genus Gymnothorax; species Gymnothorax reevesii. Next base: position 61,832,978 of record CM056582.1, on the reverse strand, counting down.
CCTGTGTTGACCTTTCATGAAAGGTCATTTGTACATTAACGCAAATTGAACAGCTTTTTCAGCTATCGATTGTAACGTTGAGCCCACATTGAATAACAATATGGAGGTTGAAAATTACGCTGCACATGAGCTTAGCTCCTTCCTAGATTATCATTAGCCAATATGTGTTTGGAATTTCATACTGGTAAAGTATAATGTACGGTTTTCAAGAATTAAGTGAATTAGATGTATGCATTTTGCTGCTTGCATTTTAACCAGTGGAGTGGCTGTAACTGTCCTTAATTAATGTGGGTAATTCAATTAATGAGGACCATCTAAAATTTATTACACCTTTTGCTGTTCATTACTATGAAGGTAAAGTAATTTAAGTGAGGACACAATCAAGTTGGAAGCATTTTCATTAAGTCAGTTTGCATTACGACGTATTACTGAAAACCAACAAGCATTGATTTGTAGGCGAACATTAGGATCAAGTTGTATTTGTCTGCTACTGGTGAAGCAAACAGAGTTATTTAAGCTGGTTAATTTGAAACAGTATTAACAGGTGCATTTCCATCACATCGCAAGCAGTCCGACTGCAGCTTGCAGGTTTAATGCAAACTTTGCTCGCCGGTGTCTCCCAAAAAGGCGAGAACCGTAGCTGATGCTCTTGCTACCGAAGCCAGTCTGACTAGCCTAATCCATAAGAAAAAAAAATAATTATAGCCAACAAACCCATTAAAACGTGTCATTTTTGCTCATCTCATTGATTAGCTGAATGGGATTACACAAAAGGCTATTAAACTTCACATTGCGGATCATTCACTGGGCATGTTTAGCATTTTTTAGCACAATTTAATTGTTGAAGTTCTGGCGCATTAAAACTGGAAGCTGAATGGCCCAGTTGAGTGAATACTGTTTATGTTCACGCAGCTCTGAAATGTGTAAAATGCGATTTGAGACATCATATGTGAATTCGCTTTATCCAATTTATTTCTTCAGTCATTTCTTTGATTAGTTATTTTGTTATTTAGAATCGGCTATATACTTAACATTGTTCAAATCAAGAGTACTTCTCCTGAAAAACAAAGCATCCCTTACGGTAGTCTGCTGGAATGGACTGTCACGTCAGCCGTTTTCTTTAAACATGAATTGAAAGCCCAACAGATCAATTAACAGCAACAATGAAAACAAAAATAACTGATTGCATCCAATTCTTTATTGAATGTTATTTCCACTTTGTGTCTATTTGAGAGAATAAAATACAATCAGAATCCATACGAATTTTGCTGCTTGGCTCAGCTCTACGTAGAAATGACCTTTGACATGGTGACGTCACGCAGCTCCTGTGGCTAATTACGAAGGGCCTTATTGTAGCCAAGTATTTGCCCTAAACAACAGGTAAGATAAGCGATACACGCATAATTTAAATGCTCATTTCAATATATAATAATAATAATAATAATAATAATAATAATAATAAATAAAATATACCTTAATACAACATTAGGACATAGTGTTAAAGAAAAAATCTGGGACGTGGAAGCATTTCGTTTTCGTCGCTGACTATTGAAAAACACTTTCGTGACCTTTTGATTTCCTCAGTTCAACAACGAACATGACCTACCACTTGAACCGTAAATCAACCCGCTTTTTATATTCTTTCTGTGCATAAACGTGTCTTTTGTGCTTCATTTGTCAACATTTGAGTTGTAATATGTTAGCTACAGTGAGAGTAAAAAGTATTTGATCCCTTGCTGATTTTGTTGGTTTGCCCACTAATAAAGACATGATCATTCTATACTTTTCATGGTAGATGTATTCTAACAGAATATCAAAACGAAAATCCAGAAAATAACTTTAAAGAATTTATTTTAATTCATTTGTTTTTCATTGAGGGAAATAAGTATTTGATCCCTCTATCCAAAAGCACTCAATACTTGGTGGCAAAGCCTTTGCTTGCAAGCACAGCGGTCAAACGTTTGTTGTAGTTAACCACAAGGTTAGCACACATATCAGGGGGAATTTTGGCCCACTCTTCTTTGCAGATCCTCTCTAAATAATTAAGGTTGGTGGGCTGTCGCTTGGCAACTCGGACCTTCAGCTCTCTCCATAGATTTTCGATTGGATTGAGGTCCGGAGACTGGCTGGGCCACTCCATGACCTTAATATGGTTCTTCTTGAGCCACTCCTTTGTTGCCTTTGCTGTATGCTTCGGGTCGTTGTCATGTTGGAAGACCCAGCCACGGCCCATTTTCAGCTTCCTAGCAGAGGGGAGGAGGTTGTCCCTCAGGACTGCACGGTACATGGCTCCATCCATCTTCCCACTGATGCGGTGAAGTAGCCCTGTGCCCTTGGCAGAGAAACACCCCCAAAACATAATGTTTCCACCTCCATGCTTGATGGTGGGCACAGTGTTCCTGGGATCATAGGCAGCATTTTTCTTCCTCCACACACGACGAGTGGAGTTTAGCCCAAATAGTTCAATTTTGGTCTCGTCTGACCACAGAACCTTCTCCCAATCACTTTGTGCATCTTTGAGGTGATCATTGGCATACTTTAGGCGAGCCTCCACATGTGCCTTCTTAAGCAGTGGTACCTTTCGGGCACTGCAGGATTTTAATCCATTGCGGCGCAAAGTGTTGCCAATTGTTTTCCTGGTGACTGTGGTCCCAGCTGCCTTGAGGTCATTCACTAACTCCCGCGGTGTGGTTGCAGGCCGATTTCTCACTGTCCTCATGATCATTGCCACCCCACGAGGTGAAATCTTCTGTGGAGCACCAGACCGAGGTCTATTGATGGTCATGTTATACTTCTTAAATTTTCTCACAATTGCACCAGTGGTTGTTACTTTAATACCCAGCATCTTGCTAATGTTTTTGTAGCCCATTCCAGATTCGTGCAGGTCAACAATCCTGTTTCTGAGGTCCTGAGAGAGTTCTTTGGTCTTACCCATGTTGGAGAGTTTGGAATCTGTCTGATTGTCTGATTCTGTGAACAGGTGTCTTTAATACAGGTGATTAGTTAGAACAGGTGTCTTCAATTCAGGTATCAAGTTGATTGGGAGTGTCTAACTGGTCTGTGAAAGCCAGAACTCCTAATGCATACTAGGGGATCAAATACTTATTTCCCTCAATGAAATACAAATATATTAAAATAAATTCATTAAAAATATTTTCGGGATTTTCGTTTTGATATTCTGTCTCTCCATGTTAGAATACATCTACCATTAAAAGTATAGAATGATCATGTCTTTATTAGTGGGCAAACGAACAAAATCAGCAAGGGATCAAATACTTTTTACTCTCACTGTAACTCTTGAAGTGCTTAATTTTTACTAACCCTATCCCTCCAAAAGTTATTCATTCATTTAGTTGACAAATGACCTTCAGAAGTATTCACAGGTACCAGTGAACCCTTCTGAGACCATTGCTAACTAATTTGCTCACTAAAAATGGACAAAGTTGTTGACCTCTTGAAAAATGAAACCTCAAATATTTTGTGCCTGGTGGGACTTATAGTGGTAATTAGCACTTCAAGCATTAAAAGTAATGTGTGCAGAGTTATTTAAAGGCTACTTGATTTGAAACTGTATTTTTAAGTACCTGCCCGATCACATCGCTGCAGTCCTACAGCAACATTAAGTTGAACGCAAACTTGGAGCTGAGGCCCGCTAATTTCTCAGAATAAAGAAAAAATAGGCGTGAAATGCACGGAATACCCCTCAGCCCGATGTCGATGTTTTTGGAGACACCCACCCGCCCGTCCGCCCAACCGCACAAAGGATGGCAATATCCCGTCAGCCTTTAGGGCTGAGGAGTAATAAAAAACATAACTGAAGCTCGCCACCAAAGCCAGTCTGACGAGCCTAATTCCTGAGAGAAATTTAGAGCCTGCTTACCAAATAAAACTTGTATCTTACCCGTGCTGATCAGCAGGCCCCTATCATATACCATATAAAATTTCACGCTGTGGAACATTAACCAGGCATATGTGGCCTATGGCATTTAAGCATGAATTTTTAATTATGCAGTGGCTCTTAGTGGCCGGTCGGACTTAAAGAAGGATAGGTTCGGAAGACAGAGAGCACTTTATGTTCCCTCTGCACTGCAATTTATAAGTCGTGATTGGAGGCATTATGCGGGAATTTTTTTTATCCTATTTATTTCATATGTAATTTCTTCGATTAGTCATTTTGTTGTTATTAATATCTACCAAGAATTGTTCAATTTCAAGTATACTACTATCAGATTTATTGCTTTTGCCGTTTCAATCAATGCGGAAAAACACAAATTTTTGCGGCTGGCTATTGGTATGGTCTGTAATGTCTGTTGTTTTGTTTGAACCCCACTTAACACAACAAATTAAATCGTTAACAATTAATAATTTTAAAGAAAATAAAAATAACTTCTTGAACCAGCCCAATTTAATTTTGTGTCCATTTGTGAGACTATAACAGCCCATGAGAATTTCGACCTTCTAGATAGTTCTAGCTGAAGATTTAAATTCCTCAAGGGACCGTGCATCTGCCTAATGTGCGATCATACTTTAACTTTACAAGTGCAAGGGCAAAATCTGCTGGGGCAGCATGAAAGAGGCGGCTCTGAATATACTTTAAAAATTTTGACGAATTTGGGGGGGGGACAGCTGACAGTTGGTTGACCAAGTTTTGTTTTAGTCAGGTCTAAATGTTTTCATTTGCAAACCTTCAGTCTGAACACCAGGTTTCTCGCCGTCAACTCAGCAATTACCCTCTGGAAGAATAACTGACAGCAGGACAAGACGGACCATGCCATTTCAGCAGCAGATTAAAGATAAGCAATGCCTCTTTCCCTGCTCCTATTTTTGACTGGTTGACTGGCTGTTGAATTGGGGGGGCGGGGGGGGGGGTTTAGAAACTGCAGTTCACAAGCTTGTGGAGTCTGGCTTACCTTGTGGCTGAGGTTAGTGACTGCAGCAGGCCGGACGAGGCGGCGTCTCTTGCAGCCGAGGACAGGGCGTGTGCGGGCGGCTGTGCAGGAGCTGTCGGAGGGCAAGGACAGGGGGCCGAGGCACTGCTTTCTCCCCGTCTGCTCATCAGGCCCCAGGCTCTCAGATGAAGTGCAGTCCAGCAGGCTGGGATGCATGCTGAGGGGCGGGGACCACATCACTAAAAATGAGCTTCAGCAGAGTGTAAAAAGGCTCACCTGCAACACTTTCTCACTCATTCCAATACATAATGCATGCAGGAAGATGATTCAAAATATCAAAATAAGGCCACATTAAAAAAATTTGCTGGTAAGCATCTCTGGCCGCACCAGAAAAAAAAAAACAGAGATCGGAGGGTTTAAGTTTGAAAAAATAAATAAATAAATAAATAAAAAATAACAGTTAAAACTGTGCCAAAAAGGGGAGAGAGAAAAATGCTCAGAATCCTTGCACAAGCAGCAGATTATGGGTTTGGCTTTAAATCACTGCGAATTTAAGGCAGATTTGATTTATATTCATACCTGTGCGTGTGATTTGGATTTGTTGCACAATTTGGATCTCAAACTCTAACTAATAATAATACATATTTCATACAACAAAATCTTGAGACTTGCTGATAAAGACTGTAAATATACTCAAGTAAAGATTGAAAAATAAAGGCGCATTTAACAGCTGCATCAATAACAAAAACTATGAAAAGATTAGCGTTGCACAAACACCAGCGTACGAAAGATGAGGCCACTAATGGAATAGTTATGCTTTTCTTTCCCATGGTCCATTCTCCTCCTGCCATGTGCACAAGCAGCTGTTGAGTACCTGTGGACCATTCCATTGACAGGCCGGCCAGGGCCGCTGGCCTTCCACACCCCAGCCTCAGAGCAGGAGCTGTGTGGCGATCCTGCATGCTCACTCCGCTCAGAACCACCATCCTGAAACATATAAATCGACCTTTCAAGCCCCTCTGTGCCACGTTGGTAAATGGACATTTTATCAGCGCATCCAATGGCCTGAGCCCTGCTTGGCCTGATGAGACAAAGACTGCCATTCTTCTGAATCCTGCTCCCGCTCAGCTTCGACAGGGTAATATCTGATCTTATCTCAGGCTGGGCATAGAGCAAACATGTCTATTTATAGCAGTCCCCCTTCCCAAAAAGAGAGTGCATTTTTGGGGGAAGACTAAGCAGGGTTCCTTGAGAAGCACTCATCAAAACAACTTTTGGTCCCAGCTTCTATCAGCATCACTGTTACAGCAAAACAGTTACACTCTTAAGGGGAGGGTCCTCTGATCAGCTATGCCTCCTTTACAATTCAACCTCCTCCCAGCTAAAGCATAAGATAATATCACATCCTCACATTGCGTACATCACACAGAAATAACCTAAAACCTAAGTAGTGGATAATCGTCCTGCTGGAATCATGAGGTTAACTGCGTAAAATGAGCAGCATAGAGTTGTGTAGTAAGCTTATAACGCTGTTACCACACACATTCATCTTAAGACATCGTGTAACTTTCACATTTTCATGTAAAAATTGCATTTACATGCAGACAATTTCCTCTTGCCACCATCAAATTGCTTGGAAGAGGCCAAAGCTACCATTTCTACATCCAAAAAAGCAGCCATTAGCTTGGTTCTGTTTGGTGCAAATCATAACTCCAATTGTTAGATTCACAGCGTCGTTTGTCGGCGTCACATTAAGCTTTCCACCAGTTGTCATCATCACCATACTACGCAAAGATATTAATCAACAGTTATAGTTAAAAACTAAAACATCAACATCTTGTCTGCCGCTATTTTTCAGCCTTCAATGCAAACGTTCTTAACTTCCTAACCCAGAGATATTTCAGTACGCTTAATTATTGTTAAAAGTGGAGTGCTGAAGGGAGAAGTCAAAAGGTTAATACGCTCAGAACTACTTCATAGGTGTGCAGTTATTAGGAAATAATACCAGGGTGCAGCTCAGGACGCAAGGAGTGCAGCACAGAAAAATTTCTGCTGTCTCCTAACCTAAGAATCCGCCTTCCACATGCTACGTAGCATTGTGCACTTCATTTATTAATGATCTTGTCAGTGAGGGGTGTAGGTTTAATCTGAGAGTTGGTGGACATATGTAATGTGTGCGCGAGCAGGAAAAATTTTTACGACAATTTGAATGCAAATATTGCCTGTCACCAGAGATTACGGTTTCTTTGATGTTCTCCATGGTGCACATGCGAGATGCCTCTAATTTTCATACATAGATGCCATATTCATGGACTTGTTTTTCTATTTTGTATTCAAATACTTTTGACTAAATTTATGAATACAACTTAACAACTGTAATTTATGTTTCAAACATTTCTAATGAAGCTTAACAAATCTCAACAATTCATAAAAGTTTTAACAATTCCTAAGTAAATTAATTGCATGATATGTTGCATCATTAATGACTATTACAATTATTATATGGCAGTGGCGGAGCCAGAACTGGGAATTTGGAGGGGGGGGGGGTGCGCTGCACAGAACATCCATTAGTCTGGAACTGTTTGCCGTCGTTTTCATAATTAACAAAACATCCACTCCGAGAGCACTCCACACTGTCGGGTGCTGCTAGTTCACCCCGTTTAGGTAAGACAACAATCATTTATCTGGACACTTACAAAACCCAAAACCAGTGAAGTTGGCACGTTATGTAAATCGTATATTAAAACAGAATATAATGATTTGCAAATCCTTTTCAACTTATATTCAATTGAATACACTGCAAAGACAAGATGTTTAATGTTCTAACTGAGAAACTTTTTTTTTTTTTTTTGCAAATAATCACTCACTGAGAATTTAAAGGCAGCAACACATTGCAAAAAAGTTGGCACAGGGGCCTTTTTACCATTGTGTTACATCGCCTTTCCTGTTAACGACACTCAGTAAACGCTTGGGAACTGAGGAAACCAATTGTTGAAGCTTTTCAGGTGGAACTCTTTCCCATTCTTGCTTGATGTACTGCTTAAGTTGTTCAACAGTCCGGGGTCTCCGTTCTCGTATTTTACACTTCATAATGCGCCACACATTTTCAATGGGAGACCGGTCTGGACTACAGGCAGGCCAGTCTAGTACCCGCACTCTTTTACTACGGAGCCATGCTGTTGTAACATGTGCAGAATGTGGCTTGGCATTGTCTTGCTGAAATAAGCAGGGGCGTCCATGAAAAAGACGTTGCTTGGATGGCAACATATGTTGCTCCAAAACCTGTATGTACCTTTCAGCATTATTGGTGCCTTCACGTGTGTAAGTTGCCCATACCTTGGGCACTAATACACCCCATACCATCATAGATGCTGGCTTTTGAACTTTGCGCCTTTAACAGTCCGGATGGTTCTTTTCCTCTTTGGTCCGGAGGACATGACGTCCACAGTTTCCAAAAACAATTTGAAATGTGGACTCGTCAGACCACAGAACACTTTTCCACTTTGCATCAGTCCATCTTAGATGAGCTTGGGCCCAGCAAAGCTGGCGGCGTTTCTGGGTGCTGTTGATAAATGGCTTTTGCTTTGCATTGTAGAGTTTTAACTTGCACTTGCAGATGTAGTGACGATCTGTAGTTACTGACAGTGGTTTTCTGAAGTGTTCCTGAGCCCATGTGGTGATGTCCTTTACACACTGATGTCGGTTTTTGATGCAGTACTGCCTGAGGGATCGAAGGTCATGGGCATTCAATGTTGGTTTTCGGCCTTGTCGCTTACGTGCAGTGATTTCTCCAGATTCTCTGACTCTGAACCTTTTGACAATATTAGGGACCGTCGATGATGAAATCCCTAAATTTCTTGCAATAGCTCATTGAGGAATGTTGTTTTTGAACTGTTCGACAATCAGCTCACGCATTTGTTCACTAAGTGGTGACCCTCGCCGCATCCTTGTTTGTGAATGACTGAGCATTTCAGGGAAGCTGCTTTTATACCCAATCATGGCACCTACCTGTTCCCAATTAGCCCGTTCTCCTGTGGGATGTTCCAAATAAGTGTTTGATGAGCATTCCTCAACTCTCTCAGTCTTTTTTGCCACTTCTGCCAGCTTTTTTGAAACATGTTGCCGGCATCAAATTCCAAATGAGCTAATATTTGAAAAAAATTACAAAGTTTACCTGTTCGAACATTAAGTAACTTGTCTTTGCTGTGTATTCAATTGAATATAGGTTGAAAAGGATTTGCAAATCATTGTATTTTGTTTTTATTTACGATTTACACAAAGTGCCAACTTCACTGGTTTTGGGTTTTGTATATGCTGCATTTAAATCAGCGTTATTCAAAATTGCACACCGTCGACTTGCACGCATATGGCTTAAGTCTCACGTTTTTTATATTTCATTGCCGAGTCCCACTTTTTAAATCAACCCTCGCTGTACCAAGAGAGCCAAACATGCCAACAAATCAGAGCTGTTGTGTGTGTGGACTCTTAAGTAGCAGTGCCTGTACTTGGTAATAGGCCATGTACATGAACCTTTTTTTTTTTTTTTAAATTTGGCATCTCCAATCCCACCCGAATCTGGAATGCCCAATTGGTGAACTATGTACAAAGCTTGCTCGTATGCGACTCCTTGCTGCTAACTCAGGATAGTGAAGACAGTTCACGGCTCTCCTCCGAAGCACGTGCCCGTCAGTCACTGCTTCTTATACACTCATTGGTTGAATCTGCGTAAGTTCAGAACGAGGGCGGAGGATACCCAGACATGAACAAACTTTGATTCTTCCTGATGAGCGCCTGTCTGGCCAACGGGAGGCGTGTGAGCAACGAACAAAGCTGTTTATTTATATCCCCTTACCCGGCAGTCCCTTCCCAATTTGAATCCCTGTAGCGTGATGGCCAATTGTGCGCTACGCTGAAAAAGCTGCCGACGACTGCCGGCTGGTACGACCGCGGCTCGAACCCGCGACGTAATAGTCACTTCTGCACTGCAACGCAGTGCCTTAACCGAGTGAGCTATCCGGCAGCTCTCCATGAACCATTTTGAAAATATTTCTTTGACATTTCTTGCCTGTTTTTTTCTCTTATGCACAGCCAATCACTAACCGTGGGTCTGCATCACAAACACATACAGCCTTCCAGTGCCGGTCATTGACAGATGACATTGGGCCTCGAGAGTCTGGGTCTTATCCATATCCATATATATATATATTTAGAACACTAGATTGCTGATGTCGTCATATTTACATTATCCAAAGTGAAGCAACCGGCCGCCATATTGATACACCCAACTTCTTCATAAAAATGAATGGTTTCCCATGAAGCCAATTTCAAATAAGTCGATACAAGCGAGAAAATGCCGAGATGTGCGGCTGCCTTTTGCAGCAATATTTATTTGAAGAGCTGTAATAAAAGGTTTCATGCGTAAATTAATGTAGGAATGCAAAGTTGTTACTTTAATAGTAAAACATCGCGTTCCGTGCTAGCTAGCTAATTAGCCGTCCCATTGACTTGAACAGACCGCTGACTGAAAGGGAACGCTAGCGATTGATAACGGTCACCAGCGAGCTACCTTGGCGTCGCGGGGACTGCATTGACTTAGTGGTAAATAAATTTAAAAAGGTGGCTAACAAGCTAGCTAGCTACTTGTAATTGACATTCAACGACAATACTTCTTACCCGCATAATATTTAAAACAGTGGACAAGTCGCTTGGTCTGTTATACAGACCTCCAAAAGACAAGGAGGGGAGAAAGACTTCACTTCCTTTTATCAACGTGGACATTAGCCTTATGATTCAATATAAACAATTCGGGTGATTTCAAATAGTCAACTAGGGTACAATGAAGTGAGGAAACCAGAGTGTAATTTGATAAAGTTTACGGACATTCATCGACGTTTCTTCTAACGGCGATAACTTCCAAGCAATTATCTCATCAGAGGTAAAAGCCTCGGTCACGTTAACGACACTTATCTGCTTCACTTCAACGTTAACAGCGAGTCACATTTCGATCTTCGCTTTATAAAGTGTGCCGCTTTCCATCCTCCAAAAAGCACATATTTAGGGAGACAAAATGTTGCTCTGCACAGCGATACCAAAATAACACAGACTCACACGCAAGTTTTTTTGAAATTGTAATTTTAAAGTAGGCGAAAATGAATGGGAGTCTATGAGCGAATTTTACTTCCGGGTGTATAGGCTCTTAGAACAGATGCTTCACTTGAGGGCACCCTATCCGCGGAGATCTAAGACGAAGCGTTGGAACGACAACGACATTTGTTCAGTATCTTGAAAATATTTACTCTGATGGATAGTTCATCCGAATCTGATGTGGAACACGAGGAGTTTTTTGAGTTTGATGGCCGGGGTTACCTCTTCGAACCTGAATATACGGACGAAGAGTTATTGGCAGATGATGTCGAAAGAGCGGCAGAAGCAGAGGAGCAGGCTGAGGCTGCTTCACGGCCACGAAGTGCGGAGACGTGGTGGTGCTCCTGTGGGTACTGCATCGCAATGACCACAGAGGAAGAAAGTCAGCTGTCAGATCTCCGCGGATGTTGCCGACACTCATCTGTAGTGCTAATTCCCAATGAGACTGCGCGCGAGTATTAAAATGTAGTTGTGATGTTAGGCTGCAGTCTAGCTATGTTGCTACACTGTCATCGCAATGGACATAACCACAGCGGTTCGTAAGCATGTTTTTTGGTGGAAAAATTACATTTTGGAATATTGGATTTTTCGAGTTCGACAATCGACCAGTGTGGACTTCATCGGAAAACAGGAAGTAAACAGAGATACTTGCACTGAGTAAATTAGCACAATTTTTATACATTTCTAGTTCAGCTACTGCAGTCAAATTCATTGAGGTCACTTGGAAAGGTAAGGTGAACATGGCTATGGACTTGAAATGACATCACGATCGTGTTAAGACGCTAAAAGCACGTTAAAAGCCTGCCCCATTGGAGCCGCTTAGGTGTGAACTTTAGCAGGAGCATAACTCGGTGTAGACAAAACCAAATTTCTTCGTTTGTCTCGCTATTGACAGTACTCCTTCACCACAAACAACAAAAATACGTGTTGAAATTGACCGGAGTTCCCCTTTAAACCGCCTGATGTGCAGATAAGGTAGCGTGCAAGTTTCAGAACAGTTTGTTTTTTGTAAAACAAAGGCCTATTGCGAAGTAAATTATGTTTCTGTACTGAATTCAGCCCTTTATTTCAATGCTGTTAGATTGCATATGAAGTGAAGCCGTGTCTTCAATTGCTAATGGATTATTACAATAATTTGAAAACGCGTCAATGAAGAGAAATGATTGCAAATTAGCCAAAACGCAGCCAAGATGGCAGTCGAAAATGAAAGTTCGCTATTCTGACAATAATAGAAGGGGGAAGCACAATAACCACTATCTGAACATCTTTCAGCCAGTCACAATTGAGTATCCAAGAGCAGTGCTATAAATCATGTTAACGGATAAAAGGCTAATTTTCCTGCACACTGACAATCCACCAGGCACCTACCATATGCCCTCAAATTAGGAACAGATGGATTAGAGTGAGCTGAATCAGAACATTTAAGCCCTTGACCCTTTAACATAAGTAAAGGTAGCGCTGTGATGGAGAGGAAGTCAGGCCCCTTACCTTCACGTGTCTCGCGACGGCTTCTGCCTTAACCTCCGACCCTTCCTCGCTGAGCGCTTCACACGGAGCCGAGTCTCCGAGCTCTATCAAAACCTGCATTGTGAGACAGACAGTCATGAGCTCCATTCACTCAGAGGACATCAATACTCAAGAGCAGAGGGATTCAAGTAATCCTAGGAGCATGCAGAAGAGTGGCAGAGGGAAGAGTTTGGGTAAGGATGCGTACACCGCTAACTGGCCATAGATCAAAGAGGTCAAACTCATATTCACGGTTGCGAGGCAGGAGAGGTACATCTTGGCTCCTGCTCCCGAGCCGAGTTTCCTGGATACTGGAAGTTGGACGGGGTGCATTCCCCGAAATCATAGATGCTAACTTACATGGTTTGACCTACTGACTGTGAATGAATGAACTATGCATAGTAACTAGGCTTTTGAGAAATGCACCCCTGGCAGATTAATCGAAGCCAAAAAGTTATTTTACAAACTATCGTTATCAGCAGAATGAGACCCCAACAGAGGCCGATGGCTTTGCAGCCTTAACTGGTCACATGGGGACATTCCAAGATAGAATAGTTTCCAGTGTGGGCAGGTCCAGCGCCGTGATTGGCTTTGGCTAGGTCTGTACTAATTGGACGGCACAACCTGACATGAGGTTTTGCCCAGATCTCGTGACGATCTCGGGAGGAGCTGTTCAGAGAGGAAATTACGCTCATGAAATCACGTTCTTGAATCACGGCAAAACCCCTGTATCTTATGTTTTAAAAACTTTTCAGAGGTTGAGTATGGACATCATTATAACATTACCTGTATGTTTTAAAAGAAGGATCAGCATAACAGGTCGCCTTTAAACAGCCATACGCCATGCCAGAACAATTATTGTCGATGAGAAATGCCATCATTTTTGGCTTGAGATCTTGTCTTGTCGACAAAATGGTTCTACCACTCAGTGGTCTTTCTTGAGCACATCCCAATAAATTTCAATGCGGTTAAGGTCAGGACTTTGTGATGACAAATTTGTCTGTGAGTGATTCCTCATGCTTGTTTTTCTCATTAATTGTTTTCTTTGCTAGATACAGGTCAATAACTAGCCCCTTCTGAAATACTGTAACATCTTTTCCATCATCAAGGGGTGCATCTTCCAACGTGATTTTTTAAGAAATGAGTAGCAACACGCTCCAGTCAGTCAGGGTTAAAATGATTGCCGGCTGAACCATATTAATAACCGCAATAATGATCCAATCATAGAATTTGTTCACTCATTTCCAAAGGATGACTTTTTTTTTGGACGGGCAGTGTATGGCAACAAATGGTGGTTAGGTCGATGGATTTAAGAATTATATATTTTTTTTTTTTTGCAAAATAAAGACTGCTTATTTCTTATTGAACATGTATTATAAGAAAAATGTGGGTGTATCCAAACTTTTTGACTTGTATGTCTGCGTTTTTAATTCAAAGTTTTACTATGCATGTGGCTAAAATTTTTTAATATGGCTAAAGAAATTTGAGCCAAGTTAGTCATGGTGGCTAAAAATTTTTTTCTTCTCGTGCAGCCCCTGCCAACCTACTCTGCCTTTAACCAGGTTATCCTGATTTTCTTACCCAAACCATGCCCAAATCAACCTACAGAGGCACTGAGTGCTAGCACATCAGAGGCAGAGAGGGGTAGGTCATGCCTTCAAAATCCTGGGGGAGATCTCTCTCTCAGTTTTGCATAAGGCTCCGCACATAAACTTAAGGTAATGTAGGTAATGTCATAGTGTGCTTGAGATGACCAATTTTTTAATGAAAGTCAACTACATACGGGCTTTTTTTTTGTAAAATTTGAGAAAGGTAAAGTTGTTGCTTCTCGTCAGCAGCAGCAACAAAAATACACAGGAACGGCGAGCGATTTTGCGCTGGTAAGCTCTAAAATCGCGCTGGCAAAATACAAAGCGAGAGCGAATGTCACAATTAGTGTTGCTCCTGTCCAGTCTCCAGGCTGTCCCGGAAGCAAATTTATAATCCTCCTCTAAACTGACTCAAGACTACTCAGATTGGCTCTCACTGAACATGTGACCAGCAGCGCAACTTGCAGCTGCTATGGGACTGTGGCAGACAAAGGTTTTGATGACTCCCGATTGGCTGAAATCAAGGTTAGAACAAGCCCACCGCATGCAGCCAGTGTAGGAAGCTTTCCTTTCAACGAGATTACACGTCACACCCACACCTCCCTTCAAGGATGAATTAAAGTTTTGGTCAGAGACCTGTCACTTATGGCCGCTTCATTCTGCGATCACATACTGGGTTACTTTTTAGATTATAGCCATCTTGCAAACTAGCTAGTTAAGGAAAATCTTAGTAAATAACCGTTATATGTAGGCAATTTTGTTTGATTTCATTTTCACCACACCTTCTCTCGCTAGCTGTAACAGCAATTTCTCGAGCTAGCTAGCAAGCTAATAACGTCCCAATTATCAAGCAACACAGTTGGGACACATGAAAGTAGGTGCGTAACAATTCTGAACTGCAGTTTTTTAAGGCATAGTACCACCACCTGCTGCCATGGAGCGAACATCCAAGCTTTCCCTTTTGCTTTATTATACACGACGGAGGCTTGAACGAAAGTTTATTAACTATTTTCTTACAACGTCATCGGAGCTTCCAGCCCCTGAGAAACGAGAGATGTGTGGAATCATTATCGCTTTCAGAGCTACTTATGGTAAAATCTATCTTAATAAATGACCTTGCGCAGCGAAAATCCCGGAGAGTACACCTCTAGTGTAAGTAAAACGATCCTAAAAACTTAAGCTTTATGTTTAAATGGCCTACACACAGACATTAATGTTCTCGTAATGTGGGCACTCTGTCACATTTTGTCACATGTATTTTGCCGTTGCTGGTTGTTTTAAAGCTGCGTTCTTTCACTTCTTACATTTGCCGCTGACGTTATGTAACATGATTGTGATATTATGAGATTAAGAAACTTGCTGGAGGCCAGTGCACAGGGCCACTGATGTTTATTCTCTACATTTATCATGATTCACTTGTCTTGATGAGGAAAATTTGAGGACAGCCCTGTCTGAGCTTTCAGGCGTTGTCTGGGGTGCTGAAGTTGTTTGCGTAGAGACTATCTGAAACGATTACTTTTCACTAACGTTCATGATGAATGTTTACGGCACTTAAATATCCATATTTCATCCGACTAAATTTTATATGAGAATGAGCTTGCCATCATAACGGAGCTATTCGTAGTAATGGGAGGGAGAGAGCCATAAGGGAGGCAGGTGAGTTCGGTTTGGGAATGATGAGTATGTGGTCCAGTACAGCATCAGTGAACGTTAGTATCACACCAAGTACGGGTGTCATGCGTGTCACACACGGTCCATCGTGGTCACTGTGTGTTGCAGTATTCACCATGCATGCTAGCTGTGTGGTTAGCTGGGACCAAAAATATATTTTTCCAGTCTTTCGCATTTTGTGTAACAAAGTTTTGTTGAGCTGAATTGCTGTTGTATGATAAACTGATCCATCATGCCACTTGCCAGGTAGTAGGTACCGCAACTCAGGTTTCTTATTTTTTTCTGCACAGTGCACAACGTTTCCCTCCCTTTTCCCCAAACTAATGCAACATCTAACAATTGTTCAGCACATTTTCAATATCTATAGTAATCTTGCCAGTGCAATAGTATTTCCACATTTTGAACTTATGATGAAAATAGAATGACTTGCAAATGAAATATGAAAAGAAGAAACTTAAATATTTGAACAATTCTTCATCCATCACAAGGTTTTTACTCTATTAAGCTCAAGATAACCCCACTTTTTCATACCAGTGGAAAGGTGCTATTTGTAAAAGAAGCTACATACGTTTCAAACCTTTTTTGTTTCAACTGTTAGGAAATTAAATTGTCAGTAAAAAAAATAAATAATGACAGTAATCACTTGATAATGTTTGATTGGTGTTTTGTTCACTTCTCTAGTGTATGGGACTTCAGTCTTGTCTTTGCATCTGATGAAAATTAGATTAGCTGCTGCTTTGTCAAGAATCACTAAATTTGAGAGGTTAATGGGGGAAAAAAATCAAAAAGGAGAAGACTGTATTGACATCCTGCTTGCCAATTACTTATATATTATACTTGATGCGGAGTCTATACAATTCATTTCTTGTGGATATGAATGGGTCTCCAACTTGCACAGGAGCTCTGGTGAGCCTCAAAATAGCTCCCGCAAAAATTTTGACAAGAGCTACTTTTTCCCCAAAAATATATACAAAAAATAAATACAAAAAAAGTGTATTTTTTACCCTGGTAAGTGGCATCATTATTAAAGCATTAGACTGACGGTAACTCCTGCTCTGCTGAAAGCAGACACTCAGCATGCTGAAACACTGTTTACATTTTCTGGGGACCGAAAAAGGGTGGCCGTAAATGCACAATAGACATTAAATTACGTTTTTCAAAGCAGACGATGCCAGAGATCATTTTTTCAGAAAGCAATTCCCCAGCCCATGAAAAATCTTCAAAGCTTTATTCTGGTGATAGGATAGAATATGTGAGCTAAGCCTTTGCGGCCCTGGGGATACTCTCGGAAACATTAATTTTACAGCAAGGATAACAAGTGACATTCATATAATGTCTAAGCTGTTTGCAGTTTATTTCTCCTCGCAAAACTTGTCTTGTGAATGTATTAAGCGACACTATCAGCATTTTATCCACAATGAAGACTGCCCTGTGAATTTACTTGACAATTAGGCATGATCTCTTCCAAAGATTCAGCAATGCAACAATCCATTTATTAAATGAAATCACGCACGTTAGTATTCACCCAGGTATTAATGGTTTGTACAAGTGGCACTTGGCAATCTAATGGGATGCACAACAGAAATCATCCTGGGATGTCAAACCACAGACCAATTCATTGTAATTAGAACATTCTCCAACAATGCAGTTCATTCAATCACACTTCAAGATGTTCAGTTACCAGTGATGTAATCCATGAAATCAAACTTATGGATATTCTCTTTCTATTTATTGAGTTTAAAGTGACATAACAGTGGGTTATCAACGACAGTGTATGCAAAAGAAGCCAACAAAACACTGCTACAGAGATAATGTAGGTTATGTATTACTATACCACAAACTCCGACTGATGTGACAGTGATGATGGGGTCATTAACTTTTTAAATTAGGTTATGGTAGCTTCTTTGATGTTTATTCACTTATGCCTGCTGAATTAGTGTTTCTTCATTTTCTCCAAATTACTAAAAAGCTTCTGTGATAACTATTTGTGCCTGACTTTAGGAAAGTTAACTTTATTGGACAGGTTTTCTTCAAACAGCAATCTTAAAAGAACTGCAGTATCTGTCATGTAGATTCAGGTAAATTAACTCGAATCATTCATGTAGATTTTAATTGACCTTGAAAACATGAAACAAACTTAAAAATATAGTCATTAGCTCTATATATAATGTATTCAATTTATTAATACATTCAAGTCATAAGCTGTAATGAATTAATAGGATATTTTTCTTGTTTCTTGCGTTGTGTCTGCTGAATAATAGTGTTTTTGCATTATTCCCCCAAATTTAGGCCTCATTACTTAGAATATGATATGTAACCAACAAACACACAGAAAATTAATATAATATTTTAGGTAATAGAAGGTGGTGAAATCGGCTGATTAATGGGCTGTTGGCTCTTCCGTGCTCCAAACAATCGTCGTTATATCAGCCTTGAGAAATCCACCATCACTCGACCTGTAATGGACACTGACCTTATTAGCGCGGATCTGGCGGTAGATGTCAGTCTGCTGCCGTATGCGGTACTCCAGGTCCGAGATGTGGGCCTGAAGCCAGTTCCAGTGACTGATGATGGAGGCCCTTTCCAGGGCGTAGCGACCCTCTGCCCTCCTCCATCTGTGGAAGACACAAGCAGGGAGGTGCACTGTGATGGACTACAGCCACAGCTTTCAGATTCTGCTCACCTGGGAATCCCCTAGAAAGCAGCCCCCGATACATACGCACACATGGGTATAAATAGACCAAAATTTGATCTCTGCAAGTACATAGAGCAATCAATAGGTCTTCAAAATCTCTTAAATAAACAGTTTTGCAAATGAGTTGGATAATTCAACACTCGACTTAAGAAGCCAGTGAGCCACTAGATTTAACAGGCCAGATTTATTCATTTTGATTCTAAAAGAAAGGGAAATGTTCACAAGTCAAGAAGAGCAAAACATTTTTGAGAGGAAGAACTCTATTCTGAGAGTGGAATCAAGTGATCAAAAATTAGAAAGGGTAAACCTAATTGTTTTCAACTGAATTGTTTTTTTCCCCCCCCTCAAAGAATACCTTTTATGATTACTAACAGTGACCCAATGGGCCAGGTCATGCAGTAGCAGAGTTACAAAATTGGTGTATTGGTGACAAATTTGAAACTACGTTACTGACCAGTTTTTTTTTTTTTTGCTGTTTTCACCCAAAATAAATCAAATGAACGAAATTACCTATGTTGTTGTTTGAAGTGCTAGAGAAGACCTGCACAAAGCCATTTAAGTTGTCACTCTATTCTACTTACTGTTGGAACCATGATACTAAATACACCAATTTTGTAACTCTGTTACTGCGTGACCTGGGACCAATATAGACTCAGCCATACATGGCCAGGGCGTAAAAAACGCAGGAACAGGATGGGACAGGAGTCATTCTACTGGGATTGGATTTTTACTTTTTTTTTTAAACTCTTTCATGAGATTGAGACGAGACGGGAGTAGTTTCGTGGGAGTGGGATGGAACAGGAGTGAAAATCCACTCTGTGTCACGCTCTAATACACAGCTAGCTACATCAACAAACCAGCCACTGTTGTGTAAGCTATGGTGCTTGTCTGGAACAAGTCAGAAGAAGAATGCTTTGATAGCTACCGGTTGGCAATCATCCAAATAACTTGTCCAACTAGACTAGCTAAATACAATACCCAAAACCAGTGAAGTTGGCACGTTGTGTAAATCGTAAATAAAAACAGAATACAATGATTTGCAAATCCTTTTCAACCTATATTCAATTGAATACACTGCAAAGACAAGTTACTTAATGTTCGAACAGGTGAACTTTGTAATTTTTTGCAAATATTAGCTCATTTGGAATTTGATGCCTGCAACATGTTTCAAAAAAGCTGGCACAAGTGGCAAAAAAGACAAAGAGTGGAGGAATACTCATCAAATGCTACTGGAAACATCCCACAGGTGAACGGGCTGATTGGGAACAGGTGGGTGCCATGATTGGGTATAAAACCAGCTTCCCTGAAATGCTCAGTCGTTCACAAACAAGGATGGGGCGAGGGTCACCACTTTGTGAACAAATGCGCGAGCTGATTGTCGAACAGTTTAAAAACAACATTCCTCAACGAGCTATTGCAAGAAATTTAGGGATTTCATCATCTACGGTCCGTAACATCGTCAAAAGGTTCAGAGAATCTGGAGAAATCACTGCACGTAAGCGACAAGGCCGAAAACCAACATTGAATGCCCGTGACCTTCGATCCCTCAGGCGGTACTGCATCAAAAACCGACATCAGTGTGTGAAATACATCACCACATGGGCTCAGGAACACTTCAGAAAACCACTGTCAGTAACTACAGTTCGTCACTACATCTGCAAGTGCAAGTTAAAACTCTACAATGCAAAGAGAAAGCAATTTATCAACAGCACCCAGAAACGCCGCCGGCTTCGCTGGGCCCAAGCTCATCTACGATGGACTGATGCAAAGTGGAAAAGTGTTCTGTGGTCTGACGAGTCCACATCTCAAATTGTTTTTGAAACTGTGGACGTCGTGTCCTCCGGACCAAAGAGGAAAAGAACCATCCGGACTGTTATAGGCACAAAGTTCAAAAGCCAGCATCTGTGATGGTGTGGGGGTGTTTTAGTGCCCAAGGTATGGGCAACTTACACACGTGAAGGCACCAATAATGCTGAAAGGTACATACAGGTTTTGGAGCAACATATGTTGCCATCCAAGCAACGTCTTTTTCATGGACGCCCCTGCTTATTTCAGCAAGACAATGCCAAGCCACATTCTGCACGTGTTACAACAGCATGGCTCCGTAGTAAAAGAGTGTGGGTACTAGACTGGCCTGCCTGTAGTCCAGACCTGTCTCCCATTGAAAATGTGTGGCGCATTATGAAGCGTAAAATACGACAACGGAGACCCCGGACTGTTGATCAACTTAAGCTATACATCAAGCAAGAATGGGAACATTCCACCTGAGTTCCATCTGAAAAGCTTCAAAAATTGGTCTCCTCAGTTCCCAAACGTTTACGGAGTGTCGTTAAAAGGAATGGCGATGTAACAGTGGTAAAAAGGCCCCTGTGCCAACTTTTTTGCAATGTGTTGCTGCCTTTATATTCTAAGTTAATGATTATTTGCAAAAAATATATAGTTTCTCAGTTTGAACATTTAACATCTTGTCTTTGCAGTGTATTCAATTGAATATAAGTTGAAAAGGATTTGCAAATCATTGTATTCTGTTTTTACCTACGATTTACATAACGTGCCAACTTCACTGGTTTTGGGTTTTGTAGTAGTGATACAATGTAGATGTGCCATCATGGATTTTACTGATAGTTTGGCAATGTGCTGACATTCAAGGAGCAATCTTATTTACATTTTTCTTTTTTAAGACCGAGGCGCATCCATATGCTGTGCAGAAATTAAGTGTATGAAAGTCATTCATTCTTCAACAACTAGGGGCCATATACATGGCTGCCTTACAATACAGCCTGATTATAGGACCAAAGCAACAATAGAGTTCTTACAAAGCAGAAAAGAACTACTTAAGTGGAAAAATCCTGGCTGATATTTGTCGCGGCAATGCTGACCTGAGATATACACAGAAGCATCACAAAATGACCCCCCCCCCTCAAAAAAATATCACCAATTAAAATAAGACTGGAATATCTTACAGTGTGTACTGTTGCACAAGGACACAATATTAATAAAACCAGAAACTTATTCTGTCAACTGCATCTGCGATTAAAAGACAACTTCACAAGGAACAGAAATGTTCACACCCCAGTGCACCAGATAAAATAAATAAATAAATACACCTTTGTTTCGATTTGCTATGGGCCTACAATTTAAAACAAAAAATTGTGCGCTATAAAACTGCAACACAGATCCCAATTTCCGGAAAAGCTCCACAAAAGAACCAAATAACAGGGTCCAACTAGAACGGGCACTCGGTAGAGCGCATACCTTCGCCGACGCCACTGAATCCCTCGCCACATAACTCTGAGGACCAATTTTTATTTTTTTAAATGATCGATGAATGAGAAGAGTACGATATTTTTTTTTTTACATCAGTACGCCTTTAAGTTCGAAAGGTAATGACCCCCCTGACCTTTGACCCCCAACCGCTAAGAAGGGTATTGACCCCATTGTACCGTGTTTCACATCACAGGATCGGGTATATAATTCTGCACATTTTGGCGTTGGTTTCATGCCGATCGGATAAAAATTGACCGAGATATGGGCGAAAGTCGGTTTTGACCTTTTCGTGGCCTTGACCTTGACCTTTGACCCGATCACTCCCAAAATCTAATCGATTGATCCTCAGGTCATGCCAAATCAACCCACCAAATTTTATGAAATTCCGTTTGGTACTTTTTGAGTTATTCGATACACATACATACATACACACAGACAGACAGACAGACAGACACACAAACAAATAAATACACGGGGATCAAAACATTACCTTCGTCAGCGAAGTCGCTGGCGAAGGTAATAAAGCAGGATCTCCCATTTCACTCGCAGTTCCAGTCATGTACAATTCTAGCAGAGAACACTTGCGCGGCATAGTTTTAAGGGTGCGCATCTGAGGTAAAGTTGGCATTCTGCTGCCACAGCGAGCACTTAAAGGCTGTTGCACGCTGCTCGATTAATACAATATAAAAGAATGTCAGGATGATATGAAACCACTCATATGGCTTATACTGTGCACAGATTCTATTTTACAAAGCATGTCGGGCATTACAGATTTCACCATGCAGCCGCGTACCCTCTCCATATTTCCCTTTTACACTAGGTAGTTATTGGTCGACAAAACCTTTAGTTTGACAGCCGTGAAAAACAGAACGGGCGAAAAATATTTTAACGCTGCAGTGCAACCCCTGGCAAAGCAAAGCCAAGCTGATACACGGGTTTCTTCAATTCCAGCAGCAGACGGAGATTTGGGTTATAATTCAGACCAGAGATCTGAATTTCAGTGCATTGAGAACTAGAACGGGCACTCGGTAGAGCGCATACCTTCGCCGACGCCACTGAATCCCTCGCCACATAACTCTGAGGACCAATTTTTATTTTTTTAAATGATCGATGAATGACAAGAGTAAGATATATTTTTTTTACATCAATACGCCTTTAAGTTCGAAAGGTAATGACCCCCCTGACCTATGACCCCCAACCGCTAAGAAGGATATTGACCCCATTGTAACGTGTTTCACATCACAGGATCGGGTATATAATTCTGCACATTTTGGCGTTGGTTTCATGCCGATCGGATAAAAATTGACCGAGATATGGCCGAAAGTCTGTTTTGACCTTTTCGTGGCCTTGACCTTGACCTTTGACCCGATCACTCCCAAAATCTAATCGATTGATCCTCAGGTCATGCCAAATCAACCCACCAAATTTTACGAAATTCCGTTTGGTACTTTTTGAGTTATTCGATACACATACATACACACAGACAGACAGACAGACAGACACACAAACAAATAAATACACGGGGATCAAAACATTACCTTCGTCAGCGAAGTCGCTGGCGAAGGTAATAATCTGGAGTGACAAGCCTGACATTATAACGATATGCGACCAGCATTACATTGGGATCAAAACAGACTATATTTGACTTTTAGTTTCTTTCATGGAACACAAGTGACTTGCGACTGACTGGATGATTAAAAGAGAGCACCTCCTTCCAAGGCCATGTTTGCCAACCCCTGCTCTCAGCAGCACTATGAGAATCATCAGCGAGGCCTAAATGCCATGGAACAGCTCGAACACATTTGGATGGCTGCAGTCACCAAGAAACACTGTTCACAGGAACACTAGGTCAGGCAGAGAAAAGTGCCGTAGGAGGAATCCTTCAATCACACCAACACAAGATGGCCTAAAGGTGCAAGCAGAATTTGCAAAATTTCCCCTTAAAAATTAGGGGAAAGAGCTGCCGGGTGGCTCACACGGTTAAGGCACTGCTCTGCAGTGCAGAGGTGATCACCACGTCGCGGGTTCGAGCCTCGGCGTACCCACCGGCAGGGGTCGGCAGCTTTTTCAGAGTAGCGCACAATTGGCTATTGCGCTACAGGGTTTCAAATTGGGAAGGGACTGCCGGATTTGGGTATTCGATAACAGCTTTGTTCTTTGCTCCAGCGCCTCGGCTTGGTTCATGTCCGGGTATCCTCCGCCCTAGTTCTGAACTTGCGAAGATTCAACCAGCGAGTGTATAAGAATCAGTGGTAGACAGGCACGTGCTTCGGAGGAGAGCCGTGAACTGTCTCACTATCCTGAGTTGGCAGCAAGGGGTCGCATACGAGCAAGCTTTGTACATAGTTCCCCAATTGGGCATTCCAAATTCGGGTGGGATTGGAGATGCCAAATTTATTTTAAAAAAAAAAGAAAAAAAAAAGAAAAGAAAATTAAGGGAAAACACAGAGGAGAGCCACAAGTGTTGCAACACCGACTGGGTTAAACCCGTAACAAAATGGGGAAAAGCTCAGCCAGGAGTTCAGATTTCAGGCAGACTGCAAGGATCTCAACTGCCTCCTTGAACAAAAGTCCGGAGCACACAGGCAGCAGCACAGCCATCTTCAATGACCTGATATCTC
The DNA here is from genome assembly GCA_029721435.1 of Gymnothorax reevesii. Taxonomy (NCBI): domain Eukaryota; kingdom Metazoa; phylum Chordata; class Actinopteri; order Anguilliformes; family Muraenidae; genus Gymnothorax; species Gymnothorax reevesii. Next base: position 61,808,596 of record CM056582.1, on the reverse strand, counting down.
TGGCCACAGCAGCCACGGCGTAACAACTCAGGGAGGGACATCCTGCTCCCGACACGATTAAACACAGCAAACCGCTCTGAGCAGCACGCCTCCATCAAACACTCCAGTAATACGCCACAGGAGGGGGCAACCAACCTCATTCCCTGCCTAACATCACAGGATACAACAAATCCTTTTTTTTCTCCCTTTTCTCCAATTAAGATTTTCCAGCCAGAGAAGGGGTGGAGGGGAGGAAAGAAGGGAAAAAGAGCTTTTGTTTTGGATGGGGACCGAGGGAGGGAGGGCTGTCACGGATGCTGCAATACCACTGTTGACCACAGGGGGGAGCGGACTGCAGGACGGAGATATTTTTAGGCCACTGTGCTTGCATGAGTCCTGCCGCATTCACCAGACTCTCACTAATCCAAAGGTACACGATGTGTAGATGGGAAGTGTTCGCAATCTGACACCCGAACACACGCAACCCAACCGGAGCTCAGACGAAGCAAAAAAGAGAGAGAGAGAGAGAGAGAAAAAAAACAAACTCCCATGCAAACCTGAACAGGCAAAGCACCTAATTCAGACATAAAACCAAACACGATTGGGCACAAACAAGCATGCAGATGCTCGGACGCATACTTGAATACATCCTCACTGAATTAAAGGCACGGCCAATTTATTTTCATAATTCATATTTCATTGATAGCAACAGCTTCTGAGATAAACTATGCCAAGACATTCAAACATTAATCACAGGGCCCAAAACAAACAACCGCCTACTTGCTGAATGCAGGTAAAACCTTTCAGTGGCAGATAAATCTTCCATTTACTAGCCACAGTGGCGGACAGTCTTCCACACGGCAGGCACGACTTTCTGCACCGCAGATTACCCTGGCGGCGTGCGTTTCACTCCACTTGAACAAGTCGTTACCACAGAATTAACCCTTTAATTCTACGGTTCTTAAACTATTATCAAGTGACATAGGGCTGGGCGATAAATGTACCGCAATAATTTTAAGCGCAATAAAACTAACTTCCACTATGGGGCAGATGGGCGAGCATGCTACCTTTTCTATACCTGCTGCTGCTTGGAGCAAACATCTGAGGTCTTTTGAAATGTTTCCGAGAAAAAAATTACGATTTGAAGTCTGCTAATTACCAGCAAAGTTGGACTACTTCCTTCACCTTGGCGTAGATAACTTACCTTAAATCAATTCCCTTGTACTTTGCCTAACTTCCAATCAAGCCATTTATTCAGCCAACTGACTAATCAAAACCAAGATGTGGCCTACAATGATATAGAAGAGATAGCAATGAGAAGCAGACAGACCTAACCAGGTGTTAGACTGATGTCAATTATCTGAATAAATAGCAGATCTCTGAAGTCACCTCATATCTTTGCATTCTTACGCATCATTTAAAAGATTTCTGAAAAATAAAATCATTTTAAGATGGCCCTGGTTTTAAAGCGTTAAATAAACGCAAAGTGGAAAACACTTCATGAACACTTTTGTGAAGCAAATCAAATGTGAGAAATTATTTTCACATTGTACGCAATAGACAAAAGCACCGAATTAATAATTGAACAGGCCTAAGTTGAAATGAAGTAATTCATAGCTCTTTATTTTGGTTACTTTTGAGCATCTGTCAGGGTGTTGCGTAGCAACTGTAATGTTAGCTCAACCTTTCAATCAGCTGATTCAGTAACTCAGATAATCGATCATTTCCTTGTATTTCTTCCCTCAGAGAAAGCAATGTCAAAACAAAAGCTGCAGGCTAGTTTACCAACACAGCCCTTGAGAAAATGTAGCCGCAGCAAATCAGATTAAAATTGCCTATTGTTGACATTAACTTCCTGTCAGTCTTGCTAACAGTAACACTGAAGGAAGTTCATTGATAATAAAGTGCAGAGAATTAATCTGAAGTTGGGGGTGAACCGCTTGTACAAGGAAAAGCTGCCAATGTGATGCAGCCAGTGAAAATTAGCCCACATCTCACCTGGCAGCGAAGTCTTCTGTAACTCCTAATGAGACATTCTGAAGTGCAACCGTCATAGCCTGCAGTCTTTTTATAGGCGTGCAGAATATAAACAATTGATTTCCATCAGGTTTGTGTTGTCAGCTTGTCATTAAGGCGTCATTTGGTGCTCCCACATTCAGAAAGTAAGGAGCACCAGCAAAAATTCTTGAAGACCCACCAACAGTATGTAACAGAGTATTTCAACAATATGAAATGACAATATAACAGTTATATAACAGTGAAAGTGGCCTTAAAAACAAATGGGAAGGAATGACTCCAGAACAGTTTCTGCCTCCTGGGCTGAACGGCCCAAGCAGAACAGCATTTTGTTGAATAACTACCTGACCAATCAAGCCCCAGTTCTTTGTTGCCATGAATTAGTCACTGAGTATCTTCTGTTTTGCGCCATCTCCTTGCTGAGTTCAGCTTTCATGTTCACAATATCTTGACTCCATCACAAACGCAGCTACCTGTGATCTCTGTCCCACAGGTTTTACAGAGTCAGTGTTTGTAATAAGCGGTAATCTAGTTGTACGGAAAACCTAAAATAAACACGGACAACCTGGCCCATCTGCAAATTTGTCTGCCAGACAACCGAGAATCTCATCAGTTCTTAGTTTAAATACGCCAAAATTCTGTCCACTTCCCTCTGCTACAGGCACGACCACTTTGTCATCTTTAACACCTTCTGTGCATATATTTCATGCATCTCGTACAGGCAAGTGGGTGATTTTTTTTTTTTTTTAACTAATAATGTACCACAGCAAACTGACCTAGAAATAGACCGCACCACTGCTGCCAGATTGGTCATTTGGTTTCCAGTCCAAAACTGATTCAAAATACACCCAACTGAAAAATTGCATGGACAACCAAATTTTTACCCTTATTTCTAAAACAGAGCACACAGTACATTAAGCTGCTCTCATACCCAAGCAATTCTGTGCTGCTGGTGCATCCACATCGTCTTCAAAAACACTAAGGGTTTCAACTGCCACTGCAACCACATCACTTACATTTTTAGTAACATTAATTTTACAAAAAAACCTGTAAATTACTAATTTTTCGTTTTTAGCTTTATACAACGGTTTTGCTAACTCTCAGGTGATAATGCGTTACCTCTCTGTTACACATGACGGTGGAGAGCCGTCAAACTGGATGATGGGCAGCTCATATTAACCAATCAAACTCAACGCTAAAGCTTCAGAGCATCATGCTCACATTTGATTTTTTTTTTTTTTTTTAGACTGGTCAATGTCAGCTAAAAAGGCCCATAATGATTAGCAAATGCAACACATAAAGGGACTTTCAACTGAAAGTAGGGGGCACCAGAAGACCTTCCTACAACCACAATCACCAAACTGGACCAGCAGTGCCAACAAACCTTGCTCTCACCCAGTCATCTGCTCAGACTGATTTTACCCTCGTTAAAGTCACCTCTCCCTGCCCACTTCCCCCACATCCCCCACATCCAACACAACTAGGAGAACCATCTGCTCACTGACCATCCATTACGCACCACGTACTGTTCACATGCACCGTTATGAGAGAATTGGCAGCATTTACTTCATAATATAGTGATCATTATGTTTTGGCTCGTTGGTGAATATAGAGTGGCAGCCCACTCTTTTTAGAAGGCATTTTTGAATTCTTCCCAAAAACACTGTTCTGCAGTCAAATGAAAACAGACGCCTATGATTATCAATGGTCATGCATTCCTTCTCATGAGCTTTAAAGGAATCTGAATGTAGTACATGGCAAAACATCCCAAATTGGTAACACTCCCCTTTTGGGCGTAAACAACGTAGAGGTGAGGGGCGCAGCTCTAGCCCTTTATCACTCAATGGCAAACGCTGCTTTCCATGTGCCGAGAGCTGATCTATGCAACCTACACTGCAGGCATTTCTAGGAGTACACAGTGCGGTGTATTACAGCAACACCCAAATGCTGTGAACGCTGATCAGGAAATGGTGCCAGACGAGTAAACAACGCTTCTCGTGCATGTGACGGAGTACCCAGACCCTGCAGCACGGGACACGAAACAGAGCATCAGAGGTGTATATATACGGACCCCGTTCCTGAACATTGATTAACTACAGTGAAAAGTAGAGTGCCAAGGGCCTTGAAGGTTGCCAGCAGTTACAGCTCCATCAGGAGAAAAGTAACTAGCATCAGTCCGTGGATTCAACAGCAAGCCAACATGAATTGTTGCGAAAGCAACACATTGTCTACACGATATTGGCGTTAAAAAGCTCCAGCTCGGACATCCGCAGAATTAAATCCTTTTATTTTTTTTCCCGAATTTCGGCGGTGATGGTGAATGGTCCAGTACCACTGCGAATCAATTCACGGTTCTTCAAGTAAATTCTTCTCTGCGAAAGAAGAGAACCGTTTCATCGGCACACTTCCACGGGCCAACACAGCTCAGTGGGAAAGGGGTTTTAGTTACCATTATCGGGGAACTCGACTGAGCAGTCACACTTTTCCTAAGTGACAGACAGCAACATTTCCGCCATTTCGCAAAAATATAATCTTTCACAAGTCTAGATCATGAAATCTGATATTTTTTTCTAACCTGAACTTTCACTGTCATCTGCTGTCAATTTGTGAAGTGCGCCCTCTTCTCAATTCACTTCTGGTTCTTGCTCTGCTTTCAGACAATGGTTTTTTTTTTTTTTTTTTTTTTTTTTACAGAACACTGCCACCGAGTGGGTCCAATTATTCTTTCTACTCCATGATGCTAATAGGAACAAACATCCAAAAATGTGTTTTGACCAGTTTTTATTGCCGCAATTGATCGTGAAAAAAAGGTCAATCATGCGGTTATAATGCCCGTAAAAATTTTGATTATATATAGGTTAGTGCCTAATGCATACTAATTTCAAAAGACATTATTGAACAAGGAAATAAATAGATTGATTTAGTCAAATGACCTTGAAGACCAAAGTCAATCCAATATGGTGCGTTTGATCAACATACATGGTTTGTCATTAGTATCCGAAAGTAGGGATGCACTGAAATGAAAATTTTTGGTTAAAACCGAAAGAGAAATGCTTGGCCGATAATCAAAACACCGAAAGAAATTATTATGCCAATTTTTAGTATTGCATTCATGGCGATGACTGTGTACTTACCTAACTAAAGTAAAGGCATTGCAATGGCATACATTAATATTCACGCTTCAAAGAATAAATCAATAACAAAATTATCAAAATATTTATTTAGCACTGACATTCTAACAAAGCACAATATAAAATAAAATTATAGATACATTTTTTACTTGGCCCCACTTATGAATAACCTACAGGCCTATAACTGACTGGCCTATTACTGGCGGCTGAAAATTGTGAAATATGTTACGTGACGACAAGAACGACAACAGCCCACTGATTGGTCGGAGAGAAGTGGCTGCGATAGACAACTCGCTTCCGTATTATCGCTAGGAAACAGGCCTTAAGATTGTGGTCAAAGTAAATTCCCCTTGAGAAAGTTATTCAGCAGCCCCAATTCTACAAAAATTGCGAGGAGAATAACTTTACACATGCTGATGAAGCATTTTGTTCTCAGGAAAGGGAAAGGTATCAAACATGAGATGACGCATCGTAAAGCGATAAATTCTAATACTCTGCCATCAGCCGGGATTTGCGCGTTTGCTACGTGTTTTGCCTTCACTTTCAAAGTGGAATGTTAAATGACGCCTGCATATCAAGCTAACAAACAATAATTGTTTTATCATGTGTTATTTGCTTCTTTGTTATGAAGGAAAAAAGGTAAATTAACATCCTCCATGTGTGTTGATTCCATATTTTTCCAGGGGTTGCAGTTACATTATGGAAGATTGATGGTACACAAATGCCTTGAGAATATATTGCCATTTACTATGAATACTCTATGCCTTTTACGGATATCATTTCTTTGCGTTTTTATCAGGTATGTATTTAGTGTGCAATCGAATCGGACACAACACCAGCTGCTATCCTATGAATCAGGACAGCGTCAAACAGAAATTACAATTCCGCACTCTCGGACTTTAGTGCCATAACGTGGTGACGGTGGTGCGCGTCCCCTGATTGAAAACATACAGACAGGCGCATGCTGGCCGCGTTTTTTGTTTGCGTCATCACAACATTCTGTTTCGGCCGTATTGTTTTGGTGTTAAAAGTCTTTCATAAAAATGCATTTTCATGCCTTTTTCGGCCCAAGATTTTCGGTGGCCGAAAATTCAGTGCATCTCTAACGAAAGCCAACATTAAAGGACTTAAAGGCAGTTTTGTCATTACCTGGACCTGGTTTCCCAAGGTCAAATCCAATATGCCGAAAACAACCAGCATACATAATTTGCCATTAGTGCCCAATACATACCTAAACTCTACAAACAATATTAAACAAATATGTAGTACAGCTGATTAGCAGCCAAAAATCATCAAACTGTTCAAATTGTGATAGAAGTATGAAATTGTGTGGGGGTACCTATTTATATCCAGAATCACAAAAGATCAAGCCCCACTGAAAATATTGCATAGTTTTGGCAGAATATGCAAATGAGTGACGCCATTAGCGTAAAACCAAAATTTGGCTATAACTTTGTCCCTAAAAATGCAAGACTCATAAATAAAGCATCTACCCCCATGTTTTCAGGGTCAAGGATTACTATGAGAGCATCCATGTGTACCTGCAATAAAAAAAATACATCATTTATACAACATGTTGTATAAATTTAACATGACTGTTAAATTTAAACCATTTTTGTCTGCTGCATGTTGTAGGGTGTTGTCCATATACTGTAGTGTATATCATTGATACTCTGTCTAGTCTTTGCAAATGCGCATTGCTACATCGAAGTGATCTTGTCTTCAGCATGTTCCCCCCCCCCCCCCCAAGTAATCTCATTTTAGTGGACATTATTTGCAAAGCTTTTTATAGCTCAGAAATGTTTTTGGAAAGCATTCAGTTAACTTGTCTCAGAATTTTTGCATAAGAACTCGATAAGCTAAAAAAAAAAAATGTCTCTCAGTTTCCAAAGACAAGTATTCAGTACATCTGAAGCAATCAGCACAACCTTAGATAAGCATGCTCTACTCTGTGTGTTTAGAATTATGGTGCAATGTTTTGATTATGCTCAACCATATTGCTGCACATATAGTTTCTGACAGATAACTGTCATGCTAGTTAATTTAATTGTATTACATGTAGCTGTATTCTTTGGGCATAAAAGCATGGGCATATAACTATCTGGAACAGAAGTTCATTTCTTATGAAGCAATTATGATACCTTTGTGATGATGAGTCTTTCACTCAAGTGTTTTTGTTCCAGTCACCAACCTTACATAATACTAACATTGTTATATTTTCATTTAATGCTGTTCAGATGGTGGTGTTATTTTCTAGTCTTCATAACGCAGTTTGTTATCACAAGCAGTAAACATAAGAACCAAAACTTGTTTCTACAGTGTTTATTGTTTGTATTCTTGATATACCATGTTGTAGTTTTTACGTTAGCATTAATGTCTAACGTTGCCTTGATGTAAAGCATTCATTTGCCTTTGGCGAGTGTAAATCAGTAATACAGTGTCTACCTAAACACACATTGTACCTTATGTCTAGTCATTGTAAACGCGCATTTTCAAGTTGCCATAATAATGATCTAGTACTCATTTTTTTTGAAGTCAGTAAGTGTTCTTGGTAGTATTTATTCACACTGCTGCCAAGGTAATGTACACTGTCACAATGCTAACTAATGTACCTCTGTTTTATTTAAATATACCATTTAAGTAAATGTTTTTCAGGGTCTTGAAACAGTTTTTGAGTTCATTTGAAACAAGTAACATGTTCAGGTAAAATATATTTGCTGCATTACATGTAATTACCACTTTAGTTTATAATTAGGTTCTTCAGTACAGGCTATTGATAAAATATGTTTCTTATTTAAATCATTTTGATGTCACCTCAATGTAAAACAGTTGCCTTTGACAAGTGTAAATAAGTAATACTGTGCCAGACTAAAACACCTTGTACCTCGTGTCTAGTCATTGTAAACGTTTAATTTCAAGGTGTCATAATGATCTAGTCCTAACATTCTTTTTTGAAATCATCTAGTGTTCTTAGTAGTAATTAATTGCACTACTACAGAGTTTATGTACACTGTCACAGCGCTAACTAATTTACTTGTACCACTGTTTTTATTTAAAAATACCAGTTAAGCAAAATAACCTGAATGTTTATCAGGGTCTACAGGCGATTACTGAGTTCATTTGAAACAAGTAACACAGGTTTAGACATATCTACCACGTTAATAATCACTTCAGTTTGTAATTACGTTAATCGGTACAAGGTATCGGTTATATATATATATATGACCAAATATGTTGCATATATAAATATTTTTTGTTAGATAACAATCATTACTGCTAGTTTGTATTTTTTGACCACATAAGGTATAGACACCTTATTTGCTTTGATATCTTTAATATTGTGGAAGATATGGGCATTTAACGATTTTTCGGTAATGGCGGAAGTAATTAGTTTGATGTGGATCGTTAAAATCAAATTTTGAGATGGGGCTTGCTTTTATAGTAATCTACGTATGAAACTCTACCAGTGTGCCAAATTTGACACTTCTATCACATTTTGAACAATTTCTCACCTTATCAGCTGAACTAATGAGGCCCAACATCAAGTCTGACTGACTGCCCAAGAATGTTCAGCATACATGGTTTCCTATAGATGCCCCAAACATACCTGAGCTCTAATTGCCATATCCAGCCAGTTAACGCAATTCTTGCATTTGATCTTGACGCCCAATGTCATATTCAACTTGCAGAGAATGTTTGGCTTACATGATTCCCAATAGGTGCCACATTAAGCGGTTATAACACATTTTTGCCATTTGGCTTTCACCTTGGGGCTCAAGGTGAAATTCGAGCAACTGAAAATGTTTGGCATACATGATTCCCTAAAGGTGTCTCATACATACATAAGCTCTAAATGTCATATTAAGCAAGTTATAGCACATTTTTGCCATTTGGCCTTGACCTTGAGGCCCAAGGTCAAACCTGACCGACTCAATGTTCGGCATACCGAATTACCTTACATTCTAAATGTCATATTAAGAGAGTTATAGCACAAAACACCCCAAAAATTATGAAGTCCAGACACCTTGCCTACGTGGTGCAATGAAGGAGCGATTTAATCAAAATGCTGTTTAAACCATTGAAGCAGGTCATGATACTGATTCCATTGCTGCGATTAAAAAAAAAAATTCATCAGACATTTTTGAGAAAATTGCACTAAAGTGCCAAAAATGGGCATTATCGACAAAAATGGCCGCCAAGTCTAAACGAATGATTAAATCAAAAAATTTTTTCTCGGGCATTAATTTGATGACTGATTTGATCACATCCTCAAATAAAAAAAAAAAAATTCATCAGACCGTTTTTGAGATACGGCTTTAAATGGACAACGCCGACGACATCGCCGGACGCAAAGTGATGACAATAGGTTACTGGCCTACAGCCGGCAAACTAGAAAGTGTGGGTGATCTTTCCAAAAGAGGAGTACTTCTCTCTCTCTCCCTCCTTCCCTCTCATTCAGTCTGCTCTGTTGCTCCGACAGGGAGCTCCAGAGAACAAAGCATTTAATGTGATGAAAACAAACAGGCCGCCCCAGCCCCACGTGATCCTCCCCTGCACAGCAGCACAGGGACAGTCTGTCAGGGAGAGGGGGGGGGGAGCCACATGAGAATAATGGGGGAGATGATGAGAAGCACAGTGAGAGAGATGATGCGTATTAAAAAGAGCAGAGCCGTCACAGAGAAGAGACCCTTAAGAGGTTGAAAGAACTGGCTGGGCTCGGTCGCCTAAGACAAGGGTAGAGCCCACCCCGGGTCCTGGAGAGCCGCAGTGTCTGCTGCTTTTCGGCTTTAAACCGCTTTCACACCGGACACGAAGCAAATTTTTCGCATGACAGATTACATTCAAAGTCAAAGTCAAGACGCAAATCTTTGCATTGACTTTGAATGTAACCTGTCGTGCGAGAAATTAGTCTCGCGTCTGGTGCGAGAGCTGCTTTACTCAGCACCTGATTGATGAGTTAAAGCAGTTGATGACACACTTAACTTCTCACCTGGTGTATACTCTGTGGAAAGCTGGCCCCTGCAACCTTATCTCCACACACAGCTGCTGATGTGATAACACCCATTTACTCAGGCATTTTCAGAAATAAACAAAGAAATGATGGACCATCCAGCGATATTATTACAAATAAATAATTACTGAATAAAAGTATATAAAAGTTTATATTTTCTTTTTCAGGATAAAAAAAACATTGTCTTGAAGGTGAAGTTATGTCCCAATATTCCAGTTAGAGAGAGAGAAATTTCACAATAAATGTCAACTCATTTTTTTTATAGTTACAGGTCCCCAGCCCCATGTGATCCTCCCCTGCACAGCAGCACAGGGACAGTCTGTCAGGAAGAGGGAGAGAGCCACACGAGAATAATGGGGGAGATGATGAGAAGCACAGTGAGAGAGATGATGCGTATTAAAAAGAGCAGAGCCGTCACAGAGAAGAGACCCTAAAGAGGACGAAAGAACTGGCTGGGCTCGGTCACCTAAGACAAGGGTATAGCCCACCCAATAAAGTTCAATTTATGCTAATGTTCTATTATTTTTATTGACCAATCATATGACTTCAATATGCATCCACCCCGAAACTGTTGACGTCAGTCTCGATCTCATATAAGCTTAGAATAGTCGTCCACAGATGCTTATGGGGAAATCTTGGGGAGACGTTGAGAGGTGCTTGTGTGGCGATCGAGACCGGGCGTCCAGAGGTGCTTGTGTGGCGATCGAGACCGGGCGTCCAGAGGTGCTTGTGTGGCGATCGAGACCGGGCGTCCAGAGGTGCTTGTGTGGCGATTGAGACCGGGCGTCCAGAGGTGCTTGTGCGGCGATAGAGACCGGGCGTCCAGAGGTGCTTGTGCGGCGATCGAGACCGGGCGTCCAGAGGTGCTTGTGTGGCGATCGAGACCGGGCGTCCAGAGGTGCTTGTGTGGCGATCGAGACCGGGCGTCCAGAGGTGCTTGTGTGGCGATCGAGACCGGGCGTCCAGAGGTGCTTGTGTGGCGATCGAGACCGGGCGTCCAGAGGTGCTTGTGTGGCGATCGAGACCGGGCGTCCAGTGGTGCTTGTGTGGCGATCGAGACCGGGCGTCCAGTGGTGCATGTGTGGCGATCGAGACCGGGCGTCCAGAGGTGCTGGTGTGGCGATCGAGACCGGGCGTCCAGAGGTGCTTGTGTGGCGATCGAGACCGGGCTTCAAGAGGTGCTTGTGGGGAAATAAGGGATAGGTGTCAAGAGGCGCTAGTGAGAGGGAAAAAGTTAAATTAGGAGAAGAAAACCAAAACCAGCATATACTGCGGCTCTCCAGGACCAGGGTTGGTCACGCCTAGCCTGAAACATCAAGGTCAAGCACCTTCAGAGAAACCAAGCCTGACCCTTGGTCCTCCACTGCAGCAACATTATCAATCCAGGAGAGCTCAGCCTTCTCACAGCACTCAGACTCTCAACGCATCAGGTATTCGGTCCTCCCACTCATCCAGGGAAAGATGGAGCACTCGTGCTGTATATCCCTGGGAATGCCCAGCGTTATGCCGGTGAAGACATTGTGTCCGCTTCATCCCGTCCTCATACAAAGCCTAGAATATCACTTAGCGCATTTCAACAGGACCGAATGTCTCTCCTGTCAGCCAGGCTGAAAATCAGCCCAAACACACCACTAACAGGTTGGGTTTTGACTGGAAGGAAAAACCGTCCAAGTAGGACCTGAACACATTCCTCTCCCTTGAGACGGCCTGGTTTCACACACAAACACACACACTGGCCGACAGTCTTCTGCCCTTAAATCGTTTGGCTTTTAACCGCTCATAGGGACTTGAGTATGGCGACCAAGTCTGCCATAATTTGGACAGATAATTCCTCCAGGATGCCAAGAAACAACCAGATTGTCACAGTAACAAGTGGCCTCACATCTCTGCAGACCTGCCCTGTGGTGTCCCACTTTGAAGCAAAGCTAATGTAACCAAGAACTCCTCTAAAACCAGCTGAGGAGCTTGGGGATTGATGGGAAATTAAAACCTCTCTCCACTTCATGAGTCACTTCAGCTGCTGGGCCGGAGCAAGAGAGGGATATTGAAAGAAAGCCTGACCCCGGAATGACAGAAGGATGTTCTGCCGTTAGGACTGGTGGGCCTGAGAACCCGGAAAAGCCTGGCGTGTCGCAGGATGTTGCAGAGCGCAAAGCTAACCATCCAGACCCAGGGCCAAAGGGAACAGGCTCCCTTCCGCTCTTCTCCCTGACGAGGTCAGACCCGGCTGGAATGCGGCCAGTGCAGTCAGGGAAAAGAAAGCAGCGCTCACATGAAGAAAGCTGCCGAGGAATCTGGAATTTTTGGAACATAAAGGGAAAAGAAAATAACCCCGGCCAGGGGAGGGAGGAGAAACTGTGTGCGGCGCACTTCCTCTGATCGCTGCGGCCTGCAGGGAAGGCTGCTTTTCCTGCACTCGAGCGTCACAGACCTGGCATGAGAAGACGGGCGACTCCCACCAGAGCAGGGCGTGTAAACTGCCTGTAAGTAACCCAGAACCACTGCGAGGGCCTCACTCACGACTTTCAGTTTAACGGTGTAGGAAGGACAAACGAGAGCTCTGGGGCTGACTTTAAAGCAGACGTTTGGGAAGGGGGGGGGAGGTGGGGGGGGGTAGATGAAATTACGACAGTATTACTGGACGACAGAAGGAGAGACTTTACTCACAGAACAGGGAAAAGGATGTAAATCCCCCCAGGACTGTCAAACAGCAAGGACAAACACCCTGATGTGACCGTGTGCAGCTCACCAGGCAGTCTGCTCCAGTAGAGCTTAAAGAGCCTCACTTCACTACTCACTAGTCCGCCTTGATAGAAACGACAGGACATTCAAACTCCAAACCTTCCAGCACATACACAATGGCACTCAAAGTACCTTTATCTAAAAGCACAGGGCTCGCGAAATCGCTGTTCTGAGCGCCAGAGACGAATAAAAATTTTGTCGGACAAGCAGAAATTAAGAGGCGCTTGCCCGAGGGGCTGGCTGAAAATTTCATGCCACATAGTAATTTATTTCCGATCTTAACGTTTTATTAACTGTACCAATATGGCCATTAAATTCATTTGAAACAAAATCTGATTTGTTACCGAAAACATATGGCCTATTTCATTATATTTTAGGCGTGACTGTCACATCTTTCCATTTACCGGTTGCCAAGTGCCATAGCCAAGTAGAGGGATTTTGATCCGCTGCGGTCCAGTTTGGTTGGTGCAGGCATATGCAATGACTTGACTCCCAACCATCAAACAGGGGAATTAAGGCATCCATGTGTGCAGCTGGCGCTAGGAATCACGTCGGACTGCCATTTCATTGAACGCTCACTCACAAAATCACTTTCTCGGAACATGGCTATAATATACTGAGCAACAAAAGAAGTGGAATTAAAGACAGACCGGAAAATAAGTTTGCGAGTAATTATTATAGGAAATCAAATTTATGACGAGCGCGTGCACATTTAGTCTACACACATTTCATCAAACTTTTCTTTGTTTTGCAGTCACTTTGACTGAGTAACCATAAGAGTTTTGCGAGTCTTTTTTTTTTTTTATTGCGTCTATTTCAGCCGTGCAATGTGCGCAACGTAGACAGGATACAACCGAGCCTGCTGATACGCTTGTATGCTCTGTGTTTGTCCAATCAATGAGTTTCACTTATGGTAGAACGTTTAAACACTCGGGAATTGGATAAGAAACGAGTCAATCAATACATTGTTACCGGGTTTCAGGAGAGCGTGAAGTATAACTGTGCAGTTATGCGGAAGGGCCTGAGTGCATGATTGAGTGATTGGCCATCAACACCAGTACTTGGGAGGATATAAGGAAGCAGTGAATTTGACAATGAAGGAATCTACACGTAAATCCACAGTAAGGAACTATGCATTTTTTGTATGTGATGACTAATTGACAGTAGATTGAGAGAGAATCAATCAACCATGTCAAATTTTTTTGCCCCAGAAGACTGATTTTTCTGAACCACTAATTGGAATACCATTAGCTCGCTGTAGCTGAAGTGGTTGCTACTAGGGGTGTCAACGTTTACAATTTTTTCTACACGTGTACACGGGACTTCTAACCGACGTGTACCCGGTTACACGTTGGAGATTTATGAGCTTTTTCTATCACAGTTGCGCTATATAACCACAGAAAGTAAAATGAGTTGAAAATAAAATCCTCCATCATTTTGACAGATAAGAAAACGTACAAGTGAAAGCTGAAATAGGTTTAACCTTTTTTATTAATCATTGTTTTAACTATTGCTCACTTCTGTACATTTTTTTTTTTACTTAAATTGCAAACTGCATCCCTCTCTCGCAACGGGAGGTGCGTTTGAATTTAATATATGTCTCATAGTAAAAGTAATGTGGCATTGGCGAGAGAAAGCAATAAAAAGAAGCCAAAGTAAGCTGAAGTGAGAGGAAAAAACTTCACCTTTAAATCCACAAAGTTAAATAAGTAGAGAGAGACTCACAATTATTCACTAAAATTGGCGAAAAAAAATGTTTTCTTCCTCCTCTTTAGACGAGAGGATATGTGATCAGGTCGTGAACAGCCGAAAGAACACCTACCAACAATATAACGTACAACAACATGCAACAATATAGGCTAAAATAAGCCATTAACAGTTTTTGCTTTCAGCTGCATGACATTTGCACATGGAGAAGATGATGAGCGTTGCGCTCTTCTCAAGTCCTCCGCAGCCTATTCTTGAAGTGGCGCGACACTGGCTTTTTTTTTTTTATATCAAGGTAACATTGCGCCCCATGCATCTCCATGCGGATGACTGCACTAGTGGGAACATTTAAGTGTATAGTTAGTTAAGGTGATTATCTGAAGCTTTCAGGCAACATTATCACCCCTAAAAATAGGCGACTATATGTATTGGTGAGAAATGAAAGAGGAGGAAGAGGAAGAAAAAATGACACATACATGGTTATTGATTCTTCTTAACGTTATGATTTGTTATCAGTGTAGCCGTTTACGTGTAGATTTTGACACCCCTAGTTGCTACACAGGTCAGCAATTTTTTCTGGAGCAAGAGATAATTTTTTTTAAACTGCTGGATCGATACTATGGGCAAAGATATTGACCAGTTTGCACATCAGGCTTAGCTGAGGATTTTAATTCATGCAACTCTTGAAAAACGGAGTGGAGAGAACTTTTCCATATTCTAAACCGCGTTCAAACTCTTCTTGCTTGTGGATATTCAATAACTGATCTGGGGGTGCTATCTGGTGATCGAGTACAGTAACTGAATGCTTAAATTTGCAGTTCCATAGACGCGAGCGTCTACATCTGCAGAAAGGGGTTAATATTATACAGAAGTTGTTCGTGTTTGTTAGAGTATGCCCATCATGTCAAAATATCTAGCAAAACATAACAACCTGTAAGGTAAAATGTTTCGCTGTCATTTCACTTCACTACGTGAGTCCGAGGACTTTGCGCACCCCCAATTGTGCGCCTGGTGCCCATTTTTTCATTCACTAAGAGTTAAATGTGCTTTCATAAATATATCACCTGAATCGCTACAATCCAGGCGCTAAAATATATTTGATTTCGTTTTTAGAGTTTTATACGTGCCGCTTATTGTCGGTCAAAAGGGATTATGAAGCATCCATAATTGTTTTTTGTTTCCTTCCTTTTTTAGAGTCAAAAGACCGTAACATAAGTCAGTGTCTCCAACGACCAAATTAAATTTATTTTAAATGCCATTCCGAAACAGAAACAAAATGCAAAGCCATAAGGTTGTAAATGATTTTTCAAGAAGAACACGACCACTTTCAACCACTTGCAAGATTTAATTACACAGCTCTCCAACAGTTGTTAAATATTTCGATCGCATGCAGTTGTAAAATGTTAACAATTGATTTAGCCATCAGACATTTGCAACGGGACAGCAGTACATAGTCTATAGGCCTATGTTTTACGGATATTCTGATGAGTTGGCTCGCACGGCAATGATCAGAATATCATGTAGAACATACTGACATCCATTAAACGGACAAAATGTTATCGTAATTTATGCCCCATTTCTACTACGTGGTCCCGGCTCTACTCTCTTTTATTCATTGTTTAAGTTGCATTAAAGGGAGTAGGGTGAAGTCATTAAATGTTACGTTTTATTTTGTGCATTACATGTAGGCCTATATATTATTATTGAAATTCTATTAAAATAAACTAATGTTCCGTGGTGTGAAAGAATGCATGGTAATAATGAACATTTGTTAGTGTTGATGAATATACATCGTAATGCAAATTTCCTTTATGAAAATGCCGCCTACATAAATGATTTTCTCCTCGCTAATTATACACTTTTCAGCGCTGATGATTTTTTTTCTCTGTTCGTAATGAACAGCAAAAGTTGTAAAACCTTTCCCAACGGTAACGGATATGTTGGATACGTGGTGGACGAAGCTCATAGCGCACACAAATGCATGATGATTACCATTAACGTACTGTGTGAAAACACCACTTCAAAAAATGACTGCGATGGCATGGCACGTTTGTTTGAGTGGTAAAGAATCAATCGCATCCAAAAAGGGGCGTACAGATATTTTAAATAGTTTTGTGGCGCGTCGCTATCATAACCAGCTACACTGAGGCAGTACTATCCTCTAATGGAAAACAATCTCCCAGAAAAGTACCCGGCACCAAGGCGGGTGGCGTAGAATAGAGTAGAGCCGGTACCACGTAGTGGGAAGGAGGCATTAAGGCCGAATTTGGCGAGGTCTCGAGCAAGGAGAAAACTTGTCCGGCAACCAGGAATTGGCTTGCACTTGCACAATGGGCTACCATTCATTTTAGAATTTTGCAAGCCCTGACGCAGTATAAAAGAGCACAAGTGTGCAGGCTAAATGCAGAAAAATTTCAATAGCTAAGGCAACTGTACTATGACATGAATGAAAATATTTCAGTGTCACAGCATCCTCTGGGGGTGTCTTCTGGCGGTCAATGAGCCATTGGACTAATAGACAAGCAGGTACTGCACAACAGATGGAGCCAGGCTGAGAGAGAAGACCTCCAACCTGCCTTATTCCAGCATCCTTTCCCCAGAACCACATGAAAGACCGAGCCAAATGGTGAGCCTCTTTCAAGAGGTGCAGAGTTACTCAGTGGTGGAAAAACGCCCACCCAGATTCCTTTCGATGAGCAGTGGCACAGCAGAGCTCTGAAAACTGAACTCTCGTGGGGAGGATTGAGTTGAGTTTTTCATCCAGACAGCCCTTTTACTCAAAGGCAGATGGGTGACAGCAGGAAGAGGATGATAATTAAGGGAGGATTCTGGCAAAGCTTACACAGTGAAAGGTGGGCAACATGTACCTCCATGTGTACGCCCACACACAGCCAGGCTGCAGAGCTGATCACAGAGCAGATTTGCAGATCACAGAGCTGATCCGCATCTCCTGCTGCATCAGAGGACTATTTGAGAGACCAAGAGAGTAACATGCATTCCCACAATACCACATCCCCTGTATTCTCCCGACCGCACAACAATCAACTGTGAACTTACTGATTTGGTTTAGCTGGTTTCGAAACCAGACCTCAAACACTCATGAATGTTTGAGAGGGGTGTCACACGGATATTTCCCAGTGTTTGCTGAGTGGTTTTAGATTGCTCAAGCCACGCCTTGCACATCACTGAACCTCCCATGGGGGTAGAGAGGTCTAAACGTTTACACAGACTAGCATCAGATGCCAGCAGCACAAGGGCTGCTCTGTCTCTCCCGAGCCTCGGGCGAGTCCACATCTTACCATCGTGCCAGCAATGCCCTTCCCAGACAACATGGTGCCCATTTCAATCCCACTTTCCAGGCCCGCTCGCTAATGAGCGCTGCTTTAAATGGCTGTTGCATCTCCATCACTGTTAGCAAAGAGCACTTCAGTCGACAAAGACGGAGGGGAAAGCTCTTCACACGTTTTGTGCTCCAACTGTGATGCTCCGGGAGGGCGAGCGGGTCACCGTTCACAGCTGGAGCTGCGTTCACACCAGTGGGAACCACAAAACAACCATCTCAGCCTGGTTTCAAAAACAAGCCGACTCATTCATAAGGTCCATCACGGCAAATTAGACAGCTTTAAGATAACATGACAGGGAGTGCCATTGTGGACTAATCGTGTCACTACTGTAAAGAATGTACAAGAGCAAGAACAACCATGGGCCGAGCCGACGGTGGACTGGATTTATTCCTCATAGTGGAGTGAGGGAATGCCTTACTGAAGTAAAAGAGGAAGGTAGAAAGGCAGGCATTCTGAGGTGACCTTGGAAATAAACCTCCACAGTCTGCGGTCTGAGGAGGGCTTCAGAAGCAT
Source organism: Gymnothorax reevesii (assembly GCA_029721435.1). Taxonomy (NCBI): domain Eukaryota; kingdom Metazoa; phylum Chordata; class Actinopteri; order Anguilliformes; family Muraenidae; genus Gymnothorax; species Gymnothorax reevesii. The sequence goes on along the minus strand of CM056582.1, from coordinate 61,790,153 downwards.
TCCTGCCGATCCTGCCTCCCCTGAGTGTTTTCGCGTAAATGAAAGTGCAGCCACCAAGAATGCTGCAAGCCACTGATGTTTCGGGAGGTAGTAAACTGTGCGGGCTTGAGTGCGTATGCAGTAAACAGCGAGCACTCAGGTAAGTCATGATTTTTACAAGAGAATTAACAAGGCCTGAAGTAAATGCTTCACGTGGGCAGCTATGAGGTCAGATTAAGTGAGCAATATCTCCTTGCCGTACAGCCGTGTTGCAGAGGATGTTCAAAGAGAGGCGCATCTCTATACGGCCATTAAAAAAAATAAAAAATAGGCGCGTAATGCACGAAATACCCCTCAGCCCAATGTCGAAGTTTTTGGAGACGCCCGCCCGCCCTACTGCATGAAGGATAGCAATACCCCGTCAGCCTTGAGGGCTGAGGGGTAAAAACAATAATCTTCAAGAATTTTTGGCAGGAAAAAACTCAATGGCATATTCTCCACACCCTAACTATTTTCATCTGCTGATTTTATTTCCAATTCCAATAAATAAGGCGAAAGGAAAGATTTCTGATGACATTCCAGGCATCCACAACATGTGGTCACACAACATTAGAAGACTTCCAGAGCTGCCGCAGAAAATGGCCATAAAGTTAGAAAAAGTATGAATCAGATTGAGCAAGATCACATCAAATGGAGGAAACGGTGCAGAACACTGATGCCATGCGCAATATCCTACAGAGTAAAAGGCCTTAACCCATTTTGATCCACACATGGAAGATGCATATGGCTGCATGAGCTCCACATAATCACAGCTCCCCCAAAAGATAAAGATATTCCCAAAATTATTGTTATAATAGGGGGCACTTCAAGTCACCTAAAGAAACAAAGTTCAGAAACCCATCATTTCAGATGTTACTGAAACCATCACATAGTTGATGATGGGTGTGCTGCACTCAATATTTTTGGTAAAAATATTTCTTGGTTCAGATACAGTACTTAAATTTATATGGGCCAAGTCCGCCATTTTGATCGCAAGTTTTTTCAACTCAATAAATTTAAAATTATGACTGATTTGGAGCAGCTTTGGTAGCATTACTGATTCAGGAAGTAGAAATACACAACAATAACCAAACATTCCCCTCTCAGCCTCTGCACTCCAAAATTTTAATATTTAACAGGACAGAATACAATAAATTTGCACTTCGTGGGAAAAGACCTATGGAGCTGTCGATATATTCTTCTATTTAGCCCGCTGTAAGATTAAACGGACCTAAGCTGCCGAATATTTGCTAATGGGAAGTGAATATAGCTGAGTATATGGCTGAGTTTACGCCAAAGGCCTCATCCCATAGGCCGTTTTCGGCTGACTGCCCCAGTGTTGGAGGTGAGCTGCACAGGTGTGGCTTACCCGAGGCACCTCCCTGGAGTTAACATTATCAGCGAAGAGGCAAGTGCCGACTCCTCCGTTTAGTACTACTCACCTGTAGTTACTCCTTCTCTGCCACCACAAGCCCTCCAGAGAGGATCAGGGCAGGAAGACCGCAATTGAAACAGAGTGTGAGGCCATTACAAATGCTGCAGGAGCCCATACATGGAGAACTGGCTTTGAGTCCAGTCTAACCACTGATTTTTTTCTCATTTTTTCTGCTTTCCCAATCTTTTCTTGATGGAAAAGATTTTTTTATTAACTCTTAGAGCGCTGAAATACATTTAAAAAAAACATAAATGTAATTATCTTGTGCTGTTGAAAACCTATCATGTGGCGACTTGTTTAAAAGAGCTCCTCTGCAGGATATGACACCGTCTATTTAGCGCTTTAAGGGTGAGTAACAGAAGTGATATTTATATTAGAAATCATGTTATGGCAGAGTAAAAGGTCATGAGGTTTCAAATTGTTGCGCTTTTCGAAATGACAATTTCCTTGCAGCACAGAAGCAGACGTTCAACAGCGTCGGTCTCGTCCTAAGCAGACTTCACACTCACAGAATGATATTCACAAACAGAAATGCAGTTCTCACATCTGCACTGCATATTTCTTCCAAGGAAAGCGGATTCTTGAGGTAGCGACCTGAAGGTGGTCACATGATAAGCAACTCGACGCAACAGGCAGAAATCTGCTTCACATGCATGTGCTTCCGATGAGCACGACAGGGTCCAAAGCTCACCCAGTTACTGGCTCTCGGGTTGCACTGCAGCATGGCAATTACAGGTCAACAGAAAAATTTATCAGATGCATGCTGCACGGAGACCGTCATTGCGGTTAACTGGTTTGCATAATGTTTTGAACTCAACATGCTTTTATTATGCAATGTAATTATATGCTCATGAAATGGCTGAGCCAACTGGCCAACAAAAGACAATATCACAGCCGAGCTGCCAGCGATTGTCCCATCTGGGTCAGTCAGGAGCCGTTTGCCTGCAAACCAGGAACCGAAGAATTCAATCAACCATTCCCTGAAGGTCCCACAATTAATCACACAAGTAAATGTCAGTGCACATGTAAAAAGCCAAATGTCGAAGAGATGGCACCAGAACATAGTCTTAACCAACATGGCACTAGAAAACAAATTTGCCAATGCGATCTACAGTGAAGGCATTGAGTTGTGTCATTACGTTTCCATTTACACAGCTGGAAGATTTAGTCAGACAATATTAACACAATTACACAAAAAAAATGGAAAGTGGTGATTCCTGCAGCTTTCTAAATTCACAATATATTGCACTCTGTTTAAAATATCCTTCGACAAACTTCCCCCCCCCCTTCCATTGAAATCCTGGCTAAGAGAACAGTCCTGGCAAGCAGAGCTCCTTGCACAGCGCGTGCGGGCCGGGTCACACAGTAACGGAAGTTACAAAATTGATGTCTTTTGTAACATTGCTCCAGAACTAAAAAAAACAGAGATACAATTTAAATTTAAAACGACAAAAAAAAAAAATCTTCAGTAACAGAGTTACAAATTTGTAACTCCATTACCGCGTGACCCAGCTTGTGTAAAAATGCACTCTTGCCCATCGTCAGGGAATACTATGTGAGTAAGCACTGCATTTTCAATCACTGCATTGCAAAACAAGATGTGTTTGTGAAACACTGATGCCCCCGTACATAACATGCACATGCTAACCATTAAAGGCCTATCATGAGTCAATCAAAGGTTAAAGGTCAAGGTCACAAGGTCAACATTCATTAGGTCATATCAGAAAGGCCTTATCCTAAGGAATACATATGCCAGGTATTAAATGCCTATTACTAGCTAATGAAAAGTTATGGCCCATGTTAAAGTTTTTGTAACCAAATGTCATGCTCCAAGGTCTAGGTCAGAAGGTCAAAAGTCATGAACCCATCTGAAATGCCTTCTCACTAGCAATGCATATGCCAAGTATCAAAGTCCTATCATGAGCCGATCAAAAGTTATAGCCATCGCAAAGTGCGGGCAGACAGACAGGTGAAAAACTATATGCCCCCGAAATTTCGTTTAAGGGGGCATAAAAAAAGAGGTCACATGACCCTCCCTTTTCTGGCTAATGCAGCAAGGAGGAATATGACTCTTCTTGCCATATAAAATAAATAAAAGCATGTGGCTCACAATGGATCAAATGGCACATTAGAAGGTGTGTGTATGAAAACAGCCAGCACTATGCAAGCTCCATGTCACCTCGACCACCTTTTAACGCAAATGCTGCTGTTCTATGGTAGCTTAATGGGAATGAACCCCAGCCAGTAAATCTGAGCACAAATTATTGCGCGCTGTTCAAATTCTTTTCTTTCCCTCTTCAATTTTCACTTCATGTATGCAGACGATGCTTACACATATTGGTGGGGTCTAATGGGATGGGAGGATTAAGAGATATTTTTACACGTCATTATTGTCCTTGCATGCAGAGAAATAGGATTCATCAGCTGCGCTGTCCTACTTTTACAATCATGAGCACAGTTTTATAGAGGCCTACAACACTGAATTAAACGCACTAAAGAAACTCCAAACACAACAACCAGATAATTTCTTCCCCTTTTTGCCATTAATGAAATAATGTTTTCCAACCAGGAGCACATCATAAGGGAGGACACATTAGACAGAAGGCAGATGATTTTAAACATTGCAAGAACCAAGCTAATACATTTCATTATTCTATCAAATAAAAATGTCCCCCAATTATAAAAAGTTTGAAAAATTAAAAACAAGCCATCATGGAATAGGTTTGGCTACCATTTGCAGCTAATGAAGTCTGTGGAGAGGTCTTCCTGTGCCAGTAATATTGGGCAGCCAAACCTGATATTGCAAGGCTAAACCTACACACGTTCACAGCCAGTGAGTGGGCAGCCAGAGACAGGTGTGGCAGCCCTCAACCTGAAAGAGAATACCGGTCTGTCCAAAATCCCCTTTACTGCCCCATCCCTGCTAAGCCCGCGGGAGAACTCCACACCGGCGCCCCGCGGGAGAACTCCACACCGGCGCCCCGCGGGAGAACTCCACACCGGCGCCCCGCGGGAGAACTCCACACCGGCGCCTGAGGTCTCTGGAGATCTGAGAGGCTGCGTTCTGGTGGTTTCCTTGGCTGCTGCCTACAGTGACAGGCCCTCAGCTGCTCCCGCTCATTTACAGTAACATTTTCCTCTCCCATTTCCACACTGCTGATCATCTGCTGGAAAAACTACGCCGACAACTGTGCAGGGGCTGTTACGCAACAGACCATGAGGAAGACGTTTTTACAGCTGTTAATGCTCATTAAGTTCTTTTTTTTTTTCTTTTCTTAAAGGGACTTTTCCTGTCCAAGTTCCAGTTTTACAGCTAAAGTCAAATGGCAACAATTTTCTTTACTCTGAACAGTTTTCGAAGCACAGCCAAGAATAGCAGAACCAGCTTAACACTGTACAATCTAAGTCTTAAACCATTAGTCACCCCTATAGCTGCAATAACAATAATCATAGTGGCTGCTGATCGCGGCTTTCCAGCCACAACTGCTAGTCGCGACAAATGACGTTTTTTTGGGGAGGTGGAGGGAGGTGCGTTTCACCAAAGCAATGAAACTTAAGTATTTACACAGACACGGTGGAGATTGGTTGCTAGAGACCCCGGAGTGTGCATTGTAACATTTCTTTGAACTCCATAATCATCCTATGACTGAAAACACTGACTCCTAATTGTTTATTTCGATGTAATTATCACTTCTCATTATTGTGCCATTAGTTTTGGCCTCGGAGCTTAACATTTTCGTCGCAATGCCCCAATAAAGTTTTATTTATCGAAGGCCAAAGTGGCCTTGCCCTAAAAATGACTTTGTTCCAGGCCTGGAGGAAGTGGTTATGGGTTTGAGTCTGGTTAAACCTCCTCCGCATGCAGCTGGTGTGTTCTCCCCATACACACACAGGTTCCTCCAGATACCCTAGTGTCCTCCCACACCAAAAGAGACGCCTATCAGGGTTTGTACTCTTCTACCATCGCCCTTACCAAGGCACAGGCCTCAGAACTAGAGGTGGGTTTAAGCTTCCCTTTCCTTCAATCCATACCAGATTGGTTGAACAGTGAACATAAATTCTTACCTCAAGGGGTTCAGTAAGGTGCATCTTTGATGCGTAGCAATTTTAAAGCACCCATGGCCAACATGTCTTGCGGATAAGTGTATCAAGGTATCACCTGACAGCTTCCATTACTCCAACTGTAATTACTGTGTGAGATGCATCGAAAGCAAGTCAGTGTTAGGGTGTCATGTCAGAAGTGGCGATACCATTAAAAAAATTCTCAAAGAAGCAGTTTCTGGTGTGCGGACTTATGTTTTGTACTTTTGTATCTTTCTTTGTCCAGCACCCAGCACTCATTGTTTTAGGATTTGCTGATGCTTTTTGTATCTTCATGTTACTAGCGGTGAAATCCACCGTGAGGCATGTGAAAATGATAAACCTCTGTGCACAAAGACTTCAATTATTACATCGCCTACGAGCTGATTAATGAAAACTGGCCACACCTGATGATGCTGAGTTTTGACCCAACACTGAAGACCTCCACCAAAGTTTCAAACTAGAAAAGCACTCCGCCAGGTGGCAGCAAAATCCTAAAGCACGGCGATTGGAACTCCAGCCCAATCGCTAGGTGCACAACAATTGAAATAGCTACAGACAACTCGGAAATTCTATGTTTCCAACCACTTGTCCACTGAACTATCTGAAGTTTGCCAAAAATATTCATGCGAAATAAGCAGGTGAAAATGCGTTTCCATTTAACATCATTAAAGCGAATAAAAAGTTGTGCGTAATGACATCACATGCTGTTATGTGGTCAAATTGGTGTATCGAATGGATTTCTGACATTTTAAGCCTTTACCATTCATTTTCGCACTGAATCGCAGAACCTTCAAGTGAACAAAAGTAGTGCGTTAGCTGACTAATTTAGCTAGTAAGCCAAAATGAATTGCGTCTCCAATTCAAATGATGATAACTTGAACAAGTTGTACGTGTTTTAGTGCTAGCTATTAGCAACATAGCAAACCATTATCAGAAGGCAACGACAGCATCAAAACAGTCACGATGCAGTTGCAGATTTATTTGACAAATAACGTTTCCATCAGCATTTATCGCATAAGCCTTATACCGATCTAATTAAATCCGATCAGATCAACCGTATAAACTTTGTGTCGATATTTTTCAAATCAAGTCAAATGTCACTGTTTCCATAAGGCATTTTTAATTCGATAAGACTTAATTCGCATAAGAACGTGTGGATGGAAACATGGCTTGTTTGCACAAAATGGGGCTAAGTAAATTCTGAAATACACTGGCTCGCTTTACCAATTTAAGTTTGCTACTGTCATTTATCAGTCTACATCAGATGCAGAGCAGGTGACAGGAATATAATCCTAAAAATGTGATTTTAACTATTGCCGCTGTTCCCAAGATTTGACTTAACCGTGAATGATGTTTGCATGATTTGTCTCGATTACCTGCTGCCGTTTGTTAATTGGCACTGTTAATGAGACATTAGCTGCCCCACTGATAAGGAGGGTTTGACGCTTCTACCTGGCATCATTTCCAGCAGTTTGCTCTGGTGACTGTCATGAACTGGCGACAAACATCCAGTGTTGCACGACACATATTTCCTCATTAGATTAATATCTGGAGCTAGCTTTCATTTTTTTATCGAGCAGTAGCAAAGTTGAAAAGCTAGCAAGATTTTCTGTTTAGGTTTTATATTGAATTTACTTTTACATCTTCTGATGCAACTGGCTTGCTAGTACTGCAATATTGTTATGGTTTTCTTAGATGTGCTCAGCTAACCATAGCTCCAGATGTGATGGTATTGAGAGTGCAACTGGCGCAGAGTGGGAAGGGAAACGAAGTATCGACAATATTAAAAAATGCGTGGATCGAATGAAACAGCATTCCAAAGTTATGGGTTATTTACACATTATCAGATATTTTCACTTATTTTATCTGTCACTTAAAGCCAGTTCATCACTCATCAGTGAGAACGGCTGGAAAAGTGTTGCTAGTTAGAAATCCTCTCGTTTCTCTTAGGAGCAGCAAATTCCTCATTAAGAGTGCCAATGAACAAACATCAGTAACAAGTAATCGAGACAAATCATGCGAACATCATTCGTGGCTAATTAAGGCAAATCCTGGGAATATGGCTATAGCTAAAATCACATTTTTGGGATGATATACCGGTCATCTGCTCATCGTCTGATGGAGATTGATAGGAGCAGAAGCAAACCGGAAATAGTAAAGTTTTCCAATGTATTTCAGAATGTACAGAGCGCCATCTTGTGCAACTGGCCAATCGGAAAGACTTGAACTTTGGCATATATATCTCACCTGTACTTTGGCCTAGATATGCCAAAATTTGATCAGCTGTTCCTTGACTTTATACCCACCTTCTGAAAATATCATTAAAATCGGTGCATTACTTTTTGATTTATCTTGCTAACTAACAAACAAACAAACAAACGCTACCGAAAATAACCTCCTAGCGGAGGTAAAAATCTAGGAGGAGACCCTGGATATAGATGACCCCATGAGCACTGCTTTCAATGCGAAATATCATATTTTTGGCATAATTACATAGTTTAGTTAATACCATGAAGTTAATTTTTTTTGAACCACCCTAATAAGTGGGCTAACATTCTGAACCATTCAAAACATGGAGTTACCAAAACAACCTCCAGCGATGCCACTACTTTAGGAAGCCAGCAGAGAAATGAATGGTTCACTACCAGATGCAGACCAATGCCCCTCCAGGACAAATAAATAGCTACATAGGATGGTTAAGGGAAAAATATCAGACAGTCTTCGCTAAACCAATAACTTGAGATGTTGGATATACGTAAGTGACAATTAATGTCACCAATAATGAATGAATTTTGAAACATGCAAGTGCTTGTTTAATCCATGCAAAATTGAACGGATGGTTCACAGACAGAAGAAAGAAGCACCAGGATAAATCCTGTCAAAATCCATATAACCCTGGAGCCCAGTAAATCAAACCCTATACTCAGAGACAGCACATTCTGCAGAAGAAACTAAAGATATGCAGCATTAGCTGAGGACTGCTACAATGGGAATTTCACATGAAGTAGAGACGAGGTAGGGGAAGTCTGTTTCTACTGCACAGCATGGGTTTTTTTTTTGTGTTTTGTTGTTTTTTTTTTTGGTTTTTTTTTTTAAATAAAAACACCTACAAGGCAAGTGCATGATGTTCACAAAGTGTGCCAAGTCTGATTGGCCAGATGTTTGAGAAGCTATCCAGGCTGACAAACTGCAAATAGCAGCCTGATTCAAGATTCAAGATAAGTATCATGTAGTAAGATGAGCACGTACAACAATAACATGAAGACGATCAAAAACCATCATGTTGGGGACACTACAGTTTGCTGCTCAGGCCAGGGACACAAGGATTTTTTTCTCCCCCAAATGGATACATTTTTTGTACAAAAAGGCAAGTTTAGTCCAATCAATATAGGAGAAAATTATGTATACTAAAACACTCATCCTAACAATCATTCATGATCCAATTCTCTTCAGCTCTCTACCAATGTAGTGTTTACATTTCTAATTTGAACTATACTCAACAAAAAAAGTTAAGGACCGCCAAGTTTTTTCTGTATCATTTTCATAATGGTCACACAAGATGATGAATGACTCTGGACACTGGATGACATTTTGATTTGATGGTCTGGACCTGGTGTGATTCTGGTCTTCCCAGTGGATACTCTGTTTTGGGGTAAAGCTGTCTGAACAAATGTTCTGATGCATCTTGTCTCTTTGATTAAAACCAGTGACATAAACAACACTTGGGATTTAAGTTTAGTTTTCACATTTTGCATACTCTGGTCAAAATAGAGTGTTCCTTCACTTACGTTGCTGAAAACCGCTTGTGAGCCATTTGTCCTACAGTAATTTTTTTTGCTCGCACATGTTCCTCTTGGAAGTAAGTGTACGCATATTACCTGACGCGGATTTAGCGTTTCTTACAATACTGAAGCATGTTGGATTGAGGTAACCTTTGTCTCACTGCTAAATATCAAATCGACATCTCAATAAAATAAGTCTTATTGTGGTAAATCTAGAGGTCTAAATCCCAATGATAGAGAGCCTGAAGCCTTAGCAAACTTCAACACATTACTCCAGGGCCGCCTCAAAGCTTTTGAACGCCTGATATACCTACAGATTAGTGAGTGCAAAAATATAACTATTCTGATCTTCAGTTAAAATGAATTATTGTTGCATACTTGGGCTATGGGACATGCACAAAGCAGCAATAATCAATGTACTACATCTGCTCTCTGGAACAAGATCTACCCATGATAAATATGACTACAATTTGCCAAGAGGTCTCTAAGCAAATACAGTACCCAACTTCAACTTATCAACCAGCAGGCTGGTAAATATTACCACATAATTACAACAGCGTATTATATCAATGACATTGCATATCCAACATTAATTGCAATTTGCTCTACTTTCGAACAATTAATTGCAAAAGAATTTGGAGAAAACAAGGTGCGTCTTGTGTTGACAGGAAAGGTGTATTTGAGAAAAACCTCAGGAAAAGGACTTCAAAAGATTAGAGATCAAATATTCTTTAGGTTTCTCTGCAAAAATCTCTGCGGTGGCACTGATCCATTACATACCCAATACTTTTGCACAGGGATACAATTACATGCCCAGGGCTTGACATCAACTTTTTGAGGCACTTGTCCTGGCTCAAAAGTCACTTGTCCAGGTATAATTGACAAGAATGTACTTTTTATGCCCTTGGAATCAAAGATTTGGGGGCATATTGTTTTTGGCCTGTCTGTCTGTCTTCTGTTTGTTTGTTTACTATTAAATTACATTTTGAATGCAAGTTATTGCTCAACATGACGTTATTAACATCACAAAATTAATTTAATACTTTTTTCCAACCAATTATTAGTGCACAGGTGACTGTGGGCCTAACTACATAGTAAAAATTGGTTTGTTTGGGTTGCTGCCTCTGCATAAGTCATTTAAAATATAAATGACTGAACCTAACAATTCAACTACCAATTTGCAGACTGATAGACCAGGGCAGTGAGGTTCCGGAGGTGAAATCCCAATGATATTCAGCGACTAGGATTGTGATTATCAGCTATAATGTCAAACATCGAGGGCAGACTGACCACAGGCTAGGAGACTGTACAACAATATCTGCTCCTGTAGAAACTACAAGTCCACATGAAATCAACCTTGTTTTGAGAAGGGAAAAAAAAAAACAAGAGTCATCAGAAGATGACATATCCCACCGGTTCCACATAATTTGTGATTTGTGGCAGTGTTTTTGAATGCTGCTACAGAAAAGGGACAAAGTCCAATTTTTGGGCTGTTTTTGGTATAGAATAGGGGTGGGTCGATTTTGAATCATGATTTTTTTAAGGCGTAGTACCATCACCTGTTGCCGTGGGGCGAACATCCGAGCTTACCCTCTTCCTTTATTAAACCAGACGCAGCCTTGAACGAAGGTGCCAAACATCAAAGGGCGTGAGAAATGCTTCCGGGAAAAAAAAAAAAAAAAAACTTGCTGCATATTAGCAATCAAACATGGGATTCACTTATTTACTTTGCTGGATGAGTAGAACTCTTTATTCAGGCAGCATGTTTGATTGCCACATTATGAAATTTAAATGGACATAGAACAGCACAGCATGAACACGATTGCCATTGCCATACCATTTTGTGGCATGATTTTCATAATTTATTTCTCCCATTCACGTTTCATCCGGATTGCAGAATGTTTTCCACCTTGTGTATTTTTTGATGCTTGAAATCCAGGGCAATCTGAAAATAAATTTCTTTATTTTTATTATATCATTATAGATCTTCTAAAAAGAGGAGGATTTTTTTAAAGCATCATGAGACCACTTGCAGTCATGGGGTGTGTAGGCAGTCACACGTTATTTCTTGAAACACACACCTGAAGCGGCTTAAACGATTTAAAATGTCGTTGGGAAGAAGCCTGAGTTTAGATTTCGCTAATTGCAGGTGCTCCGCCCTTCCCTAAATCTGCTCCCGTGTACTTGGCTTAAATAACAATCAAGCAATTTCAGTAGCCTATAAAGATTAAGATGTGATGGCGAAAAGCAGAAAAACCTAACTGGGCTTGTTAGATTGAAAGAATGCCAATAATTTGAATAATTAGAAAAAAAAAATCTTCCTCTGAATTACATCTCTCATTGTAGCATTTTATGACATTATTCAAGATGAATTTAAAACAGATTTGTAAAGATCGCCCTGGATTCTAAAAAATACACAGGCTGGAAAAAATTCTGAAAAGCAGATGAAACATGAACGTGAGATCGCTATGAATTATCACACTCGCACGAAATGGTGTGGCCATGGCAAATGTGTTTATGCAATTCTGTGCCATTTAAATTTCTAAATGCAGCAATCAAACATGTCTTAATAAACAGCTATACCAGGGCTTAAAGCAAAAAAAAATCCCAGGACTGAAAATTTCAGACGTGGGATAAGACATTCTGAACGGGGCTCTAAGCTTGCAACGGTCTAGCCCTGGCCCCTGTCCTAGACAATGGCAATATAAGAGAAATATAAACAACATTGTGCGCCCAGCACACACCAATTAATTGGGTGATATGCTACTTCACAGTTCTCAAATGCCTTAATTGTGAATGTGTACAATTCGTGCCTCATTTTAACATAAACACCTGCTGAAGTTGTAGTCTGTCTATTGCTGGTCTGGTCTATTTCAAATATTAAAATTACTGTAGGTAATTTTAGGTAAAATTACTTTAAAGCAAAAGTGCGTAGCAGCAGCAGACCTGCCAACCTTGGCAATTTTTTTTGAGTACACATGCGCGGGCGCAAAGCACCCGCTGGGCCCACGGCGCAAATTTTGTGGTTTTCCCACATGAAATGCACACAGACCGCGTATATTTTGGGGGGTCCCCAGTCCCCACACGCCTTTATGGCTGGGAGCAAATTGTATGTTGACTTACACTAAATGGAGGCAAGCTGTTACAACCTTTTAAATAAAAATTCCACTGCAGGGAAAAAGTAGTATTACCAAGCTGTAATGTTGCATTGGCAATATTGACAAATCTTTAATATGCTAACTGCACCTGCTCAGACTTAGTTAACACAAGTCTAGCAAAACAGTCTAATCATGTTATTCTTTTTATAGTAGTCATATGAACCAGTATGCACCTTGCATTAGGGGAAAGGAATGGTTGCAAGTGAGAACACGAGTCAATTACAAGAGACATTTAAAACCCATTGGTTGGCAGCTCAAAAAGAAAATGTTAGTACCTTTAGTGGATAACACTTGACCTTTTACTTTATATTTTAGGGTTCCCATTATTAATACTGTGCATTAAAACTAAAACATCAATATTCAACAAGCCGTTTCAGATTCTGATAAGCAAATGCTATTCATTCTTTCTTTCTTTTTTTTGCAACAAAAGCAAAAGCCTGAAGCTTGGCTACACCAGACATTCTTTTCAGTGTTGACCTGAAACCTGGTTCATTGTTGTGCTTGAAAAGCGTTTTTTTTTTTGTCGTTTGAACCGTGCAACAGCTTTCTGTTGCAAACACAACAGAAACAGGCTCCTGGTTCCTTCAATTTTTGACACCAGGACCTGAATGGCTTTCCTGTGTCACCTATCTCATCCAACCAAGCCCACATCCATTTGTTTTTGACAGTGCTGTCAATATTAATCACGTCTGATCCTTCCTTCACAACTAACCGCTCCATGATTTTTCGCAGACTGAACCGGTACCACAGCAGTGACAACACACGTGGGGAATATTTTGAGTCAAACAATGCAACGTGGTGAATACACCGACCAATCATGATACAGTAGTTGCAGACGTGGTTGATCTAAAACATTACCCAGAATAGTAGAATTTGCACACGTAACAATTCTTTTTTAATGCAAGAAAACGTAAGAATACATTACAACAACGAATCAATGACCGATCGTGTGTGCAATCATAAAGTGCGTATCTGCACATTTATTGCAGAGCACGACCTTTCGTTCACAGTTGCACAGTCATTGATTGATGACGTTATTCGAAGTTTGCTGTTTCATACAGTTTCATAACGGTACAGTTCACTAGTACATGGTCGACTAAAACTAAAACACACAGGCGTCATATGTGTACATCCGATAAAAAAAAACAGTTATCAGACAAGTTGAACATGATTTATTTTTCTCTAAATGCTGACGAGGCCACCAATACAAACATGGACCGTGTGCTGAACGTTTTGGTGCGCTTCTATGATGAGGATTTGGCCACAGCTACCTTCCTAGTAAATATACGCTAACGTTATATATTTAGATCATACCTGATGTTCACATGGTGTAATCCACTTTCGATGCTTAAGAAAAAAATTCACTGACTGCCATTATTCCTTATGATTTCATCGTTTGGACACCGTCATCCATACTGAGCGAATTTCATAACTTCACCGTTAAAATCCGTAGCACTATGAGTCATGAAGTCACATTGCTGATCTGCCATTTAAGTTACTCCAACACGACACAACAAACGCTAGCTAGTTGACGCTAAGATAATGCGTGGTGTCAGGTTACATCAGAGCTCATCAGCCAGCGGCAACCAACTGAGTGCACTCTGAGCTGCGTATCTTCATAGATGTTTAAATTCACATTATTTCCTTGGGGAGGGATGCATCGCAGTTTGGAAATCACTTCACTAGCAAGTATTTGCAGCATTATAACATTTTTTTAATTGACATCGCGGCCATGGCTACCCCCCCCCCCCCACCCCCATATTACTTTTTTTTTTGAGAAAATCTACATCGATCTCATAAATAGCCCCTAGGGAATCTCCAGGACGGAAATCCGTCCCCAGGACGGAGAACTTTAAGCCCTGCTATACTCATTCAACTTACAGAGTAAATGAATCCACATTTGATCGCTAATCAAGCAAAGTAAACGGGAACAGGTTTACTTTTCTTCGAGTTGCCTAATTGGTTAATAGCAGATGATTCTGTTGTCATTTGCTTGGCTCCTTTCAGCACGTAGCCGAAAAATACTGATGTCAGTCAAGTTTTTTCCGGAAGCATTTCTCACGCCCTTTGATGTTTGGCACCTTCGTTCAAGGCTGCGTCTGGTTTAATTAAGGAAGAGGGAAAGCTCGGATGTTCACCCCACGGCAACAGGTGGTGGTACTACGCCTTAAAAAAAAATCGCGATTCAGAATCGACCCACCCCTAGTATAGAATGAAAGATTTTGGGCAGAATGGAACTGAAACCCCCAAAAGGCACAACTACAGCATAAGGGTAAGTTCCATACCGAATTTGAAGTTTCTAAGTGGCATAGTTTTTGAGTTATGTCCCGGAAACGAGACAAAGTCCAATTTTAGGGCTGTTTTTGGGGAAAATTTCCAAAATTATGGGCAGCATGGAACTGAAACCCCAAAAGGCACAACTACGCCATAAGAGTAAGTTCCATAGCAAAATTTGAAGTTTGTAAGTGACATATTTTTTGAGTTCTGCTCCGGAAATGAAAATGATTACGGACGGATGGACGGATAGATACATTTTGGGCACCATGATTTCAAAATGCCCAAAAGGCACAATGGGATCACTAGAATAACATGCGTACAAAATATGAAGTTTGTAAGTGGCAGAATTTTTTAATTCTGCTGTAGAAAAGGGACAAAGTCCATTTTTTGGGCTGTTTTTGGTGTAGAAATCAAAAATTTGGGGCAGAATGAAACTGTAACCCCCAAAAGGCACAACTACACCATAAGAGTAAATTCCATACCAAATTTGAATTTTCTAAGTGGCATAGTTTTTGAGTTCTGTCCCAGAAACGAGACAAAGTCCAATTTTAGGGTTGTTTTTGGTGAAAATTTCCAAAATTATGGGCAGCATGTAACTGAAACTCCCAAAAGGCACAACTACACCATAAGAGTAAGTTCCATAGCAAGTTTGTGAGTGGTATAGTTTTTGAGTTCTGCTCCGGGAATGAGAATGATTACGGACGGACGGACGGACAGGGCGATGACTATATCCCACAGTATTCCATACCGGTGGGATAAAAAAGTACTACATTACCCACAATCCTATGCTGTTACCTTGGAAAGGTTTAATAAACTAGCGAATGTTAGTCAACTCCTGAGTTGGGTCAGTAACGAACAAAGCACTGGCAATGTCACTAAATACAAACAATATGAAACACTAAACATACTCACGACACAAACTAAAATATGCTACAACGATAAATTAAACAAGCACCCAAAATATTGATGCTGCAGCAAGGTGGCATTAATTCACATCTCACACGCTGCCACTCATCGCACCAGTGCTATACAGTATTAAAGTGATGTCATCACCGCTACTAAGCTTCTGGTGTCAGAAGCAAAATCCCGATGGGAATTTATAATGGGGTTTGGGCACTTTCTGGCATTGCTCGAACTCGTATTAATTCTAAGAGCCGCCTCGCACCGCGATTAGCCTACAGGGTATACAGATTCAAATGACCACATCAAATTCGTACTTTATTGCCAAAAATTATATGCTTTTGCACAAGGAGTCGTTTGTTGTCCATTTCTCCAAACTACATATCCGCTGCACAAGTGGGCAAGTACCCCGTGGTTTGTTCCAAGCCAATGAGGTACCTCAGCTTCAGCCAACGTTCATAACATACCACGATGGTAGCCCATCAGTGCCCTAAATTGCCGTATGTCCCTGCACCCGTTCACACATAGCAGGCTACAATTAGCTAGCTGAATACCTAGAAATGAAAGGATCACAATGAATAATTATTTTGCCATTTAGCTAGCTAGCATTAAGCTGCGCTAGTGAACCACCGAGCTGGTCAGCTAGTGAGCTTGTTACATCATGTGCACATAGCTAAACCGATAGAATCAGTAAATGGTACAGTCACATACTGTTATTTTTGCAAGCTAGCTAGCATGATTATTCAATAAATATCACTAGCTTTGCTAGCGAAATAGTGAGCTCGCCAAGCGAATAAAAGCAGTGAAGAGCCATTAATTGGCTACTTAGCTAGCGTTGAGCTGCAAGGATTTCACAAGCTGGCATTTAACTAAATGCGCCAAATATAAAGTTAGACAACTACCGAAGTCAGTAAACTAGCTCACTGGCAAAGTTAGCCTGCTGACAGCGAGTTCACTGTCAGTTATGGTTTAACAAGGCTGATAAGCTTGTTCGCTGACTGCAGAGTTTTTAAGCAAACAAACGTTGGCCAAAGATTCCTGGCTATTAAAGTAAATTGGCACTAATTGTGAAACTTGATATCTAGCAAGGAAAGCATAACCAAGTAGAGCGGCTCACTAATTAAGCAAACAAACGGCTATAGTGAGGTGCTGGAAAATTTGAGACGGGAGACTTCTAATTGTAAATAATAGGCGTGCAATGCACGGAATACCCCTCAGCCCGATGTCGAAGTTTTTGGAGACGCCCGTCCGCCCAACCGCACGAAGGATAGCAATACCCCCTCAGCCTTGAGGGCTGAGGGGTAAAAATGCGTCCTGAACTCCTCCAACCCGGGAATCAAGGGATCATGGGACGTGTAGTTTTTGGACTACAAAGAGGATTAGCTTGGTGGCAAAAAATGTAAATGATTTGAAATATAGCTGATTCCGGTCAAGAAAAATATTTGTTTTTAGTCCGGAATATAATGCAAAATCTCAAAAAAGATGGAGGCTTGAAAACAATGGGAAGCAATTCAAAAGTGAACTGAAAAAAACAATCTATGGGTAAAATGAAAGGGAAATTTTACTTCTGACACCAGCGTGAGGTCATCACTTTAGTGTTTTTTCATTCATCGCATAGGCAAAGTTTCACGTTGCACGTGCAACATAAATGTCGCATTCTACAGCCCTGCTGTGTGGGTTTGTTTTTTGTGTGTTTTTTTTCAAGATAATAAGCTGAAATGAAATGAGCAGTCTCTGCGCCATGATTCGTGAATTCAGAGTTGCTAACGCTGACAGCTGGCATCACTGACTTGTCAGCCAAGTTGGGATGTGGCGGGCAGATGTAACAGAACATTACACCTCCCTTGTACTGCACCCAGTCAAATTCCTCCCTCCAGCTCTCTACAAATTTTCTCTCCCTTTTCGATTCGTATGGCTCAGGTACAGTTGCCGTTTTCCTTCTTGGGGTTTTTCTTGGAGCTTGCCCGGGTTGTGGAGCTTTGAGAAGCATCGCTGCTCCTCTGATGGAAGCGGTTCCAACTGTGAGCGCACGCATGTCCATACCTGTGTTTCTGATCGGTCAATCGAAGCATTCGAGTTGGACGCTGGTTAGACGTGTCGTGGGGAAAAAAAGTTTGTTTCAAATCGGTATTCTGAATGTATTTAGCGAATTGAATTCAGGGGCACAAAGTAAAGACAGTATTTTTTTCAGCAACTTTTAACTTGTCCGGTGGGGCATGCAAACTTCTCTTCCACTTGACCGTCAATAAAATCGATTTGTCCCCAACAAGCAGACAAACGTTAATGTCGAGCCCTGATGCACATTGTCAAAAGGATTCAATAATAAGAATTTATAGTGTAATATTATTTTGACCGTCACTTCAAAATTTTGGCTAAAGAAGGGGGGGTTACAGAAGGTGTTAATAGTTAAGTTAATAGTTAAACAGTCTAATAGCCTAAACCAAACTAGATGAGCATCTAGGATGGGGAGAAAGAGAGGAAAGGAGTGCAAGCTTTTATCACGTCAGGCTGGCTGCGTTAACCCCAGTATCTCTGCCAGAGACACCAGCCCACATTGATGACTGATTTTAGGATTGTAATGGCCGGTGAAGGCCAATTTTTTCCCCACCCTCAATCCCAATACACAAAAATATTTCTGAAGGATTAAACGGCAGGCCGAAAAAAAAAAGCCCTTCCTTAAGTGCAGTTAATCATTAGCTGCTCAATTTGCAGGATCAGAGTAATGCTCCAGCTGAACCTCTCCTAAGTTGAGCAAGGCAGTTTTTACATGTGCTCAATAAACATGGACATCACTATGCCGACCACTCTCGTGATAACTGTCCCTCGCCTTTCAGGGCTCTTGATATCTTTTTCATACATCTATAGAGTAAGAGGGGGAACCAGTAAATCCAGACCGCAAAATACCAGGAGCTCCTCCTCTGCACTGGATTTGCTCCCACTACGGCACTGAGTGCTGGCTGAAGACCAACTGTTCTGCAGAGAGCCTGAACATGTTTTGATATGGGAATGCATGACATTGGCCTCTACCAGCTCTGTGTGTACTGACTCGGTGCAAAGATGGCTCCAGAAGATCATATCTTCAGCCTGCCGTGTACTGGTGAGTCAACTTCAAAATTCAGCTCACTAAACGGGCTGTGTAGGAAATAGCAGGAGAGACTGCAGGAAACCTGAATCACAAAGCCGGGTCACTGAATTAGCTGGATGACCGCACACTGACAAACCCCCCAAAAAAGCTCTCGCCGTTTAAGTCCATGTTCCAGACTAGGAGGAGGTCTGGGTGCTTCTCTGCTGATTCATTATCAATAATAAGCTCAATTATTCCACCCTTCGACCGTACAAGCAAAACACCATCAACACTGACATCTCTTGAAAACACAGCATAGCATAGCTTACTCTGATACTTATGTTTTTGATGGGAATTCACATCCATTTGCGATGTGCTGTTTCTTTGGGTTTTTTGTTTTCCGTTTCGAGCGACGCCGTTATAACGAGCTACACCCGACTGACTTAACAGAATACATTATTTCACAACCAAAGGAAATGTCAGTGCGACCACAAGTATGGGGCACATGAAAGCAATTTACAATCGTTCTGATGAAATTCTCCAATTACGTTTCTTCTCCATGCTAAATGAGACAACTGTCCACGATCCAGCAGAAAATTGATGCGATAAAGCCTCCGACAAGCCTACAGTGAGGAGACACAAATTGACAAACGATGGTGAAGTTAAAAGGCACTTGATGAAACAAGTGCACCGCCTATCGGCGAATGTCGTATTGCTGCGCAATACTAGTCCCCTACCGGTGTATGCATATTACATTTCCTAAAAAGTAGGTCAAAGTGACATGAATAGGGTACATGACACACCCTCTCCCCAAGATGCATCCACACACAAACTTTGATGTTCCTAGGTCATACGGTATTGAAGTATTGAGCGGACACGAATACGGACGGACGGAGTGCAATCGTATAGTCCCCTCCATTTCCAGTAGGGGACTAATAAGGGACACTCAATAGGGAAGAAGTGAGAGGGAAAAACAGGGATGACAGATAAAATATTTTCCTTTACATTCCAAAGACAATCGTAAACAGAAATGTAATTTGTGGAATTGGAGAAGTAGGAGCAGGATAAAGCCGCTTTCACACCGGACACGAAACAATTTTTTCGAACGATAGATTAAATTCAAAGTCAATGCAAAGACGCGAATGTATTTGCGTCTTTGCATCGACTTTGAATGTAATCTGCCGTGCGAAAAATTCGTTTTGCGCCTGGAGTGAAAGCGGCTTCAGAGTAAATTACCATTACTGAGCTGCTCTCTAGGACTAGCGAGGGATTCTGGAGGACTAGAAATGAGCACTCTCCACTTTAAAAGCAGAAAGGGTATTTGAAATCCAAACTTGGCATGATTCAGATTAAACATTTTCCAGCAGTTCACCCTTTAGCACAATAACACAGTGTACCGCATCTTTTAGCAGCAAACGGTAATTTGAAGAAGTTTCTTTTCGAAATTATTCTGCACAATATGCAGCAGTTGAGTAAGGTTTTACAGAATTTCATTAACAAGAGTGAAGATTGGGGCGAGTAGGGCAATGCAACAATGTCAATTTAAATGTTTTTTTCGAGCATTAAGATTGAATCATAGCAGTTACACACAGCTATGCATAAAGTATACTGCTCCAGTGTAAATAAAAATAGCGTGCTGTCTCGTGCCCCTCAGTCTTGCGCTTTATTGGCAGCCATATTGAGTGGGACACAAATCGATAGGGAGGTTCCTGTAACCACGGCCAACATACCATAAAAAAAAAGAGAACATTTGGCCAAGGCGTTTTTCAGTTATCGTCCAGAAAGAAAAATCAAGATGGCCGCCGTGGTGGCCATTGAGATTACTGGAGCGGGACACAAATCCATAGGGAGCTTCCTCCAACCACCCCCAGGATACCACCAAAAAATTAGAACATTTGACCAAGGCGTTTTTCAGTTATTGTCCGGAAAAAAAAATTAAGATAGCTGCCGTGGCAGACATATTGATTACCAGAGCAGGAGACAAATCAATAGGAGCTTCCTCTAACCACCTCTAACATACCACCAGAAAATGAGAGCATTTGGCCAGGCGTTTTTCAGCTATCGTCTGGAAACGAGACGTTAACGGACAGACAGATGGACGCGCTCGCCACAACAATACCCCTCCACGACTTTCGTCAGCCGAAGGGTAAAAATGTGAAATGCAGGCATCGATTAAGTCGCACGAGAAATATAAGACTTGCTTAGCTGCACAACCTTGGATGTAAGCGATGGCATAAAGGCTGGTGCCACTGGAGGGACAGGAGATCAGCATCTGCGCTGATGCCCTTCAGCAGCTCTAGGTAACAAGCTTTTCGCCAAGGCCAAACAACCCCCAGCACAAATACATCAGGGTGACTGACACCAGCATAACCTTTAATTAAAGCTGGACCTCCTACTCTGTTTTCTGAACGTCTCAGAAGTTCAAGATGATCAAGATATAGATGTACCTGTGTAAAACCAGCCACAGAAATTAGGTTATATTACAGACTGAGGTTTCAGCACGAGGCCCGGTCCACTTTTTATGCACACCACAGCAAATGGAATTCCCCAGGAGAACCAAATGACTGGCTCACCTTCACAGATGATGACCTCTGAACTCCAGAAGGTTAAATGCAAATGAAAAGACTGACACTCGCAACTGAACAGATGGAGGCTATGGCTGGATTTATACAGACCGCCCAAAAGGGCAGAAGCAAAGCGCTCCATAGGCGGCAGCTCCTCCTTTCACCATGCATCTCGATACCAAGCTCTTCTCCACCAGCATACTCTATTGGGAAACGCCAAAGCTGCTATCAGGAACACAAGTGGGCCTCTGCACAATACCGCCTTTTCATTAATATTACCGTTTGCCTTATTTTTACAAACTCCAGAGCGGGCAACTTTTCTCTTATTTGATGCAGTTAAATATTTTTTGGCAAGGTCAGCAATGGTAAACTAGCCCATATCTTCCATTATAATGGAGAATTCCCAGATAAAGAAATGATTAAAGCAAATGAGTGAGTCAACAGGTAAGTGAATGCGGTTACTGAAGTTGGATCACACATCCAATGAAAACAAAAGAAACAGACAGGACAGGGGAGTAATGTTAACATTAGCCAGTAATTAGTCCTATCATTAAACATGCCTCTATACAATTTTTTCTTGAGCTGACAAAGTGTAGAAATAATATGACTGCATTGGACTCATTAAGCCAGCTAGTATCTGCTGCCAGTATTGTCAGTTTCAGAGCACCAGAGGGCAAACATTCCGATCAACAGCTCTGGCATTTACTGACATTACCTGGCACCGATTCAGGCTGGTGGATAGCAATCATACAGAAGCCTGTGCTACTCTGGAGACAAGTTCCATTATCAAACCCCGTATCATGTTCATGTACTAAGAAACTAATATAGACATTTACAATCCTTGTTTTCCTGGATTAGCATGATGGGATGTTTGCACCTCAGCATTAACCCTCATCAGAGGATATTCATTTTCTCACGCTGACTGATTGTATGAGAGCAAGGTTTGGCACAGTAAATCCACAGACACCGGTCAGCCAGTAAGACAATATTACATCTTCCCTGTACACCCTCTGTGATAGGTCTCTCTTCGCTCTGTTGATTGGAGATGAGAAAGAACACCTTGTCCTCCCCCTTTTACAGACTTTCAGTTATGTATTTACAAACTGCTCAAAGAGAAAAATCATTTAGGGCAAAAGACAAAAATCTTCAGGCTACAGCCCTGAATGCCGAGGCCAGGTGTCGCCATTGCCAATGACAGGGCTGCGCTGCAGTCATTGTTCATATTTTGACACACACATCAGGGGAAATATCACACTTTTTTCAATGTCCGCACTGAAATGTCCAACATTTTCAGTCTCGTCAATAAAAATATACACAAATCTTGTCATAATTATCATCATCAAAAATATATTTTAGCTCATCGTCTCATCTTCCGCGATGAAAAAAAGGTCACTGACCCACATGTCGTGTCATCATTTCATTGATAAAACTAACACTGCAGCTATGCTTCGCGAGCACAATCCTAGCACAGCATCTGGAGTAAATGCGTCCAAAACTGCAAAACTTTGATACAAAAGGGCACATGCTCACTTCTCCATCTCACAATGAGTGTTCGGTATTTCCTTTCCCCACAGCTCTAATAGCACTTGCTGAATCAAAACATGGCATTAGAACAGTTTAGCCATCTAAGAGCATTTATATTTTCAGTATATGACATTATATCACTAACAAGTGTTGCCACTGAACGTGGCCATGTCCCCTGCCAGGTCATGGAAATCAACTGGGGTTGGCGTATGACACTAATACACATTGAAGCCAAAGACGAATGAAATCGGTCAAACCATTCTTGAGATATCGCGATCACAACAAACGGGACATGACGGACGGCCAGACGGAGCTGAATACTATATCCCCCACTCGGCTCGCTACCCCAGCGGCGGGGGACATTAAAATACATGCCATGTTCCCAAACTGAAGTAGAGCCACCAGTACACAGGCTATACCCATAAGGAGAAAGTGAAAAAAGTGCAGGGAAAGGCTACAAAATGTTCAAGGGAAGGCGTGTGTGTTCCTCCACACATTAGAGTTTCACTTTTATTATAATTTCATTAATCATTGGTGATTTTCCTTTTAAGGGGACCTAATATGCTATTTTTCCAAGTTTAAATTTTGGTCTTTGACTCCCCTAGAGTACTCCTGATTGAACAAAGTAAAAAAAAGGGTACTTATTTCGCTCGTACTGCCATCCTCAAAAAACCTCATTTGTAATCCATAGTAGTCTCTACCTGAAACGCCTCATTGGGGTGGCTCTTCCACTATTTCCCCACTCCCCGTGTGCCCACTTTCTTCTGACTGGCCAGCTCTGTGGAGGGCGATCTAGGTGGGACGATGCAGTGTCACAGTGAAACGCGAGACATGTCTGCCATCTGAGCGAAGGAATCGGCGGGGAAATTCTGCTATAAAACGCAGTACATGTGTATAGATCTAACTTGTTCTAATATATGCAATGGCGAAAGTTGCGGACGCTGTGCGAAAGTCTGGCAGCTCAAGCACGAATTTGCTATCGGCTACAGTTTGCTATGGCAAAAGTTGGTGAGTACAGCGGTTTTACTACTCCTAGCTAGGATGCAGAGGAAGCTAGAATCCATCCCATATAGACACATTTGTAGGGTCGACATGCCCAAGTGTAGACCGGAGACAGTAGAAATCAGGTGGGTGTGAGTTTAGAGGGAAACATGGACAGTGAGGGGCGGCTAAAAGTGGACCAACAGCTTATGGACTACTTCGGTGTGTATTAGGACCTGCTGGCTCGTGTGCATAGCTGTGGTGTGTTGTTAGCGCGGAGAAACAAACAGCTTCCGCACTGGTATATGACGAAGGGGCAAAAGCTCCAAGCTAAACGGCTTTTTCGGAAATT
Organism: Gymnothorax reevesii; assembly: GCA_029721435.1. Lineage (NCBI taxonomy): Eukaryota > Metazoa > Chordata > Actinopteri > Anguilliformes > Muraenidae > Gymnothorax > Gymnothorax reevesii. Next base: position 61,766,015 of record CM056582.1, on the reverse strand, counting down.
GCCCGTGGTAATGGTTTACTTATTGCTTCGGAATGACCAGCTTTTCCTCGCAGAAAATGGGCGCATTATGAATAGCGTGCGAGAGCTAGACAGAGCTCCGGCTATGTCATGAACATAATACAGGTTTTACAGATGGAAAGTTCCATCTGCGTGAACTGTTACTTATGTGGAGCTAGCGAATCGATCACTTTTACAGGAAAGAATTTAATATTCAATCGATGGCAATGCAGCGTTTGTTATACCGAACACGTTAGCCTGTGCGCTTCCCTATTGCTTTCACCGGTAGTATCAGACAGCTAGCCCAGCCATTGGAGATGTATCAGGCTTACCCAGGTCATGGATAAGTGAAGCGATCATTTCATAGGCACCCAAAAACGCACCCCAAGCTCTGCAAAATCTACATCTAGCGTAACTGCAGCCAAACTCGGCAGACACATACAGCACCTCCCCCCGTTAGCTTCAACTGTAGTGGCTACAATCAGGCAATGTTATGATGAAACTGCCACATTGATGCTTACCGAAGTAACACAAACATGCCGCTCAGAATCGCCGCATATAAGTTAACCAGGAGCATTTTTAATTAGCAGAGCACGAGAACTAACATGCAGTAGCTGATAAGCGGTCACGACTTTGAATGTAATCGGTCATGCAAAAAATTTGTTTCGCGTCCGGTGTGAAAGCTGCTGAACGCACCTATAACACCTGTATTCGCGTCTTTGCATTGACTTTGAATGTAGCTAATATGTCGCAAGAAGAAATCATTTCACTTCCGGTGTGAAAGCTGATGGACGTGCCCACGTGTATTCGCGTCTTTGCATTGACTTTAAATGTAGGCTAATCTGTCCTGCGAAAAATTCATTTCGTGTGTGATGTGAAAGCAGCTTTATGGATCGTACGTGACAGTGAGAGAGCTCGGTTATGTTATGAACATAATACAGGATTTGCAGACCGTAAGTTCCGTTAGTGCGGACAAGTTGCTTATGTGGAGCTAGCGAATTGATCGCTTCTACAGGAAATATTTACCCATTTAATCTCTGCCTTTTTTGGCCTTTAATCTTAGTTTTAGCTAGTGAGCCATGCAGCCGTGATTTGCACGGCTAATTTTCGAAAAACATGGCCAAAAAAATGGCGCACAGCTTGACCAAAGCCGTGCTAAATACGTATTATAAAACCGGTGCTCCCCATCCTTAAATGTGATTGGCTGAGCCGCGTTTCATGCGAGTATAAAATTACCGTAACCCACTGTGGCAGGCCGCAGCACAAAATATCCCTGCGCGCAACAAACTTCCCTGCACTCAACTGACTCGTTAGGTTAGGTTTGTTTCAAGACTTTTAGCTCGCCATTTCAGTGTCAGCGATGTTTAGCCTTTTAACCCGATGACAAGTTGGCTATCTACCTAGCTAGCTATTGCATTACAGAGTTCGATATCTCTTGCGTTGCAAGCTATGTTGCCAACTTGCTCGCGATTTCAGTAGCCGATTAGCGATAAATTGCTGACTTTTTCTTGTGTGTTTGTTTTATGCGCTATGTGTAGGGTAACCACATCCATTGTAGTGAACGCTAACTAGCTGACAAGCTGGCGAGCAAACTAATGCACAATTCAACATATTTTCCTGGACACCGGCAAGTGTGGAGAACAAAAGTCAATTGTTCCCTACTCTCGCTGATGGTTGTAATGATTTGGCCGATCGGCACAAGTTGAGAACAAGGAAACTCGAAAACCAAAGTGAACAAAATTATTTAACGGGGTCTTTGGGAGACCGAAGGAGACATTCAAAATAGCCTGCTTTCATATTATATCTACATTAGCGAGCCCAAATAGCCTGATGTGACATGACAATGGCGCTAGATGAAAAAGCAATCCTAGCGTCTGTGCTGCTGGCCAACCATTCTGTCTGCTCTATCTTGCTTGGTGGAAGTTGTTCTCAATTTTGTTGCATTATTACCAAAATATTGTCAATTTTTTTTTCTAGTGCGTTTATTTAATGGGCTAGTTAAATGTAGGGTAACCGTTTTACCTTACCTTAGAACGCCCCTCCGCCGTTATAAAATCACTGTAACCCACTGCTTCTCGGGACTTATTCCTTTATTTAATAATTTGTCTCTCACCTTGTCAGTTGCTAATTTTGGCTGAATCCATCTTTTTCGCCAAAGCTAGAAAAGGTGTAGAATGCATTGGCAACTAGAAAAGCACTCAGAGCGCAGACCTCCGCCAGGGGGCAGCAAAACCCAAAAGCACGGCGATTGGAACTCCGGCCCATTGGAAAGACTTGAAATCTTGAACTTTGGCATATACCTCAGCAGTACTTTGGCCTAGATATGCCAAAATTTAATCACCTGTTCCTTGACTTAATACCCATCATCTCTGAAAATTTCATCAAAATCTGTCCATAACTTATTATTAAGTTATTTTGGAAACCAACAGACAAACAAACCCAGCCAAAAGCATAACCTCCTTGGCGGAGCTAACAATAGAAAATATAACAATATATCAATGTTATGAAGAAAAAAGTAAGCCGATATCTTGTGCTGAAATGTAATTGTGTCTTCAGAATGCACTAGAATGCACCATTTAGGCCCAGTTTCCCCCGCACAGACCGCCGGCCGTTTTCAATTAACACAAAATTATCAGCACACCCAAAAAATTTTTTTGCACTCACAAAATTTCTACTTCTACCTAAAACTGTGCTTTTAATTAGCCACAACAATTTCTAAAGGGGGGTGAAATTATGTCAAGGTAGTGCAGAGAAATCATTTGTAAACCGGCAGAGCTTCTGCGTTTCACATTGCTTTCATGGTAGCACCAGAGAGCTTGCTCAGACATTTGTGAAGTATCCAGCTGATCCCAGTCATGGATAAATGAAGCGATCACTAACTGTTGGGGCTACAATCAGGCAATGTTAGGATGAAACTGCCACATTGATGCTTTCCAAAGTAACACAAGCATACCGATCAGAATTACTGCATATTCATTAACCAGGAGCATTTTTAATTAGCACGTCACACAAACTAACATGCAGTAGCTGTTAACCGAGCAGTCATAACCACAGAGACAAACCCTTGCAATACAGGTTTTACAGACAGCAAGTTCTGTTACAGTGAACAGTTGTCCCAAACATCCAAATTACAAACAAGTATTAAAAGTAAGCTTCAAATGAGGTTTATGTTCACACACTTTCTGTAGAATTTCCCCTGATATCACTCTTGCATAATTAGGACCCAAACATGAGCAACAGTAATTTGGCTACATTAGCCGCTGTGCTACAGCCACAATCAACTGGCTATCATGTCAGGTTGGCTTATGAAGTAAAAGCAACTTACAGCTTCTGGGTCTGTGAGTCACAGACAGTCGCGACAGATACAGGCTTTATCTTCAGATATTTTACAAAGCCTGCGTTTGAGGCCAGTTGTAAGTGCTAACTATCGCTAGCGGTCCTGCTAGCCACCCATAACTCGTTACCCTCACTTTCATTATTTGCTGTTATATGGTTACTTACAGCTTGCGGCTCCAAGCGCTTGATCGATGCAACTGCTTCAGGTTTGAGAAGCAGCTGATATGTTTATCCTGTGTCGAATTATGCTTTTTTGACAAAGCTGTCTTTGGTGAAATGCTGAGCGCAAACAGCTAACGTTCCCTTTGGCCGTGGCTGTTTGATGCCAGCAAACAAAAAAAGCTACCCACTGATTTCTGGGGGCTTCGTCTTTTGGAAGAGACATCTTTTTTTTTTCCATGTCCGAAAGTAAACGGACAAGTAGCTTTGGGAGAGATACTGACAAAATTGCTCCTCAAATGATCTGCGGTTCTTCTTTTGTATTTCCAAAAGTGTAGACGCTACAAAGGCATAGTATAATCTGCCATTGTTAGTCCCTGATAGAATAGTTTCAGGTGTGGGCAGGTCCAGCGCAGTGGTTGGCTCTGGCTAGGTCTGTACTAATAGGATGGCACAACCTGACGTCAACCTGACAGGTTTTACCCAGATCTCGTGAAGATCTCTGGAGGAGCTGTTCAGAGAGGAAATCACGCTCACAAAATCACGTTCTTGGATTACGGCAAAATCCCCGTTGAGCATGGACAACCAACATAATAACATTACCAATATGTATTAAAAGAGGGATCAGCATTTTAGGTCAAGTTTAAGTAGATGCAATTTGTAACAGCCAAGAATTCTAAGATTCCCTCATTTTGCCGTCAAGACTCCAGATCCAAATTTATTTACTGATCGTTCGCACATTAGTTTCCACACTTCCTGCCCTGATTGTGGTTGATATGGGACTCGAGGGCCATAGCTCTTCGACATCTCAAGCTGAATAAACTGCAACAACCTTCAAACGCCTTCACATACACACACAGAGCAAATGGGGAAAGTTGATGCAAACTGACGGCAGAATACTTGATTGACAGTTGATTCATCTGACCAAGACTGCTGGCTTTGTACAAGCAGTTTCAAGCTGGACTGAAATTCTTTGCGTGTGCATTTGAACCCTAAGAAGAAATGGATTTAGACAACCAGCATTACAGCAAAAGTAAACAACCTAAAAAAAAAAAAAAAAAACCCATGTAGAATTTTTTAGAGACTTCAGCCCATTAGGTCAGACTACAAGCCCTTCCTGTGAGCAAGAACACCAAGTAGCACTGACAAAGATTTTTACAAATAGCCTCCCAATTTAAATGGCTCAAAGGTATAACTGGACTAACTATAAGCCAAAAAGAGAAGAGCTACCCTGGAGAAACAGGTGAAATGGACCAAAATGCATAAATTAGCCAATCAAAGAAAAAAAAAACAAGAAATCTTTTAACCCTCTATTAACCAAACCCATTTCCAATTGAGTTAAAATTATTTCCCTGTGCAAAAATGCTTATTTTGGGCCATTATTTAAAAAACAGTAGACAAAAGAATTGACACATTTGGCCCACCTTTCCATATTGTAGCCAATCTGCTACATTGGGTAATAATGCTAATGAAAAAATTAAAGTGACATACCATTCAAGTTATTCTCAAATGTTTATTTGGCAATAAGAAACGAAACCAACAGGGTGTCCAGGCTCTTAACCCTTTCACTTCATGTATAAGATATGCTACACTGGTTAATAGAGGGTTAAAGCAGGGCTTCCCAAACCTCTCCTGGAGTACCATTGGTCCTGCATGTTTCAGATTTTTCCCAGCTCCATTAGAGGCCATTCACATGATCCACTCACTGCCAAGCAGCTTTGTAGATTGATGCCAATCTGAATAGGAGGCTACCTAAAGCGTGCATTACAAGAGGTACTCCAGGAGTGATTTGGGAAGCACTGCTTTAAAGACATCGACTAGGAAACGGCCATGAAACGCGCCTTATTCACATCCCCTGTACTTACAGTGAGACGTGACGCTGCTCAATGTCCGCTTTGGCGAGCTCATCCTCCTCCACGTCCGTCTCCCCACCAGAGCTGCTCTCGGTGGCGTCCGAGTCGAACGCCGCCTCAGCTGAGCGCAGGTTGGTTGTGCCACTCAGCGAGAGCCGCTCCAGCTCACCGGGCACCGAGCCGCTCTTGAGGAAGTGCCCCAGCCCGTCCTCTGCCCCCGGGTCACGGGCTGCCCGCCACAGGTCCGCCTCGGCTTTACGCGTGAGCACGGCTGGGCTGCGCTGGCGCAGGGAGTCCAGGCTGGGCAGCTTGCTGAAGCTGGTGTGCAGGAAGCCGCTCAGCTGCTGCTGCACGTGTCGCTCCACTTGCTTCACCTGCACCACCTGCAGCCGCTTGCGCAGCCGCTGCAGACGGCCCTCGATCTCACCCTGCCTGCTCTGGCTCAGTAGTGTGCGCTCCCTCGCCTCCGTTTCCAGGCTGCTGAAGGGCGAGAACATTTCACGGGACGTGGGGGTCATCCCTCCATTGCCCTCACTGTCCCTGTCCATTGCAGACCCTACAGGACACGGGGCTTCCGAAACCGGCTGCCCTCCTGGGATTTTGGGGGAGAGGCACTCCCCGACATTAACTGCAGCGCAGGATATCCCCGTGGGCTCCCTTGAGGAGACATGGCTCGACAGTTCCCCTTTGGAAACGTCTTGAGTCTGGGTCGGGGAGTCCTGGTTGGTGGTAGGCCGGCCTCCATTGACCAATGAGACATGGTCTTTGTTAGCACACGTCTTGGCCAGCTTCTTTGCAAGTCCGTTTGCGACTGGCTGCCCTCCGGCACTCCTGAGGCTCTTTAGTCGCTCTCCTGCGAGATCCAGAGTCTGGTGCTTCCTGGACAGGAAATCGGACCCGCCGAAGTAGGAGCCGGGCAGGATGCCGTGGCTCTTCAGAACAGACTGCTTGATGAGGACCCCTTGCAGTTTGAGGGACTCCTTAGAGGAGGGAACCGAAGTCACGTCCGAGCACAGGTAGGAGGCCACCAGTGGCTGCAGCTTTCCCAGCTCGGCAGGCGGCGGTTCCTCTGTGCCGCCGTCCCGGAAGTCCAGTGAGCACTCCTCGCTGTCCTTGCGCTTGACCGTGCCGTTGCTGGGTATGAGGATGTTGCCGGCGTTGCTGTTGTTCTCGACGCTTCCGGGGGAGAGCGTGGAGGACGAGGGGGCCAGTTTGAAGCGGATGTGGTGAGGTTCTGCAGCCGCGTCGGTCAGAGCGGGCGCCATCGCAGCCATGCAGTGCAGGGGGGGCGGCGCAGTGGCCTCTCCCAGTGCCCAGGCCAGCTCCACACCACCCACCCACTGGCCCTCCAGACGGCAGCCTATGGAGAGAGCGATGATCATCAGGGAGAGGTGCTGACACAGACACAGACACAGGGCTTTCAGGACCCCAAACAAATCGCATTACAGGCAATACCTCTCCTGGCCATGCAAAGCTTCCTTATTTTTCTGAGAAAATCAGATTGGTTTACATCTAAATTGTTTGTTTGACTGTTTTCAGTGCTTATAAGTAACGGCGTCCCCACATCCCGTTCTCACAAAAAAGTGATTTGAGGCGCTTGTAATAGGCATTTGGGACAGCAGTAGCATGAGGAGAAATTAAAGCTTTTTTTTGTGCACCTGTCGCAAAGAGAGGACTGATCTGTTATGTCCAAGCAGCCCATCTGAAGCGGTTACTTCAATGTCAGTTCCGCGTGCACAACTAACTAGGGATGACCCATCAGGGCCATTTAATCAATGAATCGCTCAACTGCTCAATAAACAGATTAATACAAACAATTAATATGCATAATGTTCATGAAAATTCTAATCAACCAGTGCAATAAGCTGCTCTCCTGTGTTTGCCACTAGGTGGTGGCAATGTGGTCAAAACTTTTAGAACAAAGACACAAAACGATGCAGAGGACGTAATGTACACAGATCATGTCTGATGTCAGACTATCTCAGGAAATGATGTAATTTGAGTTTATGAGTAGGCACTGTTGAACTTCAGTTGCAGAACAAAGGGGATGATAATGGATGTTTTTACCCCAAAATGCCTATATTTGATTATATGATTAAATAGTGAAGGAGTTAAGAAAAAAAGTTGTAATTTTGAACAAATAAAGCCAAGATGTATACATTTATGTAGAACAAGTTTCATTTCCATGGGGAACTGCCAACATGGTGAACTTGCTCATCCAAAATTGGCGAAAAAGTGACTTTTTTTAAGCAGGACCCAATTCAGGGTCTCCCAACTCCACTATAATGCCTTGGGTGCAGTCAATCTTCATTGTACAGACAAACCTTTTCTCAAATAGACGGAACACAGCACAATTTAGCCTCTACAAGGGATCCTAGACTCATAGGGCACCCTAGAAAACTAAATTTTTGATTTCCGTCCATATTAAGTTTCATATTTGAGAGGACAATATCTTCAAAATGAACAGAGATAAATTTTTATGAGATTCTAATCTAATTTAGCACTAATTTAGGAGCACTGGAAAGTGTATTTGTATCCCTCCAAAAATGCTTATCAGCAATTGCTACGCTCACAAGTGACTAGACACCCCCTCCTTAAATGGGAAATGACTCCATGAAAAACTGGAGCTGGTACTTGAGATTTGGGATTTGTCCATTTGAAATGATGGCAAACATCCATGATTTTTTTCAAAATTTTCTGAGAGGATGCTGTGTAGATCCTGATCCACTTGGCATGGAATTACCCAGTTTGTTTCAACTGAGCATCTACTTGGCGCAATACACCACATACTGGATGACACACGCCACAGCGGGCTTAAAAAAATAGCCGCGCTACCGTGGGCAGGACCCCTCAGCCCCATGCATGGTTGAAGCGTGTATACTAGTGATGCGCGGGTCGGCCCAGAACCCGTGGGTCGGGTCAATATTTTAATAACATTTAGCGGGTGCGGGCGGGTTGGGCCAAACAGTGGCGACATCTAATTCCCACAAAATTGCGAATAGAAAGTATAATAGGCGATCGGCCACTTGAGGGCTCTAGACATACAGCCTAGATAATATTCTCTTGTCAAACAATGTAACGCTACCTTAAGCAGGATAGAATGCAAATTGTACCTCTCCCTCTTCCTACTCTCGATGTACACGCACTCACTGGTGCGCGGCTTAATCCTCCACGGTTAGACTAAGGATCTAAAAGGTTGAATGATAGCTCATCTTATAAATCGTTCTGTAGTCAGCACCGAAATATTATATAGTAGTAGTAATTTTACTGACCTGTGGGACTAAACAACACATAGACAAAACATTTTTTCACCAATTCACAGTGAAAGGCATATCACGATTCTTATTCAAAAATAAAATCAACTTGTTGAGGTGCTTCCGTTTATCAGCTACATGTTCTCCAACAGCAGAGCATGTGCTGCCACTGGTAGTAAAGACACTTCTTAGATATATGTATAGAATGGTGTGTTATGGCCCCAATTTGTTATTACATTTATAACACAACAGCAACAGCAACAGCAAGGGATGACAGACACAGTTTTAAAAACTCAAACACATTTAATTATCAAAGACAATAACAACTAACTAACCTAAAGACCAAGATTGAATTATGTACAAAACATAAATATTTACAATCCCTTTTCGTGGGGGTGGCTTGGTGATGTCCTGGATGATGAAAATGCTCAAACACAGGCAAAGAAATCCACAAAAGAAACGTCACAGGTCTTGAACAGAATGGCAGGTCTGGTCATCTTCTTGCAATTTCTCCTACTACTTTACTGTCCCAAATCTTTTCCTTATATACTCTTTTGCAGACCCCACCCACATTTAGACCTCTTTTTTTTTTATTTTCTGAGACTTGCCCCAGACATGTCCAGGACATGTCTAAACATGACTCCAGTCTGAGCTTAACAAAAAAAAGGTAAATACTGCCATCTAGTGGCCTATATTCACATTACAGGTGTTATAGAAATGTATATCACCCAAACGAACAGGTAACTTATCATTACTGGAGCATGTATGGTCATAAACTTAGTCTTGCTGTCATTAATTACCATACCATGAGACAAAGAATAATCGTGTAAGAGCCGTCCTCTGCGTCCCACCAATAGCGCAACAGGCGAGCGAACCTTTAGTTCGGCTGGCCGTGTCCAGGAAGCGCGCCGTAGTCGCTTAAACCCTGGCACTATTGACGCGATTTTGTTTTTGCATAGTTTGGGAAAAAATACGCCTAGGCCTACATTATAAGCTGTGTTGAAAAAATAGCCTAAAAGCCCCCCCAAAACAATTTTGAAATAAATATGAGGAAAAAAATTTCCTTGTATGGATATCGCAAAACTGTATGGGAGAGTAGGCGATAGCGCCAGTGGGCCACTGTCATGTTATTTTGTTCCAATAAAACAGCCCGTTTGAAATATTTTGCCTGATGGCATTTCCTTTGGTTGCAAAGATCAGAAATCATGATAAGGTTCAATTAATAGACAGCGCCTAAACTTTGTATAAAGAATTCCTGCCAAAAGCCAAATGTAGGTTGTGCTCCACTCAAATCCATAGCGTAACAGAGGAATCTTTTTTTCCATTGCAAATCATGTCACACAGACCCACTGTATTCTTTTTCTCTTGGCTCCTTTTCGTGTCGGGTCGGGTTGGGTTTGGGTTTGGGTTGAAAATCAGTGCGAGTTTTAGTGGGGCGGGCGGGGCGAGTTAGCCGTCACGTCGGGTCGGGTAGGTGCGGGGGTTAAAAAAGAGGCAATTGTTCAGCTGTGGAATGGAGTCTGCTGAATTTTACCTCCCAATGAGTAATTACATCAGTGGGAGACATTTGATTTCGGATTGCGACCAAAATCGACAGGCTTGTGTAGTAACTGCACCCTGATGTCCTCACCAAAAATCGTGATGATCGGTAATGGCGTTTTTTAGTTATTGCACAAAATGGACATTCAAGACACTGCAGCTCTGGCAGCCATATTTGATTTCGGATCGCAATCGAAATTGATAGGCTTGTGATGTAACTCTTCCCTGATGTTCTCAGCAGAAACAGTGATGATCAGTGATGCCGTTTTTCAGTTTTTGCACAGAATCAAATGTGAACAGACAGACAGATGCCGTTGCGTGAGGACAATACCCCACACCCTCTTTCAGGGCTGAGGAGTAAAAACAAAATGATGTAAAACGCAGTACTTGCCGATAAATTTTAATAACCAAGCTCTGTTCTTGAAAGCAAACGGAGGTGGAGAAAAATTAGCTCCCATTGTTTTACCTGCAAAAGAGGCAAAGCAGTCTCATTCATTTACGAGCCAACACTGAAATCAACACTCACTTTGCAGGAGATAATTTTGTTCCTGGAAGATTAACCACAAATTAAGGAAAGATCAGCTGATAACCAATCATTTTAATGTGTAATCGGCAGCTGACAGGTGCAATAACATGTCCATGGAAAGAGCAACAGCACCTGAGTGACTCATTTCTAACAGAAACATAAAACTGCATGTCTCAGCCACAATGAAAAGGTTCATGGCAACAGCCTCGCGCCACCCTTGAGAAAGTGCACATCTAACGCTGAATATGTAAATGTAATTTGCCCTGCTTGCTCTGGGCTGGAACATGGAGTACAAAGAGCAGGTGGCAAAACTATCTTTATCCATCTCCTGACAGCAGCGAGAGGTAGTGAACGTAGATGCACTACAGTGGCCAAGCTAAACCTTGGACAAGGGGCAAAACAATAGGCCCACAGATTCATTAATGACTCATTCATTAATGACCACCTACGCTGATTTATTCCTCAGAAAGCAGTTCATTTCGTAGCAATGGCCAGGAAATCTAACATTTAATTGAGTATACTAGAAACAGTGCATGCCACGAGACGGGCCCGACCGAGCCGGCGCCCGAAAATGCTCGTTAAGTCCTCCTCATGGGCGCGATTCAACATGCCCATCAGACGCTTCAGGGGCACGCCACTATTTGATCCAAGCGTTAGCGCATTTGACCTACCCCGGTAGATCATGTCGATGACGACAGTGTCATGATCCAAACTAGTAATCGCAACAGCACTCTATCTTTTGAATCACACATCAATAACATTACTAGGTCTGCATACTTTCATCTGCGAAACATTAATCGTCTCTGTCCGTCGCTCACTCCCACCAGCACTTGTCACCTCCCGTTTAGATCATTCTAACTCCCTCCTCTCCGGTCTCCCTCAAAGGGTCACTCAAAAACTGCAACTTGTCCAGAATGCAGCCGCCCAGACCACTACTAGAACCGCTGCTACCGATCATCTCACACCCGTTCGGCAACAACTTCACTGGCTCCCCATCAAATTTCATATTGATTTCAAGATTCTCCTCCTCACCTTCAAAGCCATCCACAACTTGGCACCTCCTTACATCTCTGATCTTCTTTGCATCTACACACCCTCCTGTACTCTTCACTCCTCCTCTTCCATGCTTCTCATCACACCTCCTGCACATTTAGCTACCATGGGGTACAGAGCCTTCTCCCATACAGCTCCTCGTCTTTGGAACTCTCTTCCACAATTCATCTGTGTTTCCAATTCTCTGACCTTATTCAAATCTCGGCTCAATACCCACCTTTTCAGACTAGCCTACTCTGTTTAGTTGGTAGTATAGTATGGACAATTGTTGTTTTCTCCATTTATCATTATGGTTGTCCTTTAAATTACTCTGTTTTTTCTTAATATTTTGTCATGTTCAGGGTCCTTGAGTGTTTTGAAAGGCACCTTTAAATAAAATGTACCATTAATGTTATTATTATTAACATTCTCTCAGATCGAGGCAACCAGTGTCAGCTGTAAGGAAGCGTACTCATATTCGGTTCAGCATATCTGACCCATTATCATGGCCGTAACTAGCCATCTCGGACCTCAGTAAAAATTTCAGAGAAAAAAAAAAATTCTAGGTCTTTATCATTCAGGTTTTGTTCAAGGTATCGCAAGTGTAATCTGTTAGTACATGCAATGTTACATTTCACCAAAAATCAATTTGTTTGCACATTATTATTCTTTTCCTCTTATCTATGCATTGTTTGGAGAGTTTTTTTTTTTTTTTTATTAATGCGGTCTGATCTTTTACATTTTGGCGGTGCAACTTCCTCCAAGTTCGCAGTATTCTCCTCAGTATTGAGCTCTGCTGTGGAGAGGTAAGATTATACGAGAGCTCTGTTCAATGGTTTTTTAAAACACAATAAAATGCTAAACGGAGGCGAAGATACTTCTTTGTAGAGGTCAAAGATTTTGTTCATTATTTGATGATTACTTTGGTGTTTATACATTTTTATTTTATCGTGTACGGCACTTTTGTGAAGCATGCTAATTTACCTATGGTAAGTCCAGACTAATGGAGCATTAGGTGGTTTCTCATGCAGTTCGCCATTTCTCCAATCTATAATTTAAAGGTGTGCTTGTAGAAACGTGACATGGGAAGTTGCTGTACTGACATTAATGTGTTGCACACAGGTACGTGAGCTCCCCAATTCTAAATTACCACCGCCATCTGAGGTAAAACAAGGTTATGTTTTCAGTCCCGTTAACTGGAAAATGTAATAACATGCTATAACATGAATACTCAGCTCGTATTAAGCTCTGCTGAGGATAGCTGTGGATGTACTTCGACATGCGAAGTTACTGTACTGATATTAATGCGTTGCACGCAGAATAAAAATCTTTTGGCTTCCAAGAGAGGAGTGGTGTTCGCCCTATTATTTATTACATGCTACACAACACTAAACTATAATACTGGCTATATAAGGAAATCAAATGGTGTATCTCTTATAAAATAAGACATTACTTTTCATTCATTTCATTTTCATAACATTCACTTTGTTATTCATGTGTTTTTCGGGGTCTACAAAGTTTTATTACAATGAAAAAAAATTCAGGGTCTCCTTACCCCTCATTTCAATATATGTGAATGATATTGTTTTCTAGAGCCCTGACGATGGAAAATCTCTCTCTTAAAAGAACATTATGGTTATTTTAAACTTACTATATTTTGGGACTGGGTGAGGATGGATGGATGTCAACTTGGAAGCAGCAGTTAAAGCAAATCTGCCTTTTTAAGCATGGTACTTGTATTGGTAACCATGGTAACTGATACAGTTGTGAGGTTATCGAAAAATACTTGTATGGACAATAGGCTATACTCTTTGCAACATACTTAAGGCAGTCCACAAGCCAAGGACAGGACAGGACACCAGGACAGGTGAAGAATGGAGTAGGTGGCTTAGAGCCACCAGGTACCATTACATGCGCAGTATGAGAATACTTATGAAGCAACATAGAAATAATATGGGGGGCATATACATGTACAATTTAAACTGAAGTACAATGGGAGCCAGTAGGTGAAAAACATGCCTGCCAAACATATGGCAGGAGTGAAAACAAAATAAGACCGCCGGAGGGTTGGCGGGAGTGACTTAAAGAGCACGTGCAGTTTTTTCCTGGCATGCACTGTAGAATGTATGCATGGGGTCACAATTTCATCCTGACCAGCACCTCCTAGTAAGCATGTGGCGAAATGAAAAAAAAATTAAACCGGCTCGATACGGACTTAAAAACCGAATCAAACCGCAATACCGGTTTTGACCACTTGGGGACGCACTTGTCTTTTTTCCATTTTGTTTTTCCTACGTGTGCTTCAAGTGTAACTTTATGTTCAGTCAAAATGAAAATAATTATATGGAGCTGTTCAGAACATTTTCGGATAAATTCAGTGGCTCCTCCGTATTCTCCTGGTCATCAGCAATGTCACTAGTTCAGTCTCTGGCAGCTAGATGATCTTTTTCTAGCCCCGTTCACAAAAACCTGAAGGAAGATGCTGAAGTAAAAAATGCAGATCTCTGACATCGTTCACTCACTGTAAAGACGCAACCGGAGACCGAACTAGTGACACTGCCAATGACCAGTAGAAAGTACTGAATTCCGAGGAGCCACCGAATTTACATTGCATTTCACGTATCCGTGAATGCTGTAGATAATTTTTCGGATATAGCCAGCCAGCTATAAATTAACCTGGAGCGTTTAATATTAATAATTCTCCTCGTGGGTATGTCATCATTTTGTGACTCCAGGTATTCTGAACCATTAAACCATATGAAGTTGAAGTTCTGAACAGCTCTTTCTAATTATTTTGATTTTGACTGAATATAACGTTACACTTGAAGCCCACAAGCTTAAACGTGTAGGCTTGCCAGCTAAATACATTCACACATACTGACTGGGAGAAAAAGTGACTCAATCATAACTAACGTTGGCATTATTTACTATGCCGAAGAAACGCTAGAAATTAGCAAGTGCATTAACTCATGATCTTGGGCTAACTCAGGGTTAACTGCTGAAGATTAATACGATGAGCTAAAACAAATAAGCTGATAAAGAGCCGACAGTTTGGTAAAAATTTTTCAGTGTATAAATAGGTGGGTTTAGAATTCGTTCAGAGGTGCGCTTCAAACCATAAAAGCACGCAATTGCGAGTGGGCGACTCACGTGGCAATGTTTTGGTATTATTCAAGAACTCACTAGAGTGGGCATGTGCGTATGCAAATGAGGACAAAAAGTTCATAGGGGAGGGGGAAAAAAAAAAAAACTTTCGCCTCCGGCCCCGCCCTCCGACCCCACATTCACTTGAAACCAGATGATCTGCTATTTGTTGCTGTGCTCGGCTCAGACACATTCAGTTTACACACAAGACAAACATAATAAATATAATACAGATTAATTTAATGCCGTCAGCAAATACACGCGACACCGCCAGCAGCAAGTTGTGAGCTATATTTTAACATTTAAGACACGTTTTGGACACTTTTTTCCAACAGTTCCAACAGTCCATATAAAATGCACCAGTTCAATCAAGTAAACCAACTGGTTAAACCAGAAATCGGCCCAAGCTTACCTGCTAGCCATGCGTTTTTGCCTCCCCAAGTACAATGCAGAGAGGAGCAAGTTTCCCCATATAGTATGTATTTATGGCTCCTCAGTAGCAATAGGCTCTGTCAAAGCCAAAGGAAATATCTAACTGAGAAGGATTCATTTCCAAACAGACAGCACTTAACTTGAGATGGAAAATGAAATATGAGCAAACGATTCCTGAGATACGAGCAATCGACATTTGGCCACCAAACTTATCAACGTTTCAAATTCATGCGAATGATGACTTTTAGCCAGTCTGAAACCAATCTATCCACTACAATTTGAGAAGTCAAAAACGTGTAAGGCAATCAGATACCAGGACAACCATAGCACATTTGAAATCAGCCCCCAACATAAAAACCCATGGTAACAGTTGTCATCATATAACCCCATAAAAACACTAAAAGCTGAAGATTTACAGTAAGTTTGATCCAAATGTACTAAGTGGCAAGAACTCAAAAATGCAAAAGCCAATCAGAGGCTAGGGTTACTGGATCCTGCGTCGACCTGAATATAACCGGGCCCGGACGCTGGTACCAAATTCTGATCAAAATCTGACCATTAGAACTGCAAAAGAGACTGAACGTGCATTGTCCAATCACTGGATTTTGAATCGAGCTCAAAAAACAACACCTGAACAGGACCATGAGACAAGCACACCACATCTGATCCAAACCTGCCTTATTAAACTTGAGTGGTCGTTGAAAATGGATCTGCAAATCAGAAACCAGGGCAGCAAAATTTAAGCCCAAAAAAAAAAAACAACATTTGGTTAGGGATAAGAGACAAATGTGCACCATGTGCAATCAAAATCTGACCGCTGGACTTATCAAAGCCAGCTTACACCATTTACTGCTACATCCAGGTCGTTAGCACCACAAGTTTTTATTAACTGGATCACCAATGTCTGGATTTCTTTTTGGAGTTAACATTAGCTAGCAATATGGCTGGCAACAATGGGGCGAGCGATGAGGGTCATTCTTTGTCAAATCATCAGAAATACAAAACATCTGTCAACATGTAGTCATAGATTGCTCCCATATTTTCACATTAGGTAAATATGCATTAGTGATGAACAAATATGAAATTTCAGTTCATACAGACCAAAAATGAATTTTTGGTGAATCATTTTCTAAGGGTATTGTCCATCAGTTGTGCGCATTTTTTTTTTTTTTTAGCGAATTCACGTCAACTTACATTTTTCTCATATTTAATATGGCATAACTTTTTTAGTATAACACCTATAGCTTTGCATCTAAGCCAGTGTTAAACTGCTAAATCAGAAAAAGCTGTCCATTTTAATTAAACTTTCTTGGTTGTGGAGCTATGAGGACACCAAAAGTGCCTTTTATTCAGGCAGTTCCATGTTTAGGTCCCCAAAGCACCCCCCATATAAACCCTAGCAGAGGTTCTGCGGCATTTTTTCCATTCATTTGTGTCTGCTGAATATAAATCAGGCTGAATTCACCATGAATTCATCACCAACTGCAGTCAGTACCTTGCCAAATGTGAAAAATAGCACGCTGTCACGAGTGGGACCCCTCAGCCTTGCGCTTGCCCGGTTGTGGCGGCCATATTGATTATTGCAGCGGGACAAAAGGGAGCTTCCTCTTACCACCCCCAACATACCACCAGAAAATGACAGCATTTGACAAAGGCGTTTTTCAGCTATCATTCGGAAATGAGAAGTTAACGGGCAGACAGACGGACGCCACTCGCCACGACAATACCCCTCCATGACTTAAGACAGCTGAGGGGTAAAAAAAGCAAAAATGCTCACGACATTGCCACCTGTTCAGAGCCCCGCATCTCCAGGGGCACACCTTGGATTGTCTTTTTTTTTTTTTTTTAAACTGATTCCTCCATTATAGTAGAAAGACCACTCCAAAAATGGTTGATGTGTTTTGACCAATATAAATTTTGCAGGTGTCTGAACAGGGGTGGGGGTAATCCTATGCTAAGGTTTATTATATATATATATATATATATATATATATATATATACACATACACACACACTCTCTTCCAAAAAATAAACTATACAAATATTGAATTATTGATTACACTTCCTTTTCAATATGTTTTCCACATTTGTCAAAACATTTCATGTATAATAAATTGATGCTAAAAACAATGTATAGTTTCTTTTTTGGAAGAGTATATATATATATATATATATATATATATATATTAGGGCTGTCGCTATAATTAATCGCGATTAATTTAAGAGCAATAAAAGTAACTGCCACTATGAGGCAGACAGACGAGCTTGCTTATTACCTTTTCTATGACACTCACCCTAATGCGGTCATTTGAAATGCTTCCGGGAAGAAAACTGTGATTTGAAGTCCGCCAATTACCAGCGAGGTTGGACAGCCTCCATCGCCTTGGCATAATTAGCTCACCTTAAATCAATTCCCGTGTACTTTGCCTGACTTGCAATCAAGCCATTTATTCAGCCAACTGAGAAATCAAAATCACTATAGGCCACATTTTGGTGAAGAAGAGAGAATGAGAACCAGACAGACCTAACCAGTCTGCCGCGTTATATTAAAAGATTTTCAAACACGTTAACAATTTAACACACGTTAACATGTCACGTTCTATACGCTTGAAAAAAATGTTTTCCACCTTCACTGTTGGTTATTTAGATGCACAAAAGTAAATAAAATCAAGTGCTATGAGTTACATTATTTTAAATTACTATCGTTCAATTATCTAATAAAAAATGCCTCAATTTTGCGGCAAAGATTCGCCTGAACGTTAATTGCCAAATCTGCAATGCGAACGTATTCTCTCTCACATTCATGTTCAGTATGCTTCACAAAATGTTTTCCACTTCACGTAGCCTATATTTTTAAGCTCTTAAAACCAGGGCGATCTTTGAATAAATTAATTTTTTTTTAAATATCTTTATTAATGCATACAAAATTCCTTGATGAAAGGTGGAATTCAGAAGTCTGCTATTTATTCAGATTATTGAAACTTTTTCAAACCTAACACGGCAACCTGGTTAGGTCCGTCTGCTTCTCATTATCGCATCTTAATCATTATACGCCACATTTTGATTGTGATTAGTCAGTTGGCTGAATAAATGGCTTAATTGCAAGTTAGGCAAAGTATGCGGGAAATTATTTAAGGTGAGCTAATTATGCCAAGGCGATGGAGGCTGTCCAACCTCGCTGTTAATTAGTGGACTTCAAATTACAGTTCTTTTCCCGGAAGCATTTCAAATGACTGCATTAGGTGTGTGTCATAGAAAAGGTAATAAGCAATCACGTCTGTCTGCCTTATAGTGGCAGTTACTTTTATTGCGCTTCAATTAATCGCGATTAATTATAGCAACAGCCCTAATATATATATATATATATATATATATATATATATATATATATATATATATATATATATATATATGTTGCTAACAGACAGACAGAGAGACAAACAAACAAACCAACCAACACCGGCAAAAACATACACCTCCCTGGCGGAGGTGAATGACGATCTGTCGTGACTCTTCATACTAAAAAAAAAACATAAATTGGGTTAGTTTATGCTCAAATATGGTCATTCAATTTTCAGAAATAGTTGAAAATCAGAATCTGTGCATTTGCTACAGTGCTGCTGCCTATGGCACATGGACAAAATTTTTGAATTAGTTTTTTCAGAATAAAAGAAAATGCAACCAGGCACCAAAGATATTCTTCTTTTATTTTCATGACAGGGACATTGTCCAACAGTTCTCCCATTGACCCATGCAGTCTCTGGAAAAAAGACCCCGAAAAGGACCCTTTATGCGAAAAGGGCCATATTTGAACCTCTTTTCCTCCAAACTGCAAGGGCCCACCAAGTCGATGTCACTGAATCTTTGGAAGCACACTCCTATATCACCATCATATGAAAGATATTCTCTGGTGCACCCCTGCAGTTTTTAGAACAATGGTCACAAACTTTTGTGGGTGGAGCTTAAGTAGCCATATGGAAACTGCATGGGTGCATCAGACGGAAAAAAAAAAAGGGTTGGACAGTCTCACCTCCCCAATCAGAATCAGGAAAAATGGTTTGGTGTACCCATGCAGTTGAAGAAATGTGAAGGCCAAAGTGGTCTTATTTTAGGGGTCTCCAACTTGGTCCCTTGGGTCTGACTGGCAAACCACTGCAGGTACAATGTTTGGGGGGCATACCAACCCACCAACTAAAATTTCAGCCAAATCCAGAGGATTCACCAATTCAAAGAGTCTGAATCTTGACTCTTAAGTTACGATGAAAAATGCTTACGCAACAAGGGCGCTTCTGCAAATGTGAGATAAATGGTGGGAAGTTTCTTTTTTTTTATTGATTTTTATTCAGAAAGTGAGCGTGTTTAGTTTTGTGGCTTTGCTGCAATAAATTGAGCATCCGACACTCCTGCTGAGGCAATTACGTGATTATTTTTTGAGCTGCCCAGTTTGAATGGCTATATTGCCGTTTTGATGTAATTTTACAGTATGCATCCTTCACTTTTGAAATTAATTTAAAATTAATAGTATGAGTAATGCAGTTGCTTGAACATCTTTTCGGCATTAGTAAATAAACATTTTCTGAATGAAGAAAACGTGTTATAAAGGCTAATTAGCACAGATATGAATAGGGCTTTGCAACCGATGTCACTGCGCAATGCATTCTGGAACGTAAACAATAGCGCGCCACTATATTGTGAGGCCACATCATGCGAGACTAAATTAAAACAGAGCCAAAGAGATACACAAACTAGTTGAAAACTAGGTCGAAAGCGCTGAGGTGCCAAGTCTCACGCATTCTGCATAGGTCTCGCACAATTTTTAGGCTTATTCACCGCAGTCCGCAATTATTCTTTGAACGCTTAATGAGATTCTCACGTAAAATTAAAATCCTTGTGCATTGAAGTTTCGGTTTCACTTGGGTAAAGGTGCACCTCATCACAAGTAACGTGGAAAGTGATTATGACTCCGGACTTCTCGTGCTTCTCTTTACTCAGGGATTGGAAACAAGGCATACGTTTCATGATCGTTTAAATTGTTTTAATGAAATAAGACCATTTGAAATGTCTTTATGCAATTCCATTGCTTTCAATCCCTCAGTAAAGACAAGCCTGAGAATTCCCAAGTCATAATCGATTTACGTGTCACTAGTGGGGAAATCCACAGTAATGAAGGTGAAACTGATTAACTTGATGCACAATGACTTCAATTCCGCGAGTGAATTTCTTCAGTGCGCTTTGATTGAATAATTGCTGACTATGGCACAGGACGTGAATGCCACTAAGAGGAGAGACTCTTGCGTAATGCATGAGACTTGGCATCTCTCAATAAGCGATGCTAAAAAGTCGATTAAACGAAAGAAACGTACTATAGAGACAAAAAGTTCTACCGAACGCAAGAAAATGGTGCATAAAAGATTGCGTTGATCAGAAATTTGGATCTGCATGAGGTGTCTGCGAGAAACTGCAGTCGAAACCGCCTGGCCCCCTTTGACATTTCCCGATATTTTTGTATACTTAGTCTGTGGCGTCAATGCATACTTCGAGGATGAATTTCGGAATTATAAATCTATGGAAGCCCATGTACAATTCACAAATGGCTGTGTCCATGATTTGATGGTCTGAAAACTGGCGAGCTGTGAAAACAGTGTCGTTCACACGAGGGTGTGTACCATCTTGCTTGCTTACCTACCTGTGAGTAGTGAGACATACATTATTACAGCTCAAAAGCACTGCCCACGGAAGCAAAGCAGAAGCGCTGCGCTGGCCATTTCACATCCCCGAAGGGGCTTGACTGGTCACATAGGGAGCGTTCTTTTCGTTCTCTCTCCGCGCCGGTCAAACATAGACTCTGCTCGTCTATACTCGTCAGTAATCGGTTTTCCCTATCCAGCTTGACAGCG
This sequence comes from Gymnothorax reevesii, assembly GCA_029721435.1. Taxonomy (NCBI): domain Eukaryota; kingdom Metazoa; phylum Chordata; class Actinopteri; order Anguilliformes; family Muraenidae; genus Gymnothorax; species Gymnothorax reevesii. Next base: position 61,744,845 of record CM056582.1, on the reverse strand, counting down.
GCGCTTGCAGCTCGCGTGAAAAATAGAACAGACGCCAAACTGAAGCGCTGCAGCGTGTGAGCCTGGCCGGCGCGCGACCAGTCAGACAAGTTAACATGGACGCAGATTGGAAACTGCCTCTGCTCCAGGGCGCTGCTCTTTGGTTCTGTGTGCAGTGCGACCCAGCCGTTAGGCTACTTAGTGGTTGCTCGTGAACTGGCAGTAGGGGAACCGCAGAGAATCCCTTAAATTGAATGATTGGTCACAACCTGTTTTCAATCATTCATTTAAATGACCATTACAGAAACCCCGAAAACTCTCAACAGTGATGTAGCCAGTTTTCATTTATAACGCATACCTGCCAACTCCCATGCATTCGGTGTAAGTTTAAGTAGCATATTTACATTCCTATGCTGTAGTCAGCAATTATTCATTCAATGCGTGTGTAAGAGATTCTCGTGTGGAACTGAAGTCCTTGTGCGTGGAGGGGTTGGAAGCAATGGACTTGCTTAAAGACCTCTCAAATGATCTTATTTCATTTAAACGATTATGAAAGGCATGCACTGCTTCCAACCCCTGAGTAAGGAAAAGCGTGAGAAATCCGGACTCGTAATCGGTATGCAGTATAGACTAAATGAAAATTAGCTACATCTGACCACACAGGAGGTTCTTCCCATGGCTGTGGCTTCTCGGCGCGCAACAAGAAGTGGCCTCACAATATGGCGATCTCTCCCATCAACCCCTGTGGCACTTTGATGCAGTTTTTTGCAAAACAGGTTTTTGAGGACTAAGTTTTTTTTTTGTTTTTTTTTTGAACAGAGGAGGAAAAATATCTGTGTACATGTGGACAGGGCCTAAGACTTACAGGCTGCCTAGAATGTACATAGCTACACTTTGTGAAGTTAAATGTTCGGTCATCTTAAAAGTTACCTGATCAAAATTATAGAAAAGACATGAGGATTTTAAGAGTATTTGGATCTGCTCAGGTTTGAAGGCCCATTGTAAGGCAAAATACACTGCCCACCCAAATAAGTCGCACACTATAATATTTGTTGGGCCACCTTTAGGTTCGATCATAGAGCACATTCATTGTGATATTGCTTCAATGATCTTTTACAATGTGACATTTTTTTCCTGATCTGATTTTTATTCATTTTGGCGGAGATCTTGTATTGCTGATCGGCGAGTCAAACCACTCCGTTAAGCATACTCCAGCGAATCCCAAAGACTCAACTAGTTCAGGTCCAGACTCTGGCCCCCTGCCAATTGATCTTGTTTTATTTTCCCAATAAGCCTCACAAACAAGCAGCCATCTTGTGGCCAAGCAGCTGTTAAGTCCCAATCCTCCGACTTGTTGCACTGTACATGTGGAAATTCTCTTACATTCATAATTAAGCATAGCCGGAAGTTATACTGATAATTATTTAAAGACGAGACTTGACCAAGCATTTTAGTGATCCCAAATCATGATCAGTAGCGATTTCACTCCAACCATTTATCCCATGAAGTGCACAGTTCACCACTATCCTTCCAGGTTTAAATAAACTGTTGGACAGTTCTAGACCCAATTCTTGAGACTTCAGCAATCCCCTCAGCAGTTTTCTTTGCTTGATGCTGGCCAAGAATTTGTCCCTCATGAAACACCATGACACCTTTTCAACAACATGGTTTTTTTGAGAAATGAGAAGTTACACACTGAATCAGTCAGGATTAAAACAATTCTTGCCAACTGAAACATATTTATCGTTGGATTAATTATTCAGTCAAAAGCTGGAGTATTTGCTTATTTATATCCAAATGGCGACTTTATTTGGACAGACAATATACACTTTTGGATACTTGCGCTTAAATGAACCGTAGACTTCTTGGGTTGCTCATTTCTACCTTTACAAACCCCTTTATCAAATTAGTAGGGACACTGCAAATTGTAAATAAAAGCAATGAAATTATTCACAAGTCACTCAAAACCTGTATTTAATTTAAAAAACAATACAGAAACACCACATCAAAATAAGAGATTTTGAAACAGAAATTTTGTTTTTTGAAGAATATCTACTCATTTTAAAATTTGATCCCAGCAACAAATTTTGAAAAAGTTGGGACATGGGCAACAAAAGGGTGGAAAAGTTGTATGATGATAAAACACTACATTTTGTGGAACATCTAACGCTTATTAGGTTAATTGTCAACAGGCCAATAGCATGAATGAGTATGAAATTCTTTCAGAAGTAAAGATGCCAAGGGCCAGGCCACTCTCAGAGATTGCAAGGGCAAATTGTGAAACATTGTTCTTAAATTGTTGAACTATGTAAACTGCAAAGAATTTTGGGATTTCATCCTCCATGGTACACAATATCATAAAAAAATTTATGAATAGGGAATAGCTCTGTACAGAGGGAACACGGCCAAAAACCAATATCAAATGGCCATGATCTTCAGGCCCTCAGGCCACACTGCATTAAAGACAGATAGTAACTAATATGCATGTATCCACCCGGTTCCAGGTCACAGCGGTCATCCTTTATGAATACAGTTCACTGAAGAAGGAAGGTGTAGATTCTCATTTATGACCTGCAGTTACACTCCAGATGCCCAGACTCAGCTGTACCATGGAAGGATGCGGTTGGAAGTCAGACGATTTAAGTGAGGCTTTTGCCGGTGCCCTGACGATGTCCCTCCGGATGCATGACAAAGCAGTGCACGCCACAGCCACCCCAAGGCCAGCCCAGAAGCTGAAGTTGGACGCACCAACCATAGCAGCGGGCTGTGACCCTGACCAATAGTCAGCCTTCACCCACCAATGGCAGATGTACAAGGCGGGGATGGCCATTGCGGCTGATGTGCTACCCACTGCACTGTTTTACTGCTGTGATGCCGACCTATGGACTGATCTGATGCGCGACCTACGAGGTGAAGTGTCCAAGATGACAGAGGGAGATCTGCTTGATGCGATCAAGAGACTGGCTGTAAAAGATGAAAGCACCATCGTGCACCGTATCAGACTGGGAAAAATGTAGCAGTCGCCGGGGACAGGAATCAGAACGTTCCTTGCCGGCCTCCGAGGCCAAGCTGCCTTATGCCAGTATGTCGCAGCATGCCAAGTACCGGGTTGCACTCACCCATTCGATTACAGTTACGACATCATAAAGGACAATCTCGTAAGAGGTATTGCTGACCCCGAGTTCCTGTCTGATCTCCTAGGTGATCCCAAGACAGACTGCACCTTGGAAGAAACAGTCGCGTTCATCGCACAGAAGGAGCAAGGCAAGGCGACAAGGTGTGCTGTCGGTGATTCTGCTGGGGCCATCGGCAACAAACCCAGCGCGCCTAATCCTCCCCACCCTCCTGAAAAACGGTGCTGGGCATGTGGCGGCCCTGCTCACGCATCGAGAAATGATCGCAAGGTCAGAGCTAAGCACTGTAAAGCTTGGTCCTTCATGTGTGCAAAATGCAACATCAGAGGGCATTATACTGCATCATGCAGCAGGTGTGTCGCATGTGGGACCTGAGGCCATTGAGACAAGTCTTCGAGAGCATGTCCCCAGGGCAACCACCGCAATAAGCCCGCTACACCGAAGGCGACTGATCAGGACAGTTCCGCCTATGTTTATGATCAATTGTGCACCACATCTGGAGACAGATGCAGAAGCCAAGCCGACAACGTTGACCACCTGCCCAGCGCTGTCAGAGAGCCAGCAAAGCCCACTGGCCGTCCCAAAGCCATTGAACACCACGTTTATGATGGGACATGGGTAGCCCGTCCATCCAAACCCCATCCCATGGTCACTGTAACCATGACGCCCATCCCTGCTGATTATAAGGCCATTGGCAGCCCAATGCAAGACACGTCTAAACGGTCCTCAGCCACAATGCCGATGGTGGTTGACACAGGGTGCCAAAGCTGCATCATACCTTTGCAGTCTGCCCATACCATGGGCATAAACAAGCAGGATCTAATGCCAGTAAAACTCATGATGCGGGGAGCAATTACAGAGGATCTGGGGGTGATGGGAGGAATTGCTGTTGATATTTCCCTCCAGGACAAACATGGTGACACCCAGTCAACACGGCAGCTATGCTATGTGTCAGATAAAATGGAGAAGGCTTTTCTGTGTCGAGAAGCCCTGATCGCTCTTGAGATCATCAGCCCCGACTTCTCAGCCACCATACCCACAACGGTGGCCACCGCTGCTGAAATAGCTGAGGAAATCTCGTGCTCGTGCCTTCTGCATAGTCCAGACCCACCCCCTTTGCCCACCACGCTTCCACCTGGGCTCCCAGCAATCGAGGAAAACGTGGTGCCCCTTCGTGAATGGCTCATCAACTACTATAGCTCAACCACATTCAACGTGTGTGAACACCAGCCAATGCCACTGATGACTGGAGAGCCTCTCCAGCTCCATGTTGATCCTGATGCTAAACCAGTAGCCATTCACAAGCCTGCCCTTGTCCCAATTCACTGGCAGGACAAGGTATATGCTGACCTAGAGAGAGATGTTCACATTGGCGTTCTGGAGCGGGTCAACCCAAACACACCCACAACATGGTGCTCACGAATGGTTGTCACTGCTAAGGCCAACGGGTCACCAAGAAGAACAGTGGATCTACAGCCATTAAACCGGCATTCAGTGCGCCAAACTCACCATGTTCCAAGCCCCTCCCACCTTGCAGATCGTGTGCCTCAGGGAACGAAAAAAAACTGACTGATGTATGGAATGGTTACCATTCCGTCCCAATCCGTGAAGAGGACCGCCACATCACCACGTTTATCACACCCTGGGGGCGGTAAAGGTACAGGGTGGCACCACAGGGGTTTCTAGCCAGCGGTGATGCATACAATCAGCGGTTTGATGCCATCATCGCCAACTTCGCGAACAAGGTGAAGTGTGTAGATGACACATGTATGTGGGCCTCATCCATTGAAGAAGCATTCTTTCAGGCATGTGAGTGGTTTGACCTATGTGCACGCAATGGCATCACGCTCCATCCTGAGAAGTTTCAGTTTGCCCAGAACACTGGATTTTGCTGGCCTAACCATCACGCCAACAAATGTGCGTCAAAGCGCAAAGTGCCTTGATGCCATCAAGAACTTCCCCACACCTGCTGACATCTCTGGCACTCGGGCATGGTTTGGTCATGAATTTGCTCAGCTGAGCTTTCCAAAAGGCCCATTTAGGCCATTTAACTGTGACTGTTGTTTTATTGAATTAGAATAATGGAGAAACCATTTCACTGAATTAGAATAATTTTTATTATAATTAGAATCATCACTTTCTCAGTATTTTGTGGCTGCCCCCTTGGCTTGTATGACTGCCTTAAGTCTCCGCGGCATCGATTTGACCAGCTCGTCACAAGTTTCTGCACTCACAGCTTCCCAGGCAGTGGCGATGTTCTGCTTCAGTTAGTCCAGCGTAGTCGGCTTTCTGTTGTGAATTTTCCGCTTGACGATGGCCCAAAGGTTTTCAATGACATTGAGCTCAGGCAAGTTGGCCGGCCATGTCAAAACTTCAAGCTGTTTTTCGTTGAACCAATCTTTGGTCGGCTTTGCCACATGAGCCGGTGCAAGATCCTGTTGAAATATGAGGAATTCTTCGCCAAACTGTTCCTCAACAGTCGGAATCAGGAACGTTTCCAGAACATCTTGGTATACGGCAGCATTGACAGTCTTCTTGAGGAAGCAGAATTTCCCTACACCCCTAGCGGACATGCATCCCCAGACCATAACGCTCTGGGGAATCTTGACGGATCTTTTCACACATTTGTGGTTGTAGGTTTCGCCACCACAACGCCAGACACGAGGACCTTGGTCACCGAAGGAGATGCAAAAGCGTGATTCGTCACTGAAGACCACTTTCTGCCAGTCTTCAGCAGTCCACTCGCCGCGTTCTTTGGCCCACTTCAGCCGTTTCTCCATTTGTTTCTTATTCAGCATCGGTTTTACTGCTGGAACGCGAGATTTGAAGCCGAGTTCGCGCAGACGACGATAAGTGGTTGATCTCGAGACGTTAGCGCCGGTCTGCTCATTCCACAAGTCGCTGAGCTCGGAAGTGGACTTGAACCGGTTGCTGACTGCGATCTTTCTCAGCTGTTTGTTGTCGCGAGCAGAAGTTTTTCGGACGCCAGAACAATTGGTGCGCTTGCAGTAGTCTTTCTTGAGAGATTTGCAGATGGAAGATTAGCTGATGCCAAGCTGCTCAGCAATTTTAGTTTGGGTCAAGCCTTGTTGGCGAAGGGCTTGAATTTGAGCCACTATTCCGGTTGAGAGGTCACGCTGCTTACCCATGATTGATTTTACAACTTAGAAATTCTGCTCAACCCTGACTTTATACTGCACAGTGAACACTTCACAGAGAACAAAAATTTGAGCACTTATTCTAATTCAATGAAATGACTTATGAATTATTCTAATTCAATGAAACAAAAGTGTCAGTTAAATGGCCTAAATGGGCCTTTTGGTAAGCTCAGCTGAGCAAGTTTTTTTTACAGGCAGCAAGTTCTGTGATTACTCCAACAAGTACGACAGGCGCGGTGAACACCTGATTTGCTTTCTGCACAAAAAATGCCTTAAAAAATAACGATTGCACCATTTCAAATTATTCTAATTCGTTGACCAGCACCTGTAGATCAGAATCTGGTGCAGATGGCCTCGTGAGGAGGCTTCGTGAAACATTTCAGGGATGCCAAATGTGACAAGAGTTGACCTCAGATGGTGGCCCACAATTTACCTCTGGCAAGACACAAGCCTTCTTGCATGCTTGGGGGGTTAGACACAGGCTGACGTCCGTCACCAACCCCCATACCAATTGCCGGGCAGAGCTGGCAGTAAAGACTGCGAAGCGCATCATCAGCGATAACGTTGGACCAACTGGCTCACTCGATGTAGACCAGTTCCAACGTGCAATATTAATGTACAGGAACAGCATAGACCCTGAGACAAAGGCATCCACAGCATTAATCCTGTTCGGGCGGCCAATTCGTGATGCCATACCTATTCCTATGGGCAGGTACACTCCTCATGAGACATGGACTGAAATCTTGGGTCACCGGGAGAGGGCACTGGCACGGCGCCACTCACAAGAACATGAAAAGTGGACTGAGCATACCCGCCAGTTGCCTCCTCTGAAGGTGGGTGACCATGTCTACAAAACCCAAAACCAGTGAAGTTGGCACGTTGTGTAAATCATCAATAAAAACAGAATACAATGATTTGCAAATCCTTTTCAACCTATATTCAATTGAATGCACTGCAAAGACAAGTCACTTAATGTTCAAACAGGTAAACTTTGTAATTTTTTGCAAATATTAGCTCATTTGGAATTTGATGCCTGCAAAATGTTTCAAGAAAGCTGGCACAAGTGGCAAAAAAGACAGAGAGTTGAGGAATGCTCATCAAACACTTATTTGGAACATCCCACAGGTGAACGGGCTGATTGGGAGCAGGTGGGTGTCATGATTGGGAATAAAAGCAGCATCCCTGAAATGCTCAGTCATTCACAAACAAGGATGCGGCGAGGGTCACCACTTAGTGAACAAATGCGCGAGCGGATTGTCATACAGTTTAAAAACAACATTCCTCAACAAGCTATTGCAGGAAATTTAGGGATTATCATCATCTACGGTCCATAATATCGTCAAAAGGTTCAGAGAATCTGGAGAAATCACTGCACGTAAGCGACAAGGCCGAAAACCAACATTGAATGCCCGTGACCTTCGATCCCTCAGGCAGTACTGCATCAAAAACCGACATCAGTGTGTAAAGGACATCACCACATGTGCTCAGGAACACTTCAGAAAACCACTGTCAGTAACTACAGTTTGTCGCTACATCTGCAAGTGCAAGCTAAAACTCTACAATGCAAAGAGAAAGCCATTTATCAACAGCACCCAGAAACGCCGCCGGCTTCGCTGGGCCCAAGCTCATCTAAGATGGACTGATGCAAAGTGGAAAAGTGTTCTGTGGTCTGACGAGTCCACTTTTCAAATTGTTTTTGGAAACTGTGGACGTTGTGTCCTCCGGACCAAAGAGGAAAAGAACCATCCGGGCTGTTATAGGCGCAAAGTTCAAAAGCCAGCATCTGTGATGGTATGGGGGTGTATTAGTGCCCAAGGCATGGGCAGCTTACACATATGTGAAGGCATCATTAATGCTGAAAGGTACATACAGGTTTTGGAGCAAGATATGTTGCCATCCAAGCAACGTCTTTTTCATGGACGCCCCTGCTTATTACAGCAAGACAATGCCAAGCCACATTCTGCATGTGTTACAACAGCATGGCTCCGTAGTAAAAGAGTGCGGGTACTAGACTGGCCTGCCTGTAGTCCAGACCTGTCTCCCACTGAAAATGTGTGGTGCATTATGAAGCACAGAATACGACAACAGAGACCCCGGACTGTTGAACAACTTACGGTGTACATGCAAGAATGGGAAAGAGTTCCACCTGAAAAGCTTCAAAAATTAGTCTCCTCAGTTCCCAAACATATACTGAGTGTCGTTAAAAGGAAAGGCGATGTAACACAGTGGTAAAAAGGCCCCTGTGCCAGCTTTTTTGCAATGTGTTGCTGCCTTTAAATTCTAAGTTAATGATTATTTGCCCCATATTATAGATGTATCACCCCCTGGGTGAATCTTACAGAATCTGGCTCGTAAACAAACAAGATCCAGAACCACTGCTGCCTACCCGGATGTCCTCAAAAAATCGTGATGATCAGTGATGCCGTTTTTTAGTTATTGCACGGATTCTAAATGTGGACGGACAGACAGACGGACGCCATGCATGATGACAATACCCCGCAGTCTCTTTCAGGGCTGAGGGGTAAAAACTGTACTGTGGTCTGACCAATCAAATCCTCTTTTTGAAAATTATGGACACCTCATATTCTGGGCATAAGAGGACGAGAACCATCCAGCTTGATATAAATTCACAGTTTAAAAGCCAGCATCCATTGTGCAACAGGGGTGCACTGCTGCTCAGGGCATGGGTAACTTGCACATCTGTAAAGACACCTTCAGTACTGAACAATATACAGGTTTTAGGGCAATATTTATAGCCGTCCAGACATCTTTTATTCAGGAACAGCATTGAATATTTCAGCAAGATGCCAAATTCTACATGTATTAAAACATCACGGCTCAGTGGTGTGTAAATTATAAAAAAAAATGTTTTTAAAGTGTTGGTGCCAAAATGGCCTGCCTGCAGTCCACACCTGTATACCATCGAAAATATGATGCATTATGGAACAAAATATTTGACAAAGTAGGCCACAAATAGTTGAGACGCAGAAATCGCACAAAGCAAAAATGGGAAAACATGTCACCTTCAAAATTACAGCACTTTGTCTCCTCAGTTCCAAAACGATTACCTAGTTGTTAAAAGAGGGTGATGCAAGACAGTGAAAAACATGCCCCAGTGCCAAATTTTTTGGCATGTGTTGCCAGTTTCAATTCATGATGACATTTTTTAGACCACAATAAAATTTCTCAGTGGCGACATCTGCCCGTCTTAGCACCATTTTCAACAAAATATAAAGTTTAAAGGATCTGCAATCATTGCTTTTGGTTTATCACTTCTTGTCACTTGTGTCGTGTGTCAAGCATCTATGCTAGAAAAAAAATCAATAGCTGGTAAGGGGGGGGTGGTCGTGAAAATACATGAGCACTGTGCATTTCTGAATGACTACAGAATCAAAACCATGATCAAGGTCGTATTTATGCCCATGTTCGGTGAATTCATTCCATATGAACACGAACGCATTTATTAAAACCTGAAACCTCACGAAATAGACAGGTTTGGCGAGTAACTGCATGATAATCCAAACGCACAGTCGCCACATCATGTAGCCAGATGTTCAAGGAGAATCGTTATCCAACAAAATAATGTCAAATTTACGCGATTGCTCCAACTGGCTCCAAATGAAATCGATCCCACAGTATAGCAGCAGCCTAACCATAATCACAGCCAGCGGGAACACCACCACCTTCAGAGCAAGCAAACCTCTGACGCTAGGCTCAAGTTCAATATTAGAAACACTAGAAAAATTGGTAAATCAACCAGCAAAGATCTTAAAAACTTAAACTGTTCAACAAAACGCGTTCTACTGCACGGGCTACTGTCAATGTTGGCTTATGGTTCAAAATAACGTGGGCAAGGTATTTTGTTCTGGTCTTCCAGATGTCAAACGGCAGATTATGTAATCCACCCAGTTACTGAAAATCCCCCCCATCCGCTCCAATCGGATGAGGTATCAACTGTTGACAGTCGACGAATAGTTAAAATGTCCCCAGTACGAACCCTCTTTCATCACTTACTAGGATTAGAATTAGTTACATTCCAGCCAGGAAAAATGAAAAAAAAAAATCCTTGCCACTCGTTCCAAGCGAGTATACGAGCGTTGTAATGAGCTCCGACGTTAGCCTCGGGCATGAAGTCTGTCAAATTTAAGATGCTCACACCTGATCCGAAACGATTTTTCGCACAACAGAAACGCGTGTATTCGCGTCCTAGCATTGACTTTGAATGTAATCTGGTGCGCGAAAAATTCGTTTCGCGTCCATTGTGAAAGCGACTTGAATAATGCTCTAGTTTACGCAACATACCAAATTAACTAGCTAACCCATCCACAAGTAACGTCAAGCGATCTATATGGCCAACTCGGGTAACAAGTAATAACACCAGCTTGGAAGTTCCAAGCAAAACGTGGGCGTTATAACATGCAAATTATCGCAAAAAATACAAAGCAAGTATCAGGCCGTAAAATTTAAACTGACCTCGGACAAAGCAAGAGTCTGAAATAGCTAGGCGACGTTAGTTAGCCAACATTTTTAGCTAGAGCAGTCAGACTTCAAAAATTGACCGACTGGCGCATAGCAATCTCAATTTCCAGCAAATACATGCTAGCTCTCCATCCTGTGACTAACAAAGTTAAGTGGGTAGGGCTAATCTTCTGAAAACATTCTGCTGAAAAACCATCTATACTTTCCTTCATAATTTATTATTGATAAATATGCATCAAGAAGAACTGGTGAAAATTTCATCACAATATATGAACAAATTAAAGAAATTATGAAGTACAGATGGTTGTAGTTTTTCAGCAGAATGTTATAAAACAAGCCCTACCCATGTTAAGTTACCATTATACAGCCAGTTAACCAGCGTTAATTAGCTACTGTCAGCTCGGCGAACCCTAGACTAGGCTGGCACAATATGGGACAAAATAAAAAACTAGCTAACATCAGTTAACTAATTAGCTAAAGTTAAATACGCAGGCTAGCATTTGAGTGTAATTAAGACAGTTATCTAACCATGATGTACTGACTACCATTGATCAGTTAGCAATCACTTAAAACAGATTCAGCCATCAGTAAGTTAGATCTCAGCAAGTTAATACTACAACTAACATTAGTCACGTTTTCGAGAGGTGTAATGAACCCAACTCGTCAGGAAACCAGATGACGATAACGTTTGCTAGCGATGTAACGCAATCTTGCTTGCAATGCATCATACTGATGTTAATTTTTTTTCCCGAGCTATCTACCTAGTATTGACTTACTGCATCGTAGGGTAACGATGGCTTAAACATTTTTTTTATAGCTAGCTAACTACCACAGCTAACGTTATAGGCCCAATGTTAATCTCCGTGGATGGTTTCACCGTTTCGGCTATGAAAAAAAAAAAAGACTTCGAGATCATAGCTAGTTAACATTCGGTAAATATAGTAACTTAACCACAACGAGGCTAAAGTAGTCGACGTTGGCGAAACAGTTAAGCCGCTTTCACACTGGACGCGAAACAAGTTTTTCGCACGACAAATTACATTAAAAGTCAATGCAATTGCAATGTCGTGCGAAAAATTCGCTTCACGTCCGGTGTGAGCGCAGCCTTAACGTTACTCTGAGCAGCAGGCGTGCAGCGGTAAAACAGAAATTTAAAAGGTCAGCTATTTGCGCAATACAAAGGCAGCTAATGTTAAGATAACGTTACGGCGATGCAAGACTACCAACAGCAGCAGTTTAACATTATGATGGGCAGTGTTGAAACCGAGTAGACAACCGCGCGGCAGGTTAGCACCCAGCTTAACTAGCTAGCCAGCTAAATGGAAAGCCATAAAAACTTACTAGCTGGCAAGCTAATGCTATGCAGCTAACAAAGAAAAGGAGGAACCTACCACGTGATTAGGCAGAGTCCCGGGGAATTTCAGCAACAATTCCCCGCAGTTTGCAGGAAAATAGAAATATAAAATATGGTGAAAATGACGGCGTGAAGCCGATAATCCCCTTCCCTTCTGAACAACCCCGTTTTTTATGGGCCCCGCTGATTACAATTCCGTGTCGCTATTATCTCGTAATCACGAAATGGTCGAAACGACCCGTAGTAAACGGGCTTCACTAGCTTAGTAGCTAGCTAGCTATTTAATTAAGCTGTTGTAAAATGTTCCTTTCGGGTCCGAATCGTCTTGAATATCAATCGTTTCCGTTTGGTTTCAATCACGAATATATTGATCAAATCTGACAGCATCTACCACGTTTCACCTGAACGTGTTTGTTGTTCAGGGAGACCAAAGCTAGGAAAATGGCGGCTCGCTCCTCTCCCTCGGCTGTCGAGTCTGACAAACATAGGTCGGATCGAGTCGCGGCGGGAGACATTCCTCCAATTCGCCGCTAGAGATAAGCGTTGGTTCCAATGCCACTAGAGGGTGCTTTCTATCTATGGAGCCAGAACCAGACTATTTCGGCATCAAAAATAAAATTTGGCATTGAACCCGAACCCAAACCCAAAACTGAGCAAGTCTTCAGAAGATGGCATATCCCTCCGGACCCCGCAATGTAATCTCAGAAATATCAAAACGTACCAGTCTAGGACCTGATTAATACGCACAGCAAGTTTCGTAAAAAATATTGAACGATATTCGAGTTCTGCTGCGGAAACGAAATAATTACAGACGGGCGGACGGACATACTGATGACTGTATCATATGCCGAAGGGATGAAAAGGGAACATCGGCAATGCAACTCTTGTCTGGAAAGAAGTTGTATGAAACCAATATTGGCTTCGAAAAAAGTTTCACTGAAAAAATACGAGCATCAAAATTATTAATGATATTTTGATATCTTTCAGTATTGCAATGGTTTGATGAAATTTACGATCACGAGTTTCAGTAATTTATTTCTGATTTTTTTTTAACACCAACAGGTTTTCGTGTTCAACTTTCTGGCATCATTTCAGTGGGGGAGGGAGGGTTTGAGGGGAGGGGGCAGTTACATTTCGAGTGGATCTAGATTCCCTTATTTGTATTTCCTCAGTCCTCGATCCGTGTTTAAACCAGAAGCTGTGCCGGATCCGCCATCTTATTGATCGACTCAAAACACTTGTTTTCTAATCACTTGGAAATAATAATGATATAATATAATGACGACATTTGACATTTCATTTTCAGAGACTTATCCTGCAATACATGGGGACAATATTCAAATGCAGCGAGGGGAAACAGCGCCGCCCAGTCCATTGCATTTTCAAATACATTTCACCACGCTCAAAGCTTCAAACAGGTGGCCAAATGCTGCTTATTACCCATGAAAGCCATAGAACTATATATTACAATAAAAGGAGAATTCAGTTTGCCACTGCCTCTGTTGTTAGGGCAGCTCCAGATTTGAAGCTCTGAAACAAAACCAAAGGGAAGCACAAGGAGGTGTATGAAATTTGCCAGGAGTATGGAATTATATTTGTGCCACAATCCTGGGCGAGCAATTGGAAATTTTGAGCACAGAAAAATATATTTCGCAAGCACACAAATCTTGTTTAGAGAAAAAAGAAATTTTGTGAGCAAACAAAACCTTCCAACTGAGCGAACAAAACTATTCTGTGCTCAACGAATATTTTAGCATGTTTGCTATGATCAATATAAACGTGCAATATTAACCCCCTTCCCTCAGTTTCACTCTATATCCTCTCGCAAACTCATGTTCTGCACGCTGGCAGACCGCAGCGTGCTCGCTCAAAGCATGTCTCTCCCTCTCTCAGTCTGACCTCTCTGTGTGCGCTCAACTTCACCTGCGCGTTCGCTCGACCTGTGTAGAGTGTTACAAATGTGCCACGATTCTGATTGGCTGCTTCGGTCTCCAATTAGATGCATTGTGCCCAGCTACCAAAGAAAAGGGGGAAAGGTAATGACAAAATTCGTCAGTGACTGGATAATAGTGCTGCCCTTGTTTGGGACGGGTTAAGATTAATGTTAAATCTCATTGTATCTTGAGACGTCAACTGTTGTGTGACTCTTGACTCATATCCCTCTTTAGCAACACTGGCTGCTGCTAACTATAGCATTGCACAATGTCTTCTGAACATCAAAACCAAAATGTCACACCGCAGCCACGAGCACCATGTTTTATGGACCTTTATGAAATTTTGTTGGTTAGTCTGTACACCTTCGGCTTGCAAACCAAGTTAGCTATCTAGTTAGGTTGCTAGCGTCAGGTCAGCCAACTAATGTTGGGGAGAAAAGCAGAAGCTTACAGACATTAAACGTTACTTCCATGATAGCTGGCGAACTTGACAATCTGAAAAAAAAAGAAGTTTTGGCACCTTTATCCAGCTGATTTATTTCAACACCCCTGAAGAAGGAACTTTGCCGATATGTCTGTCGCCATAAACTGAAATACACTTATAACCTGCATATCAAGTCTGATCATCTAATGTTACACATCCACAAGTGAAGTACACGATCATCCGTGATTAATTTTGTAAAAGCAAAGACACATGTTTTATGCAGTGATTGACATCTCATTCTAATGCTTAAACACTATTAGCAATCAGTTTTACTTGAAATAGCAGAGCAAGTGCAGATGTGATAAACGATATTAATTAGGGGTAATATTGCATTTTGGTGTAGCTAACAAAACCAGGGTGCTGCTGCCGTTCCCGGTGTTGGTGTTGCTGTGCTAGGCTTAATACTGCAGCATGGATGTATAAACAGAACGAAAGATAATGTGGTGTCAAATTACAGCAGTTGTGATTGTTTAGTGATATTTGGGGTACTGCTTTAGACAAATAACCAGAAAGCATAATCTAAACCTACGTGGAATACATTTGGAAAAACCTGGAAGTTTATTCACAAATGAACCAACCGGAAAAATAACCTCTAACGCGGCGATTGCTTCGAACTACGGGAACGCTGGTGCCAGCGTCGGCTCAGCTCACCAGTATCATCTGGCACTAATGTTCGTGAAATATACGGAAACATATCACGGTAACAACACACGATGCGTGGCTAAAGAGGCCAATCAGTCCGGAGCCAGGGAGCCGGCGCCCAGCGGTGCAATGCCGGTGTTCTGACAAATTTTGCTACCTATCAAAATATGCTACCTCTGCGGTTCTGCGCTTGCGCAAACCTTAAATCTTGGGCTGTTTCCTCGCTCAATCGCTCATATCTTTTCTATCTTCAAAAATCATAAAAATACATTCATTTTCAGTGTGCATTTCGACCTGTAAGTGCACAGATATTAGCATGTACACGCTGGGCTTTCCTGAAAAAGCAGAAATTAGATGAGAATGGCGTATATGAGCATATGTCTTCAGACCAACTTATCCAACTAGTTAAAAAATCTGCTAATGGTAAAATAAGGTAACAAATAACAAAGTTACCTCTGTAAACTCATGTATACTGCAATATCAAGGCGATAACAAGGACTTCACAATCGCTTTGCATTAAGGTAGCATTTTTTGACAACGGAGCAAAATTTGACAGAACACCGGCCTTCATAGCTGCCAGCGGGGACACGTGCATCAAAGCCCGGCGTTGCGCCACCGAACGCCCGCTTTCACAAACATTAGCGCCAGGTGATACTGGTGAGCTGAGCTGACGCTGGCACCAGCGGTCCCGTAGTTCGAAGCACTCGCCAGGGTAGGGGGTCATTATTTTGGTTGGTTCATTTATGAATGAACTTCAAGGCAAACTTTTATGGCGACAGACATATCGGCAAAGTGCCTTCTTCAGGCGTTATATGTTGAAATAAATCAGCCGGAGAAAGCTGCCAAAACTATTTTTTAAGACTGTCAAGTTTGCCAGCTATCATGGAAATAACGTTAACGTCAGTAATCTTCTGCTTTTCTCCCCAACATTAGTTAGCTGAGCTGACGCTAGCAACCTAACTAGATAGCTAACTTGGTTCGCAAGCCGAAGGTGTACAGACTAACAAAATTTCATAAAGGTCCATAAAACATGGTGCTCGTGGCTGCGGTGTGGCATTTTGGTTTTGATGTTCAGAAGACATTGTGCAATGCTATAGTTAGCAGCAGCCAGTGTTGCTTAAGAGGGATATGAGTCAAGAGTCATTCAACAGTCGACGTCTCAAGATGCATAGACATTTAACATTAACCCGTCCCAAAGCAAACATGCAAAAATATTGGTTGAGCACAGAATAGTTTTGTTCGCTCACAAAATTACTTTTTTCTCAAAACAAGATTTGTGTGCTTGCGAAACATATTTTTCAGTGCTCAAAATTTCAAATTGCTCGCTCAGGATTGTGGCACAAATACAATTCCAGACAGGAGAAGCATGCATTCCTGCTCGCTCTCGTGCACTGATGGACAAGACTTCTGAAATGTGGCAGGACATTTTCTTTTCACTCATTTGTCACTGTCGTGATATAAGCTTACTGTTATTCAACTCTCATCTTTCAGACCGTGTTTGATGAGCCTGGCCGTGAAAAGGCAGCAAGTAAAATTGTATCAAGAACATATTCCTGACTGCATGTATGCAGACTGGATCAATGACGAGACATGCAGATTTTTGTGTCCGGGCGCACTACTTTGGTTTAAAATAATCTTAAATGATTCTAATCATCATTTTATTCCATAAAATCTTTTTCATTTGAACATATTTCCAGTCTATCATATTTATGTTTTGCCATCTCAAACCCTGAAAATGTCAGGTGGCGCAATCGTCCGAGTTAACACGACGTGAAATGCATTAAATGTCATTTAAAATATTAATTAATATTATATTTATATGGGGGCATAATTTTTTTATTGAAACTCTTTCAAATAAACACAGTTTAATAGTTTAATTGTTCTTAAATTGTTTGGAAAACCAAAATACCCGCCCCCTAAAATAAAGAATCCGTAAGTTATTTTCAATACCCAGCTCAACTACAAAATAGTAATGTATTAGGCAGAGTAGACTTTCTCAGGTATACTTACTAAAAAAATCACTAAGAAGGAAAAAAAAAAAAAAAAAAAGAGGGAAGTGTGTTTTCTTTCAAGAAACTTTTGATTGCACCACCTGACATTTTTTGTCTGGTGAAATTGCAAATACAGTCTAAAACTGTACTAAAACCCTGTAAATGTTGTGCAACCCATAACACTTGTTTAAACTCACTCTTCCACCTTCAAATGTATGCTGTACATTTTTAAAGATTTATTTGTCATTGACCCACACGCATCTGGTCACAACAAAGTACAATGTTCATGTATTTAAAGGATTAGTGCTGCCACCTAGATGCTATATTTAGAATTTTGGTTTTGTCAATTACAAGCAAATGAGATAAGTTCCCAGCTGTTTTGCTGTTCATTTGTAATAAATTGGTCTTTGACTTTCATGCGCAATTATCAGCATTTGGCTACCACTTTGAAGGTCTGAGAAAAAGGGTTCGAAAATGAACCCTTTTTTGATCCGAGACCCTTTTTTCATAGCCTGACTCCGCCAGCCTACGTATTTCCACTCAATTTCATTTCGCTTCATCACTCAATCTGATCACAATGAGCTCTGCCTCATTTACCTCAGCAGAAAAAACCCCGGACGAACCAACGAACAGAAAGCGTGGCCGAGAGCCATGACGTAGCCGCTGCGCCAAGTTTGAAATTGTAGTCTCCGAAATCAACAATGGCCACGGACATAGATATACGGCAGGTCACTCGCACGGTCGTGGAGAAAACCACTGGAATCAGTGACTTAAAGCCACAAGATGAAGAATGTTTCGTTAGTTTTTTGAATGGAAATGTTGGAGCGCTACTCCCAACAGGTTTTGGGAAAAGTTGTCATATCTACTTAATATTCATCAGGAAACATATGAAATAGGCACCCTGTTAATTTCTGTCAGAGACAGCCAAACCAACTCAGCAAGCTTGTAGCTTCTAGTGTTACATTGCCCGCGAATTTCACACTATTTAAGTT
The DNA here is from genome assembly GCA_029721435.1 of Gymnothorax reevesii. Lineage (NCBI taxonomy): Eukaryota > Metazoa > Chordata > Actinopteri > Anguilliformes > Muraenidae > Gymnothorax > Gymnothorax reevesii. The sequence continues at coordinate 61,726,698 of CM056582.1, read as the reverse complement.
CGCATGAAACTTTTTAAAAGCCATGTTTTTGTTCATGTCACAAGACCTATTCACTGTCTCAGTGTTATGCTGTCATTATCCATGAATGAAATGGTTGTCCGATACCCCTTTTCCACCAAGCTGGTGCTGGTGCGGAGCCAGAGCCTGACTTAGCACCAGTTCTTTCGTTTTTCACAGCCTAAGCACCAGCTCCTGGCTCTTAAAACTGGTGCTAGGGCAAGCACCAACTCCTTGCTGGTCCAGAGCAAGCACCAATTACGTGGGGCAGATTTTACCAACATGACCAGTGTGGTCACGGAAGTATTTTGAGCGTTCTGCTCGCAGGAAACGTGGGGATGTATAAGCATATGTCTTATATCTGCATGATGCGTTTATATTTCATTTTACTTTCTGCGCCGCTTACGTCTATAATAAGCATTACGAATATGAGTTAGCTGGCCAGATAGGGCATTCGCGAATTACTGTTATTGCCATTAGCGTGCTTGAATGTCATTTCAAAATGAAACTAGATTAGATCGTTCAAAGTTACGAAGCTGGAATGAGATACGACAATTGCTCGTTTATTTATTACCTGCCTGCTTCCTTGGTAAAAGTAAAGATGGATAGCGTGTTCCTATTATTTCACCCTACTAGTAAATTACCTGTGGCGAGAATAATTTCGACTGTGCGAGCATCGAGATGGAAATACAGCAGTTACATTTGTAAAGGGCTATGCCACACCCTTATCCCCAAGAGGAAGGGGAGTTTTGTCTGGCATAGGGGTGGTGGAAAGTAGAATGGTTGGCTTGGAGCTTACTGGTTAGTTGAGGATTTCTCTGTAGACTACATTGTCTGTGTATGTGCCTTGTTTGTCAGGAAACTGTCCGTTGACTTTTGACCCCAGTGACCTTGATTTCTCGTGACGACCTACGGTCTGACCTTTGACCCTCGTGACCTTGACCTTTGACGGAACGGACCACTCGCGGTCATTTCTTGTGACGACCTACGTCCACATACCAACTTCCATGAAAATCTGTCCAGGGAGATGGGAGATGCGAAAAATTGATCTTTGACCCCAGTGACCTTGACCTTTCAAAAAACTAACCCCTCAAGGACAATTCCAGGGACAACCTACATAGACCCACCAAGTTTGGTGAAGATCCGTCAGAGGACCTCGGAGGAGTAGGGGAACAACAGACAGACAGACAAACAGACAGACAAACGGTCCTCAAATTATAGTATGATTTCTGCACAAGGTTTCGGTATTTTTAACATGCACGGACAACAATGCAAGATACGGTATGCGCCTTATATTGCTGCTTTTTAAATATCTGATCCTAATCCAGTACAAGATCGGCTATATTCCTTTTCCCCTCTAAAAACGATAAAACCTCAATGACAATAATAGTATTACTGAGCATGGAAACACAAGCATTATTTCTGTTCTACATTTTTATTTGTGGTTTCCCGCAGTCCGTACTGTTTTCTGTATTGCCAGATGTCACGTGAGCGCTGCTGAGAGAGATGCAGATCTCCAACAATGTTCATTTTCTCTTGACCTGCTGGTCTTAAATTATAGTGACATAATCGCGTGGCTCTGATTTGGCTCCTCTGCGATGGAAAACCAAACAGGTTCTAAGGAGGTGGGTGGGTTGAACCAACTAAGCACTGGCACTAGCACCAGCATGGCACTAGCACCAGATTCTTTTTGGTGGAAAAGGGGTATGAGACAGCCAAAAGCTTAGAGCCAAACTGTGTTTCTACAAAGTTAGAGAGCAAGCTTGGTATGATGTTAGCCCAAGTATGGTTAACAGTTCAGTTTTCGTGTCAACGCAGATTTCGTCCTAATGTAAATAATGCGTTATTCTCGCCAATTCTGCCATTTGTTTCGGGTCTCCTATGTTTTTTTTGTTTTTTTTAAATAGCATCTGTATCGCCAGGAAAAACGATAGCTCAGTTTATTTCTTGTAAGGAGAACAGAAAGAGCACCTTAGGTTCTTTTAAATGAATGAGTGAAGGCTAAAATGAGGTAGATGGGCATATTTATGAGTACAGCATTAACTTTAATGAACTGATCAGTTTGTTTTCGCTGCATTCCTGGTATGAAGGACTGTATTTACAGCAGAAGTACAAGGCGGCTGAGTCGGTGCATAACATACGTCATCGCCAAACGTTAGTGATTAGATTATGGCTCCACCAATGATTTTAAACTTCGGACAAGCGCCCACCCAACAGGAAGTAAACACTTGTCAATCACGACTGGCCAGACTCTGTGTACGAGGCAAAGTGAAGTAGCTGAGTCTGGTATTACCAGGCTATTTTTTCACCCTTTTTCCTCCAAACCTCAAGGTTGGCCAACAAAAGTAACAGTAGATTTGAATTAAGGTCCTTCCAACTAAAAGATTCTTTCGAAAAGGCAACTGGGATGCCTTTGATGTTTAGAGAAAATCCATGACAAACTTTTAAAAAAAAATGGTTTTGAGCATTGTGAGCGCCCCCTACTGACAAACTTTAAGGGTGCCCCAGGCGGATAACTAGATTCTGCTAATCTGCCCCCCCACAGACCCACTTTCAATGGACTTTGAGCTGAGACACCACTGAAGTTCAGTAAGTTCAAATTTCTCAAAAATAAGTCCAGACTATACACAGCAATAGTGTATAGCCGACAAATCTGCAACAACTGTGCGATGCTGAGGTCAACTTGTTGAATCCATGCCAAAAAAAATCAAGCTGTTCAGGGGGCAAAAGGGGGGTCCAAAACAATATTAGAAATGTGCACCTAATAAAGTGACCACTGTGTCTACCTCTTTGCCCTCAAAGCAATTCTGAGAGTTCAACTCCCCAGAGTCAGAATCTCTGTATAAGCTGAGGCTGACAAATGCCTTACAACATGAGAAATCATATTAGTTACCATTTTCTAATTTCTGACCCCAAGGTCTCCAAACCCAGGCAGATGTAGCAGTGCAATATCTAACCACAGAATGCCATTTGAGCAAGCAGAAAAACAAAGCACCTACCAAAGATAAAAAGAATCCATCTTCCAGTCTTCCAAAATCCAAAACCAGTACTGATGTTCCAATCACATTATGACTTCATCCAGGTGCAGACTGTGCTGTATTCCAAAAACGACCTGAGAAAATTAAGAAATACAATCAGTCACTCTCAGAGAGCCTTTAGTCCCACGCAATACACCCTGCCCCATTCTACAATAGTGATATGGAAGGATTTTCACTCAGATCGCAAAATCCTCTCAAAATACATTTTACCGTAATGAAATACTTGAAAAACACACTCGAAACTGCTAACTAAAGACTGCGAAGCAACGTACCACACCAGGAGTAAAATATCAATCATCTTGGGTGTGCACAACAGTATTTGCCTCACACAATGCGATACATCTCATTTGCATAGAATTGATTAGGGATGCATTTCCCGAAATCACAGATGGTAACTTACATATACTGAGTACAAATGAAAACGCACCACTTGAAAAAAGTCAATATTTAAGTTCAAATGAACTTCAATATAATTTTTATACAACAACAACACTACAGTGACGTCATCCGACATGCCAGGTGCAAGAAATGAGAGAATTTCAAGTTAACTGTAACGCTAGGCAATTTTTTGCAAAAACGCAACATCTTGCACGCACACCACGGGAAAAATGAATTTCACTCTGAATTTGTGCACACATTGCCTTTAAAAGCATGTGAATCCGAATAAAATTTCACTTCTTCACTGACACTTGTGAAACGTCGACACTATGCCGCGACTTACTGCCCCTGAACGGGAACGTACCATAGGCATGCTTCAAATTGGCGCCAGCACCAGGGAAATTGCCAGACGACTACATATGTTGCCATCCAAGCAACGTCTTTTTCATGGACACCCCTGCTTATTTTAGCAAGACAATGCCAAGCCACATTCTGCACATGTTACAACAGCATGGCTCCGTAGTAAAAGAGTGCGGGTACTAGACTGGCCTGCCTCTAGTCCAGACCTGTCTCCCATTGAAAATGTGTGGCGCATTATGAAGCGTAAAATACGACAACGGAGACCCTGGACTGTTGAACAACTTAAGCTGTACATCAAGCAAGAATGGGAAAGAGTTCTACCTGAGAAGCTTCAAAAATTGGTCTCCTCAGTTCCCAAACGTTTACTGAGTGTCGTTAAAAGGAAAGGCGATGTAACACAGTGGTAAAAAGGCCCCTGTGCCAACCTTTTTGCAATGTGTTGCTGCCTTTTAATTCTAAGTGCATGATTATTTGCAAAAAAAAAAAAAAAGTTTCTCAGTATGAACATTAAACATCTTGTCTTCGCAGGGTATTCAATTGAATATAAGTTGAAAAGGATTTGCAAATCATTGTATTCTGTTTTTATCTACGATTTACATAACGTGCCAACTTCACTGGTTTTGGGTTTTGTATATATTAATCACTTTTTCAGCCCTTTTTTTGCCTGTGTCCCAACTCTTGTGAGACCTGGAGCAGCCAGATAATTTGAAATAAGCTCGTTTTGTGGATAAAAATGTAAAATGTCTCAGTTTCACCATTTGAAATGTTATCCATGTTCTTTTGCAAATAACATGTTGGCTCATGATCTGAAAGTCATTGCATTTGGATTTTATTCACAATTTACACTTCGTCCCAACTATTTTTGAACTGGGGTTGTAACTTAAAACTGGTCAAATAATACAACATTTGTATCTTTTGGTGTGTATATATATATATACACACATTCTTTTTTAACTTCCTCTTGATTTGTTCAACCATTACAATGATAAACTAGATAAAGCAGTCTCCATATTAAACCTGTCGCTAGAGTTAAATGAGAATATACAACGTAGTTAACATAAAATAGTTAAATAATCAGAAATAATTCAAAGTCAAATAAAAATTATTTAAATTTAACTCAACTCTCTCACAAATAATTACGGTGACACAGTCATTCCTCATTGTGCACTTGTTTACATTTTTATGGTTTAAAACACATACAAATTTGTGAAAAATGTATAGTTTATTTATTCATGGGTCAGATAATGGTTTAAAAGAAAATGACAAAAAACGTTTTGTTTTTTTTTTATTGTTTTGTTTTCTCCGTCTTTTCACATGAAAACTTCAAGTGACCCCATGATATTCTGCCTGTTATTCTTCACATAGCTTAAATAGTAATACTGAGCCCTTTTTATCCAGATTTGGTAATCCTGAAAAGTCTGTATCTGGATCAGATTAATCCAACCCAATGTTGCTTTGAAAAACGGGGATAAAAATAAGGCGCAATACGTGATCCTGGATAGCAAAAAATGGGATTCCCAAATCCGGATCACTTTATCCAGATTTAATCTTTTGAACTGCTGCCCCCAGAGAATCATTTCTGTGATTTATTACCGGTTACCAGTCAAACGCCCCACCGCGATGAGCGCTGAAAATCTGTGTGAAAAATCTCTGTGAAATACCCCTCCCTCAGTGCTCTCTCGCAGTGTAAAGCTGCTTTCACACCGGACGCGAAACGAATTTTTCGCACGGCAAATTAAATTCAAAGTCAATGCACGCGTATTCGCGTCTATGCATTGACTTTGAATGTAATCTGTCGTGCGAAAAATTCGTTTCGCGTCGTGTATGGAAGCGGTTTAAGACTGTGAGATGACGCCGGAAGGTCTACCACGAATGACAATCGATGACAATCAATCATCAGACATGAAACCGTCTTCACGGCAGGTTAGTGCCGCTGCAATCCGATAACGCTCACCAAAGAACATAACGGCAACGTTACCCAACGTTAGTCAGTAAACAGGAGGAAAATATAGCCCCTATTCCATGCATCAAAACAAAGTTGGCTGCCAACTTAAACTCAGTTTACTAGACTTATTGCAAACTTTGCATTCAAAATATGACCTTGCACTACCCACAATGAACATGACTGCATCAGCCAACTGTTAAACTTAAAGTAATGTAAAACGAACTTTTCGTATGGTTATTTAGCATCAACTACAACGTTAGCTAAATTGCCGTTCTTGAATGGGTAGCTGACAGCTAGCGAGCTAACGTTGCGCTACAGTATTCCACATAGATTAGCTCGCTAGACACATTTAGCAAGCCAGCTACAGTTAATCAAGATTTAAAATATTAATTTCCCTGACAATGTAACTGTCATAAATGTTTTATTTTTTTAGGCAGGATTCATCCTCTGGGTCAAGACCAAGCTGGGTAGTTATATTTTGTACCATTTGTAACGTTAGCCTTCAACGGACAAAACCTAGCCCGCTAACGTTAGTGAGTGAAGTTAAATCTTGGCCTCATGACTAGTTAATAATATTACCACAACAAAGTGCAACGTGCGATGCTAAACAAACATATTTAAACTTCTTCAATTCTGCCGTCGCTATGATTGGGGAAAATACATATTTAAGCAGTTGAGATAAAATGATTTTATTGTAAGTGTCGGAATTTGAAATCCTGATTCACTTACCTGGACAGATCAACCAGCCTTGAGTTATAACGGCCCGCCTTCAGCGCTCTCTGATTCGACAATTCGGTATCATTGCTCCATTGGATTAGTTGGGTCACTTCAATATAGTCGCTTGAACGCTTCTCAAGAACCGGGTCGAAATTAGAAAAGTGTACTGAAGTTTGCTTCTCTGATGTTTTCACATTCTCAGGCCTTAGGTTGGACAATAGAACTATGCGGTCAGATTTCATAAGCGGAATTTTCATAATACGCGTGTGTTTTCAGTGTTGGGACGTCTATCTCTTTTTCAGCCTTCATGTGAGTGTCCCTTTCTAGACGCTAGCCCTCATGGATTTTCTGGCAATATTTACAGCTAAAATTAAAGCTTGACGAGTGGAAACCAGTTAAAACAAGTGAAAAAGTAAGCAGAGCTTACTAGTATCCCCGACGTCCCCAATCATGCTTTTCCGTCGGTCATTATAGAAATGATCGCATTGCGAAAATCAATTTCGACAAAAATAACAACACATCTATGACACGTTGCACTGCACCTATACATATGTTAGAAACTGTGTGGGGCAGATTTAAAAAGTATCCACTGTATAATATTTACGATACGGAGAGGTGAGTGATTCATTTTTCAATAAATTTTCAATGAGGCGAGTAGGCAAATTAAAGTTGTTTGCAAAGGGTATAATTGCGTGCTTGCCTCAGTCAAGCAGCACTTTCTTACGTCTTTATCATCATCAGGAGTCTAAGTAGGCTAGACCCGATAATCATGTAGGCCTAAATCCAGGCGACATGGCTCTGATACTGCAAAAAAAAAAGCACAGAATCTTTGTTGTTTCATGTTGGATTTCAAAATTCACCACACGTTCTCCATTGCGGGCACATTGAGACTCCAGACCTTGAAATACGTGCGGTTTTACCTTGTCTTGTTGTATTGAGTCCTTGAGGTTCCAAAGGGCACAACTCCAAGGAACACTGTTCTCCAGCAAGGGGAATTTTTTTTTTGTTTTGTTTTTTGTCCGTCGCCTCCAGCGAAAGGGAGACATATGCACCTCGTCCATGCGTGCGTCCAAAAAGTGGCTTTAACACAATAACTCATGAATAAAATGGATTACAGACCCCATGTTCTGCATATAAGATCAGATATTGAACCATTTTTTATTTAATATTGATGACCTTGACCTTGCAATTGGCTGGTCAAATATTGGTAAGCCTACTTCACCTGTTTCTTTTTTTTTTTCCAAACTTGATTTACAAGCTCAAAATTGTTCACTGTTGTGTTTTGCGGCATTCTCTTTAACCTGAGGGTAAAATTTTATGGATCAAGTTCCTTGCCATCTTTTACAAAATATCCACTTTCACACAACAGAATTCACCTCCTTTAAGGTCACAGGGTACATATTTATTTTGGCTACAGGAGACCATGGGCCTCGCGGCCAGCTTGTTTTACCAATATACACTGCTCAAAAAGAATAAAGGGAACACTTAAACAACACAATGTAACTCCAAGTCAATCGCACTTCTGTGAAATCAAACTGTCCACTTAGGTAGCAACACTGATTGACAATCGATTTCCCAAGCTGCTGTGCAAATGGAATAGCCAACAGTTGGAAATTATAGGCAAGTAGCAAGATACCCCCAATAAAGGAGTGGTTCTACAGGTGGTGACCACAGACCACTTCTCAGGTCCTATGCTTTCTGGCTGATGTTTTGGTCACTTTTGAATGCTGGCAGTGCTTTCACTCTATTTAACAAAATAATTGACACGCTCCCGTAAATGTCCAACAATGGGGAAAATAATAATATGTAACTCACTACACCTCTCTCTATCTTATACAAACGCCGACAACACCCAGTTTGGCGCGAGATTCGAAGCGTATTTATGAGGAGGCGATACGTTGAACGAACTAATGACGCACTCTCCAAAAACCGAGGCCTCGTTTGTCGTCAGTCACGTGATTTTTACAGTAACAACGCAAGCCTTGAATCGGGGCTTCATCTGGCACGCCCCTTTTTGCTCGACACAGGCTCCGACGCCTCACTTCAAATGTCACATCACTACCAGGATGGCACATCAATGCGAGCTGTGGCAAGAGGGTTTGCTGTGTCTGTCAGCGTAGTGTCCAGAGCATGGAGGTGCTACCAGGAGACAGGCCAGTACATCAGGAGACGTGGAAAAGGCCGTAGGAGGGCAACAACCTAGCAGCAGGACCGCTGCCTCCGCCTTTGTGCAAGGAGGAACAGGAGGAGCACTGCCAGAGCCCTGCAAAATGACCTCCAGCAGGCCACAAATGTGCATGTGTCTGCTCAAACGGTCAGGAACTGACTCCATGAGGATGGTATGAGGGCCCCGACGTCAGCAAGTGGGGGTTGCGCTTACAGCCCAACACCGTGCAGGATGTTTGGCATTTGGCAGAGAACTCCAAGATTGGCAAATTTGCCACTGGCACCCTGTGCTCTTCACAGATGAAAGCAGGTTCACACTGAGCACATGACAGACGTGACAAGAGTCTGGAGACGCCGTGGAGAACGTTCTGCTGCCTGCAACATCCTCCAGCATGACCATTTTGGCAGTGGGTCAGTAACGGTGTGGGGTGGCATTTCTTTGGGGGGCCGCACAGCCCCTCCATGTGCTCGCCAGAGGTAGCCTGACATTAGGTACCGAGATAAAATCCTCAGACCCCTCAAGACCATATGCTGGTGCGGTTGGCCCTGGGTTCCTCCTAATGCAAGACAATGCTAGACCTTGTGGCTGGAGTGTGTCCACACTTCCTGCAAGACGAAGGTATTGATGCTATGGACTGGCCTGCCTGTTTCCCAGACCTGAATCCAATTGAGCACATCTGGGGCATCATGTCTCACTCCATCCACCAACGCCACGTTACACTACAGACTGTCTAGGAATTGGCAAATGCTTTAGTGCATGTCTGGGAGGAGATCCCTCAGGAGACCATCCACTACCTCATCAGGAGCATGCCCAGGCGTTGTTGGGAGGTCATACAGGCACATGGAGGCCACACACTACTGAGCCTCATTTTGACTTGTTTTCAGGACATTACATTGGATCAGCCTGAAGTATGGGGTTTTTTTTTTCCCCCCACCACTTTAATTTCAAGTGTGACTCCAAATCCAGACCTCCAAGCGTTAATATATTTGATTTCCATTGATAATTTTGGTGTGATTTTGTTGTCAGCACATTTAACTATGTAAAGAACGAAGTCTTTAATAATATTTCATTCAGATCTATTATTATTTGTGGGGTTTTCTTTTTGAGCAGTGTATTATAACCCATATTTCTACTTTCTTTCCTTTCAAAAGAGTGTCATTGGGATAATTTCAGCTGAAATTGCAGGAGTGTTACCTTCTTTGATATAAAATATGCAGACCTCTCAGTCAATGGAGCTCTGATTCAATTATGAATGGGTATCGATGGAAAATAAGGAATCTTAAAAGCAGCATTTGTCATTCTATAATCTGTGAGCATTCAAAAAAGCGCAAGGTACCATTGCCAAGGGCACTGACACAACCCCGTACCATACATAATGATGAAGCATGACTTCAGGTCAGAAACAGTCTGGATGGTCCTTTTGCTCTTTGATTTGGAGGACACAGTGTCAATTTAATCACCTGAAATTTTGATTCACTTGACCAACATACACATTTTTGCAGATGCTTCTGAGCCCAGAGAAGTCCATAGGCCTGATGGACATTTAAACGTAGAGCAAAAAATGAAGAAAGTCTTCATTATTTTAATTCTTACTCATCCAAGGAAAAAAAAAAAAAAAAAAGCCGTAACTGAGCCCGTGCAAAATGCCTTACCGTTTGACCTCCTCCCTTCGGGAGTTGACTGCACCGATTGCCACATTTTTCCATATTTATCGCTTTTTTGGCATGTTGGCTTTTTGCCGACAGTACTCTTTCTCTTCAAAGATAAAGCTAGATCCTTGTCTGCCTTTGCACATTATCTCGCTGTTGCAATTCAAAATGTAATTATGACATCTTGAGCATTAGCTCTACGAGATTTCCTCGACAGAATTGCAAAATGAGGGTTCAAGAAAATCTGGTTACGAAGCACTTCGTTTCCTTCACGTTCCATTGCGTCTCAATGAATATCCCCGCTTTCTCTTTTTTCTTGTCCAAACAATTTGCACTCACATGTTTGTCGAAACCATATTCAGCAGTTTTGTTTCTCTCCAGAAATTAATATGCATCCCAAGAAAAGAACAAAAAAATCCAAAAATTTCAATTGTGCAAAACAGCTCAGTTTTGCACGATGGAAACAAAATGACCCCAATTCTTGAATTATTTGCAACTAAATCAAAGGATTCTAGCTTTAATGTATCTGAAAGAATCACTTTCGGATGATAGAGTGAATTCACTACTGACTGAACACCACATTACAGCCTCAATCTCTGAAATTCCCAGGTCTACTGAAGTGCGGGATACTGCATTTTTCTCCTATACTCAGAGTTTCATGTGTTATTCGTTCAGACAAAACAAACAGTGCAGCTTTAATAATCACTGCACAGGTAGCATGCAAATTATGTGTGTAAATCAGAATTAAATTTTTTAATTTAACTCAGGAAATAATTTAACTTCTGGGAGAGCCAACCATTTCTCCCATTCAGAAAATCTTACTTTCACATTTCCAGCAACCACACAAGGATTTATTTGCAAAGCCTCATCAAATCCTATTGCCCAGTACTTCACAGGACATTAATAACCTAAACCAACAGAATGGCAGACAGCCAAGAACACGAGCAGAAACTGTTAAACATGCCAGGAACATTTTCCAGAAACATACTGTCTGAAATTAAATCAGGACAAAAACTATGAATCACAAAAATCCAGTGGAGGAAAATACTAAGTTGACCTTTTCAGTGAAGACACATTAAACTCATAATTTTACATGAGTAAAATGCTCAAAACCAAGATAAAAACTAACAAAAAGCTTGCATAATATCAGTTCAAAGGGATTGCAGAGAGGCCTGCTCAAGGCATTATCTGTCTAATTAAATGGGCAGGCTTAAAAGGCACTATTTTCTCTATAATAAGAATTAGAGACAAGACACTGAATTGCTCGAAAAATAACAACTAATCCAGTGAACACTCAATTCTAGGTGTTCTAACATTGTTTCACTGAAACGTCTCCCGTATATTTTATCACCGTGCAAGAACTCAAGCGATGTGAATAGTGAGTGGGAAGATTAAATTTACAAATTACTTTAAAAATAATACTTTATTCAGTAAAATAATAATTATGTGAACAAATACATGCTTTATGGATTTTAGGACAATGCAGCTTCTTCTAAGGAATGGATGTTACGGAGAGTGGTACTAATAATGATGGGGAGAACAGGAGTTTTTCCAGTGGCAAGATAACTATCTCACCACCATTTAATTCTTACTGGACTATTCCAAACATTTGGCATGTTCATCAGACAGGTCACACTGTCCCAACAGCCCTACATTCAACTTAATGATTCCTCAAAACAGGAATTTCATTTGCCTTTTCATTCAGGTTTTCCTTATTCGAGAATTGTACTAGGAAATAAATATCCGCCAAACCACGCACAAACACCAAATGACAATGGAAGAATTCACAGCACTGCGCATTACAAAGAGCACAGATGAATAACCCAATCCATACAGGCTAGAATGGGGGCAGGCTTTTGTTTTAGGCCTGTAAGACAGTAAGTGATGGACCAAAACAAAACCTGCAACACACTAGCTCTGGCCTGGACACACCTAAGAACTTCTAAGCTGACTTTCTCGCTTTCAAATTAAAACGAACAGGTGATTCAATCTGTTCAAAATGGAGGAAATTGCACGACTGCTTCTGACATCGGTGATGCAGGAGATAAACTGAAAAATTCTGTTTGATTCAAGCCTGCTTGACCAAAAAAATCCAGCATTTAGACTTTGTTGCGATGTTGACAGTATTATTTACAAATCAAAAAAAATTTTATTTTTTGTTGTTTTTGTTTTTTAACCAGAGTGAACTTATCCGGGGGATGAACATTGAACACTGGCTAGCCATGGGCCAGAATAAGACCTGCTCTGCCCCTTGAAACATGACGCAACCTTAATTAAGTTTAAAATGGTGATAATAATCTTTGTCATACTAACATTAAAAAGCTTGATGCTTCCATGTGCTTAGCCACATGACAGTCCATTTTGACCCAGATGTAGCAGTCCACTTCCTTAGAACCAAACCAGAGCTCCAGCGTCCTCTGGAGTGGAAGGGAGGGGCCGTTGGGGCTTGAATCGGGACAGAGGTGACGTTTTCCGGGGTCCTAGTACAGTGCATCAGCATTGCTGCTTCGCGGCCTCTTGATCTTCTCAATGTTCTTTAGAATCATGTCGTGCAATGTAACCTGTGGACGCACAGTGCAGTTTCATTGTTAACTTGGACGTTTGACAAACCACTTCATTCATAACCTATGCCACTAAATTGGTGACAATGTTTCTAAGTGAAACGAAGATCAATGGCCTAAATAACCCTAGCCTGAATTATGTTCAGGCCAACCTAGAATTTTTTATTTTTTCCACCATGAGTGACCTCAAGCAGATTCTAAAGCTTTTCCAAACTGTATCTACCCAAGCCGAAGATTTACGGACCTGAGTACTCATTTGCACCCCTTTAATTTTTTCTTACGTATTCCTATATTTGCATTTTTAAGATTTTCATGAAATATATTTTGTTATCTTAGCAGTTTTTCATCTTTGTTTTACAACAATTTATTCTCATCAACTCTTAAGAATTTCATTTATCCACTATTTTGCTTTCTGAATGATGAGCAAATGAACTAATATAATACAAATGATGGCTTTCAATCACGTTTAAGTAAGCTCAAATTGTGATGACCGGAAAGAGCGAAATGGGGACATACTTACATACTGATTCCTCAACTCTGAAACGATGATCTTCAGACTAATATATTCTTTCTCATCGATCTCAGTCACTGTGCGCCTGTAGTCCTCCTGGAAGCAGAGACCGCATTTGGTCACACTTTGGATGAAGTGTTGCTCATAAAGGCTTTATACAGCATTGATAATGTCTTCATAAATGAGACATAATGTCTTCATAAATCATATATAAGCATATGTTATATTTTGTAAAGGTTGAAATAACACATCTTTATTCAGCATGTGATGCCAGATGAGACAGTGACACTGTCACTTACCTGACAATGTCACCCTTTAAATCATTTCGCCACTAGCTAAGTGACATTGTCAGTGGTATCACATCTGGCATCACATGCTGAATAAGGATGAGTAATTTCACCTTTTACAAAGCATGACATTTGCTTATGTATGATTAACGAAGACATTATGTCTCATTTATAAAGGCAGTATACATGGTGTATAAAGCCTTTATGAGCAAATCTTCATCTAAAGTGTGACCCAGCTATGCATTCTTGGGCTTCACTTAATTGCTGACAGCAGAGTAAATGCGAGGTAGCGGGAACCAAACATGATTGCTATCCTTACAGTTATCTTGTCATTTAGTAATGGCTACCAAAGCATGCATCCAATGTATTGATGCTTCATTGATGAAACAATCTGGACAATGAGAGTCACTCACTTTCACCTACTCTGAAATAGTGCCTGTACATACCCATGCAACACCAGAAAACATGCACCAAAATACAGATATTACATGTACTCATATCATTCCTCCTTACCACGTGTGGGTACTTGGCAATTTTGGAAACCAGTTTTGCCCTTGTGATGTAGTACCTGAGTGTAAAGGGGGGAAGAAAACCGCAGCGTTAGGTTAACGGCCTGCTTCTGAGGCTTCAATGGAACAGGTGCGGTGAGGGAATGTACCTAGAAATCTGGTCCAGGTAAGATGCTGCCTCCCCCTCTACTGTTCTAAGCTCTGCAACAGTCTCCTCCTGCAGGAAACATTGAAAGGCATTTACCTCAAATGTTCATGAAAAATATACGAAAAAGACCAAATTAACCTCTGAGACTTTAGAAGGGAACACAAACGAAGGCTAACCTGGATTGAAACGCCGAAGTTGTTGCCATCTTCTATTCTTGGGATAAGCAACTGGACCCACATTTTTACCTGAAGCATGGAAGAGGGAATTAAAAGAGTGTCATTCGGTGAGAATTCAACCCGTGGATGCCCTGCAGAGAGGGAAGTGCGACAAACGCAATGGTGATAAGGGTAGCCTCACAGGAACATTTTCGTTGATGGGCGCATAAGTGGATGTATGCATGTAATGGGAACAAATTTTGCCAAGTTCAAAGGTACTCCGCTAAACAGGTAATCAAAAGTAATTTTGCCAAAGAGCAACCACTTAATGCTCCCTCTGAACCATAGTGTTCACAGTAGAGAGACACCATTCTCCACAGCTTTTGGATATTTGAGCCCCAGATCAGTTTTAGCTCCTAGACTTGCCAACTCAACTGTCCGTATTAAATGGTGCCCTTGCAAATATGCAAGCTCCCTACGGCACGTGCGTAAACACACTTTTATATAGGTAGAGGCAGGCTTTTGGGCCTGAAACTAGCATCATCTTGGGCTGGTCTCATCATCTTTTGTCCAGAGAATATGGCAGCACGTTTTCCCAATTTACCACTTAAAAAGATGACTAGTCGGACCACAAAACATGCTTGCACTCAGGGCAGGCGATTAGTATAGGCGATACAGGCGGTCACCTAGAGCGCCATCTGCTGGAGGGGTGCCGCCAGTCACCCTGAGCCTCGAGAAAAAAAAAAAAGATAATCGAAAAAAACCAGCCATCAAAAGATGGCATATCCCCCCGGCCCCCGCAAAATCAGGGAAGCCTCAGGTACCTTGTACTAATAAATATCTTCTCAAAGTTTCCTCAAAATACTTTCAAGTTCTGCTACGGGAATGTCCACATCTTTCTGAGCCTGTTCCATTTGTTTTCATGAAGCTGAAAAGCCCAAATAGCAAAAGACACCCTTTCTAATTCACAGGTATGTTGAAAGTTTTGTCACTGAGTTATGCCTCAGAAATGAGCTACACCCTAACCAGAAACTGAGTGTAATTTGTGTAATTTGCATCTACAGGGTACATTAGATCGACATGCCAATTTCATAGATAAACATTGAACAATTATCATGCATTGTTCTGGAACCAGTGACACTCGCTTCAACCTTCTGCCATGAAAAAAAAAACCAAGAAAAATAAAAAATTCTTAAATTCTAAATACCAGAAGGCACATCTACATTGTATATCAAATGTACACACCAAATTTGGTGAAGAAATATTAAAAGGTTATTGAGTTACACTCCGGAAACGAACCATACCCTCCTCAGAGACTAAGTCCAACTTGTGGCCTTGGAAACACAAAAATAAAAATTTTAGAAATTCCTAAATATCAAAAGTACATCTACATGGTATATCAGATGTACACACCAAATTTCGTGAAGAAGTATTATACGGTTATAGAGTTATGCTCCGGAAACGAGCCATACCCTTCCCAGAGACTAAGTCCAACTTGTTGCCATGGAAACACAAAAAATGAAAATTTTAGAAATTCCTAAATACCAAAATACATATCTACATGATATATCAGATCTACACATCAAATTTCGTGAAGAAATATTGAACGGTTTTTGAGTTCTGCCCCAGAAACGAAATGATAACGGACATACGGACATGGTTATCGCTATATCCCCCCGCATTATATGCCAGGGGGATAATAATATAAAAAACGAATAATTTTCAATGCCCATTGGCGCCCTCCCTTCGTGTGTTCTCTCTTGAAAAATAGTAACTGACTACTGACTAATCATATAATTAGAACATCAAACGAAATAAAAGATGTTTATTAAACATCATCATCCTAGGGCGCCCCCTCAGCCACAACCAGATCCTCAGGCAGATGTTTGTGTCAATCATTTTGTGGACGGGTGTTTGCGTTACGTTAGGCAAGTGTTCGGCTGCTGCACTGATCAGCTTGACGTTGATTCTCAAAATGAAGAGGTCTAAACCCTCTGGTGCGCAGGGACAAAAACGGAGAAAAGAAGAAGAGGAAAAGAAAGGCCAGTATAGAGGTAAGTCTCATCTCAGCCATTATAGTGTCAAATGAAATAGTATTGTGCATTACCTAATCTTGGACGTTTCATTGCTACCACTCAGCTATTGCTAGCCAGAAACTGTTACTTTGCTTGCTTGCTAGTACGTATTGCTAGCTAAAGTAACTTCACTGATAACTACATAACTTTAATAAAATCATGGCCGTAACCACCATTCATAGGACACAGAGGTCCGGACCTCAGTTAATTGTCCCAGAATACACGTTTTTTCCCCCACATATTTTCCCTCTCACTGTGCCCATTTATTCAGCAAATCGTGTGTGTGTGTGTGTGTGTGTGTGTGTGAGAGAGAGAGATAGCGAGAGAGAGAGTGAGTGAGTGAGTGAGTGAGTTACTTGCATGATACTCCCGTTTTCAAAGGTGCTTAGTAACGAAGTACATACACTTCGTCACAGTACAGTAGTTTTTTTTTTTGGAGAATTTGTACTTTAAAGATTTTTTTAAACTGGGAATTTCACTTTTACTCCAATACCTTTAAAAGATAAAAAATATTGTGCCACGGGCCTGGTAGCTCACCTGACCACTCAAGGGTGTGTAAGAAGCAGTTTAACTAAATCTAGTAGGGTGTGTAAGAAGCAGTTTAACTCAAACTAGTCATCAAAACCCAGGGACTTTCTGGCATGGCCACTTTTGACCAGTAGCCAAAGGCAAGATTTCAACTTGTTTATTACCTCCAGTGACCTTGACATTTAAAACCTGAATTATATGTCATGCATCTTGCTACCTACTACCTGCATAGCAAAACTGAGCTGAATATATGCATAAATAGCTTTCAGATGGTGATGAATGTCATTTTCAAAATGGCCACCGAAGCGGCCCCATTTGAAATCGGATCAAAACGCCTTGAACAAACTTTAGTGTCCTCATGGGTAGGAAGATACCTGCCAAGTTTTAGCTTCATTGGCCAAGTAGTTTCAGAGAAGCTGATTTTGAAAGATTTCAATGTAACTCACAGGGGTTGTATAAAGTTGAAGGTCAAAGCAAGGTCAAAATTCGAAATACGGAAAAAGCCGTTTGATATGTAATGCATCTTGCCACATACTAACTATATAGCAAAATTCGGCTGAATATGTGCAAAAATAGCTTTCAGATGGCCAATTATGTGAAATCGGATCGGAACACCTTGAACAATCACTGGTGTCCTCATGGGTAGGAAGGTACCTGTCAAGTTTCAGCTTCATAGGCCCAGTGGTTTCGGAGGAGAAGATGTTTACGGACGAAGAACGACGACGACGAACGACGAATGAAGACGAATGACGGACAAACAGGCCATGACATAAGCTCATCAGACTTCGTCAGGTGAGTTAAAAAGTATACTTTCACTTTGTTACTTTGACACTGGCAACTTAGTTACTCGTTTCAAATTAAAATATGAATTTAATTAATAATTTACAGATTATCTGGATTTGGCGTGTTCGAGAAGAACAGAGGTGCTCGACAGGGCATCTTAACCGCTTTGTGCAGATGTGTCTGCCAGCGGACATGAAGCTGCAAATTTATGCACGCAGTACAATATTTCATCACTAGAAAGCACAGCCCGATCAGTTATTGAATATTCACAAGCAAGGCGAGCTGGAACACAGTTTAAATATGGACGAGATCACTCCAATCCCTGTTTTTCAGGAGTTGCCAGGGTAAAACTCCCCAGCTAAAACCTGATGTGCAAACTGCTCAATATACTTGCCCATAGTATCTATCCAGCAGTTCCAAAAAAAAAAAAATCTCTTGCTACAGAAATAATTGTTGTCCTCTCCAGCGGGTACTTCAGCTACAGAGAGCCAATGGTATCCCAATCAGTAGTGAAGAAAAATCAGTTTTTTGAAGCAAAAATTAGGCGTTGTCGATACTTCATAGTTCCACCATTAATTATAGTCAATCGTAGTGGTTTTTAAATTGCCAGTAAACTCGAAGAAGTATATAAAGGAGAGACTGCCAGTTTGTTTTTCGAATACTGTATCTTTCATTCACGTGAAAATTGATTAAAAAGCAAAAGGAGAGAACGCCTGTTTGTTTTGCTTCTATCTATGCGTACTATGAAAAATTTTTGTACTTGGCGGCAAAACTCAACCTCACCTAGGGCAACCAAAGACCTAGAGCTGGCCCTGCTTGCACTGTGCTACTGACCATCTCACACGACAACGAGCCCAACGAAGTCAGCAACGCTTTTGTATGTTGGGTCAATGTGTGGCTTAGGCTTTGCATAACAAAGCGGTAACTGCCAACTAAGGATGTAGCCACGAACAGTGCTGACTGACAAATGTTTAGTAAAATACATCTGTGCTCATGTGGTAATATCAGCTGCAGTTGCATGACGGTTCTAAAGACAGAGACATCTGATTGATTAGAGATCATCCACATCCAGAAACAGTTTTTGGCCCTGCTCTTTACCCCCAGAGATTTTACCAGATTCATTCCATCCTTCGATTACATAACACACTGTTGAGGGTGAAATTCCCAGAATCCAACCAATATATCTCTGGGTTTTCAAACTGATGGATAAAGATCAGTTGGTAAATTGGTGAGCCCTGCCTTATCTTGTTGTGGTTTCCCATTCAGACATATTTTTGTCTTTTTGAGGTCCCCTTATCTTCAAATAATTGGAGACTACTCAGAACAATCTTTGCTCCAGAGGGATGAGGCCTTTTATAAGAGGCCCCTCCTATTCTATGACATGATTGGTTCACTTGTTCTGGAAAGTGCTCCAACTGGGGACTCCATTGTTCTGCTGGGGGACTTCAACACCCATGTGCGCAGCAACAGTGTTACCTGGAGGGGCGTGATTGGGAGGAACGGCCTCCCCGATCTGAACCCGAGTGTTCTGTTATTGGACTTCTGTGTTTGTCACAGTTTGTCCATAACAAACACCATGTTCAAACATAACGTGGCACGAGGATGCCCGAGGCCGGAGGTCAATGATCGACTTTGTAGTCGTGTCATCTGACCTTCGACCGCATGTCTTGGACACTCGAGTGAAGAGAGGGGCTGAGCTGTCCACTGATCACCACCTGGTGGTGATGTTGGATCCGCTGGTAGGGGAGGAAGCTGGACTGACTTGGCACGCCCAAACGTGTTCTGAGGGTCAGTTGGGAACGTCTGGCGGAAGCCTCTGTCAGAGGGGTTTTCAACTCTCACGTCCGGGAGAGCTTTGACCAGATCCCAAGGGAGGCTGGAGACATTGAGTCTGACTGGACCACGTTCTCCTCCTCCATTGTTGATGCAGCCGTTCGGAGCTGTGGCCGTAAGGTTTCCGGCGCCTGTCGCAGCGGCAATCCTCGAACCCGGTGGTGGACACCGGAAGTAAGGGATACCGTCAAGCTGAAGAAGGAGTCCTATCGAGCTTGGTTGGCTCATGAGACTCCTGAGGCAGCTGACACGTACCGACAGGCTAAGCGTGCTGCGGCCCGGTCGGTGGCAGAAGCAAAAACTTGGGTATGTGAAAAGTTCAGGGAGGCTATGGAGGAGGATTATCGGTCGGCCCCAAAGAAGTTCTGGCAAACCGTTCGGCGCCTCAGGAGGCGAAAGCAGTGCCCTGCCAACACTGTTTACAGTGGAGGTGGGGAGCTGTTGACTTCGACTGGGGATACAGGGGATATCGACTGGGGAAGGAATACTTCGAGGATCTCCTCAATCCCACCAACACGCCTTCCATAGAGGAAGCAGAGGCTGGGGACCCAGAGGCTGACTCATCCATCACTCGGGCTGAAGTCACTGAGGTAGTTCAGAAGCTCTTTGGTGGCAAGACACCGGGGGCGGATGAGATCTGCCCTGAGTACCTCAAGTCTCTGGATGTTGTAGGGCTGTCTTGGTTGACACGCCTTTGCAACATCGCGTGGCAGTCGGGGACAGCGCCTCTGGACTGGCAGACCGGGGTGGTGGTCCCTATTTTTAAGAAGGGGGACCGGAGGGTGTGCTCCAACTATAGGGGGATCACACTCCACAGCCTCCCGGGTAAAGTCTATTCCAGGGTGCTGGAGAGGAGAATTCGGCTGATAGTCGAACCTAAGATTCAGGAGGAACAATGCGGTTTTCGTCCTGGTCGCGGAACACTGGACCAGCTCTATACCCTCTACAGGGTGCTTGAGGGTTCATGAGAGTTTGCCCAACCAGTTCACATGTGTTTTGCGGACTTGGAGAAGGCAATCGACCGTGTCCCTCATGGCATTCTGTGGGAGGTGCTTCAGGAGTATGGAGTCCGGGGCCCTCTACTCAGGGCTGTGCGGTCTCTGTATGACCGGAGCAGGAGCTTGGTTCGCATTGCCGGCAGTAAGTCAGACCTGTTTCCGGTGCAAGATTGACTCCGGCAGGGCTGCCCTTTGTCACCGGTTCTGTTCATTATTTTTATGGACAGAATTTCTAGGCGCAGCCAGGGGCCGGAGGGAGTCCGGTTCGGGGACCAGCGGATCTCATCTCTACTTTTTGCAGATGATGTTGTCCTGTTGGCTCCTTCGAACCTGGACCTTCAGCATGTACTGGGGCGGTTTGCAGCCGAGTGCGAACCGGCTGGGATGAGAATCAGCACCTCCAAGTCCGAGGTCATGGCTCTAGACCGGAAAAAGGTGGCTAGCCCCCTCCGGGTTGGAGAGAGCTCCTGCCTCAAGTGGAGGAGTTTAAGTATCTTGGGGTCTTGTTCACGAGTGAGGGTAGGATGGAGCGTGAGAATGACAGACGGATCGGTGCAGCGGCAGCAGTAATGGGGTCATTGTACCGATCTTTTGTGGTGAAGAAGGAGCGGAGCCGAAAGGCGAAGCTCTCAATTTACCAGTCAATCTACAGTCCTACCCTCACCTATGGTCAGGAGCTTTGGGTCATGACCGAAAGAACGAGATCTCGGATACAAGTGGCTGAAATGGGTTTCCTCCGCAGGGTGGCATGGTGCTTCCTTGGAGATAGGGTGAGAAGCTCAGAGTAGAGCCGCTGCTCCTCCACGTCGAGAGGAGCCAGTTGAAGTGGCTCGGGCATCTATATCGGATGCCCCCTGGACGCCTTCCTGGGAGGGTGTTCCGGGAATGCCCCACCGGGAGGAGGCCCCAAGGAAGACCCAGGACACGCTGGAGGGACTACCTCGCTCGGCTGGCCTGGGAATGCCTTGGGATACCCCCGGAAGAACTGGAGGAAGTGTCAAGGGAGAGGGAAGTCTGGCATCTTTGCTTAGACTGCTGCCTCCGCGACCCGGCCCCGGATAAAGCGGAAGATGATGAGATGAGATTTGTAATTCCAACCCCGGTCCTCAAAGACCATGGATAATACGTTGTACAAAGCTAAAGATCTGGCATGATGTCAATCAAATAAAATACTGGAGAACATGCTAAAATCAAAACTTGTTCTTGTTTTTGTATGTGTATGGGCAAGCGATCATGAGCAAACGGGATCCAAGACATTTTGATAGCTTAGGGATAGAACAAATACATGGCAATATGGCTTCAGTTCATGACCATCAGAAATAACATTTTCCACACAAAATATGGCAATTGTACCAACTGAACCATTGCTTTTGTAAACCTGCTGTAATTATGAGTGTTTAAATTTTGACCAAAGCTAGAATGTAGAGGACAAAAATAGGGAATTAAAGTTGGTCGGCAGAAATTTTACTAGTTAACTAGATAACTCGGTCGCCAAAGGGACCAAGTCATGTATCTCCCCAATCAACATGAGATATTACTTGCAAATTTTTACAGCTGCAATGTTATAGTTTTTATTCTTGCTATGACATTAATATGCATCCCTATACATGTGTATATATATATATATATATATATATATATATATATATATATACGTAAATGTGGCTCTAAATGAGCAGAAAATACAAAATCTGCAAAAAAAATCTGACAAAATGGCTGCCGGCGGCCATATTGGATGGTGGAAATTGCCGAGAATTGATCTGCCAAAATAAACATCTTTGCCTATGCAAATTTAGAGAAAAATCCGATAAATTTTGAAGCCTCCACAGCCTGGAACAGAAAATCTCTGCGGCGTCAGCCCCGGAACTAAACCATAGTATCTCCCGACTATCGTAGTCGGAGAGATACAATAATTGATACGGAGTGCAAAATCTTGAAGATGGCATCATATTAATTTGAACTTTGTTTGAAATTTGGAAGCGGCACCATGTTTACAATACTGCTATTTTACCTTTGTAAAGAGTATATAACCAGCTTGGAAACAAGGAAGACCTACCGTGTTACATTTCTCAATCAGTGTCCTGATCTCCGGCTTGACTTTCTCAATAAGATCCACCAGCTTGTTGTTGCTCTTCATCATACCTCCTGGCATGACAAAAACCTTTGTGCCAGCAACTAAGTGAAACAATGAACAGAGATGGGACAACCTCCATCAAGGATCTGTGTCTCGCGCCAGCATGTCAGGCCAGGAGACCCGTCTCAACTCAATTACCTCATAAAATACAATCTCAATTCAATAAGAGCTTGGGCGCCATGGACACTTGGACACTATCAGGCAAAAATGGGAACAATTTCTGCTTTTTTCCCCACAATAAGGCATCCTAAGATGAAAAGAATTTTGTTAAAAATGAAAAAGGTTTTCCTTTGCGCTTTCATATAGTAGCCTCATTCACACAAATTAGCAAACTGTGTAGTATGCATGCCTGGCCAGCAGGTGGCAGTCTCTTTGCTACTCAAGAGTCCAATCAACAGAAAACCAAAATGGTTTTCAAAGGCAGCACAAACACAGTTTGATTGTGCACCATTGTCATGTCTTGTGGTGCAGGGTGAAATTGTAAGAGCCAAATGCATAGTGGGGCCGTGTCCGCACAGTTATCAAAAGAGCATATATATCTGTCAGTACAACAATGGTCAGGCATTTTCAAAAGATTCCACTTGGGAACACTGGTCTCAGGACCCAAAACTACTGTTAGTGTGTGAAAGAAAGGCCAAACCACAGCAATTTTTTGTTCCATTTTATGCAAAAACCATGAACTTACAAACTGTGCTTCCGGACCATCAGTTCCAAAATAACTACTGAGCGCTATTAAAGGCTGGGTGATGTTACACTGGGGTGAACATGCACCTGTTGATAGTTAACTGGAACATGTTGCAGACATCACATTTTGAAATAGCCATTTCCTTTCAAGAAACAAAATGGATGAGTAAAAACATTAGTTATTTTTTCTTCGCACTTTTTTCAATGGTATACAGGTTAAAATCAAAACGGTTTGAACACTAGGCATCACAAAAGTCAAATCCCACAGCTGAAAAATTCAGCTTTTACAATAAGCAGTTGCTTGAACACTCATTTTGCCTTTCCATCAGGAAACTCACCTTGACAACTGTCCTCAATTGCAGCATCTTCTAGCTTCCTCTTTTTAGCATTTTGCTATAAAAGCAACATCCAGTTACTCACTGATCTTGTACTAACTGCAGTTACATGCAAGTAAGTATAAAATAATGACAAAACAAAAGGTCAATTCCTTCCCAAGTATTCAGTATTAAAATGACAACATTCATAGGCAACGTACTCTGAATAATCATCCTTGACATCATCATGTAAGGGTTTACTAGCCATGTACATTTCAGCAGTCACAGGCTTACATCACTCATGAGTGCCCTTAACATTCTGCTCACCAGCTTTTTACACTCAACATCACCGTGCTGACCTACATCTAGAAATTACACAACACCCCCTTCCCTGTTGTTTCTTTACACAAATGCCACTCATTTTTAAGTACATTCGGCCCTGGGAAAAATTCCATTAAAGACCATTAAAGAGACAGACTGGCACTCACCGCCTCCAGCCCATCATAGCTGTTGGTAAGAAGAATGGGGTCCGGTACTGTCAAGTTGATCTCTGAGTGAATATCTTTCAGCTCTTGAACGTTCAAAATTGGGTCCTACAATAGTGAGAAATTTCACAGCATTTACACCAGCTCCAAACTCAAAAACTTTCTAAAACTTATTTTCATCCATGTATATAAAGAAAATGCCTAAAAATCATAAATTGTAAATCAAATTCACATTTTGGAGATTTCCTATTGATGAGCAGCAGCAGGTATTGAGGAAATGACATCAACCTGAAGTATATGCATGTTCTCAAAATATTTCAGAAAAGAAGGTATGTTGAAATCTTCAACCAATCAAATTTTAGAGCCCATTTTGCCTGTTTTTTTTTTTTTTTTTTTTTTAAATCTGCTATCACCGTTACCACAAATATTCACTTTTAACCAAAGTCCAGAATCTGATATTTAGCTTCGCCAACATAAATACATAAAATGTTAGAAAATAAGAACAGCATCTTGCAATCAGGTTGTAGAATTTTACCATGATGTGGCACAATGATTATGGATAAAATTACACTTGTTTGGGGTTCCTGTATATGCCAACTACTTGTGTAAAAAAATTGAATCAATATCTGAACCTAAAGAGATTGGGTATTATTTGATTTTTCAGGTGAGTCCCATCATGTTTGGTTACCACAGTGGCTTCTCAATGAATGAGAATTATCATTCTGACAGCATGGTTTATCTTTATGCTCCAGTGAAGCTGAAAGAATGACAGATTATTGATTTACTAATAGACAAACAAATTCCTAATATTAACAGTTCAAGCTTCTCAACGTCATTTTTAAACCTGGTTACATCCAGCATTGCACTGAATATGCCAAATCACACCTTGAGCTCATGCACCATAAAAGAGGCATAAATTAAGTGTATTTTTATCACAAATGTAATTAGTAATTTACATTACAAATGTATTTAATATATAATATAAATGTGATGCATTTATACTTCAGTCTTGAATTTTAAAGAAATGTGTGTCTACTGTGCATTCACAAGTGGACAGCATGCAATCGAGTTGTAAGCCCGCAAGTAAAACTTAGCCTGCAGGGAACTACCAATGCATAGAAGACATGCACTCATCGAATACCTATTTTGTGTGTTTGCAGCCCCGATTCTGTACTAAAATTATGAAAATAAATTGAAATGGTGGTTATCTAAGTGCTTCAAGTGATTTATTTCATTTCAGCCATTGTCCGCTCTCTGTGCAGCTCATATCTTGAATTATAAAGCCTTAAACAGGAGAATGCATAAATTTCCAGATTTGGCTCCGGCACTAGTGGGTTTGTTGCAAGTACCTAATTTTATTAACTGATAATCAGAAATGATAGTACATATATATAGAAACTCAACATGAGTGAATTATGACAAGTATCCTCAAAAATATATAACAGTTAAATTCAATTCACATCACCAAATAAAGAAATTAGACACTAGAAGCCATCAGAATGCATCACAGAGCTTCAAACTTTCAAAATGCTCCAGGATGAACACTCCTGGAGGGCTCTGCACCATCAATGCTCGGATTCTCAGCACCTCCACTACCAGTCATACCTGCCTACTCCATTCAGCAAGCCGCTTACCCTAAAAACTTTTGAAAGCCCTGCAAGTTACAGCTTCATTGATGCAGTGGTTTCAGCGAAGATGTTCATATCCAACACCAAAAATGTGAGCATGGCTTAACCCCTTTCTGCAGATGTAGACGCTTGCATCTATGGAACTGCAAATTTAAGCACGCAGTTACTGTACTCGACCACTAGATAGCACCCCCAGATCAGTTTTTGAATATTCTCAAGGAAGCAGAGTACGAACGCGGTTTTGAATATGGGGAAGTTCACTCCACTCCCTGTTTTTCAAGAGCTGCATGAATTAAACTCCTTAGCTAAGCCTGATGTGCAAACTGGTCAATATCCTTGCCCATAGTATCGATCCAGCAGTTTAAGAAAACGATCTCTTGCAACAGAAAAAAATTGTTGTTCTGTGTAGCAACCACTTAAGCTACAGTGAGCCAACGGTATTCCAATCAGTGGTTGAGAAAAATCAGTTTTCAGAAGCAAGAAATTTGACATTGTATTGATTCTCTCACATTCTACTGTCAATTACAGTCATCTCTTTCAAAAAATGCGTAGTTCCCCATCGTGGATTTACGTGTAGATTCCTTCATTGACTAATTCAGCGCTTCCTTATATCCACCCAAGTACTGGTATTGATAGCCAATCACTCAATCATACACTCAGGCTCTTCTGTGTAACTGCGCAGTTATACTTCACGCCCTCATGAAACTTCCCCAGTATCAATATATTGATTGCCTCATTTCTTATCCAATTCCCGAGTGTTTAAACATTCCACTGTAAGTGAAACACATCGATTGGACAAAGATAACAGCATACAAACCTATGCGTATCAGCAAGCTCGGTTGTATCCTGTCTACCTTGCGCACGTTACGTGGCTGAAATAGACGTGATTTATAGAAAAAAGACTTGCAAAACTGGCCTTGAAGTGTTCAGTAACATTTACAGGATTTATATGAGATAAGGACATGGTCAATGGGAATTATTTCGAATGAAACAGGACCGGAGGGTTCCTTCTACTGGATACATTGGTCTCTAGAGGAGGGATTCATGTAAAAGGTTACGCTGCTACTTTTGCTTTTTGTTTTGAATGATGCCGTATTCAACAGTCGAGTGCCAAGGTTTTTTCCCCGTTTAAAACGTAAACTGCCCATGCATTTGGGTGGACCCCCTGGTACGTTCACTGCACGGTTTTTGAATCCAGGGAGGTAATATATTGTTTGATCCTCCCTGAAAGTGGAATGTCTGTTCTGTTAAAATAAGTAATATCTGAATTCTGAAATATATCTGAGTTAGTGAGTTGTACTTGTTCCTTATAAGTGTTGAAATGAGTTACAGAGGTTACCACTGATGTTCAGCTGCCCTTCTATTGATAAATTCACGCTAAACTCGACCAGAAAATCATTAGTTCATATTAAATTTCATGCCTCAAAACTTTTATTAGTGTCAAAAACATGATTGTTTGATTATTTGACAGTGCACCATTCTTAGGGATCTCAGACGTTGGGGAGCCACTTGGATAACTGTGTAATTTGGCCAATAGCATGTAGGTAATCTAGAATGTAAAGTTGAAGATTAATTCTACTGGTGATCAAGGAGTTTATGATCCGAGAAATGTATAGATTTAAGCCCCAATAGTTTTTCAATTCTCAGAATAATTTTTTTTGCAATTTTAATGGTGAATTCTGATGAAGATTCATTATGTTTGCAGTCCATTTTCTCTACCAAAATAATGAAAACAAGTCGACATGGTCTACAACATCCCCCGCCAATCGTGCGCTTCTCATTTTCGAACTCAATCAAGGCCTTTATGGTCTGAAGCTACACACCAAATTTGGTTACTGTATCTGTAGTAGTTTCTGAGTAAAGCTGTCCCCTTCATCTCGGACGGACGGACGGACGCACACACGGACGGAAGGACGCACGGACGGACGGACGGAGGTCAAACCTATATCCCCCTCCCACTTCGTGTTGGCGGGGGATAATAAACTGATATAGGATGTAATTCTTAATGCTGTAAGTGTGTTTTCTGAGTAAAGGCACATTATTCCTCTTTATGAAGCTTAAATCTTAAATTATACAGCATTAAATTGGGCAACCCATAAATAGCCAAATTTGGCTTCTGCGTAAAGGGGTTAAGTGAGATATGGCTCAATATGACATTTTCAATATGACTGAAATGGGATCAAAAAGTCTTATATCATGTTTGGTGCCCTCATTGGAAGGAACATGCATGCCAAGTTGAAGCTTCACAGCTGCAGTGGTTTCAGAGAAGATGTTCACATATGACGAATGGCGGACAAGAAAAGGGAAAAGGAGCAAGCTCACCTATTCGCCCAATGATTGTGAGTATTCAAATTATGCTTAAATTGTTCACGATGCAAGTAATCATGCAGTCCTAATTGAGAATGGATTTTGAATTTGCCATTTTTGTCACCTTACACCTAGGAATGACCCAGCTCGCCAAAACAGCCTCTCGAAAGCAACCATGTAAGGTGCTTCCCTCCGCAGCCTTCTGTAGTTGCAGCTCTCATGGTAAACAGTCAAGAGCTCAAACTCATAGTTGTTACACATACACCTCAGAGTATGGCCACACCTCATTAAGACACTTGACCTTCCCTTTAGACACAGCATACAGTGGCTCCAATAAGTATTTGTACACTACTTGAAAATTCGACTACATAACAGCTTTTGTATATTCGGCTAAATGCTTGCTATTGTGTGTAAAAGTGATTCAAATATTTGATCATCAATATGTTTTAAACAAATATTTAATGTCAAAATGGCATATTTGGTCAGAAAGGTGATTATCTGACTAAATAAGTATCTGTACAGTTCCATTAGTGAGTCACAAAACTTATAATACTCACCTAAAATTGACTCAAGATGTTTACAGGACATGGTTGACTCACTTGGTCTGATTTGGTCAAGCGTGACCATACTGGACACTCCCTCTGTACACAGACTGGCCTATGTAAATGGCCTGACCATGGCCATAATGTATTCCTGTGTTATATGGCTAAGACAGGCGAGATACCCCGTCGAATGCGGGAGCAAATAATTCAGCTACATAAAGAAGGCCAAAGCACCAGAAAAATTGGAACTTGGCTATCGTTACGCCACACGACCGTGCAGTACATCATCAAGAAGTACAAACAGTCTGGACGCATAGCCAATGCAGCCAGGAAAGGACGTCCCAGGGAGACCAGCCAGCGCACTGACCGGTACATCTCCCTGCTGATACAGAGAGAGAGACAGTCCTCGGCCTGCAGTCTTGCCACCAAAGTGGGGGAAGCAACTGGAAGCCATGTTTGTGCCCAGGTCATCCGTAACCGGCTCCATGAAGTACAGTAGTGTACAAATACTTATTGGAGCCACTTTATATTTCATACAGAATTGTTCATAAGTTAAGAAATTGCCATTCGTGTCCATCAAGTCAACTATAGACCATATATTCCTCTCATACAAATCTTCAAAAAATAAGGATTTACAGTGGCTCCAATAAGTATTTGTACACTACTGTACTTCATGGAGCCGGTTACGGATGGCCTAGGCACAAACATGGCTTCCAGTTGCTTCCTCCACTTTGGTGGCAAGACTGCAGGCCGAGGACTGTCTCTCCCTCTGTACCAGCAGGGAGATGTACCGGTCAGTGCGCTGGCTGGTCTTCCTGGGACGTCCTTTCCTGGCTGCATTGGCTATGAGTTCAGACTGTTTGTACTTCTTAATGATTTACTGCACGGTCGTGTGGCGTAACGATAGCCGAGTTCCAATTTTTCTGGTGCTTTGGCGTTCTTTATGTAGCTGAATGATTTGCTCCCGCATTCGACGGGGTATCTCGCCTGTCTTAGCCATATAACACAGGAATACATTATGGCCATGGTCAGGCCATTTACATAGGCCAGTCTGTGTACAGAGGGAGTGTCCAGTATAGTCACGCTTGACCAAATCAGACCAAGTGAGTCAACCATGTCCTGTAAACATCTTGAGTCAATTTTAGGTGAGTATTATAAGTTTTGTGACTCACTAATGGAACTGTACAGATACTTATTTAGTCAGATAATCACCTTTCTGACCAAATATGCCATTTTGACATTAAATATTTGTTTAAAACATATTGATTATCAAATATTTTAATCACTTTTACACACAATAGCAAGCATTTAGCCAAATATACAAAAGCTGTTATGTAGTCGAATTTTCAAGTAGTGTACAAATACTTATTGGAGCCACTGTAGCCTTGTAGTGCTGACTAGGTAGCCCCTAAGTTTGCCATTTTGAGTAAGAATTGAGCAGCAGTGTGCCCATGTGGAAACGTTGACCAAAAAAATGCTTACCTTGAGAAAATGGTCAAGCTCCAATAACTTCTTAGGGAAAAAATTTGCTACCAAGTCTTCCGCCTAAAATCAAAAATAAAATTTACCAATACAAAGTTATGACAGAAAATCCTAACTCACTCCATTCAATTGCTTTCGCAAAGAAGTACATTTGGTCTCTTACCTCTCCTGTGATCCGTTCCCGGAAAGCATCAACCTGCAGACACAATATAAATCGTTAGTAATCATAGCCAACCGTGGAACTTGACCAGACATGGTCATAGATAAACAAAGACAAAACTTCCATGTTCAGCACCTGCAAATTCCAGATGTGCTGCTGCATGGGAATATACATAACACTGCCCTGGGTTCAAATGTGACTGAGTTTTAATACAAGTTATGCACAGCAAATTTGTTAGGCTAAAGTGCAAGATGATCTGGATGTTCACATGCTGGCTTGTTACAATGTGTGCGACTGGTCAAAATTGTGCCAATTAAAGTTCTTTCACTTTGCCAGTCACCCCCAAGCCATGGAGCCATTAATCAGGCTTCTGCGTATGAGAATACAAATGACAGAATAAGTTTAATATCACAGTTCTTTAAGGACTAGGAGAGGGCAATCCGTTTTACTGTCAAAGACTTGAATAAAACCATGACGCAAACTGACGACATCATAAGCCCATAACGTCATCTCAGCTTCTTTTGCATTCTTGCTCTGCCAGTTCAACTGGATTTCCTGCAGCCTGAGGTTCCATCACCTAGATCTCCATGCAACCACTCCATTTACTCAGACATTTAGTGTAGACAACAGGCTCAATTTTGCCAAGTTGATGTGCTTTCTTTATTACACCATTCTAATACTAGGTAGCCTCTGCCCCAAGAACAGTCCAAACATGATCTGTGGCATGGATTCAACAAGGTGATGAAAGCATTCTTAAAAGACTCTTGTCCATGTTGCTAAGATCGCATCATGCAGCTGTGGCAGAGGAGTCAACTGCAAAAGTGATGTCGTGTGCGAGCTGATGCGCAAATGCACCTTCCTCGACCCTTGGTACCAAAGAAGATGAGAGAGTGACGACACTGTTTTGGATGAGAAAAAGGCACAATCACAGGCCCAGGAGGTAAGATGGGAGAGGCAAGCAGAACAGGCATCAGCGGGTCCAGAAGCCATCAAAGCAGAGGCAGAAGAACAGGAAGATGAGCAACATGAACCCCACAAAAAGGATGAATGGAGCCAGCCACTCTCCACTGATGTCCAGGGCTGCCTGGAGGTCCTCGTGCGCATGACTCTCAAGCTCACCATCAGAGTAGGTGTTCAGGACCGGAGGGAAAACTGCAAGTCCATTAAGTGTCCACTCAAGTCAGTTTAAGTACATATACTAGTTTTTTTTTGGCAAACCGAGAATAGACTCAGAGTAGCCCAACGTTGCAGCCAGTAGGATATGCTTATCCTCATTTTTGCCATTTTTAAAAATTCTACTGGATGATACAGGCTGTGCTTTTCATTTGTGTTGATTACTGTACTGGATTGTAGCCGACAGACAATTTGTTGTCAATTTCATTCGATTTTGTTGACACAGAATTAATGTCATGTTTTTGCATGGTTTTCATTTACCATAAGCCATCTACTGTATATGCACTCGAGTTTTATACAAGCAGTTAATAGATAATGTTAATGTTGTACATACTTTGTTACCGTTTTGATATTCTGATGTGAATATAGAAGGTTCACTATTCTGTTTCTGATGTATTTCAGAGAATAAAATTTTTAGAGTTTGAAAAGCATGGAAAATGTATCCCATTATTTTAGCCGTTGTGTAAAAAATCACAGTTGAAGAGCAGCCACTTTGTGGAGGGAAACGGCATAGCAGCGACTCCATATCATTTGGAATGGCCCCATATTGTGATTCACACAGCTGGCAATACCATATTCCACCAAGGAAGATTCAACAGTGTTAAAACTGGATACCGCCAAACCCTGGTTGCAAGAGTTTTACTGTGAGATTTGTTAGCTTTCCCCACCCCCCAGTTCAAAACTTGAATTAAGAGGTGTTTTCATACCAAGTCACATTGTTGACACATCAATTCAACTTGATATCTCAGCCTAAATCTGAGTTAATAAATAATTAGAGCCCAATGTTGATTATGCAGTGGAATAGTAGAACTTCCACTATGGGGCGGACAGGTGAGCCTGCTACCTTTTCTATACCTAATGTCACATGGAGCAAACATCAGGTCTTTTGAAATGTTTCCGGGAAGAAAAGTGTGATTTGAAGTCTGCTAATTACCAGCGAGATTGGACAGCTTCCTTCACCTTGGCATAATTGGCTTACCTTAAATCAATTCCTCTGTACTTTGCCTAACTTGCAATCAAGCCATTAATTCAGCCAACTGACTAAAGATGAGGCCTATAACGATATAGTAGAAATAATGAGAGGCAGACAGACCTAACCAGGCTACGGTGTTACACTGAAAGAATGTCAATAATCTGAATAAATAACAGATCTCTGAAATCACCCCTCATCGTTGCATTTTTACGTATCATTAAAAAGATTTCTGAAAAATAAAATCATCTTAAGATGGCCTGGTGTTAAAGCGTTTAAAAATATACGCAAAGTGGAAAACATTTTGTGAAGCATATGAATGTGAGAAATTATTTTCGCATTGCACGCTATAGACAAAAGCACTGAATTAATAATTGAACAGAACTAATTTGAAATAAAGTAATTCATAGCTCTTGATTTTGGTTACTTTTCAGCATCTAAATAGCCTACAGTGAAGACGGAAAACATTTTGTTTTTAAGCGTATCAAACGTGACATGTAGATTGCTAATGCATTCAAACACAGAGGCTAACTGTGAAACTAGAAATAATGTACCAAACGCAGTCAGGCAACTCTGTCGTGTTTCATGGCCATTTATCTTTCAAAATGCGACAAACAAAAATGATATCAAAATAAATTAGACTGTTAACAAATTTAAATTGTTCATTGAGCGAATCAACCGTTTGATTGCAAATTGAGCAAAGTAAATGGGAAGGGGGTGAAAGCAATGGTCGAGTAGAGGATGATGATTTTGAAGACCTTAACATTGCTTGGTTCAGCACGCAATTTGCCTGAATGCATTTGTTGGATTATTACATTTGGCCGTTGTGTGCGAATGCGATTACAATTCACATGTCGCGTTCGATACACAAACAAAATGTTTTCCACCTTCACTGTAGGCTATTTCGATGCAAAAAAGTAACTAAAATCAAGAGCTATGAAATATTTTACTTCAAATAAATCTTGTTCAATTATTAAATAAAAATGCCAAAAAATTTGCAGCACAGATTTGTCTGAACGTGCTCGCCAAGTCTTCGGAGCATTTGTCCATTGCTTGCAATGTGAAAATAATTTCTCTCTCACATTCACGTTTCATATGCTTCAGACAATGTTTTCTACTTTGCGTGTTTTTAAACGCTTTAAAACCAAGGCCATCTTTACATGATTTTATTTTTTTTAAGAAACACTTTTGAATAATACGTTTAAGTTTCTCGATGAGAGGCGAAATTCAGAGGTCTGCTATTTATTCAGATTACTGACATTCTTTCAACCAAACACGGCAGCCTGGTTAGGTTGGTCTGCTTATCATTATCTCTTAATCATCATTGGCCAGATTTTGGTTTTGATTGGTCAGTTGGCTGAATAAATGGCTTGATTGCAAGTTAAGTAACGTACAGGGGAACTGATTTAGGGCAAGCTAATTATGCCAAAGTAATGGAGGCTGTCCAACCTTGCTGGTAATTAGCAGCCTTCAATTTGCACTTTTCTTCCCGGAAGAATTTCAAATGGCCTCTGAGGTTAGTTCACCACTAAATTAGGCGGTTAATTTTTAAGCGCAATAAAAGTATCGCGATACATTTATCGCCCAACCCTAAACAATAATGGTCTGAAAATCGCAATTAAATTATTTTTCCTAATCATACCACCATAAAAATTTTTTAACAAAAACAGTTTTCTAAGTAGCGCATCTTTTTATTTATATCCGCCTTTCAGGAGCAGCACAGCTACTAGCATCCTCGGCACTACCACAAGCTTCATGTGGGCTACTGAGAAAAAAAATCCTGATATTTTTGATTGGGTTACTTTCTTTTATTGCTAGCTTCAGAGCTTGACGAGTTGGCATACACTCCTTCCCTTCACCTCTCCTCTCCAGCAATCCAGTACACCAGCCAGACATGTTTTAACAAAGCTTACTTTGAATGTACAAATGGATTTACATAGTGTAATGGTCCCAGGAAAAGTATACTCCATGAGGTAGATGGGTAGATCAGTAAAGAAAAAAATGGGGGCACTCATGTATTCCAACGGGGGATTATACTGTAAACTGACATTAAGATGGATACTGTATACCACAAATACCTTCCACAAACACTACTGGATTAATGGTATAACTTTATTTAAACCTGTTCCACAACAAGTGTTCGCCACTAACATGGCAATATCCCCCACCGCCTCAATTTTGTGTGTCCGTACGGACGTACGTACGGACAGAGCCCAATATTATACTGCGCGGCGGGGGATAATAAGTACCAATGCAGAGCAATAACAGAACTTTAATGTCACGCCATTCCAACCATAAACTAGATTGAATAACAAAGACTAAAGGGAGTAATATTTTGTTATCCAGATAAACAATTTTTCTCCCGGATTTACAGGAGAAATTCTTTGCGATAGATTTTTCTTTGTATGTGTTTATATATTTGATGTGCACTCTAAATTCCACACAATACAAATAGGGGGCATAAATTTATATTGAGAGAGTCATGTGGGCCGACAGCATACAGGCTGGTTTGTACATGAGTGTATTTTTATTTATTCTATAGCCCATTTTCGTATTAATTTTTTACATCAATAGCATAGCCTGAAACATTAATTTACTGTAGGTGGGCCTCCAGGATATAAGGTGCACAAGAACCAAAGCAGAACTTCTCAAGTTGAGTGTGACAACATATTCTTCTCCACAGACTGACACTGACAAGCTAGAGACATCTCTTGTTATAGCTCAGAACTAATTTTACCAAGATATGTTCATATTGTAGTAACGGGAAAGCTTCCATTTAAAACAAGGCATGACGATGCCGTTATACTGAGGAACATTTCTTGTTAAAATGGAGCACTGTGCCATTTTAACTACCATGTCACATTTAGACATCACGCAGAAATGTCACTAATTCGTTGGCTACCAGGGTTTCCTCCAGGATTTTTTGAAACTGTGGCAGAGGGCTTCAGCGTCGGGTCAAAACTCAGCATTATCAGGTGCGGCCAGTTTTCATTAATCAGCATGTAGTAGGCCATGTAATAATTGAAGTCTATGTGCACTGAGGTTTATCAGTTTCACATGCGTGACGGAGAATTTCACATATATGAAAACCGATTATGAATCCGTAAATAGAATTGAACTAGAGCCCTGCACAGACTAAGTTAATGGTGCCACTGCACACATACAAGACTTCAGTTTTAAACTCACTAGTTCCTTCATAAAATTCAAATCCAGTTTACACACGGACTTGCGTTCCAGCTTACAGTGTTACATGCTCCGTGTCCTGTGTGTGGATGGGCAGAGCCCTGCTCTCCATGAAAAACAGAGGACAGAAACTTTTTTTTTATTATTGAATAAGAAAACTAAAAATAGGCCTGCAATGCACGGAATACCCCTCAGCCCGATGTCGAAGTTTTTGAAGACACCCGCCCGCCCAACCGCACGAAGGATAGCAATACCCCGTCAGCCTTTAGGGCTGAGGGGTAATAAAACTGTAAATCACAGCAAAATATGGTAAAGACTGTTACACTGAGCTAAAATGAATGCACATAAATTATATTAACTAACAAATCAATAAAATATTGTATTATCTTAATTGTATAATTAAGGCCGCCCCCCTAAATTATAATGATTGAGGAAATGCAGCTGCTGGCCGAAAGCACTGCAAACCCTAGGTTCATGGTCAACTGACATGGACGTATAGTGAAAAAATGTCTTGCTGTCCAACAAGCCTACATAATGGTTTATCAAAAATAGGCGTGCAATGCACGGAATACCCCTCAGCCCGATGTCAAAGTTTTTGGAGATGCCCGCCCGCCCGCCGCTCGACCGCCCGCCCAACCGCACGAAGGATAGCAATACCCCGTCAGCCTTGAGGGCTGAGGGGTAAAAATCACTCGCGGTGTCCTCAAGACAGACCACAAGAACAGCCTAAGCGGTCATCAGTGTCAGGCTCAACACCCAGCATCTGCCATGGTATAAGGGTGAGTCAGCACACATGGCATGGGTGACAAGTACATTTGCAAGAGAGCCATTAACGCAGAAAGATATGCAAAAATTTTGGAGCTACATTTGCTGCCATCTAGATGA
The DNA here is from genome assembly GCA_029721435.1 of Gymnothorax reevesii. NCBI lineage: Eukaryota > Metazoa > Chordata > Actinopteri > Anguilliformes > Muraenidae > Gymnothorax > Gymnothorax reevesii. The sequence goes on along the minus strand of CM056582.1, from coordinate 61,690,112 downwards.
GGTCTGTTCCAGAGACATCCCTATGTTTTCTAGCAAGACAATGCCAAACCACATTCTGCACAAATTACAGAAAATAGTGCGGTGCTAGATTAGCCGCCTGCGTGTGATCCTGAACGCCAGCATGGTAGAGGAATGGAGGAAATGCTAGACTTGACCAAGAGGTGTCTTCAGTGCCCAAACAGTTAATGATGGAGAATAAAAGACATAATGATGTTACAGAGCAGTATACAATCAACTGAGCCAACTGTGTAGACTCTGTTGCAGTCATCATATTGAACATTTTTAATAAGCAATCCTTTCACCCCCACCAGTGCCCAGTTCTCACAGCTATTTCTCCCCGTGCCTTTGTTGACATTCTAACTACATTTCTGGCTGCCTGTTCTTATTACATTACATGTACTAAGCTGACGCTCTTCTCCAGAGAGATGTACAGAGTGCATAAGTGGAGAGCTTATTCCTGATTGTTAAAATAAACACAAAAAGAGTGCCATATGGCACTATTGGGGAAAAAATGCCAGTCACGCAAGAGTGCCATATAGCTCTACTGGGGGTGAAAGGGTTAAATTCCCTGACAGAGCATAAATTGTGATGTTTTTATTATTTCAATGCAGACAAAGGTGAATAGAAGAAAGGTTTTTCTGCTAAGAATTCTACGCTACGCCAGTTTGAGCACTGAGTTGCCATGCCTCGTTTACCACCACGGGTCTCTCCCTAAATCATCAGCTTCATCAGGGCTAAATTAGTTGCAGAGACACGAAGGCTCGCTTAGTTAACTCACCCAAGATACGCCAGGAAGTGTCACAACTGGGCAATCAAGTACGCTAGTTACTAGCTTACGTTATTTAGCCAGTTAATTGAAAATTGTAACGTTAGCGAATAATTGAACTAGCTAAATCGGTACTTTCGAATTTTTAAAAAAAATAATTTTCCCTTCCAGTCCATCGTTACTATGTGGCAATACATAAGCGACTCATTACATTTGCCAACTAACGGAAAATTTGACGCACGTGCTAAAATCAGCAGTTATACTGAGGCGGTTGATGGCCAGCTACACGCTCGAGCTAACTTCGCTGGATTGTTGCCATTCAAATGTAGTTAGCTAGCTAGCTTTCAGCCACCAGTTTTAACAAAAGCAAATAAATATGGTGTCGAAAAACCAATGAGATAATCAACGGAAACGGCAGTTTTATCCTGTCATGTGGCGGCCCAACTCGATATTGACAACCTTCTGCCCAATTGACTTCACGTTAATCATAGTCAAGAAGGCAACCCTCGAACTAGTATACATAGCAGTGTGTTACGACCGCAGCCATGAGTTGTATATTCTAGCTTAGGAGAAATCTATTGTCTTACGTTACCAGGCAGCATGTTACATAACTGAAACGCAATTCAATTACCCGTCTCAAAGGATAGCGGCGTTTAAAACTCGTTAGCTTGTTTAAGTTTACCATTGCGCGGGAAAGCCATTGTATCTAAAACGTGGATGATATCGGCTAATGTAACCTAAGGTTAGCAGCCTGGATGCTCTGGCCTTGCTGCTTCTGACGAAATATCAGTCCACGTCCGCCTTCGATGGCTCGCTATTTTGATTCGTTACCTTTGTTTTGATTTCATTGTCCACCTTGAGGAGTGAAGACATTATATTCTGTGCCAGATCAGGACGGTTTCAATCTGATTTTCTATATGACAGGTCTAGTCGTGTAGCCCGTTGTTTCAACACCGGTCAGCCACAAGGTTTCACTTGAGGCCGTTTTGAGCTTCAGAAAGCAAAGGATGACGTATATAAAATGCGACAAAAGAACGGTGCACTGTGGCTGCGTTCAAGCGCAGTGGGAGATTCCTGAAAAATTGCGCGAGAACCTCGCGGAAGAGTCACCACGGAATTTAGCGATTGCTGCAGGCAGAGGCTGCGTCCGAATAGATAAAAAATTACGGCCTGTTCACCATAGAGTGAGATTTGTTTCTTTTTTACATGAGAGAAAATAAATGATCCAAGAGGGAAAAAAAAATGTTTGAGAAAAAGTTTTCACACTGATAGCAAAAAAGCATTTTATGAGAGAAAAAGTTTTCATACCGATTGCAAACAATTATATTTGAGACTAAAAATCTCATAGAATTTTTTTTATATTTATTTAATTATTTTTGAGAAAAAAAATCTCACAAAACCTTTTTTTTACCCTCAAATATATAAATTTTTGGTGTCAGTGTGAAAACATTTTATCAAAAAAAATGCCATTGATGGCAAAGGCTTTAAAAAATAGTATGAACCAGGCGAGTTTGCAAGCTCGCCTGGCATGATGGCTAATTAGCGATTAGCTTTATTACCGATTAGCATGCTAACAATATAATAGCTACACATTCATGAATATGAGTTCTGTTTGTCCATGACAATCTGACAAACGCAGCACTCAAGGCAAACTAGCTTACATTTAGCACATTTAATGTATCTTCAGTGATGTTAGCTGAGCTGAACGCCACATTACTCTCCAGTTACACATCCTTTAATATCTCTGATCTGTTACTTTCTAACCCATTAGGGCTGTGATGGGAATAATTTAGACTACTAGCTTGCTCAGCCAGCTACCCGTTGAGTTGTTCGTGTCATCGTTTTACCGAAACATTGGAGTCTCCGCTTAAGCCAGTGTATCTATGCCGGCGAATCGATAATGGTGTGATGATTCAGTGGAATTCGACTCCCAAGACGATTCTCACCCGACTGGCCAATAGGAACGTGGCCCCGGCCCCGCCCATGACATTATTTTCGCTGCGATAGTAAAATCCTGACACAAGAGCAAAAAAAATCGCATCCAGAGCAACGCTTAGGTTTTGAGAGAGAAGAAAAATATTTTTTTGATAAAACGTTTTCACACTGATAGCAAAAATATATATATTAGAGAGTAAAAAAAAAGGTTTTGAGAGATTTTTTTTTCTCAAAAATAATTTTTTAAATTAATTTTTTATGTTCTATGAGATGTTTAGTCTCAAATATAATTGTTTGCTATCGGTATGAAAACTTTTTCTCTCAAATATATATTTTTTTCTCATAAAATGCTTTTTTGCAATCAGTGTGAAAACTTTTTCTCTCAAACATTTTTTTCCCCTCTTGGATCATTTATTTTCTCATGTAATAAAGAAACAAATCTCACTCCATAGTTTGACTTCTCCTAGGCTTACATTCGACAGTCAGTAAAGTGAAAATTTCACTAACGTCCTAGAGACAAATCCAAAATCGAGCAACAGCAAAGTACGTGCTCCGTTTCAATTCCGAAATCCACCCACATCAGAGTATTTCTGCAGCAGAGCGTCAATGCAGAAATCCTTCTTCTTCTTCTTGTTTTATGGCGGTTGGTACCAGATATTATGGAGCATTACCGCCACCATCTATCCTGGAGTATGACTCCGGGATTCTAACATCCCAAACCTCAAAAAACTCCCTATACTTACACTCCCCCAGGCTATTCTCTAACAAGTCAACTTCCCATCTTAAAATGTTATACCCAAATATTGGGTCCCACTCTACTCCCTCCAGACCCTTTTTCTAACATTTCCTGGATTTCTTCTCCTTTAACTTCCCTAACTCCTAAGAACTCACTAGCAGCATAAATAACCATCTTTATGCGCTCAGTTTTTTTACTCAATTTCACTTCCACAGTTATTTACCATTGCTATGAATGCTAGAAACCTTTTCTTTTCTATACATATACGTTCTTTATCCAAACCCCCCGCCATCTCCTCAGTGTATCGGACTTCATCTACCTTCGCCTGTCGATCCTTCTCTACAACTCCTTTTTCTTCTCTCACTCTCTTAACTGCCTCCGCATACAAAATTTTACTTTTACACGTATCCGTACAATCTCACCCTCAAATTTCCTCTGCTCGCACTGTTTTACACCCGCTTCATGATTTCCCCCGCAATGAAGACATGCAGCTCTTTTGTGAATTTGCGCTCGTCCTCATTACACCCATCCTTCCCACACCGTCTAAAACGATAAATCCTTCTCCGACAAACTGCCACCACATGACCGTAATCTTGACACCAAAAGCATCTTAATGGAGTCCGTTCATAAATTCTCACTCTATAACTAACGTAATCCAAATTAACTCGTTCCGGTAGTTCCCTTTCAAACTCTAATAAAACTAATAAACTTTCACTTTCTTTACCGTCTCGGTAACTTTTTAAGCATCTAGCACCACAAACACCATCTACCTCCATAAATGAATCAACGTTCACGGAATGAACAACTCTGCTAATAACTCCTTTAATGACACTTTAAAACATGTAACTTCATTTAAATCAAAATCTTTGATTTTCAAGGCCCTATCCCTTTGACACTTTGATTTGCACTCAATTAGGCCTACTACCAGGCCGCTTCTGCAAACCCTCACTGCTTCAACATCACCCACTTCTTGCCTGATAAATCGACCTATGAAATGGCTCAACGCGATTTGCTTGATGGCACGCTCCCACTAATTTCATTCCGACTACATAGATTTCTTCCCCCCTCCTTCTTTTTTCTTTTTTTCCCTCCTTCCTCCTCTTCCCACTTCATTTTCTCCCAATTAGTTTCACCAGCACCTCTCCAATTCGTTTCCACTCCTCAACACCTACAGGTAACCTCATGCCACTCTCTCAACCCAACCAACCAATGTCTACTGCTCATCCAATGCCGAAATCCGAGACCCATGTAGCATATATATAATACACAGACCAGTAGTCGGACAGCCAATCGTTGAAGTTCTTCCCCACCGGCCGACCAATGGCTGAACTTCTTCCCTGTAGGCCGACCAATCACTGAACTTCTTCCCCGCCGGCCAGCCAATCATTGAACTTGATCACTCAGCGAGCGACATTCGCGTTTGTAGGGTCCTGGCCGCTGCCCGTCCCATCCCAAAAAAAGAGGGGATGCTACCCCATGGTAAACAGGCCCCTGTCGCAACTTTTTTGAAACCTGTATCGGCCAACCAAATTTGAAATGAGCTCATTTTGGTGATGGTATTGAAGCCCTCCATGCAAGAACCAGTTATGTCACTTTTTGGTGTCAAATTACAAGGAGATCAGTGACCCTACAACCATTTTCACTGCTGAATAAAATAATTACCAGTCCGAGGAATATGGGTAAACAATCATTTGTCCTCAAGATTGGTAACTAAGAAGTTCTGAGTTGAAATGCTGAGCTTCATTTTTCTCAAATGTGATGAAGTGACATAACTGGTTCTTGCATGGAGGGCCTACATTGTAAAATTTCTCAGTTTCAACATTTGCCACGTTACCTCTGTTCTATTGTGAATAAAATACTGGCTGGTGTGATTTGAAAGTCATTGCATTTTGATTTTATTCACAATTTATCCTTTGTCCCAACTATTTCAGAATTGGAGTTGTATAAAAGAAAATGTTTTTTTCATGAGGAGTCTTATTTTTAAAATAAATGGCAACATTTCACAAACTCAGCTGAGGTTTGCAAACTTTAAAGCACAACTGTACATGTACATCTTGGCAAAACAAAAAAGATTCAGTGAAAATAACAGGGCGTGATACATTACATTACAATAGATTGGTTCCACATAACAACTGCAGGGAGAAGAGCCAGTCTCTGAAATTGAGCTCCAATAAGACACCTTAGGACGCATTTTTATAAACAGAATCTCCAACACTGTGCACATTCTTTTTTTGTTAATAAGAAAATGTTAAAAGCACAATTGAACATTACACTTGATAGTCAATCAAAGAAATGTATTAAGTCTATTTGAAATTCAATCAATACATGCATATTGTATATTCAAAGTACAATGTACTGTGAAGCTTAATTATTCCATAGCTCTGACTGCACAGCAGATCTTCAATAAATGTTATCACCATCAGCCTCCCTTTGTGGTGACCTTTACAGTGATATGCTGTGTCATGTGACCAAACTGAACATGATACCAAAGGCCTACACACTGTGGATGTTTGGGTTCAAATGGATACTGGGAGAAGCACAGGAGAGTATTTTTTAGTTCTTCAAGGAGGTGGTAATGAAGTAATTTTGCCGACAGAGATTTTGTTTTTGTAAAGGTTCCATGAGACAGTTTTTTTCAGTATAAATGAGATTAATGGAGAAAAACTAGGCTCACTGGTGAGGCTTTTGACCTGGGTGTCAAGTTCTCAAAAGACATGAAGTATGCACCCTCCTGTTTGTACACTGATGATTGAACTGCACACCGATAATTTTGCGCACCGGTAATTTGCTTTAGAAATTATGACTCCTTGAGTATTTTAGACCTTTGTTGTTTGACCCATTTAGCAGAATATTCAGGAAGACTGATCAAGAAAACACATCACACACAACGCATTTGTAGGGCTTACCATCCGTAAGATGGGATTCATTTAAATAGGGGCTTTTCAGCAGAGCACTTTTGCTGCAAGTAATGCGGTGTTCCATTTCTGAATTTGGTCAAGTGTTCAAAACATTCATCCCGTAGTTACGTCACCGATTAAGGAAACCGCGACCAGTGTCTGTGCAGGTTGTAATAATCGAGCATCCTGACAAAACTACAAAAACAACAAAAAAAATGTATCAATAAAATAGGACCAATGGCACACTAGTATGACATGAAATTAGATGTACATTTAAATGATGAACAAAAAAAAAAAAATCATATGAATTTATTTTGAAAAACTAGAAACTTGGACACCACTGCAATGATTTGTATTCACCACTGCCCCAGACAACAATGCACCATAGTGATTTTCACTTTTCATTTTCCTTATTTCTCTTCTTATAGTGTGTAATGGGCCCCTTTCCTGGGGTCTATAGTTACACCCTAAGCATTTTTTGCGTTGTATCCAAGGGCTCTTTTCAAGATGGTAATCGTTCCTTTGATTGCGGATAGCTGTACTTCCTGGGTACTAGGACAACCGGGGATGGCCTCCGTGTAGTTCTTCAGGTTTTTCTTCATAAGCCCCGTTGCACCGACCACCACTGGTATTATATCAATTTCTTTCAATGACCAGGTCGTTTTTAGGTCATTTTTTAGATCTTGGTATTTTGTTATCTTTTCTCTTTCTGCTCTATTAAGTCCATAGTCATTGGGGACAGTGACATCTATAATTTTGGCATTTTTCTCCTGCCTATTCCAGACGACAATGTCTGGTTTTATTGCACCTCCCTCTATGAACCTTCCAGTTGGAATGATTTTGTCGTAGAAGATAGTTACTTTCCCGTTAGAGACCACTGGTGCTGGTTCATGGTCCCATATTTTTTCCTTGACTTCCACTTCCAGCTCTTTGCATATTTTCCAGTGCAGGTATTTGCAGATCTTATTGTGGCGGGAGGTATAATATCCATCTGCCAGCAGGGTTTGGCAGCCTGATACTAAATGGTTCACACTTTCAACTGATGTATGACAGAATCTACATAGATCATTTTGTGATATTCCTGCCATCTTCTTGAAGCCATTCGTTAAAAGCCCCTGGTCTTGGGCTCCAACGATGATTCTCTCTCCGTCGAATCCCAGCTCTCCATTCTTCAGCCACTGTATTGATCCTTCTTTGTCGATGTAATCCTTTTCCAGTTCTTCTTGGAAGCGTCCAGCTCTACGGTGTTGCTTCCATCGGTCCATTCTGCGACTCTGTTCCATTTTGCTGAATTTTGCCCGTGCATTTCTTGCTAGCTTGGTTGCCTTTGTCAGTTTGTTTCCTTGTCTCTCTTCAAAAATATCTCTAGCAAAGTTTTCAGCCAATTTGATTAGAGACGTCTGCTGGGGTAGGGTCTCAGCATGTTGTTGTGCAACCATTTTCATCACATCCTCCTCAGTGCTCTTTAGGTACTGTCCCATACTAACAACTGTTGCTCTATAGGCGTGGTTGATTTCTGTGAGGCCTAGTCCGCCTTCTCTGCGAGGGAGATATATCCTATCCATACACTGATTTCTGTAGGTCACTTTGTGTAAGGTGAGAGTCTTCCTGGTCTTAATATCTAACTTGTCCAACTCACCTTGCGGCCAGTCTATTATGCCAAAACCGTAGGTCACCACAGGGATTGCAAATTGGTTTATGGCAGTGATCTTGTTTTTTGGTGTTAGTTCTGATTTGCAGATACTTTTTAGGCGCTTAAAGTATTCTTTCTTGACTCCTTCCCTCATTTTCTTATGCTCTAGTATTGCATTTTCTTCTATTCCCAGATATTTGTATGTGGAATCCTTGGCCAGATCTGCAATACAACTTTCCTCCCCTAGTAGAATATTTTCTGCTACTACCTTCTTACCTTTCTTGATTGTACATTTAGAGCATTTTTCCAGGCCAAGTTCCATATTAATGTCCTTGGAGAACTTATGGACAACTTCAACAAGTTGGCCAAGTTTTTGTTCTGACTCGGCATAGAGCTTCAGGTCATCCATGAACAGAAGATGGTTCACTCTTTTGTGACCTTTTCTGCTTCTACTTCTGCTGAGGTCGTACCCGATGTCGTAACTTTTCAGTAGCTTACTGAGCGGGTCCATAATGAGGCAGAATAGGAGCGCTGACAGGCTGTCTCCTTGGAAAATTCCTCTCTGCACTTGAACATCTGGGATTATTATGTGTCCCTCTGAGTATTTTAGGGTAATAGTGGTTTTCCACTTAGTCATTTGGTTCCCAAGAAAGGATCTTATCTCTTTATTGATGTTATATAGTTCCAGGCATCTCAGTATCCAGGAATGTGGCACACTGTCAAATGCCTTTTGATAGTCAATCCATGCCATGCTGAGGTTTCGCTGTCTTCTTTTGCAGTCATCAAGAATAGTTTTATTGATCAAGAGTTGGTCCTTAGTTCCGAGCCTTTTTCTTATGCATCCCTTTTGTTCATTTTCCAGGTATTTTCCCTCATGAAGATGCTCATAGATGGCATCAGCTATGATCCCTGTCAGCCACTTGTATGTAGTTGTCAGACAGCAAATAGGCCTGTATTTATTAGGCAGCTGCGTATCATTACTCTTCGGTATCAGGTTGGTATTACCAATGGTCAGCCATTCAGGAGATTCTTCTTCTCCTTTCAGTAGTTTGGTAAAGGCCATGACATAGTGGCAATGTAGAGCCGTCATCTTCTTCAGCCAAAAATTTGGGATTTTGTCTATTCCTGGCGTCTTAAAGTTGCAATATTTATTGATTTTCTTCCTTATTTCTTCTTCTGCTAGTACAATTGCAGGCATTTGTTGTTTGTCTCTGTTTTTTCCTTCAGTAATTTCAGCCCACTGGTTCTCCTGATGCTGTTTTGGGTCTTCAAATAGTGGCCTCCAGTATCCTTCAATTTGTTCCCTTGCTGGTGGTTCTTGCACTTCTATGGAGTCTTTCATCATAGTTCTATAGACTGTTCTTGGGTTTTCAATGTACTGTTTATTGATCTGTTTCGAGATTATTTTTCTCTCCTTATTTCTTATTTGTGCGGCTAAGGCTTTAATTATTGCTTGATGTTCTGCTAGGCGTCCACTAAGCTGGTCGTCGCTTATGTTATATCTTCTTTTTATTGCGTTAATTTTACGGGTGAGATTCTTTGTATGTTTTTGCTCACTTCTAAAAGTCGCGATTTGAGAGATTTCAGCTCTCAGCTTGTTGATTTTTTGATTTAGCTTCTTTTTCCAGGGTGGTTCGATCTTAATTTTCCTGTTCCCTTTTTCTCCGCTTTCTTTATGTTTCGAGATTAGCTTTGTCTGTATAAACCATGCCGCACCGTAGTTTACATGATTCAGCTCAGTGAGCGTGGCGTCTGCAGGAACCAGTCTTCCAAGGCTAGCATTCACCCTGCATAATAGTGTTTTGAATTTTTTGTTTTGTTTTAATTTAATCAGTTTAGGTCGTTCTATCATGTTCATCGTTCGAGTTTCTTCAATTTTGTTGGCTAGTTCTTCTTCCAACTCTAATTGCTCTGAGTCTATGCCCGGCTGCAGATCTCCAGATTCCTGGGTTGGTATGGGGCTCTTTTGACACTGTCTCTCAGGAGTTCGAGATTGCTCCATTTCTGGTTCAGTGTCCGCCAAAGTATCTGCCAATGGGGAGGCAGGTGGCCCAAGTGAGGTTGCTCTGGGGAGTAGTTCTTCAAGATGTTTTGGCTGTCGTTCTGGCATTCCTATGGGCTCAGCACAGGGACAGATTTTATTGCTGATTAAGTTAATTACTTCCGTTTGCATCCACTCCAAGTCCTTTTCTGTGAAGTATTTTTGTAGTAGGGTGTTATGTCTTTGAGTAGTAAGTTTGCTTCTGGGTATATCTCGTTTATTAGGGCAGTGGTGATGGAAGATCCGTTGCCATTCTTGACATCTTTCTCTCTGATTGATGTATTTTGTTTTTGCATACTCTGTTGCCCAGAGCAGCACCCACTTTTCCTCCAGTGTCCATTGGGTTCGCGCAAATTTTTGCTGATCTTTCTCTCCTTTGGCTAGGAAATCCGCTTCCGCCTGTCTACGGGCTTCCTCCTTAGTCCTTGTTATTTCTTCTTCTTTTAAATATTTATGCGTTTGGGATGCGATTGAGGCTAATTTGGCGGTCGTGGTGGCTTCTTTCTTTTCAGGTGGTAGATCCGCTACATTTATCTGCTCCTCAAATACAACGTTCTTCCGCCTGCCCCACCTCTCATATCTAGAGTAAGCGAAGCAGTGGAAAATTTTTCTCTTCTCCTCGATGGACCAGGTTGTAGTTTCATATCTCCGTTTATTTCTTCTACTTGTCCTTCGACAGTCCTGTTTCTGGGGCCCAAGGTCAGTAGGTAGCTGACCTACTGGGAGACCCAGCTGAGTGCTTACAGAGGAGGGACTAATCTCTGAAGCACTGGGAGAAGTGGCACTATTATATTCCTCACACGCCCTAGTGCCGAGGCGTGGTATGGGGACCTTTTTATCCTGGGCGACGTCCGGCCAGTATATTTTATCTTTCTTTGATTTCTTATTCATATTTTATTTCGTGGAATTTTTAGTCGGGGTTCGCGCCAAAAGAATATGAAGCGTCCTCATTTCACCTGTATGAATGTTTTCATGGCATTTTAAAGCAGATTTCTGCCTGAAACATTTCCCACACTGACCACATTTGTAGGGCTTTCACCACTATGAATTTTTTCATGGTATTGTAAACTGGATTTCAGACTGAAACTCTTCCCACACTGATCACATTTGTAGGGCTTTTCTCCTGTATGAATTCTTTCATGACATTGTAAACTATTTTTGTGACTGAATCTTTTCCCACAGTGATCACATTTGTAGGGCTTTTCACCTGTATGAATTCTTTCATGACATTGTAAATTGCTTTTGTTACTGAATCTTTTCCCACACTGATCACATGTGTAGGACTTCTCACCTGTATGCACCAGATCATGGCGTTGTAAGTGAGTTTTCCTAACAAAACTCTTCCCACACTGATCACATTTGTAGGGCTTTTCACCTGTATGAATTCTTTCATGATGATGTAAACTCTTTTTGTGACTGAATCTTTTCCCACAGTGATCACATTTGTGGGGCTTTTCACCTGTATGAATTGTTTCATGACTTTGTAAACTGTTTCTGTGACTGAATCTTTTCCCACAGTGATAACATTTGTAGGGCTTTTCACCTGTATGAATTCTTTCATGACATTGTAAATGGCTTTTGCGACTGAATCTTTTCCCACACTGATCACATGTGTAGGACTTCTCACCTGTATGCACCAGATCATGGCGTTGTAAGTAACTTTTGTTAACGAAACTCTTCCCACACTGATCACATTTGTAGGGCTTTTCACTTGTATGAATCGTTTCATGACTTTGTAAACTGTTTCTGTGACTGAATCTTTTCCCACAGTGATCACATTTGTAGGGCTTTTCACCTGTATGAATTCTTTCATGATATTGTAAACTGTTATTGTAAATGAATCTTTTCCCACAGTGATCACATTTGTGGGGCTTTTCACCTGTATGAATTGTTTTATGACTTTGTAAACGGTTTCTGTAACTGAATCTTTTCCCACACTGATCACACTTGTAGGGCTTTTCACCTGTATGAATTCTTTCATGACACTGTAAACTGCTTTTGTGACTGAAACTCTTCCCACACTGATCACATGTGTAGGACTTCTGACCTGTATGCACCCGATCGTGGCGTTGTAAGTGACTTTTGCTAACGAAACTCTTCCCACACTGATCACATTTGTAGGGCTTTTCACCTGTATGAATTCTTTCATGATATTGTAAACTCTTTTTGTGACTGAATCTTTTCCCACAGTGATCACATTTGTAGGGCTTTTCTCCAGTATGAATTCTTTCATGATATTGTAAACTCTTTTTGTGACTGAATCTTTTCCCACAGAGATCACACTTGTAGGGCTTTTCTCCAGTATGAACTCCTTGGTGGCAATTTGAATCAGATTTCCAAAAAAAGCATCTCCCACTTGTAAAGCATTGGTGTGGCTTTTTCATCATAGGGATTCCCTCATCAGAGATTAAATCAACCTGATTTTTGCCTGAGAGTCTGCAGTTTGGATTGAGCTCTCCTGCATTAGGATACATTACAGTCTCTGCCTTTTCATCAACCTCAGCTTCATTAAGCGCAGTATTCATGAGATCACTCCCTAGAATTTCACTTGATTCAGGCATATCTTCTTCAGATTTGATGTAAAGACACTTAATGTCTGGCAAGACACGGACATGTTCAGTCTTAATATAATCCCCATCATCAGGCTCTGTTTTGACTTTGTCAGAATACAGAGTCACACAGGCCAGCTCTGTAAAGTCTAGGCTCTCTGTCTTAAGATTCTTAGTGTCGGTGGGGCTCAGATCAGTTTCTGTTTTTATCAGTGATGCTTCTGTGTAATGTAAATCACTGACCCTGCTGTTTGCAGTAACACACTCTGGCTCCAGTTTGTTGGGTCCTGGTGCAGTACATTTTATCTCTGACTCTGCCATGTGGACAGACTCCAGTCCATGTAGTTCCTTTTCTTTCTCTCTGATCCTGTGCTGCTCGGGGAGCTCTGGTAGGGTCGTCTCAGTGTCCTGTCTCAGACTCCTTCCTGCATCATTGTGCTGATCCACTGTGTTCAGAAGTGCAGCTCCTGTAAGGAAACAGAGGATGGGATTTTAGCCTTTATCTGTTCTACCTGCACATGAAATTTAGTTTTAAAGGAGCTTCTGACAACCTGATCTTTAATATTATCCATTTTACGACTTCTCTGTATGCCACACTAACTTCATTTAACTAGAATTCCTATAACAGATCACTGAAATGATGAGTCAAATACCAGGTGTTAACACAACTACATACAGCACAGAAACAATACAAAACTTCACTAATGCTGTAGCTGAACTACAGCGGAGTACATCCCCAAAATGACAGCATTCTTTCCATAGGCAAGTTCATAGTTTGGCCAGGTGGAGGAGAAACAGGAAATGGTATGGGGCCAAGAAAATCAACAGAACTACTCTGGGTTTCAGTGGCCTTTTGCAACAGCTAGACATTGCATTTTTTAAACTTTTTATTTGTGCCCAGTCCATTTCAATTATACTCTCAATATCATTGAAAATGAGGACATGGCTTCACTGATTTCTCCAGAATAAACAAAGGTTGAAAGATCAGCCTGAAAAGGTGCCAAGTTGCGATTACTGCACATGCTCACAATGTACTTCCCAAGAAAGTGAATCTGTTTGACTGCAAGTCTTAATTGGATTCCATCCTTACCAATACATCTTTGTGTTGCATTGTATTTATATATTTTAGTCACACCAGCATTATGCCTGTCATATTGAGATGGTTTCTATGGAAATTTGAGAATTCAAAGTGCTATTCGAAGTTTTAGCCAAGGGATGCAAAGAATGTATGCTGGCTGCAATTGCGAATTATTGCAGAAGAAAAATACCCTCTTGATTTTGACTTGCAGTTGAGATTTTACTTCCTTCGAAATTGAGAGCATGTGCAGTAATCGTGACACTGCAACCTAAATTAAATGAGCTAACTCCACACTAAATATGTTGAAACCAGTTAGTTTGATGCTAAAGCTGTATCGATGTTTGGTTCCACAACGGAGACACAAGGTTCATCTAAACTACTGTAATATCCAAACCATTGAGTGTATATAGGAATGGGAGAGGCTGTCAGTTTCTGGGCTTCTTACTAGCCACCATTGTACCAAATTAAAGCTCAGCAGCTGCAAAAACCAACCAATGAGCCCATATGGAATTTTAAATATGGCCGCCACGGCTGTCATATTTGTAATTGGATCAGAAAGGAAATTTGGTGTCCTCATTGGTAGGAACATGTAGAGTCTCTTTATACTGAGAGTAGCGACAACTCAGTGCTTGAACACCATCTTGAGGCCATCTTTCAGTGCACGCGCATATTGCACACTGACCCATCAGACCCATAAAAGGGATGTCTTTGAGAGGCTGAGACCCTCAGAAGTAAAGATGGCCAAAGGCTCTGCAACCTGTGAAGACTTGCGTAAAGAAATTGTGGAATACTTTAAAAACAATGTTCCTCAATGTCAAATTGCCAGGGCTTTGAAGGTCTCATCATCGACTGTGCATAACATTATCAAAGGACTAATAGAAAATGGAAAAATCTCTGTGCGTAAGGGACAAGGCCAAATACCTTTACTGGATGCCTGTGATCTTTGGGCCCTCAGATGTCTCTACATTGCTCACCAGCATGATTCTGTCATCAACATTACTAAATGGGCCCAGGAATACTTCAAGAAACTACTGTCTGTAAACAAAGCCCGCCATGCCATCCACAGATGCCACCTAAAACTCTATCATGCAAAAAGGAAGCCAATGTTGAGCATGATCCAGAAGCACCGTCGTGTTCTGTGGGCCGAGGCTCATTTAAAATGGACTGGAGCAAAGTGGCCAAGTGTTCTGTGGTCAGACAAGTCCAAATTTGACATTCTTGTTGGAAATCATGGGAGTCGTGTCCTCCGGGCTAAAGAGAAAGACCACACCTCCTGTTATCAGCGTTCAGTTCAAAAGCCAGCATCTCTGATGGTATGGGGACGCATTAGTGCATAACGTGTGGGACACTTGCATGTTTCAAAAAGCACCACGAATGCTGAAAGGTACAGCGCCTTCCAAAATTATTGGCCCCCCTGTTTAAGATGTGTTAAAAGCCTTAAAATAAATTCAATTTTTATAGCAGAAGTATACTCTCACACTGAAAATTGGAGAAAAATGTAACCTTCAACTCAAGTGAATTTTAAGGGGGAAAAAAAATCCCTGACTAAGAAATAATTATTTTTCATAAAATCACCTGTTCCACAATTATTGGCACCCCTAACAATGCCTAGGAAAAAAAAACATAATTGCAGTATTTGTCATTTCTACAGTAGTTTACACAGTTGATCAGAGTATCTAGGAACATTTAATTAGCAAGTCATCGCTTCCTGTTTCCCTGGGGTATAAATATGATGAGACTGTCATGATAGAGTGGATTTATTTAGGGTTTATCCACTCTGACAATGTTTTTTCTGCAGGCATGGTCATAATATGCTTTTATTTCTCCGAGTCTGCCTAGTCTCTTATTTTTCTGAATCGTCGTTATGCTAACGACGTTATTTCTGCTACTCGGCTAATCGGCAATTCCCTTGGAAGCAGAGTGGTCTGCACAGGTGCCTGATTACCTGGATGATTCGATTGCTGATCTGTTACACCTGTGGGAGGTCTATATAAAGCTAACAGGGCTGCTCGCGGCTTCAGAGTCATCTATACTCTCGGCCGGTAACAGTCAGAGGTTTAGTCTAGGATACGCGAATCATTCGCAGGTAGACAGTGTTCTGACAGATATTCTTCAGATTTTTGCGGACGCTTGGTTAAGTCCGTTTTCTCTTAGTGCCGAGGTTCGGCAGTTTCAACAATCTTGCTGCGGAGTTTCGTTTCTTTTTGTTCTACGCAGAGATGTTCACAAGTCTTTTTTTGCAAGTCCAATTCAAGTCTCAAGACTTTGGTCACAAGTCCAAGTCAAGTCTCAAGTCTTTGTGGGGTGAGACTTGGTCAAGTCTCAAGTCTTTGGTCATGAGTCCAAGTCAAGTCTCAACTCTCTAAAAAAATAAAAGTCTCATGTCTCTTCTTGTTGTAATGAGTCTTCCACCATCTGCTCCGATTCAGTCGACTAAGAATACTGTACAGCTATATCCAAGAAATTCAGAGCATTTAATGTATTATTATCACTCCTTCATCTATTAGCATAAAGTATCAGTACTGATAAGTTGTTTGTTATATGATCACTTTAAACCGGATTCTGCGATGCAATATGAAGAAAACACAATGAATTATTTCCTTTAAAGGTAACTGTATTCTTCCAACATGAACATACAGTTACCATACATCTCACCCCCTATTGTTCAGGCTCAGTCGGACAATAATAAGAAATAGAACTACAGAAAACGTTACACCTCACCCAGAAAATAATAAGAAATAGAAATATAGAAAATGTTACACCTCACCCAGTCACAGGCATTGTAGGCTAATTTACATCCTTCAACTTAGTGCAAAACATCACACTTTAGCTAAATGCAAACAACTTGTAAACAAAACACTTAAATGTACTTTAAACACTTGTATATCTTATTTTTGAGCCATTTGCAATTAAAAATGTGTTCACAAGAAAAAGCAGAACTATTGCTGCCATTTTATTTGAAAAATACTGCAAGTCTATAAACTGGTGATATTAAAACATTTGTTCCAAAAGGCACCTTTCTTTGCATGTCAAAAATGATTCCTTGCGTAAAAGTAAAGCTAAAAAAGGAATATCATTGGAGTTATTGGCTATTTTGATTTGTTTACTAATGAAACAGTAACCCTTTTGTGGAAACAATCAATGGTGTTGTTTTGCCTAGAACAAAATATTTAACAATAATAAACCTACAATAAGATCCGAATGGTTTCTTATTTTTCTCTCAATACACTGGGTAAACATTAACAAGCTTGTAGGTGCCTTCCAGTGGCCTACTGTAAGACCTAGAAAAGTATTAGGCAACATAATGCACATTCACCACGCTGTAAAATAATAATGTATAATTACGAGACAGAGTTATTAAAAGGCAAATGGATAACCGGAACTACATTCCAGACATACCGGCTGGGTGGAGTGATTTCAAAAGCGTATGTTTACTGCAGCAACTCTGGAACTCAAAACAGAACTTCGCTCCGAATCAGGAAGTAGTTCTGAGTAGGCATATTTGCTTCATGTGTCGTAATTTTACGAAATTATACATAATTATTTCGTAGCGTGGTGAAAGTGCAGGTCACAACTTGTGCACGTGAGCGTTTTGGAGCTGTTTGATTGTGTATTTGATGAGTTTTGAAAAAGCGAGGGGCCTGTACCGTTCATTTTCATGTTCGCGAAGCAGCTCGCGTCTCTCCCCCTCTGAATCTCAAAACAACGGGCACGGATTACTAAAGGTAATGTACCTATTCATATGACTACATGAATTATGGCAATAGGCCAATTAGCCAAAATGTTGAAATATCCCTCTAACGTTAGCCAGTAGATGGTGGCAACGGAACGTAAATGAATAACGTTACCCATTTTATTTATTTTTTTATTTAACGTCATGTTAACGCCACTCCGTGCAGACAAGTGTGACAAGCAAACTAACATTCACTCATCTATTCAAATATTCAGTTACAAAGCTGGTAGCAAGCCACGTTAAACATAGCTGATGCTGAGCTAAACATGTATGCTAACCGTCCATCCGGGTGAGTTTTCAGATGCCTGATAAAATTTGATGTGGTTGATCCAGCGTCCTTAATCTTAGTACTGCAGACTTTGCAGTCAGCGCTTCTTCTGTTGATGCCGTCTTGTTTGAAGTTTTTATTACCGAACGTAATTACGAAGGGTACAGCAGCCGCTGCATGTGTGTCGGTCGCCATAGTGTCATCTGAGGTTCTAGTGCGTGAGGCCGTGAAGCGCGCATCCGATGTGTAATATGGTTACCATGGTCACTATGTCAAAAAGGAAGGAATGACATTAAGCTCGACAGACGTTTCAGAGTTTTCCCAGTGTTGATACGCGCCCGCCCCCGAAAAAAAAGGGGAGAAAAAGAAAACAATGATTGTTAACGTGTCCCAAAACACGAGTCCGAGTCGAGTCTGAAGTCTTTTGAGCACGAGTCCAAGTGAAGTCTGAAGTCTCTGTATGTGCGACTTAAGTGCGTAGTTCCTACGCTTCGGTAACTACTGGAGTTATTATATTTCGTAAACCTACCGAGGAGGATTTTGTTTTACTATTCACAGTGGTTATTTCACTCCTGCTACTTTACCAGTTAGTCTCTCAGGAAATCCTTGTGGCTAGTTCGCTATAGCTTATTGATTAAACTTGGTGTGCGCTTAAGATTCTCTCGCTTCCACTCCCCTTAGAGACACAGAGGCTGTTTCTCTGATCCACTGACAACAACTGAAACAAAGGTAAACAAGCCTGGATGATGACGCAAGGTTATTTTGCCACCACGCACAGTGAGGAGGATGGTAAGAGAAATAAGTTCTCCAAAGCTCACTGTTAAAGAATTGCAACAAATGGTAGCATCTTGGGGTCACAAAGTCTCCAAAACAACCATCAGGTGCCATCGACATGCCAACAAGCCGTTTGGGAGGCATGCACGGAAAAAAACCTTTTCTCACTCACATATCATAAACTCAAAAGTCTGGAGTTCACTAAGCAGTACTGGGACCGTGTGCTTTGGTCAGATGAGACCAAGAGAGCTTTTTGGCAACAAACACTAAGTGGGTCTGGCAGAACACAAAAGATGAGTAGGCAGAAATGCGCCTCAGTCATGCCCACTGTGAAGTATTGGGGGGGCATTTTAAATCATAATCTTGTGGCCTCTGCTCAAAAGCTGAAGATGAAGGGTGGTCACTGGGTCTTTAAGAAAGATATTGACCATAAACATGTGGCCAAATCTACACAGAAATGGTTCATCAGACACAGAATCAAGCTCCTCCCATGGCCATCTCAGTCCCCAGACCTCAACCCATTGAAAACCTGCGGAGTGAGTTGAAGAGGAGAGTGCAGAGGAGAGGACCCAGGTCGCTGGATGATTTAGAGAGATTGTGCAAAGAGGAATGGTCGAAGATCCCTCTTTCTGTATTCTCCCATCTTGTGAAACATTATAGGAGAGGATTAGGTGCTGTTTTGTACAACCCCCTTTTGCCAACAAATTATTAACATCAGGGGAGCTAATAATTGTGGCACACGATTTGATGTAAAACAATTATTTCTTAATGTGGGATTTTTTTTCCCCACTGAATAAATGCACTTGAATTAAAGGTTGGATTTTCCTCTTTTTTCCATTGTGGTCCTATATTATTTAGGAAAAAAACTGAGTTTATTAGAAGGTAAAGGATGCATCTTAGTGAGGGGTGCCAATAATTATGGAGGGCGCTGTATATAAAGGTTTTACAGCAACATATGCTCCCCTCCAGATGAGATCTATTCCAGGGAAGGCTTAGTGTATTTCAGCAGGACAATGCAAAACTACATACTGCAGCTATTACAACAGCATGGCTTCGTAGTAGAAGAGTGTGTGCTGAACTCGGCTGCCTGCAGTCCTGATCTTTCACCGACTGAGAACATTTGGTGCCAATTTAAACAAAAAGTCCATCAAAGGAGACCCAAAACTCTCCAGCAGCTGGAAGCCTATATTAAACAAGAGTGGGATAAAATTCCAATGGCTAAACTCACGAAACTTGTCTCTTCAATGCCTAGACGCCTTCACTCCGTTTTAAACAAGACTAGGTGCAACCTAGTATACGGCTGGGCCGCCGAGTGCTGTATGAAAATGTGCATCCAAGAAAAGTGTCCTAAATGAGGCAAAGCTCATTCTGTTATTTGAAGTGCAAGTTTAGTCATGAGCTGGAGTTGATAAATTACTTACAAAGTGGGTGAGGAGAGTGAGTGTGTGAAAGTGTGTTACATAAAGCCTTATTCGATATTGGTGATGGTTGAATATGGTTAACTATATGACAAAATAATTGAAATGCAATTTATTTTAATGAATTGATTACCTATTGAAAGCTCTCGAAAAAGGCCTTGAAGTTGACACCAAGATCATAAGAATTGGCCGAGGAATAAGAAAGTTTAGAAATTTTACAGTGCCCACAAATTGAGAATTGTTTGTTAAAAATTGAGGAAAGAAAGCATGAACGATTTTCATAAGCGTTAGTTACAACCTGACCAACTTAAGTATTGCACTTTGTCACATAGCTAATATCATAACAAAGGTGTATAAAGTACTGGGGAAAAAAGTTACGAAAAAGTAAAAGTACCATTACTGAAAGTTAATTTGGTGAGAGTTGAAGTCACCCATAAGAAAATGATTTGAGTAAAAGTCTTAAAGTAGCTCACATTAAATGTTCTTAATTATAATTTTTCCACAAGATACTTAAGTACCAAAAGTATCAAAAGTGCAAGTTCAAAGTATTTTTCAAAGCACGCATAGAAAGAAGCAAAGCAACCACGCATTGTTCTCTCCTTGTGCCCTTTGATTAATTCTCAGGTGAATGAAAGATTCAGTATTTTAAAAAATAAACTGGCAGTCTCTCTTTTATACACTTCTTTGAGTTTACTGGCAGATTAAAAAACAAAAATAAATGACTAATTAATAGACTTATATGGTATCAATACCATGTTGAATTTTCACTTAAGAAAATTGCTTATTCTGATCTTCTAATTGGGATATCACACACACACACACACACACACACACACACACACACACACACACACACACACACACACACACACACACACACACACACACACACACACACACACACTTTTAACTGCTATGGGCAAGTACATAGCACAGTTTGCATATCAAGGCTTAGCTGAGGAGTTAATTTAAGGCAAGTCCTGAAAAACAGGTATTGGAGTAAACTTGTCCATATTCCAAAAGCTCCGCTTGCTTGTGAATATTCAATAACTGATCCGGGTGTGCCATCTAGTGATATAATAGTGTAACTGCGTGCATACAATTGCTGCTCCAAATCCGTTGGCAAACACATCTGCACATGCGGGCCTAAGAACCTGCCGAGCACCGCTGTTCTTCTCGAACACGCCAAATCCAGATAATCCTTAAATGATGAATTACACTCATATTTTAGAGAAACGAGAAACGAAGTGGTCAGAGCCAGAGTAACGAAGTGAAAGTATAATCTTTTAAATGTGGGAGAGTAAAATTAAAAGTCCCGGTTTATGAAAAAATAGAGTAGGCCTAAAGTACAAATGGACCTACTCTTAAAAAAAAAACACTTCAGTATTGTAACGAAGTACGTGTACACCCATGTATGATAATGTATCCAGATCCCTTCATTGTACCCGTTCTCTCTCGTATCGATTGCGAGATTCAAAAGAAATCTTAAGGAAATTATTCTGGTACAGGGTGCGAAATCCAATAGGGAGATTGAGGAATGTAACACATCGTACCAATCTAACGAAATAGATTCGCAACAGTGGTCGCAATGTGTTTTTGATTTCCCTATTCAACCTCGCAAACGATACTGTCCTCCATGCTTGTTAACTGTCGTATCGGTTGCGAGATTGAATAGGGAAATTAAGAACACATTCCGACCATTGTCACGATTCTTTCCCGCTAGATTGGTACGATGTGTTACATTCCTCTCCCTATGGAATCTCACAACCGGTGCCAAAGAAAATAAGCATGTAGGACTGAAACCAACCGAACCGATCTAGTGTGAAAGATTAGCCAAATAATGGTTGAATTGTGCTCATAATCAAGAATCGAATGGAACTTTTTTAAAAGACCGGGATCCTAGCTCGGGCGAGCGCAGCATCCGCTTTATTAAGATTTATATTGAAACCATCAGACTGTCGGACACGAAGTTATATTAAAACCCTGACCGACTTTCAGACACAGACACTGCATCAAAGTGTCTCCGTGTCCGACAGTCGGGTGGTTTAAAATAATTCATAATTCACTTTTTTGACATTTTTGAACCCCATGCAAGAGAATAAAACTGGGCAGCTAACTTAATTTGAGCAACACTGATTTCGGACACGTAGACACCGAACAAATAAACACCGCAGCCTACTGTAACTTAACTCGTGATGAAATGCCCACACAACAACAAAAAAAAAATAAAACTGGGTGCTTAACTTAATTTTCGAGCAACATGGCGGACTACAAAGTCCTAAAAAAAAAAATAAACACATACTGTGACTTAACCCATGAAATGCCCCCGTTTTTAAATGGGTGAGCATTTTTCAAGCCACAAATTTCGAATGGTCTGACTTCACCTAGGCACACATTTGAAAGTGAAAGTTTCACTTACGTCACTTACAAATCCAAAATCCATCAACGGCAAAGAACTCCGGTCAAATCCAAAATCCAAAATCCAAAATCCAGCAACAGCAAAGTATGTGCTCCGTTTCAATTCCGAAATCCACCTACTGTAGTGTTGTTGCTACAAAGCGTCAATGCCGACATCCGAGACCCGTGTAGCGTATTTATTATGCACAGACCAGTAGTCGGTCAACCAATCGTTGAAGTTCTTCCCCGCCCACCAACCAATAGCTGAGCTTCTTCCCCGCCAGCTGACCAATAGCTGAACTTCTTCCCCGACGGCCAGCCAATCATTGAACTTGATCACTCACTTACTCACTTACTCACTCACTCACTCACTCACTCAGCGACATTCTCGTTTGTAGGGCCCTGGCCGCTGCCCGGCCCATCCCAAAAAAAGAGGGGATGCTACCCCATGGTAAACAGGCCCCTGTCGCAACTTTTTTGAAACCTGTATCGGCCAACCAAATTTGAAATGAGCTCATTTTGGTGATGGTATTGAAGCCCTCCATGCAAGAACCAGTTATGTCACTTTTTGGTGTCAAATTACAAGGAGATCAGTGACCCTACAACCATTTTCACTGCTGAATAAAATAATTACCAGTCCGAGGAATATGGGTAAACAATCATTTGTCCTCAAGATTGGTAACTAAGAAGTTCTGAGTTGAAATGCTGAGCTTCATTTTTCTCAAATGTGATGAAGTGACATAAGTGGTTCTTGCATGGAGGGCCAACATTGTAAAATTTCTCAGTTTCAACATTTGCCACGTTACCTCTGTTCTATTGTGAATAAAATACTGGCTGGTGTGATTTGAAAGTCATTGCATTTTGATTTTATTCACAATTTATCCTTTGTCCCAACAATTTCAGAATTGGAGTTGTATAAAAGACAATGTTTTTTTCATGAGGAGTCTTATTTTTAAAATAAATGGCAACATTTCACAAACTCAGCTGAGGTTTGCAAACTTTAAAGCACAACTGTACATAAATATCTTGGCAAAACAAAAAAGATTCAGTGAAAATAACAGGGCGTGATACATTACATTACAATAGATTGGTTCCAACTGCAGGGAGAAGAGCCGGTCTCTGAAATTGAGCTCGAATAAGGCACCTTAGGACGCATTTTTATAAGCAGAATCTCCAACACTGTGCACATTCTTTTTTTGTTAATAAGAAAATGTTAAAAGCACAATTGAACATTACACTTGATAGTCAATCAAAGAAATGTATTAAGTCTATTTGAAATTCAATCAATACATGCATATTGTATATTCAAAGTACAATGTACTGTGAAGCTTAATTATTCCATAGCTCTGACTGCACAGCAGATCTTCAATAAATGTTATCACCATCAGCCTCCCTTTGTGATGACCTTTATAGTGATATGCTGTGTCATGTGACCAAAATGAACACAATGCCAAAGGCCTGTGGATATTTGGGTTCAAATGGATTCTGGGAGAAGCACTGAAGAGAATTTTATGGTTCTTCAAGGAGGTGGTAATGAAGTGATTTTGCCGACAGAGATTTTGTTTTTGTAAAGGTTCCAGGAGACAGTTTTTTTCAGTATTAAGGATCAAGTGGCTACTTAAGAATTTAATAAATGAGATTAATGGAGGAAATTAAAAAAATAGGCGGATTGGTGAGGCTTTAGACCTGGGTGTTAAGTTCTCACAAGACATAAAGTATGCATCCTCCTGTATGTACACTGATGATAGAACTGCACACCGATGATACTTATGGTAATTTGCTTTAGAAAACATGACTCCTTGAGCCTTTGTTGTTTGACCCATTTAGCAGAATATTCAGGAAGACCGATCAAGAAAACACATCACACACAAAGCATTTGTAGGGCTTACCATCCATAAGATGGGATTAATTTAAATGGGGGCTTTTCAGCAGAGTACTTTTGCTTCTGGTAATGCTGTGTTCCATTTCTGAATTTGGTCACACTGTTCGAGACATTCATCCCGTAGTTTCTTCACCGATTAAGGAAACCGTGACCAGTGTCCGTGCAGGTTGTAATAATCGACCATCCTGACAAAACTACAAAAACAACAAGAAAAAAAAATTAATCAGTAAAATAGGAACAATGGCCCTGTAGCTCACCAGTATGACATGAAATTAGAAGTACATTTAAAAGATGAACAAAAAAAAAATCATGAAAATTGAAATTAGAAAAACTAGAAACTTGGACACCACTGCAATGATTTGTATTCACCACTGCCCCTGACAACAATGCACCATAGTGACATTCTCCCAAGGAAGCTGGATACTGAATTTGATATGAATCTGGCCAGTAGTTTCTGAGTAGATTTTTAAAGTTTCAGATGAGGGGGGAAAAAAATCATTACAATTTGAAAAAACAATGTTTTTCAACACTGTGACAAATCTTAACACACAATGTCCTAAGCTCCATACTAAAATTGAAGTGAATCAGATCAGTAGTTTAGAAAAAGATATTTGAAAGTTTTAAACGGAAAAAAAGAAATCATAAGAACAAAAAAGTAAGCAAGATTTATGAGCCAAAGACTTCTCACAATGATCACCATTGTAGGGCTTTGTGCACCTGATCATGGCGCTGTAAATGGGTTTTGTGACGTCCCATACTGATCAAATTTGTACGGATTCTCACTTTTTTTATTTTCCTTATTCTCTTCTTATAGCGTGTAATGGGCCCCTTTCGTGGGGTCTATAGTTACACCCTAAACAATGTTTGCATTGTATCCAAGGGCCCTTTTCAAGATGGTAACCGTTCCTTTGATTGCGGATATCTGTACTTCCTGGGTACTTGGACAACCGGGGATGGCCTCCATGTGGTTCTTCAGGTTTTTCTTCATAAGCCCCGTTGCACCTACCACCACTGGTATTGCAAAGTATATGAATTTCTCTCAATGACTAAGTTCTTTTTTGGTAATTTTTTAAATCTCGGTATTTTGTTATCCTTTCCCTTTCTGCTCTATTAAGTCCATAATCATTGGGGACAGTGACATCTATAATTTTGGCACTTTTCTCCTGCCTATTCCAGATGACAGTGTCTGGTTTTATCGCACCTCCCTCAATAAACCTTCCAGTTGGAATGACTTTCTCATAGAAGATCGTTACCTTCCCATTGGAGACCACTGGTGCTGGTTCATGGTCCCATATTTTTTCCTTCCACTTCCAACTCTTTGCATATTTTCCAGTGTAGGTATTTGCAGATTTTATTGCGGCGGAGTTATAATATCCATCTGCCAGGAGGATTTGGCAGCCTGAGACGAAGTGGTTTACACTTTCAATTGTTGTTTGACAGAATCTACATAGATCGTTCTGTGATATTCCTGCCATCTTCTTGAAACCATTCGTTAAAAGCCCCAGATCTTGGGCTCCAACTATAATTCTCTCTCCATCGAATCCCAGCTCCACATTCTTCAGCCACTGTATTGATCCTTCTTTGTCGATCCATTTCTTCTTGGAAGCGTCCAGCCCTACGGTGCTGCTTCCATCTGTCCATTCTGAGACTCTGTTCTATTTTGCCCGCGTTTTTCTTGCTTGCTTGGTTGCCTGTGTTAGTTTGTTACCTTGTCTCTCTTCAAAGTCCTTAGCCAGATCTTTAATACAACTCTCCTCCCCCACTAGGATATTTTCTGCCACTACCTTCTTACCTTTCCTGATTGTACATTTAGAGCATTTTTCCAGACCAAATTCCATACTAATGTCCTTGGAGAACGAATGGACTGCTCCAACAAGCTGTTTAAGTTTTTGATCCGACTCTGCATTGAGCTTCAGGTCATCCATGTATAGTACATGGTTCACTCTTTTATGGACTTTTCTGCTTCTACCTCTGCTTAGGTCGTACCCGATGTCATAGGTCCATGGTGAGGCAGAATAAGAGCACTGACAGGCTGTCTCCTTGGAAGATTCCACCAAGCTGGTCATTACTTATGTTGTATCTCCTTTTTATTGCGTTAATTTTACGAGTGAGGTTCTTTGTGTGGTTTTGCTCACTTCTGAAAGTCGCAATTTGGGATATTTCAGCTCTCAGCTTGCTAATTGTCTGATGTAGTTCCTTTTTCCAAGGTGGTTCCATTTTTATTATTTTCCTAGTCCCAGTTCCCCTGCTTTCATTATGTTTTGGGGTGATCTTACTCTGCATAAACCACGCGGCTCCGTAGTTCGTCCAGTTTAGCTCAGTCAATGTGGTATCTGCTGGGACTAGTCCTGTAAGGCCAATGTTCACCTTCCATAGCAGTGCTTTAAACTTTTTGTTCTGTTTTAGTTTAATCAATTTTGGGCGTCCTTCCATATTCATTCTTCTGGCTTCTTCAATCTCATTTGCAAATTCTT
Organism: Gymnothorax reevesii; assembly: GCA_029721435.1. Taxonomy (NCBI): domain Eukaryota; kingdom Metazoa; phylum Chordata; class Actinopteri; order Anguilliformes; family Muraenidae; genus Gymnothorax; species Gymnothorax reevesii. The sequence goes on along the minus strand of CM056582.1, from coordinate 61,663,531 downwards.
CTTCCAGTTCCAGCTGTTCTGATTCTGTTTGCAGCTGTATTCCTTTTGGTTCCTGGGCTGGTGTGGGGCTCATTTTTCTCCTTTGTTGTTGTCTCTCAAGGCTTCCTGATTGTTCCATTTCTAGCGCAACATCTGCCAGCGGGGAGGCAGGCGGCCCAGGTGAGGTTGTCCTGGGGAGTGGTGTTTGAGGATCCTTGTTTTGTAGGTTTGGCATTTCTAGGGGCTCAGTAGGAGGGCAGATTTAGTTGTTAATCTTGCTGGTAACTTCTGCTTGCATCCATTGTATTTCCTCCTCTGTGAAATACTTTTGGACGAGGGTGTTATGCCTTCGGGTGGCGAGTTTACTCCTTGATACATTTTTTTTACTTTGGCAGTGGTGGTGGAAAATCCGCTGCCATTCTCAACGTCTCTCTCCCTGATTAGTGTATTTTGCCTTTGCGTACTCGGTTGCCCAAAGTAGCACCCACTTCTCCTCCATTTTCCAGTGGCTCCGTCCAAATTCTTGTTGATCTTCCTCTTTTCTGGAGTGGAAATCTTTTTGTTTGTTTTTGAGCTTCTTCCTTAATCTTTTTCATTTCCTCTTCTGTGAGGTTTTTATGAATTTGAGAGGCAATTCATGGTATTTTGGTAGTTGTGGTGACTTCCTTCTTTTCTGTTGGTAAATCCACTTCTTTTACTCGCTCCTCGAATACAACATTTTTCCGCCAGCCCCGCTTCTCGTATCTGGAGTAATGCCACCGTGACACCGGATGGGCGGTGCCACTGTGGACTTTTGTCAAAATCGCCATCACCGTAGTGACATCGCCAGTAGTGTTTTCATAGTTTTCCCCTACCCATCAAACATGTGTTTTTCTTCGCGGTGCTACTGGGAAACCAGGGCAGAACTACGGTGGGGTCACTGAGGACATGGCGATCCCATTGAGATGCCACTATGATTTGATGGCGGTGCCACGGCAATTATTGGCGGCAGTACTGCAGTGCTGGCGGCAGTGTTGAGGTGCCAGTGAGGTGCTATCGCAGGGATGGCGGTGTTACTGAGGTGCTACGGCGGTGGTGCTGCGGCAGCAGGGCGGCTCCATTTTGGCTATAAATGGGACATGGTTTTCGTTCGTAATTTATTGTAATATTTTGTCTGCTGATGATTTATTCCCATAGCGATGCCACCGAAATGTGGTACAAGAGTTAAAAATGACTTCGCTGTCGCACCCCCATACCCGCAGTGCTCCCATGGTAGCTCCATCTTAAGACCCCCATAACCGCCTGGGGATCGCTGTCAGGTCCCCAGTCTACTTTTTGTCGATTGCACGGCGGTTGTACTGCGGAGGCACGACGCTGATGGAGGTGCTACTGAGGTCCTTGTACGGTTCCATGGCGGTGCCACGGCGATCCCAGTGCGGATTGGCCCAACCTGCGGTGACACTGCAGAAGTTTTGAACATGTTCAAAGTTTCCTCCGTGCCACCGTGGAGGTCTGCGGTTTTGACAGTTTTCTGCGGTGCTACGACAATCAATTGCAGTACTACTGAAGAACCTTGGAGATCATAGCGGTGCCACTGCGGTTTATGCCGTACAAGCACCGCAGTGGCACCGCCAATCCGGTGCGATGGGGGTATAAGCAAAGCAGTGGAGGATCTTTTTCTTCTCCTCAATGGAGTACATTGCAGAATCATAACTTTGTTTATTTCTTTTGCTGGTCCTTTGACAGTCTTGTTGCTGGGGCCTAAGGCCAGTGCGTTGCTGATCTGATGGGGAACCCTACTGAGTGCTGGCAGAGGAAGGACTAAACATAGTGCAACTTCTCCCGGTGCTACAATCACTATCCTCACACGCCCTGGTGCCTAGGCGTGATGTGGGGACCTTTTTATCCTGGGAGACGTTCGGCCAGTATATTTTATCCTTTCTTAGCTTTTTCATATTTGTTTTGTGGAAGTAAACCCCTTTACGGTGGGACCGAAGGCACTTGAGGCTTGTGCCTAGTAGGATTTCCACAATCTCACTAGTATGTTGTCTTTGGTGCTCAGTCAATGAAGATTTCCAAAGAGAATGCTTCCCAAACTAATCACATTTGTAGGGCTTTTCACCTGCATGAATTTTTTCATGGCATTTTAAATTGAATTTCTGACTGAAACTCTTCCCAATCTGATCACATCTGTAGGGTTTTTCATCTGTGTGAACTTTTCATAGTATTGTAAACGGTTTGTCTGTCTGAAACTTTTCCCACACTGATTACATTTGTAAGGTTTTTCACCTGTATGAATTTGTTCATGGCATTGTAAATTGGGTTTATTTCTGAAACTTTTCCCGCACTGAACACATTTTAGGGCTTTTCACCTGCATGAATGTTTTCATGGCATTATAAACCAGATTTCTGACTGAAACTTGTCACACACTGATCACATCTGTAGGGCTTTTCACCTGAATGACTTTGTTCGTGGCATTTTAGACTGGATTTCTGACTGAAACTCTTCCCACACTGATCACATCTGTAAGGCTTTTCACCTGAATGAATTTTTTTATGGCATTTTAAGTTGAATTTCTGACTGAAACTTTTCTCACACTGATAACAATTGTAGGGCTTCTCACCTGTATGAATTTGTTCATGGTATTGTAAACTGGATTTCTGAGTGAAACTCTTCCCACACGGATCACATTTGTAGGGCTTTTCACCAGTATGAATTTTGTTGTGGTATTGTAAACTGGATTTCAGACTGAAACTTTTCCCACACTGACCACATTTGTAGGGCTTTTCACCAGTATGATTTTTTTTCATGGTATTGTAAACTGGATTTCAGACTGAAACTTTTCCCACACTGACCACATTTGTAGGGTTTTTCACCAGTATGAATTCTTTCATGACATTGTAGACTGGATTTCTGTCTGAAACTCTTCCCACACTGATCACATTTGTAGGGCTTTTCACCTGTATGAACCTTCTCATGGCTTTGTAAATAGAATTTCTGACTGAATCTTTTCCCATACTGATCACATTTGTAGGGCTTTACTCCTGTATGAACTTCTTGGTGGCTATTTGAATGAGATTTCCAAAAAAAGCACTTCCCTGATTTTTGCCTGAGAGTCTGCAGTTTGGATTGAGCTCTCCTGCATTAGGATACATTACAGTCTCTGCCTTTTCATCAACCTCAGCTTCATTAAGCGCAGTATTCATGAGATCACTCCCTAGAAATTCACTTGATTCAAGCATATTGTCATCAGATTTGATGTAAACACACTTAATGTCTGGCAAGATACTGACGTGTTCAGTCTTAATATAATTTCCATCATCAGTTTCAATTTTGACTTTGTCAGAATACAGAGTTACACAGGCCAGATCTGTAAAGTCTAGGCTCTCTGTCTTACGATTCTTAGTGTCGGTGGGGCTCAGATCAGTTTCTGTTTTTATTAGTGATGCTTCTGTGTGATGTAAATCACTGACCCTGCTGTTTGCAGTGACACACTCTGGCTCCAGTTTGTTGGGTCCTGGTGCAGTACATTTTATCTCTGACTCTGCCATGTGGACAGACTCCAGTCCATGTAGTTCTTTTTCTTTCTCTCTGATCCTGTGCTGCTCGGGGAGCTCTGGTAGGGTCGTCTCAGAGTCCTGTCTCAGACTCCTTCCTGCATCATTGTGCTGATCCACTGTGTTCAGAAGTGCAGCTCCTGTAAGGAAACAGTGGAAGGGATTTTAGCCATTAACTGGTCTACCAGCACAAGAAACTTTGTTTTCAGGTGCTTCTGACAATCTGATCTTTAATATTATCAATTTTACAACTTCTCTGTATGCCACACTAACTTCATTTAACTAGAATTCCTTTAACAAATCACTGAAATGATGAGTCAAATTCCAGGTGTTAAGACAACTACATACAGCACAGAAACAATACAAAACTTCACTAATGCTGTAGCTGAACTACAGCGGAGTACATCCCCAAAATGACAGCATTCTTTCCATAGGCAAGTTCATAGTTTGGGCAGGTGGATGAGCAACAGGAAATGGTATCGGGCCAAGAAAATCAACAGAACTACTCTGGGCATCAGTGGCTTTTTGCAACAGCTAGATATTGCATTTTTTTACTTTTTATTTGTGCCCAGTCCGTTTCAATTATACTCTCAATATCATTGAAAATGAGGACATGGCTTCACTGATTTCTCCAGAATAAACAAAGGTTGAATAAACAAGATCCATCTGAAAGGCGCTGAGTTGCGATTACTGCACATGCTCACAATGTACTTCCCAAGAAAGTAAATCTGTTTGACTGCAAGTCATAATTTGATTCCATCCTTGCCAATACATCTTTGTGTTGCATTGTATTTATATATTTTAGTCGCACCAGCATTATGCCTGTCATATTGAGATGGTTTCTATGGAAATATGAGAATTCAAAGTGCTATTCTTAGTTTTAGCCAAGGGATGCGAAGAATGTAAGCTAGTTGCAATTGCCAATTATCATCGCAGAAGAAAAATACCCTCTCGATTTTGACTCGCAGTTGAGATTTTACTTCCTTCGAAATTGAGAGCATGTGCAGTAATCGTGATACAGCTCATTGCAAAGTTGCAAACTCCGCACTAAATAATATGTTGAAACTAGTTAGTTTGATGCTAAAGCTGTATCGATGTTTTGTTGCACCACAGAGGCACAAGGTTCATCTAAACTTCTGTGTGTAATATCCAAACCATTGAGTGTATATAGGAATGGGAGAGGCTGTCAGTTTCTGGGCTTCTTACTAGCCACCATTGTACCAAATTAAAGCTCAGCAGCTGCAAAAACCGACCAATGGGCCCATATGGAATTTTAAATATGGCCGCCATGGCTGTTATATTTCCAATCGGATCAGAAAGTTTAATATGAAGTTTGGTGTCCTCATTGGTAGGAACATGTAGTCTCTCTTTCATGGAGTGAGATTTGTTTCTTTATTACATGAGAGAAAATAAATGATCTAAGAGGGAAAAAAATATTTGAGAGAAAAAAGGTTTCACACTGATAGCAAAAAAGCATTTCATGAGAGATTATGAGATTATGATTATGTTCTATGAGATTACTAGTCTGAAATATAATTGTTTGCTATCAGTATGAAAACTTTTTCTCTCAAATATATATTTTTTTCTCTCATAAAATTCTTTTTGGCAATCAGTGTGAAAATTTTTTTTCACTCAAACATTTTTTTCCCTCTTGGATCATTTATTATCTCTCATGTAATAAAGAAACAAATCTCACTCCATAGTTCACTAATTCCAAACCACTTTTCTTTAAACATTGTGGAAAACGCCATGAGGTAAAGGAAAGGTGTAAAAGTGAATTCCTAACGACTTATGAGGACAACCGCGCTAATTAGAGATTGGCCGGTCGCTGCTTTATATATTGCTGATGTGCAGAATTGAGGGATAACGTTATCTCCTTTATTTTCACAAAGGATGGTTCTGTGTACCCTGTGCTAAAGGAGGTGAGTTAGGAGCTACGGAGACGCCTCTCCTTTACTTTTAAAGAATCTGAATACACCTACCATGGCTGCCACCTAATTATTTCCAGATCATTTTTTAGGATTTAAAAAAATTTTTCTAGGTAAAAAAAAAAGACTATTCGTACGCAGCCGTGAATTTCTCTTCTTCTTCTTGTAATAGTTTTATGATGTACACTGAGTGGTGTAACGCTGCCCCCTAAAAATTATAATTCTACAAATTATAAAGTGGTCATGCATCTTAAAAAAAAATAAAAAATCACCACACACACCTCAATGACCTAAACTACCCCATTCCAAAATCCTCTTTCCTTAACTTTACTTCCCTGTCACCTGGCCTCCGCCAAACGCTTTCTCAAAAATTCTTTGAGTCTCTTCCCCTTTGACATTCATCACTCCCAGTAACTCCCATGCTGCATCAACCACCATTTGAATTCTCTCTGTTCTGCTTTCATTGTCTCAGGAACAAATCACCACCATTGCAAGATGGCCAAGAATTGTTTCCCATCCACTCTAATGATATTCCCATCTTGTTTTCCAAATTCTTGAACCCTATCCTGTTCTTTCCTAATCTTTTCTTTTTCCACCTGCACCCTCTTTATTGCTTCTGCATACGACATTCTCCCCTTTGTTCTTATTCTTTCCACCTCCTGCTCCTGTTCCCTTCTTTTCATTCCAATGCTCAAATCTCATGGTTTCCCTCACAGTGATGACACACCACCACTTCTTTGAAAATACATTGATCCTCCAGACATCCTTCTTTCCCACATCTTTTACATCTATGTGTCGGCCTCCTACATACTGCTGCCGCATGCCCATACTTTTGACACCTGTAACATCTACAACCCCAATTCTGAAGTAGTTGGGACGAAGTGTAAATTGTGAATAAAATCAAAATGCAATGACATTCAGATCACATGTGCCAATATGTTATTTACAGCAGAACATAGATAACATTTCAAATGTTGAAACTGAGACATTTTACATTTATTTACACAAAATGAGCTTATTTCAAATTTTCTGGCTGCAACAGGTCTCAAAAAAGTTGGGACACAGGCAAAAAAGGGCTACAAAAGCAATTAATATATAAGAGAATCAGCTGAAATAACATTTAGCTTGTAAATAAGTTAACTGGTATCAGGTGTGTAACACGATTGGCTATAAAAGGGATGTCTTAGAGAGGCTGAGTCTCTCAGAAGTAAAGATGGCCAGAAGCTCTAAAACCTGTGAAGGTTTGCGTTAAAAAATTGTGGAATACTTTAAAAACAATGTTCCTCAACGTCAAATTGCAAAGGCTTTGAAGGTCTGATCATCAACAGTGCATTACATCATCAAAAGAGTCAGAGAAACTGGAAAAATCTCTGCGTATAAGGGACAGGGCGGAAGACCTTTACTGGATGCTCGTGATCTTCTGGCCCTCAGACGCCACTGCATCACTCACCGCCATGACTCTGACATTGACATTACTAAATGGGCGCAGGAATACGTAAAGAGACCACTGTCTGTAAACACAGTCTGCCGTGCCATCCACAGATGCCACCTAAAACTATATCATGCAAAAAGGAAGCCATTGCTGAGCATGATCCAGAAGTGCCGCCGTGTTCTCTGGGCCAAGGCTCACTTAAAATGGACTGTCGCAAAGTGTCCTGTGGTCAGATGAGTCCAATTTTGACATTTTTGTTGGAAATCATGGGCGTCGTGTGACCTCTAGGCTAAAGAGGAGAAAGACCACCCCTCCTTTACCAGTGTTCAGTTCAAAAGCCAGCGTCTCTGATGGTATGGGCATGCATTAGTGCATATGGTGTGAGACACTTGCATGTTTTAAAAAGCACCATGAATGCTGAAAGGTATATAAAGGTTTTAGAGCAACATATGCTCTCCTCCAGACGACTTCTATTTCAGGGAAGGCCTCGTGTATTTCAGCAGGACAATGCAAAACCACATACTGCAGCTATTTCCATGAAAACAATAAAGTTTGTCAGTTTGAACATTAAACATCTTGTCTTTGTAGTGTAGTCAATTGAATATAGGTCGAAAAGGATTTGCAAATCATTGTCTTCTTTTTTAATTCACATTTTACACAATGTCCCAACTTCACTGGAACTGAGGTTTGAAAGAGTTTTATATTTTAGCTACATATCTGTGTAGAGAGAAGTTGCACTGATATGTCCAAGTCCATGCTCGTAGTACCAGTTTGTGAAAATTAGCAAGTTTAATAGTTGCATTTTAGAAGAAAGTTAATCCCACCAACATTATTACATAAGTATTTGGGACAGTGTTCTGCATGCTATTTCGGCCAGTTAATTTTAAAGCTGCTGTTAAGTATATCATAATCGAAGACTTCCCAGCCTTCCATTTTTGCTATTACTCAAAATCTCTCTTTTTAAGTAGTGTGGTATATTCTTCCAGATGAAATTAATTGTCAATTAAGTGCTTTATCAAATTAATTCAGAATATCAAAAGAAAGTATAAGCAGACTTTGAAAGGTCTTCAACCTCTAATAAAATAATTCTTCCCAGTGATTCAAAATTACTAGATACCCATATATTGAATCTGTTTTTGGTTTGGTGGATAATTTCATCAAAATTCAAGACTGTACGCATTTTTTCATCTTTACAAAGTAAAATGCCCAAGTATGAGACAAGATCCCTCACCCCAACATCATATATATGAGACAAATGAAATAACAAATGTTAGGTTGGAAAAGGACAGATTTCTTGACATTCATCTTCAAACCAGACACGACAGAGAAATGTTCAATACATTGTAATGCTTTGGGATTTACATTTTTGTTCCTTAAAAGGGACTGGCCAAGCGAAAGTGAACATGTGTGATGAAAATTATATTTCTTTGTAACACATAGTGAATGGGCAGATCTTGTAGCTTAATCTGTCTAGTTTATGGAACTAACTTTTTTTTTTTTCAATACAAGATGTGGGGAAAAAAATTACAGCCATTTGAAGTGCATGACGTTTGAAAAATGCTGACACACTTGGAAATCTATTTTTCACATAATTTTCATTTCAACAATAAAATATCTAAAACTACATAAATTTACTTGTTTCTAATTTAATACCTTTTACTATTCATATTTTTCAGCATCTGTAACTATTTTTGCCAAATTCAAATTAAAAATGAGTTTTAACTCTGAAAAAGATGTTGAATTATGATCATATAGATTGCAGTCATTTACTTAAGTAATAGTAACGTACACTGCTCAAAAAAATAAAGGGAACACTTAAACAACACAATGTAATTCCAAGTCAATCACACTTCTGTGAAATCAAACTGTCCACTTAGGAAGCATCGCTGATTGACAATCAATTTCACATGCTGTTGTGCAAATGGAATAGACAACAGGTGGAAATTATAAGCAATTAGCAAGACACCCCCATTAAAGGAGTGGTTCTGCAGGTGGTGACTACAGACCACTTCTCAGTTCTTATGCTTTCTGGCTGATGTTTTAGTCACTTTTGAATGCTAGCGGTGCTTTCACTCTAGTGGTAGCATGAGACGGACTCCACAACCCACACAAGTGGCTCAGGTAGTGCAGCTCATCCAGGATGGCACATCAATGCAAACTGTGGCAAGAAGGTTTGCTGTGTCTGTCAGCGTAGTGTCCAGAGCATGGAGGCGCTACCAGGAGACAGGCCAGTACATCAGGAGACGTGGAGGAGGCCGTAGGAGGGCAACAACCCAGCAGGAAGACCGCTACCACCGCCTTTGTGCAAGGAGGAACAGGAGGAGCGCTGCCAGAGCCCTGCAAAATGACCTCCAGCAGGCCACAAATGTGCATGTGTCTGCTCAAACGGTCAGAAACCGACTCCATGGGGATGGTATGAGGGCCCAACGTCCACAGGTGGGGGTTGTGCTTACAGCCCAACACCGTGCAGGACGTTTGACATGTGCCAGAGAACACCAAGATTGGCAAATTCTCCACTGGCGCCCTTTGCTCTTCACAGATGAAAGCAGGTTCACACTGAGCACATGACAGACGTGACAAGAGTCTGGAGACGCCGTGGAGAACGTTTTGCTGCCTGCAACATCCTCCAGCATGACCGGCTTGGCAGTGGGTCAGTAATGGTGTGGGGTGGCATTTCTTTGGGGGGCCGCACAGCCCTCCATGTGCTCGCCAGAGGTAGCCTGACTGCCATTAGGTACTGAGATGAGATCCTCAGACCCCTTGTGAGAACATGTGCTGGTGCGGTTGGCCCTGGGTTCCTCCTAATGCAAGACAATGCTAGACCTCATGTGGCTGGAGTGTGTCAGCAGTTCCTGCAAGATGAAGGTATTGATGCTATGGACTGGCATGCCCGTTCCCCAGACCTGAATCCAATTGAGCACATCTGGGATATCATGTCTCTCTATCCACCAACCCCACGTTGCACCACAGACTGTCCAGGAGTTGGCAGATGCTTCAGTCCAGGTCTGGGAGGAGATCCCTCAGGAGACCAACTGCCACCTCATCAGGAACATGTCCAGGTGTTGTAGGGAGGTCATACAAGCACGTGGAGGCCACACACACTACTGAGCCTCATTTTGACTTGTTTTAAGGACATTACATCAAAGTTGGATCAGCCCGAAGTGTGTTTTTCCACTTTAATTTTGAGTGACTCCAAATCCAGACCTCCATGGGTTAATAAATTTGATTTCCATTAATTTTTGTGTGACATTGTTGTCAGCACATTCAACTATGTAAATAACAAAGTATTTAATAAGAATATTTCATTCAGATCTAGGATGTTATTTTAGTGTTCCCTTTATTTTTTGAGCAGTGTATATCTGTGATACAGAATGTTTCTTTTATAATAAGTGTTATGTTATCGATTTTACTTCTTTTCTTGAAGTAAACCTCTAGTTCTGTAGCGTCCATATTCTTTTCCCTATTAAATTTAAGAAATTCCATATTTTGCTACAATTTTTGCTGAGAACATACTTTAATAGGTTTATTGCAATATTGAAACCAGGTTGACTCCAATTTGTAATGAGAACAGCATGTTATGCATCTTTGCGTACACCTTGTCAAATCTGATGTCCTCCTTTGATAGTGCTGTAACCAAGCACATTTTTGCTAATTTCACATTTAAAAAATATTCTTATAATCCATTGAGTACACCATGTTAAAGTAGTTGTAAAAACCTTTAGAAACATGTATTTCAAGTTATCTGGTTAAAAAGTTATAGCCCAATGAACATCAAAATAGTAATGACGTGACCGCTTGGCCAGACCCAAAAACGACTAGATATCAGCCAGCTGACAAATTTTTAATTCTCTCCCCTAAGCTGAAATCCTTTAAAAATTACTCCTTTTGTCATGAGATGCCATCAAATCAGTGACCAACAGACATAAATGGGGCAAATGGACAAGCTTGTTTTAAATCTCTATGAAGTACAAAGCATTGTGAAGTTCCATAAACCTGTTTTATGGAGCCATTTCATTCATTGTTTGGTGTTTTGCCTGCATTTAAAGAAAAGAAATCACAAACCAAGAAATTCTAATACAACCTGAATTCTGAAATAGTTGGGACGAAGTGTAAATTGTGAATAAAATCAAAACGCAATGACTTTCAAATCAAACCAGCCAGTATTTTATTCACAACAGAACAGAGATAACATAGCAAATGTTGAAACTGAGAAACAGTTTTATCCACAAAATGAGCTCATTTCAAATTTGATGGCTGCTACAGGTCTCAAAAAAGTAGGGACATGGGCCTGTTTACCATGGCGTAGCATCCCCTCTTATTTTTTACGCATAGTGGAGGCATCTGGGCATTGAGGAGACAGGTTGCTTGACTGTAGCCACTGGAATTTGATCCCACTCTTGTTTACTACAGGCTTCCAGCTGCTGGAGAGTTTTTGGTCTCCTCTGACGGACTTTTCGTTTAATTATGTGCCAAATGTTCTCAATCGGTGAAATATCAGGACTGCAGGCAGGCCAATTCAGCACACGGACTCTTCTACTACGAAGCCATGCTGTTGTAATAGCTGCAGTATGTGGTTCTATGTCAGTCCTTCCAGACCTCCAGAGACAGTCGATAGATACTGAACAAGCGCAGCTATTGTTAACGGCTACCAGCTGGTATCACTTTAGTGGCGCTATACCTGATAGCTACCCACTAAAAACAGCAGCTTTGTTATGGCTTCTGCTCATATTCACTTAGTGGCGCTATACCTGATAGCTACCCACTAAAAACAGCAGCTTTGTTATGGCTTCCGCTCACATTCACTTAGTGGCGCTATACCTGATAGCTACCCACTAAAAAAGAGCAGCTATTGTTGATGGCTATTGCTCACAGTCACTTTAGTGGCCCTACACTTGATTGCTACCCACTAACTGAATCTGAACCACCTCACCATGGAGTCTGTCTGGTGTGTTCAGTGTCACGCTGCTATGAAAGTGCTGGATGAACATAATTGTTGCCCATCATGTCTGGGCGTCATCCACTTGCGTGAGGCGCTGACCAACCCATGCCCAGCCTGTGGTCTGATGCTCTTGGAATTGCGCCGCTGGCATCTAGCCGAGCTGGATCCAGACTCTGATAGAACTCTTCCCCCCTCAGGAGTAAGTGTTGATGACAAGAAAAAAAAACTGCGGAGCCACTTAGTGGTAAAGCGAAGAAGAAGAAATCCTCATCAGACATGACTTGCAAATTAGCTGAGCTGTCATCTGGTGTCGAGCACTTACAAGCCTTGCTGTCTGCCCACCCAGCTCTTCCTGACAGGCTACTGAGTGGCGAGGGGCAGCTCTGTCACAACTCGGCACAGATTCATTCACCCAGCCAGATCCAGATGCCCTATCAGTTGCTGCCACTGAGTCCCTGATCAATGTCAACTCAGGCAGTGATTACGGTGAGGAGGGGGCGCCTGCTGATTGTAAGGAGGAGCGTCCTCCTCCTCCTCGCTCATTCAGTGGGAGTGGGTGAGAAGTCCAGAGCTCTGCATCAGCATCGAGCTCTCTGGCAGTCCCCATTCAGAACACACGTAAGGTAGCTTTAGCTCGTCTTAAGCTGGACATTCCACAGGCTACATCAGGAACTTCTAATCTCTTGCTTCGCCCTGCAGGCACCTCTGATGAGCAACATATGCCACATTATCTGGACTTTACTGGTGTCCTCACTGAAGCATTCGGAATGGCTAGAGCATCCAGACCTGACCACACTATTTGTGCGGTGGGAGCAATGGTAGAATCTGACAGTGTTGGGCTTGGGAGAAGGCCCACAGTGGAGCCCTGCATTACCTCTCTCATCATTTCGCCTGATGAAGCCCTGAGGCAGGTGATTCGCTGCCCAAATGCAGAATGCCGCCGCACAGACGACCTCCTGGGCAGAGCTTACAGTACAATAGCATCTCTTGGTAGAGTTGGTAATTCTTTAGCTGACCTGCTGCTAGCCATGCACACTTCTCTTTCATCAACTGCAGATGCTACAGTGAATAAATTGATGGATGCCTCTCTTCAGGCCCTTAGTGCCAACGCTAATGAATGTGGACGGGTCCTTGGGCACTTGGTACTGACACGGAGGCAAGTGTGGTTAGCGCTGTCCCCACCACCGGAGCCCTGTCGAAATAGCTTGAGGGCCTTAACCTTACTCCCAGGGCAAATCTTTGGGCCTGCAGCTCAAGAAGCACTTAAACGCTGCGTGCTTGTTTCTCTAGGTGCCCCACTCAGGCTCCTCAATCATGGCGTCGGGGGCACGCCTTTCACCATCAGGCTGCTCCCTATCGGGCCCCTTTCCTGTGCCCTGCTCAGCCTCGTCCCCCTGCTCCCCGGGGACACGCATTGGATCACGGGCAGACTTTCAGTCGCCAGGAGCTATGGTTCTTCAGGCCATCAGGGGCTCAATTTTGTCTGCCCCCCCCAAACATACCAAAACCGCTGCCCCTCGTCGCTGACTGGGTCGACGGCAGGCCGGTTTACAAGGGCCCATCTCAACCGCTGGGGAGAGATTCCCTCAAATCGCTGGCTCCTGCACACGCTTTCAGAGGGATATCGTCTCCAGTTCCGCTGCCGACTCCCACTACATTTCACCATGCGACCCACAGTGGTCCGCAACCCCAGACAGACGCGTGCTCTTCTATTAGAAATTCTTGAGCTCTTACAGAAAGGCGCAATAAAACATATAGATCTGCAGGCTCATCCGGACGGATTCTACTCCACTTACTTCTTTGTCAGGAAGAAGGATGGCGGGTTCAGGCCCATTCTGGATTTGAGGGGACTGAACTGCTACCTCAAACACTTGCTCTTTCGCATGTTGTGCATCAAGGATGTCACACAAGCAGTGACACCGAATGCATGGTTCACATCAGGGGACCTGAAGGACGCATACTTTCACGTGCCCATTGCCCGAGAACATTGCCGCTTCCTCAGGTTTGCCTTTCAGGGGAGAGTGTGCCAATATTGCAGTTACTTATTACATATTATTACTTATTATTACTTATTACTTATTATTACTTATTACTTATTGCAGAAGTAAGTGGAGTAGAATCCGTCCGAATGAGCCTGCAGGTCTATATGTTTTATTTGTACACATTTCAGAGTTGTGTGAGGGCACTGCTTCCATGGCAACACATTCGTCTGTCCTGTGGAGTGCCATTAGGTCCCCTGCCAGCACTACGGTAAGTGGTGACAACAGACACATCCCTAACAGGATGGGGGGGGGTCTAGAATCACCAAGGAATACAGGGCACCTGGGGGCCGGACCTTTGCTCACTGCACATAAATCTGTTGGTTGATAGCTTTGTGGCTCACACTTCATCACTTCAAGGCTGACCTGAAGGGGGAGCATGTGCTTATTTGGACCGACAACACCTCAGTGTTGTACTTTATCAACCACCAGGGGAGAACACGGTTTGGTCAGGGTCTGGCCCTGACACGGAAGCTTCTCATCTGGGCGGACAGCCATCTGTTGTCTCTCAGAGCAGCTCATATTCCAGGGATTGCGAACTGCACAGCAAACATTCTCTCACGGGGAGGTCTGCATGCAGGAGACTGGTATCTGAACAGGGAAGAGGCTCAGATGCTGTGGAGGACATATGGCAGAGCAGAAGTAGATCTGTTCGCCACCCAGTAGTCGTCACAGTGCCCATTTTGGTGTGCGGAGGCGGACAAGCCAGGATCACTGTGCCAGGATACCTTTGCCCAGGAGTGGCCCAACCACTTGCTTTATGCCTTCCCTCCCTCCCTCCCTCCCTCGTCTAGATGACTGTAACTCACATACAGGAGACAGACTGCCAAGTCCTGTTGATTGCCCCCCACCAACCGTCCAAACTATGGTTTCCTCTGCTGCTGTTCCTGGTGGCAGCCCAACCCTGTCGCCTGCAATGCAGACACAATCTACTGTCAAATGCAAATGCAAGGGGCACTTTGGCATCCCCACTCAGAAAGGTTGAACCTTTGGGTGTGGCCACTGGAGTGGAGTGGCAGCTTAAGGATTGCTCACAAGGGGTTCGGGACACTGTTCTGAATGCCTGTGGCGCGTCCACACGCAGTTTGTATAACAACAGGTGGAAACTTTTTTCTACATGGTCTTCAGATTGTTCCCTGGACTCACAATCTTGTCCTGTGTCTTCAGTGCTTCAAGGTTTGCTGGTAAATCTCCAGCCACAATAAAGGTTTATGTGGCAGCTATTGCAGCCCATCTTGACTTTGTTGAGGGCAAATCTTTGCGTGCGCATAGGCTAAGTACAGCCTTTCTTAAAGTTGCTTTCTGTCTCCACCCACCTAGCTGTGTGAGAAGTCCACAATGGGATTCGCTCCTTATTTTGAATGGCTTATGTGGAGCTCCCTTTGTGCCACTGGAAACGTGACATTAAATGGCTGTCATATAAAGCTGCTTTCTTGTTGGCCATAACATCTGCTAAATGGGTAGGTGAAATTCGTGCCCCGTCAGTTAGTCCTCATTGCATGCATTGGGGCCCTGAGAACAGTTTTGTCACCTTGTGACCAAATCCTGCCTTTCTACCTAAGGACATGTTACCCCAGTTCGTGAATAAACCGTTTTCCCTGTCTGCGCTCAATGCAGTGCCTGAACCTAGCCATAGGGCCTTGTGCCCTGTTCGTGCTTCACGTCAGTATGTTTCCGTCACTGCGCCCTGGCAGGCCTCAGACCAACTGTTTGTTTGCTCTGGAGGAAGAAACCATAGTGCAGCTCTTTCCAAACAAAGACTTTCCCATTGGGTCACAGAAGCCATCTCTGTTATTTACCAGCAACAGGGGCAGACAGCTCCTGCATCCCCGAAATGGCACACAACTTGAGCTGTAGCAGCATCTTGGGCAGCATTGCGGGGTTCTCCCTTGTCTGATATCTGTTCGGCTGCGACGTGGTCTTTAAGCACATTTAAAAGGTTTTACAGTCTGAATGTGGCATCACCCTCACTGACACACATGGCTGTGCTTCCAACTGTCTTGCCTGAGTCTGAGAAGACTTCCTTGTGACATGGTTCGCATACATCTTCCTTTAGTCTACTGACTGCCTCTGGCGGTCTGGAAGGACTGAAATAGAAGGCTGGTTACGTATGCAACCGTGGTTCTATGAAGGAGTGGAAGACTGACCAGAGACTCTGGCGATCAGAAGGGCGAGAATGTCCATTGAGACTGTCATGCCCCACGTACTGGTATTTATACTATGCTTTGGCGTAGAATGGTCTTGTGATAACATAAGTTCATTTCTCGAACAATGCGCGAGTACACTGGGAATTCCACTAGTCTATCGACTGCCTCTGGCGGTCTTCCACTCCTTCATAGAGCCAGGGTTACATACGTAACCAGCGTTTTGCATTGTCCTGCTGAAATACACAAGGCCTTCCTGGAAGAGATGTCGTCTGGAGGGGAGCATATGTTGCTAAAAAACCTTTATATACCTTTCAGCATTCATGGTGCTTTTCAAAACATGCAAGTGTCCCACACCATATGCACTAATGCATCCCCATACCATCAGAGATGCTGGCTTTTGAACTGAACGCTGATAAGAGGAGGGGTGGTCTTTCTTCTCTTTGCCCACGATTTCCTGCAAGAATGTCAAATTTGGACTCATCTGACCACAGGACACTTTGCCACAATCCACTTTAAGTGAGCCTTGGCCCACAGAACACGGCGGCGCTTCTGAATCATGCTCAAGAATGGCTTCCTTTTTGCATGATCGAGTTTTAGGTGGCATCTGTGGACGGCATGGTGGACTATGTTTACAGACAGTGGTTTCTTGAAGTATTCCTGTGCCCATTTGGTAATGTCAATGACAGAATCATGCCAGTGAGTGATGAAGTGGTGTCTGAGGGCCCAAAGATCACGGGCATCCAGTAAAGGTCTTTGGCCTTGCCCCTTATGCACAGAGATTTTTCCAGTTGCTTTGAATCTTTTGATGATGTTATGCACTGTTGATGATCAGACCTTCAAAGCCTTTGCAATTTGACGTTGCGGAACATTGTTTTTAAAGTATTCCACAATTTTTTTACGCAAGCCTTCACAGGTTGGAGAGCCTCTGGCTATCTTTACATCTGAGAGATTCAGCCTCTCTAAGACATCCCTTTTATAGGCAATTATGTTGCACACCTGATGCCAGTTAACTTAATTACTTGCTAAATGTTCTTACTGCTGATTCTCTTGTATATTAATTACTTTTGTAGCCCTTTTTTGCCTGTGTCCCAGCTTTTTTGAGACCTGTTGCAGCCAGAAAATTTGAAATAAGCTCATTTTGTGGATAAAAATGTAAAATGTCTCAGTTTCAACATTTGAAATGTGATCAATGTTCTATTGTAAATAACATATTGGCTTAACATAACATATTGCACTTTGATTTTATTCACAATTTACACTTCGTCCCAACTATTTCAGAATTGGAGTTGTACATTAAACATAAAATCTTGTATAAGAGTACCAAAGGCCTTATATCCAATATTATTACCCCGCCCCATCCGAAGGGTGAGAGCAAGGGGTATTATTTTTGGTTTGGTTTGTTTGTGTGTTTGTGCATTTGTTTCTGTGTTTGTTTGTTTGTTAACACTTTAGCCGCAAAACTAATGGCCAGATTCTCCCCAAATTCGGTTTAGGGATTGCCACTCACCCATAATGGAAGCCTATTGAATTTCGGAAAAGTAGGTCAAAGTATGTGCGAGGGGCAGGGTTTGTTGTGCTTGGCACCACTTGTTCCATATTAGATGACTGGAATCAATCATAACCAGAATTACTCTGACATTATTGTGAATATTCCCGCCCTCGCATCAGTTATTTTTCCTACTCATATTTTTTTTGTCTTTTACCTAAAATCAGTCAAATAGTTTACAGTCATTATTTAGTTAAGTAATTGGTCTCCAACTTTCGATGGGTCACCTGTCTTTATTAGGTTTCAGAATTAATGTGATAACTCCCATGTGATGGAGGTAATTTCTTTTTCCTTAAGGATTTATTTAGTATTGAGAGAAGGAATGGAACTAACTCATGACTAAAGGCCTTTTAGAATTCATTATTAAGACCATCATTTCCAGGGAAGCAGTTATCTTTAAGACCTTTGCTACTTTTCTTGATTTCCATAATAGTGATATGATCAGCACAATTGGTTTTCAATTCTCTTCACAGTACTGGAGACATGATCTATAAATACGTGTATTTTATAAGTACAAGGCCAAGGAGATGTATTCAATGTTTGATAAAAACAGGCAACATACTTTGAAATATTATCAGGATTCTTATTAGTTATAAAATGAATAATGATTTTGCTGAGGACATATCTCTTTTCTAAATGGAAAAAAATGCAGAGTATTTCTTTCACCATGTTCCATCCATTTTAGTCCGGACCTTGTACAAGCTCCTCTTGCTTTGTCTTTATAAATTCAGTTGTGTCTGTATTTAATTTCAGTTACTCCTGACATAATAGCTTTTTAGAAAAATCCTGAATTTATGTAATGTCTTTTCATTTATTTTCCTTTATGATTTGAGAAATCTTTTTTTCTTCATAAAATGGACAGTTTTTCATTTCAAACTTCATTAATTTGCAGTGCAATCCCATATTGTTGAATACATTCACTTGACTCCAGTATTTTCAAGAGTAACTGAGATTCTTGATTAATTATTCAATAGTAATGATTTATTAAGTTTCTTGTCATTTCTACTTGTTGTTTTTTGTGCATAGATCATTTTTACCCCAAGGCCAACTCCAGCCCAGAGGGGTATTGTCGTCACCTGCCTGTCTGTCTGTCGTCTGTCGTTCGTCCATGATTTTGTCCGGGCCAGTACTCGGCAACTAATGATCACAGCAGCTTCACCAAATTTGGTATGGTAACTCACTGTGACCCATAGATGTGCAACGTCACATTTTTTGCTGGATTTGACCTTTGACCTTAGCGCTGTGACCTTGACCCTGGAAATATTTCCCGGGTCAGTACTCGGCAAGTAATCATCGCAGCTTCACGAAATTTGGTATGGTAACTCACTATAATCCATAGATGTGCACAGTCAGGTTTTTTGCTGGATTTGACCTTTGACCTTAGCTCTGTGACCTTGACCCTGGAAATCTTGTCCGGGTCAGTACTCGGCAACTAATTCTCGCAGCTTCACGAAATTTGGTATGGTAACTCATTATGATTCATAGATGTGCATCGTCAGGGTTTTTGTTATATTTCACCTTTGCCTTTAGCGCTGTGACCTTAACCCTAGAAATCTTTTAGGGGTCAGTACTCGTCAATTAAATATCGCAGCTCACCAAATTTTGTTCGGTAACTCAATCTGACCCACAGATGTGCAATGACAGGTTTTTTGTTGGATTTGACCTTTGACCTTAGCTCTGTGACCTTGACTGTGGAAATCTTTTCCGGGTCAGTATTCTGCAACTAATCCTTGCAGCTTCACCAAATTTGGTGTGGTAACTCACTATGACCCATAGATGTGCAAAGTCAGGTTTTTTTTCCTGGATTTGACCTTTGACCTAAGCTCTGTGACCATGACCCTGGACATCTTTTCCAGGTTAGTACTCGGCAACTAATCATCGCAGCTTCACCAAATTTGGTATGGTAACTCCCTATCACACGCATATGAGCAAGGTCATGTTTTTTGCTGGATTTCCCCTATGACCTTTGTGCTGTGACCTTAAGGCAGGAAATCTTATAGGTGTCAGTACTCAGCAACTACTGATCGCAGCTCCACCAAATTTGGTATGGTAACTCACTGTGACACATAAATGTGCAATGTCACCTTTTTTGCTGGATTTGACCTTTGACCTTAACGCTGTGACGTTGAGGCAGGAAATCGTGTCTGGACCGAGGGGTATTCAGCAACGTGTTATGTTTATTTATTGTATCTGAGATGGCTTTATAGTCTGTTAACAAAGACTGGATCGATAGACTTGCATAATCTTGTTAGTGATGTCATTGGTGATAAGCTATAAATCAATTCTTAACTGCTGTGAAAGATCAGTGTTTCTCCACGTCATTATTCTTCAGTCAGGGTTTTTGGAATGCCATATATACTCAGCCAAAATAAAAACTTCACACTCGTTTGGAGGTTGATAAGTTGAACATACAAGAAATGAGGTTTTAAATAATGATTTTATTTAATTCTGTACTCATTAAAGATGGTGTATCATAAAAATAATGTCCATAATGTAACTAGTTCCACCGGAAATACTACGGAAATCTCCAAGAGTAAAAATGGTAAGTTACAACTTGAATAAGAGCAGTGTGCAGGCGATTACGTATGGTTTGGGCAGTCACACGACCTCTAAACAATTCATTCCTAGTGGACGTTGCAGTGACAAATCGATTATGCAAATGACGTAAGAGAATTTGTCGGTCCTCTGCTTTTGACGTCACACGTGTGCTACCAGAACGAGGTCGGTCAGCTGTGGTGCCAGTTTGTTGGAGACACGTCCGAAGATCAAGGATAGTCCGTCGACTGCATCCCATAACTCTTGCAACGTCAGTGACGGACGTTTCCGTATTCAGCATGGCACGTTCACGCTGAATGTTTGGCAGCCATGGCATTGAAAATCAACGAATAATTAACTGTAAAAACTTGTTTTTTTCTGAGATGCAACTCTAACGTGAGCTCAGTTGCACATCTCAGTTGCACAGTAAATTTTGAATTAAGTTAGCTGATTTTAATTTCAGGATTTAAAAACGGCAGCATTGTATTGTTTATTATTACTAGCAGAAATATATATATAAGGACAAATTGAATTTGTGAATTGTTCACATCAAAAATTCACATTTGTTCATTATGATTAAGAACCTACCCGTGGCCTCTGAAATTATCTTTCAGTACAGCGATCCCTGCTGATCGGCTGCTACAAAGAGAAAATCAAATATCTCCTCCTCACTGACTCCTCCAAAAATTCATATCTAAAGCAGAATGCGTTTTGTGGACTAAATAAATAAATAATCAGCATATTCCCCGGGACATTATAAAACGGAAGATTTTCCCGGTCAATGTGTCAGGTAATTCACTGAACGCGAACGCTGACATTATCTTTGTTTTTGAAACAGAAAACGGTTTCTTACATAGCAAATATAGTGTTGCAATCAAAGTTTGTCATCTTCGGAGGTCATCTCAAATATACTGAAACAAACTAAGTAGTTAATAATCGGCAGCTGTAGGATTTTAAGTCCAAGCGAATGAATCTAACGATCCCCTAGTCAGCATCCGTATTTTTTCAAATTCAGGCCTACTGTGGAGTAACACTGACGCATGTCCAAACAATTCCAGGATGACGTTAATTTTCACACCAGCTACCGCTTGTCTGCTTCTTGAAGCAGAGATGGCGACCCGAAAAGTGCAGGGACATATCAGTGTTTGGTGACTCGCAGTCAGCAAATGCTTCCTATTAGTCTACGAGGGCTTCATTACAGACGAAAAAGGCAAACTTTCTTGCCTGAACCATCACTAGCCCCCGACGGCTCTGAGTGGCCCTGTCTGAGGCCATCAGGTGTTCTCTGAAGCGAAGCGTGGTTGGTTTTAAGGAAGGCTTTGCAGATACCCACATGGTATTTTTCGCTGTTTTGGAGGTGAAGTGCAGCACTGCCGGGCGGTGAGTTGTATTTTGGCCTCTGATTGGCTCCCGAGGACGTCCAAGTCTGTAAACAAATCAAGTGTGGAAACCACATAATATTTCTCCGCTTCAGGAAGTGCCGCCTGCACAATTGTTTGGCTTTTAAGCAAATATTATCATTTAATTTCTCTTCGATGCCACATATCTGCAAATTCCATTTCTACTGTATTTCTCGGTTTCATTGGCTTAGTGCGGTCGACTGTCACGAATGTGAAGCAGTTTGTATCACATGACTGCTGGGGGAGTGACCGTCGCAGCTGATGTAAACATTAGGGGGAAAAAAGCTTCACACTGAAGCTGTTCATGATTGACAGTGAAATACACTTAAACATAGATATAATATGACTTTTTGAAAGAAACGTTTTATTTACCCAGATCAATAGCCATGGATCTCCATGTAAATCTGAAGGTGAATTTCAGAGGAAATACAGAAACTTTCCTCGTTTTAGATTCGGAGAGGACGAGCTGGGAGTCCGTAGAAGCCATGGTGAGTCGCCTATGTTAGCAGGAGCACAACTTGGCATTGCGATGGCCTACCGCTCTCGTGCAGCGGAGTACCACGTCATAGTTCTAAAAACTGTTTATCAATTTGGAGTTTTTGACTATTAGGTCTTAAAGCCTGTTCTCTTGATAAATATTTCGTTGCTATTGACTTGTTTAGTGAAAGTCACGGTCACTGTATAATTGTCCTTCGCTGTTAGCTGTAGCCTACTGTCATTGCGTTGCTCGCTTGTCAACTCGAACCGTAAACATGCAGCTATAAATATTGATAAAAAAACGAGATTTTGAATGACGCAGAGATCATTCGAAGCCAGCCAAGCAGTGACGCAGCCGTCTTATGCGTGTGTTGCTATGGGAGAGAAGTGCATGGTCAGCATTGCAGACAACAGAGCAAGCAGCTGACGCCACGTTTGACTGGACGCCAAGTAGATAGCCCCACGTCAAGGTGTTAAGCTGGAAAAATGTTTTCAGCCTATTAGTTATGCTAAGCATTATTAATACTCCTTGCTGTATTTTAAACAACCCAAATCCTTGTCTTCCTCTCCTTTATTCAACCTCAAAATTCTAGAGAAGGGAAGTGCATCATTGAAATTGCAAATGAAATAAAAACAACTGATTTTAAAAGTCAATTCACTCTATAACAGTGTAACAATATTGTATAACTCAACGTCCTAACGTGAATTTCATTTAATATGCAATGTGTGGGCTGTATCAGAGTCCAAAAAAGTTGGCACAGTCAACTGTTTACCATTGTGTAACATCACCATGTCTTTTTATCACACTCATGAGGCATTTGGACACTGAAAACACCAGATACTCAATTCAAGCAAATGGAATTTTCCCAATAGAACCTGTTCTAGATGCCGTTACTACATTCTGCTTATTGTGGGTAATCTGACAGCAAGCACACGTCCAGTTGGTTGGTTGTAAATGCATGTTATTAATGGCAAGGCCTGTGTTTGCTTAACCATTTCATGTAGTTTAAACCAGATATTGGTTACATTATACTTGTAAGGTGGGATGTCACTGTGAGGTTACAGAATGCACATCACATACAAATAAAGCAAAGAAACTTCACCTATAACTGTTCATGAGAGATGTCAACATTACATAAACAAAGCAGGCAATTGACTAGAACCCATTTAGGGGAGTGGCTGTGCCGACAAGTGAGTCTGAAAAGTCCTGCCTGCAGTACCTCCTGATGGCTAGATCAGCTATGCGTGTCCAGTCAAATTCCTCCATTATACAGGCCTTCATTGCCATATATTTCACGATATAATGTGCCATACCTTCTCAATCAGAGAAAGATCAGGACTGCAGGCAGGTCAGTATAGCACTCACACCCTCAGTTTATGCAACTGCAGTTGTCATCTGTAACCTGTACAGAATGTGGTTTGGAATTGTCGTGCTGGTAAATATGGTTACCTTTCTGGAACAGACGTTGGCTACATGGCAGCATATTTTCATCCAAATTTTGTACAGATCTCTCTGCATTCATGCAGCCCTCTCAAATGTGTCACAGCCAAATGACATGACAGACCCTGGCTTTCGGACCTGACGCTGATAACAGGTTAGGTTGTTCTTGTCTTTGGTCTGGAGAACACAATGGCTGTTTTTTGTCTAAAAATTACAACATGTTGCCACTGTGCTACTGTCCATCTCAGATAAGACTGAGCCCGAAAATGTCGGCAGTACTTTTGTACAGCGTTTATGTATTGCTTTCGTAGAGTAAAGCTTTACTTGCATCTTTGGATGTTGTAGCGAATGGTGTTGAGTACTGAAGTACCTCCAAGCCCATGTTATGATGTCCATTACTGTCATATTTTTATTCTTAAGAGAGTGATGTCGTAGTGATCGGGGATCAAGCGCATGCAGAAGTGATTTTTGACCTTGTCCATTACACTGTGAGATTCAACCAGACTTTTTCCAAATTGTAATTATTTTACACACTACAAAGGGTGATATGCCCAAAATTCATCTGATCTCTCACTGGGAAATGATGTCCTCAGATTGCTCATAAGTTCATGCATCTGTTGGAAAATTGGTATGTGTTTGCTCTTGAGGGAGTAGGCCTTTTTTGGAAGCTTCTTGTGTGAGTCAGAATCAGCTGAAGTGTCACAAATTGTCACATTAATGTCAAAATATAGACTTCTTCAATCATTTATTTTCTGACTGATTTATAAGAGCTGAACTTCTGAACAGGGTTAATTTGGTTAAAAAAATAGTAATTTACCCAGTTTTTTAAAAGTGTAGAACCTGAAAGTTTGATTCGGCTTGATTTTACTCAAAACATATGTCAAAATTCATATTGTTGGAACACAGGCACATTCCATGTGTAAAATTTGGTTGACCTAGCTGCAAGCTTTTACGACCTGGATGTTCTGTTGCCTGCCTAGAATCTCCTTTGTTCTGCCCAGCGGGGGGTTTAGAGCCATTTGTTCTGGCCTTCTGAAACTCACAGACCACTTCTCGATTAAAGTCAGGATCCGTTACATTTAAGCTGCTTAAAACGATCTAAATCTCTATCAAATTCATAATATATTTCTGTTCAATATCCTAGGAAGGAACCTCTTATATATTTATCACACTATTGGGCTATAATATTTCATTTTAAGGCTTTTCCATGACAACTGCATCATTTTAGCACATATTCCTATCATGTTTGGTCTTTTTATTCTCTGGAAAATCCAAGGAGTTGAATGGAACATGTTTCATTTCTCTTGGAATTATGGTTTTTGTTTGTAAGATTCATTCGGGCGACTACCTAGTCTCCTCTCTATGCAAATTAATCTTATCACCGAGGCCAGTAAAACTCTGATTCGGCCACCCCTTCCTCTACCTTGTACGGAGGTGTGGTTTGGAGCCTTTAAAGGTACGAGATCCTAAAGGGGCGCACTCTTCTTTTCCTGTCTCTTCTTTGTCAACATCTGACGCGTTGGTAAGTGGGGAGAAGTCACATGTCACCTTGTTCCGGAGCGAGGGGGCATTTGAGTTCTCCCCGACCAGGTGGGGTGACTTTAGCTCCGCGTGGCCATTCATCTTTTCCAGGTATGAAAATATTCTAAATCCTTCTAAATTATATGTAACTGGTAATTGGCTTAGCGTTGATTTGTTTGATCCAAGTTGTGCCTACCTGGCGAATAAATTATTGTTATTCCTTTTTCAGCTTGCGTGATTTTCCTTGATTTGTAACACTGGTATATTCTAGCCTTGTTGCGACCGGGACTTAAGGGGAAATTCCTACCAAGACGTGTAGGTAACGATACTTCTAAGTTAGATTTGGGATTATGTTCTACCCCTTAGGGATTTATGGAATACCGGCTCTTAAGGTTTAGCTATTAAAGATACCCTTATATGCCGGTGTCTGGTTGATCTTTCTAAGGAGCCCTTGGGTATATATATATATAATCTGGGTTCTTGATACGTTCACGCTTAGTGATATTCTGTTTAAGCCTCGATGCTGCTATGAAGATAGTCTCCTTTAACCAATGGAAGTATTGTCGAATTGATTCCAGGACAGTTGCGTTTAATTAACCCTGGGGACGTATTTACTGAGCAATGATTGTTTGCGCTGCCGTATCTGATGGCAGATTTGTCTCGAAATCCACGCAGGTGTTCCCTAAATTCTCAATTCTAATTCTAATTTGGAGTCAGATTTTTAATGAGGATGCAGCTGAATTTTGTATTCTACTTGTTCTATGGAGTCAGATTAATCATAACCATTGCGTTTTCATGCCCCGTCCTCGGACGGTGAAAAATATCCATTATATTGTGATTCACACCAGCCAGAAGAATGCTCTAATTAAAGTTAGACCAAGAGAACACGTGAGGCCTTCAACCCGGGCAATGTCCGTCGTTGGAATTGCTTTGTTGGGGTTTTACGAAAGCAGTAACTTTTTCACCAAAGTTGCGATTGCTTGCATGTGTCAAATGACACCGGAGTCAGAATTATAATGCACATATGAAGCCGTCAAATTATAATGCACAAATCACAGAGTCTGTCAGAAACACAAGAATCTAATCTGCACTGAGCTCCCAGGGGTTACCCGTTTAGGGTGTTTATTTAACCTCTTTCAACTTGCTTTCTATTTCTAAGAAGTCACTGCACATAATTAATTTTTATCAAGTTAATGCTGCATTTATACTAACACATGTCAATTCATATGTCAGTGATTTTGACAGAGAGTCAAAAAAACTTGCCTTCTACCGCCACTACTGCCATCTTCCACAAGAAACGATGACACAGACAGCAGACCATATATGGGGAGATTTCCTGGAAATGCAGATGTTACAGGGCCTCCTGATCATTGTCTTTTAAGTGCCATAAATTATGTTTGTTATTTTTAGACGAATTGGGGTGGACTTTTTTCTAAAAAGCCTGACTACTGATGAGCAGAGACAAGGCTCACAAACTTCAGTATATTCGAACGAATACACTGCCGTTCACTACCGCAGTCACTGCTGACTGTGGAAAAAACCCTCGGCCATCACCCTGATATATTTGACGGACGCACTAAGACACACAAGGGGAATTTTTGAGGAGAATTTTTTTTTTCTGTTAATTATCAGCTATAGGTTCTGTGACTGTGTGGCTCAAAAGCTTTGAAACCAAAAAGTTTACACTGAGATCATCAATAAAATAAAAAATCAATTCAAAAATCCAGGCGATAGAATACCACCTTGTCTGACACCATTATTTATAGGAAATCCACTACTCACATGGGCACCCCACTTGACACACCCCTGCTGACAAGTATACCAGAAAATAATGATTCGTATGTATATGCGAGGGATTCCTCGATCAACGAGCTTCTTAAAAAGGGTCCAGTGATTAACACAGTCGAAGGCCTTAGAGGCATCCATAAAACATAAATACACTGGACTTGAACAGGATTTATAGTAGTAAATCACTTCATGTTAAGTATAGATACATAAATCCGTAGCATGTTTAGACTAAAAACCTAATTGAAAATCAGAGCAGGTTAAGTATTCTTCACATCTTGAGAGTAATACCAATTCCATTACCTTAGACACCACTGAGGCCAAAGTTATTGGTCTGTGATTACTTTTATCATATACATCACCAGTTTTATCTTTCAATATGGGAATCAACACTATCTTTAACATATTAGGAGGTAAAACCCCATGAGTGAGGCAAGCATTGAACAAGGCAGCGAGTAGCGCATATATTTTTCCCCCCGCAAACTTGATGTGCTCTTGAGAGACCATCAAGACCACAGGATTTACCACAAACCAGTTTGTTAATAGCGTCACAAATTTCTTTAACATGGAAAAGATTTGAATCAACATTTACCCGTTCAATTGCCGACAACACATTATTTTTAGATGAGGCAGAATTAACACTGTTGAATTACTCTGCATAATAATCCCGCCACATATCAGCTATACATATCAGCAATATTACTCTGACCTGTAACTCCTGCTACTGTTTCTGCTAGTGGTAGCTTCTCGTTACTTTGTTTAAAAACATCTTTCCAAAACTGAACACAGTCTTTGTTCAGAAGGTTCTTAGCAGCCTCCTGCTTTCTGCTAGTTCTCAGAGCATACTTAAACCTTGCTCTAGTTGTTCTCGTCAAGTCAAAGACACCACCTTGCCTTGGCTTATTCACACTGACCCATACCTGAAGGGCATCACGGGAAGCATCATGAGCCTCCTTTACATACTCATTCCAACCAGGTATACAATGCTTGCTTTTGTCATCTCGAGGTACGTCACTGGGGACGGTACTCGAAGAACCATAAATGAGTTTATCAATAAACTCGCCATAAACCCATTCAATTTGCTTGCTATGAAGTGCACAAAAAGGGTCGTTACATAATAATACCTCATGTGGTATTACGATGTCGCTTAATGGTTGATTACACAAAGATGTATACATCTTATGCTCTCGTTCTGAAGCTTTGCGCCAATTACAAATGTTTTTTGAATTTGGCTCAGTACTCTGATGATTAAAACAAGGACTAAAGCTCATGTCAAAACTGACTGCAAGAGAAAAATGATCAGATGACTGTATGTCATAACAAATACCAATGTTAGAGACACAATTATGAGCTTGTAGGGTAGCAACACAGTGATCTAACCATGATGTAGATTGATGCACATCACTGTAAAATGTGAACGCACCACTGTCTCTACCCAAGATGTCAACATCAGAAATTCTGTAATTACTTTTGTACATTCTTCACAAAAATTTCTCAACTCTGTGCCAAAAACAGCATTCCCATTCGTATTAGCATTCCAATCACCAATAACAAGAACACTAGAAGTTTCACAATCCTGGATGATAGACTGTATAAAGCTCAGATAGTACATAAATGACTCATAGTTAGAACTGCTTTGGGAGTTGTCATCACAAGGGAGATATACATTAATAATCAATAATTTCCATGCACCATTATTAAACTTGATGGATATTATATGATTATCATCATATTTTATCACTTTAGCACCATTACCATATGTTTTTCGCCATAAAATGGCAACACCACCAAACGGACGGCCAACACGTGATCCGTCCCCACTATCCATACCTAATACACCAATGTCGAAAAAATCTGCACGCAAGTTTTGAAGTATACAGTACATAAATCTTCATGGGCTAACCCTCTCTCCTGTAATACAATAACATTATTTGATTCACACAAACTCCTAATACAATGAAGAGATGCTTTCGTATTTTTACAATTAAAACTTATAGTTCAAATCCTAGAGTCCATTACTTTGTAAAAACAACTATCACACTACCATGATATTTAACAAGGTGAAAAAGAATCATAGATGCTTCAACTGTATTAATCGTAATACTCCCTTACAAGTACACCATCAGGCATAATGACATAAAAATGTATATTTAAGGACCTGTGAAGTTCTATGATATGTTTTTAGTATAATGACTATTAGCTTGGAGATTTATAATGTGAGCCTCTTTTTCTGATCAAGGTTGGCAATAATTCAGCACCTGTCTTTATTTTCATTGATTATTCATGGGCCCTCACAGTAGGCGGGAGGAATACTGTTTTCTGGTTGCCCGTTTGTTTGTCTGTGTGTTTGTCCCTGTGTTGCACAAATATCTTTTCCGCGCTATATATGCTGAAGGAGTGGACAGATTTTCAACAAATCGGACATGGAAACTCCCCACTGAGGGTAGCAGAGCCGATTAGGTTTTGGACATTATTAGGTCAAAGGTTACAGTAGCATACATGCTTCTGCTATGATCAGGTGTATGTAGGGGGCAGGAGATCAGCCATTTAGGACGAATGAAGCTATGGCAGGTGGAGGCATAGCACTCAATGTTTTGCATTGAGTTTTACCTTGGTTTAGTCAAGTAATTATCAGTGCTCCATCCTATATGTTGGTATTTTTACATCATTGAGAATTCAAAAGTATCCTTCTATTGGGAGTTCAATAATTTTCCTGAGCATGCGTTTCTGAGTCATGCTGTGTATAGTGAAGTGGATTGTTGGGTGTTAATATCAGTTATGTTTCTTCTACAGCTAAAAACATCCTTTGGCTTGAGCAGTTTTCAAGTGAAATACTTTGACGAGGACAATGAGGAGGTGAGTTCGCCTAGTTCAAAAACTAGTAAAAGAAGCTAAGTGATTCGAGCTTATTTTATGTAGGCTATTATTTTATTCTATTCATTCCATGTCAAATCATCCAGATTTTGTGAAATTTTCCATGTCGCCTCAAAAATTTTTGAAAAAATTCACATAAGTATTCACACAAAATGAAAGAATGCCTAATATTAGGCCAGTATCTCAAATGGATATCAAGTTATAGCCCTTTGAAATTTAATATTTTATGTTTTTGGCGAACCCATTTTCAAGCCAACTTTGGCAACTTATTGCTCCAAATTTATTGCTTATACAAGGCTGAAATTGGGAATTATAACCATATTCATCCCCTAAGATCTGAATATGGCCTTAGCTTCTGTGTATCTTGATCCACTATTGTATTGTAAAGCCTCAAAATCAGCTGAAAACACAAAACGCCCTAAGACATGACCCAATTTTATGACCTGTAACTCAGGAACTAAAGAAGATAAAGGGCTAGAATTCATTTTTTTATGATTTTATGATATATCTCTCTGTAAAAATACAGTAGTCCAAGTAATATCATTTGTAGAAGTTTTTAGCTGTGACCAAGCAGCTCTATGAACGCTTCTGTCTGTCTGTCCGTCTGTCCGTCCGTCTGTGCCACCTTTTTGACCATGTTCCTGTCGTCGTATCATCATGAAATTTTCAGGAGTTATTGACCTTCACCAAAGTGATGTCCATGCGCAAGGTCGAGGTCAAAGGTCAAGTTCACAGAGGTCACAACCTTGTTTGCGGGTTTTCGCGCTGTAACTCCAATTACAATTCATGGATCGCTATGAAATTTTGGAAATAGCTTCTAGGCATACAGGAGGTATTCCCTATTGTTTTTCAAGGTCATCCGTCAAATCCCAAGGTCACAAAGGCAAAAAAAGTGTCAATTTTGCCCGATTTGACGGTTTTCGCACTGTAACTCAAGTTTTATTCAATGAATGGCTATGAAATCTTAGAACAAGCTTCTTGGCATAGAGGAGGGGTTCCCTATTGATTTCCAAGGTCATCTGTCGAATCCCAAGGTCACACCGGTCAAAAAAGTGTCGATTTTGCCCCGATTTCACAGTTTTCGCACTGTAACTCCACTTTAACTTGATGGATGGCTATTACATCTTAGAACAACCTTCTTGGTACAGAAGAAGGGTCCCCTATTGATTTTCAAGGTCATTTGCCAATTTCAAGATCACACTTGTACAAGAAACCACCAATCATGGACACTAGGCCACGTGACGGATGCTAGGCGAGGTCGCAGCTATTAGATCCTTCTGATCTACTTGTTTAATGAAATAATTTTTAAGTACATTTTTCCGGTTTTGCCCCAAAATACCCTTTTTTGGGGCAAAAAAATGACAATTTCACCAGTTATTCATCTCTCTGAAATTTTTACTGTGCAATCTTATAAATGTGAACAGTGTCTGAAAAAAAATCTAAATGATGTTCACCTTACTTTTTTGTCATCTATGTTCAGAAATTGTGTATTTTTTCATTGATTAAACAGGTATAGGGATATAGGCCTGATGCTAGTGCTGATATCTACTAAATATGAAACAAAACATTGATTAAAAATATTTTTTGAACATGTTACACCATCTAAAAGTACAATAAATGACAGAGGTCTTGTCATAAAATTTGGGCGTTTGCTAGATTTCACAGATTTATTCCTCAGTTTCATTGGTTTCATTGTTTTTGTTGGGGATGACATCACTGCCTCAAACATGCCATGACTTGACTGATCACAGGCTTCTGAAGTAATCCTAAATGAACCCAAACTTGTATTACTGAATTGCATAATAATAGATCACTAAAAAAGGAGGCAGTCCCACTTAGGGATTATTAGATCATCATGTGCACTGAAATGGAGGGGAGTAATTTACCTTGATGCAGTATTGGAATCCATTTAGGTGATGCATGTCATTCAAGGAAATTTACAAGTAAAACTGGACTTTTGGGACTCGCCACTTTCTCTAGTGAGGATACTGCCTTAATGCTGTGGCAGTCTGGTGTTCCACAGATTGATTCTGTGTGCTGTCATCATGAGAAAATGTTCTTAACTTGCTATCAGAAGAATCAAAGGTACTGTGCAGATCCCAGAAACATTCACAACAAAAAAAAAGCAGGCCTATACCCGTTTGGGTAACAAAAAATTTGGAACAATATAAAAATTCATAACAAAAAATGTAAGCTGAACATCATTTTATTTTATTTATCCTTCATTTAGCCAGGAAGGTCCATTGAGATACAGGATCTCTTCTTTCTGGGTGTCCTGGTCAAGACAGCTGCATAAATAGTTGTAACATATAAAATATAAAAAAGAAGGGGAAAAGATCACATTACAGATTATACCTTACATAAAAACAGCACAGGGGTAATAATTAAAGGAGAAACATACAGGCCATAATCAAGATATCTGTAATATATTCCATCTCAATATCACAGATTATGTAAAACAGTAACATCTTTCCTTCAGGGCACTTTGTAAAAGTCTTTTAAAAGAATTCAACGAGGGGAGTGCTTCTAAGGTAATAGTATTTTGCAATTCATTCCATGCCCAGGGAAATCATTCAGATTTTTTTTTTTCCAGACATTGTTCACATTTATAAGATTGCGCAGTAAAAATTTCAGAGAGATGAATAACTGGTGACAATAAGTTGCCAAAGTTGGCTGAAAATTGGTTCGCCAAAAAACTTAAGATATTAAATTTCAAAGGGTATAACTTGAAAACTATTTCAGATACTGGCCTAATATTGGGCATTTTTTTGTTTTCTTCATTCATAAGTGAATATTTGCTTATGTGAATTTTTTACAATTTTTGAGAAGGTGACCTGGCACCCCCTGGACGATTTGAAGTGGAATGACCCTTCTATTCTGCCTATTGTCTGATGTATTTGATTTGGTTGCAATAACTATGATTTTGGCTTTGTTTTAATAGCCATCATTGGTCTGAATTTTATGAAAATGTGGACAGCAGGCTCTGTTGAGACTTCCATTGAAGGTTTTTGCTATTTCAATTGAGTGCTTGAGCTGTTAAACTGGATATTTTATCCTGGTGCTTGAGCAAAAGTAATTGTAAGCTTGCTGAATTTTTGGAGGTTTTGTGTCTTTGCGTATGTTTTTCTTTCTGGTGGAAGCTGTTCAAATCTGAGTCTGTTAACCTGTTCAGTGCTGTTATATGAAACCATAATAATTCTGTGATACTGTATTATAATAACTAAATTATCTGGAGGCCCTGTCTGTCCCCATCCAAACAGGTGAAACTTTTGCCTCCCCATTAATTACTTTCTATACATTTCAGGTGTCCATCAACAGCCAAGGTTAGTTATCTGAATAGTTCTTTGACAATGGTAAACATTTTTACAAAAATCCTGGGTATGAAATTCATAGTATCATTCTGGGCCCGATTTTTTTGCCTATCATATATGATGCACATTAGGGAAAAAGCTATCTCTTTCGCGATCTGTCTGTGGCACTGGTACTTCTGTAATTACACAAATTCATGCAATGGCCACATGATAGCAGCAAGTAGGCTGATTGAAAGAGGAGTGATCTGTTTTATGAGACTGCGTAAACTGCGGCAAAATACTGCCACCCTGTGTCAGGCCTGTGGTGTGTCCGCATTTCCCAGTTGAATATTTTCAACTATGCCCATTTCCCAGTTGAATATTGTGAACTATTTACTAACATTTGCATGTTTTTAGAGGCACTTTTCCTGAAAAAAACGTGAAAAATGAATTTGCTAGTTTTTTAATCTGATGGTTAAGGTCAATATGAAGTCAGTGTCATACGGGTATCTTCGACGCACTGGTAAATTTCATGTTGGTGACATACTGTATTGCTACTGTGGCCAAGATTAATCAGGTACCGCTAAAACACAATTCCGGAATGAAAATGCATTGTAATAATTAAAGAATTAATGATGGAAATGTAAGGCCTGGGCAAATGATATTTTGACCATTGCTGGGAGGTAAGTTGGCTCACCTGGATTACAGATGTCCATGACCCTCAGAGAGGGGTGTCTGTGGCTCTCCTCATCAGTTAACCCTTTGAGCGCCATTGGCAACTATAGTTACCCAATGGTGTAAGATATCAAAACCAGATGCTGTTGAAAACAAGCAACTTGTTAAACAAGTTGACACATGATAGGTTTTCAACAGCTCAGTATAATTAATTCTTTGAAAATTTACTCAGCGCTCATAGGGTTAAATTTGGAACACTCTTTAACTATAGGCCAGTACGCTTCTCTGCCTCTGGGCAAGTATGTTTTCTATGGGCTATTCTGTCAATACACATGCAGACTAGGGCACCGATTCCACTTATAAAAAATTACTATACAAAAGGGAATGGATAGAACCAAATAAAATACTGCTGATAAATATATTTAGTCGCTTTTTATGTACTCCTATGCATTCAAATGCCCTCATTTACTCCTGCAGTAGCTCCACTGTTACATTATCAATGTCAAATGTATACCTATCAGTAATTCATTTAAATTTGCATTCTTTATACAATGGAACACATTACAATCATACTTTTAATTACGTGGCACATTGCTTTGTTTGTCGCCACCCTCTGGTGAAAATAGAAATGTGCTACGCTTCATTGTAGCCCCCGGACAAAGTCGGGCGGCTACGATGGATTCATGCTTGTCGTCTCCACTGTCAGGTATGTGTCTGTAGACACTTCCTTATGGACACAGCACAAGCTGCAGTTTCTGACCGATTATTTTCATATTTGGTGTGGATCTGATCTGTCTAATACAGGGGTGTCCAATCTTATCCAGAAAGGGCCGGTGTGGGTGCTGGTTTTTGTTTGAGCCCAACACTAACACACCTGATTCTACCCACCAAGGTCCTGATTGAAACCCCTGATTAGTTAATTAGTGGAATCCGGTGCAGTAGCACTGCTGGCTAGGACAAAAACCTGCACCCACACCGGCCCTTTACGGGTAAGATTGGACACCCCTGGTCTAATACTTCACTTATGACACCAATTGATTTTGGTTGCTGTGGCGACAGTATTGGCCGAGTACTGCACAAAAAAGGGGACAAACGGGCTTTCAGGGGCTACACCCATGCGGTCACAGCTACTGGACTGTCTAGTTTTAGCCGCAGTTCTCACAAGTCATACACAGTCAGCCTTGTACGTGCAAGGAGTATACCAAAAATGGCCTTTTGCAACCTCATTTAAATTACTTTCTCATTGGTGAAATTTACATGGAAATCACCTCCGGAAATATAGCCTAACCCTGGATATTCATCTCTTGGCCCAGTCGCATGTTTCCAGGAAGAAAAATACCAGTTATTGCTTACAGTGGAAAAAAAATAAAAGTAGACGCAGCGATAGGTCTGTGCGTGTGTCATCAGATGTAAAACATGCAGAAAAGTCGGGCCCTTTATATCCATTGTTGTTTTAAATATTGTATGGGTTAAAATATTCAGACAGAATGTAAGGTTTGTAGTGTTAACCTAATATGCCCATTTTTATTCTCAATTGCAGAGGAATATCAAGAGGCATTAAAGGTAATGGAAAATTAATGACATTGTTTAATACACCTATGCTTTTGCTCAGTGAAGAAGATAATCAAGTTTTACTGCATGTTGCTAGCATGAGCCACATGTACACAGACTAACTAGTTGCTCCATTAAATTTTTTTTATTGTTTTCATTGGATGAGAGAATTTTATTTAGGCTGTTGATTGCATTTTTAAGTTAAAGAGAAGTGATTCTCTGGAGAGATGTATGCTGGAGAAGGTATACAGCTTCAGTTCCAGTCAGGGCTTGAAATTAACATCTTGGGACTTTCAAACTTGGTCGCCAGCCCGGAAATTCACAACACATGGTTAACTATGTATAAACACACAGGGTAAGTTTGAAAACCACAAATATGTTATTATTACTGTCCCTAGTGTTTATTTGTAGGCTACATGCAGTGTGCTACAGATCCTTCATGCTAACACGATAACTCAAAAACTTTAATAGATTCTTCTCTTATTTTACATGCCTTAAGATTTTATCAAGAAAGAGAACTGGATTGCTTTTGGGTTTTTATGATTAGCAATAATAAATTAATTAACCCTTCAATTTCCTGGAACACCTGACTCCCATCAAATTGCCTGATGTGAGAGCAATATGATCTTGAAATTTTGCCATTTGATTCTTTGAGTCATCATCAATTATTGCTGAATACTACATCAAAAACATCAAGTGATTAAATGATAAGTAATTAAATTTATTACTGAACACATGACAAACGGTGAAATGTATTTTTCATTATTAATGAGTAAACATAGGCAGTCTGAGCATATACAAGATAAGATTTGGTTCAGTTTGTCTTTTTTTTTCCACTTTATTGTGTGATATTTATATCTAATCACTGTATGGCTGCAGATCTGTTGATTGAAAGAGTGGTTGCAGATCAAACTCGCTGACCCCTGTGTATCTTCTTCCAGAGTGCGGTGAAGCAGGGAAACCAGCTGCAGATGAATGTTTATAAGGTGAAAGGCCCAGTCGGTAGAGGAGCAGCAAAGAGGGAGCCCAAAGAAGTGAAGAATGCGGTCAGGCCACTTCCTCCCTTTCCTTCAATGGTAAAAACCATGGACCGGGAAACGCAGGTCACTGCCCCCGAGCTGGAGCCGGTAAACACTCACTACAGTACTGGACTAATTTGGCATCTTAAAAAAATGTGTGTGTGTCATCACCCATACAGTGTGGTGCCTAAATATTGATGCAACAGCAAAAGTTAAAACTGTGAAATGCTCAGGTGTCCGCTGAAGTATTTTAACATGCTAATGCTTACGCCATGACATGCTATTATTTGTAGCTACCCGTCCCTACCTCAGTATCTGTGTACATGATTTTAATAACTTTCACAATACTAAAATTCAGTTCAGGGGCCATTGAAACCATCATGCTATGACTGAAGTTGGAACGATCATACTCTGTCAGTGTTTCGACTGTTTACGTTTATTTTGTAGGTAATTACGAAGGAGGTCAAGGGAACCAAGGAGCATGATAAGACCCCGGCTTGGTTTACCTCTTACATGGAACAGGTGAATGTTTTCAATGTTATTAGTGCCTAATTTTCAAGAAATTGGAAAATAAGCGAGCACTACCTAAGTTTTGGGCCTTTCAGTTGTGCAGTCACATTAGCTTCTCAGTCGTGGCCTTCTCCAAGTAAAAGCATCCAGACGGCTGTTATTTTCCTTGCTCATTTTAATTTCTCTCAGTGCCTTGTCCACTCATAATTGTGTTTTTACTTGTGACCCTGAATTTGGCTTTGTTTATTTAGTTTATTTTTTTTAAATTTAGTTTCCTTGTGTTATGCACATGTTCAAATGCAACCCTGGGATTCACGTTGTATGAACACTTTTTTCATCGGAATATGCTTGAAGCAATTTTGAACAATATTTGAAAATACATTTCTAGTTAGCTACATTTTTTGGACATTACTATGATCAGGTTTCAGCACTGGTTTGCTTGCACGCCTTCACTTCGCACACGAGCTGACCGGAAGTGTTTCTCCTACAACTTGGAAAATCCACACTTACATTAGTAATTTGCCAAGATGCAAGGGCATCTGGCTTCTAAAGGGAATGGGAGATGACACTCAGATTAGTTACTTCATGTTACGCCCAAAACACACCTGTGAGTAATCAAGAAATTAAGCACGACCCCTTTGAACTTTGCGCCGTACTTTGCGCCCTGTTAACCCGCCATTACACTAGTAAAAATGGATTTGGACACGCCCTAAATGCGTTTAGGCCACGCGCTTCAGACCGCTTGCTCAGATTATTAAAATGGTGCCCTGTGTGTTAATTTAAGAAGTATAAAATGAATTAGTTGCTGAGGTAAAGGTAAATACTTTCGCACTGTCACACCGTTGAGTACACCCTTAAATGAATTATAGATATGGCAGGTTTAATAGGATTTCTTTTGCAGTTTAAAAGCCAGGTGGTGACGGAGACGGTGGAGAAGCTCTGCCGTGAGTTCTCCAAACAGTGCTGCGTCCATGCGCCCCCTCGGCTTCCCAGCCAAAGTCCCTCCGCTGCCCAGACCCTGGCGGCTGTGGCTGGAACTGCCCCGCCGCGAGTGCTCGCCCCCACCCCCGCCCCTGTCTGCAGTAGCTGTATGGGACCGGCCACTGGGGGAGGCTATCGGTGCAGGTAGGTTCATGTGGGAAAGTCGCTGCAGTGCGGTGCTGTAGCGATTCAGAATAGTGCCAGTGCCGACTGGTCAACAGCCTTACGAAGCAGTACATAATTGGCTTTGCTCTACTGAGGGAATGGGAGGGATACAGTCTGTTAGGGTGAGCATTGTTCATTGCTCAAGTGTCATTTGCTGGGCTCTGAGCTCGCGAAGTTTCAGCCTGTGTATATAAAGAAGTGGCGACGGACAGGTTGGCGTTTAAGAGGAGAAGGCAATCTTTCTGCTCTCTCCCGAAATGGCAGCATGAGTCATAATGATCATACTTGGACAAAGTTCACCGATTGGGGGAGGAACAAATTTAGACTTTGATACAGGATTACTGATGGCTTTTGATGGAAAGTGTTGGTCTGTGTCTCAAACGAGAGTACTTGCACCACAAACACAATGTCCCAGGACATTTAGTCTGTGTTTTTTTTAGGTTAAGTATCTCCTCAAATGGATCTCTACCCATGACCAGCAGTGACTGAGCTGATTTACCACCTTATATTTATATTTGATTGTAAACTATTTATTTCTTAACCTCACATTCAGTGGGAAATTTATACTCTTGATTTTTGCCTTTTTATGTGAGTCACGCACTGCTAAAGATGGATTTGCATTAGTGTTCACATTTTGTGCAATAAAGTCTTTCAATCTCAAACTGTGTTTCTCCAGCGTTTGTCCATCCTGCATACTCTGTGAGCTGTGCAGTTTCAGCCATAACCCCGAGCACACCTTGGTAAGGGCCAGAACACCTCTGTCCATCCCTGAGTACGGATTCGCTGGAGAGCAATCCAGGTGAGGAACTCTACTCCGCATTACAAAGATATGGGCAAAGATATGGCCCCTGTAGTGTATCAGATCTTCTTCTCGAAAACCGTTTACTGCACCTGCTATTTAAATGACTCTTGATAAAAATGAATTAAATGCTATTTTAAGAAATATTCTTTTCACAGAATCACTCCCATTATTACTGAAGCGTTAGGATACTTAAAACTTTTTCAGCCGCAATATACTTTCCATCTGTTACTAAATATTAAGCACATGAGAGGGAGTGATATTGTCACTGAATATCATCACAGCTGTGATGCGGTTGAAGGCTTGGGGCTGCAGGCCTAACAAACATAACGTCAAAAGCTGCCACTGCTTAGTGGGTACGTGGGGCATTGTTTGTAAACATTAATTTAAGACTGGTGAGTGAGACTGAGGGACAGGCTCGTGACAGCCCCTGTTGCTCATTAGTGACATAAAAAGTAGAACGGGATTGGTTGCATGCTTATGCATTACTTTGTGGCTTAAATGTATTGGTGTCAACACAAACATTCTCCCAAAGATCAGAAAAAGTTGCTGGATTTGTGACCAGTCACTTAGGATGAAAAAAGTTGCCAAGGAGGTCTGGAAAATCGTCAAATCCAGTGATGGAGTTACCAAGTTGGTCACAAAGCAGGCAAGGCATTCTGGAGCGTGCATAAACGGCACTTCCTTTGGAATTTTGCGCCAAATCTGATCTGCTATCGCCACATAAAAATCAGTCCACAGGCTGTTATGGGCGACCGAGAAAGTCAGGAAAGGTCTTATTTAAGTTAAGTTACATTTTGTTAGCCGTTAACTGTACTTACTGTCCTCATGCTTATGAAATTGCGGTTGTAAATTAATTAAATTACTTTTTGTCAGTCTAGGTGTGGGGCTTGGGACAAATTAATCAAAGTTCATGCTTTGAAGCCCTTTGTAATTGGCTGTGTGTCTTCGGTCAGGTTCTACAGGAGGAACGACAGAAGCTTCCGGAAGGCGGAAAAGCATCGCTTGAAGGCAGAGAAGCGGCAGCTGAAGGCGGAGGTTAAGGAAATCAAGAGGCAGTTGAGGACGGAGAGGCGGGGCCTGCAGCGGAATGGCAGTGGTGACAGCAGCTCACACCTGGTCTTTTTCCAGCCCAGCAGCACCCAGGCCAACAGCCCAGAGTAAGAGTGCCACCCCAGGGGGCAGCCAGTCAGGCAGACAAGATTCAGTCTGGAGTTTGACTGGCTATGTCCCAGCAAAGTGTTATTTTGCATGAAGGAACTTAACTTTCATTTACTCTCTGAAAAATGGCCATACTATTCGATACAGTTCGCCTCATGAAGGTTGTGGTTTGGTAACATGGAACACCATTGCTGTAACAGTCATAAATGAAAAAGTGGAAACTGACAGATGGCCTGGCAGTTTTACCTGTGACCTTTGCCACAAACAGGGGTCCCAAGGTCTGCTGCCCCTCCATGGTGCCCACTATGACGGCCCTGTTTTTGGACGAGAACCTTCCTGACGGGACCTGTCTGAAGCCCGGTGCGAAGTTCATCAAGTGTTGGAAAATGAGAAACACGGGAACCGCCTGTTGGACCACAGAAACCAAGGTACCAGACCCTCTAGAGGAGCCACACCATTGCTGTTTTCTCAGTCTGCTCTGAGTACAATGAAAATGTTTTTGTTTGGCTCGTTGATCATTGCATTCAGTAATTCCCATTGCCCCTCAAAAGCATGGCTGATTACCTAACATTGATAGATCAAAGTTTATTTGTTAAGGAGTAATTGCACTATATGCCAGTCATTGCCAGGTTGTTGGTTGAGTTTAACAAAGAGGTCACAGAACTTAAAAAAAAAAGCCCTGTAACCCAACTGAAATTCTGGCTCAATGAAGTGAATTCATGTGTCACTGTACTGGGTCAGATAAGGTGGTGCTGAAAGTGAACTTTATGGCTTTGTCTGTGTTTTTATCTCTCCAGCCAACAGGCTGTGAGCTATTGTGATCAGGTGGTGGCCGGCGTCGTAGTCGTGATAGTGATCATCATCCGTTAGCAAAATCTTTAACAATCTTCTTTACTGAAACTACTGGCCCAATTCACTTCAAATTTGGTATGAACCTTCCTTGGGACAATGTCTAACAAGCTTGTTCACAGTTTTGAAAAATTTTACTTTTTTATTTTTCATGAATTTTTTTTGTAATAAAATTTTCCCCGCTTCTTTATAATAGGAAAATCTTTCACAATCATCTCCTATGAAACAGGTGGCCTGATTCACTTCATATATTTTAGTACACTGTATTCATGCACTATTGAATCTCTGAAAAGCTATTCTCAGAAATGCTGAACAGTTGGCTCAGTTATTGGGCTGGTGAGTTACAGGGCCATTGGTCCTATATTTGTATGTCTGCGTGTACTTGCTTATGTGCTTGTGCGCTTTAGTCTGTGAGCTTTGTGTGAGTATGCATGTATGTGTGCCTCTGTTCAACGCCAAGAATTTGCCTCCCTTTTTATTTAGTCTTTTTTTGTATTTTTTTGCAGTTAATGGCTTCAGATCTTTAAAAATTAAGTGACATAAGGCAAAGAGAAAATGCGGAAAAGTAAAATGTTGGTTTTAAATCAGTATTTCATTTTACTTTATCGCTTATATGTGTAAGAACTTTTGTATGTGCACTGGGTAAAGTGCACTGAAAAATGGAAAACGTGGACTGGATGCAGATGCGAAGAGGAAATTGGTTTATTATGCCTTTGCTGTGACACAGTAAAGGAAGAAAAGTTGCAAAAATAAACAGGTAACAAGGTTCCTAATACTATTACGATAATGCGCTGAACTATAACTGAAGTAACAGCGCTTATAGATGTTAAAACAAACAGGAAAAGTAACAGCGGTTATAGATATTAAAACAAACAGGAAACAATGTTCCAAATGTAACAATAATAAAGCGCTGTACATTTACAAGAATGACAGTGATATATTATTAAAAGGCTTCTAGAGATAGATGAATATACGGATATAATGACTACTCAAGAGTTGCACATGACAACAGGCTTACAAGGCTTTTGAGTCTCAATGAAGTCGCACTTTGCAAGTGCGAAGCTCTGGCTTATACAGAGCAAGTAATGACACCGAGACAATGACTGACAGATGAGAATCCTTAAGTGGAGTGTGGAATACGGGCCGGGTCTTGCAGGACCGGTGATTGAGTGAGCTGGAGAAGTGGCGTTACAATATGAAAATGACATTTTGCCCTCAGGCTTAATAACTGGTTGTGTAAACTTTAAGGGCGATAACCACAACTAAACGCTTCTACCTGACAGTTTTAACATCACTTTGGCACTTTGGCCCTCTCTTCTTGCAGCATAGGTTTAATTCAGGGTTTCTCGTGGATGAATTGCCCGATGAGGGTCTTGCTGCTGTTACTCGAGTGGGCTTCCAGTCAGGACTTT
Organism: Gymnothorax reevesii; assembly: GCA_029721435.1. Lineage (NCBI taxonomy): Eukaryota > Metazoa > Chordata > Actinopteri > Anguilliformes > Muraenidae > Gymnothorax > Gymnothorax reevesii. Next base: position 61,621,539 of record CM056582.1, on the reverse strand, counting down.
GACTATCCAGTCAGAAATCTTGAATTTATTTATTTTTTTAACTATCACTGGGGGACTTACTCTTGTGCTTCGGCTCCTTGTCTTGCTGTGTAACCCCATTACGCTTAAGCATCAGATCACAGACTGATGACTGGATATTTACCTTCAAGATTTTATATATGCAGAATTTTAGTTCCATCAATTATGAAAAGTCACCCAGGACTTGAACGAGCAAAGCTTCCTCGCACACTATCTCCACCACGTTTGACCAGGGTTCTGCCCAGGATGCTTGTAGTGCTGGTCAGAGAATTGTTAGTATGCGAGCACGCACAGCACACGAGCTGGAAAATTTTTGCGTAAAATCAAAAGCAGATATTGCCTCTGAGTCACCAGATTACTGTGTTTCTTTGATGTGCTCCTTGGTGTGTAGCGAGATGATAGATAGATGCCATATCCATAGATAGATGCCATATTCATGTACTTGTTTTTCTATTTTGTATCCAAACACTTTTGATTAAATTTCTGAATACAATTTAACAACTGTCATTTATGTTTCAAACATTTTTTCAGTGGCCCCTGTTGGACAGAGAACAAGGAGGGCGAGAAACGTCTGAAGACTGCTTATTAGTCTTGTTCTGTTTCTGTCATTTTCCTTGATAAAAGATACTTTAACCCTCCTTTTTCAGGTATAGCTAATTGTCTTTGTTAAGACGAAAGATAGAATGCGTCAACTGAAGACTAAAATGTGCGCATTTCTTGCTTTGTAAGATGTGGCAAAAGTTAACGCGGAAAATCCACTGGAGTTTTTTTTATTTTGTGAAGAGTTACCTATTAAGGCACGTGAATTAACCATTTTTATTGAATTTATAATTCACCCACCTAAACATTTCACTAAAAGGGAAACTGTGTACTTAACTTCAAATGGAATTTTCATACTGTTGGAAAACGTATGAAAAAAAGAAAAATTATTATAATCAGGTCAATAATCTCATCTGTTTCAAGCTATGTTTTCAACCCCCTCGGTTTTCCGTCCACCGACCACCACCATTATTAAACACTGATAGATTAACATGTAAAGAGTGCTACTGTCCTCAACAGAGATAGATAATTTAGTTTTGTTGTCCTTTATATAACAAGAAAACTTTTCGGCGCTACAGAAATCAATCACCCTGCTCGGAATATAATTGCCTGTCTTTCATTAGACTGAGACAACCACACCGATCTTTTCCCCACAGCCTCAGATGCAATTTGCCCATGAATACCCAGCACACGCGGGCTTGGATGGCTCTCGGTGTTTCCATCACTGTTGGGCAGGTTTTTCAGTATCAATGAAGACAAGCGCAGATGGGGCGTGGGTTGAAAATGAAAGTTTGCTATTCTTACAATAACAAGAAGGGGGGGAGCATATTTAGGGTCATTTATGTTTGTTTCTAGCTATTTTATTGGACATTGGATGCATTCTTTTTAAATGATCTTTGAAAAAATTGTGCCGGTCGGGAAAATCACTAGCTATACGAACCGAGTGTTGATCGTTGCATTCCGAGTGCTGGTTAGCGCCGACCAGCATTGGCAGAACCCTTTTTGGCTGTTGGTTTGACAAGAGGGCCCATGTCCCCCAAAAAAATTATCAGGAATTAGGAAGGAAGCAAATTCTTTTATGTTACTGTACATGCATGCATAGACTGTCAGTGTGCATGTCTGTGTGTATACTCATGTGTCTGTAAATGTGTCCTGTTTGCCTGTCCCCACAGCTGAAGTTCATGTGGGGAAACCTGGCCCTGGCGTCCGGTGAGAAGCAGAGGGAGGTGGCGGTACCCTTCCTACAGCCAGGCCAGGAGGGCGTGGTGACCGTGGCATTCGTAGCGCCCCTGCTGGAGGGCACCTACACCTCGCACTGGCGCCTCGCACACCGAGACCAGCAGTTCGGCCCCAGGGTGTGGTGCAGCATTTTGGTGGACCCTGCTGCGGGCAGAGGGTGTCCCTCTCCCCCTCCCCAAAATACGCTGCTGGTAAGAGCCAAGCCTCCCACCCACCCCACCCTCCTCCCACGTCTGCCCGTGTCCTGTGCACAACCCCAGATCTGAAAAAAAATTGGAACTGTATGCTCAATTCAAATTAAACCTGAAAGCAGTGATTTGTAAATTATCTTTGATCTATATGACATTGAAAACAGTTTAATAGCACATTGTTTGATGTTTCTCCAAGCCAGGTCCCTAACACCATTTTCATATTTTTGCGGCATATTCAGAAGGTGGGAAATGGCTGATAAGTCAAGTATTAGGGCTGTTAATAAGGGTGTGCCACAGGGTTCCATTCTTGGCCCTTTTAATTCACAATTTTTTAAATAAAATATTTAGATGAAAAAGAGATTTACAGCACAGTTCATCCGTACAGAGACGACACTATTATCTATACAATGGCATTCTCTAGAGCCCCGGTTGTTCAAAATTAGATTTTTCAGAAATGACTACTAAATACAGGTAAAACAAAACATGCCGTTTTCTGGAAAATTTATTTTTGATACCTTGATGCTGAATATTAAGACATTGAATGAAATACAGATTGAAAGAGTATCTTTATATAAATACCGTGGATTTTGGATGGATGTGCTTCAATAAACACATTAATGAAATGATTTTGTCTTATCAGCAAAATTGGCATTCTTTTATAGAAATTAGACATCCATTACCCAGAATTACAGAAGGCAGATTGTTGTGAAGGAGAAACACCATAGCGAATTTGTTGTGCATATTAGCTGTTGCAGATACAATACATTGTGAGGGCTTGCAGTTGTATGGGTGCCTAAGTAACTAGAGGGCACTCGATAGAGCGCATACCTCTAGCTTGCCATATATCTTCTTTTGGTTAGAGAATACGTTCATCCTTGGGCTACCACCTATCATCCCCCCCAATTTCGTGCCAAACCGTTCATAACTTTTTGAGTTATCCTGTTAACAGATAGACAAACAGACAAACAAAGAGGGGTGAAAATATAACTTCCTTGGTGGCAGTAATTAAAATGGCGATGCACTGTGCATTGTGTAAAGAGCACCTAAATCCGTGACATCCATTTACAGCATTCATCTTGCTGCTTTTTAGCCTTTATGTTTTGCTCAGTTTTTGGTCATAAACAAAGAGCTGAACAGCAGGTGCGGCAGATGTAGTCAATAATGTTTTTTTACATAATCCTCTCCAAAGATAAGCAATGGAATTTCAGATTAAGAAAAATGATGCTGTCATAATTTGAAAATAAATAGATTAGCATGCGAGGTTTAAGGATGTGACCCAGGCATTTGTCATTGCAGGTTAAAGAAGGCAAGTGCTGTCTGGGCCCCAGCAGCCGGGCTCTGGTGTCTGACGACCATCAGCGGGAGCGCTTTGTCCCTTCCTTGGACCTGCTCACGGCTCAGGTACACTCTGACCCCGACATGTCACAGCCAAGCGCAGGAGAATATGAACGGCCCCTGACTCTGTCTCACCCTCTGTTTTACAGGACCTTCTGTCCTTCGAGCTGCTGGACATCAATATCGTACAGGAGCTAGATAAAGTCCCTCACAGCTCCCCAGTAGGTAAGGTTAAGGGAGTGGTGAAAACAAATCCTGTGACTGTGCCTGTTCCAGTGAGATCTAACTGAATGTCTCTTTCTAACCTGCCATTGGCGATCATTATGTGTCACAGAGCATTTCCCCGCCAAAAAACTGCTTAAAGGGCTTTAATGCAGGAACGTGTCATTCCATTTTAGTTCACTGCAAAAAAAATCGAGTATTAATAACCAGTGAAATGCAGTGCTGTTACCTACAGTGTCACACAGTGACTGGATTTCTATTCCTGTGTGACCTCTCCCCATCCGCCAGATATGACCCCCTGCCTTTCCCCTCTACCCCACGATGGTCAACGGCAGGAGAAGCCTGACCAAGGGCTTGTCAAGAAAGAGGCTGTGGCTGGGGAAGTGTATTGCATTCTGGGTAAGATCATTACAACTCCAGCAATTTTTGTCTAACTTTCCAGCTAGAAAAGACGAACGGAAAAAATATATATATACACATACATAATGGCGGCTGGTGAAGTGGCGATAGGGGAAGCTCAAAGCAGTCGCTTAAAATTAATGATTGATCACAACCTGTTTTCAATCATTCCTTTAAATTACCATTACAGAAACTCCAAACACTCAACATTATCAGGTGTGGCCAGTTTTCATTTATAACACATACATGTCAACTCTCACGCATTCGGTGTGAGTTTAAGTGGCATATTTATGTTCCTCTGCTGTAATAGAGCTTGAGATCCGTGCCCGAACCCGATGGGACCCGTCGGGACCCAACGGGTTCGGGTCGGATCGGGCCTAAAGCTGCATTGGCACATACCGCTACCCGCCCATCTCTGAGCGGCAACCGTCAATGGAATGTGAATGTGTTCAAGTAGAACGCGGCGAAGACAGGCGAGTCGAGGACGAACGATGCGATGTGGGCAGTTACGGACATAAAATAGCTTTTACTGTCAGCGATGCGAGTGAAGCGAGTTACCAATGGGAATGTAGGACAGAGATGATTGACTGGTGACGTGAACAGACAGTTCCACAGGGAGCTGTCGTTTGAACACCGCAACGCACAAGAATTTTGGTTCCTACATCATGTCTGACGAGCAGCTAATAATAGTGATCTCAAACCAGCCGGAGCTCGATGATACCACCCTCAAAAATTATAAAAACAAAAACCAAAAGCATGACGCATGGAACAGGTCTGCCATCATCTGCGTTTCAGGTGAGAGCATGTTTTAAATTACGTTTTCCTCTTTAGGCGAATATGCTTTTGGAAGCTAATTGTCAGCCAACTGTGGACATCAAACTATTACTTAGCTGACAATAGAAAACGGAAAAGGCGATCTATATGTGGTACTATTTATGGGTTTATATTATGAATTTAGAAAAGTGAATTGTCAGCGATCTTAACCAAGTGTAATGTGAAAAGAGGCCACTAGATGGCAGCATTTGCCTTTTAAGCATTTACCTTTTTTTTTGTTAAGCTCAGACTGGAGCTATGTTTGGACATGTTTCAGACATGTCTGGGGCAAGTCCCCGAAAATTTAAAGAAAGAGGTCTAAATGTGGGTGGGGTCTGCAAAAGAGTATATAAGGAAGAGAATTGAGACAGTAAAGTGGTAGGAGAAATTGCAAGAAGAAGGATACATGTGACCAGACCTGTCATTCTGTTCAAGACCTGTGAAGCTTATAGTGGATTTTTGCCTGTGTTAGAGCATTTTCCTCAACCAGGACATCACCAAGGAACCCAACCAAAGGGGACTGTAAATATTTCTGTTTTTTTTTACTAATCAATCTTGGTCATTAGTTGTAGGTTAGTGTTAGTCTTTGTCTGTTAATTAAATGTGTTTAAGTTTTTAAAACTGTGTCTGTCATCCCTTGCTGTTGCTGTTGCTGTTGTGTTGTAAATGTAATAACAATTTGGGGCCATAACAAATTGGGGGCAAGTCCGGGATAGGCCATTTTGTGAGTCATTTATTAAAAATCTAACATTTCAAATTGTGAAATTGTTTTTTTAATTTTCCTGTATAAATATATTGACAGATCAACAGCAATGGATGATTTCTTGGCATCACCAACCGTTGAGGTTTTGAAGTCTTTTAAAAAGACAGAACTGCTAGAAATTTGCAGACATTTAGAGCTGACAGAGGTAAAACCAGCCATGCGAAAAGCAAGACTGGCTAGAGAGATAGTTGAATATTACATTGATGAAAATGTGTTTGCACCAGGAGATCTGGAACAGTTTCCAGTGGAAAATCCAAATATAGAAATGGAACTTAAATTAAAAATGCTAGAGATTGAAAGGGAGGAAAAAGAAAAACAAAGAGAATTTGAGAGGGAAGAAAGAGAGAAAGAAAGGGAAGAAAAAGAAAAACAAAGAGAATTTGAGAGAGAGAAAGGGGAAAGAGCAGAAAGAGAGAGACAGAGAGATTTTGAATTAGAGAAATTCGATAGAGAAGAAAGACTCAAAATGGAGCAACTAAAATTAAAATTGAAACTACAAATAAATTTTGTGCCAGTCAGGAGGTAAAACTGGTGCCTCCATTTTCAGAAAAGGATGTAGACAACTATTTCCAGTGTTTTGAAAAGGTAGCGAAGAGTTGCCAGTGGCCAACGGAACACTGGCCTCTGATGTTGCGAACTGTCCTCAAGGGGAAAGCTCAACAAGCCTATTCGGCTTTGTCTGCAGATGATTCCTCTGATTATGAGGTTGTCAAAAAGGTTATTTTGAGAGCTTATGAGTTGGTTCCAGAGGCTTACCGACAGAAATTCAGAGGTCTGAAGAAATCTGAAAATCAGACTTATGTGGAATTTGCTAATGAGAAGAAGGTTTGCTTTGAGGGCTGGTGTACTTCTATGGAGGTCAAAGATGATTTCAACTCACTAAAAGAGATAGTGTTAGTTGAAGAATTCAAGAACTGTGTTAAGGATGATGTTTTTGACCTACCTTAATGAGAAGCAAGCACTGAATTTGCAATCAGCTGCCAAATTTGCAGATGAATATGTTCTCACACATAAGTCCAAATTTCAGTCTAGCAGTAACAATAGATGGTCCCAATTTCTGAAAAAGGGTTACGGTGATACCCAAGATTCCTCACCCAAAGACAAAGACAAATCTGGTGATGGTGCTCAGAAATCCAGTAACAGGTCTGATCAAAGTGTGAAAGCTGAAAGTGACAAAAGTGGTCTAGTTTGCAGTTATTGCAAGAAATCTGGTCATGTTAAAACTAACTGTTGGTTCCTTAAAGCTAAGAAAGAAAAAGAAAAGGATACCAAACCAAATGCCTTTGTGAAAACAAGGTTAGAAACCCCTGTAGTAGATAACCGATCTGCTAAATTGCCTGCTTCTTGTGGGGCTAAAAAGCCTGATACTGCTGACTTTGTGAGGGAGGAATTTCTTCCATTTGTGTCAGAGGGATTTGTGGCTCTGAATGAGCATACTACTCCTGTCCCCATATATATCCTAAGGGATACCGGAGCTTCTCAGTCACTTTTGTTGATGGACTCCTTGGAGTTACGTGATAAGACCACTTCAGGGGATTTCATACTTGTACAAGGTATTGAAGGGAGGACTGTATCTGTACCCCTGGGCTCTATATTCTTGAAGTCAGATTTAGTTACAGGACAGGTAAAGGTGGGACTTATGTCAAGTCTACCTATAAAGGGTGTTTCTCTGTTGCTAGGCAATGACCTGGCTGGGGGCAAAGTAGTTTCCCCTGTACATCTTACTTCACAGCCGAGCACTGAAGATGGGGATGAGGACCCATCTCTGTATCTTTCTTGCGCAGTGACTCCTGCTATGGCCAAGAAGGCTAAAGAAGATGTTGTGGTGCCATCCAGCACATTGAATGGTCAGGACTCAGGTGGTTCGCCTCATGACTTTGATTGGCCTACTTTATCAGTTCATTGTTCAGCCAGCCAGATGGGTTTAGTGATTCTGATGTGTCTGGAGACTTGTCTCTGTCCAGAAAGCGGTTGATTGAGGAGCAAACTAATGATCCTGAAATTTGTGCACTAAGGAGGAGAGGCCTTCCTGATAAAGAAATAGACGCAGTTCCAGTTGGGTATTATCTCAAGGATGGTGTGTTGATGCGGAAGTGGCGCCCTCCTGATATCCCTGCCAATGCAGATTGGGCAGTGGTCAGGCAAATTGTTGTTCCGAAGGTCTACAGGAATGAGATCTTAACAATGGCTCATAGTTTACCTTTAGGGGGTCATCTTGGTGTTAACAAGATTGTTGATAAGATCATGAAACACTTCTTTTGGCCTGGGCTTCGGAAAGACGTTTCCAACTTTTGCAAAACCTGTCACACTTGTCAGGTAGTTGGAAAACACCAGTTAGACCCACCTGTAGCTCCATTGCAGCCTATCCCAGCATTTGGGGAGCCATTCTCTAAGGTCATTGCTGATTGTGTTGGTCCATTACCCAAGACTAGATCTAGAAATCAGTACTTGTTGACAATCATGTGTCCATCTACCAGATTCCCCGAAGCCATACCTCTACGTAACATCAAGGCAACTGCAATCTCGAAGGCTTTGATAAAGTTCTTCACGTTGTTTGGCCTTCCCAGGGAAATTCAGTCAGACCAAGGTAGCAATTTCACTTCAGGATTGTTTCAGCAGGTTGTGTATGAACTAGGTGCAAAGCAGATTCTTTCTAGTGCCTATCATCCAGAAAGTCAGGGTGCCTTAGAGCGGTTTCATTCCACTCTCAAGACAATGATGAGGACTTATTGTTATGACCATGAGAAAGACTGGGATGAAGGTGTTCATTTGCTGTTGTTTGCAGCTAGAGAAGCAGTGCAGGAGTCTACTGGATTCAGTCCGTTTGAGCTAGTGTTTGGCCATGAAGTGAGAGGACCCTTGCTATTATTGAGTGAACAATGGCAAGAGGAAGAGCCGCACATCAGTCTGTTAGACTATGTTAGCAAGTTCAAGGAAAGATTGTGTGCAGCTTGTGACCTAGCCAAAGAGAACTTGAAATCAAGTCAGGGAAAAATGAAAACTTGGTATGATCATAAGGCTAGAAGCCGTGAGTTTAAACCAGGAGACAAGGTCCTTGTGTTGTTTCCCTTGCAGTCCAATCCATTGCAGGCTAGATTTCATGGTCCTTATGAAATTCTGACGAAACTCAATGATCTCAATTACATTGTGAAGACTCAGGATAGGAGAAAACCAAAACAATTGTGTCACATTAACATGCTGAAGCCTTATCATGACAGAAATGCTAGGGTTGCAGCTGTCACTTCAGATCCTCCTATGGCCGAGATTTGTGAAGATGAGGGGGAGTTTCAAGATGATGAACCTAGAATTAAAGCTGAAGTTCTTTCATGTAAATTGTCAAATTCTGAAGTGTTGCAAAATCTTGATATAAAACTCCAGCACTTAAAACCCTCACAGAGAGATCAGTTTGAGAGGTTGATCAAGAAATATGAGGATCTGTTTCCTGATGTTGCAAAAAGAGTTTCTATAGCCTCTCATGATGTAGATGTCGGTGATGCCAAACCAATAAAACAGCATCCGTTCTGGATGAATCCTGAAAAGAGAAAGATTGCTGAGAAAGAGGTTGAGTACATGTTAGAACATGATATTATCAGACCCTCCAACTCAGATTGGAGTTCACCCTGTGTGCTAGTTCCAAAACCTGATGGAAATACTAGATTATGTACAGATTATCGCAAAGTCAATGCTGTAACTAGAACTTATGTGTTTCCAATACCTAGGATTGATGATTGTATTGATAGAGTAGGGCAAGCAAAGTTTCTGACCAAGATTGATTTATTGAAGGGTTATTGGTGTGTGCCTTTAACTGAGAGGGCCAAGAGCATCTCTGCTTTTGCCACACCATCTGGGTTGTACCAGTATGAAGTCCTACTCTTTGGAATGAAAAATGCCCCAGCCACGTTCCAAAGGATGATACAGTCTACAATCGCCAGATTGCCACACACGGGTGCATACATCGATGACCTGATCACATGGAGTGACTCCTGGGAAGAACATCTAAAAGATGTAGAGACGTTGTTCCAGCGCCTGACCCAGGCTAACCTGACTGTTAACCTGAGCAAGAGTGACTTTGGTTGTGCTACTGTCACCTATCTTGGCTACGTCATAGGCCAGGGTAAGGTGGCACCCATAAATGCTAAAGTCCAAGCCATCATGGACTTTCCAGTTCCTGACAACAAAAAAGCTTTGCGCCGCTTCCTTGGAATGATCGGGTACTACCGCAAGTTCTGCAAGAACTTTGCTGAGATTGCTCTCAGTCTAACTAACCAACTGAATAAAGGCGTAAAGTTCACTAGGGATGATGCATGCCAGAGAGCCTTCGATCGCCTGAAGTCTCTGCTGTGTCACTTCCCCGTGCTCAAATCTACTGACTTCAACAAACCGTTCTCCATCGCGGTCGATGCTAGCGACCAAGCTTGTGGATCTGTGCTCCTACAGAGAAGTGACTCTGATGACATTGAGCATCCCGTGGCATACTTCTCCAGGAAGTTCAATCGCCACCGAGCTTCCGGATAGCTCACTCGGTTAAGGCACTGTGTTGCAATGCAGAAGTGTCTATCACGTCGCGGGTTCGAGCCCCGGCGTACCCACCGGCAGGGGTCGGCAGCTTTTTCAGAGTAGCGCACAATTGGCGATCGCGCTACAGGATTTCAAATTGGGAAGGGACTGCCGGATTTGGGTTAAGAATAACAGCTTTGTTCGTTGCTCCAGCGCCTCCTGTTGGCCAGACGGGCGCTCGTCAGGAAGACTCTGGGTTTGTTCTCGTCCGGGTATCCTCCGCCCTCGTTCGGAACTTACAAGGATTCGACCAATGAGTGTGTAAGAATCAGTGGCTGACGGACACGTGCTTCGGAGGAGAGCCGTGAGCTGTCTTCACTATCCTGAGTTGGCAGCAAGGGGTCGCTTACGAGCAAGCTTTGTACATAGTTCACTAATTGGGCATTCCAGATTCGGGTGGGATTGGAGATGCCAAATTTTATAAAAAAAAAAATAAAATAAAAAAAAAAAAGTTCAATCGCCACCAAAGGAACTATTCCAACTATTCCACAATCGAGAAGGAGCTGTTGGCTCTGGTTCTTTCTTTACAACACTTTGAGGTTTATGTTTGTAGAGGGCAAAAGCCAATGGTGGTGTACACAGACCACAATCCGTAAATTTTTTTGAGTAAGATGAAAAACAAGAATCAGAGATTGTTGAATTGGAGTTTGATTTTACAGGAGTTTGACTTGGTAATTAAGCATGTAAAGGGTACGGACAATGTAATTGCTGATTGCTTATCCCTTGTTTGAATATGTATATATATATATATATATCATGTGTTTATTTGAATATTGTATTATATGTATATATAGACAAGTGTCCACTTAACCATTTTGTATTGAAAAGAAAAATTTTGCCTTTTTGAGTCAAAATTTTTCCCTTTTGGAATGGAGGTGTAATGTGAATAGAGGCCACTAGATGGCAGCATTTATCTTTTTTTTTTGTTAAGCTCTGACTGGAGCTATGTTTGGACATGTTTCAGACATGTCTGGGGCAAGTCCCCGAAAATCAAAAAAAAGAGGTCTAAATGTGGGTGGGGTCTGCAAAAGAGTATATAAGGAAGAGAATTGAGACAGTAAAGTGGTAGGAGAAATTGCAAGAAGAAGGATACATGTGACCAGACCTGTCATTCTGTTCAAGGCCTGTGAAGCTTATAGTGGATTTTTGCCTGTGTTAGAGCATTTTCCTCAACCAGGACATCACCAAGGAACCCAACCAAAGGGGAATGTAAATATTTCTTTTTTTTTTTTTTTACTAATCAATCTTGGTCATTAGTTGTAGGTTAGTGTTAGTCTTTGTCTGTTAATTAAATGTGTTTAAGTTTTTAAAACTGTGTCTGTCATCCCTTGCTGTTGCTGTTGCTGTTGTGTTGTATATGTAATAACAAATTGGGGCCATAACACAAGGCAGATACTGATGTGTATGCACCCGCTGGTATGTTATTACAGCCAAGACTTGTGTCCCTCGGACACGTTTGCAGTGGGAAGTAAACCATCGGGAAGCCATGGCAACCGACGCTGGCGGCAGAGAATTTTTCTGCCGGCGAGTACAATTTCAGCGAGTAGCGAGGGGCGATGGGCGAGTGGCGATATGTGAGAACGAGGCTTTATTTCTCACTTATTTCATGGGTTCAAGTCAGGCTCAGGCCGTATCGTATAAGGCCTTCTTGTTTTTTCTCCCCAGTTTAGTCATTGCCATTTCCATGCCAACTCCTAGTCTTTGGTCTTCTGCTTATTATTATTATTATTGTTATTATTATTATTATTTATAAGCGAAGTGTCGTCTAAGTCAGGTCCGCGGCGGGGCAGGCAGTGCACTAAGCACAGCACACAAGAGCCCAGTGGCCCCCGCCCCTCTCCTCACATACAGAGAGGAGAATCCGCTGCATGGGACTCAGCACTGAGTGCTTATTTAGTATTATCCGCTTGCTGGTTATTTTATTTATATTGTGTAATTTTATAATACTTGAATTTCATATTTGTGACTTGGTCTGGGACCGATTGTTTACAGGGTACGAAAAGATTTTACATCTATATGGATGACAACAGGATGAGAAGCAAGTCATGGGTGTCACTCTCAAAACATTCAACAAGACCACGTTTAATTTTGAAAACACCTAGCCTACCGATAAAGCTTATTTTAAGTGATGGCAAAGTGCGACGTTCAGATAGCCTACGTTATATACCGGCAGAATTTTACTCCTACCCATTTTTTGCCCATCAGCAAGAGTAGGAACTCTTCACTTCTCTCCGTGGGCACCTGCCTCTGTGTAATTTTTTGGTACTTTTTTTCCCTATAAGTTATTTTTCCCTATATTAGTTTGGGCTCATTTGTGACCTACTGATTGAGTCATTGACACCCTCTTGGATGCTGGTGGGCTGGCCACTCCTAGGAAGATTCACCACTGTTCCAGATTTCCTCCGTTTGCAGATAGCGACTCTCACCATGTTTTGCTGGAGTCTCAGAGCCTTAGCAACGGCTAAGAAAATGGGCTTTACAGTCTAAGAAATGTTTGACAGTGTGGGTAGGATCATCAGAGAACTGGCGACTTATGGTCGTGACTGTTTTTTTTGGGTCTTCTCCGCAGGGGGTGTGCAGTCGGGGCAGACGGAAGGACCGAGACTCCCTGCCCAGGAGGAAGGGGAGGAGGAAATAAATGGGACCCAGTTTGTATGCGAGACGGTGATCCGCTCCCTGACCCTGGAGGAAGTGCCAGACCACAAGCCTTTGCGGCGTGCCCGGCCCACTATTAATAAGGGTGAGAATCCTGTGCTGTTCAATGTTTCGTCATGTGAAAAAAGTCTTTCTTATCAAGTGTTTGAATTTTTATCCAAACGCGCAGGGGAGAAATATTATTCAGCTCTGTCCGTATGTCCGTCCCTCCGTACATCCGTCCCGAACATTGTCAGCGCGTTATCTCAAGAAGGAGTCAAGCTATTTTAATTCTTTTTGGTACCAACCTTCCTACTGGGAATGCGCAGGCACCAGTCGGTTTTGTTGGCCTAACGGCGGGGGATATAGTCACTTTAGTGACAAACTCTTGTGTAGATTTATTTTTTCTTTCACGTACAATGCTGTGAGAAGTATTCGCCCCCTTCTCAATTTTTTCTATTTTTGCGTATTTGTGACACTTCAATGCTTCAGATTATCAGACTACTTTTAATATGATTCAAAGAGAAGTTGAGTAAAGACCAAATGCAGTTTTTGTTAGCTCACCCGGTGAGTTATTGCCGTGGAATAGCATCCTTTGTTCTTTTTGTTTGTCCTTCCGTCTGTTGTTGTCCGTCCGTAAACTTTTTCTTCAATGTCTTATTGAACTTTTTGCCCAAGTACGCACTTCAAGGTATAATTGCGTTTTATCACTGTCTAATATTGTGTCACGTTGTAGAATTATGTATCAATTGAAAGGGTTAGGACTGCATAAGCCATTTTATGATACAATACTATGGAAGAAATACCATTTTAAATTGCCGTCACAACCCTCAGCCTTACTTGACTGTCTCATAGGTGTGATTGAGTAGCATTGTTCAGATCTGTCAGCATGTAACTGCAGACGGCGAAAAGACCAGAAAGAAGAAAATTGTAAAACTATCGTAAATGAGCGCACGACCTTGGCTAGAAACTTAGGGTTATTTGAAGTCTCCCAAATTGTTTGTAGAAATATGGAAGGACATTACCAAGAAAAGAAATCCATAAAACACTCAATTTTGGTTTCGGTATCATAATTTGTGAACCTGTAGTTGTTCAGATGTCTGGTTGTGGCTTTACTATTTGTATATGTTCCATTGTCATTATGTGGCATAGTGGTTAGAACTGTTGTCTCACAGCAAGAAGGTTGTGGTTTCGATTCCGGTCTGGGGCCTTTCTGTGTGGAGTCTGCATGTTCTCCCCGTATTCGTGTGGGTTTTCTCCGGGTACTCCGGTTTCCGCCCACAGTCCAAAGACATGCATGTCAGGTTAATTGGAGACACTAAATTGCCCATAGGTATGAGAGCGAATGGTGAGAAGATTTGAATAGTGTCTTGTAATGAACTGTGGGGGGCAGCATTACACTTTATGGAGGACATCCTACCGGAATCTAAGAAGAAGGACGACAATAATTCCATTATGACTTTCTCATATCCAATATGAGTTGTATCAGTCAATATGAGTTGACTCTTTGAGATCTGTAGTAGTTCACACTAGTCTTACTTTGACTTACATTCCCAGGTGGTACCTCTGCAGCCCAGAACTTTCCTGTGGAGAAGGCTGGGAGAGAGCAGGAGGAAGTGAGGCTCGCCAAGGAGAAAGGAGCCAGTGGCTCCAGAGATCTGTCTGATGCTTTGGCCCCGGCTATGGCCCCATCCGAGGATATCCAGGAAGAGCCAGCTATCCTAGGTTACATACATATTTGTGATTTCCAAACCTGTTCAGCACTAAACACGCCCCTCAATTATAGCAACGATTCAGGGTTGATTTCAAACATGGCTACCAGAGCTGTTGATTGGGACACCAGAGAAATGCTCAAACTGTAACCCTCGCCTTTACCAGTGCGGAAGTGCTGATCATAACTGGTGTGGTTTTGGCAGAAGTGTGCTGGCAAAAGTAATGAAGTAGTTCACCCACTCCCAGCACCTGGATCATTTCCACTGTTTTTGTTTATTGACATTTAGAAATCAGTGAATGCTTCATTAATGCATTAGTGCTCAGATTCTCAGAAAGACATTGGGGTCCTCCCATTCACTCATTGTTTTGGTTTGTAGTGTGAGCATTTGAAGGGCTAATTTGTAAAAACTGTCATCTGAATTTGATCTATTTTCCTATATCATATTTTAACATTGAGATCTCTGGGGAATATCAGTGTTGGTTTATTTCAGTGAGATATCTCGAAATATTTTTTACTTTTCTTAAATCAATTTTTTTTCCCATGCAGTCAAAGGAATATTCATCCAACAGGTGTTGGGTTACTCATTTTAAGTGTGGCTTTTATCTCTTTTTTTCAAATTAACTAATTTTCTGCTGGCATTGCCTGACGTCCATGGTGGGAACACAGAATCAATTTTAAAATTGATGTTATTTCTCTTTTTATGAAGCACCCACCAAAGTTTGAATGGAAAAAAAAAGAACTCGTATGGTAAAATGTGTTACAAAAACAGCTGAGCAGTCTCATTTGAGCTGTCTTGTGGACTTTATGGGCATGGCATTAATAAACATTTGAATGACATCCTTTTGTTGATCTGCGTCAGATTAACAATGGTGTTAACGATGGCGAGAAATCAACATTTCAAGTTTTATTTTTCCCGGGCTATCACGCCTGCGCTTCATGATTAAAATATGTCAAATTGAAGCAATATATTTTTACAATTTTGAATAACTTTGTTTATCTCCTTTCGATGGATCAGCAGTTACCATAGGCATGTTCTCCGAATAAATGTCTGTATATTGAATATTCATTAATACATTTAGGCAATGTTCAAATCTAGGCATACCAGCAGCTGGCAGGCACAAAGGAGGGAAAATTGCACCAAAAGTCTCGGGTATTTGAATTTGGTCAGTCTGGAAGGGGCTGTATCGGGGAATGGGATGATGTGTGTCAGCTCTGATTGGTTGAGCTTCCAAGCAGTGACATTAAATTGATCTTTTGGGCACAAGGCAGCATTCCCTTGGAATGAGAAGTTTCACGACCAATCAGAATCCAGCCCTCTGGAATAGAAAATCTTTATATTTGTAAATCCATTTAGGGAAAAGTCTAGATGTCTTGGAAATCTCGAATTTTCTGTATGTATGTTTTATACTCCTAAGGTGTAAAAAAGATAAATCAATGAGAATTGATGATTCAAGTTCCCAAGGACTGTAATTCAGGACAAATGGAAAAGGAAGATTTGGCAGTTGACAATTCACTGTGTTCCTCCCCCAGAGCAGTGTAGGGAGTTCGATCTTGAGCAGTTGCCCATGGACTCAGCCAGGCCTCGTGAGGAAGAGGAGGGAGATGAGGAGCATGACGAGGTCCGCAGCCAGGGTTCCTCGACATCTTCTGAGGATTACATCATCATCCTGCCTGATTGCTTTGACACCAGCCGGCCCCTGGGCGAGTCACTGTACAGCTCGGCTCTGTCTCAGCCTGGCAATGAGGGAGGGGCGGAGACTGAAGCAGAGGCGGAGCTACAGGGCGACAAGAAGGAACACGAGGTGCCCACCCTCACTGCGCCCAAGTTGAGCAGCATCAACGACATACTGTGCACTTCTCTGACACTGGATGCCGTCCCCATCACCCCAGAAGTGGTGTCCACGCGCAGCCCTCCCTTGGCCGATGTGGTTAGGTGGGTCAGAACTTACTTAAGTTACTTAAATGGAAAGACAACCTTTGACTGACGTGAACTTCAAACCAAAGAACAACATGTTTCTGGTAATTTTAAGACAAAGCTGAACTGAATAATAAATAGTTAATCATCTGAATCAAAACACCCACAGTGTCTGCCATTTTCTCGATAACAGTGACGTCAGACGTCCTGAGCTCTTGGTACTTGGGAGTCTTCAGCGGGTTATGCTGCAGATGACGCAACGCTAAATTTGCGCCTCTAAATTTAATACCTCTGGACTTGATGGATGAATTCGGATTAATGAGCTGTAATTTTGTTTGTGATCTAGAAAAATGACTAATACTGCCAACAGAGCATTTTGAAATAAATTTCCAAGTGCCTACTTTAACGGCAAGAAGTAAATAATTTCGCTGATCTGAAATGTCCATTTCCCGGTGAGACATCCAGCAGCCAAACACACCAATACTTTAATGATCTTTGAAGAGTTGTATCCACCAATATAACCAATGCTCTGCAATATAGCCAAACAAACATGATTGTTGTGTTACGTAACCTGTTGCAAATTCATTATGATTCAACGAAGATGCCAACTAGGCTAGCCACACAAAACATACATTCACAAAAAATGCAAGCAGTGTGTAATGATCAAATCTGCAAGGAACTTCCCAGATCCCAAAACTATACAGCTTGTATTGTAAATATCTGCTCAATATAATAAATACGAAAGACGATTTATGTTTCACTTATTCTCATGTTTCACTTTTCAGATAGCTACGAACAATTCTGAACCAACATTCTATAGGCTTTCTTTTGCACAGTTGGCTTTGACTTGACAGACTTATAAATAGCTTTGTAGCCTTCAGGAATTTGTTTAGATTGTAAGAGAGGGTTGGAAATTGGCATGAGCCACTAGTCAAATTCTGGTGAAATATGAAACTGGCCGGTTGATTTCAGACCTGATTGGCTGGTTCTTCTGAACGTTAATCTTTCAATGACTGGTGGATGGGCACATTTTTAAAAGTTTATTTCCCATCTAGATTGTGGCATAGAGTGGCACTTGATGAGACCTTTTTATCTTATTTTTCATTGCTAGATAGGTTGTATTTTAATGATGTTTCGATTCAACAGGGCTGGCAATAATTAGTCCATGATTAGTCTAATTTAATTCAGTGATTAATTAAATTTGATTGACTAACTAAGGGGCCAACAGGTTGGTTAACTTTTTACCTCAAGAAATGAAATAATTATTCAAAAACATGTGTTTATTCAGGTTGTCTTCCTCTTATATAAAATTTTGTCAGATCCTAAACTAAATAAGTGTAACAAATGTAAAAATAAAAGCAGGGGCTATTAAAAGGGGGCTAATACTCTTTCAAGGTGGTTCCGATATTGGATTTGCTCTGTTCCCAGGTCAGAACCCCCCTGTGCAATGGAGCTGGTGGAAGAGGCCCTCAGCATAAATGAGCCAGTTTGGTCTGATTGGACTGCAAATGGTGAGTAAAACATAGTTTTTTCATAATCACTGAAGATCAAAAATATATGCACAGTGGCCACTTTATCAGGTACACCTACTCATTAGTGGGGATATCTAATCAGCCTACCATTTTGCTGCGCCCTGATGCATGAAATCATGCAAACATGATCAAGAGGTTCAGCCACTGTTCAGACCAGTCATCAGAATGTGGTAGAAACATAATGAATTTGACTGTGGAGTGATTGTACGAGCCAGACAGGGTGGTTTGAGCATCTCAGGAACTGCCCATTTACTGGGATTTTCATGCTTACCAGTCCTTACTGTTTGCTGATAGTGGTTGAAAATACAAAATGAAATCTTCTAGTATGCGACTGTATGGTAGGTTTAAGTCAGCACAGAGCTGTCTGGAAATTTACAGTGACTCAAATAACCTTGCATTACAACAATAGGTATTGAGCTTTTGGCACTGATTTTACAGTTGAACAATTTAGATGATGATCAGCAACACTCATAGGAAATGAATGGGATGCTCTTTAATAATTATATTCCTGAGCTATGGCGGCCATCTTGCAGTAGTGCCACTTGCTGAAGAACTGAACGGAATTCGACTGAATATTCCTGAGACCTCAATTCCTGTCCAGATATTATAGTATGCAACCAAAAGGCTGACTTTGATCTCGCTATCGTCTGTAGTCTGTCATCTGTGGTCCGGAATATTTTTTATCTTTTTTTTTTATGGCCTGACGAATTTTCTTGTAAATTTGCCATTGCATACTACTAGACCATATCTCCAGATGTTTTTTTTTTGGATTTTTGATTGAATCATTTTTGTCTGTTTTATGGGCCTTTGAAAGTTTGGCCCCAATGTTAAAGATAGGACTGCAAAATTTTGAAAAATTACATCTCAAAAACCTCGAGAAATTTTTTTTCTAATTCAGGCAATCAACTTCCCTTGGTATCGTCAATGTACAGTGTGAGCGTTCCATTTTGATTGAATCGACGGGTCTAGTGGGGGCGCTGTTCTTCACGAATATGCAAGATGGCCTATGGAGGCCAAATGGTTGCAGGTAGAAATTAAGTTAGTTTTATCGACATATAGGAAGTCATGTATGACCTACATTTTGGCTATTTTGAAGTTGACCTCAGATGACTTTAAAAGGTCAAACTTGAGATCGAGACAAATATTAACAATGTTAAAAGGTAAGACATGAAATTTTCAAAAATTATTTCTCAAAAACCGTCTGATATACTTTTTTCTAAATCTGGCAATCAACTCGATACACTTTATGCACAGTGCATGTGCTATTTTAATTAAATCAACGGAAGTGGGTCCAGTGGAGGCGCTGTACCTTAACATCAGGTCTTATGAAGAATGGGCTAAATAGCCTGTGGAAGCTAAATGGCTTCAGATATAGATTGAGTTTGTATTATCGACATATTAGAAGTCATATGTGACCTTTATTTTGAATGTGTTAAAGTTGACTTCAGATGACCTTGAAAGGTCAGACTGGAGCAAAATGTTACAATTTTCAAAGGCTTCTAGGCTTGAAAATATTGAAGATTGGGAATATATGTGTATTGAACACCTATAGGAACTCCTATATGAACTTTCATTTGGTGGCATTGAACTTGACCATCAGTGATCTTCGAAGGTCAAACTTCACTTCTTGGAATTTCAATGACAGATAGAGCTGAGGTTTGTATTGTGGGCATATAGGAAACAAGTATGAAGTTTAATTTGGTGACCTTGAACTTGACCTTCAGTAATCAACAGCCAAACTTCACAGTGAAATTTCAATGACTCATATCAGCAAAATTGTTGCTATTGAGTATAGGTTTATATTGGAGACGTATAGGAAGTCATATATGAACTTTCATTTGGTGACCTTCATATTTACCTTCGAAAGTCAAACCTGTCCTAGTGAAAATTCAATGACTTCTGTCACTAAAAAGGTCACAGATGGAGCCTAAGTTTGTATCACTGATGAAAAGGAAGTCACACATGAACTTTCATTTGGTGACATTCAACTTGACTGTTGGTGACCTTTGAAGGTCAAACTTGATGTAGTACAATTACAATCACTTTTATGGACCAAACGGTTACAGATGGAGCCTAGGTTTGTATTGGAGACATATAAAGTCATGTATGAACTTTCATTTAGTGACCTTCGTATTGACCTTCAAAGGTCAAATGTGACTTAATGAATATTCAAAGACTTGTATCACCAAAATGGTCACAGCTGGAGCCAAGGTTTGTATCGAGACATTTAGAAAGTCATATATGAAGTCCATTTGCTGACCTCCACGTGACCTTCTGTGACCTTTAAAGTTCACAATTGACATCTTGAATTTTCAATGGCTTGTATCACCAAAACTGCTTCAGAGCTTAGGATTGTATGACAGGAGGTCTTATAAATGTATGTGAACTTTTATTCAGTGACCTTGACATTGACTTTCAATGATTCAAAGGTCTAACTTCACAGGAAATTTTAATAACTTGTCTCATCACTATAAGATTGCTTGCCTGAGATCAATGCTCATTTTTTCAAGTAAAATATGTTTACAAAAAAAAAGCTACAGGACCCTTGGTCCTATTTTTTCTGTAAATTCAATTAATGGCTTAAAATAACCATACTGTACTTCCTTTTATTTTTGAACTGCTTTGCCAACTTTCAAACAACACCACAACAAACTCCCATACATACACACACACACACACACACACACACACACGCGCGCGCACATAGCAAATAACTCTAACTCAAACTACAGTATGTGTGCAATGTAAGCACAAATACTTTCTTTATATTCGTAAGTGATAGCATAGAATTAATGGAATTGAGGCTGCGTGCACGTGGTAGACTGAATCCTTATTAGCAAACTAGCTGGCTAGCTCGCTACACAGGTGTGCTAGCTAATCATTATACAGTTTGTAATCACTTCAGCTAGCAAATTAGCTACCGATTATTACAGTGGAAACGAATTGTTGCTGTATTAGCAGGGTGTGCTAGCTAATCATTAAACAGTTAGTTATCAATTTAGCTAGCAAGCTAGCGATCATTATAGTAGACGCGAACTGTTACCTTATCAGTAAGCTAGCTGGCTACACTGATGTGCTAGCTAATCATTAAACAGTTCATTATCACTTTAGCTAGTAAGCAAGCTAGCAATTATTATAGTGCAAGCAAACTGTTACCTTATTCGCAAGTTAGCTGGCTAGCCTGCTACACTGGTGTGCTAGTTGTTCATTCAGCAGTACTTTATCACTTTAGCCAGCAAGCTGGCTAGCGATCATTTTAGTAGAAGGGAACTGTTGCCTTATTAACAAGCTAGCTAGCTCATTACTTCAGCACAACCAAACGATTGTATTACGTGCGCTAAAGTCTGTGCTAATCATTGCATTTTAATTATGTGAATTGGCTTATTTATTTCCAAGAATACTTTGTTACTATGTAAATCACTTAGATGACTGAATATGTGACCAAAGTCACGTGGGTGGACATGATTTTATGAGGGGATCAGATTTTACACAATACTGGTGAAGCTTCTTTCCTTCTGAAGGTGGTCTGTCTGTCATGTATGCTCTCTGCTGCAATGCCAGCTCCACCGTTCATCACAGCGGCATAACTACAATGACTCAGAGAGAGATCTGCCGCCTGCAGCAGAAACTGTTTCAACAAATTTCTAAACGGTAGATACCTTTCTACCATCGCATTGTTTATACTGTCATATTGCCCAGCCCTAAAAGGAACTTCATGCAGCAAGACAAAGATCTAGCTGTAAATCCAAACCCTGCAGGAAATATCTGGCCACAAAATTACAAAATATTGACTAGCCAGGTCAGTCACATGATTTGAATCCTATACTGGCGGTTGTGGGATCATGTGGATCACAAGGTTTGTGGAAATATTGCAGTGCACTTTCTTGCCAGTCTTCATACTCTCATCAAATCAATGTTGAGATCAAACGCTGTCCACTGATACACAACTTTGAGTCTCAAATTTGCTCTGTGGGAGAACTTTGAGGAAACCTTAACAAACACGGGGAGAACATGCAATCTCCACACAAGAAGAAAGTCTGAATAGAAAACAGGACCTACTTGCTGTGTTCTCTGAGCCGCTATGGCTACTGTGATGAGGAATGATTAACATGGGTCATTGTGTTGTTTATCCTTTAATATTTATGACTACATACTCTCTGCGTTTTATCTACTTTTAAAGTTTCAGTTCAGTCATAAACTTGAAATTCATTTTTGTATTTGTTTCATTTACATGATTTACTATGAAACAAACACCTTTTTCGAATAAAATAGCAGGAACCCTTAAATGAGAAGTGATTCCAAGCTATTGATTGGTAGTCTGTGTTGGCAGGCGAAACCTGTTTTGTTTGAGGAATAGGAAGTGAAAAGTCAGTCATGAAAAAAACAGCTTGAATAAATGTGCTTCCCTTTTGACCTCCCTCTGTACAAGAGGGAAGTGTGATTGTGAGGGCTCTGTCCTACAGCTCTGCAGGAAACTGCCAGTCAAGTCAGAGTTCACAGAAAGCCTGCTTCTACCTCTCCATACCTGTTTTACAATAGTTCATCGTCGGCATGTCTGGTTCCGAGAATGTGGACTCTCTGTTGTATGTAACTAAAGGCATTTCAGCACATTATGGAACTGTATTATGAAATGATTTGTCTCTTTTTTTACAGTGTGGTATCACATCTTCCGGAAGTTTCTTTCTGTTTCCTTTTCTTCAGATCAGCAGTTTTTTTCATAGAAAAAACTTTTATTTCAGCATTGATGCTGCGTTGCGTGTTTTATGTTTGTGGTGTTCTCTATCGTGTAGGACTATCTGGCCACATTACTTTCTGTTCTCTCTAGATCTGTTTCTAGTCTTTGCTGTTCTTCAACAATCAGTTGTTTGTGCTTCCAGGGTTCAGTCCTGTGCAGTCACGGGGTCCTGCCAGGCCCTCGGAGACCTGCGACTCACGACCACGGACCTTGCAAGATCTCAGGTATGATGTCCAGAATCATGGACCAGTTCAGATCACAAGTGGTGTATGCAGAAGCACTATTGTTTGTATTTGCCAATATTTTTTGTCAAAGCAGGCTGGAATCGCAAATATATGGATAAGCTCCATAGTTTGGGTGATTTTAAATTATCACCACAAATTGAACAGGTTTGTCGAATGACTGACTTCTTAACCTTCAAGCAACTGACTGGGGTCGTTTACGACCCCAAGAGTATATTTCCATGTGCTGTCTTGATATATTAAATCAGAAAAATGTTTCCCTCAATGACTTTGTCAAGCTATTCCTCTAACAACTTTTCATAGGTTTTTAGAAGAATTGTACCATTGGTTTGGCAAGGAAAATTGAAAGAGATTTATAACCCCAGAGATATAGGAGTGTTACCAGCTACTGCATGTTAGTTTTCGTGCCGCCGTGCTAATTAAAAATGCTCCTTGTTAACTTGTATGCAGTAATTCTGATCGGTATGCTTGTTACTTCGGTAAGCAACAATGTGGCAGTTTCATCATAACGTTGCCCGATTGTAGCCACTCACTACAGTTGAAGCGGCTGCTTATGATCGCTTTACTTATCCATGACCGGGATCAGTCGGATCCCTATCACAAATATCTGGGTTAGCTCTCTGATTCTACTGTGAAAGCAATCGTGAAACGCAGAAGCTTTAATGTGTCTGGTATAACAAAGGATTTCTCTGCACTACCGTGAAATAATTTCATCCCCCTTTAGAAATTGTAGCGGGTAAGAAAAAGCCAAAAAAGGAGGAGATTAAATAGGTCATTCTTTCCTGTAGGAGTGATCAATTTGCTGGCTCCACATAAGGAACTTGTCCACGCTAACGGAAGTTACGATCTGCAAAACCTGCATTATGTCATAACATAATCGAGATATGTCTAGCTGTCGCATACTAGCCATAAAGCTGCTTTCACATCGTATGGGAAACAAATTTTTCGTGGGACAGATTACATTCAAAGTTAATGCAAAGACTTGAATATGTGAGTTATGGGCATGTTAAGCAGCTTTCACACCAGACGCGAAACGAATTTTTCGTGGGACAGATTACATTCAAAGTTGATGCAAAGACTTGAATACACGCGTTATGGGTGTGTTAAGCAGCTTTCACTTTTCACAACCGGATTTCTACGGCTCTGGTCTACACTTCTACACTCAATCCTAGCTAGAGTAGAAACACCGGTGTACTCGCCATAGTAGCCGTAGGTAGACGTCAAATTCTAGTTTGACCTGCCAGATATTCACACTGCGTCCTCCACTTTCGCGTTTATTAGAACAAGTTAATTTCATTAAATCTATACAATTCAATATACACTATACAATTCAAGATATTTCAGAGTCACAAGTCTCCTTTACATAATAAAAGATGATATTTCCCTACATCCAGAAATCGGCTATGCAATGGAGAATAAAGAAATCACTTCTATTCAGCTAAAGGGTAGATGGTCCTTTTTAGTCTGTATTTAGGTGAAGAATTCCATGAAACACTGCCTGTTTATCCCAGTTCTTAATATCTGTGGAGGTTTTATAATCCATTCTTTTTACATTTCCCAACCTTGATTCGGAGGACGTCTCTCAGCACAATTTTTATTTGGCTCAGTAGCATTTGGTCATGAGTACTGGAGCTGCTTATTTTTCACAAACTGTTTTGTTTGTTACTTCCTGGATTAATTCATTCGATTTGACGGGCTCATTTTATCTCATACTGTCAATAATCAGGATGTCTGTTGTTTCACCTTGTAGTGGGTAATCAATGAAAACATTACCCATTTCAACTGGATTTGTTTTCATGTAATTGTTGAAAAGGTCAAGGGTGTGATTAATGAGACATGTATTTATAACAGTATGAGTAGCTATTTCTCACATATTGGGACATTCAGATGATGAATTCTATTAACTTTAAAACATGTTCCATGATGACCACTTAACAGTTTATGACAAAAACCAATGTGTTGTCCCACAGGATTGTTTGAATACCCCTTATGTAACAATAAAGACAGAGCAGATTTAGATGTCATGCAGTCAGTCAGGGGACAGTTGCTTGGCAGGAACGATTACATCATGAGCCAAGTTAGTCTTGAAACAAAGTTCAAAATGCAAAGTTCAAAATGAAGATGTAGTGTTTCTCTGAAGTTGTACAGCTTGAAGATATACTTACGAGGTGTTTAAGGGAAGTGTATGTGCTATAGGAATGACTAAGGTAACTA
The DNA here is from genome assembly GCA_029721435.1 of Gymnothorax reevesii. Classification (NCBI taxonomy): domain Eukaryota; kingdom Metazoa; phylum Chordata; class Actinopteri; order Anguilliformes; family Muraenidae; genus Gymnothorax; species Gymnothorax reevesii. The sequence goes on along the minus strand of CM056582.1, from coordinate 61,596,476 downwards.
TAATTGCAATGAAAGCTTGCAGGTCCTTGCCTTGTGGGGGCACTTGTTATAATCAAAGTCAAAACACAATTTGCAATGCATTATACATTATAGTTACGCTCTCACATGCTTTCAGATATTGGCACCCCTAAAAAAATCAGAACAAAGGTTGCTTTTATTAAACAAAACAGTACTGCAAACGATAACTGCAAACCTTATGGAAAACCATACACTTCTATTTAAATTCCTTTATTCCGAAGTTTCAGTTTGTCATTTAGCAATCTCAGTTATTTTTATTGGCACCCCTGATTTACTTCTTTGTGCAGACAGCCCTGGCAAAGATAGCAGCTATAAGTCTTTTCCTATCATTTTAGATGAAGTTAGAGAATGTTTTGACGCTTCCTCTGTGCAGTCAAAGATGACCAGATGTACTGCTTAAATTTCATATTGTGGAATTCATTATGCCACTGCTCTTAAATAGTTCCTCTGATCACAGCCAACATGCCCAAAACATCAGTGACCTGCCTTTACCTATATTTGCAGTTATAATATACTTTGCCTTGTGTGTATTTGTCTTTTTCTGCCAAATGCCCAGATGATGTGCAAAACAATTTCAAACAATGCGTCATTATACTATTGCACTCTCTTCCATTCATGGTTCCAGTGATGTTCTGCCAAACTTCACATGCTTTTTAGTCCCTTACCGGAAATGGAGGGGACTATAGGATTGCACTCTATCCGCATTTGTGTCCGCTCCATAACTTCAATACCGTATGACCTTGGAACATCAAAGTTGGTGTGTGGATGCATCTTGGACAGAGGGTGTGTCATGTACCCTATTCAGGTCACTTTTACCTACTTTTTAGGAAATATAATATGCATACACCGGTAGGGGACTAGTATAGCACAGCAATACGATATTTGCCGATAGGCGGTGCACTTTTTTATTGCACTACTTGAGGGAAGCCTTTGTTTCCATTCTAAAATGATTTTTTCATGTGGTGATGTACAAGCTCTTTTTTTAGAGTAGGTACCTACAAGATTCAATTACTGTCCCAATTTTGAAATTGCTATCACATTATGGAAAATGCTAATTAAATCAAAAGGGAGTGATTTGAGAAGTCACACATTGACTGTGTACGGTGTTACATTTATGTGGAATAATGGTAGGATAAAAGTTAATGCACATTTTTTATATGACAGTTAGTAGATACAACCCCAATTCCGAAATAGTTGGGACGAAGTGTAAATTGCGGATAAAAACAAAATGCAATGACTTTCAGATCACGAGCCAATATGTTATCTACAATAGAACGTGAATAATATTTCAAATGTTGAAACTGAGACATTTTACATTTTTATCCACAAAATGATCTTATTTCAAATTTTTTGGCTGCAACAGGTCACAAAAGTAGTGGCAATGCCATAGTGCCCGCTTGGCTTAGACTTGAAATATTGGTTGCTGTTGTTAAGGCATGTAGGGGAAGATGCAGCCATGTGCTGCAATATGACGTGCATAAAGCCATCTCATACAATGTCATATGATGAGGGTCTATTTGATCTATCATGAATTTGTTATGAATACTGCTGATCTATTTATAGCTCGACACACTGGCAGAGATTCACCGAGTGACAAAACCGGGATTCCCCATGAGCTCGGCACATAAGCCTGCGAATGTGAAAGGGTTTTGAATGACGTTTTTGAAATATAGTTGGACAGGAATGTTAAACTGGAGATGCAACGGTGCTGACAAGGTCATATTTCACTATTTGACTTATATGACGCTTAAAATTACGTCAAATCATAAACCCATCTGATAAGGGATGACCCTTTACCACAGGTACCTTCAGTAAAAATTTGAGCATTCTAGTTCAAATGATAAGGGACTTATGGCCATTTTTGTGTTATTCACAAAGCTCCCCCTACTGGCCAAAGTATCTGCCCAATTCGGTTCAAAATCGAACTTGACCTAGATTTTATGACCATATATGCACATATGAAATATGAAAAGGATCGGTCGAAAACTGAAGATGCGAGAGCGCAGACAAGCCAAAAGTTTACGCACGCACGACAGACCTCCACTAAAGACCCAGAGCACAGCATTAGCCCATTGGGCCTTTCAGCCAAGCGGGCTAAAAATCAATAAGGGTCTTTCTCCACGCACCAGGAATTTTGACAGCAGAGACAGGATTCCATTAAACCTATTCATGTATTTATTATTATTGCATTTATAAACATGTGTGATGAACCCTTGGCAGAACAACCTACAGTAAAAATTTGAGCATCTTGGCTCATAGAATAAGGGATTTTGAAGTTTTGCCGAAAAAACCGCCTGGTGGCCAAACCAAGAATCACAGCATGACCAAAATCGAATTCTTGCTCGATATAAGGCCCATATACATGCTTATAAAATAAGAAAAGGATCCTTTGAGAACTGAAGGCACTATGGCACCGAAACAAAATCGGCACATTTTATGAGCTTTGACCTATATAACCTTTAAAATTGGGTCAAATCAAAAACCATATATATATATATATAAAGGAAGCCTTGGCAGAACAACCCACAGTAAAAATTGTAGCATCGTAGGTCAAAGAATAAGGGAGCTAGAGTCGCTTGACGTTTTCCAGAAAAAGCCCCCTGGTTGCCAAAGCGAGAATCGCAACATGCCCAAAATCAAACTCTGGCTAGATCAGGGGCGTCAAACTGACCCTTAAATGGGCCAAGAGGCTGCAGGTCTTCAATCCTACCAAGCAGAAACTCACCTGAAAGCACTGATTTAATCAACTGATCTAGGCCTGCACAGATTAGTTGTATCAGGTGCGCTTCTGCATTCTTTGAGTGAAAACCTGCAGCCTCTTGGGCCGTTTACGGGTCAATTTGACACCCCTGGGCTAGATCTTGGGCCCATATACATGTATATAAAATATGAAAAGGATCCGTGGAAAACTGAAAGCTCTATCGTGCTGATACGACAATTGTGGACGCATGGACGCACAGCAGACCACCACTAATGACCCTAAGGACAGCATAAGCCCGATTGGGCCTGTCGGCCAAGCGGGCTAAAAACGTTGGGAAACAGACTAAAAAAGGGCTGAAAAAGCAATTAATATATAAAAGAATCAGCTGAAAAAACATAAAGCAAGCAATTAAGTTAACTGGCATCAGGTGTGTAACACGATTGGCTATAAAAGGCTTAGGCTTACAGAGGTGAAGTCTCTCAGAAGAAAAGATAGCCAGAGGCTCTCCAAGCTGTGAAGGCTCGTGTAAAAAAAAAATTGTGGAATACTTAAAAAACAATGTTCCTCGCATCAAAGTGCAAAGGCTTTGAAGGTCTTCTCATCGACAGTGCATAACATCATCAAAAGATTCAGAGAAACTGGAAAAATTTCTGTGCGTAAGGGACAAGGCCGAAGACCTTCACTGGATGCCCGTGATCTTCAGGCCCTCAGACGCCACTGCATCACTCACTGGCATGATTCAGTCTTTGACATTACTAAATGGGTGCAGGAATACTTCAAGAAACCACTGTCTGTGAACACAGTCCGCCCTGCCATTCACAGATGCCGCCTTACACTCTATCACACAAAAAGGAAGCCATTGTTGAACATGATCCAGAAGCGCCGCCCTATTCTGTAGGCCAAGGGTCATTTAAAATGGACTGTAGCAAAGTAGAAAAGTGTCCTGTGGTCATACGAGTCCAAATTTGACATTCTTGTTGGAAATCATGGGCGTCATGTCCTCTGGGCTGAAGAGGAGAAAGACCACCCCTACTGCTTTCAGTGTTCAGTTCAAAAGCCAGCATCTCTGGTGGTATGGGGATGCATTAGTGCATATGGTGTGGGACTTTTGAATGTTTTAAAAAGCACCATGAATGCTGAAAGGTATATAAAGGTTTTAGAGCAACATATGCTCCCCTCCAGACAACATCTATTCCAGGGAAGGCCTTGTGTATTTCAGCTGGACAATGCAAAACCACATACTGCAGCTATTACAACAGCATGGCTTCGCAGTAAAAGAGTCCGTGTGCAGAACTGGCCTGCCTGCAGTCCCGATCTTCCACTGATTGAGAACATTTGGCACATAATTAAACAAAAAGTCATTAAAGGAGACCCAAAACTCTCCAGCAGCTGGAAGCCTGTATTAAACAGGAGTGGGATCAAATTCCAAGGCTAAACTCAAGACACTTGTCTCATCAATGCCCAGTCGCCTCCACTCTGTGTGAAAAAAAGACGAGGGGATACTGCACCATGGTAAACTGGCTCCTGTCCCAACTTTTTTGAGACCTGTAGCAGCCATAAAATTTGAAATGAGCTCATTTTGTGGACAAAAATAATAAAATTTCTCAGTTTCAACATTTGCTATGTTATTTATGTTCTATTGTAAATAACATCTTGACTCATGTGATCTGAAAGTCATTGCATTTTGATTTTATCCACACTTAACACTTCGTCCGAACTATTTCAGAATTGGGGTTGTATTATCATATAGGAAGTCATGTAAGACCTATATTTTGACAATCATAAATTTGATCATAGATGGCTTTGAAAGGTCAAACTCGAGGTCAGGGAAAATATTAACCATGTTAAAAGAATTTTTTGAAATTTCAAGTCCTGTTTCTCAAAAACTGTCTGATAATTTTTTTCCTAAATCCGGCAATCAACTCACCTTGATACACTTTATATACAGTGCGAGTGTCATTTTGATTGAATTGACGGAAGTGGGTCTAGTGGGGGCGCTGTACTTTAACATTGGGTCTTATGGAGAATGGGCAAAATAGCCTGTGGAAGCTGAATGGTTGCAGACAGAGATTAAGTTTGTATTATCAACATATAGGAAGTCATATATTGCCTATATTTTTGATGTGCTAAAGTTGACCTCAGATGACCTTGAAAGGTCAAACTTGTGGTCTAGCAAAATGTTACAAGTCTTCTCGGCTTGAGAATATTGAAGATTGGGAACATATATGTATTGAACACTTATAGGAAGTCATATTTGAACTTTCATTTGGTAGCCTTGAACTTGACCTTCGGTGACCTTCAACGACCTAATCATACAGTGAAATTTCAATTACTCATATCAGCAAAATCATTACAGATGGAGTGCAGGTTTGTATTGGAGACGTATAGGAAGTCATATGTGAACTTTAATTTGGTGACCTTCATAATGACCTTCGAAAGTTAAGCTTGACCTAGTGAAAATTCAATGACTTCTATTTTTAAAAAGGTCACAGATGGAACCTAGGTTTGTGTTACTAACATCTAGGAAGTCACATATGAACTTTCATTTGGTGACATTAAACTTGACTGATGGTGATCTTTGAAGGTCAAACTTGACATAATCCAATTACAATGACTTCTGTTGCTAAAACGGTCACAGATGGAGCTTAGGTTTGTATTAGAGACATATAGGAAGTCATATATGAACTTTCAGTTGGTGACCTTCGTATAGACCTTCAAAGGTCAAATGTGACCTGGTGAAAATTCAATGACTTGTATCACCAAAATGGTCACAGATTGAGCTGGGGTTTCTATAGAGATTTATAGAAAGTCTTTTATGAAGTCCATTTGCTGACCTCAACTTGACCTTCTGTGACCTTTAAAGTTCACAATTGACATTGAATTTTCAATGACTTGTATCACCAAAACTGCTTCAGAGCTTAGTATTGTGTTTGTATCACAGGGGGTCTTATATGTACATCAACTTTTATTTAGTGTCCTTGACTTTTCATGAAATTTTATGAAAAATACGTGAAATTTTCATAACTTGTATCATCACTATAAGACTGCTTGCCGGTAAGCTAAGGACCCTTGGACCCCCCTTTTTTTTTTCTGAGGATTGTTCTTGACAAAACAAAAATTAATGGGACCCTTTATAATAATGCAAAAGGTTAATTTGCATGCAGACTATTTGTTGCATTTGTTTGGTGCGAGTCCACAGGATGCACTTCTGTCCATAGTCAATGGTCTATAGTGGTTTAACCATTGCAATGATGAGCTGCATGATTGTCTAGATTTCAGTGACTCAGCTCAGATGAATCGGAACTGCTGACCATGTCATTCACCTCATCTGTTCTCATGAGAGTTAAATTGGGTTCTATTTTTAAGGTGAAAGCAGCGTCTTTTACTTTACAGGACTAGAGGTCTCCACCCCTGATTAACACCAGGCATAATGTCATTTCAGGTTAAATTTATTGCATGTATGCAGCTAATTTTCTGATCCTCCCTCTATCCCAGTTCACATGGAGGACTCACTGGGGGACTGGTTAAGGGAGCCCTATCTGTCGCAGCCTCAGCCTACAAGGCTCTCTTCACTGGGCAACCAGGCCCTGCACAGGTCAGTCCTAGTCCTAGCCAACCTATGGAATCTCTCCTCCTGACCTCTCTATCATCTCATTTGATGACATCATCAAATTGTGAATTAGTAATTGAGCAGACGTGGATACTTGTCTTTCATCCTCAGTGCAAAGTATTTCATATTTCAGGGAAAAATCATTGCTGGTAATGATGTAGTTTTGCTGCAATGTTAGCATTGTTTTTTATCATGCAAAATTATAAACAATGTCCCAAAAATTGAAACCATCATGAGACCGTCAGTAAATCCCTTCCTGTGATTACCATGATGTCAGTGCATAGCATGACTGTGTGTAGATAATTGATGGGGCCCAAAGCGCACTTTTTAGCTCCTTATCGCCCATCTTTATACAGCAGTCCTCGGCGGAAGCAGACGGTGAGAAGGCCACTATGATGGCAGTGCTCCTGGAGATGGGCTTCAGTAACCGACAGCTCAATCAGCGGCTGCTCAGAAAGCACGGCTACAACCTGCTGGACGTGGTCAATGAGCTGGTTCAGATGACGGAAAATGAGTGCTATACCACTCACTACTGAGGAGGAAGGGACTGCTCTGGCAGGAGGGCAAATCTCATGCAGCGTTCCCCTACCCTGTCCTCTCCCCTGTAGGAAAGGTGTTCTGTCCTAGGATTGATCAGCTGGGCTCCACCCGAGCTGAGCTGATCACGTGGAACGATATCGGCTGTTTGAAATGAGGAAAATGGGGCAGATTTTTCGCAAGCAGGAGTGCTTTTGAGGTTGTAGGTTTCCAATATAGCTTTAAGATTGTGCTGTATACACTGTAGGTATGAATGGAAATGTATAGCTGAGACAAAATAGAAGAGGGCAGAGAACTCCTTTATTGATATTATAACACTAAGATTATTCAGAAATCAGCTGAAAAATTATTCCATAGCTCTATGTTAAGTGAAGAAGTTGGCTAAGTTTGCACCTATTGTTAGAGGGAAGATGCATCGACTTAATCAGTAGCCAATAATTCCTGCAAACAACATGCATGATCATCAGTGTTGAAGCCAGCATTATTTGTCTCCACTGCTCGCCATTCATGACAAAATGGAAGCTCCGAGGTGCGATCGTGTGCAGGAATGCACAGGAGAGAGTGTGAAAATGTGACTGACCCTGCGACGCTGTCTCGCAGTTCTTTATTGACAAAGGGCCAAAGATGACACTTGCTATTGTAAATATAAAAAATGCTTGCTCTGCTTGACATAAAAAATAAACATTCCTATGTGTGAATTGAATTTCTCAAATAGAAGACTATTGGCTATCCTTGGGTATTATTATTAATTGATCAACAGTGGAGACTTTTTGGGCCATATTTGTATTAGTGTTTTGAATGATTCATCTTTGAAAAGGAAAGTTGGTTTTTTGGCCTGGTTCTCCTGAAAGAATTTGCTAAAAATAAAGGATTTATCATATTTAAATTAACAATGACATTCCATTAGGATGTGGTTTTTGAAATTTCCTTTTTTAAGCCAATTTTCTTATTTCTCTGAATCAGAAAACATTATTCTTTTTAAAAAGTTTCATGATTAATTGTTTTAGTACAAAGTGCGAGTAATAATGGGCTAGATCTAAACAGTCGGGTAGAGAGCTTTCTGAACTTTACTTTAAAATTATGGCAGAGCACATTGATATTAACAGCCAATAAAATGACTGCATACAGCCTTTATATTGTCTTGCCTGAGAGCTTAAAGATACTGCCCCAGTGCTGCCTTTACATGTTAGTTTGGAATCTTGTCTAACCTTTTCCTTGCCTCTGTGCACTGCAACTGACCAAACCTGACATCAGAACAGACATAATAACCCCCAAATTGCCAGACCAGCATGAACCCTGACTGCAGTGAGATCATTTACACGGAAAGGGATATATGCTGAACATCTTCTGAAATGCCAAGGAAATGGATTGTATTTTCACTCTGAGAGAAAAGCAAAGGGAACTTGAGTTAAATAAGCAGAGGAAGTACTTTACCCCCCCACCCCCACCCCATGTCAACAAAGTAAGTGGCCCCCTCACATCCTCTCCTATCTCTTGTTTTTATCAGTTCTTCTCTGTACTTTCATTGCAACAGAATATATTGACCTCTACTCAATATAGTGATACTGGCAAATATGGAAATTAAGATTCTGAGAAATGGTGGCAATACGAGCTGGTAGGCTTTTGAAAATGGCTGCTTTAACAATCACCAAGGTCATTCTTCTGGAAGTGATTGCGTCAGCTGTCACGTAAGTTGTCGAAGTAGCCTGAACCTAATTGAACTTAATCTCTCATGTGGATTCAGTGGGGAATGCCTGCCCTGTTTAATCTGGTTAAATTCCCTTTACCTGTCAGCACACTTGAGATTGTAACATTTAATACCACCACATGTGACACATTCAGGTGGTATTACATTTTATGGGAGCCATGTAAACTGAGTATGTAGGGTGTTGTCTACTTTTTCTCTTTTTTTGTCAGTGTTGTCAGTGTGAGTTTTTTTCGGATTTGCATACTTTTTGTGTATATTTTTATTCTCACATACGCACATGTACAATGGGGTGGAAAAATATTGGCACCCCTGGTTTAAATGTATGTTACAATTAATCTCCAAGTGATTGAAAGCAAACCTGAACACTAAATGCTACAAAGTTAAAGATGACACCTTTCTGCAAATTTCAAAGCAAGGATTCTTTATATTTTAATTTTGGATTACTCCTTTTGGATTATTCTTTGTTACCTTTTAAGAAGATGATTACTAAGGCTCAAACCCAGGTGATTTACTCGTTAGGGCTTCATTGAGTCAGGTGAATATAATTCCAGGGTTGAACTATATTCTGAAGTAACTCCATGCTTTCTTAAGTATCCGACTGTGGTGGCTGTTTTGTCTGGTGTTAAAAACCATGTGTTCCTCTAAACAGTTGTCCAAGGATGTCAAAGTCAAGATAATTCCCTTCCACCAACAAGGAGAGGGCCACAAAAAAACTATTGCAGTGTTTCAAACTACCCATTTCTACTGTCAGAAACGTCGTAAGAAAATGGAAAATAACTGGAACAATTGAAGTCAAGGCAAGATCTGGATGACCAAGAAAAATTTCAGATAGAATGGCCCGAGACCTGTTGAGAAATGCTCAGAAGAAACCACACATCACTGCAAAAGAGCTGCAAAAAGGAGTAGCTGACACAGGTCTAGATGGTCACAGGACAATAATATAGCATATCTTTAACAACTAGGACCTACATAGCAGAGTTGCAAGAAAGAAGCCTTTCCTATGACCTCAACACAAAATTAAGCATTGGAAATATGCAAAAGAGAACCTTGAGAAACCTCAAGCCTATTGCAACAATGTGCTTTGGATTGGCAAAACCAAAATTGAACTTTTTGGCCACAACCAAAGAAGGTATATTTGGAGAAAAAAGGATGAATTATTTGTAGAGAACACGTTGGCAGCTGTTAATCATGGAGGTGGATCCATTATGCTTTGGGGTTGTGTAGCAGCTGGGGGCACAGGCAATACTGCGCAGGTGGAAGGAAGAATGGATTCCACCAAATATTAAGACATTCTAGAGGCTAATGTTCAAAGCTCACTCCAGATATTTAAGTTGCAGAGATGTTGGGTATTCCAGCAAGACGGTGACCCGCAGCATATCTTAAAATCCACCATGAATTACCTCCAGGGAAGACGGATGAAGGTTTTGGAACGGCCATCACAGTCCCCAGACCTGAATATTATTGAAAATCTGTGGAGAGACCTCAAACATGCCGTGCATGCAAGAAGGCCGAAGAGTATTTCTGAGCTAGAGGCGTTCTGTCAGGAAGAATGAGGAAAAATTCCAAGGACAAGTATTGAAAGACTCTTAGCTGGCCACAGGAAGTGTTTGCAAGCTGTTATAGGTGTCCGAGGAGAAGTTATGAAGTACGAGCTGACAGAGTTCCCAAACTTTGCACAAGGCCTTTTTCCTTGTTTTAGTATTTTGAAACTGTAAAAAAGTTTAAATTAAAATTATTTTTGCTTTGAGATGTGATGAAATGTGTCATGTTTAGCTTTGCAGCATTTAGTATTCTGGTTTGCTTTCAATCACATTTAATTAATTGTAACAAACATTTAAACCAGGCGTGCCCAAATTTTTGCCCCCCACTGTATACTGCATGTAATGCATTAATTTATTGTCCTTGAAATCAAGATCAAATTTTATATTCTAAGTCTTTGAAATGGAAGAACTCTGTTGTGTGGCATGCTGCTTTACCATGAAATAAGGACATGATGTGTAAAGAGCTGAAATAGACACATTTTAATGTCTTTAAAAATGTATGAAACCGTGCATACTTAATATTTAATATATATAGAATATGTAAATCGAATGCATTTAATTTTATGATGTTTCCGTTTTTTTTTTTTAAAGAGTTAAAAATGACCATTTTGAGCGACCTTAGAGGTCCTTTTCTGAAAGATTAGTGAACGGTCACGTGACCAGCAGGTCAAAGGTGTGATGTCACTGTTAGTAGTCGTTACTGCTGGTCGCCATTAATCAGCGCGAAATACCAATTGAACACACGTAGGGATCGTAGAAAAAGCTGCGTTTTAGGGTAGATTCGGCAAAATGCCGTCAAGTTGTGTTGTTGGAGGCTGTAGCCGGACATCCAAAGACAAATCGGCGAATTTTTACGGATTTCCGAGCGAAGCCAAAGACCAAGTTCATACCCCTCATCCCCAGTCACTGGCCTCACTCTCACCCTCCTCAAGCACTGAGTTGTCATGTTCGTAATCACTTGATTTCTCGTCTTCATTTGACTCTGATTCCACCTCTTCATACTCGAACGGCGAGTCCTGACAATCTCCTTCAAAAAAACCATTTGCTTCTTCCGTGTCGACCTCAAATTCGAGAGGTGTTGGGCAGGAAAGTTGATTCGAGTACGCTATTGAAGAAAGCAGTAGTAGTGATAACGTGTTGTTTTTTTTTTTTTTTCGTATGAACTAGTTCATGAGTTAAACAACAACATCACTTGGGAATCACTTGACTGCATCATGATAAGGGGATTTGTCACAGAGTTGCCACAACAGCGATCCAGTAGCCCAAATGGGCTACCCTTGACAGTCTTTGACAATAAATAACCAAATAAAATAACATCCGATTTATTTATTTATTTAATCAGTTCGCCTGTACACCCTATATAGTTATGGTTAGTAGGTTAGTCAGTTAGTAGGTTTAGTTAGTTAGTTTATTAGTTAGTTAGTTACTTGGTTAGTTAATTAGTTACTTACTTCGTTAGTTACTTAGTTGGGTTAGCCTACTGTCTCAGTTTAGGACATACTCTGCAACAATAATGTATAATCTGAACTTGACTAACGTTACCAGGACCAGCACCGAACCTGATCGCATTTTGTTTGATTCGGGAAGTGATGTCGTAGAGAAAATTATAAATACAGGAAGCTCAGACAAAAAGAAAGAAAGAAAAAAATCGCCCAACTAGTGGACGAAAAACCAGGCGAAAAACGCCTTTTTATTTTTACTTGGCCAACAATAGGGCAGCTACGGTACCAGCTCTAATTCACATGCAATGTATCGGTGCATCTCAGCACGATGCGCGATGCAGCATCTCAGCACGATGCAGGGGTGCAAATTCCCCGGCAAATTCGTCCTGAAAGCAAGGGTAACAGGCGAAGTGGATACCTAATTTCATTTTTTACTGTGATCACAAAACTTTCCTTCATGTAAGTGTTGATATTTTCTCCTGAAAGCAGGCTTGATAAATTCACATGGAAATCGCTCGTGGTTGGGGATGGGAATGAAGTTCGCTCGACTCAGTCAATGTGTGTTGTAATTTGCATATAACTGGGATTGGCGATCGTTTCACAAACTGGTAAGAAATCAAGTTTCTCGAGTGCCAAAACCCACTTTTTAAACCCCAAATTTACAGACATCCCGATCGAATTTTTTTAAAATTCAAAAAGTATTTTGTTATGCAGAACATATTCTTCAAATGTGTGAAATAAAAAAATATTTTTTTCCAAGAAATATTTCAGCTCTTTAAGCAATATTTCCAAATGTAAACGAGCAGTGACAGGCCCTGCACACAACATTTGAGCTGACTTAATGTTGGAAGTAATAACTTCATCCAGTGCACAGTTTTTCAGAAAGAGGAACGTTGATATCACTAATATTGACTGAAACTGATTGTTGGAAGTTGTGGCACCGCAATTCTGGCTTTCCTTTCTCTGTCTTCAATGGTTTTTGGTTCGGGCCGACGGATTTTCCAAGTGTGTTTGCTTGCGAGTGAAAAGAAGATGGTACTCAACTCATCTGATGCTAAGGAACATTGAACAATCAAGTAGTTTGTACTTCATTTTGGAAACAGGACTAACTTTGTTAATGCTGTCAGTGTATTATAGGGTGAGAACTTCACACACGAGCGTGACATAAAAATAAGATTAAATAAATAAAAATTTCATGATATCTGCACAATTATACTATCTTTCTTTGTAGACTCGAATTGATGCCATTTCGTGATGAAAACACGCAGAAAATGGATGTGAGGTGGTTTATTATGATTCATTTAGATACTTGGACAGAGTAATGCACATAGTAATAAATTTTGAAAATGCCCACACAGTGGCCTCAGTTATCAGACTTGCGCAGGATCTGGTGTAGATTCTGGTGTAAATATAATTTATTTACGGAGAGATTTACGAAGAGTGTGTATGTCTCTGACTTTGGTGTAGAACTGGCGTGGCCGATTTAAAGATCGCCACCAAAAAACGGGTTGCAGAGCTCAGGCGCAGCAGCACACTGACCGATGGAGGCCAACCGGACTCAAACCTCCTGCTGTCACTGTTCGAGGAGCGCTTGGCAGCACTGTGGGCTCCCCCTCAATCTTGGGAATACGAGGCGGTGGGGACATGGATGAGTCCCCACCGCCTCGATTGGAGCTGCATGAGGGTAATTACGTTAAAATACAGTCTGCAGAGATCACTGTTAATTGTACTTTTATTAGTAAGCGCATTTTGCTTAATCAAATTGATTGTAGCTTGACAAGCAGGTTGTCTCGAAATATAAGTTTAATCAATTTCTCAACACAGCAGTAGCGGCTCTAGACCCGGGAATGGCGGGGCGCACTCATGTCCCTTTATGACAATTAGTCCTGGGTAGTTCGCAATCATTTTCCTTTACTGACGCGTTTTCCAATTATCGTACTTGGCAACTCAAGACACGGTCTCTCCAAATGCGATCGAACAGCGATGAAATCATGGGCTTAATTCAGCTCAGTGGCGGAACCTGAACTGAGAATTGTGACAAAACATCCGTTTAAAACAGTCGTTCGTCCTGACCTGTTCTCAGTCATTTTCATGAGTAACCGAAGGTTCGCTCCGAGAGCACTCCGCAGTTAACAGCTGCTGCTTGTTCTCCCCGATTACGTAAGAAGACAATCGTTCATCTGGACGCTTATTTGCTGTATTTAAATCAACGTTAGTCAAACTTGCATACCTGACGACTCTCACGCAAACAGCTTGAGCAGCACGCTGCCTATTTAACTGCCAAGTGCCTCTTTTTTATCAACCCACACAATACCGAGAGTGAAAGGCGATATTTCACTGGAACACGGACCTGATCAATCAACGCGAAGCACTGGCCTATTAATAAGTAAATTTTTTTTTCTGTACTGAATTTCGCCCATGATTTCATCGCTGTTTGATCACATTTGGAGAGACCGAGTCTTAAGTTGCCAAGTACGATAATTGGAAAACGCGTCAGTAAAGGAAAATGATTGCGAACTACCCAGGACTAATTGTCATAAAGGGACGTGTCTGCGCCCCGTCATTCCCGGGTCTATAGCCGCTACTGCAACACAGGTGTCTTTCAGCGTACCCACCGGCAGGGGTCGGCAGCTTTTTCAGAGTAGCGCATAATTGGCTATCGCGCTACAGGGTTACAAATTGGGAAGGGACTGCCGGATTTGGGTATTCGATAACAGCTTTGTTCGTTGCTCCAGCGCCTCCTGTTGGCCAGACGGGCGCTCGTCAGGAAGACTCCGGCTTGGTTCATGTCCGGGTATCCTCCGCCCTCGCTCTGAACTTGCGAAGATTCAACCAGCGAGTGTATAAGAATCAGTGGCTGACAGGCACGTGCTTCGGAGGAGAGCCATGAACTGTCTTCACTATCCTGAGTTGGCAGCAAGGGGTCGCATACGAGCAAGCTTTGTACATAGTTCCCCAATTGGGCATTCCAAATTCGGGTGGGATTGGAGATGCCAAATTTATAAAAAAAAAACACAGGTGTCTTATTTATTTACTTATTTAGCCTATTTTTTTCATTTTACTAATAAGAGCAACAACACCATGACGTCCGCATCGCTGCATATGGTTTATTAATCATTTTGACAGCTGCACTTTCCTGCATGTTGTACGCTGGTTTCAAATGTGCATACGTCTGGTCAGACCTGGCGTGATATTTTTGCATACGTACACTCACGTTCAGATTGATAAATGCCGATCCTCGCAGGAGATTTGGCGTACACCCATTTTTTTGGTGTACGTACGTTTGATAAATGAGGGCCAGTCTGTAGTGACCCACACTACACTGCTGGCCGCAGTGTCAGCTTCGCTCAGACTCCTGCAATACCAATACTTCATCCACAGGTGCCCGGGTTCTGTCGATTCCAGCATCTTTCAGCTGGAAGTCCTCCAGCTGTGTTTTCAGTCAATTTCCCTCGTAAAAGACATTTGAACTCTCCCCTCGCAGGTGTAGCTAATTGTCTTCGTTAAGACGAGAATTCAAACGCCACCAGTTGAATGCAAAAAAGCACATTTCAATTTTTTTTCAATTAAACAATCATAACGCACAGGTTTGACGACTTGCTTAGGATGTGACAAAATTCAACGCGGACAATCCACAGTGGTTTTTTCGTGAAGAGTTGCCGATTAAGGCATGTGAATTAAGAATTTATTATCCACTCGCCCAAACATTTCATTATAAGGGAAACTAACATGTTGACCCAGAACAATGATTGAAATCGGGTCACTAATCTCATCCGTTTCGAGGGATGTTTTCTGCCCCGCCAGTTTTCCATCCACCACCAGCGAGTCCGCCACTGACCGTAATCTGTTGCATATTGAACAATAAAATGAATTGTGGATGACTATATATATATTAAAACCCTTAATGCTATTAAAAGTGTCAAGTGGGACGTTTATATTTTTGTTCAGTGTATTTTACACAAAGCAAAATATTACTGCACGCATAGGCCTACAGCTATACCTGAAGCATTAGGCAATCCTAATCAGACAGTCACATTGTGGAATAGTTCCACATCTTAGTTCCACCAAGATAAACTTCCAGTCAGTGGTAACTTAATTTGTTCCTGGAGACCTACCATCCCGAGGATTTTCGCTCTTACCTCAGCAAAGCACACCTTAATCAACTGGTAGAGGTCCCACAGGCTGGATTTACAATGGTCTTGTCGCCCAGATCGGATATGGATCGGATTTTGAGGTCCATATCCGATTTGTTCAATTGTGTGTTTACATCTTGTTTTGAACGTGAATGATATCTGTTTCGTTTTGATTACGTTTGTTTACACCACTCACTACCTGGCCATTGTCTTGGGCGATCCACATGTGCGCAGTTGAGAAGGCTACCGAAACTATAAGCAAATGTGCGTGCAGCGCAACAAAAGCATGCAGGCATAGGCCTAATAGTCATAAAAATGAACAAAACATCAAGCAAGCTCGCAGCATTTCACTGGGTAACCTAACTTACTACATCTGATTCTCCTGTCAATGCCTTTTAAGCCGCTTTCACACTGGACGCGAAACAAATTAATTTGGTTACTGATTTACTGAGGAATATGATGAGAAATACTGAAATATAATCTTCAGCACATTGAAAGTCAATGCAAAGCCGCGAATACACGCAAAACGCGATCGAAAAATTAGTTGGTGTGAAAGCAGCTTTACACACCCATCACCTACATCATCGCAAATGTGTGGGCAGACTCCGCCTTAGTCTTGGCCTTTTTTAAACAAAATATCCGATCTGCATGTTGATATGCATTTACACAACAGGCACATTGGCACATATCGGATACACATCAGATACATATCCAAACTAAAACCACATTTGAGTGAGGCCTGGATCCTATCTGACGGATCCGATCGAGGGCGGAATCAATGTGTTATTTCCTGTTTACACAGCCATGTGACAGATCGGATATTGACCGCATTTGAGCAAAAGATCCGATTCGTGACACATTCGTGACACCTTTAACCCGCAGTGTAAATCCAGCCATATTGGAGGTAATCAGCTAAGTAGAAGAATCAGAATAAATTGAATTGCGGTTGAACCAAAATCCAACAGAATATGCAGGATCTGGGTTGTTTACCCTTAGCAAAAAGTAGTATACTTGAAGTTCATTTTATTAAGTATACTTCAGTATTAGTATAAGTCTATCAAGTATACTACGGACCCATGTACTTGTAGTGTACCAGAAAGTATACTAATTTAATACTTCTTCAGACTAAATTGGAACATTTTAAGTTTATAACAGTATACGTTTAAGTATACTTCAAGTTTAAGCAAAGTAAACTGAAAGTATCCATCTAGTTTACATCTAAGTTTTATTCTATACTGCAAGTACACTACAAGTAAACTTTTTCGTATACTGTGAGTGAACTAGTTGTATACTTCCAGTATACTTTTCAGTTTATGATAGTATACATTTAAGTATACTGCAAGTAAACTTACAGATATAACGTTAGTTTATTCGTTGTATACTTCTAGTAAACTTTTCAGTTCATGAAAGTTTTCTGTGAGGAAACTTTAAAAGAGCATCATTGGATGTTTATTGATTACAATGAGTCAGGACTTCAGGTTCACATCTCATCTGATAGACAACATCATCGTCACTGCACTATAGCACCAGTGGGAAGATCCCAACCTACTGGCCCACCAACACCAACTTACATTCCTCAGGCAGTCTCCCATCCAAACGCAAATCAAGCCTACAGCTGCTTAGCTTCAACCACACAGCTGGTGCCGATCAAGTTGTGGTATTGTTGCTTGTTTTAAAACTAGTACAGACATTTCATTGTCACTTTGTCGGATAGCACTGAAGTTCCAGCCTTCTTAATCTCATGTTTTAAAATACTGTGTACATTTATCTGTGAATCTGCAGATAATGGCCAGCTAGATTGAACTGATGTCTCAACTTAAACACAGCAATGTTTGGAACAGGTACAATATGCAGGGCTTTGATGTCCACACTCATGTTTAAAAATTATTAAATCATTGATAAAAGAATGTGCCATCTTTCAAGTATTACAGCACTGCTGCATCTTTTCTTTAGTCGGTCATATTTTTGACTGTGATACAGAACTCCATTAACTGAAAAACATCATCGGTGTACTCATTTGGAATATTTCATCAGCCTTTGCTTGAGTCCTTCAGCCTACTGGTCAGGCTGAAGGCATTGATAATTAATATTTCACGTGTATTTCTGGTTCCATATGAGAGAAAGAGGTACTTTTGTTTTGAATTGGGATTTCAATGAGAGTTGCCATTGCTTTGTTCTTATACTTCGGCATCTAATACAATATTGTGTTTGAAAATTAAATTTATAAAGGAATCATTTTTGTTCTCTCCTGAGTATGTGCTCCATTGTAAATCCTTATAAGTACCTTCATCTGTGAATTAAAGCAGAATGCACTTCAGCTTTGTCTACTCATTGAGTACATGAGGTAACCTCTCGCCTACTTGCGTTAAATAATATCTGAATTGCGACAGTAATATATTTTAGATTGCAATAATCATAATCTGCGAGTTTGATGTTAAGTTTGAAGTATACTTGCAGTTAAAAAAAAAAACTTTTAGCTCCCTGAAAGTTTAGAGCTAAATTTAAACTATAGAGGGCTTGAAGTATAGAACTAGTGGACTTGAAGTCTACCTATAAGTTTACTTGCAATATACTTCAAAGTGTACTTTCATGAACTAAAAAGTTGGCTTGAAGTATATAGCAAGTAAAGTTGTAGAACATGTGAGTTTACTTTCAGTATACTTCAAAGTATACTTTTATAAATTAGACATTGTGCTAGAAGTATATAACTAATGAACTAATAGTTCATTTTTAAGTTTACTAGCAGTATACTTCACAGTATACTTTCATGAACTGAAAAGTTCACTAGAAATATACAACTAATAAACTAGCTTTATATCAGTAAGTTTACTTGCAGTATACTTAAATGTATACTTTCATAAATTGAAAAGTATTCTAGAAGTATGCAACTAATTAAGTCACAGTATACTTAAAAGTTCACTTGTAGTGTACTTGCAGTACAAAATAAAACTTAAACCCATCTAGTACCTTAAAGTACCCATCTAGTTTATATCTATGTTGCTTAAACTTGAAGTATACTTTTTTTTTGCAAGAGTATGTATCAAGTCTGTCAATACTGCAATAAATGTCAAATTTGTACTCAAATAAAATCAGACAAAAGTTTACCTACTTCTCTGTGGGTTCGTAACACTGCATAAAAATCAAGTTCAGCTCCACCCAGGTGCTACTTACTCTGCTATGCTACCCCAAAGCTGACTTGTTACTGTGAACTTGCATGTGAAATATGTAAGCCCATGAGACAGTAAAAACTGAGAAAAAATAAAGTACAGTATACTTCAAAGAAGCCAATATGTATGGTAAAAATATTTTAATGTGCTTATGCTTTTGATAGTAGCCTAACTGCAAGCCAGTATACTTGAACATTAGGCATGAATATTTTAATACTTAGATATACTCAAAAAAAAGTATGATAATCAGAAGTTTAGGTACCAGTATTAGCTAAATATACTTAGACTTTTCGGTGTACTTTTCAGTATAAGCTAAGTGTATGTGAGTACATTTGTATTACTTAGCTAAGTATATCTCTGATAAGTACGTCAAAAGTAAACTGAAAGTATACACTCTTATT